>OY987329.1:39092097-40492359 GCA_963920685.1 Polydrusus tereticollis
TATATTAGGATGAGTTCCCGTCACAAAAAAAAAGAAGTTAAGAAAAGAAACGCATGTAGTGCTAAGAGTAAAGCTGGCAGATAAGTAATGCCATGCGTAAGATCCTTAGTGCGGCTGCAACTCAAAAACAAAAAAAAATCTGAACTCGTCTACAAAATGATTTACTGTTGGACGCTCTTCCAACATCGTCAGATAAAGAAATAAATGCATTAACTGCCGCATAGCTGAATCGTCGCTGACAGAGAGCGTGTGTGTGCCTGGGAATATTATGCAAGTCACGATGTCTAGTTTGAACACTATGCACATCAGAAACCCTAATTAACCCATCAAACAAATATTCGGGAATCAGTAGTTCTACTTCTATACACAAGGTGTAAAAGATGATGTTCAAATCTTTCTTCGAGCGCTAGCTATCTTGATTTGTCCAGATATGGAGTAATGTGATGGAACTTGCGACCATTGTTATAGAATTTAAGGCAAGCATTCAGGAGTTTCTGGAGACTATTTCTGCCTCTCTGTAAGAGGGCAGGCCAATAAATAACATCGCAGTAACCCAGATGTGATATTATTAGAGAATTAGACACGCGTAATGTTGTAGCCGTGTTAAAAATTTACCAATGCATAAGGGTGGCGCACCGAAAACTTTCCACCCAGGTTTATTTTCTTGTTAATAAATAAAATAAAATTCGCTCGAACACGGGAAACTTAGTTCTTAAGTGGACATATTTTTTTGCTACTTTCACCCCCCTGCTTGAACCCTTAAAATCTTAAATGGAAAGGGGGGGTCGAGTGATACCTACTTTTAAAGGGAATTCAATTGCCTTCCCAACGCGACCTAGCTCGTTTAAATCGAGTGAATAGTTCCTGTGAAATAGGACTAAACAGAAAAGAAAATTTAAAAGTAATAAAATTTATTACCGCTTGTATCAATCAAGTTAATGTTGAATGTCCACCTCCAAACTCCATGCAATTGTAAAGGCACTGTTCAAAATGTTTGCGAACATTATGGAGCATTACGGGAGTTATTTGTCGGCACTCGTACACTATTCGTTGTCGCAAGTCTTCCAAAGAATTGGGTTGGGTTGCATAAATTTTAGACTTTAAATGTCCCCCCAAAAAAAAGTCCAGTGGCGTCAAATTAAAAGATTTTGCAGGCCATTCAATAGGACCTTTTCTTCCAATCTAGTTTCCTGGAAAATTTACATCCAGAGACTGTCTTACAGAGAACGCATAATGCGGGGGTGCTCCGTCTTGCTGAAAGTAAATATTTTCTGGCCGATAACGGCCATTTTCTTCTATGGCATTCGTTAAAGCAGGGCTAATAGTGGTTTCCAATAGGTTCAGGTAAATTTCACCATTTCCAGGTATAAAATGCGGCTCAATAATATGGTCCCCAATCATTCGCAATTCACAATTTATTTTTAACCTTTGTTTCTCCGATGAATGCACTTTTTTCCTTCACGGTACCGTCAATCGACAGAATTGCAGGTATTGGTCGGATTCCAACCCTAGAATTTTTAGAGAAGTACATACTCAACATCCCGAAAAATTAAATGTGTGGGCTGGAATTTTTGGGGACCATATTATTGGGCCGTATTTTATACCTGGAAATTTAACAGGTGAAATGTTCCTGAACCTGTTGGAAACCACTATTAACCCTGTTTTAACGAATGCCATTGAAGAAAATTACCGTTATCGTCCAGAAAATATTTACTTTCAGCAAGACGGAGCACCCCCGCATTATGCGCTCCCTGTTAGACAGTTTCTGGATGAAAATTTTGACGCCACTGGACTTTTTTTGTGAGGACATTGAAAGTCTAAAATTTATGCAACCCAACCCAATTCTTTGGAAAACTTGCGACAACGAATAGTGTACGAGTGCCGACAAATAACTCCCGTAATGCTCCATAATGTTCGCGAACATTTTGAACAGTGCCTTTACAATTGCATGGAGGTTGGAGGTGGACATTTTCAACATTAACTTGATTGATACAAGCGGTAATAAATTTTATTACTTTTAAATTTTCTTTTCTTTTTAGCCCTATTTCTCAGGAACTATTCACTCGATTTAAACGAGCAAAGTCGCGTTGGGAAAACAAATGAATTCCATTTAAAATAAGGTATCACTCGATCTCCCTTTCCATTTAAGACTTTAAAGGTGAAAGCCACCCCGTCGTGGGGGTAGAAGCAGGGGGGGGGTGAACCGAAAATAGCAAATAAACCTGGTGGAAAGTTTTCGGGGCGCCACCCTGTATATAAGAGTTTTAGTTTAGAAAAAGGTTTTTTGAATTAAAGACGGCACGTGATCAGATAATCTGAATCTATATCAATTCAAGATTTTTGCATTTACTCGAAAGATTTAAGATAGTTCCATCAGTAATTTGAAATAGTGGGTTTTCAACTATAGTTGATTTAGACCTGCTATAAAAACCACCAACTAATTTTTTTTTACGTTCAAAACTAATTTATGTGCCTTAGAGATATTAGAGATAGTGTTAGGGTCATGGTTAATATTTTGAATCGGGGGGGCTATCTCAGAGGGGAAGAAGGAGAGGCACATTTGGGTTTCATCAGCGTTGGTACTGATAGGATTCGCAGTAAACAAGAAATTTAAAAAATCTGACATAAGTAGAGAAAATGAAAGCCCCCGAAATACATCCCTGCAAAACTTCCTTGTCAATAGTAAAAGGTTTAAAATGGTCGCTATTTATTACCACCATTTGGAATCTGTAACAAAATTCAAAGCTGCATCTCCCAGACCAAAATATGTAAGTTTAATAAATATAGTATCTCATGATCCATCATGTCAAATGCAAGCAATTTCAGACAGCTGCACTGACCATTCTCCCATCCTTTAAATAGGTCGTCAGTAATATTAAGTAAGGCTGTTGTGGTACTGTGGTTTTTGCGAAATCCTGACTGAGTGGGGGGAAGAATATTATGAAAATTTAAAAAAATATATTTTGATAGGACTGGAGGATTAATCCTTTATGGCGCTGTGCGAGCGGTGCGTGTGCGCAGGAAACGATTCGCGTTGATCCTGAATCTTTGGATATTATACTCGTTGGGGAGCATGGCCTCAGGGAGGTCGTGATGACGTTCTTCAGATGAAATAATTTCTAAACAGTGTAGCTCGAGAGACACTAAGCTGAACTATGTACGGGTGGGCTGCAGTGGCTCGTCGTGTACTTGTACCATTGACCGCTCTGGGTGGAATCAAGGGGGCAACCTCAATTGAGCACTTGTCATGAAAATACTTGCAAAATAGACGCAAGTCGCCAGCCTGCCTTTGATGTTCAAGGCTCTCCAGCTTGTTTAATAGATCATGGTCACCGATCAAGCGAATGGCCCTTCTTTGAGCAGCAATCTTTTGGTATGTTTAGAAGCAGAGCCCCAAATATGCGATCAGTACTCCAGCTATGGTTGAATTTGGGCTTTATATGGAGCATCAAAAGTTGTTGGGGTGTATAGGGGTTTTTAGTACGGAAAAGTATTCCAAGGGATTGCGAGGCTGCCTTAGCCATGACCGCAACGTGACTATGCCAAGACATGTGACTATCCAAATATTATATATTTATATTATTTTATTCATCACCACCCTTTCAAGAATTATTGGAAATAGTAGGCAATATACTTATTGGGCTAAAAACAGAGAATCGGGCAGGAAAATACACCTTAATCAGCACAATGTTCGTTAATCTTTACAATTAGGAAAGGAACTAGCCAAAGAGCACTCACTGGTTAATTATATCGGGAATAAAATCAATTAAGTGTGGAGCAACATAAAGAAGCATTTTTAGATCAACTGCGCTAAGTTGTTTATGAGTTTTTGAACGTCGTTTGTAACAATTAGACTTAAAACGATCAGTCTGATGGAATAAATTATTAGTGTAGTTTCGATCAATAAAATCCCTAGCCGTTAAATCAACGATTGGAAGCGAATTAATAAAAATATTATAAAAATCAATAAAATCATCATCAAAATCGTTCAGACCCGTCAATTTTTTTTTGTAAATTTCTGCTGAGAAAAAAATATAATTAAGTGGATCAGAATTATTAACTTAAATTATGTTTTATTTAGCAATATAGTTCCAATATTCATACCATAACAATATGTATAATAACGATATTAGTGTCAGCATAATGTTATTTATAGCATTGTACGCGTTGAATATGTCAATAGCTATTTGATAATAGACTTGATTTAGGACCTAAGCAAAAACGCGCAATACATTTATGAGCTGTGCCCAGATCCCCAAACCCTAGATATATTATTTAGAAGAACACATTCCCGCAATAAAAAGCGGATCTCGACCAGGGAACTAATTGTTTCGTTTCAGTTGTTGCTTAGTGAAATTTCGGTTTTTGATCCAGTTTGGACAGAAAAACTTCATCTTCACTCTCACCCCTGAACTCAATAAGTAAAACCGTATCGCATTAGGTATTAACAAAGGACCCTTCCTTTTCCTTAAATAGAAAAAGCAAGTAACGAGCCGAACGATGCTTATTTCCCCTAACGACCGTGGTCATTGTGACCCTTCGAATGACCGCCTTAAATTGCCCTGAATATAAATCGGGAAGGTAGCAGAAATGGGACTCGTTAACTACTCGATCTCTTGAACAATGGTTTGCAGTATAATTCGGGACGCTGTATTTCCGATAACAACGGTTTTAGGCGGATCTCGAGCGGTCGTGTATATGCATTGCTTAGGTAATGTTAGTTGTAACTTTGGTTATATGCTGACTGTGCCCGGATAGCTCCGGCTGCATATCTTTGTTCTGGCTTGTTTGTCATAACACTTAAATTTATCAAGGCAAACATGGAAGTAATACTCGATATTTTAATTTATTCTGTACATGATGTTACCAAAGTAATTTAAGAGGATGTGCACCTCAGACCAACCGTCATTTTATGAAATCCCGGTTTATTTTGCAAACAGCTGTTAAAATAAAATATTTAATGGCATACAAATTTTTAGCTTTTTATGATGCTTTCAGTGCCATTTATCGACAATGAAACCATTTTTTATGATTGTATTTGTCAAATCACAAGTTTCGAATAAAGAAACAAGTGTTAAGGTTTACTTGAATCGGTAACTTGCTCTCTTTATTGGATGTTACAAAACACAAGCAGTAAATATTAGTACCGGACAAAAAATTGGTAATCTTGAGAAAGAATAAGATTTGGCACAGGTGAGTTTAGATTAACCTATAATATTTTTTTGTGTGGTTCCTTATTTACAATGGTAATTCATGTCGCTGGGTTCCATTTATTGGTCAGTGGATCTTTTTAAAAAATTAAGTATTTACAACTTTTCAATTTTTGAATCCTAGATTTGTTATTTATGTAGTGAAAACTCTACAACTGTCAGCTGTCAAACATTATAAGCTGTTTCGGTATTCAGATAAACGCAAGCCAATAACAAAAAGAAAGAAAGAAAGAAAGAAAGAAGATAAACAAAGGTATGAAGGAAATAGAGAAAATACAGGGTGTCCTAAAATGAATGGTCAATAACTGGGGATTGGGTTGATCCGCTGAAATTAGTGTCTAAAGGTGACTAAACATTTTGTCCTATATCCCCCCCCCATAACCGAGCCACAGGCTCCTACAATTCTACTTAAAATGTCAATAATTTAAAAGTAGCGCCAAAAATACGGGAGGACGGAATAAGAATATACTTTTTTTATGTTTATTTATCTCTTTTATCTCAAAGTAGACAACCTTAACGTTCTTTAGCGAAAAAAAGTTACTTCTACAACAACGAAGAATTGACGAATGTCGTCAAATCACCCCACAGATGCTTCCAAATGTACGAGAGCGTTCTGAACAAAATCTCTACTATTGCCCAGGGGCAGCATTTCCAGCATTTACTGGACTGACTTGTAAGGATTTTTTGTAATAAAAAAGGTAAAAATAACCGGTTTTTGTACTTTTGATTAGCCACTGTACAGGCTAGATAGATAGTAGCGATGTTAAACTCATGGGGTTATACTCTACATAAAAGTACCTTTAAAACAAAGTATCACTCGACCCCCCATTCCATTAAAAATTTTTGGGGTTTGACTTTTAGGGGGCGTAAATGCCAAAAAAATGTTTCTCCCTATAATCAAAAATCGACGGGTTCGAGCGTTTTACTTTTAATAACTTGGGGTGCTCAAAGTTGACTTTGTTTCGTTTTCAAATGACCACCCTGTATATAGTATCTCATGATCCATCGTGTCAAATGTAAGCAATACCAGACGGCTGCATTGACCATCCTTTGAAGAGGTCGTCAGTCATATTAAGTAAGGCTGTTATGGTGGTGTGATTTTTGTGAAATCCTGATTAAGTGGAGGGAATAGTAATATGAAAATTAAAAGAGGCTCCTAAAGGAAAGACTCTAAAGAGATATTTTCTTATTGTTTTCAAAATTAATAAAGATGCGGACTTGAAAGTTTGGTATTCTAGTAAGCTTTACACGCTGAATCGAACTATTCCAATTAAAATGTCAACAATCTAAAAGCAGCGCCAAAAATAGGAGAGGACGGAGTAAGAATATACTCTTTTTTATATTTATTTATCTCTTTCATCTCAAATTAAAACACCTAAACGTTTTTTAGCGAAGAAAAGTTACTACTACTTGACACGAATTAAAAGAATCCTTTTCGAGATATATCGATTTAATAACTAACTTGCATGTCAAAACGACAACATAATTAATATTGTTTACCCAAATTTTAACATTTCTCATTATCTCCTTTAGTAAGAATGCCATAACTAAATTCCTCCTACAATAAATATGTTCCTCCTAAAAAACAATTGAAATTTACATTTTGACATTCGTCTATTCTTACACTGTCTAATTACAAGAATATTGGCATTCAAGATAATATTTTAATCGATTTGTCTCGAAAACGACGCCCTAAATAACGTATAACAAACATTTTCTTAGCAAAAAACGTTGGAGTTTTCTAATTTGACATAAAAAAGTACAAAAATTAATTTAAGCAAAGTTAGGTATTTTTTAACTCCGGCCTCCCCTATTTCTGACCCTGCTCGATATTTTAACGACAACAGTCCGATTCTGCGTATTAAGCTTACTAGAATACCTTAATTTTAAATTTGTATCTTTACTGGTTTCAAAAATATTAAGAAACAAACATCTTCTGGGTCTACTCTTGGCAAGGCTGTAGCTCGGGGTTCAGGAGACATACGAAAAAATGTTCCATGAGCTTCTGACCCTATTTTGACCCAATCTAGCCGATCCCTAATTATCGACTAGACCTTTTAGGGCACCCTGTATATAATAATATAACTCGATGTTTTTATATTAAAAAAAATGATTTTATTGAAATTGTACTTTTTTAAATTTTATATTGATAAGAATTTTGTTAAGTGACACAAAACTATTAGATTGAAAATTTAAAGAGTAGTCCATGCGGATTTCAAAATTGAAAAGAGTAAATTTGTAAATTAAAATGTAAATGGTGGTGTAATGTTGATGATATGAAGATTTTATGTTATGGATTATGAGAAAGCATTTTAGTTTAAGTGAGAGAAAAGTTACATGAAATTGTAGAACCTATAGTACAGGAGAATTGTACTTTTACTGGGAATTAATACCGAGCAAGCTAAAATTTTGCAGGGTTATAGGGTATCATAAGGAGAGCTTAAATCTAAATTTGCACCATTCTCACCACCTTAGGTTCGGCGCCCTCTTGAATTTAAGGGTTGAATTGGTTTTTCGCTCATAACTCCTGTAAATTTCATTCCTCAAAAAACACCAGTATATCATTTTATAGGAAAAAGCACCAGCTTGAAAATGATATATCACGCAATATTATAAACTTATTCTTACCCTGCCAAAAATCGATTGTTTATTAACGAAAATTGTAAAAATATCAGTTATAGTGGAATTTCTAATTTCCGGTCGATCGAATTCGAAAATTTTCTGTACGAGAAATGTAAAGCGTTGATTTATCCTTATTTTTTAATTAACATATTTTCCCGTCAGACAAATATTTTTTGTTCTACAACGCGCCTCAATGCAAAATGTTCAATGAACCTCTATCATTCTGTAGTCGCTTTTAATTACCTGCAGATCATTCTAGTTTCCTCAACGTTTTTGTAGCCCTTCGTTTTGTGAATTTATTAAACATTTTATAATTGATTTTATAACAAATGAAATTATTATTTACACAGTATAAATGTTTTATTGTACCAGAGTATATTATATAGTTTACTTACTGAACAAAGCTGCAAACCCCGATTGTTGAGGCAAATAATGAATGATGAAGGAGCAATTTTTAATTTTAATTTCGCACTCTACTGTTAATTTTATATAAGTAAATCTTAGCATACAAACTTCAATTTCAATTTTTTGTTATAAGTCTCTCAAACAAGATATCATTTTTTTAAAAAAAGTAGAACGTTTTTATACTTCAAAGCAATTTTTTTACTTTTGCGGTCAAATATATAACAGTTGTGGGCTTTATGGAAAAATATTCATACTCATATAAGTCATATATATCCAGAAAATCATTTTATTACAAAGTCTTTAGAATTTAGAAAAGGAATAATTAAAAATCTGAAATTTTTTTTATTTACAGTTGAGTTTCGTCTCATTTTCAGTACATTTCTCAATTTTCTCTGAATCTAGTTTTCAGTTGACTAGCTACGCAAGTCGAGTTTTCTTCTTTGAAGAACCTGTGAAATCTTCGAATTCGCCGAGAACTTCTCTTTCTTCCGTTTCATTTTTGTCGTCGATGAAAATAGAGCTTGTTTCACTTGTGTAAAGAGAAATGGTCGTGCCCTGGTGCACAAAAATTCAAAGGTTGTTTTTTGGATATTTTCGCACGTTTCTCCACCGCAAAATCACAAATTTATTAAAGTTCGAGATTCGGAAGGCACGGGTCAATATGCATCAACTGTAATCAAATTTTGGTTTTCTTCCTTTTTTTAAATTTGAAAACTTTGAGGGGGATATGTTCAACGATATCACCTTCTTTTAAAAACAAATGTATATAAGGACAGCCCTAATGTATAAATTATTTTGTTGGAATTATATTTTTAACCTTTCAACATTTTATTTGCCATACTTAATAAAAATCCAAAAATTAGCCTGACGATTTCGTTTTTCAAAATTTTCGAAAAACACGGTTTTCATTAATGCACGTAAAAAAAATTAGTCCATCACATTACAGAAACATTGTACTTATCGGGAATGTGCTACAAACGAAATATATTAAAATTACTAGCAATGAAATATGAACAGAAAGTACTTTTAACACTTTTTTCCAGTCTTCAACGTGAATTGTTTTTTCAAAATGTTAAGAAGAGAAAAAATTAATAAAAAAATTGTATAAATGTGTTCATGTATGTGATTGGAAAGTCTTCGACATTCACAACACAATAAGGCTATTTTAAATTCCCCAAAAAATTGATATTATGTAGAACGGTTTATCATGTTCAATAGAAACGCATACAACTTACCTTTTGATTTGACAAGATCGACACTTTCATTCAGTTCTGTACTGCATAAAAACACTTTTCACTATCTTCGTTTTCGTTAATAATATCCATTTCTTTAGCCCAAGCATACCGAGTAGCAGTGAGTCCTCGGAAAAACTGTGAATTTTTTCCCAAAAATATATCCCCCTTAAACACGTTATAGACACATTCCTCAGCTCCTAATCCCTTAAAATCTTATCTGGATTGCGTGAATTGGCGTAAAAAAAATGGGCCAGAGAAAAAAAATCTATGAATACAATGCTCAATCCCAGCGGCATTTTTCAAGTTATGCAGTATGACTGCGGAATGATAGAGGTTCATTGAACATTTTGCACTGAGGCGCGTTGTAGAAGAGAAAATATTTGTCGGACGGGAAAATACGTTAATTAAAAAATGAGGACGAATCAATGTTCTACATTCTTTGTATAGAAAATTTTTGAATTCGATCGACCGTAAATTAATAATTCCACTATAACTGATATTTTTACGATTTTGGTTAATAAACAATCAATTTTTTGCAAGGAAAAAATAAGTTTATAATATTGTATGATATGTCATTTTGAAGCTAGGGTCTTTTTCTATAAAATGATATAGGTACTGTTGTTTTTTGAGAAATGAAGTTCACAGGAGTTATGAGCGAAAAACCAATACAACCCTTAAATTCAAGATGGCGCCGAACCTAAGGGCGTGAGAATGGTGAAAATTCAGATTTAAGTTCTCCTTATGGTACCCTATAACCATGCAAAATTTCAGCTTACTCGGAATTAGTTCCCAGAAAAGCATTATCGAAAGTACAATTCTCCTGTACTGAACTAAGATATTTTTGGTTTAGTATTATTATTTCACTCACTCTGACGACTTATTCTACCTAAATTTTACCGGGAAATCTATTTTTACTGTTTGTGACGATGTGTGAAGTGTTCAAATATATTATTATACAGGGTGTTTCAAAAAATATGTGCCATCGCTAGGGTGGTGATTTCTTACCCAAAAATAAGGTAAATAGTTCCTGTTAACATGGGTCTGCAGATGCTTTATTTAAAAGATACAGGGTGTTCGAATTTTTAAATATTTTCGGTTTTTAAAAATAGTTCCGAAACGGCTTCAGTAATTTAAGTAAAGTTTGGGTTGTGAAAAGTAGCTACAATAGTACATACTTAAGCAATAAAAATGTGTTAACAGGTTGACCAGGGGCGTGCGTGTGATCAGATGATCTACTAATTTTGAACAAAAATAGGTACGCCACTGGCTTCTTCACATTTTGATAGCACAATTTGTTATTAATTTTAGTGACTAAAAAAAAAGCATTTCTTAATGTTTTTTTTTTTAAGTCGGCATGGATTAGAAGATAAATGCAATTTTATTAGGTAGCGTAACAAGATTTTAGCAAATTAGGTATTTATTGTTTTATGAAAAATATTATTTAATATCTACCTCATAATTACAGTAAATGTTGAAAATGACCACCACTAGCTTCATTATAAGCATTTAACCTTCGACGTAAAGATCTTCTGACTCTGACACAAATACGAGAATTTTGCCGAACTCAGACAAATGCCATTTCAATTCGTTCTAAATGTTCTTCTCTACTTTGTACTGACGTCTTGTAGACAAGCTCTTTTATAATAATATGACCCCACAGATAAAAATCCTGTGCATTTAGGTCAGGGGACCGAGGTGGCCATGCTATTGGACCACCACGACCAATCCAACGATGACCGTGTGTTTCCACGAGGTATTCCCGAACAGGTGCTGCAAAATGTGCGGGTGCTCCATCGTGTTGAAACCACATTCTATTTCTCGTTAATATCGGCAACAGCTCTGGTAAATCATTTCTAAGGAAATTTAAATGAGACACATGGTCTAGTCTATTTGGCAGATTAATAGGACCAATAATTATATTATTTCTAATTATTCCAGCCTAAATGTTGATTGAAAACTGATACTGCGAGTTTGATACTCTAATTAAGTTGGGATTTTCTTCAGCCTATGTATGCGAATTATGAAAATTTATAATTCCCTTTCTTGTGATTGACTCCTCGTCTGTAAAAAGGATACGACGAGGGAAATGTCGATCGTTCTCCAACTTATTTAAAACCCAGTGACAAAGTTCTTGTCTAGGTCCATAATCTGTAGGTAAAAGTTCTTGCACTCTTGTAAAGTGATATGGTTTTAACTGTTGCTCTTCCAAATTCTATGTACAGATGATAAAGAAATATTTTCTAAAAATCTTTAAAAAATCCTTTACTTGTCAGATGGAAATATTTTCTATTTCGTTAGACACGATTCTAATACTTGTAGAAGGGTTACGATCCACTATATTGATAACCGCCTCCTCAACCTGAACAGTTCATCGGTATCTTTTTCGGCCAGAATTAGATTTAAATGGTTTTAAGGTGCCGGATTCTCTTACACGTCTACAAACGTGTCTGAAAATATATTTAGATGGACATGTTCGTTGAGGATATCTTTCATGATAAATCCGTGCTGCGTCCCTACCATTTTGTCTCGCTTCACCATAAATTAATATCATATCAGTTAATTCAGCCAATGTATAATGTACAAAGGGAAACTTGATGGTACAAAATAATTTACGATTTTAATACTACCTTTACAAATTTTAACTTGCTTAACTTACTAAAATTTTAAAAATATTAGTAAATACCAATGACAGAGGAAAATTTGGAAAACGCAATCATTAATAAAATATAAAACTACGAGTCAATGAAAATAACAGATTATTCATTTGCTTTGTTTTAGATTCGACCGTGTAGAATAATAGATTTTTTTACTTATTTATTTTGCATTAGCTTTACTATTTAAAAAAGTTTGATAAACTTGCATTTATTTTCTAATCGATGTTGACTTAAAAAAAAATATGAGAAATGCTTTTTTTAGTCACTAAAATTAATCAAAATGTAAAGCCAGCGGCGTACTTATTATATATACAGGGTAGGCCAACAAGGGCGCGTCGGTCAATAGTTGCTAAACCGTTAAACTTATGGAAAAATATTCTTAACAAAACTTATAATGTTTCGCCTCTGCTATAACTTAAAATTATTTTTAAGAATACAGGGTGTCTCAAAAAAAGAGTAATACCAAAAACTATATTTTTGTTAAATGGAATACCCTACCTTTTTATGTGGCATATAAAGCCTCTATCGGTTGTGTATTCAACTTTTAATTTGTATGTAGATCGAATGCAGCGTTGCCAAGTTATGAATTAAAGAAAGAAAAATCAGTCAAAAACATACTTTTTTTAAACTGTTATATCTCCGCCACTGCTTCTTAATTTCCCTGACAAAGTTGCATGTAATCTAATGCTGGCCTAGTTTATCGTAGACCGTCCTCACTTTTGGATTTAATTATACAGGGTGTTCAGGATACTTGTTTAAACATCTCTATTTTCAATTCGATTTTAATTGAATTTCTTAAATACAACACCCTGTATATTATTTTGCCGTCAAAAAGCCTAAGGTGTCCTTTTTCAGAAAATATTATGTTTGCCGTATGTATCTCGCTATCATTTTGAGATATTAAGGTTTTTCCGTAACTTTACAAAGAAAATTTAAAAAATCGTAGGCGGCATGGCCCAAGAAATTGAAACAATTGTTATTCGTCGGTATGTCGCTGTCAGTAATTTTACTTTTGTAATCCTGTGACATTTGGTGTCATTTTGTGCATAGTATCTTCCTTCACTAAGAAGTATTTTGTAGTAAAAATGAAGTATACGAACCAAGAATCAATTGATATGATTTATATCCTTGGAGAATGCTTAAAGAATTGTCTTCTGGCATCTCGAGTGTACTGCGAGAGGTTTCCTGATAGAACGCATCCAGATGCAAGATCATTTTAAAGACTGATGGATAGATTTGATAGAACTGGGACAGTTAAGTACGAAAAGCATGAAAGAATAAAGCCAGTGGTAAACGAAGAAAATTAATTTACCTGTTGTTTATCTGTTTATGAAGATCCACATAGAAGTACAGTAAACATAAGTGATTTGTTGGTCTTAGGTCAAACTTCTGTGAAGATAATGTTGCGTAAGAATATGTTCCATTCATATCGTGTCCAACTGCATCAAGCAATTGATGGACAAGATTTTGAGAATAGAATAAATTTCTGTAATTGGGGTCTTGCTCGAATTCGAGAGGATGTACGATTTTTTAATATTGTATTGTTTACCGATGAGGCGACATCCCACAATAATGGTCATGTAAACAGACATAATTTGCACTTCTACGCCGATGAAAATCCACATTTTCTAAGGTCTATTGACCAGCAACATAGGTAGAGCTTAAACGTCTGGGGAGGCATAATTGAAGACCACGAAATAGGACCTCATTTTTTTTTTATGGACACCTCAATGGGAATATTTTTCAAAATTTTTTAAATGAAGATCTTGATAATCTGTTAGAAAATATACCACTAGGACTATTAAGAAGAATGTGGTTCCAGTTCCATTTTAATATTGGAGTTTGAAATACTCTGGATGAAAAATTTCCTGGCCGTTGGATCGGAAGACGCGGACCTGTTCTGTGGCCTCCAAGGTCACCAGATATGACAAAACTTGATTTCTTCCTATGGGGATACGTTAAAGATCTGGTCTACGGAACACCTCCAACTACAGCGGCAAACATGCGGGAAAGAATAAGAGAATCATTTAATTCAGTTACTCCCTTAATGTTACAAAATGTAAATACAAGTTAAATTAATATATGTTTACAGCAAAATGGTAGTGTGCTTAAATATCTAATAAATTAATTTATTTAAAATAATTATGTTTATGTTAATTATTTATTTATGTTGCGTTTATTGATATTTTGTACCTCAAAAATATATTAAATATAATATTATATTGTTATAAATATTTTTATGCCAATGACTAACAATTGTTTCGATTCCTTGAGCCATGCCGCCTACGATTTTTCAAATTTTCTTTGGAAAGTTATGGAAAACCCTTAATATCTCAAAATGATAGCAAGATACATACGGCAAACATAACATTTTCTGAAAGGGGACACTTTAGGCTTTTCGACGACAAAATAATATACAGGGTGTTGTATTTAAGAAATTCAATTAAAATCGAATTGAAAATAGAGATGTTTGAACAAGTATTCTGGACACCCAGCATTAGATTACATGTAACTTTGTCAGGGAAATTAAGAAGCAGTGGCGGAGATATAATATTTTAAAAAAAGTATGTTTTTGACTGATTTTTCCTTCTTTAATTCATAACTTGGCAACGCTGCATTCGATCTACATACAAATTAAAAGTTGAATAAATAACCGATAGAGGCTTTATATGCCACATAGAAAGGTAGGGTATTCCATTTAACAAAAATATAGTTTTTGGTGTTACTATTTTTTGAAAGACCCTATATACTTGAAAATAATTTTAGGTTATAGCAGAGTCGAGACGTTATAAGTTTTATAAAGAAAATTTTCTCATATGTTCAACAGTTTAGCATCTAGTGACCGACGCGCCCTTGTTGGCCCACCCTGTATATAAATTAGTAGAGAATCTGGTCGCACGCACGCCCCTTGTCAACCTGTTCACACATTATTATTGCTTAAATTTGTGCTATTGTAGGTACTTTTCACAACCCAAACTTTGCTTAAATTACTGAAGCCGTTTCGGAAACATTTTTAAAAACCCGAAAATATTTAAAAATTTGAACACCCAGTATATTTTAAAAAAAGCATCTGTAGACTCATGTTAATATGAACAATTTGCCTTATTTTTGGGTAAGGAATCACCACCCGAGCAATGGCATAGGTTTTTTGAAACACCCTGTATACAGGGTGTTATTTATTAAGTGTTCGATATTTTACAGATCGATTCTTAAGTTATTTATAAGGCGAAAAGTTCATATAAGCATGTGTCCGCAAGCCCTTCATTTTTTAGATACAGTGTGTTACAATTTTTTATAGGAACAAAAAATATGTACCTACGGCACTGCCGTTTTCTCTTTTGATAACACTGTTATGTAGGCACATTACTGGCTAATGCAAAGTTTATTTTCATAAGTATTTGATTTCGGCTTTGTTTAGGAGATAATTGCTATTTTATCAAACTCTGTTATGGGCATAGCGATATGCAAATACATGCCATTTATTTCTTTATATTTCTTTATTATTCTTTTCCTCGAGAAAGTTTGCTCATAGCGACTTCTACCCAGTATGTCTTTTTCATAGAAAAATAATAAGGAAATCCATTTTTTTGCTTAAAAATGTAATACAAGCACGTATAAAAAGTTATGACTCCTCAAAAGAGTACAAAGACACGCAGGTGGCGCCCTCTACGAGTGGGAGCCATACAAACATCAAATTTGAAATTCGCATTTCAAAAAACCCCCAAATACCAGCCCAAATATAGACATTATTTTAAAAATTATTTACGAAAAACAAAAATTAAAATAAATATTTTTAACACCCTGTATCTCAAAAATGAAGGGCTTGCGAGCCCATGCTCATATGAACTGTTCACCTTATAAATAACTGAGGAATCGTTCTGTAAAATATCGAACACTTTTTAAATAACACCCTGTGTATTTGGTTGCCTATCCGAAAGCAGTTCGTTATAAGGTGGATTTTCATGCATACGAAATACGATGGTCCGATATCCGAAATGACGTTTAATTTCGTCCGAAATTCTTGCAAATTTTCATGGCTCCGTTTCTGTCGTTCCGAATTTTGTTAATTAACATACATTTGACGTTTCAGTTATAGGTTATAATTTTGTTTTGGTCGTTATTTTATTCTCAATTATAGCGTTTAATTACCCAATTGATTTCATTACGTTTTTAAGCAATATATGTGCCACAACGACGAGCATTATTAGCTTAATGTCATCCAATTCACTCCTAACTTTACCTCAGCGCACAAAAACAAAGAGTTATGCTGAGTGACCTGAGTAACTGCAAGTCTTTCATTTTCTGATATTGGTCCACGCGCGGTTTATGTTTTAATACCCTTGGACTTACAATTGAAATACTTTTTAGAATGTATTAATTTCATTTCTTGAAACAGGTTGTGATAAGCACCTTAATTTTCCCCCTCATCCTTTTCTTTTCTTTTTTGCTAGTTTTTTATTCTTTATATAAGCAGATAGGAAATTATAATATTATAATTAATGACACTGATTTATTTCGCCAATATTAATTTTATGTTAAAATATTAAAACAGAAACAACAAAACGTCAAATAGTGAGGTTAAAATATATAGGTACGATTATCGGACAAACTTAATAATATTTTAATTCATCCGACGGTCGGATGAAAGTTGAAATTATACGAATAAATATTAGCGCAAAAACAATTCAACCAATAGGAACACTTTCGGATCATCGGACCGTCGTATTTCGTATGCATGATAATTCACCTCACTTTTATTGAACCAATCAAAACGCTCATTTTCATAGCAACCACCTTGGTAACGGTCGTCTTACCCGATAAGACTACCGCTAGCTCGAAAAGACGCTTTCGAAAAGACGCTTTCGAAAAGACGCTTGTAGCTTTTTTACTTAAATAAAAAATTAGTAACACCTCTAACTTGTATATTTACCTTTATCAGACGGCCTTCATTTTTATGTTCAGTAAATTATCCAATAAAATACACCTCTAGAGGCGGTTTCTTATCTTCATACCTTCGTTTTTCACTCGAAACTCGATTTTCCAAGAAAATTTTCACTCAATGTAATTTTTACTTATAATCAAAGATAAGACCCTCGAGCTAAAGCTCTCGGGATCATATCAGATTATAAGTAAAAATTACATTTCGTAAAAATTTGTCAGAAAATCGATTTCTTGTCAAAAACATCGGTATTACCGATAAGACGCCTCCTCTATCGGTATATTACTGTTGAAAATCCACCTTTAGCCTGCCGAACCCAGCCTGGGATATTTGAAAAGTAAAACAATTTATCTTAAGGCGGCTCGGCCTACAAAGGCGATTTGAAGAGTAGAACGGTTATTCGCTGGCAGTTTGCGAGTCAATAAAAATTCATATTAATGAAGATAATTAATAATATCATACTGTCTGTTGTTCAAGTGTACAATGACATTAAAATCACTGGCTAAAGGTTTCACTTGACAAAAGCGTGGTATGATTAAAAACAAAAGCATGGATTGAGTACGTCTTATAAAGAGAATAAGTCGCAAATTCGAAAGGGGTGCTATTAATTAATATAGGTACCTACTTTGTAATATTGATAGTTTGGTAGTTGTTTTAGAAATAAACTGTTTTATTGCTTTCTTCTTTCATTACTGTGTTTTATTTATTTTTTAATTTTTAATAGTACGGATTGTTTATTAAAAAAATTTTGTTTTAAGAATTTTTCAATTTAATTTAAAATAGTCGTAGCACGCCCATGGATTGTCGCTGTCAAGGAGCTTTGACGCATGACATTGCTTTCCTTTTACGGATACCGCGTAGCTACACACTGAAGCGACGTACTATACCAACTAGATTTTTCTGTGTCAAGCCGTCCGAAACCCGTCTCGAGAAAGCCATGTAACGGAATCAAAATAAATGATATTTTGCTTTGGTCTAACTTGAAAAATATGGTTCTAAAAGTCTCTAGGGTTTACTATTACTACCGGCTTTTATAGGCCAATAATTCCTAAAACTCTACATTATATATTTTCAAGAAATAAAACTTCTTAAACTCTTAACAGCAAAGTTTGGCTCATAAAAATGTGTAAAGGCTTCCGTATATTTTCTGGACACTTAGACTCACAAAAGTTAATGAAATAAAATATCGAAAATAAAGTTTACGAATGATGATAATTGTTATAAGAATAGAGGGAGAGGGTAATAGATACTATAAAGATAAACAAAAATAAACACAATAGAAAAGGTAATAAGTAACCAATAAAATTACAAAAATACAGCGGTGGCGGCTCGTGCATTGCACATGTGGATAGGCGCCGCAGACGAAATTTTTTTAGGACCACGCCCAAATTTTGACGAATTTGGTAAATAATGAAGCGCCCGGGATTTTTCTTTTTAAATTTGGCATTAATAAATAATATTGCAAACGCGGGCTCCCTTCTCCCCTACACCCTTTTCAGTACCATCCAGTATAAGGATGTTATTCTTAGAATTATTATGATCACGTTTAAAAATATTAAGGGGTGAGAGAGTAAGAGTTTTATTGTTTACATCTCTCTGGTTAACATGACTAAATTTACACATTTTTTTATGTAAAGAACAAATTATATCGTGAACGGGATCATCAATTAGGGAGGAACCAACAAAATTATGAAACAAGAAAATGTATCAAAATGTATGGTTATCGGAGAATTTTGATAATTATTGGACAAGTACAAGACAGTAATTGGACGGACCTTGTACGTAAATATAACACAAATATAAAACAAAAAAATACGTTAAAATAATATGTAACTTAATTGCTCACATGTAACAAAAATCATTATACATATACATATTAAACAGTTTATCAATTTCTAAATCTGAAGAATCGTCACTCTCGGCTTCTTTGTAGCCAATATGAGCAAGAAATAATTAATCTGAATTAAAGGCTGTTGTTTTCTTGGAATGCATAGCTTATGAAATTAATTTTTACAGTCATTACATCTTGTCTCATCTCTACTGTCTATCTGTCTGTGACATACAAAACATGTGCTACTCTCATTTTTTTTTTGTATATTTCGTGTCTTTTTGGATATACAGGGTGTCTCTTAAAGGTCTGTACAAAATCTGAGCACATATTCCTGAGGCCAAAATAAGGCGATTTAGAGCAACTTACCTTTGTTCGAAAACTTGGTACCCGGGGGTTTTTTAGGATGCAAAACCCGAATACGGACCTTTTTACTGTGGCCATTAGAGGGCGCTTTACAATGCCTTTCTTATGGTTTAGAATGGCCATAACTTTTTATCAGTGTAGTTTTTTCATTTTTTTGTTAAGGAACTAATATTTTGAACATCTTGAAACAAAAAAAAGGTACTATTGTGAAAATCCACTCAAGTAAGCCGTTTTTGAGATATTTCGGTTTTTAGTGTTCGATGCCGCACCGGAATATTTAAATTATTCTGAATAAAAAATGTTTGCTGTTATCTTTGAGGATGAAATGTGGTCAGTGGATTAGCAGTGGGCAATGTATTTTTTTTAGATACTTTTTTAGAGTGTCACATCCAAAAATCCGCGGATTTTTTACCTGTTTGATGAACACCTTTAAAATTTTGTTTGCAACAGACTATTTAATTAATGTAAACAATTTTCGTATTTTAAGAATTTTCAATCACTCTATGTTGTTTACAGTAAGTGTTTCAGAAGAATTTGCCAATGCGAGAATAAATAATGTGTTTGAAACGTGTTAGTTAAATTTTAAATTGACTGTGAAGATGGCTGAAGGATACAGTTCTGCAGAAATGGCGGATATGCTATTGGTTTTTGGGTATTGGGATGGAAATGGCCGCGAAAGTGTTAGGGTATACAGAGAAAGATATCCAAATCGGCGCATACCAAACCATCAAACATTTCTTCAGCTTCACTCCTTTAATTGCCAATTATGGACGGAAACGTGCAATAAGGACTCCTGAGGTTGAAAAACAACAAATTTCGGAAAGAATTGCTAAAGATCCAAAATTAAGCACCAGACGCTTAGGTTTAGAGGTAGGAGTATCCAAGGATGTAGTTCATAGAACATTAAAAGAACAGCAGCTTCATCCATACCATATCCAAAAGGTACAAGACCTTTTGGCCCCGGATCTCAATCAACGATTGGACTTCTGTCGATTCATTACCGAACAAAGACAACAGGATGTGAATTTTGCTAAACACATTTTATTTACTGACGAACCTAACGAACATGTTTATGCTGATGAAAACCCGCATGCCACGAAAGTAACTCATTATCAACATGAGTTTAGAATTAATGTGTGGGCAGGAATCATTGGCAATTTCATTATTGGTCCTGTTATTTTACCGCCACGACTAAATGGTGTGGATTATTTAGAACATTTACAAAACATGCTACCAGATTTATTAGAAGATTTGCCATTACAACTTCGACGAGATATGTGGTTTATGCATGACGGTGCTCCACCACATTTTAGTTTAAATGTCCGCAGTTATTTGCATCTACAGTATCCAAACAAATGGATCGGTAGAGGAAATGACGCTCCTGTAAAGTGGCCGCCACGCTTACCGGATATGACTCCGTTGGATCATTTTTTATGGGGGCCTTTAAAAACGATGGTATACTCCAGACCGAATAATAATGAAGAGGAATTGTGGGGAAGAATTTAATATGCAGCCAACATATTAAAGAACGATGCGAAATTGATGCAAAGAGTAAATTTAAACTTTTTACGTCGTATTAATCTTTGTACTTATGTCAACGGAGGTCATTTTGAGTAATTACTAAAAGTTTATGGTAATTAAATTCACTTCTAAAATAAAATCGTTCCTCATTTAATTAAAAAAAAATCCATATTCAAATTCTTCCTGCAAAACTTGCTGTAACTAACCCTAGTGAAACATTTTTTCCTGCCGAAAAGTTACTGATAGCGGAATTTCTTATTCAAAATAACTTAAATATTCCGGTGCAGCATCGAACACTAAAAACCGAAATATCTCAAAAACGGCTTACTTTAGCGGATTTTCACAAGAGTACCTTTTTTTGTTTCAAAATGTTCAAAAAATTAACAAACTTAACAAAAAAAGGAAAAAACTACACTGATAAAAAAGTTATGGCCATTCTAAACCATAAGAAGTGCATTGTGAAGCGCCCTCTAATGGCCACAGTAAAAAGGTCCGTATTCGGGTTTTGCATCCTAAAAAACCCCCGGGTACCAAGTTTTAAAGTAATACGTTAAAAAACGTTCAATAATTTTAAAGAATTCGATTTTTATTTTTTAACTTTACCACCCTGTATCTCGAAAACTGAGCAATTTTGGACAAAGGTAAGTTGCTTTAAATCGCCTTATTTTGGCTTCAGGAATATGTGCTCAGATTTTGTCCAGACCTTTCAGAGACATCCTGTGTAACTGTCTTCTTTTTTAAATTTAGTTTTTCCTCGCGTTTGCGTTTCTCTCTTCTTTTTACTTTTTTTCTTTTTTTTGCTTCTTTTTAAACCTTTCCTGATTCTTACTTGATGTTATTGCGAAAGAATCTCTTCTTTCTATATTACGCTAAACGCTTTCTATTCAAATATTCCGGGGTGGTTACCCAGATAACAAAAATACATTTCAGAAATATTTCAGATATATAAATTGTTACCTTGCATAAATATTACAAAATATTTCAGAGACATTTCAAAAATATTTCAGAAATATCAAAATGTCCGCCCCGTGTTATATAACAATGTTATGTTTCTGGAATACAAATGGTATATTACATGCAACATTTTTGGGATATAACAGGAATAAATATGAAATCAATTTTGAAATATATATAATATATTACATGTAACATGTTCAGGACATAACAGAAATAAATATAAAATTATAAAAAAAAATATTTGCCTTATTTAGAAAATATTTCACTAAAATGTTACTTAAAGTTAAAATATTTATTATATAAGTACATAAATGACATTTTCGACAAAAAATGTCTCAGTTTTCTATGTTCGCAACAGAATCGGCTGGGCTAGAAATAAATCACAATATTCAAAAATAAGTTTTCAGGCCATAAATAAATACGTCATTTTGCACTAGAATCTACAGTAGCATTACTTGATAAATTTAATGGTTACTTTATATATTATAAACTTACGTTTCTCTAGTTAATCGCAGTGGGCACTGTGTCAACCATAATGCTATAACTTTATTGATTTCTAGCTCCATAGCATTTTTGTGGCTATATCTTATGCTTTCAATAATTAATCTCATGACATTCTTATAACTAATAAAGTTTTCCTTTTTCTTCTTGCCTTTTAAACTACACTGTGCCCCAAGCTTGTTACTAATGATTCTTTTCATTATATTTGACGTGACATTTTGAAGATCTCCCCCTCCAACTAGCTTCAGAACTGTAAGCTGCAATATTAAAAGTTATTTCAATAATCTTATTAAACCCTTACATGGCTTCTTAAAGATGAGCCAATACATAGAAACAAAAAACTTACAATTTTATTCTCGATTTTATTATACAAATCTTCATTGGTGCCTAAATCAGTGTCCAAGGTTTTAAGATCAGCAACAGACATTACAGGAATTGTGTCTACCTCTTGCAAATAAACATTTTTGTTCTCATCCTTTTTGTTTAAAAGAACATACTTTTCAAGCATGCTTACTTTTTAAATAACTGTATTTAACTTGTTTAAAACAAGTTTTTGGAAATCTAAAAATCAATGAGCTTTTTATACTACTATATGGTAGGCATGGCAATCATTACTTGAGAAGTGTTGTAACTCTATGAACGAATATATATATATAATATAATATACAGGTGGAAATAAATTTAGTTTCTTGGTACACAAACTGAATACAGCAGACAGAAATGAATAATAAAATCCAAACAAATAACCGCAGACATAACCTCCACCAGAGTTAAAATTAGTAAATTAAATTGAATAAAACCAACTTACCTTAACTGGGGGTGCTTGTGACGACATAATAATTAATATCACAGAAAACAGTTATTTTACAGGTAATTTATAACAATGGTATAACCACAAAAATTGATTTATAATCAACGACTTTACTTTAATAAACCATGCGCACGCTTATAACTTAAACTTGAAATTTCCAAGCAACTGCACGTCAGCACAATTTTGACATCACACAATCTGCTTCTACGTCCTACGTGCTGCTTATTCAATTTGATACCACTGCATCTTTTTTAACTTATTCAATTAGACAACGATGGCAACAAAACGATGCCTAGCGATGAGGCAATCGCTCGCTAGAATAATATAAAACGTAAACACGCGGAATTTGACACCCCACGTTGCCACCCTTACAGTTTCATTTTCCAGCGTTGCGTAATTTCCGAAAAAATATTTCTATTTCACGAATTACACAACCTTTTAAAATGTAGAAACCAAACGAAATTCACTCTGGGACTAATACTTATTTTACCTATACAACGAAACTTGTTAGTTTTTATACTTTTGTGAAAAATTAATAGAAATAACCAGAATCTTGACGTCAAAATGTGTCGGTAATATTTCTGAAATGTTTCAGGTTATATATTACATGGTAATATTTCAGAAATATCTTTGCAAGCTGTTTTGTGAGATATTTCATTTTACATTTTTCTGAGATATTTCAGAAATGTTTTTGAAAGCTTTGTGCTGTGTGGGTAGACACGATCCAAATAAGTGTGATTGCATCTCACGCTTGGTAACATTTTGCTTTGGCTTTTCTAGGTTCTGACTACTCTGAGAATTTTGGACGGAAGCATGAACTAATGCTTCAACTGTTACTTTATTTAAAGATTGTAATATTGGTGTGGTCAAGTAGTAATCTCTTCTAGATTAATTGTCTTTGATATTATTTGGGTGCTTAAATTACTACACGACTGCGTATTGTCCTTAAAATGTTTAGAAATTTTCAAAGGTACTCATGAAATCCGCTTGGTAAAAACGTAAATACCGCGAAATTCTTGATTTAGATTTTAGAACTCATTGATTCGTTCTTAACCTACAATTTTGACACAATAATTATTATAGGACATTACAGAATCTTGTGATGAGGGGCAGCCGTCAGATTTATTACTGTTTGATTGTCCATAAGGTCATTCGGTTAATAGCCCACCTACTAATTTCTGATCAAATTAATTTTTTTAGACCAAAAAATAATAATTCTAAAGAAAGTGGATTTTCATACGAAATGAAGAATCGAGCTAAGCGAAGCAACAATGCCGGGCTCGGCCGTTTAAACCAGCCTCATAGGCTTATGTGACAGTAGAAACTCTACATATAAATGCATTAAAATCAAGACTGGAACAAACATATGCGCTTTAAGGAAGATAAAAAGAGACAAATATTAGGACGAAATTGTCGACGGCCTGCAAATTAAAATATCTTTCGGCGCTCGCGTGTTCAGTCCGTCGCCGGTTCTCAGGTTGATCCATCTTGAATGGCTACCGCATGGAAATACATTCGAACCGCTAAGAAAAATGAAACATACAGTTATTGGACACCAGAATTACAGTTATTGGATACCTGTCTAATAACTGTATGGAAATGCTAAAAATGCATTTTAAAACAATTGCAAATGAGTTAACTTATTATTAGTTAATAACCAGTAAAACATTGTATCATTTCTTGATCACAGTTATTGGACACAACCCAATAATTGAAAAATTAACTTGGTAATAAACTATATTTTTATATAAAGTATATAGACAATAGACATATCAATAAAGAAACAACTAAAATCTAAGATTAATATTTTTTTTTAATGCTTATCCCAAACCAAAAAAAAGTTTTAAAAAGACTGTCTCCATCCAGCAAATGGTACTTTAGTTAGTTAAATACGGAAATATATTTTTAGGATTTACAGTCCAAATGTCCAATAACTATGGCATGTCCAATGGCTATTGGGTTTACCCTATAAAGATAAAATGGAATAGACAAGCGAAATTTATTGACAAAAAATGTTCAGAATATTTAAGCGGAAACACATTTAATTGACGAAATCATTAGCAAATCTGGTCAAGCGTAAGTTGTGAGGAAGTAATATTACGTGTTTATTGCAGACAAATTTTAATTCAGGCAATTAAATTATGGTAAAATACAAAAAAAAGTTAATGTATTGTCTAAACATAACTTTTATTGAATTCCTCAATAATATTATTATTTAATTCGGCGAATAAAATATTTTGTTGCTCGTTTCCAATTAAATATTTTTATTAAATTAATTTTTTTAGGTTATGCCTCGGGTTATGGAAATAAAATCTTTTTCCCAGTAATACAAAGCAAACATTATTTGATGAGGCGAGGCTGCATACTGGGCGAAACACATAAGAGCCGTCTACTCCGAGTGACATACTTTTCCTTCTCCAAGCGTGATAACAAATTAAAAAAGGAAAAAAAAAGTAATATAACGTTGGACCATATGAACAAAAAAAAGTGGCGATTTTAACTCTGAAAAATGACATCAGATAATTAATAAGTAAAATATAACTAGATTAAAAAATGTAGTAAGAAGCAGAATTCGAACATCGGGCCTTTCGCTTACATATCAGCAGCTTATCTATATCTACAGTGTCAAGCTACGTCCTGTTCCCACTCATGAGAGATTACTTAAATTAGGTATCTACAGGGAGAACAAGTTTCACCGGAGGCTCTTGTTCTAGCCGACACTTTATAATTAGCGCACTTTTACCACTTCCGACGTAGGAGTCTTACAGGGTTTTGCGTGACCTATTTGCCTAAACTAAAATAGACTTTGTTATATTGAATAACAATTATCAATTGAACTATAAGTTATTAGAAGGAAATAAACACCAAAATATAGCAAAATGACCTCTTATTAAAATTAGCATTTCAGGAGAAGCACTTATCTATTAGTGCTAAGAAGGAACTTAAAACTCTACATGTGACGCAGTTATAGACGGAAGAATTATTCATCAGTTGTAAGACGGAAATAAATCCCGGATTTCAAATTGTTGTAGGTAAATGTCAGCATCTATTAGTCGTTTTGTCACGTAGGCGTCCCTAACAGGCTCGTGGCGTGTCGCGTGTGTTACTTCAGTATTCTTTCTGATATTAAGAGGGTAAATAGAGTTTTTTCAGTTGTATCGTTTCTAGTAATCCGAAAAGGTCTAGCGATAGTAGTTGTAAAGAAAGTAATAAAGACGTTGATACCGAGGATGAGCCGCTAAGAAAGAAAAATAAAGGTTTAAGAAATACACATCTGTATAAACATGCAGTACAAAAATCCAGTCGTTTACATGGTGAAGCCTATAAGAGTACAACTACGGCACGTAATGTGCGATAATTTTGCGAAATTTGTATAGTGGACGACCAACGAATGAACAAGACACATTTCTTATGGATGTCATATGCTATTTATTTTTTTGAACTGCTTCTATTGGTTTAAGAATTTTTTAGATTCATCGTGATCCCCAAACGCTTAAATTCTTGACAAACCGAAAAAACTACGATGTCAATCAATCGACGCAAAACAGCTGCACTGTTAAGAGTCATATATAATGAGTTGAATATATGCAATGTCAATTTTATAATAAAATGCATGTTTCTCCCAGATTATTATTTTATGAGCATATTTTTATGTTTTCGGCGTTATCAAAGAATTAAAATCGCCCGGTCGAGAAAACTCGTAGACTCATAGGTTTAATGTCCAGTCCGGTACTTGTTTCAGGAATTTTACAATCTGAAGATAATTATATAATAATTAATATTTACATTTTGGTTATACACAAGGTATTCCTTGGGGGTTTCCGGGGGCAGGTATATTGTTAGGGGTTATTTATTGTCATTTAATAATGACTTATTATTACCTGCTTAACAAACTGTATCTATATCGGGTTGTATTACGTACTTATATTCTAGTTTGTCGAAAGATTTCGGTATCTTCAGTGTGAAACTGGTGATTTCAAATTTGTGTTCAAAATGTATAAAGTGGCGAAAACGTCTTCGTGGGTTCAAAATCTTCCAGAGTTAGAGTTTAGTGGAGAAAGAGTCTTCTGTAAAGCTTGTGCAAAAATTATTGTTTATGAAAAGAAGTTCCAAATCGATCAACATTTGAAAACACCGCTACATAAATAAAAGTTACAAAAAATGAAATCTGAGCCAGTTCAGCTGAGTGTTAAAAACGCATTTCAAATTGTTGGAGAAAAATCGAAATCTGAAAAGGAAATTTTTCAAGAAGACTTATGCAAGGCTTTGGTCGCAGCAAACATACCCTCGAAAAATTGCAAAATCCGCAATTTAGAGGATTTTTGCAAGCATATTGTCAACAAACCATTCCTGAGGAATCCCCGCTTAGAAAGAAGAATGTCTATTCAGTATACGAAACTGTTTTAGAAGAAATTAGAGCTTCACTAGGTAATAAAATTTAAAACCACTAAAGAACTAAGTGTGGATTTAGATGACGATTCGCAGTGTGTTGTGCAAAGTAAAGAGTTGTTAAAAAGTGCAAGTGTAGTTAAAGATCTTGTTTTTGTTAAGAATAATTTCAGTTGTATATAGGACATAATATCTTCGTAGAAAGTAAAAATTTAGGTTTAAGAGAATCAATTAGTATTTAATTGATATGTGACGGACTACATGCTTGGTGAAATGGATATTCCATAGTAGAGGAAATTAAAGTAGTACTTGTTATATTTCACAATTTATTTCAGTTTCCTTACACGTGTTTTAACCCTTGCGGGTCATTATCAAAGGAATTATGAGACAATAATAAATTCTACATGTCATTAAAATAAAAATTGACAGATGATAGGTTATTTTGGTCCTTAATTTACAGGTATTGGCCAAAGGTACAACTAAATTACAGGGTTGATTATAGAGGTTATTACATCTAAGTAATAAAATTAAGAAAATGATATTGTGTATAATAATTATGGGTTTTTCGTTGGTAATTATTGACAGTGTTTATTGCATATCTATCTTAAGTTATTAGAGTATTAGATTGGCACCTGAAGGTATTTCAAATTGATTGTTAACAAGATTACATCGATTTTTTAAGATTTTTGTGATTGCCAATGTTTCTAATAGGTTGAGTTTTCTACCCTTGTGTTAATTATATATCGGTTTTATTTTGTTGGATATTGAGTGGTTATTTATTATACAGTGGTCCATTGTTAACAATCAAATTAAAGTACCTTCAAAAGCTTACTTAATATACTTACTTAATAGCCTAATAACTTAAGATAAATACGCAATAAACACTGTCAATAATTACCAACGAAAAAACCCATAATTATTATACACAATATAACTTTCTTAATTTTATTACTTAGATGTAAATACCTCTATAATCACACCTGTAATTTAGTTGTACCTTTGGCCAATACCTGTAAAT
Source organism: Polydrusus tereticollis (assembly GCA_963920685.1). Classification (NCBI taxonomy): domain Eukaryota; kingdom Metazoa; phylum Arthropoda; class Insecta; order Coleoptera; family Curculionidae; genus Polydrusus; species Polydrusus tereticollis. The sequence goes on from OY987329.1 coordinate 39,120,554, forward strand.
TAAGGACCACAATAACCTATCATCTGTCAATTTTTATTTTAATGACATGTAGAATTTATTATTGTCTCATAATGCCTGTGATAATGACCCGCAAGGGTTGAAACACGTGTCAGGAAACTGAAATAAATTGTGAAATATAACAAGTACTACTTTAATTTTCTCTACTAGCAATTAGTATTGTTGAAACTTTTTCCGCTAAATGTAACAACATTCCCGGTAAAGCAGGAGATCAAGTAAGGAAAAAGTTGGATGTAACTGTAAAAAGGAATGAAGGATTTAAATTCTTAACTGCAGTGAAAAGCATTTATGAAGGTAAACCATCCAACCAAGTTGTATCTTGGCCTTACACTTTACAACCTAAGTTGCAGTATTGTCCGATCACATCAGTAGATGTTGAAAGAAGCTTCTCTTTGTATAAACATATTTTTACTGATAGAAGACAATCCTTTTTAGTTAAAAATTTTAAAAAATATTTAGTAGTAAATGTCTTTTGTACAATTTCAGGCAAAAAAATTGTTTCATTTTATTTTTCTTTGTGGTTTTTGCATTTTTTTTAAATGAACATCTTTCTTAGAACCCAGTGTGTTTTTTTACCCTATTTTACTATAATAAATTAGAAATATTGCATACCAGTATGCATATTTGCTCTTGTTCTAGCCGACACTTTATAATTAGCGCACTTTTACCACTTCCGACGTAGGAGTCTTACAGGGTTTTGCGTGACCTAATTGCCTAAACTAAAACAGACTTTCTTATATTGAATAACAATTATCAATTGAACTACAGAAGGAAATAAACACCAAAATATAGCAAAATGACTTCTTATTAAAATTAGCATTTCAGGAGAAGCACTTATCTATTAGTGCTAAGAAGGAGTTAAAAACTCTACATGTGACGCAGTTATAGACAGAAGAATTATTCATCAATTGTAAGACGGAAATAAATCCAGGATTTCAAATTGTTGTAGGTAAATGTCAGCATCTATTAGTCGTTTTGTCACGTAGGCGTCGCTAATAGGCTCGTGGCGTGTCGCGTGTGTTACTTCAGTAGTCTTTCTGATATTGTAGAGAGTAAACAGAGTTTTTCATTTGTATTGTTTCTAGTAATCCGAAAAGGTCTAGCGATAGTAGTTGTAAAGAAAGTAATAAAGACGTTGATACCGAGGATGAGCCGCTAAGAAAGAAAAATAAAGGTTTAAGAAATACACATCGGTATAAACATGCAGTACAACAAAAATCCAGTCATTTACATAGTAAAGCCTATAAGTGGACAACTACGGGACGTAATGTCACGGCAAAATTGAATACAGAGAATAATTGTTCATGTAAAAAGAAGTGGACTCTTTACTCTCAAACTTTACTTTGGATGAAAAGCAACAAATTTTGCGAAATCTGTATGGTGGACGACCAAAGAATGAACAAGACAAATTTCTTATGGGTTATTATATAATATTATAAACCCAAAATGGCGCGATAATACCTTATATCTATTTTACTTTAAATTAATTTTTGAAAGAATGGAAGTGTGCAAGTGACAAGCCCTTTCTATTTTACACGCTATGAGAAGTAAAGTCATTTTTCGGCTAATGTGTAGGTACAAGAAATGTTTTACCTCAGAAAACTCTGGCTGTACGTTTTTTGTGTGCATGATTTAATTCTGCTAATTTTTACACATACCACGAAGGAGAAGTTAAGCGTGGCCCAGACGAAGTCTGCAGATTATTGTGGAAGACCATCCATAATATTAACCCTGCTATAAAGGAGCTCTACGTTTTGGCAACGCTTGCGGAGGCCAAACTAGGAGTCACACCTTGATAAGGTTCTTGCTTACGTTGGTCTTCATGGGACGTTTTCAAAAGATTCGTCAGTACTTTCCAGTACGTGGGCATTCGTTATTGCAGTATGACCGAAACACCAACAGAATATGTATATAAAGAAAATAATTACATCACAAGATATCCTCTATTTTGCCAAACTCTAATAATAATCAACCAAAAGGACCAACACAAAGTCCCGGTCTCAAACTATAAGAAGACCTGTAAGTCAGTAGATAAACTTCATCATTCATGATTATTTAACAGACCTTAGAAAACATTGATGGGCTGGTAAAAAAACAGATTTTTACTACAGACAGTAGGTGCAGGCAGGTACACCCAGTATTTCCGATCGTTGCAGTATACGATGCTAAAATACCTATAAATTATAGAAAAAATGGAAGACGTACGTGAAATTGTTGGGTATATTCCTACTGAAAACAAGAGATCTTCGAAAATATAATAACATTGCCAACTACATTATCTGAAACTCCCGTAGAAGATGAAGGATAGAAAGTGATATTCGGGTTAAGGATCACATCGAGTATACAAGTAATTAATACATAATACAAGGGCTTAATAATTATACAATTTTTATCGTTAATATGTCCCAACAAACTTATTAAGTAATTTAGACCAAAACGGAAGGAAAATAATCCTAAATTGGCAAATATTTGCTTATTTTTGCCTTAAATGTTTTCTTAAAAGTCACAAAAGATTCGAACTCTAAAATCTAAGTCAAAATTTGGATATCTAGAACTTAAATAATTTGTTATAGGGAAGTATACTTGTAGTTTAACTTACCTAGTTAAAAATTACAAATAAATTACCTCTCTTAGACATTAAAAATATTTAATCCTAATAAGGAATATGATTAAGTAATAATTTACTTAATTGTTACTTAATATATGTGTTCAAAATTAAGGAACTTTTTGGTTATTACGCTAGGTAAATATTACCCAATTATTGCCTACAAAAAGTCCAAATAATTTACTGACGATTTAGTTTTGGAAACAAGTAATATTTTGGATAATTTTGCCATATAAATTGTTCCCAAAATTATAGATCTTTTGTGGTTAAAAATTGAGCTACTTCATAACTTTCTGATTAACCTCAAAGGCTAACATTGCTTGTACAGTTAATAATAAAGAAAAAAATAACTTTAAGGTTAAAAATATAAAGGCGGCCATATTTAATAATTATTAGTTTTCCTGTTTATCGACAACTACTATAAAAAAACAATAATTAAAATTTTAAGAATTACATAAGGTGAGTGGAAAATCCATTAGACTACGATATCTTTCGCCAACGAAAGTTTTTTTAAAACTCTAGGTACATATAATGTTTATAATGAAGACACTCTGTTTTTAGGTTAATGGTAAAAATATTTTAAATTATCGTAATAATACATAAAAAAATGCATATTTTAAGGGCGCGTTTAGTTTTTCGAAGTTTCATCACCATAATTCACAAACACATTTCTTTCGCATCCAAATTTCGGTCCAGAAATATGATAAAACTTAATTATATCACTTTGTTGTTGAAGTTATAATAAGCGGCCATTCCAAATATCTACTTAAGTCGAACTCCATTTTATAATTTATTTTGTCCTGTTGGAAGTGTTGGCATAAGTTGTTGTCTTTTCTTTCTAACACCAGATATAATATGTTTTCTCTGTATTTTTGTCTAGTGTCTTATTGCTCCTATTCAGGTTATATTTAGGTCAAAAGGTTGGTCTCACTTTCCACATTTAGACGTAAAATAGGTCTATATTTATTTCACTTTGTTTCAACTTATTGGACAGAAAAACCCTATCAACCTATTTTCGACCTTCAAATTACTTTAGTTTTTTTCCCCACATTGGGCAATAGGAAAACAAATGTAGGTAAATTATCCCTATATATAATTGGTCGTGCAAAATATTTGACCCGTTTTGAGGTCGAATAAAGGTAAATTTAACTTAAAATGTTTGTTGGGGTTCTATTAATAATAAATGTTCTTATAGTTGTTAATTTCAATTATTATTATTTAATTATTGTTCACAAAAACCATAACTTTTAAGAAGGGAATAAATTCAAGCCTTGCTTAATGTCATATCTTACTAGTGGAAACCACTAAATAGGATCCAGATGTCTTACAAAATTTAAAATACACTATAGTTTATTCCATCTACAAATCAAAGCTGAATGAAAAGTGGAATAAGAAAGTTATGGATTTTTTTCGATTTTCTCAATATAGATATTTTGGATTTATTTCCTTCTTCCGGTTCAATTGGCGTCAAACGCCATGCATCGGTGGAAAAATCATAAAGCCACCGCAGCCGTCATTATTTCTCTGCTTAGAGAAAACTTTCAACTTTTTGGCTTACAATTTTTATCTTGTCGCTTTAGGGTTGCAAAGTTGAATAAACAGAACGAAGCTTTAAATAATGCAGGACAAAAAAATATCTCAAATGCAGTACTCCGTTTTACTTATTGTAAAACTTTTTATTTGTAATATAAATTCTCTATAAACATAAAGTAAACGCGAGACACCAGACAAAATAAATAAAACTTTAGGTACAGTATTTTCAATCTCAGTTGAAAATCTTGCGTCTAGAAGGACTGCTCAGCATTAGCGCGATTGAAATCAAATAATACACAACAATCATTTACTAAATAGTTTGATCGGACTGCAATATATCGAACGACTGAGCAAGACGGACAGACGGAACAAAAAAAAAATATAACAACGGGCTAAACAAATTCGGCTTGACCTAGCGCGCGAAACTTGCAATGTGACTATGTTGTTTCAAAATAAAGCAAAAGTTAGAAATTTGTTTTCAGAAGGTGCCAACGGTGAACAGCAAAAATAATATCCCAAAACTAAAGGACTGTGAGTGGATCAAGTTATTTTTAACTGGTTTTGTAAGACGTAAAATAAGCACTTACCAATATCCATGCCCATGACTCAAGCAAAAGCCCTCGAAACTGCTCAATGTCTAGGACTAGATAACTTCAAGGCATCAAATACCTAGATGGTTAGAAAAATTCCGTCGGCACCATATTGCCTTCAAAAAAATATGTGGCGAATCAGGCGATATCAACATCGACGACGTGACTGCTTGGAAAGAAAGTCTATTGACCATTTAAAGGATTATGCTCCAAGGACGTATTTAATGCATTTGAGACAGGTCTTTACTATTATGCATTGTCAACAGAAATATATGCATTGAGAGATGACAAGTGTACTGGACAAGAAACAGCAAACCAACGATTTACAATTGTGTTCTATAAAAATATGGAAGGCAAGAAGGAGGAACCACTTATAGTAGGCAAAACTAAAAATCTCCGATGTTTTAAGGGCGCACATATCGATAAGTAAGCTCTCCAATGGGTGTCGAACAAAAAAATATGAATTACAGCCGACATCATGACAACAAGATGAGAAAGCAGAATAGAAGAGTGGTATTGTCTCATCCCAAAATTACACTGGATAATGTCAAACTTATTTTTCTTCCCCCAATAATACCTCACATTGCCAACTTTTGGACCAAGGCATTTTCAGAATTTTAAAATGTTTCACAGAAGCTACCTTACTAAGAGGCTTTTCACGTGTATAGACAGTGGTTGTCCTCTTCAAGAAATCGAAAATAAAATTACCATAACCAACGCCTTGATATAGGTTTTGGTGGCCTGGCGCAATTTACCCCCATTGACAATAAAAAAATGCTTTATAAAAGCCGCATTTATGTGTAATACAGATAATATTGACGACTTTGACGAAGAAGCTCGCACAGCTGTTTCCTAACATTAAGGACACATTTGTGAACTTGAAATATTTTGCCTCTATTGATAACGATTTGCCAACAGAAAGTGCAGAATTGACTATCATCGAGTGTTTTGAAGAGATCCAAGAAACTGATGAAACTACTCCCAACTCTGAGACAGAGGAAGATGAATCTGAACTTGCTCCAGTGTCGAAAATATCAAGGCTATCTGAAGCCTGCGCAAGTTTAAGAGACTTAGACAACTTTTTTAATAATGTTAACAATTTTGTCTAAAAGTCTAGAAATATTTCTCAATTTTTATTAGAATCTGAACCTAAGTTGTAAAAAAATAAAATAAAAAATATTAGGCAACCATTTATTTCTAATTATTTTAAAAAATAAGAATTTCAAAGCAAACATACACATTGTATAATATACATACAGTGATGGGCTAAAATATGGAACAAATTCATTTAAAAATCAGGTATTAATTTTTTGAAAAAACGCTCGGACACGTCGATTATAATTTTTTCTTCCGAATTTTTCTGCCTCAAAAAGAAGTTATACAGGGTGTGTCAAATTCTGCTCATTATTCATGTAGCATACCCTTTATCCTTATCTCTAACGGTTTTAGAGAAAAATTACATCATAAAACGAAATTTTTCTTTAAAAAAAGTGACATGTACCTACTTAAAGGTAAACAGGTAAATTTAAATGAATTGTCACTACGATAGCAAGTCATGTGTCAATCAAAAATAATTTTAGGTATAATTTTGAAAAACGGTGATCATGGTGCATTTAAATGAAACTCAAAGGATCGAAATTTTAATTTCAATTGGATGTGGAGACAAAACAAGAAATCAAGAAGAAGATTGTAACTTGTTTAGCGCTAAGTGTCCAGAACGACCGATTACAAGATCTACAGTGAGTAAAATTGAGAAGAAATTCAGGGAAACAGGGAATGTAAAGGATCGTCTACGGCCAGGTCGTCCAAAAATTAGTGAAAACACAAAATTGAACATTTTGTTAGAAGTTGAAGATAATCCCCATAGTGCATCCACTGAAGTATCCCTTAATAATGATGTGAGCCGACAATCTGTTTTGCGGGTATTAAAACAAGTAGTACCATCCGTACAAAATTAGGTTGCTGCAAGAGCTAAACGAAGATGATCCCGACCGCCGACTACTGTTTGGTGAAACTATGTTGGAAATTTGATACTTAAATCTATTTTTCCATCCCAACATACTTTTAAGCGATGAAGCCATTTGTTTGAATGGTTCGGTAAACAGACAAAATTTTCGGCATTGGAGTACAAATAATTCCCGTTGGAAGAGAGAACAGCACACGCAAAACCCACAAAAAGTAAATGTTTGGGCAGCGATATTAAATGATAGATTTATTGGACCTTTTTTCTTCGATGGAAATCTTACAGGAGACCGGTATTTACAATTTCTTCAAAATGAATTAATTCCCACACTAGCAGCGGATTTTCCAAATCCGAATCAGCCTAATCTACCAGAAGCGTCTATTTGGTTTCAGCAGGATGGTGCCCCGCCTCATTTTGCTCGACAAGTACGAGAGTATTTGAATACTGTATTTCCCGAACGATGGATAGGTAGAAGAGGACCCATAGAATGGCCTGCAAGATCTCCCGATCTTACCCCAATGGATTTCTTTCTTTGGGGTTATTTGAAATCAAAAGTTTATAAGGATAAACCACAAAATTTGGAAGACTTAAAATTTAAAATTAGATATGAAATTAGGCAAATTAATGAAAATACTGTAAATAATGTTTTAGAAGGGTTTTTAAGTAGATTGGCATATTGTCAAGAAGTTAATGGTTGGCATTTTCAACACTTAATAAAATAATTTGTGTTTTATGATGTAATTTTTCTCTAAAACCGTTAGAGATAAGGATAGGGTATGCTACATGAGTTATGCGCAGTCTTGATGTAGAATTCAAAATTCGACTAAAAAAAAATAGGGTTCTATTTAAAATACAAAAAATTTTTGCTACATCTTCTTTTTGACACACCCTGTATAATTTCTTTTTGAGGCAAAAAATTCGGAAGAAAAAATTATAATCGACGTGTCCGAGCGTTTTTTCAAAAAATTAATACCTGATTTTTAAATGAATTTGTTCCATATTTTAGCCCATCACTGTATCTTATTATGCACGTGCAGTATATACATATTGGTAAATTGTTTTCATATTATTTAATTTTAGTTGTGATAAATTTAAACAAAAATATTTAAAATTATTTCCATATATGTAGGTAGATACTCAAAAATAAACAAACACGGTAAAATGCTCTCTATTAACCGACCAACATTTGATTCCCCGAGGGTGGTCGCGATTCAGAGATTTTACTATATTATATTGTATTTATTATACTCTTATTGTCAGTCGTGGCTCGTGGGTTGGCTGTCAGGGTCGGCAGGAGTGGCAAGGGCGTTAAAATAATGCCGCAGAGGAAAATTCTTGGAGACCACCCGAAAATTTCGTTTTTCTCTACTATTCTAATATTTTGCATTGAGCAGATGTATGTAATTTATTTTTCCTACTCGCGTGCGGTAAAGTACACTTTACAGCACTCATTTTCGTGTCGTAAGTAGTACTTTACCGCACTCAGTGCGGTAAAATTTCTTTACCGCACTCTTATAAATTTTATTATATGCGTAATATGTTCTATTTAATTTACTACATTATGATGCTAACCACAACTAACGGCGATAAGTATCACATCATTACGAATATTTTTACTAGGTACCTATTTTTGGTCTCATACTTTTATACGTTTCTTCTCTACTTATATAATGAAACACCCTGTACCTAAAATATTATAAATAATTTTATGTCATAATTTTTATGACAGGAATTTGATTAAACGTCTGATCTAGATGGTATTAGTCAAAATCTGCTCGACTGCATTGCATTGTATTCCCATAGCAACAACTCATTATTATATTTCGCGTCTGTAGATACCATCTAAACAGTTCAGTTAATTTCGCGTGTTTCGTGGTTCAAATTTTTCATTTTCTAATATAAAGCTGTGGTATAACGTTTATTCTTGAGAGATGGAGAGCTCCGATGAAGAAATATCTGAAGCAGCGAATGCAGCAATCGGCTCTTTAATTCCACAAAAGTCCCAGGACCGGTACAATAAAGAATATGAACAATTACAAACATGGTGCAAAGAAAAAAAAGCGTCAGGAATTAACGAAGAGGTACTTTTGGCATATTTTTATAAAATATCGAAAAAATATTCACCTTCAAGCTTATGGTCAAAGTTTTCTATGTTAAAACTAACGTTACAAGTAAAGGAAAACATTGATATTCAAAGATTCTATAAGTTAACGTCATACATAAAGCGACTAAATGTAGGTTATAAGCCTAAAAAATCCAAGGTTTTGGAAAAAGAACAGACAGAGCAGTTTCTAATCGAAGCACCCAATGAAGTTTACCTTATGATTAAGGTAGCTGCCATTTTCGGTATTGCAGGCGCCTGTCGCCGTGAAGAATTAATGAAATTAACGGTTGATGACGTTGAAGATAAAGAAGATTTGCTGGTTGTATCAATAAAGGCGACAAAGACAAATATTTCACGAAAATTTGTCGTCTGCGATCCTGGAAATATAAGAATAAGTTACCTAGGCTTATTCAGAAAATATGTAGCTTTGCGCCCTGGTGCCACCCCGCATAGACGTTTTTTTATACAATATAAAGCTGGAAAATGCTCACAACAATGCGTGGGCATTAACACTATCGGAAAAATGCCAGCAAATATTGCTGGATTTTTACATCTATCCAATCCAGAGATGTATACCGGGCACTGCTTTAGAAGATCATCGGCAACTATGCTTGCAGAATCTGGCAGCAACATAACAAACATTAAGAGGCACGGTGGATGGAAATCCACCTCTGTAGCAGAGTCGTACATAGAAGATTCCTTGCAAAATAAAAAAAGGATTGCTCAAAACATTCTGCAAAGCTTTAGTACCCCAAATAGAAGCACTGAGCAGTGTTCAACTTTAACATCAACGTCAGTAGCAGTGACAGAGACTTTAGAGGATGCTCCTGGTCTATCAACACGAAACAACCCAACGCCTACACCTTTAGCAATTTTCAGGTCACAACAATCTACTGTACCATGCATGGCGCAAGAAAATAACGCTTCTGTAATTTACAAAAACTGCTCAACTACATCTGATGAACAAAATCAAGCTCGCTCAGCACTTAATTTGCATTGCGCTACAAATTGTACATTTAATTTTAATATTTATCGTTAGCTATATTTTTATATTATAATGTTTGTATGTAATAAATATTTTTAAAAAATATTGTTTCTTTTTGTATTAATTTTGTAATATACTTCTTTTTTTTACCGGTGCGGTAAAGATTCTTTACCGCACTCAGTGCTGTAAAGATTCTTTACCGCACTGTATTAATTTTATTCAAAAAATGCAATTGATGTACTTGCATTCGCGCAATGCATAATATAAAAATATTTATAGCTTTTAACAATTAATATTTGTTACTTTTTATAAATTTTTTCTTTTAAATTTGATTTTTGTTCCAAATATTATTGCTCGAAGGAAAAATTGTGTACCTACCACGTGCGTAAAGTGTCTTTACCGCCCTTAACGGCTTGCCCGAACTCCGCTTCGCGTCGTTCGTGCAACTGCCGTCGCGTGCGGTAAAGGACCACTTTCCGCACTTGTTAGGTAAATAACTATAATTTGACGTTCATTTTTTTTATTTCTACGCAAAAAGGTAGGTTTGAGAAAATGTAAATCACATATTCTATATTCATGATAATAATATTATGTAGCATCACATTTTTCTATCATGCCCCCACGACGCTTATTTTGGGCAATCTTCTTTCAGTTATTGTAGTAAGAATCCACTTAAATTAGAGAAAAAAACTCGGCATTCCATAATATTTTTACGGGTTTCTTGCAATACTTAATTAATGCTGTGTGCGTGACAGTGGGTAAATAATCCCTGTGAGGCAATGATTTTAATTTTCGTTTGTAAGCCGTTTATTTCGCTTGCTCTTACTGCATCACCGTCGTAAGTTTGTCCAACAATTAATTTATTCGTTAGATCGAATTGATTTAATTGTGTTTATACAATATTAAAAATATACTCTGCTTGGTTATTGAATCTAGTAATAATTCACTGAATTCACGCTCATATTTTTTTGAACTGCTTCTATTGGTTTAAGAATTCTTCAGATACATCGTGATCCCTAAACGCTAAAATTCTTGACAAACCGAAAAAACTACGATGCCAATCAATCGACGCAAAACAGCTGCACTGTTAAGAGTCATATATAAAGGGTTGAATATAATATGCAATGTCAATTTTATAATAAAATGCATATTTCTCCTAGATTATTATTTTATGAGCATATTTTTATGTTTTCGGCGTTACCAAAGAATTAAAATCGCCCGGTCGAGAAAACTCGTAGACACATAGGTTTAATGTCCAGTCCGGCACTAGTTTCAGGAATTTTCCAATCTGAAGATAATTATATAATAATTAATATTTACATTTTGGTTATACACAAGGTATTCATTGGGGCTTTCCGGGGTTTGCAGGTATATTGTTAGGGGTTATTTATTGTCATTTAATAATGACTTATTATTACCTGCTTAACAACTGTATTTATATCGGGTTGTATTACGTACTTCTGTTCTAGTTTGTCGAAAGATTTCAGTATCTTCAGTGTGAAACTAGTGATTTCAAATTTGTGTTCAAAATGTATAAAGTGGTGAAAACGTCTTCGTGGGTTCAAAATCTTCCAGAGTTAGAGTTTAGTGGAGAAAGAGTCTTGCGTAAAGCTTGTGCAAAAATTATTGTTTTTGAAAAGAAGTACATCATCACAAATCAAAGTTATAAAAAATGAAATCTGAGCCAGTTCAGCTGAGTGTAAGAAACGCATTTCAAAATATCGGAGAAAAATCGAAACCTGAAAAGGAAATTTTTCAAGAAGACTTATGCAAGGCTTTGGTCGCAGCAAACATACCCTTGAATTTTTGCAAGCATATTGTCAACAAACCATTCCTGACGAATCTACGCTTAGAAAGAAGAATGTCTATTCAGTATACGAAACAGTTTTAGAAGAAATTATAGCTTCACTGGGTAATAAAATTTAAAACCATTAAAGAACTAAGTTTGGATTTAGATGACGATTCGCAGTGTGTTATGCAAAGTAAAGAGTTGTTAAAAAGTGCACGTGTAGTTAAAGATCTTGTTTTTGTTAAGATTGATTTCAGTTTTGTACCGGACATAATATCCTTGTAAAAAGTAGAAATTTAGGTTTATGAGACTCGATTAGTATTATTGAAACTTTTTCCGCTAAATGTAACAACATTCCCGGTAAAGCAGGAGGTCAAGTAAGGAACAAGTTGGATGTAACTGTAAAAAGGAATGAAGGATTTAGATTCTTAACTGCAGTGAAAAGCATTTATGAAGGTAAACCATCCAACGAAGTTGTATCTTGGCCTTACACTTTACTACCTAAGTTGCAGTATTGTCCGATCACATCAGTAGATGTTGAAAGAAGCTTCTCTTTGTATAAACATATTTTTACTGATAAAAGGCAATCCTTTTTAGTTGAAAAATTTGAAAAATATTTAGTAATAAATGTCTTTTGTACAATTTCAGACAAAAAAATTGGTTAATTTTATTTTTCTTTGTGTTTTTTGCATTTTTTTTTTTAAATGAACACCTTTCTTCGGTGTGTTTCTTTACCCAGTTTTACTATAATAAATTAGAAATATTGCATACCAGTATGCATATTTGGTCAACAAAATTCATATAACTTCATATTTTAAAGTCAAACAAGGCATATACAGTGTGTGTATAAAGTCTGGAAACGGCTTAAGAACATCACAATTTATTGGTCGATTTAAACCAAATTTAGTACAGTTGTGTAAGAGGATCTGACGCACCGAATGACGATATTGGCGTTGTTGTCAGCTTTTTAGTTTGTCTGGAATTTATACAAGTTTTATGTTTTTAAATGTAACACCCTGTATATTTTTTTCATTTATAGTGTTTACTTTAAATTTGTTACACTTTTGGTATAACATACTTTATTCCTAATATCAGTAGTTCTTATGATGAGAGGATATGGCGATAAGGTCAGGTCTTACCAAGAGGTTAAAAATCTATTTAATGACGCATTTCCAAACCGAAATCCAATTTCAAAAACAACTGTTCTAAAAACTGCCCGACGGTTCGAAGAAACTGGAAATTGAAGAGATAGGCGACGATCAGGACGACCAGCAGTAGCAGATGAAGAGAAAAGTTTAGAAATTTTAGGACATGTTGTTGAAATCCTTGTTTCTTTATTGAGAAAAATTTCTTAAGTAAGTGACGTCTGCTTCAAATCCGTCCATAATGTTTTAATAAAACATAAATATCACCCTTTCAAAATACATGTAGTTCAAGAGTTACCAGAAGATGATTTTGAGCGAAGAATTGAATTCTGTCATATTCTGATGTAAAGGTTTGACCAAAATAACCAGTTTTTCAAATTTATAGTATTTTCGGCAACATTTATGTAAAATGGTAAAGTCGATAGACACAACTGTAGGTTTTGGGCAAAACCAGAACACATTGAGAAATGCATGTACCAATGTTTACGTAAGCAGGGGGGGTAAGAGCTTTGCTTACTTTTCTGACGAGGGGGAGGGGGGGGGGTAATAATTGCAAAATATCTGCTTACGTAATTCTTGAGCGGCCCCTGATTGCATATTTGGATTCTACTGTGAGAACTCTGAATTTTTTGTATTTCAAATTTTTACCTATCTGCAAGCGTTTCCGAGATAATGACAGCTCAAAAATGAAAAACTTCCTAATTATAATTATTCCTGTTTAATCTTAATCCCCACAGGATGAGAGGATACACAACGCCTTGGAAAATTGAATGTGTGGGCTGGGCTTCTGGGTAACCACAAGATCGGTCAATTTTTTATTGATGTAAATTTGACATCACAACTTTACCTTCAGCTCTTGAAAACGCAAATAGTGCCTACTATACGAAATGTGATGGGTCCAAATTATGCAAGTACATTCTTCCAACAGGACGGAACTCCTCCCCATTTTGGTCGAAACGTGCGCGAATTTTTGAACAACACTTTTTCGAATAGATGGATCTGTAGAGGGGTACAATTGAGGGGTCACCTAGGCCTCCTGATTTGTCGCCTAACGACTACTTTTTATGGGGACACTTGAAGAACAGAGTTTATACCACAAAAACTCAAAATTTGGCCGATTTGCAGCGTCCAATTTTGGACGAATTTAAATAAATAAATAAATAAATAAAAACGACTTTTATTAGCATCAAAGAATTTGATTAATAACGTCAGAAATGATTTACAACACAATTGAAAAATTTTATTTTCAATTAGCACACTGTCAAGCTGTATAGGAAAAACAGTTTGAACATTTAATATATAAAGTATATTTTTTCTAAATTGCACTCGTTTTTTCGAAAACTACTGATATTAGGAACACAGCATGTTATACCAAAAGTGTAACAAATTTAAAGTAAAAACTATAAATGAAAAAATATACAGCGTGTTACATTTAAAAATTAAAATTCGTTCGAATTCCAGACAAACTAAAAGCTGGTAACAACACCAATATCGTCATTCGGTGCGTCAGATCCTCTTACACAACTGTACCAAATTTGGTTTAAATCGACCAACAAATTGTGATGTTATTAAGTCGTTTCCAGAATTTGTACACACACTGTATATGCGCATATTTTGGCTAAATTTAAGTGCATGGATTCGGCCCTTTAGTCACATACATGTAATATTTACCAAATAAATCAAGTTTTTTAAAATATCATGCTGTAAGAGAGCCCGAAACCATTTTAATTTGTTTATCGAATAAAAGAGACGAAAATTCACATTTTCAACTTAAAATATACTAAACAAGATCACGTTTTACCTCACTTTCAACTTAGAATCCATGTCGTTAGGTTCGTCACCCTCAATTTTCCGGAATATCCACACAGGATATTTTATTTAAATCTTATAACACTTACCTGAGGTTCTAATCTTAAGAAAACCAAACCAAAAGTTTCATTTTTCCTACAAATATCATCGATTTTACACTAATTTACTTCATTTCTTTCAAAAATAATCACAAAAACTTAAAAGACAACAGATTGATAGGCAAAGTCTTTCCTGACGATAATGAGTATTAGACATAACCATAACTTCACTTTAAATTTAGAGGCAGGCACGAATTTGTCGACCCTGGGTTTTAACTTCTATACATGGTGTATGTTTGGCTGCTTATCTTTAAACTGAAAATTCTAAGTATACCGACCCCAGCCCGGGCTACTTGAAAAGTAGTACAGTACGTCCGGGGCTGCAAGGGCGATTTATAAAGCGGAACGAATATTCGCTGGCAGTATGAGAGACATTAAAATGCAAATTAATGTAGATAAATAATATATTATACTGTCTGTTGTCTGTTCTACACTGAGCTAGCACTGCCCACCCTGTCGCCCCTGAAATGCCGCCACTGAAATGCCGCCACTGATTATTGTACGCTTGAAGAAACACATTGTTCTCTATTATACTTTATTGGAAAGAGCTGTGTAAGTTATGTTAGTAATACTTAAAATGACTTCACAATAAATTTGCTGGTTAAAATATGTCATGACCCCCATTTTGTCTCCTCCTTTACCTGACGACAATAAATACTTAAGGTTAAAATATAAGTGATTGCAATGTATTAATAAAGTGGTAGCATTCGGTTTGACATAAAAGTTTTAAAGGTTTATATTACAAAGTTGAGAGAAAAAGAATAAATAAAAGTCAAACCCTGTTCGACAGGGTCTTGCACTAGACGGCAACCGTCAGACCTACACCTTAAAAACAACTGTGCAGTCTGGTCTGGCAGCCACATTGACCTGCAACACCTACCCCAGACTTGGAATTTTCGTAAGGTCTGTGCAAGAACCTCTTAAAACTAGCTAAATTTACCATAGAAGTATCGTTAAAGTATAATACAAAATCTTACGAGTAAAGTCCGTTCACAGATTTAAGACAATGACTTACCGACTCGTGTTGACGCCTGTTTAAAACAAGACTGGCGTCTACACAGGCCTGTACTGAATTGTATTTCAAGCATTGATGATTTGATACAAATAATAAACAATTTTAGAAAGAATCGAGGATAGAATATATTACGATTATATATTATGATTAATTAATGCAACTACAGTTTACTACAGTACTCAATTAATTCATTTTCACTGGCACTATCAACACCTATATTAATAATAAATCTTTCTGTAATATTCCCAATTTGAATGTATGAATTTTTTGTCCACTTCACTAATAATAATATCTAGTACACTAGCGTTTATAGTGGGTGATACATTATTACGTCTAACGACGAATTTTAATTAATGTCATATAATGTGTTCTATGGGATTGAATATACAGTGATACGGCGGAAGCACTGTATATCCCTTACTTTTAGCGTAGCTATCGCAGTAGTACTCCTTTTCTAGGTTTAGAAATTAAAGCACATCAAGTAACTCTGTTAGTGTAAATTTCATGAAAATATATATTATTCTGATACATAAATTCCTGTATTGCCATCTTTGTATCTTTTGAGCAAGAGTGCTTGTTTAACTGTCTACTGTGGTAACTTCCGTTGTCCATAATAATCACACTGTTACAGGAGTCATTTATATTCTTGGCTGCCAATGAAAGTATATTTGGTACCCAACCATCTTCGGACCCTGCAAGTACTATGGTTATTATTTTTCCTCTGTTTGATGGTGCCTTTGTTCTACACCTGTCACTAAAATCAACCCAACCATTTGATGGGGTATCATGGGTATCAAACCAGGTTACATCTAAGTATATAATAGGTCTGTTCTCACTTCTGTACTGAGCGAGTTTTGTCAAATATTCAAATCGTCATGCCTTAAGTCGTTGCGATTCCATGATAACTTGCCGTTTATCGACTTTTTTAAATTTAAAGCCGATTCGTTGAAGACACTTCCACAGCGTTGTCCTGTAGTATTGATATCCGTGTTATCTATCTCAAGTCTTTTCAGTAAATTATCCAGTGTTGGTACCCTATGCTCTTCATACATCTTATAAATTTTGCGTCGGACTAAATCTTCATCGCTGCGATCCAATTTTTTGCAAGTCCCAGAATATTTTGTTCTTTTCCTTTCGGTGATCGATTTATTCACAGTTTTCCATACTATTTTTTCCGGAATTTTGGTCAATGTGGCTGTTTCTTCAATGCATTCCATTTTACTCAACTTTTCACGTTCTATGAGAGTTGTATATACATTTTTTATAATCTCTTTAGAATCTAAAGATAAGAGTCTTCTTTCATTTTCATTTTAGCACTGTGGTTGTACCTGTACCCCCTCCGGCTGTTCTATACTAGATTCACCAATCCACGGACGCCACATATTTGGATAATCAAAGCTGCGTTTTTATTTCACACGAACTAATAAAATGACTGGTTTTGCAACACTGATTTGTCTACTAATTTTTTTCCCATTATTTAATAAGGCTTTGTTAAATAATTATGGCCAAGTACGGTCCCTACCTGGATAATAAAATCATTATCTCTATGATCCTTGAAATCCTTCCAACAAAGAATTTTATGATGGGTGATAACTAAAGGCAGGTAGTCATTCTCTTAAATCTGTGAACGGACTTTACCTGTGGTTACTCAATAAGTATACTAGCCACTCGGGCATATATAGGTTAAAATGTTAAAGTTACAAGCATTAAAGTTTGAAGAAACAAATGGCCTTTAGCCGGGAAACAAAAATATTTATTTTATAATAATAATTGTAACTACATATGTGTGTTACAACGAAATTAGCTGTAACAGACCACCAACCACTTTTAACTACTAGATACTCTTGTGACGTCTTAAAGCTATGTCGACAAACGCTATACGTTTACAATGCACAAGTTCTGTACATAACATGGGCGCAAAACTTTATCAAAACACTGTATACAAAACAATACGTAAATGCAAAATATTGATATGACTAAGATCTTATAACGGTATTAAAGAAATCACCGGCCTTGTTTTCGTGGCAATTTAGAAATATAATTGCCACAAAAGGTATGTATTCAATTTTTAATATCGCCATTGCTATATTAATTTTAAATATTAATTTTATTTTTAATTATTAAACAGAGTAAAAAACTTTTTTTAATAAACCTATCTAATATTGAGGTTAAGCAAAAGCTAATACAACTTAATCGCTACAACCGTAAAGGCATAAAGAAAATCTCATCCATCTTACTGCAAAATCCCTTTTTTATTGCTCGAATTCTGTTCCTGAAATCCTCGGTACATCATAATTTGAGATTCCCATGACCTTTTATTACATTTTAAGACTCTTAAGGGTAAAAATATCCGAATTTTTACAAGACATAATTTTTATATTTTTTAATAATTTCACAATTTTCTGTTCGTAATTCTTATACCTTCCTTTTTATAACTTAATTATTTCAAAAGAGTCAAAGTAAAATATCGTAAAAAACAATGTTTTAAAATGTGAAGCCTAAAATAAGGGAAGCAGAGTAAATTCGGGTTGGGTGATTCTTTTTTGTATTGAAACCCTAAATTTATTTTGATCTATGAATTAGTTGTAATTGATTTATGAAATTCTCCATCGGTGCAGCTGCATTTCGAAGGACGTCAATCATAAAGCAGAACCGAGAAGACATAGCATCGGAGGAGCCCTATCTAGATTGACACACTGAGGGAATTACTTTTAAATCCAATTAGATTTTAAGGAAAACGGCTTTTGCGCGACATATTATGATCTCTATTGAATGATTCCACTGATTATTTACCTCATCCATTATAAAAGCGGGTTGATTTTCACCTGATTATTCAGCGATAATCTCCCGCTCTCCGGTGATAATTCACCTCACTTTTATTGACCAATCAAAACGCTCATTTTCATAGCAACCACCTTGGTAACGGTCGTCTTACCCGATAAGACTACCGCTAGCTCGAAAAGACGTATTCGAAAAGACGCTTGCAGCTTTTTTACTTAAATAAAAAATTAGTAACACCTCTAACTTGTATATTTACCTTTATCAGACGGCCTTCATTTTTATGTTCAGTAAATTATCCAATAAAATACACCTCTAGAGGCGGTTTCTTATCTTCATACCTTCGTTTTTCACTCAAAACTCGATTTTCCAAGAAAATTTTCACTCAATGTAATTTTTACTTATAATCAAAGATAAGACCCTCGAGCTAAAGCTCTCGGGATCATATCAGATTATAAGTAAAAATTACATTTCGTAAAAATTTGTCAGAAAATCGATTTCTTGTTAAAAACATCGGTATTACCGATAAGACGCCTCCTCTATCGGTATATTACTGTTGAAAATCACCCTTGTCAAAAGTGAAAATCTCACCCGTCAGAAATCGTTAGTAATCTCCCGCTCTCCGGTGAAAATCACCCTTGTCAAAAGTGAAAATCTCACCCGTCAGAAATCGTTAGTTTTTTATTTGGTAAATAATCTTCAAAATACATTTCGGGATTGGGAAATAATCAGAAAATCATTCTCAGATTTTTTGCCATTAGGAAATCGCTCTCGGGCAAGCCCTCGAGCGATTTCCACGGCAAAAATTCTTCGGGATGATTTTCGATAATTTCCCTATCCCTTAATATATTACTACAGATAATTTATCTCTATCCACAGGTATGTATTATATATTTCTGAACTGTTCAATACCTAACCTGAACTGACCTGTCTCTCTTTTTGTCGTTCATATGGATGTCGGCATTTGAGACCTGGTTTTTGGTCAAGAAAAGGGGAAGAAAAGAAACAACTCAACTTATGAAAACTGTTCTTGCTTAGTCCTGTGATTAACTCATATAAATGCCATAGGAAGCCTAACGAGTCTGAGAGGACTTCGGGGAAAATTCTACTGCACGCCATTAAGGGGTTTCGTATATTTCATTAATGACTATTAGGGTGGACCGAAAATTAAAATTTTTAATAAGCAGAAAGTCAGTGTGTTGAAAAGTTACGTTGCCATTGTAACTATGCAAAACTTTAGATTTCTAAATTAATATCTTCGGGTGACTAGACGACGTTAACTTTATCTAAAATTCAAGGAAATCTAAATATTATGTGTAGTCCGCAGCACGACTTCGACTACTAAAGAGTATTAAAACATGGGTATATTACAAAATTATTCGAATATTCGTAAGATTAATCCATTATTTAATAAAGAAATAATTAAGATTTTTGTAGTGGATTATCTTAATAAAGTATAATTCAATCTAAGTTTATTAATAACTCTTCGAAATATACACAAATGTTATTTTCGGGATACCTTAACTAGGCGACTTTTGAGGAAACTTCGTGATTCATATTTACCGTTACTGTTGCGCCCTCTAGCGCCAGTCTGAGAAACTTCAAAATAATTTCCAACAATTTCTCATGACCACTTTACCTAATATATTTTTTTCCGCAAGCATATTTTTTTCCGCAAGCAATACGACTAACACTTTCAGAGATACAGCCGACAGCCATTCTCAGTGGGACACCCGGTACATTAACTATATGGTAATAAGATTTATATACACTTATACTGACATCGTTCAACTTTTAACGTGTTATTCTCAAAACCTTGTTTTTCACCGTGGTCTGAACGATTAATCGAAAAGTTTTCAGTATATTTTCGTCAATTTTTCTTAATTCTTCCAAGTATGTTTTTTGATAGTTTGATTAATAACATTTTTGAGTATGGAACATCTTGTATAATTTCGTTATACTAATTTCGTTTCAATTACAAATGATACAATTAAAAAAATGTATAATATAATATTTAGGTAATTTATACAAATCGGTTTTTAAAACTATAACAATAAAACTAATTAAATATATTACAAATCCCTATATTACTTCTTTTGCATTCCTTCAGAGCTTAAACCTCCTAATTAACGATTTTTGGCTGTGTTCGCTAGCTTTCCGGCTCAACAACAGCAATAGTCAGTAATCATGCTGACATCCCCCTTGCCCTGATTTCGTTGGTGAAATCAAGATTTTCTGGAAAAGTGTGATTTCAGAAAGTGGATTTTTGACCCATATAATATTCCCATTTTCTGAATTTTCACAATATGTTTTTCACTAATTTGACGTGCCAAGAATACACATTTCTAAAGAAAATTTATGATTATTTTTCTACTGAACTCTTAATGGCTTCAGATCTTTACTTTTAATTTAATGGGCCGACAAAAATGATTTTTACATCTTGGCCTTGTAGTGATGAATATTTTAAGGGAATTTGTAAATTGATTCATCGTCCCCAACTTAACCCGAAATGGAGAAAGAAGGACTTTTTTCAGATCGACCAAGTTATTTCCAACAATGCTTTTTGTTCAGAATTCCAAAGATTTTTGCCAAACTTTTTTTTTCCAGTGCAGATCTGAATTTTGGCTGTTCCACTCACACTACCTTTAAGCAGTGAAGTTGGATATATCCACCTTTTTCAAATCACCACAATATGATCTTTTTGTGTTCTCAATAATTATTAGGTTCTTTAAGAACAAGAGCTAACTCTCGTAATATTCTTTCAGATGAAGTAAACGCCCCATAGGTAATAAAGCGTATTTTCTGTCATTGTGTAAAAGAAAATATTTAAATCTTCTTTTTAGGGAATCTATGAAAATACGCTACTTACAAGCATCCTTTCTGATATTAGGCAATACTTATTGGGATTTATAAGAAACCTTGTGTAAGGGGCTTTTACATTATTTATTTTGTTCATTGATTACTGACCCATATGACCCATAGTAGTTGACACACCTTTGTATGTAAAGAACCGTTTGAGCGTGCGTGGAAGAGAGAAATGAGTATTTAACTTCGTATTTTTACTATTTCTCAGCTAATTTTGAGAGTGTTTAAAGAGCTTTATTATTATCATGTCTGTTATCTGTATTGTTATTAACTGCGGAAGTCGACGCGATCGTGAACCGTGGAGGGCAAATATCACGTGATTTGGATTGCCTAATTGATTAAAGCGATTAACTTAATTTATTTTCTGTAAAAATTCTTGGCAATTATTCTGATGTAGGTATGTTACGTGAAGCAAAAAATTTTTCTAATTAATTAACAATTTTTCAACTATTATTATTAAATTAATATATTTTTTTTAATGATTAGGCACCCTTAATGGCGCTTTGCGATCGGTATGTGTGCGCAGAAAATGAATCACGTTGGTCTTGAATCTTTGGAGATTATACTCGTTAGGAAACACTGCCTTAGGAAGTTCGTTCCAGAGTGACGATGGTCTCCAGATGAAAGAATTTTTAAACAGGTCATTCGAGAGATACTAAGCCGAACCACGTACGGGTAGGCTGCGGTGGCTCGTCGTGTATTTCTATCATGCATCGCTCTGGATGAAATCAAGCGGGCAACCTCAGTTAAGCAATTGCAATAAAAATATTCGTTAAAGAGCCTCAAGTCTTCAACTTTGCCTTCGATATTTTAGGTTGCCTAGGTTGTTTGTCAGATCATGGTAACCGATCAAGCGAATGGTTCTTCACTGAATTAAATCCAGCAATCTCAGAGTATGTTTAAGAGCAGAACCCCAAATATGTGAGGAGTATTCTAGCGATAGCCGAATTTGAAAAAGTGTCCCAAGCTTCTGCGAGACTGCCTTAGCAATGGCCGCAATGTAACTATGTCAAGACATATGACTTTAAAAATTGAAGCCCAATAAATGAATTAATAAAGTCAGGTGAATCGAGTGTCCTGCCATGATTATATCCGGTCCTTCAACATTATCTGTTTCAGAAGAGACTGCCGTTTGGGTTTTTGGCGTTAAATTTTACTTGGTTACGGTCACCCGAAGACAAAATTTCTATTAGGTCTTTGTTGAGATGTGAGATTGTGAGACCTCTTGCTGCCTACAAAGATGTGCATTAGCAGTCGATCTTAAGTGCACACTTTTCCGAACTTTTGCAGCTTCACATAAAACAATAGACTTTTCAGCTCCTTCTCAAGAAAACCGCCAAAGAGATTAGTTATCACAAAAAACCTATTCCAGGAAAGGAAATCAAATTAGGAAACGTATAAGTGCAGAGGAAACTGACACTCTTACAGTTTCTTTACTCATGAGTTGTATGCAAAAGTATTTCTCTATTGTGTGCTTGCTGTTTTGGTTAGTTTTTATCTATTTATCGTCTCCTTTTGTCATGAAAAAGAAATCACTAACCAGTCAGAGCAAACCTAATTGGTTGTAAATAGTTCAAAAAACTGTTGCCGATAATCTGCACCTTCAAAATGCATACAAATCCAGTCAGACGTAACATTTTTTTTAATAATTATATAATGCAACATTTATTATGTTTTGCAAATATCTACTCTCGAACCTTACAGGGTGTTATTTAATAAGTGTTCGATATTTTACAGGACAATTCTTCAGTTATTTATACGGTGAAAAGTTCATATAAGTAAGCCTTTCATTTTTGAGATACAGGGTGTTAGTAGTTTATTTCTATTTTTGTTTCTCGTCAATAATTTTTGACATAATGTCTATATTAGGACGAAAATTAGTGCTTAGGGGTTTTCTAAAATGCGAAATTCGAATTGGATCTTAGTATGGCTCCCACTTATAGAGGGCACCACCTACGTGTCTTCTTACTCTTTTGAGGAGTCATAACATTTTTATACGTACTTGCATTACATTTTTAAGCAAGAAAATGGATTTCCTCATCGTTTTTACATGAAGAAGGCATACTTGGTAGAAATCGCTACAAGCAATCGTTCTCGAGAAAAAGAATAATAAAGAAATAAATGGTATTTATTTGCATATCGCGGTAGGTATGCGTCGTTTACATATAGATATTTGTTTGTGTAAATATATAGTTATTAAACCTTATTTAGTGTTGTTAACTGCTATTAATCGAATGAACTATGTATATTAACGAACCTTCAACTAGTTGTTCGGCTACAAAAAAAATCTCATTTAACGTTGAAAGAACGAATAATAGTTGAAAATATACAGGGTATTATTTAATATGTGTCCGATACTTTACAGGACGACTTCTCAGTTCATATAAGCAAGCCCTTCATTTTTGAGATGCAGGGTGTGAAAAATTTATTTTTATTATTGTTTTTCGTAAATAATTTTTGAAATAATGTCTATATTTGGACGAAAATTGGTATCTAGGGATTTTTTCAAATGCGAAATTCGAATTTGATGTTAGCATGGCTCCCATTTGTAGAGGGCGCCAACCACGTGTCTTATTACTTTTTTGAGAAGTCAGAACTTTAATAAAAGTAAAAAAATAGATTTCTCGATCATTTTTACGTGAAAAAGGCATACTTGGTAGAAGTCGCTACGAGCAATCGTTTTTGAGAAAAAGAATAATAAGAAAACAAATGGCATTTATTTGCATATCGCTATGCCCATATTAGAGTTTGATATAATAGCATTCATCGCCTAAACAAAGCCGAAATCAAAAAAAGTATGAAATGTACGGGTAAGGCAACGGTTGCGCGGAGTAATTTTATGCCTTGAAGATAAGATTTGTCGATAATAAGCTTTTGTATTAAGGTATGGTTAATTATCTGCCACATTTTATTGTGTTATAAAGTTACATTTTTTTTAAATGGAACACCCTATATCTTAGAATATTTTTGGATTTTCCATAAAATTACAATTATTTTTCATTAAGTGCATTAATAGGTCTACACCTTGTAGCTTTCGAGATATCGACTCTTGAGAGATGACAGCTTCTAGCTTTCTAACGATACTGCATAGAGCAAAACGCCTTACATGTCCCTATTTTACTTTTTTATTGTCTTCCCAAAAATGCCAACTTCCGGTTAAACCGAAAGTACCATATTTCCGGATTTTGAGCTACATCCGGTTTAACCGAAAGTTGACAATTTTAAAAAGTTGAAAACTAAGATAGGGACATGTAAGCCGCTTTACTCTAAGGCGTACCGTTAGAAAAACCATACCTTAACACAAAAGCTTATTATCGACAAATCTTATCTTCCAGGCCTAAAATTACTCCTCGCAATCGTTGACTCACCCGGTATTTTGCATTAGCCAATAAAGTGCCTACATAACAGTGTTATTAAAATAGAAAACCGCAGTGGCGTACATATTTTTTGTTCCTATTAAAAATGGTAACACCCAGTATCTCAAAAATGAAGGGCTTACGGACCCATGCCTTTATGAACTTTTCACCTTATAAATAGCTGAGGAATCGTCTTGTAAAATATCGGATACTTATTAAATAACACCCTGTATACAATAAGACAGTATTTACTTAAACTGCTTAAAACGCCAAAAATTATATTTTAATATGATTTAATTAGTATATATTTTTAATTTTTAACAAAGTAAATTGAAAATTGTCATTCTTGCATTTTGCATTTTAATTCCATCTCATCCATAAGATCGAAAATATTTTTGAGGGTGTATTCTTAAATTGACAAAATGATTCCTTGATAAACTTTTTGTATCGTGCGAGCAAAAATTATTTTCATCCACGAGGGCTTGGACTGAAAAATGCAGGGCTTGGTTTAGATCACAATTATAAGGGGACGATATATCCAACCAAAACTAGGTTAAAATTGTGTCAAATTCATATTATGACATGAAACAAATATAAATTTATTTTTGTTGTTTACAAAATTAACAAAGTAAGAATACCTATAGAGAAAGGAGAATTATAGAAATTGCCGAAATTGGCCACCGCCATGCTCCAAGCAGGAATTCACACGTATCTTCATATTTTCAAAAGCGTTGACTAGCGTCTCTGGAGAAATGTTACTATTTTCTTGAATAATCCTTTCGTCTAACTGTTCTAAATTTTCAGATGGTGTTCTCCAAATTAAGAAAAATGAATTAATCCATATCCGTCAAGAAAGGTGATCTGGGTGGGAATTCAATTTCTGTTCGAAAACTGATCAATATGTCTTCAAGAAATTGCGTAAGTAGTTAGTTTCGGCGGATGTATGGGCGGTTGCACCGTCCTGTTGAAAATAACCAAAACGGAGTTCATCGTCAAGTAATTGCTCCACAAATGAATACAAAATATTGTCTTTATACCGTTGTGCTGTAACTGTGTCACGGAAAAAAATAGGACTAACAATTCTTCTTGGGGAAACAGTCAACCAGACACCAATTCTTTGAGGGTGCAATATGGACTGGGGATAAGGGTGGGCAAAATAATCGATTATTATTCGATTAAATGAATGTAAAAATTTTAAAAATCGATTAATCGATTATTTTTCGATTAATCGATTGTTTTTCGATTAATCGATTATGAATTCTCATAATCCTAGTGAGCAGCCTTAGTGACGTGTGTGAGTCGTTTTCGTGGATGCTGAATATAATGGCGGCGTTAGAATTTCTCTTTGGGGTTGCCGAAAACTCAAAACGGCCAAAAACCACCCTCAAGAGGGATTAAACGCGCTTCAAGAGGTTTCCCTGCCGAAAAAATTACTTTCCCCCCATTTTCGAGGATGCTGAGCACGGTGCTGATGTTAGTTATCGGTTCCAACCCCTTCAACGGCCAATACTGGCCCCTGAAAGCGGTGAATTTTTTTTCTCTTATCAGCGGTAAAATGGATTTCCCTTTCGTTTTCGAGGATGCTGAGCACGGTGCTGGTGTTGAATATCGGGCCGACCAATTCAAATACTCGCCCCCGGAAGGGGTGAAATTTTTTTTCTTCTTAGCGGCAAATATTTTTTTTCCCCGATTTCGAGTATGCTGAGAACGGTGGTAATGGATAAATTCTTTTAAGCCCCGCCATCCCTGTAATACCCAACAATCATTTCTCCCCTTTTTTTTCATTTACGGGTCCTACACATTTAAAATTACGCGCGTTGAGTTTGAAGAGTGTACAGCATCCTCGAAAACGGAAGGGAAATCCATTCTGCCGCTGATAAGAAGAAAAAATTTCACCCCTTCCGAGGGCGAGTATTGGCCGGTGGAGGGGTTGGAAGGGGTCAACCTCGTTATCTAACACCAACACCGTACTTAGCACCCTCAATAACGGAAGGGAAATCCATTCTGCCGCTGATAAGAAAAAAAAAATTCACCCCTTTCGGGGGCCAGTATTGTGGCCGTTGAAAGGGTTGGAACCGATAACTAACATCAGGTTTTTGGCCGTTTTGGGGGGTTGCGCAACTCCAAAGAGAAATTCTAACGCCGCCATCGTATTCAGCATCCTCAAAAGCGGTGGCGGGGGGGGGGGGGGGGGAGGTACTCTTGTTCCGGCTTAAAATATTTTCATGTTCGTCCGACTCACACACGCCACTACCTGCTAAGCGAATTCTCCTCTTAAAATAAACTATCTAATATACCTACATATAAACATAATATAATATTATGCGTTTTTTTCTTGAAGAAAAAACAGTAATATAACATTAAAATAAAATTTGTATTATGCTTTCTGTTCGCTGGAATTTTTGTAAGAAAACAAAGTAATAAAAGAGCCAGGCTTACCAAGTAAGGCAAATATAAAAAAATTAACAAAAAATTAAATCATAATGGTATAGAGTGTGCAAGTAAAAAGAATGGATTATTTGTTTTTATAATTTCTTCATTCATATTTTCTTCAATATCAAAATAAAATTTGCAGAAAAGAAACTTCCTTTTTAGCAGTTTTGGACAGATATATTATAAATAAATGCAAAATTCAAGAAGATATATTGTTCTCCCAAAAGTTAGAAATACTCCATAATACAATTATCATGTTTGAAGGTTAGAAACTGTTTTGGACTTCCATTGCCTTTATTTATCTCGATCACAACGTTTCAACTGATAAAAATCTCCAGTCCTCTTCAGGTGAATAGTATTTAGTATTCAGGTAAATATTGTTCTGAAGATGACTAGACATTTACCAGTTTAAACGTTGTGATCAACTTAAATAAAGAAAATGAAAGTTCAAAACACGTCTCACTCAGGAATCAGGACTACATAATTGTTACTTTGATAGTTTGCTGTAAGGTAAGTAAGGTTGCCACGTGGCCACCTCGGACCTAGATCTTGCCCGGAGATTTATAGTTGTTGGGGCGGGGGGGGGGGGGGCTAAGCAAGATCAATTCATGAATAAGATTATTAACAGATTAATCGATTGTTTTTTATTAAATCATTTGTTTTTTAATTAATCGATTGTTCTTCGATTAATCGAATGTTTTTTGATTAATCTATTGTTTCGATTAATCGATAACTTCTCGATTATTCGATTTAATCGGAATAATCGATTATTTTTAACATTCGACAATCGATTGTGAAAAGTCATAATCGCCCAGCCCTAATATACACTACTCCACATGCATGGATTCTGAGAATTTACATAAGCGGTGAGGTGGAATCAAACATTTCTGCAATTCTTATAAAATTTCAACACCAGCATTATAAAACAGTTTTATTAAAGCTTTTCATATCACACTATAAAATATACTTGCATATTACATTTTTAAAACAATTAAATAACAGTTTTATAAAAGGTTTTTAGTAGATTAAGGTAAACGTTAAAAAATGAAAATGCAACATGAAATAACAACAATAAAATAAAAAAGCTTTTTGAATTTATTTTAAATGGTGCAAGAAGCAATTTTGTATTGAACAAAGGAAAATTATAATTAACGTCGCCAACTATTTACAAGAAGTAAGAGGCCATTTTATTTATTTTAATTCCATTCTTAATATTATTTAGAGACATTCGTTGATTGTGATGCAGAGACCAAGTTTTCACTGCGAATTATATTTTATTGAGAAATATATAGCATATTTCTAACAAAATATAAGCAGGCCCCGTATTTATGAATGTTTAAGGGAAATGTTTGAAACATAAAAAAATTAGCTTTGTCGATTTGGTCATTTTCTTCAGAAAAACTTAAGTCAATTTGTTCTAGGCATCATTATTTCATAATTTTTATATATTCACCAGCTGTAAATATTACCATAAATGAGACATTTGGTATTTTAAAGGCTGTCAATTTTTATATTCCCGAACGCTCTCATTCAATAATGGCGTCTTCTTATAAAATAATTTTGTATTATTAGCAAGCATATTAAGATAATTAAGCTACTTCGCAATCCCTATAAAACATTTAAAATATATTTATGCTTTAAAATTGTGGGTACTGCGACAGGACCGGACTGCTTTAAAACAAAATATAAACTAAGGGAGTGTTGTCTATCTTAATCATATAAAGATACAACAGAATATCATTTAATTGATTAATAAACACAAAAATAAATACAAATATTAGAGGCTTAGTGATTATTTCGGTATCCAGGTGACCTCGTGAACCATGAAGGTCCCAGCGTATGATGCGCCGCCGCCGCTTAAAATTCTGTCTAAACCATATTATATGATCATCATTGGTATCATCATCGAGTGGGATGTTAATTCATAAGAAGTAAATAATTTTGGATTCATCGTGTTCTTTAATAAAAGAATTGGACAATATTGTACGCTACCCCGCTAATTTTCTTTTATTTTAACTTATTGCACCCTAATCTTTTACTAGTATTTATACATAAAACATATTTATCAACATATATATTAACAAATTATTTTTACTGACGATTCACCAGACGATCATCGAACAATGGTGGAAGGTTTGAGAACCTTGTATATAACCCATGCTTACCAAAAGATACGCCCTCCCCTATTCAATTTGTATAGAAGCCTCGATTCATTTAAAAAATATTTGTTTGTGTCTGTGGTGTACTCGGCTAGTTCTCATGGTATCTTTGTTTTTATAGTGGAAATTAATTAAGGATAGAGAGCCCCACTGATATATTTCTAGATATAATGGATCATGGATTGCTTGCAAAACATTATAAAATTACTATAGGTACCTACTTCTTTTAAAAAGTAGTGTCACTCAAATTTGTCCCTCTTCGGCTCCCAGAGGTCTAATTCTATATAGTACGTACTGTGAATGAGAGGGAAGAACATGCGAATATTTTCTGCAGCTATAAAACAAATTTCCTCCACAGCTCGGGGGTAACATGAGAAAAATAGTGAAAATTTTGAAAATAAAGTAAAAATCGTTATAGGTTCATAAAAGTCGAGATATAAACAGACCTATTAAAAATTACGACTTAAACAGGAAATACCTCGGAAACTAAGCAGTTCCCCAAAGTCCACATTTCTATAAGACAAATAGCTATCCTAAAAATTTCGTTAATTTTGACAATAAAATATAAATTAATCACTTTTTTAAAGAAAATATAGGACGAAAGAAAAGTAGTGATAATTGAGCGATTTCTTTTTCGTTATAATACTGGATATATTTTAATTAAAAATCGAAATTATTAAGCAAAAAGATAAAAAGATTTTCGTTATTTTTTTGCTTTCCACCCTCTTGAAAATGGAAGGGGCGGGTGGGTAGTAGAATGTACTTTTTAACAAACCAAATAAGAATAATTTTATATGAAAAACATAACGATACGGTCCTGCCCTTTTTTCTGATCAAACTCACATGGCAGCACTAGCAGCAGGGACAACGTAAACATTTGATTGTTGTCTACATAATTAGGCGGGAATATTGCTAGTTGGCAACTTTTTTGCTAGAAGACAACTTTTTGGCGACTCTTATAAAATAAATTAGTTATTTTGTGTACATTTTATCTTCTTTATGATAAATGTATTGTTATTTGGTGGTAAAAGTGACCGGTATTACCGCCTAAAATAACTTAATAATTAACATATAACCTATAAAATCGACGGCAAAATTTTTTCGTTTGATTTCAGTCGTGTTTTATGTTAAAATTGATAAAAAAGCCTGTCCTTGGTTTTCCGTTTCAGATACGCTGCTACTTGCATTAGGAGAAGTATAAGTGGTATTTGACGATTGATCCGAAGCACTGAGGTAGTTAATGGATTTCATTATTTTATTAACCTCTGCTGTATTATTAATATCGACACCAATGTTCTTACTACACATCATATTTTTATAACACATCTTTAATCTCCTCCGAAAAGCACCACTTTTCTTAGTTTTTTTTTTAAACATCAGGTGACTCAGGGATGGTATAAAATTAGTGGTCTTAAATATATCTTATTATGTAGTTGGCGTCAGCAAATGTATATTCATGAGAACAATTTAATTTTATAAGAGATTTACTTTTGTTTCTATATTGTAGTAGAATTGCTATACTATAAAATAGTTATAAAGTGATCACTAAAATAACAATTTACTTTCAAATGCACATTGCTTTTAGAAGTACTCTATTATAACTGTTTTTAAAGTCACAGGAAGCAACTATAAAATAATTATATTTTATAGGTTAAAATGTTTTTAAAGTTGTTCATAAAAACATTTCTGCAACAATTTTATGACTGTTTTATAAGATATTTGATTATTCTGGTGTATAAACGTTATGATGAAAAATAATAAAGCACATTAGCTGCATACAACATAATAGTGTTTATTGCAGCTCTTATGTGATTGATTAGCATTTTGGAAGTATTAATAAAATACCAATAAAACAAAATAGCTGTATAACCATTGAATCATAAAATAACTTTGTTGGTTGGGCGGTTGTTCTCAGGCGATAATAAAAATCCCTCAGCAGTAACTGGAATTTACAAAGTTTCAATCTTTCAGGGCACCGAAAAATACCTGATTGGAAGCCTAAATTTTTACAACGTACATAATGTGGGCAATAAATTATAAGCCAAATAATACTCAACGTTTTTTTTTG
This sequence comes from Polydrusus tereticollis, assembly GCA_963920685.1. NCBI lineage: Eukaryota > Metazoa > Arthropoda > Insecta > Coleoptera > Curculionidae > Polydrusus > Polydrusus tereticollis. The sequence continues at coordinate 39,151,867 of OY987329.1, forward strand.
TTGTTTTTTTAGGATGTTACCCTATCCAAAGAAGAAGGTTCTCTGGGTTTCAGTATAATTGGAGGCGTTGATCATTCGAGTATTCCATTTGGTGGAAAAGAACCTGGAATTTTTATATCACATGTAAGTAATATTTATTTTTTTTGTAGTTTCTCCTTCCCCAGGCTACAATATTTAAAGAGATCCCTCGGCCATTGAATTTGTAACCACATATAAACGTATGACAAAGTTACATCTAGGATGGACATTTCCATACAAGGAAGCAAATATGCAATGAATTAATTTAAAGTGGAAGTAAATTAGTATGCTATTGTCCGACCTGTCTTTTTGCGCTTTTACCTACTTTAAACTCCTCCAGACGTGTATAAACAAGGTGTGTTTTATTTTAGATGGTACCCGGGGGCACAGCCGCTAGCTCTGGCAAGCTACGCGTAGGGGACAGGATTCTGAAGGTTAACGGAGACGACATCACCAAATGCACCCACCAAGAGTCGGTTATGGCGCTGCTGAGACCGGGTGACAGCATTACGTTGACAGTGCGGCATGATCCTCTTCCCGAAGGATACCAGGTAGGGGAGAGGGACTTTTGGGAAGTGTTTTATGAAAATATGAGTTATTTTTTTAAGTTTTGAATTTATTTCATACTCATTCCTTGTATTTGGAAAATTTAAGATTTTAGATTTTACCTCCATAGGTGTTAAGGGTTGCAAAATTTATACCAAAAATAGCCTAAATGAATTGCTGATATAGCTGCAAACTTGCAGTACTCATAAATATACACGCAATTTTTTTAGCTACGATTATTTAGTTATTGTTATTTAAAATTTACCATTCATACATTTTACATCTATGTTTGGTTAAGTGTTTATCCTGTTATATTTATGTACGCCATGTATAGTCGATGTTTTACATCAGTTGTTTTTGTTGCAAGCAACTAATGGTTACTTACCTAGAGCCAATGGTAAGTGTTAGTAGGTTGTCAAAGTTTGTGAGTGTTGCTGCTGTAGCTTTTAATAAAAACTAAAATTTTTAATTTCCTTCTTTTATTATTTTGCATTTACGTAGTATTTTGTTTTTTTATATTTATGTTGTGAATTGTCTGTTGTGTTGAATTTGTTTCTTAGAATCAAGCTTCTAGAAATCTTATTTTAGGCCGTAAACTACATAAATAAATAAGAATTGTTTAATAGAGTTAAAAGTAGATTTCGTAATACCGTTTTTACGACCATTTTGATCACATTTTTATTCAAAATGTCATTTAAATTTCCTTCTTGGATATGTTTTAAAATTTGCCATTATATACTTGGTGTCCCAGATAGGAATGTACGCTACAGGGATCTCGTAAACCATCGGATATGTTTTCAGAGATGTTTAAATTGGAGAAAAGTTGCGCATTGCTGAACTTTGAAACGTCATGCTTTCAAACTGCAAAATTGGAAACCCCGAATTTTTGCGATATCGTTCTTATTGTTTTCTGATTCTATTTGAAGAGATATGTCAAAATAAATTTTATATTCTCATTGTCACTTTTTATTCCCTATACCAAGGTTTTATTGGATTGTTAATCCGACGTTTCGTTTTTTCGCCATAATCAACTTTATTTTTTTAAATAGTCCAGAAATTTTATTTTAAGCTTAATAAACTCCACTTTTATTTTAAATTCAACAACATATCACACTTATTTTTTGTTAGACGTTTCGGACTAAATAACGCATTATCAATGCAAATGAGCTCCTTATTTTTTTTGTTGTGGTATTTAAACCCTAGTTGGCTGTAAAAACCATTTTCCTCCAGTATCGTCCTCTTGTGTAGCAAGCAAAACGGCCATTACCTGTTCAGGGTCTTAATTTTTTTTATAACTAACCTCTTGATCGATTTGTTTGACGCTGTTCGGGTTATTTTTGAAAATATTGCATCTCTGCTTACGCACAATTCTTATGAGACTATGTAACAACTATCAATGTCAAGGTTTTCTTCGTGCGAATAATGTTCTAATATTTTAAATTTTACTACACAATACAAGAGTTAAATTACCAACTTTAGAACTGACAGGTATCTATAACCAAGTGACAGATCTAGACAAATTATTTAAACAATTGTAAACGTTATCCAATTTCATAGTGGTACTGTGGTACTAAATTTAAATGGTACGTTATGTTCGAATAAGATGCGTTTTTTGAAAATAATTTATATTATGAAAATGTTAGAGTTTTTAGATAAGCTTCTATAATTTCTAAATTGTTCATACGTTTTTAATAGTTTGTTATTAGTTTCATTTTATTATGTGGCATCATAATGATGCCACATAATAAAATTATAGGGGCGAAGCGGCGCTTCACCCGCGTCCAATGACGAGCCGCCACTGGCATCATGTTTAATATTTATGCATTTGAAAATTAATCTAATATTATTGTAAATCATGTTAAATAAAAAAATTGTTTTTAAAGCCAACTAGAGTCTAAATACAACAATAAAAACAAAAAATAAATTAAATAAGGCAACATCCAACAAATGAGTGAGATATGTCGTTGGATTCAGAATAAAAAGTAGAGTTTATAAAGCGTAAAATAATTTTTTTGTACTATTTAAAAAAACAAAGTTGATGATAGTTGCGAAAAAACAAAACGTCGAACTGAAAATGTAATTAAACCATGTTGTAGAGAATAAAAAGTGGCAATGGGAATTTAAAATTTACTTTGACATATCTCTTCAAATAGAATCAGAAAGCAATAAGAACAATATCGCAAAAAACTTAATTTTACACTCTCTATTAGGTTATTAACAACTTCCCTTATTATTTCACTATACTTATATGATACCAAATAGAGAATGAAACCAGATGGCTCCATATCGTGGTGCTTATGTTTTTCCTTTTGTCAGAACCCATGGCCTCACTGACGAGCCGTTATACGGCAAAACACGTCTGGGGATGGTTCTGGCAGAAGGAAATAACAACTCTTGTACTTTTATATGACCGGTTTCCAGGATACTAATTAATTTCCATTATTTTTTTTAAAACATTGTTCAACTTTAAGTGCGACAAGAAACAATAATAAAATTAAAACTGTTTAAACAATTTAACAGAATATTAAAATAAATACTCAAAATACTGCCCGTTTAGTTCCATACACTTGAAGATGCGCTTGTTTACTTCACGCGTCGTTGCAGATCTAATTTCGTTTAAACCTAGATTTTGTCTTTAGAATTTACTGGTGATTTGCACATTTTTTTTTAACATGGAAAACTTTAATGGATTAAGAACAGGTGATGTCGGAGGCTAATTTCAATAATACCATTGACATGACACTGCATGGTACACTGACTAAAACCCGTATGGAAATAACTTTAAATGTTTATAAGTCAGAAACTTGACTAGTTAACTATAGGTAGGGTATACATAAATGACGAACACATTTTAGCAGCTTTTCAATGTAAAACATACAGAGTGTTTCATTTAAAAAATACATTTTCATTCTTTTTCTAGTAAGTAACCAAAATTGTTGTATTTTTAGATCACCCCGTTATATATTGCAACTAAGATTTGGTCATAGCGTAAAATGCCTTCGGGTATTACACATCTGCCGACCAATTTCAATACGGTAGTATGTCAGAGTTCAAGAAGATCAGCATTTAATTGCAGGTCATATTTTTTGATAAAAAAATGGAAATTATATATCGAAAACAGATAGGGCAACAATAAGGAAAGTTGTTAAGAAACTACTAGAATTTGTAAAAATAAGTTTATATGCAGGGCTTATAATATCAAAGTTGCTACTACTTTCTAACAGAAGCGGCAACGCTGCAGTGTCGAAATTTTTTTAGCTGGGTAGAGCATTGCCGCTTATGCCAAAAACCTAATTTTTGTATCGTCCCGTTGGCGAATTTACAAAGTATACCATGTAAAGAGCACCGGGTCTGGAAGCTCCGTCTCCGTCTCATAACGAGGTATAGATTGTAATAAGAACACGCGTCAAATGGGGTATAGTTTGTAATCGGTTTATTTGTGGGAGAGGATCTACTGATAATATGCATTATCACACCCCTTATGAGAAGAATACATAATTTAAAAATCGCCCAGGAAATTTGTTTTATTAATTCGACATGTTCTTGTGGCAGAGGAAATGCATATGTAGCATTTGTTTTTACTAGAACTAAAGGTGAAGCCTCATCTTCAGCATGCGTTGTACATACCTCACAAACTGAAGAAGAATATATTAAAATATTCCAATTGATTTTGAATACACTTGGGAAAGATGGCATTTTTTTGGCAATTTTACAGATAACTGTCATCTGTATTCTTGCCTTTGAAGAGTTGGAAAGCGTTCCCAAAAATGAAATGCACATCAGCATACCCTGCGTATTTTATTTTTACGTGTTTGTGTTTAGCATTAGTATCTTTTGAGTGTTTCGCATAAAAACCGATTTATCTCGAAAACCGTCAGTTTTATCGAAATAAATTGAAAGTAGCTTTTTTGAAGAGGAATACCCAAAGCATTTAAAAAATCAGTTTTCAGCTTTGTCAACTGATACTGGTCAAGGTTCTGGACCAACGAGTGTGGTGGCAAGTCCGTTTACACAAAAAAATAATTAACGTCTCAATCAACCCTATTCACTTGTTTTGAATTTGGTGTTGATAATCGTGATCAGGATAATTTGTTTCCGATACTGGCTAGCAGCTTGTCTTAACGTGGGCCTTAAACCATACCAGTCACGATAACCATCCCACACTGCGTGATGTGAATGTTTGTGTTAATGATACATGTTTCATTTTTCCTTTATTTCGCGCTCGTCGAACTGCGACTCCATGTCGAGTAATAGTCCAATAAACGGAACGCTTAAAAAGGAATTTTGGTTAGAAAGCTGCCTTTTTGGTGGAAGGTACATCTTAATGTTTGAAAAGACACTTCGGTATTATTTTGTATTCAACCCTTGCATAAGGGATGGAAAATTACTTTAAAATGTTATTTTTATCCGTAGCTTTAAAACAAAAAACACTAGAAAAAAAGGTTTTTGACAAAAGTTTTAGAGCATTTAAATCTGAGTAAAAACGTTTATGATAATTTTTACGATATCTCCAATAGTTGTGGCCTTAGAATCATGTGAACTTTAAGGGTTGGTCGGGGTCTTCGAAATTTCACAAACGCATTAAATTTTCAACTTGGCAACACTGCCCATCGTCTGCCTGAGACTCTATACGGGTGTCGGAAAAAAGTGTTTTGGTACGTTAATTTATTAGAGTATGTTATTTTTGTACTGTTTTGAGGTTTTTATGAGTGAAACATTTTTGTGAAATACTGTTTGAATAACCCTGTGAAAAGTACCTATGTATGAAACTAAGCCAAAAATTTTGAATGGTTTATAATTATTTTATATAATATGATACTTTTATTGGGGGTGTATCTTGACTAATATTATTGCCCATTGCCCAACTGTGAAGATATCAAGGTTAAACGATTTTTGTAGGTTCAAAGGGTAAAGCAAAAAGTCAGTTTTAAACAGTTTTTTTAGATCAAATTTTTGGGTGCCAATAATTGATGGTGTACCAATTTAGTATACACTCCTATAATAGGTATATATATAGTGCGACTGTGGTTCACCGAGACAAACGATCCACCATATCGTTTCAAACTGCCCAAACCGTGCTTATGGCGGAAACCCGCAGGACTTCGCAGAGTGCTCCCAAGACGCAATCGAATGGCTATGCAATTTGGACATCAATGTGTAGTTTGTCAAGAGGACTTATATTATGACATGTGATATATCTTAGTAGAGTTTTGTACATATTTAGTTTCTTCCTATCGTATTGTAAAAAATCCATACGCTAAATAAATAAATAAATAGGTATCACCTATAGAAAAAATTGTACCTATGAAGTTTACTCCGACACAAGGTAAATGGTCATGACTAACTAATCCCTTAATACTTTGAACCTACTTGTCCTTCTATCTTCACAAATAAATCATTCCAGTCCAGGGTGGTAGTAGGAAGATTGAAACAATGCTTGTATATGTACAAAAATGTATTGTGTATTGCTGACTTTGACGTAATTTATAAATATAGTAAGCCGTAATATTCTTAATAAATACTTAATAACTGTGCAGTGAAATTTATCACTTACTCAGGTTTTAATCTTCTTTTACATTGTCTTTCTAAAGTAAAGTAATATTTTTTGTTTTTAAAAATTTCGAAATGAAAACTTCCCTATATGCTGTTCCGAGGTATTAGCTATCTACTAACCAAATTTCACATACACCTAAAATAAAGAGATACATGTTATTTGCGCACCCTGTATCCGCAAAAAATCATTCAGCATCTAAAAACCCGATAAATACTGCACTAGACGCTGCAACCCTTTTCCAAAGACGACAGTGATGCCATATCGATATTTAGGTCCCATTTATTAAAGACCTGGCCAAAAATTGTTTCTAAAATTTGCGAACCTTTTATGGCTTTTAGATTTATAGATTAGAAAAAAGTAGTAATAACCTTTTTTGCTCTGCAACATTTAAGAAAAACTTTTTTTCATATTATTTTTCATTTAAAAGTTATAACCCAAAAATATATTTTCAACCCCAATTGAAGGGGTTTTTAGCTCTCGTGCAAGGACTGGACACCAAAAAACACTGAAGTGTCTTTTCAAACAATAAAATGTACCTTCCACCGAAAAAGCAGCTTTCTAACTAAAATTCCTTTTTAAGCGTTCCGTTTATTGGACTATAACTAAAATCCAAGAGTATAACTGTTTATTATTAGCATTCCCTGAAATTATCAATTTTTGCCTACGGCTGAAGGCATGTAGTCTTTTAACTAAATTCCTTGTTATCGTGTAAACTACCGCAAAATTATTAATAGTAAAATAACCTTAAAAGGGGTCTAGGGCTTTTCACTATTCCAAGCTTGAAGGAAGGATACGTATTGTCAGTCACCGTCGAACTTAGAACCTCCTGCGTTTTTAAAGCCGCAGCCGGTTTGAATATTGAGAATAAGAATATATTTTTGCTTTGTAAAGTTTTTCTTTTCCTCATATTTCCTTGTTATAACGCAGAGGTCCAATTTGGAAAGTACAACTTTTCTTATTGACGCAAGGAGTTTTCCTGACAAGTTTAAGCTTTCAACCGTTTGCTAGAAGCGCTTTTATATATTTTGTAAATTCAATCCCTAATTTTACCCAGAGCTACACAACGTCAATTTTTACAAATAAAAATATTCTTCTGCATAAAGAAGTGTCATGTCGACGAAGGTGTCGAGAAATGCAGGAAATATCTCGGAAATTTAAAAGAGGGTCTTGCTTTAACGATAAAAAGTAGAGTTTTCGTATTAAAACGGCCGTGTAGAGATTTCTCAAAAATTGACAGAAAATTGCACAACATGAATCTATAGGAAAATACTTTATAGCTAGGTTTGCTAATGACACTACTATTCTTGCAGCTAGGCATAGTACTAAATTATGAAATATTTTTCTATAATAAATCTTCCTATGTTTTTCGACTTCAGGACCGTAAGAATGATGCAGGATAATACTAGTTGAAAGAAAATCTTTAGTCTACGACCAACAGAATAAAATATATCAGTCAGTATAAAGAACAACCATTTACTTCATCGGTAACTATGAACTGATCAACAATCCTGAAAACTTGGAATATTGAATCAGGTTTAAACGGACAAGGGTTGTTAGCTTGCCGTCAGTATTTACTATTCGCCATAGCATAAGGCTAGTTCATTTATTTATGCATTCAATTAAAACCCATTAAATAAAAAATAAACATTTATTAACGACAGTTAAAACATGACACTGTACAAACTTTACAGAACTGAGAATGATTTGAAATTTTACTGCACTTGAAGTTGCAAAGGATATCGGGATTTAGTTACATAGTGAAAAACACATCGTCGTGTGAATACAACAATTTACCGTAAACCGACTGAAAGAGGGAGACTTTGCTGCTTGAAAAATCACGAGATAACCGGAAAGTTTGCCGTGAACCGACAGGAAGAAACCAACCTTCTTCTTTAAGAAGTAACAAGAAAACCGATGATAGATACGAACTACCTTCCCACCTTGAATCTCCCGGTGGGGAACCAATTAACTTTCAGTCTCATGATCCGTTCTCCATTATATTAACTTACCAATCAAAAATTATTAGATATACTAGAGTTTGTGTTACCGCGGTTCAAATCTGTTTGAATATTGCTATTTTCGAAACGTATCTTTCCGCTTACAATAGAAACTGTTTGACTATTAATAGACATGTTGTTGAATCTTTTAGACTGTTTTCGAGGCCTTTCAGGAGAAGAATATTTTTAAACTAGGAATTATTACAGGTAATATTCCTTGTTAGTTTTCACGGTTTTAAATTGCGAATAGAAACTAGTAGTTGAAGTTATATTTAAATTAGCATACTATTTTACGTCGTAGAAAAGTAGGATTTTATTTATGGATTTAATTTATACTAAAGCATGCCCTTATAACAAAGCAGGTGATTTGAGCCTTGGCAAGAAAAAATTTTAATTACAAATTTAGGATTGATTTCAGCCAGAGCGATAGACATACGGTTGACATACATAACGAACCACCGCCATTCTCTCGTACTTGATTCACCATAGCGTTTTTGAAACTAGACTGTTGAAAAGTACTTCATCTGGGGAACAATACTACTTTGTGACGACTTTCCCGAGGTCATGTTTTCCCACAAATATAAAACTATCTTAGAGCAACGTTAATCGCTTCGTTCGCACATGCGCTACATATAAAGTATTTTTCCTGTAGTGCTTGCGCCTGGTCATTAAGATACGAAATAATCGCCACATACCACATAATATGCTGTAACATGCTGCAACGGAAAGATTACGTCACGAAGAACTGAGCGCCAGATAGAGAATACAGGATCGACGAAGAAAAAGTACACTTTCTATATTCATAGTGACTAAGGTAAATGTCGAAGTGATTGACAAGCTAAGCTATAATTCAAGTTTCTGGTTATTTCATTATAATAAGAAAACCACTTCTTAAACAGAGAAACTCAGTTTGAATTTTTTCGCATTATTAATGAAACATCCTGTATATAAGTAATACAGCAGAAGTAGTGATAAAATCTGTTAAATTAATTCTCTAGCGACGACATTTAAATTTTTTTCTTCAGATTTTGATAAAAATACAGTTTTTTACTTTCTCCCTGAATGTAGACAAAGGCTAATTATAACTGTTCCAAAACCGAATACTGGCCAATCGAAACTCAAAAATTATACACCTATAACCCTACTGTCAGTATTGGGAGAGGTATTGGAGGAGATTATAAAGCATCAGCTGGAAATATTAGCCAACCAATAAATACCGTCCTTCCAATTTTTCTTTAATGAAAACTGCTTCACACTACATCTGACTACAATTCTTGCATCAAATGTTCAAACCTCACGACAACTTAAAATGCAGAGTGTCGCCATAGTACTAGATATAAATAAGGCTTTTAACAGTGTTTCTCACATGGGCGTACTTTACAAGCTGCACTATCTAAACTGTCAATTAAATCTGTAAGTAATAGTCAAGGAATTTTTAGAAATTAAAATAAAAAACAATATATCCGAACCAATTCTAACAGAGAAAAGAGTCCCCCAAGAATCTCCACTATCTCCTATTCTATAGAATATATACTGCCATGACATATACAATAATAATGATATAAAACCCACCGGATACATCTTACAATTTGCAGATGACACAGCTCTAATATCCCATAAGAAAACTCTGGACTTAACAATACTAAATCTACAAAATCTCTTCAATGACAAACTACAATTGCTTTCAGTTATATCAAAAGTTATGATAAAGGCGATTTTGGCGGGATGAATGTTAATATTATATCAGGTGATAAGTAGTTAATAATCAGTGTGTCCACGGATAGAGTTTGGAAGAGGAAAAACTTCTTTATTCGAAGGTTTAGAAGGAAAAGCCATTCTATATAAAAATCCTCTGCTTGTGCTGAAACTACATTTTCTAATACCAGACTTGCGATTAGTATACAGGGTACATTAGAAATAACATTTTTAGTTATTTTGATTTCGACTAAAATAATTTTAGGTAAATACCAACAACTATTGTAGCATTCTATGATTTTACATGTAATTTTTTCTTTAATGGATCACAAATTATTAAATATTAAAATAAATATAGTTTTATTTAAGCGTCGTTTCATTGAGTTCAGCGCATAGTTTAACTCGATATTGATGACAGTTTATAATTTGCTCTATTCTTTTACGTTATCTTTAATCAGAAAGTCCTGCTGGAAGAATAATTTTATTCGATCAGCTCAAGGTACATCTTGTAAATTATCATAATAAAATGTATTCAGAAAATGCAAATAAGTGTGTTGATTTAAATAGTTTTCCATAATATGGTCCCATGATTCCGTTATAAGAAATAGCACACCAAACGTTAATTTTTCGTAAATATTGTCTCCTAGAGCGCATACAAAAATTAGGGTGACAACTCAAATAGCGACAGTTTTGCGAACTAACTACTCCGTTAAAAAAAAATATTTTCTACAAAACTTCTTTGTCTAAGGAGATTTTCCCCCATCCACATATAAAACTCCAAGCTTTATATCGTCATTTTCTTTCAAAAAAGGATTTAATTTAGATTTATACGAACGAATTTGATTGATCTTTAATAGTGTTTGTACTAGAGATTTACGCACATCGCTAATTTGAGAAGGTTTGTTTCTTAAAGACAGTTTGGGAACATTTTCAGCCGAATCTATTGCCATTACAGTATTACCGTTTTATCATCATCTTCATTATGTAGTCTGACCAATCGAAACTCAAAAATTATACACCTATAACCCTACTGTCAGTATTGGGAGAGGTATTGGAGGAGATTATAAAGCATCAGCTGGAAATATTAGCCAACCAATAAATACCGTCCTTCCAATTTTTCTTTAATGAAAACTGCTTCACACTACATCTGACTACAATTCTTGCATCAAATGTTCAAACCTCACGACAACTTAAAATGCAGAGTGTCGCCATATTACTAGATATAAATAAGGCTTTTAACAGTGTTTCTCACATGGGCGTACTTTACAAGCTGCACTATCTAAACTGTCAATTAAATCTGTAAGTAATAGTCAAGGAATTTTTAGAAATTAAAATAAAAAACAATATATCCGAACCAATTCTAACAGAGAAAAGAGTCCCCCAAGAATCTCCACTATCTCCTATTCTATACAATATATACTGCCATGACATATACAATAATAATGATATAAAACCCACCGGATACATCTTACAATTTGCAGATGACACAGCTCTAATATCCCATAAGAAAACTCTGGACTTAACAATACTAAATCTACAAAATCTCTTCAATGACACACTACAATTGCTTTCAGTTATATCAAAAGTTATGATAAAGGCAATTTTGGCGGGATGAATGTTAATATTATATCAGGTGATAAGTAGTTAATAATCAGTGTGTCCACGGATAGAGTTTGGAAGAGGAAAAACTTCTTTATTCGAAGGTTTAGAAGGAAAAGCCATTCTATATAAAAATCCTCTGCTTGTGCTGAAACTACATTTTCTAATACCAGACTTGCGATTAGTATACAGGGTACATTAGAAATAACATTTTTAGTTATTTTGATTTCGACTAAAATAATTTTAGGTAAATACCAACAACTATTGTAGCATTCTATGATTTTACATGTAATTTTTTCTTTAAGATCACAAATTATTAAATATTAAAATAAATATAGTTTTATTTAAGCGTCGTTTCATTGAGTTCAGCGCATAGTTTAACTCGATATTGATGACAGTTTATAATTTGCTCTATTCTTTTACGTTATCTTTAAGCAGAAAGTCCTGCTGGAAGAATAATTTTATTCGATTAGCTCAAGGTACATCTTGTAAATTATCATAATAAAATGTATTCAGAAAATGCAAATAAGTGTGTTGATTTAAATAGTTTTCCATAACATATGGTCCCATGATTCCGTTATAAGAAATAGCACACCAAACGTTAATTTTTCGTAAATATTGTCTCCTAGAGCGCATACAAAAATTAGGGTGACAACTCAAATAGCGACAGTTTTGCGAACTAACTACTCCGTTAAAAAAAAAATATTTTCTACAAAACTTCTTTGTCTAAGGAGATTTTCCCCCATCCACATATAAAACTCCAAGCTTTATATCGTCATTTTCTTTCAAAAAAGGATTTAATTTAGATTTATACGAACGAATTTGATTGATCTTTAATAGTGCTTGTACTAGAGATTTACGCACATCGCTAATTTGAGAAGGTTTGTTTCTTAAAGACAGTTTGGGAACATTTTCAGCCGAATCTATTGCCATTACAGTATTACCGTTTTATCATCATCTTCATTATGTAGTCTGACCAATCGAAACTCAAAAATTATACACCTATAACCCTACTGTCAGTATTGGGAGAGGTATTGGAGGAGATTATAAAGCATCAGCTGGAAATATTAGCCAACCAATAAATACCGTTCTTCCAATTTTTCTTTAAAGAAAACTGCTTCACACTACATCTGACTACAATTCTTGCATCAAATGTTCAAACCTCACGACAACTTAAAATCAGAGTGTCGCCATAATACTAGATATAAATAAGGCTTTTAACAGTGTTTCTCACAAGGGCGTACTTTACAAGCTGCACTATCTAAACTGTCAATTAAATCTGTAAGTAATAGTCAAGGAATTTTTAGAAATTAAAATAAAAAACATTATATCCGAACCAATTCTAACAGAGAAAAGAGTCCCCCAAGAATCTCCACTATCTCCTATTCTATACAATATATACTGCCATGACATATACAATAATAATGATATAAAACCCACCGGATACATCTTACAATTTGCAGATGACACAGCTCTAATATCCCATAAGAAAACTCTGGACTTAACAATACTAAATCTACAAAATCTCTTCAATGACACACTACAATTGCTTTCAGTTATATCAAAAGTTATGAAGAAGGCTATCAACGAAAAGTTATTAAAATACCTGGAAAGCTTCAACATTATTAGTGACCGCCAGTATGGATTCCGTAAGTCTAGATCAACAAGAGACCTCTTCGCTGATGTTACTCACGTTTGGAACAACGCAATAGAACATCTTGGGGAGTTCCGGGCGGTAGCACTGAATATTTCCAAGGTCTTTGATCAAGTATGGCATGAGGGGCTACTTACTAAAGTGAAAGCATACGGAATGCTGGTTCAATTTTGTTCATTGCTAACAAGCTTTCTTTAAGACCGTTCTCTGCGAGTGGCGATGGACGGATTTCTTTCAGACACATTTAACATTAACGCCGGAGTCCCTCAAGGTACAATATTATCACCCACCCCCTTTTTACTATACATTAACGATCTTTTAGAAGAAACTAAGTATTCGTATATATAGCTTCGCTGATGACAGCAGACTTGTTTCATCTTTTACTTCGAATTCTCGAACATCATCTGCCAATGCACATCTCTATAGGCAGTAAGAGGTCTCACATCTCAACAAAGACCTGGAAGAAATTCTATCTTGGGGTCACCAAGTAGAATTTAACGCGAAAAAAACCTAGGGTGGCAATTTTTTTTAAAAAAGATAATGTTGAAGAATCGGATATAGTCATAGCGGGACACTCGATTCCCTTGGCTTCATCAATTAATTTATTGGGCTTATTGATTCAAGACTAACGTAAATCGTTTCCTGGGCACACGCACCGCTCGCCGAGCGCCATAAAGGATTAATCCTGTAGTGCTGTGCCTGACAACAAACAAAAAAAACCATGGTTTTACAAGTGGAAATTACATCCAAATTCTTTGAAATATCAGTTCATTATTTTTCACTACCAGTTAAACATAAACTCACCTGTATTTAACGTCAACAACAAACAAATTACATCAAAAACAACTACTAAATTTTTGGGAATAACTCTAGACAACAAACTTAACTTCAACCAATACACAAAATTATGTCAAGAAGACAGTAATCTCCCGAGCAAAACACTTTAGAAGCTTAACATGCCAGAATCAAGGAATAAGAACTTATACAGCGACGAGAATATACAAGGCCATCTATCGCCCAATACTGGAATATGCACACCCAATACCAACCCAAACCCGCAGACCGGCAAAAAGACCTAGAAGTTGCTAAAACCTTAGCCGTCAGAAGCATAACCACACCGCAACAGGACAATCTTAGAATATTCGGAGAATGAACCAAGACAATAATTCTTCCCTTTATTTTTCTTGTTGTTTTTTGTGTATAAGGAAACTAATGAGCAGTAATTAAGTCATTATATTACTAATAATAGCAACTTAATATGTTTCAAACCTACATGGGCAGTAGGACATCGATCAATAGCCCTTAGGCGTAGTGATGTAATAACAGTGTTGTATATCGTTGTGTCAATAAATTGCGTAATAAATAAACAAATGTAATTTTTTATCTTTAAGAAAAAATCTCATCTTCAACCCTACTTTACACAATTGTTTTAAATGGTATAATCTACTTTTCAGTATTTAGTATCAATGACTAAAGTATCCCTAATCATCTAAAGCCATTTTGGATATCAGAATATTACGTGCTTTAGTTTAAAATATGTTTTAATGAAAACGTAATTATTATTATTATTTATTAATGAGACAAATTTCAGCTTTTACGACCCCGGATTTTATATTAGATGAGACAATTCCATCACTCCAAACCTTTCTAAGTAACTCGACAAAAGTAGTTTTGTTCATGCACCTCTGCAACCTCAGTGATTTATTGTTCTTTACGTGATTGCTACCAAACATAGTTACAAAACATCTGCACATTTTTAAAGCAGGTCTAATTTATAATATGGGGATATAATAATATAAAGTAATGTAATTCATTAAGTATAAATATTCAAAAAAGTAAAATGAAACAAAAACAAAATGGCAAAAAAGAAAAAGTTTCATAATAAGCCTATAGACATTTGATATAAGCAGTACAAAAAAAAAACGGTAAAATAACTTTTAGGATTTACATCCAAGTAAAACAAGAATTGTTTTGAATATATTTTTGCACCATCTTTTATTTTATTAAAAAAGTACGCAAGACATAAGCAAAACTTTTCATCTGCTTCGTTAGAATTCATTTTAAAACCAGCAAAGAAGAGAACCAAGAGAAAATGCCAACGGAATGATATAAATTTTCCAGAAATTCAATAAATATTCTAACAAGGTAGGATCGCGTGGGTTTAATGTAAAGAAGTCTTTAACAATTCCCAGTTATGTATTTTATACGCAGCAAAAAGATTTTTGTGAATATTTATGAAAAATAAAATGAAGCTGTGCTACGAAAAGAACGGTGTTTCATGTTACATTTTATTATCATAAAGGCGATTTTGGCGGGATGAATGTTAATAGTAGATCAGGTGATAAGTAGTTAATAATCAGTGTGTCCACGGATAGAGTTTGGAAGAGGAAAAACTTCTTTATTCGAAGGTTTAGAAGGAAAAGCCATTCTTTATAAAAATCCTCTGCTTGTGCTGAAACTACATTTTCTAATACCAGACTTGCGATTAGTATACAGGGTACATTAGAAATAACATTTTTAGTTATTTTGATTTCGACTAAAATAATTTTAGGTAAATACCAACAACTATTGTAGCATTCTATGATTTTACATGTAATTTTTTCTTTAATGGATCACAAATTATTAAATATTAAAATAAATATAGTTCTATTTAAGCGTTGTTTCATTGAGTTCAGCGCATAGTTTAACTCGATATTGATGACAGTTTATAATTTGCTCTATTCTTTTACGTTATCTTTAATCAGAAAGTCCTGCTGGAGCAACAATTTTATTCGATCAGCTCAAGGTACATCTTGTAAATTATCATAATAAAATGTATTCAGAAAATGCAAATAAGTGTGTTGATTTAAATAGTTTTCCATAACATATGGTCCCATGATTCCGTTATAAGAAATAGCACACCAAACGTTAATTTTTCGTAAATATTGTCTTCTAGAGCGCATACAAAAATTAGGGTGACAACTCAAATAGCGACAGTTTTGCGAACTAACTACTCCGCTTAAAAAAAAAAAAAATATTTTCTACAAAACTTCTTTGTCTAAGGAGATTTTCCCCCATCCACATATAAAACTCCAATATTTATATCGTCATTTTCTTTCAAAAAAGGATTTAATTTAGATTTATACGAACGAATTGGATTGATCTTTAATAGTGTTTGTACTAGAGATTTACGCACATCGCTAATTTGAGAAGGTTTGTTTCTTAAAGACAGTTTGGGAACATTTCCAGCCGAATCTATTGCCATTACAGTATTACCGTTACATCATCATCTTCATTTTGTAGTCTGCCTGACAAGACTGTGACTACGGCGGCTGAGGATACAGGGGGGTAAATGGCGTACAAAAGTCAGTTTCAACTATAGAGGCATAGAGGTGCACTGCTTCGTTTCATATTAATATTTTATAAGTTATTAAATTCGTAGAAACATAAGAATAGAAAAAAATGTCTCTAGATTTATGTAATACCTTTCAAGAAGTGCGATTTCGTTTTGACAAGCACAGTAATAGTAAGTACATAATAATATATACCATTATAATGCCGAGCGCTTTTTATATTGGTCCTCTCAACTTATATTAAAATTTCTATGGAAAAAAAACACAATATTTTTCCCAGTGTAATTGTGATATGGACGCAATACCCGTTCCAGTAATTTCCTTTTATAACTTTATTGTGAAGTATTCTATAGTATTGTACCTTTGTATAAAATGTTTTAATTTATATACATATAATTATTGGAAACAGATTCTTCAAAATATCCTTCTACCACATTCCACCGTGACCTTCAAGTGCAGCAGAAGACCGACCGATGGTCAGATTAGTGCAACCTAAAAATAAAAAGCATATATAAAATACTTTATTTAAAGTAACATCTTCAGGTGCCCCTAACAAAAATTTGTTAATATGCTGTCTCTCAAGAAACAGGGCTTTCTTTGGCTTGTACACTTTTGACTCACTTTTCAATGACACAATAAGCTTGCCATATTATCTGGATATATCAACAATCTTGTATACTTTCAAAGTCGTTTTTATCATTGAATATTTCGTCCATGTGGATAAAGGTAACATTTTCTTCTCGAAATTCAAAAAATATGCCACTAAAACATCTTCGTTTACTACGCAGGCTCATCTTTTTTTACACCAGTCGATAAATTCTTTGAAGGCTTTGTCATAACTATCTTTTAACTTGTGGGAAATAGTAAATGAACACGGCTGGAGTTTCTTCCATATTTTAAAAAACTACCCTCAAAAATCGCAAAAATATTAATTTTATTTACAGTCCAGGCTAGGATAACTTAAATAGTAAAGTTCGTTTCCCGCTCGTTTAATGTTTCAACCAGTCGCTGATTGCGCAATTGTAGAGATTTAGTTTTATAAGGTTGTCCATATCCTAACCAATAACGTTGGTATCAACTGTTCTATATTTAATACACATGTTTGTTTGTTGGACCAGTTGGTTAAGTTTGTATGTATAGTTGTCAAAATTTATTATGTAATGCCATTCTGTCACAAATCACCGAAATAAATTTAGATACGTAAGCCGGCCGTTCCCGCCAAACATTATTATTTTGTTTGGATCGCATTTCGTAGATGGCGCCAGTAGTGGCATCCCCCAATTTGGTTCGGTTAAGTTCGTATAGAGTGCACTACGTTCATTTGCGATTTGCCATCGAGAAAAGGCACCCGCCCAGATTTCGTTGTTGTCAAAAATTTGAAGGTATTGTCAATTTTCTATTCTCGATTTTCCTTTAAGTTGTGTTGAATTTTCATGCCGTTTGTGATCGTTCGGTCTCTGTGTGTACTATTAGCGTATTTTTTGATAGTTCTTTTGACTTTTTGTTTAGTTTTAGTGTGTTTTCGGTTTGTTTAGTTAAAGTTCGCGAATTTATTTTCGTTATGAAAGACTACACACCTTTGTTAAAACCTAAAAAATGTTGTGTTCCAAACTGTTTAAATAAACATGGCATGCGACACCGCTTGCCAAAAAGAGATCCGGTAATTTTTGATCATAAAAATAATGTTTTATTACCTATTTCGCTTTATTTTAGTCAGCTGTATTTTTTTTAATTGGTATTGCTTGGTTTAAATACTTCCATTTTTGCTGCTTTCTATGTGAGCTCTTAGATATACGTTATTTGTTACTTTACAACAAGGTATTTATTCCAAACTGAAAAACAAGAGTTATAAATAACGTGTATTCCTGAACTAAAAATAAAAGCAGAAAAAAATGAACATTTAAACCAAGAAATATTTTAAATTTTAAAGCGGCACCAATATCTACCGATAAAACAGATTTTATCAAAAGTTGGTAAAACAGCTTTCTTCATTTTTACCCACAGTTGCCAAACAGATTTCTTTCCTTCTCGCGTGTTTCGGATCGCAAATACTAGGACATCAGCGCCAATTAGTTTTTGACAGTTCTAAGAGTCCAGTTACGTATCTAAATTTATTTCTGTGATTTGTGCATTCTGTGTTCTAGTTAAATAAAGCATATTTTCGAAAGGTAAAAGCAATAATTACAATTTCTTTAACTAAAGTAGACAAACTTCTACGACTTCAAAGATTTGACACTTATCAGAACTCCTCCAAAGCTGCTTAAGAATGAACCAATTGAAAACTACGGTTTTATTATCGATTGTAAAACCTATGAAGAAGCTGTTAAAATTCTGGGTTCTATTTTTATCAAGCCTAAAAATGAGGTATTTCTCAGATACTGTTTGACTGTTAAAAAACAACAGTCGGGTGATACAATAAGTAAATATTTGCAAGAACTAAAACAGCTTAGTAAGAACTGCAATTTTAAAGCTGTGCCTATCTGCTGATGACAGCTGCAATGATTATATAAGAGATTTTTTTATTAGTGGATTGAGTTCAAATCATATTCGACACCGTTTTCTAGAAAATAGTATATTGCAATATTTCCTCCATTTTCTAAAGTTGTTTGAAAGTCCTACTCTCTTCCACTTGCACTTATTAATTTGCGGCAACTCGAAATATTTTTATTTAACTCGATTATGGGTAACTCAATACTTATTCCAATTTAACTGGTCTAGACGCCCGAAACATTTAGGAAACAATATTAACATTTTACATTAAAATTTTGTAGAGGAAGACTTGATTGTTTTATTTGCATAAGTTATTTATGTTATTAGTTTTTATTTTAAGAACTTTGAAAACATTGGGGGAGGGGGGACGTTAAGCAAGCGAGCAATGTCTGAAATATCCCGTACTTACCTACCTACGTAAAACAATGAATGGAAAGCTAAAATGCGTAAAATTTCTAAACAAGCTTTTATTATATTTTATATTCGCAATATAAAAATGGGGTGAGCAAAACTCCCTTTCAGGATCAACATTTGAGACAATACGTCTTACGGGATTTATGTTTTTTGCAAAATGTAAAATGCGAAGGGAACCCTACGACCTGAGGCGTTCAAAAATTTTATTTTAAAATCAGTGAAATGGCTAATAAAATGAAGCTAATAAAACAATATTAAATTGAGTAATAAATGGCGCTAGAAATATATCGAAATTTTTGTATTTTAGTACAAATTATCTTTTCAGTACGGTGGATTAGTAAGTTGTTTGTATTGTAGTTGCAAGTGGAGTTGTTCGAATATCAGTTCAATATTTTCCATATTAGGAAGAATTTTCAGAAATAAAAATACTAGTGGAATTGACAAAACAAAGCGTTGCCCAGTTAGAAAATGGCGATTTCAATCGATTCCTTAATCGACAAAACACAGGATGGGCATTTTATCATAGAAATAAAAATATTTAAAAACAATTTATTCAACCTACTAATAAAGCGTATTTTAAAGTAATTTATAGAGTAGAATTATGGGCAATCTTGGAGGAACTCAAATATTGCTTAGACTTTAAACATAATTGGTTCTGATAATATAAATATTAGCCTGGTCCGTTTTTGCTATCCTTTAATTGGCAAATACAATTCGTTCGCGCGCCACTTCGCGGTCTAATTTCGACGCAGGCCAGGTGATCTGACGTCAGAGAGAGGAAACAAAACTATCGTTCGCGGTCGTTGCGGGCCTTTTGCACATTGTATTTCCTTAAAGCCAGGTTACAATGGCGTGAGAAATCACATTGGAAAATAAATGGCACCGAGTGTGTCACCGACTTTTCTGGATTAATTATTTCCAAGTGGTGAAGCTTAGCATCCATTGGGGGATTTGCTTCCTGGCAAAATCAAGGAATAAACCAGTCCAACAGGTAAAATAGTGATTCAGTTCGATTGTAGAGTGGTCTTGAGCTCCACTATTTTGTTTGTTTCAGGTTTTTTTTTTACCTTTTACATTTTTTACTTTCCTCTTACTCTTTTTACCTTTTTACCTTTTTCAACAAGATTCTTATATATGCCCTTGTCTATTCATCAAGTTTTCTTACTTTTACCTTTTCCTTTCTCAAAGTTTCTCTGCCTATCTATTATTCTGATTTATCTTGTACATTCATCCTATGTTAACCTATTTTCTTCCGTTATATATTATTGTATTCTGCCCAAATCTATTTTACTCTACCTTATTTAATTAATTCCATCTATTTTTGTCAAACCCTTAAATTCTACAAATTCCCTTTTACGACAAGCGAATCTCGTTCGTATCCTGGTGTGGACGTCTGATCCACGTAACCGTAGCGTACCCCGGTGAATTGTTGGCAGTGGATGGTGGGCGTACAGTTCCTTGGTGTGAAGCCGATGCTATGGGAGCCACGGCCATTTAATTTTGACAGTGTTATTCAGTTCACCGCTATTTTATTGTGCACCTGTTGCCGGCCAGTAACTGAGAGCGTCACTGAAGAGGCTGCAAGGTTTGGATCCGAGGGAGCTTAGTTAAAAGATAAGTAACTTTTTATATTTGTTTATTGTGGATTTATTACCCAATTGGAATTAACCGCGCAATTAATTAAGACTAATGATGAACAGTTTATTATTTTTTATTTTCTTAAACCTTAATCATAAAGAGGACCCTAACGTGCAAATGAAAATCGTTTTAAAATCAGTACTGCCCAATTTTATTTAATGTTGATATATTGTTAATTGTTTTTTCCCTATTAAATGCTTTTTGTTTAAATCTTAGGTGCATTTCGGTAAATAAATTACCATTTATAGCTCGGAGTTGCAATGCTTAATGTTATGTTTTCTGCTTTCTCTTAGTAAGTTTAAATAAATAAGCTCTATTAAAACTTAACGTGAACTCTCGTTTTATTTTATTTTCTTTCTTCTTCTAATAAGGTAATTTTCCATTGATCAATTGTCTTATCTAAGAGGTTATTAGTTTATTAGCATTCTGGTTCAGAACCAATTTTCTTTGATTAATAGATTTATCTTTCTTCGATTCCTTTAGTCAATATTCTTTTCTATTTTCTGGCAGTCCCTTTGGCTGTCTGGCGCCCAGCATTTTCTGAAGAATCATAAATAATACTCACTCAAATCACAAATCACGACCCTGTTTTAAAACCGACACGACTATACCTGAGCAGTCGCGGTTTAATCATTGAGCAATGAAAAAATTAATATTATCATTAACTCGCTAATCAATTCCTAAATATTTTTATTTTTATTTTTTCAATGTTACAAAGCCTCTAGTTTTCCTTAGGCATAGAAGCAAGCGCACGTAATACCGCTTCCGAAAATAAGTATATCTACGGAGTCCCAGCATCTAAGATCAATTAGTATCCTTCCCATGTTGTCAAAAGTTTTTGATAAAATATTAGAAAGGCTAATTAGTGCTAACACAGGTAAATTTCAACTCTCCGATCACAACAATCTGGCTTTAAATCCGGTCATTCATGTTCCACGGCGCTTGCTTTAATTACTGAAGATGCTCTTCAATCCTTGAATAAGGGAGATGTTTCGGTTCTTATTATCTTGGCCCACAGCAAGGCATTTAATCTATTAAACCATGAGATCCTTATTTATATATTGCATATTTGTGGTTTCACTGAGAGCGCTCAGGAGCCTTTAAGTCCATATTTATCTAGCAGATTTCAACAAGTAAGGCTTCGTGAAGAAATTTCTAGCAATCGTTTGGTGGCACAGGGTGTGCCTCAGAGTAGCATACTAGATCCACTCTTGTACACGATGTATACATCCAATTTTTATAATTTTCTGAGCTATTGTAAATATCATTTGTATGCTGACGATGCCCAATTTTGTATTTTCACCACTGGAATTAAATTCTGCAGTTAATAATATTAACAGGCAATACTGAAAATTTCGCACTAAACTTATACTGAATGCTAGTAAAACACGTGCCGTTAAAATCGAGAATACCTATCAGAGAAGACGACGAGATTACGATGGGGTACTGGCATTATTCCGTTTGTGGACAGCTGTGAAAGCTTAGGGTTGGCGATTTATTATAAACTGAGATTTATCGATCATGTAACATCTTGTTTAAAGGGAGCCTACACATCCTTAAAACTTATTTTTCATTAACGGTACTATTTAGCTGGTAATATCAAAAAGCTTCTGTGTCAATCTTTGAATTATCGAAGGGTGCAGAAAATTAGAGCAGTTAACCAAAACAGTTGTTTTTGACTGATTAACGGTATTAGGCTAGTCCTAATTGTGTGCCTAATAAGCTGAGTGATGCTCGATGTCTAATCGTCAGAAACCGTATATCATGACATGCTTATTTCATAAGGTATTTACATACATATACAGGGGGGCGCACCCTACACATCGAGGTAATTTAATGGAAAACGGATAAATTTTAAAATTTTGTTTTTATTTGGGTAGATGCAGGGTATTTGTGGGCACTATGTAAAATTATTTTGAAAAATACCGGATGTCCCAAAGAAAAGATCCATATCAAAGGTATATTTTTTCTAATGGAACATCCTATATCTTACAATACTTCTGGAGTCTACATACAATAGCAATAATTTATTAGCAAGTCTAAACTTAATAGTTTCTGAGATATCGAGTTTTGAAAAATGACATTTTTGAACTTTGACAGCTTCTAGCTTTCTAACTGTACGTCTTAGACCAAAACGGCTTATATATACCTATCTGACATTTTTATTACCTTTCCAACTATATTAATTTCCGGTTAAACCAGAAGTACTATTTTTGCGGTTTTCGAGTTACATCCGGTTTAACCGGAAATTTGTATTTTTTGGAAGATAACAATAAAGTAAGATAAGGATATGTCCGCCGTTTTGCTACAAGACATACAGTTAAAAAGCTAGAAGCTGTCAAAGTTCAAAAATGTCATTTTTTAAAACTCGATATCTCAGAAACTATTAAGTTTAGACTTAAGTACAATACAGTTACTAAAAAATAATTGCTCTTTTATTTAGAATCCAAAAGTATTTTAAGGTATAGGGTGTAACGAAATAAAACTTATTTCGTTACACTGGATTTTAAAGTATCTTTAGGTATTGGCGCTGCCATCTATGGATAACTCTGCATACTGCAGAATATCGATTATTTAAGTTTGTATAAAGGAAAAGAGCAACTGTAAATTTGTCGTTCTATAATATAGATTTGTAGGGTATTCTTTAATATAGATTATCGATTTCGTACATTTAATTTAGTTGATATTGTCTCCGTAGATAGAAAGGTTCTACTGGGAGGGAAAAGTTCTTTTGACTTCCACTTTCGGTTTTATCGTGTTACAGGTATGTCACGCTAAGCTTTTGTTTCACTAAATTTATATTTTATCTGATAATAAGTATGTAATTGAACTATAAATATTACTTTGTAGAAACCCATGACCTTTTAGTCTATTTTTACACGAATTAAATTCCACATTTTTATGTTTTAACAAAAATAAAGACAATACATGCCGACCATAATGGCTTCATATTTTAATAATCTTCATTCATCTCATTTATCCTTGTAAAGAATAGTGTTTTTAAAGATCTAAAAGCATCATCTTAATAGACAGAACGTAGTAATAATATTATTTGATCAGTAAGTGTAAATTTCAATCAATATTTTAATAATTTTGCATTCAATTTGAATATCTTTTTAAGTCAATCAACAGGTCATGGTTTTGTGTGTTTTTCTTCATCAATTAATATCTAAACTCTCAATTTAACTTTGCTTCTCGGGATTCTGTCGTTCTTTTACGTTTTAACAAATATCATTGGCCAGTTGGTGGTTTATTTAAGTTCTTGATGAACATTGGTGAGGACCAGATATAGGGTAAACCTGGCTGGACCATTTGCAAGGAAACCGACAGATCCAGGCTCTACAGAAGTGGTAACTGACAGAATATCCAAGGAAGCTGATATCGAGGAAAGCAGGTGAGTTTTTCTTTTGTTTCTAAGCTGAAACCTTAATTGAATTTGTTGAAAAACTCACCCAATTTCTCTCTGATATCTGTCAGAAATCAATTTTGATTTAACATTAATTTCTCTTAAACTTCTCACTCAATTGGCGTGACATGCTTGTACTGGAGGGATAGTATCTTAAGTCACACTGTATATACAATTTCTCTTGTACCGTATCTTGAACTTATCTTGTTCGTATCTTACCTTGGGTGCCATAATTAAGACATTAGTCTGGTACGCCAATATCATGTGGTAACGAATGCCTATAGCTCGTTAAACCACATTTATCTAGCAAACGATTGCCTTTTTGCTCGATTATGCATTATCGAATCTGCACAAAAGTTCTAGATGCTTTTGAGTGCAGCATTTTCTACTAGTTTAAATATCTGTATGATATATTTGTACATTTTGTATATTAATTACTTAACATTTATCTGGTTGGCACAATATATGCTTCTTTTGGATTAACTTAAAACTTAGATACATTTTAAGTCAATCAAATCATTTGTTTTTCGTACTACTTAAACACGAAAGAAAATTTGTTTTTGACCTTATGTAATTAAACATGGTTATTTCATTTCTTAATTTAAAACTGTATGCATATTCACTTGAGTAACAGGGAGTAAAAACATTCTGTGACTATAGTATAAAAATTTAAGTTACAACTGGTACTGTTTACCATAAATATTCATTTTCAAACCTTTATTGCAATAATATTCGCTGGTCTAATGCCACTTTTCTAACATTACATGTAAACGAGCAAACCTGAGGCTGACAAACTGACAAGCTCATCAGATGTCATTACTCCTATCAATCGCTGTCACAAGAATTCAAGTCTAAACAAGTCCTGACATCTTCCTCATCGTCTCCATTGCTGAAGTCTATGCATGGAACACCTTCTCCGTTGCTGAAGTATATGCATGGAACACCGAACACCTCATCGAGACAACTTACAGGTGAAGAGGACTGAATTTTGGACACACCTCAAGGAAGACAATGCAGAGCTAAGTATTTGTCAGTCAGAAGGACAACTTTGTAAAGACCAGTAGACCATTGCTATATTTTCATTTTAATTTTCACCTTTTTATACTGTAAACTGTTTCCTCAGAAACCAATCTCAACAACCATCATTATACAAGTATAGTTTAATAAACTACTAAGTGTTTGTAAAATTTTGTATTATTTCTGGTAGGATGGCGTCCTAAAAAAATTTGTCAGATAATAAGATAAACCCACACCTAACAACAAAAAAAAAAGTCTTTTTAGCCGAGGCAACTCAACATCATTTGAATGATAATCAGTAACGTTACAAGGGTGCTCCATTTAAAAAAATATAAAGTTGATATGGATATTTTTTTGGGGACATTCGGTACCTATATTTCAAAATAATTTTAAATTGTGCCAACAAACAACCTGCATTTATCAAAATAAGGAGAACATTTTAAAATTCAGCCGTTTTTCATTAAATTAACGCGTCGTATAGGGTGCGCCACCCTAAGGTCCTTTCTTTATAATATATCTACCTGCCGCGATGTCATGGATGACGCAACGTTTCAACTATCTTTTGCAAGCATTAAAAATTGTTTAAAAACATCTTTTGGAAAAATGCAAAGTATTACATAAATTAAAAAAAAAAAATATATACCTAAAAGATAGGTTAGGCTTAGTGAAGTATTTAGTTTTTATTATACGCGTAGGTTAGGATTACCTAGTTAAATATTTTTTTGTAATATTTGCACTTATATTAATTATGTTTTTTTCGGCCTATGAGTAAGAATCGATATTTATTATCCACCATAGTACCTTTATATACCAACCCTTTGTTAGATTTTATCTTATTATGAAATTTGATTTGATGATTTTATTGTGGTAAATAAAAATCCTCTTTTATTGCAATTATTATTAATGACTATACTCTGTTGCTTAATGGGAGAGAGTAATAAAATTTCAATATGCAATGACGGGACCCATTAAGCAGGGTGGGCAACTTAAAGGCCGCATTATAAGTTTCAGGTAAATTGCAATGAGAGTTTTAAAAAATTCTGTATGTTAGATATTTAAGACCTACATACCCCGAATCGGTCCTTCATTAGGGTCACCCTAATTTGCACAGAATAAAAAGACGAGTTTGGTGAATGAAAGTAATGTGACAACGGCGTTACTAAAGGTATTTTATTAGAATAATAAATATAATAATAATTATACTTGATTATAATTATAGAGATCGGCAGATAATTGAGGTTATTCTAATATTAAGTAGAACCTAGTATTAAGTAGATAAAAACTTATGTAGTAGTCATGTTAGAGATTTGCCTAAATCTGGTCGTCCTGCTCGAAATTAAAATGAACAAGTTGACGTTTTGCTTTCCTTGGAAGAAAATCCATGTACTCCTCTGTCGCACATTGGGGCCAATCGACACGTGCGGAAATCTGTTCACCGAGAAGTTCAAAAGCACAAATGTCACCCATACCAAGTTATTTCAGTACAAAATATGTGCAATCTAGACAATAATTTAGTATAAAATATAATTTTCCGATGAAGCTACGTTCTGTTTGAATGATAATGTAAATAGACAAAATTGTCGTTATTAAGCAACAGAAAATTCGCATTTTATGATGGAGGTTCACAGCCAGTACCCTCAAAAAACAAGTGTGTGGTGTAGAATAGTGCGAGGAAGAGTAATTGATCCGTTTTTTTTTTAACAGTCTTTAACTGGACAAGTATAACTCGAGTTTCTCCAACTTGAATTAATTCCAGCATTAGTAACTTTATTCCGAAACAATTGCACCCAGACTCCCCTTAAGAAGAACTGACGTTTCAGCAAGATTGTGCTCCAACGCACTATCCTGCCGCTGTGCGTATATTTTTGGATGAAACCTTTTCCAATCAGTGGTTAGGACGGAGAGAACCTATCGAATGGCCTGCTAGGTCACCAGACCTAACTCCGCTGGACTTTTTTTTTGTAAGATTACATCAAATCAAAAGTGTTTGTTGACAGGTCAAACAAACAATCTGCATGACTTGCAAGAGAGGATCCGAGGAGAAGTGCATGCCATAACTCCGGAAATGGTTAAAAACGTGCAAAGTGAGTATATAGATCGCCTTGGATATTGTCAAGCTGTAAATGGCGCATATTTTTGACATTCAATTTGATTTGTTGTTCTGTTCTTTTTAAATAAACATATGTTACATATTGATATGTTCAATCGTAATTTTTTCAAAAACTGCTAAGTTTAGGTATAGGACGTGGTACATGAAACATACTTAGAATTCGATTCAAAATTCAAAAATGAAATAAAAAATCGATATTTTCATTTGAAAAAAAAACGAAGTTGATGGTCATAACTTATTTTTGAACTACCCTGTATACATGAATTTGCCATAAAAAAAACACATTAAGACATAAAATCGACTGGTCCGAGCAATTTTCCAGAGACCACACCACTATATTTTATATAAATTTAGACATTACTCACTGTATAATTAAGGGATATAGAGTTACACAAAATACACAGAGTTAAGCATAGGAAACAAAAATGTAAGGTATCTTAGTTCAACGAACAAAATAAAATTTAAGATTTGATAATATAAATTCACGAGCTGACAATTTGGTTTTATCCAGAGTCATATGCTTAAAACACACTATCACACAATTTGCTAGCCAAAGTCAGCCCCCCAATTGTCGAAAAAAGATACAATATGAGTCATAAGGCGAGAGAAGGGCAAGTCATCAGCTTATTTAAATATAAATTTTTCCTATTTACTTGACCATGCAGATTACTAAATTTGCCTTCATTCCAGTATTAAGTTTAAGTTGTCTATACTACAAATGAAGTTACTTAATTTTGTAACTCGCTTTAGCAACTTTACACTTGTACATTCATTGTAAGGAAGTAAATAAGTTAATATCTAGTTTAAAGTAAAAGTAAAATCGACTAAAGGGGTGATGTACCGAACTTCCTAATTGGATCATGGGCCTTCTATGTAAAATAAATTTTGCTGACAAAGTGGATAATTAGGTAACCCATAGAATGGACAAAGCCGAATACAATAATTATGGTAATTTATAGACCAGAGCCAATATGATGGCAATTTGCAACTTACAAAGCACTTGGTCAAAGTAAATGATTATATTATTTGCTGCGAGCGAAAAAGGTGTGTCATAATGTGATATATTATGAATATACTTATTATCTTTCAGGACCACAGAAAGCGTAAAATATCCAAATAATTTGTCTTTGTTATAAATTTAATATAAGCAATGTAAAAAATGGCGAGAGTAAAATATCTCTCTTGGGTTCAATGTTTGAGACAAAACTGTTTTCGGAATTCCAGTTTTCTTTTTCAAGATGTAAAGTGAAGAATTACGACAGGGGACGTTAATATTCTTTTTAGACCTTATAAAAGAGAAAATACGGGAGAAAAATCATTTTCTTGATAAACTAACGTATTTTCATTCGGCTTTAATGAAATTTACAGGTTAGTGAAAATGTTCCTGAGAAGAACGTAAATTAGTCGAGACGAGAAGAGTTTTGAGCAATATATGTAAAATATTGAATTAAGTTGAATTTTACAATAATGATGTGGTCAGTATTCATTTGTGAGTCATAAATTCCTCCGTGCCCAACTGGCACCTAAATCTTCTTGAGATATCCCTGGCGAATAATTCTTGTTGGAAAACTAGTTCCAACATTAGAATTATAAGATCTGTTCCAACCATCACAGTTTTAAACTGTCAAATGCAATCAACCAGTTGTATAACTTAACAGTGCATCCTGGGGTCTACATGCGATAATCATCTGATTAAAAACTATTCCCGGGCGGCTGGTTGGAGCAAGTCTAAATTTTAAAAGTTAATTCTTTTTTTATAATATGCGCAAATAACACATAAATTACCAGTGGTCAGCCTATCGAGCTTGCGTCGATGTTGTTTCCGTGATAACTTTAAAATTGAAATGCATTCTTGTGACTGCTATTGTCAAATTGACACTTGTCACTCTTTTGCTGTGTGTTTAAGAAAGGTCTATTCCATAGACAAGGAAGATGCGCTTATGGTAGGGATAGATAGGCAACTCAACATACTAAATTGGTTCCCTTATAGCGCCATTCGTGTCTGGTTGAAGTAAATGTAGCACTGCGGTCGAGGGGCGGCGGGTCGGCGCCACGCATGAAAATTTAAATTTTACAACTTTGAATTCAAATTTTCGCGCTTCTAACTCTGATGAAAAAGTTAGAAGCGCGAACCTTTTGAATTAAATTCAATATATTTTGGGAGATTAAAAGAAAGTTGTAACTACGTTTCTGATATGGCGATAAGCTTTATTATTATTAGATATTTACATAAATTAATATAATAACAAGGCAAGTTTTACCTAGGATTGTGCTGTAAAGAATTAACATAGGAACAGCGTTCAGCTTTAAAAAGGATCCTCTGCTGTCATGCTCAATTTTTTGGTCATATCCAAAATGTGTGTGACAAACTCTATAAGTTTTTTGAATGCCAATCTTGTCTTTGCCAAGAGGATTTTAAATAGCATTTACCCAAAGTTTATGCGTCTAAAAATACACGGACATTATACTAAGATAGCAACAATATTTTGTATACAGTATAGGCGCAAGGTGCCTTTTTGGCTCTTCACGATACACCCTTTTTATCACTTCGCTAAACCAACAAAAAACTTACCTGGTCGCTTTTTGGAAACCTGTGCATTTTCACACGTTTCCCTCTTTGTACTTTACATCCGGAAACCCAACAATAAATCACCATTTTTAGCAGAATAAACTTAATAAACTTATACGTCGCGCCGCTTCGTTTAAAAATTTAATTTTAAAATGTCAATGTCACTTGGGTCCGACTCCGGAAGATATTTTTATTATGGATCAGCACATAAGTCATATTTTCATCTTTATTGCAACTTAGCTGGTACGGTTGAATTCAGAGAGAGAAAGATAGAGAACGTTCCCCACGCTCATTCTAAATACATGTTTTGCCGCTACCAACGTTAGGATATGAACAACCTTATAAAACAAAATCCCTACAATAGCGCCATCATCGTCTGGTTGAAGAACTAAACGAACGGGGAACGATCCTCGCCATTTAAGTTATCCTAGCCTGGTCTATTCCCTGATTATAAAATCTTTTGCTGCTGACAGTACGCGTGTAATTAGAAAAGATCACGCCCTCTCTGTATCTAGGACGGGGTGTTCGATAAGTTGATAACTGTAAGATTGAAGCATTCCAAAATGCAAAGTTCGCAGAACCAGGTAGGATATAGAATATATTAAATTAGGAGCAGTTTCTTACAGATATATTAAACCCCAATTTAGTTTTGTGGTTTAAAAACCTCAATGATTGTTTTGAAATCAAACTAAGAAACAGACATTCTTTTTTTTTTAATTGTTTCCATTCACATCACAAATCACCGAAATAAATTTAGATACGTAAGCTGGGCGTTCCCGCCAAACATTATTATTTTGTTTGGATCGCATTTCGTAGATGGCGACGGTAGTGGCATCGCCCAATTTGGTTTAATTAAGTTCGTATAGAGAGCACCACGTTCATTTGCGATTTGCGATCAAAAAGAAACACCCTCCCAGATTTCGTTGTTGTTAAAAATGTGAAGTGTACTGTCAATTTTCTATTCTCGATTTTCTTTTAAGTTGTGTTGAATTTTAATGCCGTTTGTGATCGTTCGGTCTCTGTGTGTACTATTAGCGTGTTTCTTGATAGTTGTTTTGACTTTTTGTTTAGTTTTAGTGTGTCTTCGGTTTGTTAGTTAAAGTTCGCGTATTTATTTCGGTTATGGAAGACTACGCACCTCCGTTAAAACCTAAAAAATGTTGTGTTCCAAACTGTTTAAATAAACATGGCATGCGACACCGCTTGCCAAAAAGAGATCCGATAATTTTTGATCATAAAAATAATGTTTTGTTACCTATTTCGCTTTATTTTAGTCAGCTGTATTTCTTAAATAGCTATTGCTTGGTTTAAATAATTCCTTTTTTGCTGCTTTCTATTTGAGCTCTTAGATATACGTTATTTGTTACTTTACCAACAAAGTATTTACTCCAAACTTAAAAACAAGAGTTACAAATAACGTGTATCCCTGAACTAATAATAAAAGCAGAAAAAAATGAATATTTAAACCAAGGAATATTTTAAATTTTAAAGCGGCACCAATATCTACCGATAAAACATATTTTATCAAAAGTTGGTAAAACAGTTTTCTTTATTTTTACCCATAGTTGCCAAACAGATTTCTTTCTTTCTCGCGTGTTTCGGATCGCAAATACTAGGACATCAGCGCCAATTAGTTTTTGACAGTTCTAAGAGTCCAGTTGCGTATCTAAATTTATTTCGGTGATTTGTGATTCACATTGACAGTAATATCTAATTGACTAACCACTTTTAAATTGTCAAAATTTGTCTTTTAAGCTGGATTTTTAGTTAGTTAATAGTAAGACTTAGTAGCTGCTACTGGTCGACGTTTGACGGTCTGTGGACGGTGGCCGGTGAAAAATAGGATTTATAATTTGACGGTCGCATCACCGTTGGGCATGGGGAGTTATTT
The DNA here is from genome assembly GCA_963920685.1 of Polydrusus tereticollis. Lineage (NCBI taxonomy): Eukaryota > Metazoa > Arthropoda > Insecta > Coleoptera > Curculionidae > Polydrusus > Polydrusus tereticollis. The sequence goes on from OY987329.1 coordinate 39,183,797, forward strand.
TAAAGTTAATATTTTTAAATGTGTTTTTTCATTCCAATTGCAAATTTGTTAAAAGATTTTACAAGTTAAATTAACATGGATTATGGATAAGAAGTCGGTGACTGCTCAAGCCTCAAATACTAGTAGAATAAAGTATCCAAATGTGACGTACGTCCAGCTGTTGAGCCACGTGACAGCGTTCTACGACATGATTGGTTATATTTCCAATATCAAACAGAAAAAGCTAAAAGATGACAATCTCTATCTGCTACCGTGAAGCGTCGACCAGTACCAGCCACCGTCAAACTATAAATCTATAGTCCGCCTTACGGTTCTGTGGCTATAGAAGGAATGCGAATAAAAATAGACCCATGTACCGGGTCTGCTAAGTTTATCAACAAGTTTTAAATAAAAATAACCTAATTTTATGATAATTAGACCGCGTATGAATTTTTTTCCGCCCACTCATTTCCCAGCTGCCGCTTCTAGTCGATGAAATAATTGTTGTGGACTTATAAATAAAATAATGCCTAAAAAATGTGTGTTCGACTGCGTTTTCTTTTTTTTTACCTATTGCCAAAGAGTGGACAGTGGTGTGGTTTAATTATTAAAATAAGAGGAAGTAAATTTAGTTTATTAAGTTATAAAATATTTATATTTTATGGAAGTAGTCCATCTAACAGTGGAGTAATATTTTAAGTGAGGAATGAAACACAATGTCTGCTCCACTAATTTAATAAAAAAGTTCAGATTAACATCCCAAACATGTTTCGAAGGTATAAACCTTCATCTTCAGTGGGTAATTATTAAGATGGTATTTATGAAGAGACCAATGACATTGTTAAATTTATTTAAACTGAAAAAGGAAGGAAAAAACACAAAATTAGACAATGTAAAAACAGCCAAGGCGTCATAAAAAAAAAGGGTTAATGTGATTAGAAAAAAAGATATTTTGTAAAATATGGTGATAATATAAAACCGCGACCACAGTAAAATAAAGTCAAGTTAGAGACTTACCTAATGTTGCAGAAAAATTATTTTTAAGAAGACATATGTAACTTTAATTAGATAACTAATACACGATTGATGAGGCCTTTACTTGATGAAAATCCATGTTCAAAACACTTAAGGAAAACAATAATTTTCGATTTTCACTATATTTTAATAAATAAACACATAACAGCTGTTTCGGTACACTGTACCTTCTTCAGATGTGAGTACTTTAATACTGTAGTAGTAGTAGTATGTACTGTAGAGTATTAAAGTACTCACATCTGAAGAAGGTACAGTGTACCGAAACAGCTGTTATGTGTTTATTTATTAAAATATAGTGAAAATCGAAAATTATTGTTTTCCTTAAGTGTTTTGATAACTAATACATATTTAAATTAAAGTAAAATTTATAAAATAAAATGAATTTAAAATGAATTTGGTTTTATTTTAAATTTATTAAAAAACCCAAATTTTACTGGGAAAATGTAATAGGGTACGACCATCATGGTGGAGTCGTACCAAATGGTAGGTAAAATTTTGATTTAGTTAAAGTATGAATGGATAATTCTATTCATTTTTTTATATAATTCAAAAAAACGGTTAAAAATCAACGCACTGCGACAATGTCAAAGGTTATCTGTTTAGACAAATGGAGTAACAACTAAATAAAGAAGGAAGATGTACACTGTATGTTAGAAAAGGTATGATGTGAACTAATATAAAAATATAAAAACTTAAAAATCTTAAAAACATCGACATCTCTTAAAGCATTATAATATCATAATGGATGAGTAAGGCAAAGTTAGGACGCCAGTCACAAGAGAGCGTAAAATGTTAAAATAATAGTAACCTAAAAATGTTTATGAAGGTAAATCTTAAACGGGAACTAGGATGTATGGAATACGAGGTGCCATTAACGGAACAAAGATGGAGCAATATAACAGGGTATTTATGAAAACCGTGGTGCCATGAGATAAAATGATAGTTAAAAAATAAGGTTATGTTTTAATTATTTAAGAATTTTAAAGCATTGAAAAATGTTAGACAATAATTACTCACTGAAGATGAAGGTTTATACCTTCGAAACATGTTTGGGATGTTAATCTGAACTTTTTTATTAAATTAGTGGAGCAGACTTTGTGTTTCATTCCTCACTTAAAATATTTATATGTAACGAGGCGCCGCACGCTTATGCCGCTACACTTAAACCCGACTTTTTTATGCCTCTTACCCCCCTCTCTCCTCAGCCGTCGTAGCCACAGACTCGTAAGGCGGACTATAGCTATACCTAGCGTTGATTCCACGTAGGAATTTGAATAACTGTTCATATGCTGTTAATTTGTTTTTTGTTCTCTGACGTGACAAGTAGTTTATGTTATTTTTTTATTCATTGTATCAGACAGTATAACTTTTGATATTTAAAGTAGTTTCTAAATTTTACTCTAAACCTGTTTATTTCGTCCATATTATTGATCTGTTATTTCAAAAATAGTTAAAAGTATTAAGTTTAAAAATTGTAACTTGCTGTTTAATATCACTTAATGTACATTTCATAATCTATACGGAAGATACAGTAATGCAGTATGTCCAAGATAAGAATGGGATAGCATTGGAATCTTGGAAACGGTAGGAATTACAATGTTGGTTAAATTAAGAAAAATTTGCACAATTTAAATACCTTTTACTTGGTGTTTGCAAAATTAAACTATCTTTAACCGATTTCGATATTTTTTAAAAAAATTATTTTTTGCTGTATTATTTTTTATTTATTTGTTGCATTATTTGAACAGATATAAAAAAAATGCAAAATACTTTTTCATTGTCACTTTTTAAGCTGAACAAGATAGCGAACAAGATACAGATTTTCAGTACGACGTTTCGTTTTCGAAAAAACATCCTCAACTTTCTTTTTTTAAATACGGTCCTGTTTTTTTTTTTTTTTAATCGAAGGCTATTTTGAACTCTAAAATAACTGATGTACCACTTGCATTGGTTTAAACATATTTTCAGCTTTTTAGCTATCGTTTAAAAATATTCAAGAAAAATCTCCATAGTTCGGCACTAAATGCTCGAAAAACTTTTATTAACATAATACCAAATTAGAACTTAATTACAAACATTGTTCAAACAAATAGCCATTATTTTCTAAGCATAGGTAACATCGTCTAACTGTGGAATTCAAAACATTGTACATCTGGGGTAATCGTTTGAAATGCTTCTAAAACCAGTTGAGGCAATTCTTCCTCCGTTTGAAAATTACGTTAGTGCACATAGTTTTTGATGTACCCCCAGAGATAAAAGTCCAAAGGAGTTAGATCAGGCGATCGTGCAGGCCAAGAAACAGCTGAACGCGTACCTATCCATCTGTCAGGAAATCTATCTGTTAAATATTCTTGGACAATTCTTAAATTATGAGCGGGGGCCCCATCTTGTTGAAACCAAAAGTTATTGATTTCTGCTAGTGGTAAGTTGTTATCGAATCATTCTTCCAAATCATGCTGCAGTAAATTTCGATACCGCTCCGAATTTAGTGTTCCGTGGTAAAAAATTGGCCCAATTATCTTTGTTCCCAAAATTTCTACCCACATGTTGAAACCAAAACGATGTTGGTGTCTAGCCATTTTGTACAACCGTGGATTTTCTGTGGACCAATAATGCGTATTTCTTCTGTTACAGATTCCGTTGTTAGTTATCATACTTTCATCAAAAAATAAAATTTTATTGACGAAATTTTCGTCGTTTTGACATTGCCTAGTGTACCATTCGCAAAATACCCTTCGCCTTATGTCGCCTCCCGGTTTTAGTCCTTGGCAGATTCGAAATTTGTACGGGTGATATTTGTTCTTACGAAAAATAAAATGTGCCGTAGATTTTGGCGTTCCACTTACTTTCTCAATGTTTCTAACTGATGTTGTAGGGTCTTCCGTTACAGCTAATGCCACATTATTTTGAATTTCCTTATTACATGGTTTGTTTCTAGTAACAACTGCTTTATTAAATGACCTATACTGCAATAAATTGGCAACAATTCTTCCAAACATCTTTTTATTTGGTTGTTATTTCTCTGGGTAATTATTTAAATACATTTGCTCAGCTTCTCGAATATTTCTATGGCATAAAATGTAACACTCTAACATATCAAACTTTTCCTCAAAAGAGAAATGTACAACCATTTTTAAACGAAGTGAAAGACCTCGTACCTAATTAAATTTTGTATTTATGACAGAAGTAAGTTGTCAAGAAAGACGAACGTGTGTTTCAAAGCCCACTATGTTTATTGTACGGTCTTATGATATGAGGATTTTTTTCGTTACATAATAAAAATCTATGATGGAGAAAAAGCTGAAAATTTGTTCAATTGATAGATCAGTTATTTTAGAGTTCAAAATAGCCTTCGATTAAAAAAAAAATACAGGACCGTATTTAAAAAAAGAAAGTTGAGGATGTTTTTTCCAAAACGAAACGTCGTACTGAAAATCTGTAAACGCTATCTTGTTTAGCCTAAAGAGTGACAATAAAATTATTTTTCATTTTTTTATATCTGTTAAAATAATGCAACAAATAAATAAAAAATAATACAGCAAAAAATAGTTTTTTTTTAAATATCGAAATCGGTTAAAGATAGTTTAATTTTGCAAACACCATGTAAAAGGTATTTAAACTGTTCAACTTTTTCCTAATTTAACCAACATTCTAATTCCTACCGTTTCCAAGATTCCAATGCTATACCATTCTTATCTTGGACACCCTGTATACCCAATTTGTTAGTTCAACATTCAAAGGGTATTATGGGTAGAAATAAAAACCACTTTTTATATTTCACAGTTTTAATATTCAGTTACTTACCAGAGTGTTCCTTCAGTCTAGTTTTAAAATTTCTGCCTGTTTGTCCAATATAGACAGCATCGCAGTTGTCACAATTTATTTGGTAGATTCCGCTTCGTAAGAGTTTGTCCTTTATTTCTACTTTAGAATTGCATAAGTGTCTACTTAAGTTGTTTTTATTTACTCGTATGGGAGTGATGTTGTAACTTTTCAGTTTTTTACAAATTTTTTGGCTTGTATTGCCAGTAAAGTTAATTGAACAGAGTTTGGATTTAGTTGAATTGGGGTGTCCAGGGTATAGAAGTTTCTGTGTTTTTTGTCTTAGTTTTTTGTTTAGAATTTTGTTAATGATTTTTATTCGTAACCGTTGTTTGTGGCTATGGTTTTTATTATGTCTAGTTCTTTTTTATATTCAGTGTCTGATAGGGAGATGTTGACTAGTATAATATATAGCGTACTGTGGAAGGCTGCTAGTTTGACTTGCTGGGGTTGTTTAGAGTTCGCTGGTATAATGGTGTTTGTTGAGGTAGGTTTTCTATAGATTCCATAGTTTTTAATTATTGTCATTTTGATGGTGAGGTCTAGAAAATTTATTGAGTTTTATATTTCTTTTCTATGGTGAATTAAATTTTATTGTTTTGATTATGAAGTAAATTAAGAAATTTTTGTAGTTGTCGTTCCGTGCCTGTCCAAACACAAATCACGTCATCGACATATCTACACCAAAAATGTATATTTTTAATTAATGTATTATTTATGTTGAACAGCTAATTTTTGAAGTTTGCCATATTATATATTTCAGCTAATAAAGGTGAAAGGGGGGATCCCATAGGTAATCCCTCATTTTGTATATAGAATTTATCGTTAAACCTGAAATAGCTTTTGTTTATACAAAGGTTAAGAAGCGCAATTATTTCGTGTATATTAACTGGGTTTTGGATATTGATTAAGTTATTGTGTATGATGTTTTTTAACTCAGTTGTTGGGATAGATGTAAATAGACTCTTGACATCAAATGAGACTAAAATTGAATTGTGGAGTATATTTAAGTTATTTGTTTGTTCTATGAATTCAAACGTATTCTTTAAGGCATACTTCGAAGAACACTTTAAAATTTTAGGAAGGTAGTCGTTAAGCAATTGGCATAATATGTACGTAGGTGCATTGATGTAAGATACTACTGGCCTTATGGGTATGTCGGTTTTATGGATTTTGGGTTGTCCATACAGTGTAGGTGCTGTTGGGTTCATAATTTCAAGTTTAAAATTTTGATTGTTTGGTATAGGACTATGTATATGTTTTTAGTTTTTTTGATTATTTGGTTTTGGAATGAAAGTGTTGGGTCTTTTTAGGTTTTGTAACATCATTTTCTGAAATGAAGTTTTTAACTTTTGTTATGTAATCACTTTTATTCAGAATGGTTATAGTGTTCCCTTTATCAGCCTTGCAAATTATAGGTTCTCTAGTTTTACATTTATTTATTAGCTATTGATTTGCTAATTTGGTTTCCAGAATTTTTATAATTTTTGTTGTTGTTTTCAGATTTCTTAAGGTCTTTATGAATAATCTGTGAAAAGTCAGATTTTTCTTGTCCTGGGATATCGTCTATTGCGGCCAAAGCTAATTCAGTGTCTATTGCCAGCCAAACGAAGTCTGTTATTAGTAACTGCACCCTCAAATACACTCTGTTTGGTGAGTAAATCGACATATTTATTGCCAGTTGGACCGTATGTGCTTCTACCCAAATAAATGTTATATGCTTATTGCGTAACAAATTACGACGCAATAATTTTCTAATATCCCGTATAGCTGGATTAGTATTATAATTCCATGGTGTTATATGAGCAAGAACCTTTAGAACTGATATTATGACAAATTTTTCATTGATATCTTTTAGTGAAAGTTCGCGGTTAATTTTGCTTCATCGCTAAATAAAATGTACAGGATTTTCGTTTATAATTTTACCCTTATCTGGAGCGAAAACCATATTAGAGAGAAAACGAATTAAAATAAAATAGTTGTTAGGTTTCTACTCAATCATCAGAATCCTATAAAAAGGTAAACAAAACACGATCATAATACCAAAAGAAACAGAGAAACTTCTGGTTTTCGTAGTACGTCCAGAATGTCTTGGAAAATAAAACCACATAATGGTTATGCATTAAGATAACATCTAGAAGGTGTTGGAAAATAAATTTCGGAAATTCCAATAAGTCTAGAATGTATTGAAAATCAAAAATAATGTTAATGCTTTATTAATCCGGAAAGTAATGTCATCATATTAAAAAAAAGAAAACAAAAAAAAAATTTATGTAGACCAGTGTTAATTGTGTAATTACTAATGTTGGGATACAATTTTATTTGTTACACTTTTTATCACAAATGCTGTAAATAAACATGTACAAATCTTTTACGTTCATTATTGATTACGATTATAGTGAAAATGTGCGTTCAATTTAAAACTGGGCGCCATGCAATAACAGTCCATGAAGCTTTTTCCGTTGTCCATTCTGCCGAATGTTTTGTTCGTAAACAAATTATTTTGATGGCCTCTTTGTTGCTAAAAATTGCAAAATCCATTTGCATCAATATTTTTTGTATTCATATTTTTATCTCTCGGTCATTTTACAACTTTGATTAATCGGCCAGTTATTTTTGAATTGAAAGTAATTGCATTTTGTCAGATAATTTTTCTAATCTTAATTGCATAATGTGACGTATGTTGGTAAATTTGTATGTTGCGCGTTGGTACTTTAGAACTACTGAAAATTTAATTTTTAAAACCCCGTAAGAAAAGAAGATATTTTTAAATGTAATAATCTATTATTTTACAAGCATGCGAAAGTTCTAGATTTCCTGTCGGTGATTTTATTATTATGAAAGATATGTGCATCAATACACCTATTTAGGGTCCTGTGGCGCATACTTACACCCCTATTAAAAATGAGGAACAAATGGAAAATTAGAGAAAACCCAAATATCTCTGTTATTATTAATCTGTGCCAATTGAATTTTGTCACTAATAAGTCATTAGAACTGGCCTAATCATGGTAACTTATATCACATATCTGATTTCTATTTTAGCATTAAAACTGGTGAAAAGTTCAATGTTTCGTTTTTTGTATAAAACTAGATACCTATACCTAAGGTTAATTACCTTCCTTTAGGTGTCTTTGGCCAAGCGGGATTACAGTTTGCCCATATTTTCATTTATAACTGTCAATTTTGGAGGTTAACTCTCTTTTTTTTCCAAGAATGTTAATGGCCTGTATATCAAGCAACCGAATTCGAACGTGACAGTTTGTCGAATGTCGAAGATATTGAGATTATTGTTTATTTCAGGAAGATTTATCGTGATGTTACATTGATTACACAGAGTAACTAAATTTGGGTAGCTCTGATTTATGTCACTTACCTTAAATACCTGTACCGAGTAGTCAGGACTCACTAGATTTATTTCAATATCAACCGCTAGTATATGAACCGGTCTATTTCGGCTCAGGCAATAGTTCTGTCCGAGAATCGATGGGAGTGGTTCGCTGAAATTTGCCTTATTTTCTTTTTGACGTTCCCACCTTTTTGTGACATGTGACGGGTGACACTTATCTTACTTCCTCACTTAATTTCCAGCAGCCGAGTAGGCAAGGGGCCTTTTTAAATCCAGGACTTTAGAAGTCATCTTTACCGGATTTCGGATTTGAAGGCCTTATTTTCTGTCGCCCTTAAGTTTACATTGTTTAAGTTTAATGTTTTGGGTTGCCGTTCATTGGGCGGCAGCAAAATCACTAACATGGGATTTTTGGTTGTATATATTCTCTGTTGGAGCCAAGGCCGGTCACCAAGACCTAGAGGGGCCGAATAATTGATGAGCACCCCAACACCGTTGTTGAACCCCAAAAATTACATTAAGGCCCGAGAAGCTCCTGCTAGGGTCTATCACCGTCTATCACCGTGTTTCACCGTCTATCACCGTCTATCACGGGCTATCACCGTCTATTACCGTCTATCACCGTCTATCACCGTCTATCACCGTCTATCACCGTCTATCACCGTCTATCACCGTCTATCACCGTCTATCACCGTCTATCACCGTCTATCACCGTATATCACCGTCTATCACCGTCTATCACCGTCTGTCTTTTGTCTTTCTTCTGTTCTTTCATTCACGGAATTCTTTCTTTCTTCACCTCGGAACAAAGTATTTACCAACCGATTTGCCCGCATACAGATAACTTTAAGTATAAGTACTAATGAACTTCCTTTGTGTTAAATAAAGTCATCAATTTTTTTTTTAATACTTGTCTTATTTATACAGCTCCCCCCCCCCCCATTTCTTTACTTTAGTTTACGTGGTGTCAGGTTGCACGGTCAGAGCTAGCTCCACGACCATCTTGAAGATTTCCAGCTTTTTTGTAGTAAAGCTGGTGGCGCTGGTTAAACCCCTCCTGCGAGCTAGGGCAATTACCACGCGTGCTCCACAGCTGGTTCTGCGCGTGTTCCCTGACTACTACTTAATTTTCCGTATTTAAGTAATTTAATTTAATCAAGTTATTTCTTTTCTCTGCTTAATTTCTTTTCATTTACGGTTTTGCTTAATCAGCGTTGCTCATCATAGCACCTCTGAGGAGTACCACCCTTTTTTTTTAAATAAATAATTAAAATTCTTTTTTATTATTTATTTTATTTTTCTCAGTCAACAACAAAAAAAAACTACTGAAGTATGCGTCGCAAATCTTAACGGTACCTATGTATGATCTCTCTCTTAAAGTTTAAGATAAGATAACAAACGATGAAGTGCAGTCAAATGTACGTAACTGTGCTAGGAATACTACGGTTAGCACAAAGTTTTGCATTTTAGTATTAGTTTGGGAAAAAGTTACAAATATAACTGTATAAACGCAACAATAAAACAAATGGTGCACGATTTTCGAGTACACCGCAAAACAATACGCCGTACACTGAGAAAACTAAATTGGTTGATTTAACAGTCACGTGACTGTCAACGATAAGATGTTTGTTTCAATTAAAAAAACCATTGGGTAATTATTTTTACACGTTTCAAGCAACATTTTAAATTTGTTAAACTTTAACTATTGGAACAAGAATTAAATTTTTGATTCAATGATTACGAAATCCTGAGGTAACCACATTGGATGCTGCAGAAATATGTGTCACTTTAACGAAACTTTCCTCGCGCACTTTGTTCGGGGTTTTGAAAGGCTTTCATTAAGAAACTGATGAAAAGAAAATAGTCAAGGAGCCGAGACAAGAGAATGAAAAGAAATAATCCTGGTTGATGTCACAAAATTAATGCGACGCAAAATCCAAGGATTTTTTTTTTCGTAAGTGAACTATGCACAATAAAAAAAAGGTGGCTGAAATTAAGAAGGACACATCTTTACTTAAAATGTCATTAACAGTTTTCAAACGAGCTTTTTAAGAGAAATTAATTTTAGATATTATTATATTAAACGAAATCGAAAAAGCTTACTAATTGAAAAAAATGAAATTATTGTATGGCGGCGAAAATATTTTGAAAAATCCGGGAGTTTCGGGAAAAGGGAAAAAAATTGCATTAAACCGACAAAACATGGCTCAATGAAGAGCACACAGTTGAAAAGGTATGGTAAAATATAAATATTGAAAGTTCGAGGCAGTTGAAAAGGTATGGTAAAATCTAAATATTGAAAGTTCGAGGCAGGCATTTATGGATGGATTTTCGCTAGGACTAAGAAATACCAGTGGAAAGGTCTTATAAAATTAGGTTTTGAAGGTTAATGAAATATGCCCAAGCCACTGGAATTTATTTTACTGACATCGCATAACCCGGAGCTCCCTATACGCTAGTGATGAGTTACTGACAGAGAATTTGGACTTAAAGTATATATTATTGAAAAAGTTTTTAGAAGTTGTTTTTGAGTATCTATTTTAATATTGTGTTTATTGTTTAATAGTTTCAAGGCAACCCAAGAATATTAAAGCTTGGGGTTATTTATTTTCCTATTCTTGAGAAATAATAGTATAGCAAATACCTTATCAAACCGATAAATTTTGTTTGGCTATAATAACTCAAATCTAACAAAATACCCACGTAAAAATATATTTGAGCAGGACTTACCAACCGAATAAAACATAATAATGTATACAAGTGTGTACATCCTTCCAAAAAGGTTTGTTCAATGCCTTACCTGAAACAAAAAAAAAACATTGTTATTTAAATAATCAGCTATTTTAAAAGAATTGATCAATACAAAATTTTTCCAAAGAATCTTTGAATTTTCAAAGAGAAAATTCATTTTTTTTATTACTAAAAATTACTATTAAATCAATTACTTTGCCGAAAAAAAAAATAAAAGATGAAGATACAATACAACATGCAGTTACATACATTTCGCTAAATGTTTATTATGCCTTAGGAGAAGAACGGTCAGAGAAGTTAACTGAGCTGGCTACATAGAATTTATAAGTATCAAAGCTTAAAAACGTGCTCCACTGTCTGTACGATTATCCATAGTTCGGTTCGATAAATTTTCAAAATTTTTAGATGTTATTTTTAATTCTTCAAAATACTTTTTTCTTTTTCGGTTTCAAATCAAAGCTTTCCGATATCATTTTCAGTATCGTAATAAGCTTTTTATGAACCCGTTTTTTTTTTGTTAAAAATTATATAATTAAAAATATTTTCAGTAAGCCAGTGTTGCCGCTTCCACCGACAAATAGTTGCAACTTTGTTATTTTAAATGGAACAAGTATATCATTAAGTTTTTAGAATCACATTTTACCTCTAATAATATCTTCTCGATACTTTCCTACACCTACCTCTTACTGTTTCCGAGATAAAAATAATTTCCGTTCAATATTGCACAAAACATGACCTTATTTAAAAATTTGTGAATTCTTGCTTCTGGCGAAACCGGCCCCGTTTAACCGGATAGTGCAAACACGAGCTATCAAATAGGCGATGTTACGTTAATGCGGTACAACTTAACTGTGCTCTCGAATGCGTTAGTGGCCATAGGAATCGTAACTATAGATCCGACACGCCATTCATAAATGCTATAAAATTGTGATGCCAAAATCGTTTGGTGGCGAGACGCTGTGAGGAGCTAGGTGGGGCCGAGAGTGGGGATTACGCTGACTTTACATAGGCATGCGACAAAACTTCAGGAAAATAACAACGGCTATGCCGAGTATTGTCGCGCACTGTGTTCAAGGTTTTGAAAGGCCTTCATCAAGAAAATAACGAAAAAGAAAACAATCGAAAAGCCCAACGACGGAAAAAAAATAATCCGGGATGATGTCACAGAATACGCCAAAATCCATGAATTTTTTTTCCTATTTGAAATACCCACAATAAAAAAAATTATGGCTGAAAATAAGAAGGGGAATTTTGAGTAAGTTCATTAAACGAAATCGAAAAGCTTATTGATACAAATTGAAAGAAATGAAATTACTATATGGCGGCGAAATTATTTGTAAAAAATACGGGAGTCTCGGGAAACAGAGAAAAAATTATATTGCACCGACAATACATGGCTTAATGAAGGGCAGACAGTTGAGAAGGTATGGCAAGATCTAAATATTAAAAGTTCGAGGCGCATGCATGTGTGGATGGATTTTCGCAAGAACTAAGAAGTCCTAGTGGAAAAGGTCGTCCTCTTATAGGATCAGGTTATAAGGGTTAATGAAATAAATCTAATTTATAAGAAATTGAATGACAAAATTTCATCATTTGTTATTGTTGGAAATGAACACGTCACTGAAATCGCATAACCCGGAGCTCTCTATATGCTAGTGATAAGTCATTGACGCAAATTTTGGGCTTCAAGTATAGAGGCTACAATCTATGTAAAGGCAAGTTTAAGCAATTTCGAAGTACCCTCCGAAGAGTTGAGACGTATTTTTGTTTTAAAAATACATTCCAGCGACGGCAGCTGTTCGTCGGAGAGCACTAGATTGCTGGTAAGGAGTGTGGTTCACTTTTCTAACAGGGCGCCACCCAGTCTGATTAAATTAATAAAAAAACATTAAGAGTTTCAAACTGGGAAACGAACCCTTAAAAAAATAACTAATAAGAAAATTATGTTACCAATAAATTTAATTAGAATTCTTTATTCTAAGAAAACAATAAAAAATGAATTATAAGATCCTGCTTACCAAATTTAATGACATATTTCCCCATTTGATTGATCAATCAATTTTACATTAAATCAACATTGGATTCCTATTTATAAAATACTACCGAATATATTATAATATCTATATCTAAGAATTCTAAATTTATTTTATTTTACCATAAAGCTCGAAGCAGTGTGGCTTATTCATTACGAATGGTTATCTAATAGGTTATTTTAATTATTCTTGAAATGATTAACTAGGATTGCAGGCAGCAAATAAAAATAATTAATATTAAAAAAATGGAATAAACTAGCTTCATTTTTTTGGCTTCCTCTGGAGTGGAAAACTCGGTCTGACTGAATTTTCTCTGCTAAACGCTTCCTTGTAACTGCTAGACAGTGATGTGAGAGGAGGAGGATATATCGGCCTCACAAAAAAACTCTAAAATAGTTTGAAATATCATTAAAAAAATGAATTACAAATGGCGACTGTGAAGCTTCCCTCAAAAGTAGCTTTTGAGAGTTTTAGGACAAAAATATGCTTTCTGCATGAAAGACAGCGGTCGTCAGGTGGATTAGTGCAAGATCCAATTAGAAAACTGAAATAATTAGCAAAGTTTCAGAGGATGGACAAGAAAATAAATCGATTTCGTAACATACCTGAACGAATGATGTAAACCATATGGAATCCAGCAAATCGGGACGAAACAGAGGTTTATATAACCGGATCAAACAAAATTATTTACTCGCACAATGGAATTTAACTATATATAGGCCCGTTTTTAGGGTAGAAATCCAATTCTGGGTTGGAACACCAGCTATCGCACGTGGACTTGACCAAAGTGTCCTTGCCAGGAAAAAGGCATAGCAACAACCCGAAGAAACGTCTAGTACCAGAACAACACCGAATCCTCTTTTTTTAAAGTATATTAAAAAAGGATAGACCTACCTCAACATTTTCGCAAATCTGTAGTAAGTTAAACATCGAAGCCCGCGCAGTAGTACTACGTAAGTATTTACGCGTCACGGTACTCTGAATTAAATATTTGGGCGAACGCGCCAGATAGTAACAAATAACACTATAAGTTAAATAAATTATGGTTCTAAAAATTAGTTATAGTATTAGTAATTAATTAGATTTATCTTAGTAGCGCAAACGCTACAGAGTATAATACCAGATCTACCTCAAACAGAAATTTACCTACTACACAATGTAACAAAACTCAAACAAAAAATTTTATTAACTACTTAGGCCCATACCACTACAATGAAATTCCGGTCTATTTATATATAATGGCCAGCAATAAAAACTGTCAGGAAAAACTTCAAATTTATTTATTAAATAACTCCTAATGACTCACAAATAATATTTAATATACGCTGATAGGTATCCCTTTTCTCTAACTTTTATAACTTCTCAATCTCTTATACTCATACATCATAATACTATTAATGACCAATGTAATTCTATACAAATGCCAGTGATAATAAAATAATATAATAAATAGGTCACAACTCAAGCACGTGTACTGTGCTTAAGCGCGATACACATATTTGTTAGCTTTTTTGTACGAATATTAATTTCTATAGGCAATTAATATCATGAAATAATCAAGTTTTGAATTTGTATCTAAACTCTGGCAGTATCTTGCAATTAATAGCTAAAATATCTAAATTGCTTTTTGATCATCCTATACCCAATAAGTGATACAAAAATCATTGTCTCCATAAATACGCATATGAAAACCAATAAATTGTTTCATCAAATGCTTCTTTTTCACGAGTCCTTGAAATATTAACATTTAGCAAATTATAATGTTTTCAGCTGTAGCGCTGTAATATTTGCTTTTAGTTTTACAGCTTATTGAAACATAACAAACACAATACTTAATTAATTAGTGAATCCAATCAAGTACTATTTTGTGTAATTTATTGCTAAAAATGTTATATTGCTAAATGTTAATTTAAACTCCAAGTCCAAAATTTCTTCGGGTTGTGCGTGGTTGTATATGGACCAAGAGACACAATTTAAAATAAAAATCGAATTTAACTGATTACATTTTGAAAAAATTGTTATATAATTCAAAGTCTATGAGAAAATTACGCGGGAAACCATGTCCTGCGTGCAACAATTTTTTATATAGGTTAGGAAATACTGTCATTGTCATCTATCATTCCGTATGTCATAAATTTTAATGCGGTTTTCAATAAAGCTAGTATTAAACTGACGCTTTTTTGATTTAAGTGTTAGCACGCAGCAAACCTGAAACATTACAATATAGAAGAATCGAATTTAACTGATTACATTTTGAAAGAATTGTTATGTAATTCAAAGTCTATAAGAAAAATACGCGGGAAACTTACGCGGGACTTAGACTTTGAATTATATTACAATTTTTTTAAAATGTAATCAGTTAAATTCGACTTTTATTTTAAATTGTGTGTCTCTTCGTCCATATACAACGGTTTTAATAGTATCTCCAGACATCGGCTTTAATTGCAATTGACTTTGATTTTCAACACATTTGCTTCTCACATATCTCTTATTTTATACGAACATCTTTATGAACAATCTCAAGAAAGTTGTAAGTAAATATTATGATTATTAATCACAACAATTTTCCTAATCTCAATTTTTATATAAATTTGTAGTCTCCCTGAGGATGGAAATAAAATAAATGATTTCCGAAAGCTTGGAATAACTTTAAAGAGTTGTTATAAGGTCAACTATGGTTCAGCCTTTAGACTTATTTTATTATTACTGTGTATCCGTAGGCTGGAATAGCTGGCTCGTGTGTAGATCTGTTGATTTAATAAAACACTGTATTTAATTCCAACAGCATTTTATTCGTAAGGTAGCACTAACATTTTATTTACAATATTCACTTTATAACTTCAAACTATATGAGAATACACTACATCAAATTACTAGTTACACTTCAAGTTGTATTTACACATACGTTTCCACAGTACTTAATACTTTTACATTGTATTAACTTATTAAACTTTGTTTTGGTTAACTTTGACTACATAGTACAAGAAATGTGGACAATTTCCACCCAGGTGACGTGCTTTACATTTTAAAACAGTCGTATGACATGTAACGCCGAACTCTCGTGGAACAGTATTTTTCTTAAAACTATATTTTATTCGTTTAGCTAACTCTGCTTGGCGACCGTCTGGAGGCTGCGTTGCCATATCCTCTCTCGCGTCCTTCTTCCTTTCTCACGCAGCTTGGTAGGTGTTTATTTTGGGTGAAGCGCCTAAGTACATATGACAACAATGCCGCGCTGTTACCAGGCGGATTTTATGATAAATCTTGGATATTTACGTACACGTGAGGAAAAGAGATGAACTAATAAAAACGCAGACAGCACAGGGTTTGTTATTGCATCGTGCGATAGCTACATAAGCGTTATATATACACTATATACATCAATTAGACTTCCAAGAATGCCATCAGTGGCGTACTTTGCTTTAACATTCGGCGTGTTCTCAACAAGAGTATTCTTTCATTTGCTGCACTCCCCAATAGTCGTCAGTCTATTTCTCAACTAGTCAGCAACGACTACCCTCTCGATATATGAAAAACTATACATATACTATACTATACAGCAACCCGGCTAAAATATTTTCAATAGGGTTATACCGGAAGTAGGTGTCAATTTGCTTAAACACCCTGCATATTATTGCATGATTGAATTATATGCAAGATTTTAGGCAGATCTTGTTCATTATGTCCTGTACCCAAGTCTAAGCGTTATTGACATATTTAAGGTTTTATGTCAAAAAATAACGTTTGTAGGTCATAAAATAATTATCAATTTTTTCTATTAGGAAGTTTTTATTGTTTAATTTGGCTTCGATTATTATCGATAGATTATAGAAAAGAAGATTATCTAACCTTATGTGATAAAGTTATATAGAGAACATATGACACAATTGCCATTCAATATCCGCAAAAGCAGAAGCCATCACAATGTGCTGTTAAATAAATTATGGAAAATTTCAAAAACGTTGTGGGCAGTAGCGTAAAAACCGCCCCCGCAGGCCCCGCATTGCGGGGGGGGGGGTGCAGCAAAGCCAGGGGCGCCCTTAAGTCCCTTGATGAAAATAATAAATCAAATGAAAATCGACGAAAATATGCATAAATAAATGTATATTTAATATATTCCAACTTTTAACTAATTCCCCTTTCATACATATTTTAAGACTTTGTTTTCTTATCTCAGTGGGTACACAACTTTTATGTCTGTTTCAATTGTCACATTGTTTTTTTTAATTGCAGTACATTATTTTAAAATTTCATTATTTTTACAACAAAAAATTGTTCTTTGTTCTCTACAATACTTTATATCCTTCTATGTTAAACAACGCTTACAAATGACAATATTTTTTACTATATTGTAAGTGTAAAGGATTTAGACAGGTGCAAAATAGCAGGGCGTTTTTAAAATTTTGCGCGGGGGCGCACATACCCTTAGTTACGTCACTGGTTGTGGGCGATGTTTAAACAATACGAGTAAAAATAAAATTAAGAAAACTGCAAATAATCTACATTTTCAAATGGAAACCCATATTTATTGTTTTTTTCAGTAAATGCTCAAACTGACCTCCTTTAACTTCCAGACATTTTTTGCATTTAAGCCAGATTTGTTCATGGGTCGCTTTTTTATTGACATGGGACTAAAATTTGCAAATTCATTACTCACTCGCTGCATGCAATCTTCCATTATTAATATTAGTTATTGGAGTATTATACACTCGATCTTTAATTGTACCCCAAACAAAACCGAGGACTGTAAGATCTGGGGAGCGGACTGACCAAAGGAAAGAACCATTGTTGGCGATCCATCGATCATCAAAATAATTTCGTAAAAAATTATCGATGAGGTAGCTACCATGTGGAGGTGCGCCATCATGCTGGTAAAACAGGTTTCTATGAACAACAAGCGGCAAATTGTCTAAATAGTCGGTTTCAAAATTTTGTAAGATGTTCAAATAGCCTTCACCTAAAAGCTAATAAGCAATATTTTATATGTAGAATGGTTTGAAAACGTCTAACCTGCCATTTAAACTTTCTTGATAAAAATGTAATGTCACGACGCCATTATTTCTTTCTGCACAATAAACATTAAACTGCCACGATTCTTGAAAACTTTGCTGTCTAAACACATTTAAATCTGAATTTCTCAAATATTGGGAATTTTGTCGATTAAAGGCACCATTTTTTATAAATTTAGCTTCGTCTGTCCAAATGATATTGTCCAAAGAAAAATTGTTTCCTTGTACCCACGTTATGATAAATTCACAGAATGCCACTCGTTTTGGAAAATCAGTTTCTTTTAAATGTTGGAAAATGCGTATGGATAAAATTACTTGTTTAAATAATGTTCTTTGAATGATGGCTTCTGCTTTTGCGAATATCGAATGGCATATGTGTCACATGTTCTTGATATGACTTTATCACATAGGTTTAAATAAACTTCGTTTGTATAATTCAAGCGCCGGCATGATTATAAATAATTGAAGACAGGCTAATATGCAACCAAAAACCTTAAGAAGATGCTCATATATATGCACATATTTTTTAAAATTTATGCAGGATGTATGCAAATGCGTAAATATGGAATGAATATGCGGTAATAAAACAACTAAATCTTGATATTCTAAATTAAATTTTCATTTAATTAGGGGATTGAGTATTGAATAAAGATAAATTCAAGTTATAATATACTTTATTTAATCAGTTAACACATAATACAGTTTTTTATATCAAACTTATACTGATATTAATTTGAAAAATTATAAAACGCACGAGTTTCTTTGTGTGCTTCATAGGTTTTTGACTAAAAAATTGTGGCGTCTATTACTAAGGACATGTTTGTAAAGAAAACGATCTTTCTAAAATCTACATATACTGAAGTTGTAGGGCAAAATTTTAATTGTGGAACTGAGGCAGGTACACGATTCCTCTAGTTGCAAAATACTGTCTGCTATAGTTACACTTTATATACAGTGACTGTTGTTCCACTTTAGCACTTTGAAATATTTTTTTAGACTTTAGGATGCACTGTGAATCATCACCAGACATTTCGCACATCTAATGGAAAAAAGATTTTTCTGTTGAAAATGCAATCAAAATATAAACTTAACTAGCACCATTTTGCACTTGTGTCGTTTTTCTTTTAAATTGCGTGCACCTGCGTCGAAGGCTAAAGCCGAACTGATAGTTGTGTCACTGTTCCAATTAAAAGTAGCGCGAAAGAAAGGTGACACTTCCGCCATCTCGCGTTTGTTTGCTTCAACACAATAATGTCGTTATTCAATTAGAAAGAATATAGCATTAGGACACTTATGACGCTTATAACTTAAAAATGGAATTTTTTGCAGTTAGGTCTTTTTTCCATTAGATATGCAATTTGTGAAATTAAGTCTTTCA
This sequence comes from Polydrusus tereticollis, assembly GCA_963920685.1. NCBI lineage: Eukaryota > Metazoa > Arthropoda > Insecta > Coleoptera > Curculionidae > Polydrusus > Polydrusus tereticollis. Next base: position 39,203,153 of record OY987329.1, read on the forward strand.
ATTTTTGGAAATTATCTGCATAAAATATAGCCGCACGAATCCAGGTGCCCCATCTGGTCACGACAGGCTCAGGTGGTAAAGGTACTCCGGGAAGATTCTCCTTGTAAAATTGTACTCTTAATGGGGCCTTTATGAATATCTTTCCATCTATCCATTTGGACATCACTATAGACACCACAAAATACCTAAAATCCAACAAATACAGATTATACCCAATGAATCCCTCTACTCCACTGCTTTATGGCCTACTGAAAATTCACAAACCTCCTCCTTTTCCTGTCAGGCCTGTCGTTAGTTATAGCCAATCACCAGCATCACGACTTTCTAAATGGCTCAATCAAATAATTTTATCTGAAACTAACTTCTCAAACCCCTTATCAATAAAAAATAGTAAGCACCTTACGGATAATATTGCTCAAATAAGAATACCCCCCAACACTACACTAATCTCTTTTGATATAACAACCTGTTCCCAAGTATACCACAGCATAGAATATGTCAGAAAATTACTAATCGAAAAATCTAACCTCAATATGTTTCACATTCTAAATATATGCCTACTAGTCGATACCGTATTAAAACAAAACTTCTTTCAATTTAATGATAAACATTATAGCCAGCAATCTGGTCTTGCCATGGGATCGAATCTTTCCCCCTTACTTGCAGAAATCTTTTTGTTTTCACTAGAAAAAAAAAATCTTCCTAACATTGAGTTCACAGTCGAATATGAGAATAATAATAGCATCAACTTCCTGGACTTAACAATTTCCAAAAATAATTCGGAATTACAATTTTCTATCTTCCACAAAGCTTCTTCGACAGACAACATAATTCCATATCATTCAAACCACCCAATCAACCAAAAACTTAGTGCCTTCCATTCATTTTTCCATAGGTTATTTACTATACCGTTAAACAATATCAACTTCAATAAAGAACTTTCTTTTATCAAGCAGCTAGCAACAAACAATCAATACCCTCTACATATAATCAATAAAATTTACTTCAAATTCTTAAATAAATTTATAAACAAAAACTTAATTTCGAGTATCGAAAACAATAAACCAAAATATTATAGCAGCTTACCTTATTTTGGATCTATATCTCACAGCATCAAAAATACTTTACTCAAATATAACAGCGACCTTCAAGTCTCTTTTAAAACTCAAAACACATTAAAACAATATATTAATAATAACAAAGATAAGATTGATATACTACAAAAGTCAGGAATATATAGGTTGAATTGTTTTCATGTGGACGGTGGAGTTCCATGTAATTCTTGCTACATAGGGCGTACAGAGCGGAAGTTTAACATACGAATTAAAGACCATCTTTCCTTGATTCAAAGAAATGTGGGCAGACAGCCACCGGTGGACACAAAGTCAAACTTCGCCGACCACATATTAAATTCCCAGCACAGTTTTAATCCGGATACTGACATTCAAATTCTCCACGTTGTAGATGAGGGTAGGACTTCCAATTTGCTCGAGATCTACGAAATTAACAAAGCAGTAAGGGCCCCCTATTTAAATATTTTAAATGAACAAATTACCTTCGATTGTCTTCCATTCTTTAATTCACTCGCAATTTGACCATTAACCCATACTAAAGAACTTTCGTAGAAACATCACATACCATCCTCGGTTTTGTTTTAATTATAAATAACAATAAGCTATAAAATTCTAAGTATTTATTTATTAATGAAAAGACTAAATGATTGACAGAGAATATATGTCACCACTGAGAAAGATGGGTTATTTCAGACGGGCCCAATAAATATTTTGTTTTGTCTCTGTGGTGGTTGCCTGCCTTCATTTTAGATAATTAAGGTTACTTGCCTGTTGACTCTTTGAGGTACTACCACTGTCATTGCCCCCCGCTCAGCTGTGCTCGGGTGAAGATATCTACTTTTTTAATTGTTAATAATATATAGGATATTAAAATACTAAACGATAAAATCCAAACTTAATTTTATCGATTAATTTTCAAATTTCGTTTATATAACTAGTAACTAAATTTAACTTAAATAAACATGTATACACCCCGAATAGGGGATGTTAATTAGTGCTGGAATGACCTCTTTGCGGTTTGAGATTGTCTCTAAATTTAACATTTAACTTCAATTTCTTTCAAATATTGCCGCCAATGGACTTGACGGTTTACCCCGGACACTAAAATTGTAGGAGGGAAAAACTTTGAATTATAGTACTATCTTTCCGGTATCTCCATTTTCTGAATTCCTCTGTTAGTACTTAGAGTGATTTAACTGATGATTAAATATTACCGAATTAATATGTTCTACCTTCTAAAAAGAAAAAAGAGAAAAGCCTCATCTTTATTGAGTGACTGAGAAATACAAGTGAGTACCATTTTATCTACATTTTATTGATTCTGTAGTACAGCTCTTATACGTGTTCCTAAAATACTCAACACTAAAATATTCTTTCTGTCTCTTTGCAGTTAAAAACGAACTAAAAGGTACCTAAATTTAACATAAAACAAACCTTTAGTTCTATCTGATATCTAAAATGTTATATTAAAAAATAAAAAAATTAACCCACCTTAATTTAAAAAGTCTATTCCATAAAGAATACCACCACAAATTCAAAATCTTAATCCTTTTCTCTCAATAATAAATTTAATGAAAATAAATAAAATCATTTCCCTACTAGCATGGGTCAAGAGAAAAAACAAACTTGTTTAAGACCTATTTCTCCTACTATTTACAGTTATTAGCTTTCGTCAAATAAATATAAAACCTATACACTCAATACTCATCAAGTGCTTCAATTAACCCCTTATTCTTAACCTATTTGTGTAGCCAAAGGGACGTTCCCTGTCAAGTCCATGGGCAGGCACACACATTCATTGAACCATCCACTACTGTGTTTTACCTTGTATACATTATAATTATATAGAGTTGCTGATGATGATCTTTTCTAAGGTCGAAACTAGTCCGACTCAATTTTCAAACTTGAATGTATATTGAACATCCAACTCATATGGTGAATCCCTCCCATATATATGCCCTCGATACCCAAATCTAGGGTGTAGTGTAGTTAATATAAAAAATTTTGGTGGTAAAGACAGACTTTCATTTCCCTTTAAAATCCATAACCACAGACCATGGACTACTTCTTAAATTTTTTACATTTGCTATTAGGTCATTGTCCAATGGAAAGGAAACTCTAATAGTTTCCGCAACTCTATTTAATCCGTGAGCTTCGCAAGTTACATGAATCAATTTTTCATAAAATATTCTTAAGTTCTGTCCTGCCTCTACCATATACGGAGAATTTTATCTGTTTATCTGAATTCGGCAACGTGTAACTGTGAGGTTGTTTGTTTTTTCCACTTCTTTTATGGCTATAAGGTAAGCTTTTCCAGGTTCTTCTTCTGTGGGTTTCCGATCATTAAATTAACTATATAACGACAACACGAATCAGTTGTTTCGTCGACGACAATATACATATAGTTACCTCCAATTTCTTTCTTTATTTCATCTAGCACGGTACCAAATACCTTTCCAACGACAGTTTTTTTAATGTTGATTCATCTGGAGCATCACATTTTGTATATTTTTGCAGAAAGGCCTTAACTTGCGGGTTGGTTAACTTGTTTAAAGAAATATTAGCAGCCAAGAACGTTTTACATAGATCTTCGTTAAATTCTGACTGGTCATGGTTTCCGTTTTAAAAAATCTCAAATGACTGCTTCAGCGTTGACTGTATGGGACCAGTCTGTTTGAAATTTCTTCTAGCTAACTGGGAATAATTAAACTTAATATCCGCAGCAAAATTGCCATATAAAAATATTAAATTGGCAATATTATAAGATTTAAGGGTTTCCATTCGAAAATGTAGATTTTTTTCAGTTCCCTTAGTTTCATTTTTAATCTTATTGTTTGAACACCCTGTACACTTATCAACATATTATAAAAAATGGATTAAAGCAGGCCCTTTTTAACAAAGGATCGAACCCAAATTGAATAATAAAGACTGCCTTATAGGAAAAGTTGATAATTATTTTATAGCCTGCAAATGTCATTTTTTGACCTTCGATATGACAAAAACGCTTATGGCCGTTTGTACCATTTTCATTTTAAAGAATGATTAGTTAATCAATGATTATGTTTTAATCAGTGTTTACTTATTTTTGGGTTGCAGCGTCAAAAATTAAACAATGTTTAGTTAATCGGAGAAAAAAACTGGCAACGTCTAATTCTTAGACGTTTGCTATCTTCAGGGCAGTAAAATTTGTTTACTTTACGGAGACATAACCCTAAATTTCGACCAAGGTTTTATACGTGATTTGCACTGACATTACAACATATAAATGTCAGTGGCGATTTGTCTTTGTGATTTGTGCTGTTAGTACTGCTTATTTGTTAGAAATGGATTCTGAAAGGACAGAAAGACAGGGCAGTATAAGTTTTTCTGCAGGGGAGAAGTTGCTTATAGCAAATATTTGTTTGAAATATAAAGACATCATTGAAAACAAGAAAACCGACTTAATATCATGTGACCAAAAAAAGAAAGTCTGGAAAAAAATCGCCGCTGAAGTTAATACAGCCGCAGTAAATACAACATACCGAAGTCAAGAAATTTTAAAAAGGATTTTTTGAGAATCGGAAAAGAGAAGTGAGGAAAATTGCTGCAGAGGAAAAAAAAGAACTTTATGGTACAGGAGGGGGACAACCATTTAAAATTAGAAAAGATCCTTGCCACGACATTATTTTATCCTTAATGAATACTAAAACTGTATACGGATTGGCTAATGAAATTATTGATGGAGATACAGAACCGTGTCCAAGTTTAACTGTACAGCCATACTTCAGTTTTTGATTGATTGGTTATTATATTAATATATCGTAAGATTTTTTAGTTATATACGGTATACCTGTTTTAGGATTCAGATGTTCCAATTTCTAAGGAAAATGACCACCAAGTCGATGAAATTATTATTTATGAAACCAATGAAAATGAGGAGGTAAAATAATTTTATGGGAATATTTTCCATAATTATTTCAATTAATTAAATACCTAATTATAGTTTAATGTTAAAATTTGAAAGGAAATAATTATTAATACCTAAATTACATATTATGTTACTGCTCTTGCAGGGTACAACATGGAAGAAATACACTCCAGCTAATTCAAAAGAACCAATTACTGCCAACTTGACAAATTTTGAAGATCGTCCTTCATGTTCAAAAAGGAAGTATACTGAAGGTAATCACTTTATTTTATTACACTTATTTATCATGTATCACACAAAAATAATGTTACTTAGTTATACTTAGTTATACACAGACACTGCAAGTTTATATGAAGGCAATTGAACCAGTATAAAAACTAAAACTCGGCCGCATCTCTTTATGAAATGTGAGCGGGGTGTGATGTCAGGGTAGAAATGGGTAAGGAAAAGCAATGCATTCTGATTATTAAGTCAATGCAAAGCTTGCTATTTTAATTGACTTCGTGTAGACTTGAATAGGTACTTTAATATTCTTAAATTTTATTACTTTTTTAGATCAAATAAACACTCCAACAAAAAATAAATTGCTTACTACATCACGGCGTCGGCCTACCTTACACGTCAAAGCCTTGTCAAGGTCCGAATTAGCAGAAAAATATGATCAGCTTCTTGATAGAAGGTTGGAAATAGCAGAATTTCAAAAAAAAAAATGGAAGAAGAATTATTGACAATTGAGGGCGAAAGGAAATTAAAATTTAATTGTTAGAACTGCAAATAGAAGTGGAAAAAAAAACTAGCTAGTTTAGGTACCTATCCGATGTAATAAAGTGGGTCTGCAATTAAACACATAAGCTCAAGCAAATGCAACACCGTGTTTTTCATTAAACGAAAACGCCTAAAAAAAGTTAGTTCATCTAGTTCCCTAAAGTTGTTTTTTCTTTCATAAATCTTTCGAGGAAAGCCAAAATCTATTATATCTAATATACCCAAGTCATCATTTATGAAGAAATCGTCATCGAAATAGTCAAAATCCATTTTTTTAACCTTTCAAGTTGACAACAAACTTTAAGGTTAATCATTGATTTTAACTTTTAAACGGCCCAGAATCTATGCTTAGTTTAATTAATGATTAAATGCCTTTAATCATTGTTTAACAGACGGCACAACAGATATTTCGAGATAATCATTAATTAGAGCTTTAATCAATGTTTAGGCGAACGGTACAAACGGGCCTTAGACTTGGGTATAGAACTTGATATACAAAATCTGCCAAAATCTTACGTAAAATTCAAAAATGTAATAATACACAGGATGTTCCATTTAAAATAGGCAGGTCCCCTGTATATTAATACCTAAAATGCTGTATTATCATTAAAATGTGTATGTTTAAATCTTATATACAAAATATTAAAAAAAGTTATATAAAATATTGTATATTAAAATTTTAAAATACCGTATGTTAAGATATTCATTAAGCAGGAACAAAACCTGACCTGTTCTTATATTTAACTAGCAGCGGTCATCGGTGAACGTTGCTTCGCGCTGTACCGTATGGTCCAAGACAGAACTCCTGCGAGTCTGCGAGCTAGGTATGACTTGTCTAAATTGAAGAATGAGTAATATAAATAATGATTTTGAGGAGAAGCTTCGTCACTGTTGGGAAGGTGTAATTTAATAAATAAATTTTAAGGTAAGTTAAACCTAAACTGCTCTAAACTAACCTTTAAAAGCGGTTGCAGTTTTATCCCATTTATTTAAGAAGGTCCCTTGCAAGCAGATGTGAACTTAAGCTAGGGTGCATTGCTCTTTTAATTCAAATACATTTGATTCTGTTGGTCTAATAATATTAGCAAAACATTAATTTCAAAAATATCTCCAGTTCCATCAGTATTTTTTATCTACTTCCATTTAGTAATATAATAATAATAATAATAATAATAATAATAATAATAATAATAATAATAATAATAATAATAATAATAATAATAATAATAATAATAATAATAATAATAATAATAATAATAATAATAATAATAATAATAATAATAAATGACTTTATTGTAATGGTAAGATTACAAACGGCGAAGTTGAAGCAAAGCTTCCACACTTAGCCACTATGATATATGTAAATAGTAGCTAATTAATATTCACAATACTACATAACTAATTAACCAAATAATAAAAAATTAAACTCTATAAATTCAAAGTAACGTTATAATATATACTATGTACCTATAAATATATATGCGAGATGTCGCCACGTGTAACATCTTGCATATGTATTTATACATTATGTGTTGAAAACACTGTAAGGTCCCTTTCCTTTTCGTCAGACTCTATAGCCTTGCCGATGAGCCGTAATACGGCGAAACGCGTCCAAGGATTGGGTCTGACGAAAAGAAAAGGGAGAAATATCTTTCTTTAAACTTACCTATATTTATATAAATGTATATAGATATGTATATTTATTTTAATGTTGCTTAGTAAACTAACAAGAAACAATTTTTGAATTATTGTTTATAATAGCAGTTATTTGTACAGGGGTAACAAAAATACAAACTATTATTTTACGAATCACGCGCCATTATTAAATTTCCAGACATTAAACATAGATCACGCTTGCGTCAAACACCTGTAGAGGCAAAACGAATTCATGGTTAATCGTTGTAAGTAATTTTAAGGACACCCTGTATATTAATTTAATTAGGGACTAAAGAATATTTTAACATTTTAATATATAATATCTAAATATAGGAGTACTTTATCTAAAATATGTTATTTTAAATATATTGTATGGCTGTCCCAAATGAATACATAAAACATATCTAAAGTAAATATAATTGTTTTTAAATTTACGATATAATTTTAGATAATTAATAATTTTAAAATGGATCGATAAATTAATAACAAAAACACAAAATAATCAAGCAGTGCGAAAACCCTGCCGGCACGCTTATTTTCAAGTCTTTCAAGCTGTGAATTCGATCTCTGTGTGTTGCCACATTTATTTTCTCCACGATCAGATTCCCAGCGCAGGCTTATCGAAATCGTCTTGCTATATTAAATGCACGAGTGCCCAAAGGGTAAGAGATTGGATTTGTTGGAGAAGTTGGAAATAACAAAGGCCAAGAAAAGTCCAATATTTTAAACTGTGTAAACGATGTGTTTAATTTTGAGCCGGGTCTGATTTTTAATAACTTATTGAATTTTAATGACACATAAACCCTGTCCAAGTATGAATTCTTCCGTAGTGTAGTGGTCAGAATATCGGACTATTACTCTCAAGGTACTAAGTTTAAACCAATTTTAAGTAATACATTTTTTATCATTTTTTTCCGATATTTTCTGTTTTGACTTTATTTAGCTAGCTTAACCTAACTTTTAATATTGTTTTGATGTGTTGTAAGGACGTTCGTGTCTATATTTTTTAATGTATTTTGATGTTTTTTAATGTTTTTAATATTTTTCTATTGTTTTCCCGTGCTGTGAACGGGTTTAGTGTGACTGGACCATATTTTTAAGGTAAATATTGTGTTCTATTTTATCTTTTGTGCATTAGGTGATTGTATTTGTAGGTCTGATAATGCCCCAATAGGGCGAAACGCGTCACCAAAAAATAAATACTGAGACCGAGGCGTTGATTTTTGTTTCGTTTACAATAATTGTAAAGGTCTCTTTGAGAATTATGGATGGGTTTTTTGAATTATATTAAATTCATTCATGACAACGTCGCCTTTTAAGTTCACTGTAATTGTAGCGACCATGTTTATTATATGCATAAAAAACGTTTACTTGTACAATATTTTTATTCTGCCGCTTCTCAGATTTGCTATTTGGTGTTAAGTGAGTCACTGACAGATATAGGTATTGTTACAAAAGAACAACGCAAATACAAATGTTTTTACTCCCTTGTGAAAACGCAGAATTAACGTTTTTCGAAAAAACGCAATTAGACTAAACCTTTTTTAGTGGAGTTTTAGTTTAACAATATAATTCATTTATATTAAAATATTTTAAGATGGTTAAATTTAAATTTAGGCCCCTCTTATTTTTGGTAGAAATTACACAGATTTGAAAAAAGTTATTAACATGAATTAACCTTAACCGAAAAGCGATTTCGAAATTCGATTAAATATTTATTTTTTATTATCGTCAAAAAAAATATTAAATTGCTGTGAACGTTTCAGTTTTAAAGTCAATTGATGTTACTTTAAACGAGAACAAAACTGTTTCTTAAAAGCTCCGTATAATGGCTTTATTAATGATGATTATAATAAATTACAGCTAAATTGTAAAATTTAATTTCACACAACAATATAATAATATAATAGTTTTAAGTTAGGGGACATTTTAAAGCGGTTTTTAGTTTGGTAACAAATTAAATAGCAAAATATTAAACTATACAATTTAATATGGTGGTAAATATGATATTTTATCAGAATTCGTTTGTAAGTTTACATTGCTTAAATTAATGGGCATTATTATTTATGTAAATATATGTAAATACACGTTGTGCTACGAATTAAATTACCAAAATGAAATTTTAACGTTTAATAAACGAACGTGAATAACATGTAGATGTCGTTACGTTTGTGGTTACGAATCCAACTATATAATTTTAATTTTACCCTTATTATGTCAAAAATAATCAGGCGTTTAATGTACAGGGGGTTTCTTTTATAACCTTTTTAGTTAGTAACAAAATATAAATGTTGTTATTTTAATATAAAATGAGTCAAAGGTCACCGTCTACCTCGGCTAGCTCAAACTCGTGGCAATTGTAAACCGGGGTGGTTCTTTTAAGTAGAGTCCTTGCCAGTAAAACTACAATGTGTACGACTGTGGCCTTCAAAGGATGGTGCTGTGCAAGCCTAGATATATATTTTAGTTCTAAGCGCCACTCACAGCTCCTTTAGTTCCAACTTGACACAAGAACACCAAATACCTGTAAGGGAAACAATGGGGTCCACCCACAGTGTCAAAACAAATACAAAAGTAACTACTCATAGAACATATAATTAAGAAAAAATGTAAAGAAAGGTGATTTTAAGTTGGAAATTTTAAACACTTAAATACCAAAGATGTTGACGTACTATTCAATAGTGGCCATAGAATGAGTTTGATAAATAAAACATTCCTTATAAGAGCGTAATAGTTGCAACCATTTTACAAACCGCTTTATAAGTATGTCTGAATATTGATTAACGATTAAAATCACTTAAAATGTTGTATAGGTTGAAGTAGTTGTTCCTTAACGGTGTGAATCCTTAGGTGATTTTAAGAAGAAAAGTTCAAATTAACATATATCCTTAACCTATCAACTTTCGAACTACAGGGCGTTAAAGTTTTAAGAAAAAAATCGTTTTTCTATCATAACTTTAACAACTTTCTAGCTTTTTTTATGAATTTTTTACACATGCCCTCTAAGCATCAATAGCCATTTTTTGGTGTAGAAAAATTTTAAAAAAATTTAACCAGTGGCGTCCTGAAAGGGTTTGGACTAGACATTTTGGAAAAATATTATGTACGCCACTGCTTTTTCTCAAGATAAAAATTATTTTTAAAATACTCATTCATTTTAGGCCAAATTTAATATCTTGCCTTTTTGTCGTCCGACAAAAAAAAAGCATTAAATGCGCATTCGCTATGTGCCTATGGTTCCTGATAAGTAGGCTATAAACTTTGTTAAGGTTGTGACAATAACGAAATATTTAATGCCAAATAGTTTTAACAGCTATTTATTTATGTACACGGCTTTCCACTTAACTTAAATTTTAAAAACGTAATACTTTTTAAACGTATAAGTTTTAGTTGTTAGTTGTGTTGAAATTAATTTATGGTTAAAATTTTGAGTGAAATGTGAAATTTGAATAGATAAAGAAACATTTTAATGATATAATAAATTAATTTAAAGCAACTTCCACGTTGCAGGCGGGTACTGCGGTCGTGTTGTAGCACAGGTTATATTTAATTTATTTATAACTTAAAAAATTTTTCATTAACTTTCTAATATAAAATTTCACCAAAATGCTAAAAATTCATATACATTTAAAATATGGGGTATATCCCCATACCACCATGTCAAATAAGACATAACAATATGATTTAAATTTTTTTTTTTTATTTTCTTAATTTTAATTTTTAAATTTGGTTGAACACCTAAGTTTACCAAATTTAATATTAATATAATATAAAATTAAACCTTTTTCCTTCATATGCTTTAAATTAATTTATTATCTCATTAAAATGCTTTTTCATCTATTCAAATTTCACATTTCACTCAAAATTTTAACTATACATTAATTTCAACACAACTAACTAGTTCATACAAAGTCTTCAACTTTCACATATTATTATATCACATTATAAGTTGTACTCATTAATTTGAGACAACATACATCGCTTTTAAACTGGATGTTAGTATCCCCTGATGATGAATGCTTAAGCATTCGAAACATGTTGGGAACTTAAAATTTATTTTAACATTAAACTGTGGAGAAAGACTGCATTGTTTCACTTACAACTAGTGATCAGTTTATAAACAAATAACATAGTAACAACCAAAACCCCTATGATTGTCAATGCAAATACGAATACCGGAAAGAATAAATTTAAAAATTTAAACATTTATTCCGTTTTGAAAATAATTAAGATGTTATTCGGTTAGAAATAAAATTATCTGTATTTCACGGGAACTATTAATGCTTAATTACCTTGGGAAATTGCTGTTTCTCGAGCCAGAGACGCTTATAATTCCCTTGATATAGAAATAACTATTAAGGCACTGCTGTTAACAGTGAAATATCAAATTTTGAAAGTAAACGTCAAAAAACATTTGTATTTTATTTATTAACAATAATACTAGGTGTAAAAACATAGTGAAGTAGTTCATCTCGCCGCGCTGCTCGCCATGTATGGACACTCGCCGCATTAAAATATTTTGCAGATTTTAAAATTGATGAACTGATGGTTTATAATTTGAAATAAATAATTCTCCAAATTTACTCACTGTCACTCTGACTTAAAAGTATTAAAAGGCTGCTGACATCGACCTACGATGCAGCGACGAACGAACGACGCCGATGGAACGAACCAATCGCGGAGCTAGTTTCAGGCAGCTGCTTGCTAAAAACAAATAATTTTGTTCATCGAGTCACGGCGAGACGAGCGGCGATGTGCTAGGCTAGGTGCACTATTCCAGTATGTTTCTATTCAGTTGTTTCTGTGGTATCATTTACCAATTGCAGTACGGCGCGCAGCGCGGCGAAATGAGCTACTCCACTATGCTTTTACCCTAATAATACAATATAAATAACTTGGAAAGTAAATTCCTTCCACAGTTCTACCACTCCTCGTGGTTAAGGAGCATTGAACAGAACCAACCGTATTTCCAGTTAACGCTGAGGTAACATCGGCTGATGTTGTTTGTACTGTAAGCAGTTTTCGCGAAATATAATTCTTTATTTCCACGGAATCTTCGATGTACCCGTCAGCAAAGGTAGAGGATTTCCACACCCCATGCCGCTTTATTGTCGTCAGATTTGCTCCAGCATGGGCAAGAAAGCTCACTGAAGAACGGCGAAAACAATGCCCTGTCTAAAGGATCAACAGAATATCTTGCTATAGCAGCAGGAATCTTTCCAAACGAATTAACTCCGACCGAATTTCTGCCACATTTGACTTTCACGTATTCTAGAGAAAGTGGCCGATGTTCAAAGAGCTGTGTATAAGAACTTTCAACGATAGTGAATTTTTTTGAAGCGTTGGTTTTGGTATTCAATATTTTACTAATTAATGAAGTGCTCCTGTTTATATTTTCCACGCTGTCAACAGTCAAATGACAAAGCTCCAGCAGGCACCAAATATTCCAAAAATCGCAGCTATTTTCATCAGTAGGTACTCATCATCCGGCGCACACTTCCAGAACTGTTCAAGTTGGTCTCTAGTAAAGATCTTTGATTTGTTGGGTTGGCAACCCTCTCTTTGACAATTTAAATATGCGATGATTTTAAAATGTTTTCTGACACCTACGTCGCTATTTACACGTAGCATAGCTTTAGTCATCGAATAATTTGACTATAGAGACGATGACTTTCAAACTTTGGCTTTCTTCACAAAATATGCTAGGAATACATTTTCAGTAATTTTCCAGAATCGCCTTTCCCTTTACACCATTTCATAGACTTATTGTAAGCAATCTTATATTATATTCGGGATCCAAGGTACTCGATTGGCCACTTCATCTATATTTTTAAATATATCGTGGCTGCTATATTTTCCGTTTTCTTCTATATTTCCTAGCATTTCAGACCAGAACCACAACAGCGTTTTAAGAAATTGACAGGATGTTTTAAATTTCCTGTAAACAACTAAGGCAGCAACGGTTGTTAGGTTTAATTGACAAATGTCAACTTCGATAACTTTAGATACGATTCTATTTAAAACTATCTGCTTTCAATTTATTGAAGGTTTTAAAAATTTAATTTGTAACTGGTTTTGATTACACGATTAGAAAATACTTTATATTTCCATCGTCCAGTACACGACGACTGATTTATTAGTTTAGAGTACTCTCCATAGTAGGAAAGTACATTAGAAAATAAACATCGATGTTTTTCTCGATATAAATACATAAAAGAGCATCGATGAATATCGATATATAACATCGATAATTGCTATGCATCGAATCAGTTCTTATAAAAAAACACATTCTATGAAAATCTAGGTGACTCATGATGTATATTCTTGTGCTTGTCATTTGCTGCACATAAAAGAAAGAAACTGGCATTCACGGGCGAGGCCTTACCCTCATTGCCAGGCCAGGCATCGTCTCATAATATCATCATATTCTCATATTTTATAAGATTAACATCTTTGTTTTAAACCGTTGCGACAACAACATCAAACAATATGTTGCCTCTAGAAAAAACTAGATTGTGTATAAATATTTTTGTTGTTTTGATTTAAAAAATAAACTCTAGTAATTAGAGAATCGATATCGAGTAAAATACATCAACGCATCGAATATATTTATTTTTTACTGTTCGATACATCGCATAAAATCGATGCATTGTAACGAGAATATCGATGTTTTCCAGCATCCATACTCTATAAGGACTTATAAGATATCATTTGCATTTCTTTGCAATTAAATTTAATGTCTAGCAATATTAACGTTTTAAGTGCCGCCTTAAAATTACTCAATCTAATATTACCAAGTAATAATTGTATAATATTGTTTTGTAATGTAACCATTTTAATAATTGTAAAATAATTTCATTACTCTATAAATTTATTAGCTAATCTTTCCGCATGTTTAACTAAAATGTGCGGTGTATATTTCATAAATTATTAAACAGGATTGGGCGATGTTTTGAGCATGGTTGCAGGTTATTAGATTTTCATAATTTATACATTCATTCATGCAAAAGTAATGCAATTTTTATCCATGCACCGCAACTAATAGAATTAGTCATTTATTTTTGAAACTCGAGAAGTATAAACACAAATGAAAATAATTAAAGTAGACTAAATGGGCAACTCGATTAAATTAAAAAAAAAAAATCTGTTTTACATGCATCAAACTGGATAATATAAATTTGAAGAAGTAGTCCATTCTTACAGTGGAGTAGGTAATATAGAAAGAGAAATTAAAGAAATTAATTTTTGAAATAAATACTATTTGTGGAGGAAGACAGAAGTTTGTTTTTATCTGGATAATATAAACCTAAAAAAATTTTAAATACTGTTAAGAGAAGTTTGTTTCTGGATCGACTTTAAATGTTTTTTTCAATTATAGTTAATTAAACAGTAACAAGTTTGCGGTTGTTAGTTACTTGTTAAATATTATATTTCTTATTTATGTTTTACACAGGGTCCCCGGATGAGGATACGGAGCGGTCATATCTTGGAAACGATACGACTCACAGATTTGAAAAATAAAAACACCATTATAAAAACTGTCAAGAAAAATTAATTAAAAATAATTTATAATTTAATAAAATTGATATAACCAATATATTGCTAATACCGTGTCACAGAAATGTCCCCAGCATGCGGCTTTTTCCGAAACTGTTGAGCCTGCGCAGTTCGCGTGTACGTCAGGTCCGCCTTTAAAATTATTTCTCTGCAACCATCTCGAAAATAAAATTTTCGGTATGATTTATTAAATCGAAAGTACCACTTAACACAAATGGTACCGAAAGTAGCTATTTTCGGGACGATTTTTTTCACTTTCGAAACGATTTCTTTATTTTCGGGACGATTACTTATTAATTTTGTCTTTACTCCCGAAATTCAATCCTGGAAACCGAGCATTTGACATAAATGCATCTAAACATTTCCTCTACAAATTATAAAGGGTAATCGGAAAATTTGTTAGGAAACTTAGAGCGATGATTCGACGTGGTAGTAGCTATGTGTAACAACAATTGAAATTTTAATATTGTCACAACCTAGGGGTAGTTTTCCCTAACGGGGCGTGAGTAAAACAATCCCGCTAGACAACAAAATAGACTTTATTTTCTACAAGCCAATTATTCACCAGGTAGCCTGGAGGAAACCCAGCATGTCTCCGTGGGGGTGTGGCACTGTCGATGGGGGCTCTCAAGAGAGGTGCTTGTGGGGCTTCTGGGGGGGGGGGGGGGGGTAACTGGAGAAAGATCCGGAGAGTGGCTTAGAGTCTTTAAGACACATGGGCGCTCCTGACCTCAGGGAAGGTGACCAGTCGTTGGGACGAAGGTATTGTGTCCACCCAATGTTCGGGTATTTATACTCCGAAAGTGCTGACTCTTGTTTAATTAAACTTGACATTGGGTGGCACAGTGGTCCGCGACCTCAACGCACAGTGGTCTAGAAGTGTGAAAGTTTATAATTATAATGCAGTGCCCGCAATTTTGTTGACAATATTTTTTACGTAAGTGATTTAATGCGAAGATACAATTTTAAAATTATTTTAAGCAGCCTAGGTACCTACCTGAAGAACTGAATTTGGGTCGTTTGCTTGTTTCTCATCACAAACTTACACTAAAAGGTACTAGACTAAGATCTAAATTAACCTAAACTATTTATAAAAGTCTAATCTAGTATAAAGTTTTTAACGAAAGTTCCACAAAGTACAACAAATAACTAAAAATCACTCAAAATAACGCTAAGAAATCTCACAATAAACACGCCAAATACTGTGTAAATAAAGAATTAAGTGACAACCGGCTCTGGACAATATAAACGTTAAATATTAAAAAATCGTAGAAATCCGGCATACTGCGCATGAGTTACAATTCCGAAAAATACCGCATGCCGCGGACATTTTTAGATCGGTCGGCAGTTACCTTTGATTTTCTACTGGTGGGAGTTCAGTGGTGTAACGGCTCATCTATTTTTAAAAGTCCATTTTACGGCAAAAAATGCCACTTAACCGTAGAAAAGCAGACAAACAATTAAAACCGTAGATTGTTTACTGCAGCTATAATTATTAGAATTTTTTCGAATTTCCAGTAGGAGAAGCTTTTAGGACATTTTAGAAAAACCATCATTATCGCGTTATACTTTAACGGATTTTCTTGAACTTCGACTTGTTTAAAAGGGAATTCCTTGGAGTTTAAATAAATGATTCAGGAATTGTCACAAGTTTCCTTATGCAATTTTAAGATGGCGCTGGTATTCAATCTAAATTACTTTTTAATTTTTCTCGGTGTTTTTAAATTGGATGGTAACTTAGTTATTCCTCTTTCAGTGTAAAACACGGCTGCCGCAACTTTATCCAAGGACGAGCTTCTAACGGCATTTCTTATCCTTTCCATCATGTTTCCCATGATTATTGGTCTTTCTTGGAAAATCAAATCGTTTAACCTACCGCATAGGTAAAAATCCAGAAAAGTAAGATCTGGTGAATGGGCCGGCCAGGGAGATAAAATTGCTTAGAAAACGATGAAAAATATTTTGAACGTTTGTGAGAAAAATCAAGAAATAAATTCGACTGAAAAAATTATCATATCAATTTAAACTCCAAGAACATCTTGAAAACAATGGATAGGGGTAGATCCTAGGTCCCAGTTTATACAATGATGATTCTTCATTAACCAGTCCGCTTGCTTGTAACGTTTTTGGCAAAGTGAATTTAGTTCAAAAGGTGGCTTGAGAATATAGTGACTTATCTTCTCTCTATCAAAAGTGGCTTATTCCTTAGGGATAGATTTATTATTGTTGTCTATAAATCCTTGCACATCCATAACATCTTTTAAACACATATTAATTAATTTTTAAAACAGTAAATTTTTTAAACATTAGACTTTTTAGAATAGCCTTTAATAACCTTTTTAAGACTGCTTAACTTGTAAATGAAAGTATGTAGTCGTTCAGAATACTCTTCTTCTAGTGACATGTTCACAACTGCAGAGTTTATAAGGATGTTAATTAAATATATTATTAGGTGTTACTAAGTATGGTAGAAGGCTTACAGTTGTTTTACTATTTTTGTTAGTGGATTGTAGCTAAATATTTTATCATGAATAATGAGACAATAGGCAGCTGTTTTAGCAGCCATTTTTTCTTTTGTTTCAAGTTCAATTATCATAGTTACTGGACCTGTTTGTAACAGATCTCTTTGATGTGAACAATTAATGTATGTAATAGGTGCATTACTCTTAAATTCAGCAAGAGAAAAAATTAGTTCTATTGGGGAGTTATAATATACATGACGAAAATCAGAAAACATTTCATGCAGGGTAGCAAATTTGCTGTCTTTAAATTCAAGTTGAAGATCGTTATAAGGATATCTTTTAGAGTTTAAGAAAATGTTGATATTTCTTAATTCACAGTGATCAAATTTGCTCATATCCATTTTCATATTACCACGTCTATTCTTTTCGAAAGCGATTAAGACATGACGTAGCGTTTCAACCTTTGTAGAAGTTTTTACAAGCCGATTATGTCTTGTAGTTTCTAGTAATTCAGGATATTTAATTAATTCCCAACTTCGAAAAGTAGTTAGTACGTCACTGTTCCTATCGCTAAATTTCGTTAATGCTAATTCTTGTGTTTTTTTTTTACTGTTTTGTGGGGGTGTGTAAGAAAAAAACCTTTATTTTTCATTCAATTGCTTTATTTATTTTCCCACTAGGTATGATATAATATAAATTACTCTTTCTTAGGCATATGATTTCGAATTAATTAAATACTATCTTTAAGCCTAAGATCCTAAATTCTAACAATAACCTAAACAAATTTTTAGATTTTAAAAATTCTTTACAAACTGCTGCTCCTTTTTGACATAAATCTGCATGCTCTGTTTCGTCAATATATAAGTCCATATCTTGGGCCTCGGTATCGTTACCCGTTTTAGCGTAGAAACGGGAATATGTTTCGGATATTAGAAAGTCTTCATACATTTCAGTTATTAATAACTTCATACTGTACTGTTTGGTATAAGCGTCGTCTTGCATTAACATTCAAATCTATGCCCTGTTATAGTTATCCTACTTTAATTAAGTGGGGTAAAAGTTAGGAAGAAATAATCTCATTAAATTATAAAATTAGATAACTTTTAGTAAAATAGCCTTAAGCAGGTTAACTTCGTTGTACAGGGTGTCCCACGAGGATTTTCCCAGCATATTGCTCGGAAACGGAACTAGATAGAAAAAAAAGTTCAGGAACAAAAATTAAAGGCTTGTAACGGAGCATCTAGGAAGGGTAATTTTAGATATACCGGGTGTTTTAAAAATAGTAATATTGCTGCCAAGTCAATTTTTTTAAATAGAACACCCTGTATATTGTTAGTTTTTCGAAAAGCTTGTTTCAAGAGAAATTCAACGATACCATACTTGTTACGTTTCTAATTTGAAGTGACTGAAATATGAGCGATTTATAACACTTTATTAAATTATGTAACAATCAATCGACAATAAGAAGATAATTAAACAAAATTAATTACTTCTTTTCAAAATATGTTCAAATTGGTTACCACTCTCACTAATACAATATTCAAATCTGTTTATAAGATTTCTGGGACACGCTGCTGTAATCATAGCTGGAGTAACAGTTCGACAAGCTGCTATGATTTTTTTTTGTTTTGCATAACTTCGACATCTCTAGGTTGGTTTACATACACAATTTCTTTAAGATATCCCCAAAGAAAAAAATCTAAAGGGGTAAAATCCGGTGACCGTGGTGGCCACCGGATCACACCATTTCGGCCAATCCAGCGCGCAGGAAACGTGGTATCTAAATAATTTGTAACTTGCCTGGCTAAGTGAGGGGGAGCTCCATCTTGCTGCCACCACATAGAGACTCTTTCATTGATTGGGATATTTTCAAGTAATAAGGGAAGTTCGTTTTGAAGAAAATTTAAAAATCGTTCGCCATTTAGTGTCCCTTGGTAAAAGTAAGGACCTATAAGATAGCCATTAAATTAACCGCACCAAACGTTAACTCCCGAAACTACCTGAAAATTATACTCCTTTATCGAGTGAGGATTTACAGATGACCAGTAGTGGCAATTGTGGCGATTTACTATGCCGTTGTTGTGGAACCTACTTTCATTACTCCATAAAATTTTGTTAAAAAAAAGACGGTCTTGTTCAAATTTCATTGACATCTCAGCAATGAAATTTAGGCGGCGTTCAGGATCTTCAGGTGTTAAGCCCTGCACCAGATAAATTTTGTAGGGATGGTATTTATAATCTTTTAGTGTCCTTTCAACTGTACTTTTTCCAATACCTAATTCTTCCCCGAGGAGTCGAGTTGAGACATGTGGATACACTTGAACATAGGCCAAGATGTTAATATTGTTGTCTTCTGTTCGGACTCGTTTACTTCTTGGTATTTGCGCCCTACCACTGGGAAAGGAACCACTTCTTAATTTTTGTTCAACATTACGAATCGTTCTATAGCTTGGTATTTCACGATTCGGGTATCGTTGACTATACAGATTTTGAGCACGTCTTCCATTCTTGTGACATTCACCAATTTGGTATTAACAGATTTTGTGACGAGATTTAGTGTTAAACCGACTCATTTTGATTATGTGACACCATTGAGAAGAGTATTCGGTGTCAATGCTTCCAAATTTATTACTAAAGCGATATTTTTTGACATGTTACTTAAAATATTCTTACCATACAGTAACAAACAGCACTATCTCAAAATAATCCCTAAATTGTAATTCAACTTTTAGTCATTCATTGACACATTTCTTAATAATGAGAATGACTTGTAATTTTAAAGTGACCTAACTATGAGCATCAACATTAACTTCTTTAAATTAATTAATTAAGCAACATTTTAAAAAGTTTTTTATAAATACAAAGTAAACTATATTATTCTTCAAACAATAATTTACCTTAGAATATATGGCACTATTTCTTAAGCTTTGTAGATTGGCTAGAAATTCAGAAAAACCAGAATAATTGCAATTATAATAGAGTTTTTTGCAGATTCTAGAAAACTGTGTCTTTTTAGTTACGCCACTTTACGATTAAATGTTCGATGTAATAATTTCCTCTTTAAAAAGGTACTCTACATTTGTTTCGATGAAATTTGAAGAAAACAGTTTTTTGAATACCTAACACGTTAAGGCATTGACTTTCAAAATCTACTTTATAATCAAGTTTATTAACATAAGTTATTTGAACACAGTAACTAATCGAACAACAACATAACTAATAATTCGCATTAAAATAATAAAATTTGTCATTATTACATCTCATGCTAGCATGCATCTAGCTTATGGACAAGCACTCCTTAATTCTGTGGATGCAAGAATAATTAATTCTGATACACTTCCAAATTGAAGTCTGCCGCATAAAGGAATCATTAAAAGCGTTGACATTTCGGAAATCACTTAAAGGCAAGAATGTTAAAAATGTGAAGTATTTGCTTCTT
Organism: Polydrusus tereticollis; assembly: GCA_963920685.1. NCBI lineage: Eukaryota > Metazoa > Arthropoda > Insecta > Coleoptera > Curculionidae > Polydrusus > Polydrusus tereticollis. The sequence goes on from OY987329.1 coordinate 39,224,012, forward strand.
CTTGTTCACTTTGCTATTTTAGGTGATTATCGAAATGTCAACTCATATATTCGGCATATTTCGATTTGAAAACGGAAATACAATAAGTTCTTCTTGTCCCATTGCCGAGTGCTTATCCATAAGTTAAATGCATTTGAGCATTAATGAGATATAATAATGACTAATTTCATTATTTTAAAGCGAACTATTAGTTATGTTGTTATTCGATTAGTTATTGTGTTTAAATAACTTATGATAATAAACTTCTACTGTAGTATGGTTTTATTAGTAATTATGGCCTACATCAAATGTTAAAACTTTGTTAAATCATACATGTCGGTTTAAAAGTTAGAGCCGAAAAGGTAAGTCACTGGGTACCCCCTTGGGACTCCGTATCTTCGTTAAGGGGCACTTTAGGATTTGTTTTCTTCTCACAAATTAGGGTTGTTTTGACCTCCCCTATATGCTCCCCAGAGTATACAATATGTTTACCGGACACCCTGTATGTATGTTGAAAAAAATTTATATTTTAATTTTTAAAATACCCTGTATCTTATGTTTCAAGTATTTTAGAAATGGAGGACGTAGTTTAGATCTAATATACCGGCTGCAAAAAAGTTTTTTATGAAAACATAGACGGAACATAATAATATATGGTTTTTCATTTTAAAAAAATAGAAGTTTGCGCTTACCCAATTTCTGCACACCCTGTATAGTAGTAAATTTTTTAAAATGTATACTAATCACGTAGTATGGTGTAAACCGCTGTTTGAGAAATACAGATTCGTTTATCAGATCGTTGACACACCCTGTATATTTTATGTGGCTGTATGAACTCGCAGCTAGAAACTTCTTGAACAAATAATTAAAACTATTTTTTAAATTGTTGTTATTTCACATTCCATTTTTCTTTTGTTACGTTTATTAGAAGCTTTCATAAAACTATATTTAAATCCTGTCATGGAATTAGAGCTGCAGAAATGTTTATAAAATAGTTTTGTTGTGTTTTCTAAAGGCTTTAAAAATAATAATGGAAACTGAGGTATTTTTTAAGGCGCTGCCAATGTTACAATTATATCTTTCGTGCTAACTAACCTAAACTTTTGAGGGAAATTTTATGATAATAAATAATGAAATAATCGATTAATCGAAATAGCCGATTCTTCGATTAATTGATTAATCGAAATAATCGATGTTTCTGATTAATCGATTATTTTTTAAAATCGAGTAAATAATAGAAAATATTTTCAGAAAAGTCACTTAGTATCGAGATACCGTTTTAAGAAAGATCGTCAACCTAAAAATTACATTATATTATGCCGATTCAGGGCAAGGGCCTAGCGACACATAAAGCAACGGTTCCCGTCACCCACACTGTAACCAAGGCCATTCCAATGGCCGCCGGGCTTATGACCCGGTTCTTTGGGCGCATTTCGGACCGTATTATTACGGTCCGTATGCGCCCAAATCTGCTCATATCAAAATCTTGGGTTGAAATGTAATACATTAGGCTTAAGTTGAGATATTAGTTATAGTTTAGAAATGTAATGTATAGGAAATAAAGAACTTAAAAAGAAAAAGTTCCCGTCTGATCACCGAAGTTAAGCTCGCAGTTAGTACTTGGATGGGTGAACGCTTGGGAAACACCGCGTGCTGTTGTCTTAGGAAAGAGTGTAAAATAAATCAACATCAAAACCATCCTATTCACGCCGGACAGGCCGGATGAGATCGGATATTTCGTATAGGATGAAGGTGCCGTTTCACACTCCCCAGTCGGTAGACTGCACGATTAAAAACCGTACGGTTGATGACCGTTTCAAGATGGCCGTAAAAATAGTAAAATTAAAAAAAAAAAATATGCCGATTCATTACTTGAAGGTTAAATATAGTCTGCGGTTCCTTTGGTTTAAAGAAATATGTGTATTTTGCATGTGTTTATACCTACCACAAACATAAATATCTTTTTTATAGATCCTAAAACCTAAATTTGTTCAATGGCGCTTTAAACCTATTGTCTTTTTGTCATATTTTCCAAGTAATGTTGGCATTTAGTCACAGCTCGGTAAAAATAGTATTTATGATACCGATAATACAAATGACCACAATATATAGCGAAAGTAGCTATTATATACAAAACCATATATTCAAATACTTAACCAAACCACTAAAAAAAAATTAAAATTTGCAACCAATTCTTACCGAGAAACTCTTTAGGTACCTATACCGACACCGACAGTAAAGTAATAAATAACGCGACGGCGACGCTTTTCACGGTGGATTCATTTGCTAAATAAACATAATAATAAATAAAACACTGCTCTATACTCTATAATATGGAATAAAATGAAGGTCCGATTTGTTAAAAAAATTACACTTTTTTAAGCGAATGATTGATTCGCAGGTGATCCTCACCCTTACTTCTAATACGGCAACTGATTATGATTTTTCCCATATTCCTACAGTTTTTTTGGTACCTTAAGTTGGTTTTATCTCTTGCTTATCCCGATATTTTCGATAAAATACTCTGCATCTTTATTTTATCCCATGTTTAATTTATTATTGTTTGTTATTTTTTACATATACAGGGTGTCTCAAAAGAATGGAATATTGCAAATATCTCCTTAATCAATGCATTGTCATAAAAACGCTCGGACACGTCGATTATATTTTTATTTTTTACACATTTCAAAAATATTTGTTTCTATACAGCTTATCCCACAAAAGCTGAGAACACGACTACTTCGTTTTTTCAAACGAAACACCACAATTTTTTATACATTTTTGTGTTTTACGGAAAATTCTACACAGATTTCATGTAACATAGTATGATGGCAAATATAATACAAGGTGTGAAAAATTACCTTTAAACAAAATCGAAGATACGTGATTTTAGTCTAATTCCTCGGTAAAAGTTGCACCTGTTCAAGTACCAGTAAACCAACATGAGTTTTAATTATTTGTATTTTGTCAATCAATTGACATAAGTTTGAATTGTAATATTTACAAAAAGTAGTGATATTACTGCACATTATGGGTTATTTAACCGATGAACAGCGAAACGAAATATTAATATTGAGGGGCAGCGGCGACCGAAAACGAAGTCAACAAGAAGTTTGTGATTTGTTTATTGAAAAATATCCGAACCGGCAGATTTCTCAGTCGACGGTAATCAAAGTTGTACAAAAATTTTCAACATAATATGGAAATGTTAAGAATCTACCGAAATCCGGGCGAAGAAATTCCTTAACTGATGATAAAAAAATAGATTTGTTTTTATCTATCTATGAAAATCCTCACTATTCACTTAATTTATTATCAAGAAACAATGAATCGCATAGAAGTTCAATCCACAGATTTTTTAAAACAGAAAAATTTCACCCGTATAAAGTTAATTACGTGCAAAAGCTTTTCGATTATGATCCAGTGCGGCGCCTGAATTTTTGTGAGCAAATGATGTAATTATTGTGATTTTTAATTATTTTGCTCAAGGGAGGCCATGCATTTTAAAAGCATCATGGCCGTACTGCGTAGATAAGATGACATGATTGTTTTATGACATTTACGTCTTATTTGAATTTGTGTATTTGTAAAGTTTAAAAATTGGAGAAATTTTGTAATTTTTGCAGTTATTTGAAGGTAGGTTACTATTGCTTTAACTAATATTTCTCCGGGGAGTCGTCTTTTGACTATTATAAAGTGCTATTTGCAGGATTAAAGATTAAGATTGATGATTTAATTTTTGATTTTTTTTTATTTTTCAGCGTATCAAGTTTTGGTGAAGCTTTGTTGCCGGATTGAAAGTTCTACAGTAAAAATGTTTAGTGAAGCACACAAAATTTTTATTGTTGAAAGTTTTTTTAGAAATGGAAACAAAATAGGCGGTGTGTGGAATTACTCTATGCATGACTGCTTTGATGAATTTCGAACCGAGTTTCCTGATGTTGCGGTGACCTTTCATAATTTTCGTACTGGGTCACAATACCTAATTGATAAATTTCGTCAGACTGGTTCTGTTCAACATAAAAAAGGGGCTAGAAGACCAACGAAACGATCGAATGAGGTTATTGAAGAAGCGCGACAAATTATGGAAAATAATCCTTCAACTTCTATTAGGCATTTATCTCAACAAATTCAGCAAACGGATTTATGCTACAGTACATGTCAAACACTTTTGAAAAAGGATCTGCATCTATACCCTTATCGTGTTACGGCTATTCATGAACTCCTTCCCAATGACGTTCCCCAAAGACTTAATTTTTGTGAATGGTTTTTAAACAATTTTCAAGAAGAAAATAGTGGTGCTTTTGAAAAAACATTTTTTACCGATGAGGCTTATTTTTATTTATCAGGCTATGTTAATTCACAAAATATGCGAATGTGGAATACGCAAAATCCGCATGTTTTTGTAGAAAGACCTCTTCATCCTCAAAAAGTTGGTGTGTGGGCAGCAATTAGTTCTAGAAGAATAGTAGGCCCAATTTACTTTGATGGCACAATTACAGCTGAGAGATATCGGATCGAAATTCTGACAACATTTATTAATGAGCTTCACGATGATGAATTGCGGGAAGGTTACTTCCAACAAGATGGCGCTACACCTCATGTAACCAGAGAAAATTTAAATTTTTTAAGTGAATTTTTTGAAAACAGAGTTATAAGCCGAAATACGCAACAAATATGGCCACCTCGTTCCTGCGATTTCTTCTTGTGGCCTTTTATAAAAAACTCCATTTATCGAACACCAATTGAGAATATAAATGATCTTAAACGAAGGATTTCAGAAAAAATTGCCGAAATTAATAATTATCCAAACCTATTGGTTACTGTGTCTCTGAGGGTAAGAAGAAACATCAGAAGGTGTCTAGAAGTAGGAGGCGGCCATATAAAGTAGGCTTTCAAAGTAAGATAGCTCAGGATTTTATATTACATACCGTCAAAAAACATTATTTTAGGTTTTCAACGTGACAACGCTGCTTTATTGCAAATTCGCCCTATGATTTAATCTACGCGCTACTGCTACACTATGTATACTGGGTCACAGCCGCCCTTGAGCAAAATAATTAATAATCACTCGTTATAATCAAAATCCAAATCTCTTACGAGGCATCCTATTTACCGATGAAGCAACTTTTTGTCTCAATGGAAACGTTAATAAGCAAAATTATCGTTATTGGGCTCCGACTAATCCACATTGGATCTTAGAAAACCACACGCAATATCGACAGAAAGTAAATGTTTGGATGGGGGTAATTAACAACGGGATGTTGGGACCTTATTTTTTTTAACAAACACTAACGGCCGAGAGATATTTGGATTTTCTAACATTTGAATTAATTCCTTCTCTGGCAGTTATTTTCCCAAATGATCACGATCCAGATATTCCTGGACAACAGATATGGCTACAGCAAGACGGTGCCCCGCCTCATTATGGGCATGCAGTTCGGGAATATCTGAACACAATCTTTCCAAACAGGTGAATTGGAAGAAGCGGGGCGGTGGAGTGGCCGCCTAGGTCACCCGACCTTACCCCACTTGACTATTTTGCTTGGGGATACTTAAAAGAAAGGGTATATCAACACCAACCGCAGAATATCGACGATCTGATAGAACGAATTCGAGAGGTAACGAGGAACATATCGCCAGAAACCGTACAACATTTCTGTGAGAGATTAGGATATTGCCAAATAGTCAACGGGGGCCATTTTGAACATCTGCTAAAGCCGAATGCTTTGTTGCGCTAGTTTAAAAATTAATTTTTAAACTTATTTTTTGAATTTTGTTTAAAGTAATTTTTCACACCTTGTATTATATTTGCCATCATACTATGTTACATGAAATCTGTGTAGAACTATCCGTGAAATATAAAAATGTTAAACAAGTTTAGTGTTTTATTTGGAAAAACGAAGTAGTCGTGTCTCCAGCTTTTGTGGGACAACCTGTATAGAAACAAATATTTTTGGGATGTGTAAAAGATCAAAATAAAATCGACGTGTCCGAGCGTTTTTATGCCAATGCATTGATTAAGGAGATATTTGAAATATTCCATTCTTTTGAGACACCCTGTACAGGGTGTCTACTTTTCGTATGTTTTACGGGTTATCTGCGTTATTAGTAAAGATAGTGTTACTTTTTTGAGAAACAAACGATGCCACAAACAGAATTTTCATAGCCCCCTTAGTTTTTTTTTAGATACAATAGGGTGATTTTGAAAATTTTGTATTTTGTATCTCGGTTACGCTGCAACTTATCAAAAAGGTAAAAAATGAACTTATTAGTTTTTTTTACGTGGAATCCAGTGGCTTGGTCAGATTTTTTCTATGTTAAGTTGTTTTCGAGAAAAAACAGCAAACTTGCATTTTTTAAATGGGAGACCCTATATATTTTTAGCTATTATGATTCAGTTAATCACAAGCCTCTCAAAAATGTAAATACTTTATAGCTGTTTTCAATATGAAGCTCAAAATTTAAATTTTTTAACAAATTTACATTTTTTTAAACGGCACACCGTATAAATTTTAAGATTAAACAATTGTCACAAGCTTCTCACAAATATAAAACACTAATTTTAAAAATATATACCTATAACAATAACCTTTATAAATATAAATAACAATTAACTCAGTTGTGTTATACCTTCAAAAATCAATAGCTACAATTATTTGATGATTTAGGAAACTGTCTCATAAATATTGTTCAAACTGTTCTCCATTATGCCTAAGACATGTTTCACACATTGTTCTGATTCGCCTCAGTGCATTTAAAATAATAAAAGGCCGTGCCTGTAAATCCCTAAAGGCTCTTTCAGTGGCTTCTCTTAAATCTGCCATCGTTTGGTACTGGACGGTAAAAAAATATTTTTTAGGTAGCCCCACAAAAAAAATCCAAAACCGTTAAATCGGGTGGCCTGGGTGGCCATCTTACAGGTCCATGTGTTCCAATCCAGCGGCCAGGAAAATTACTGTTAAGATATTATGCTCTTACAATTTGAGCATTGTGAGCGGGAGCTCCGTCCTGTTGCAAATATAAGCTATTAAGATGAGCTAGGGGCACATTCTCTACTATTTCGGGTACAATGTTTTTCAAAATTTCTAAATATCTATTTGCATGTTCAAATATATTATATAAAATTCCAGTATGAAGCATGAAACGCTAAGCCCAAATTTGCCTTGCCGTTCCCGTGGAAATATAATATGTTGATTTTCCTGGCACCAAAACATAGTATTTTGCCGATTAAATATACCGGCACTGGTAAAATGACTCTCATCAGACCATATAATCGTTCTTTCAAAATGATTTTCTCTATTAACATTTTGTAAATACCAATTACAAAACTCTACGCGGCGCTCTGCGTCACCGAGATGTAAGTTTTGTACGACATGAAACTTGTATGGCTTAAACTTGTGTTTTTTTAGAATAGTTTGAACCCTTGATTTTGTAACACCGACAGAACCTTCCACTGTTCTACAAGAACTACTTTGATTTGTTTCAATTGAAGCCAAAACATTTACTTCATCAATGTCTTGGTTTTCCTTATTGTAAATACTAGGTCGGGGTTTGGAAAATGAACCGACTTCAATTAAGTTTGATTTTATTTTTAAAAATATTCTTTTATCCGGCTGTCTTCTTTCTGGGAATCTGCGAATATTACGTTTTTATATATTTTAAAATATGATGAAAAATATAAAAAGATACCCGTACCTGTTAAAATAAACTTCTAATGCTTCATCCGAATTTTCGTTACACTGAATATAACAAACGAACATATCGTACTTTTCATAGTTCTCGAATTTTGCATTCGCAGCCATAATTAAGAACAAACTGCTATTTATCGAAACTGAATAGAAATAAAGAACAGAAAATGAATAACCTATTCTGACAGTAAATAAAGATTTTTTCAGATAACAAGCCTGTCATCTTTTGTTTTCCTAAATACCCGTCATGGCCTACTAAAAAAAAAATTAAATTTGTTGAAAAATGTAAATTTTGAGCTTCACATTGAAAACAGCTATAGAGTATTATATATTTTTGAAAAGCTTGTGATAAACTGAATCATAATAGCTAAAAATATATAGAGTGTCCCATTTAAAAAAATGCGAGTTTGCTCTTTTTCTCAAAAAAAATTAAACATAGAAAAAATCTGACTAAGCCACTGGATTCTACGTGAAAAAAACTAACAAGTTTATTTTTTACCGTTTTGATAAGTTGCAGCGTAACCGTGGGGTGTCCTAAAATGCAAAATTTTCAAAACCACCCCGTATCTAAAAAACTAAGGGGGCTATGAAAATTCTGTTGATGGCATCGTTTGTTTTTCAAAAAAGTAACACAGTGCCGCGAAAACCGCAACCTTCTATTTTTACTAATAACGCAGATAACCCGTAAAACATACGAAAACTGGAAACCCACTGCAGGACGAACTGTACATAGTTTTTACATAGTTTTTAATTACATTTACTTTACTTTAACGCTGTATGAAATAAAAACTTGGTTGGTTGAAATTAAGTGTTTTACTCTCATATAATTCCAAATAATCGTAAGCACCCCTTACTCGATTGTTTTAGTTAATTAAAAATTGCCCAATCGACCAGGACCAAATAAATTATTAGAATATTAATTTGATTGTCCCATTTATTAATTATTCGAAACAATAGAAATAATCGATTAATCGAGATAATCGGTTAAGACTTTGGTAATCGCCCACCCCTAGTTATGGACCTTTCATCTGAAATATCGTCGTCAAGATTTCTTGTTTTGTAAAATAATTCATCCTGCACATTTTACAGAGATTGACAATAAAAGATGTATCATACATTTACCGGTAATAAGCATTAATCACAATTTTATTTAACACAACAATTATTATTTTACGTTTTCAATTGCTTCTAGCGGTACTTGTGCAAGATTCTACATAAGATAAATGGTATGCACTTGACTTTTTCGAGTAAGTATTTCTAGTTGTGGAATCAAAAAAATAGTGGTTGATAAAATACCTTAATATGTTTATATTGCCATTATTTCCAAAATAATGAAGTATCGTTGGTACCAATACCAGGGCATAATAGTTATTTATGTATCTAGGGAATTATAATGATTTTAATCACCGAGGGCAAAGGTTACGTCCCGAGGGCCTTTGGCCCGAGGGACAGCAATTGCCCGAGGTAATTGAGACCCTTATAATTCCAGTGATACATAGATAATTTTATTTCTGACCGATTTTAGTAACATTTTCTTCATTTTTAAAGTGGAATAAATGTTTCAATAGATGACAATCAATTTGACATTAGATGTCAATCGTTTGATTTTATGTCAAATTTTTTTAATATCCCAAGGGAGTTATGACCCTTATAATTCCCGCGTAACTAAGACGTTATAAACTAATAATATACCGGTCAGAAATAAAATCATATAAATCCTCTTTAATCCTAAAAACTTGATAAAAGCATTTATTTTTGTTTTAATTCTAAAATCGGGAGCCTGCTTTACTTTTACAATTAACGTAATAACGACATTAAAAATTTTCAACTTCATCTAATCCCGTAATTAAATACTAAAAAATACAGGCTAATAAATATAAACACACGAAGCAATTAAGGCCCCCTTGTTTGCTTTCCCTTTTTAGCTTTAAAGCGTCGTGCATGCAGATTTAGTATAATGGACAAGCATTTTTGTTTGTGTTATTCAGGGACTTTATTACTAGATACAAGTGTGACTGTATGCTATGTTATAAATAAAACCTGCTATAAAAAAACCGTTTTTGTAAGTGAGAATATTGTACACGATTACTCATTACAATATTTATTTATATATACCATATATACATTTTATAGTGTGTGCTCTGTGTACCGTAGTCCTATATTTTGATTTTTTTTAGAAAAGGTCACTGTTGGGGAAACGATCATCCAAATGTATTAAATATAATATAATTAAATGCAACAAATGTTTTTAGAATCAATTCTACTGTTAAATACATTAAAAACATAGTGTTATCGCCGGGATAGGCATAAAACTTGCAAATATTATCTTTTAAAATACATATAATATGTCCTAAATAATAAACGGCTAGTCGACCGTTATTCCAGGAAAAAGCAATGTTCCACGTTTAGATGTTAAAAGTATAACCCTTTGACAGCGTTTTGATGCTCTAGGAGGGTGACACGGCACGGTACAGTTTGTTTATTGCCGTCCGATTGATTGGGAGAAAACATGGCGGTTGTGTGGCCTATCAGAATGCAATGTTGGTTTGTCGTCGTGACAGCGGGGGCGTAACCTTGCTGTCAGATGATATAGTTTCCCTCTTCAAACACACTACACTTTGGGCTTTGATAAAGCAAAGTGGCATGTCAACAAACGCACGTGGTTTCTCTCCGTCGGAGTGAAACAAATAGCATTGCCTAAAAAAAGGCACACAGCAAATGTATTAAACAAATGTAGTGATTAGTTTGATTGTAAATCAGTAGTGAATAGTTATGTTATAGTACGTTATTGTAAAATCATGTACTAAAGAAGTTTTGTTTGATTTGGAGAAATAAACGCCAAATTCCCACAGTGAAAAGTTCGTGTAATTCCTTCACTCAGTAAATGAAAGAATCAGTGAAATTAACCTACAATCGAGGAACATAAAAGCCTCATGAATTGTTGACGCAAGTTAAATAACAACAATTGGCTTGCTTAACAGTCACTCATAAAAAAGTTTTGCTTTTCTTCAGAAGATATAACCAATAATCAAAGTCAAGAGTTGCCAAAAAGTTTTTATTTTGTTTTAAACCATGTAAGTTATTTACAAATTAAGTTTTTTCTTCGAGGGTCAGTTTTGACTAAAGCACAGCACTGCACGATTATTCCTTTATGGCGCTCTGTGACAAGTATGGGTGGGCTGCAGTGACTCGTCGTGTATTTCTACCATGCACCGCTCTGGGTGGAATCAAGCGGGCAACCTCAGTTAAGCACTTGCCATGTAATATTTGCAAAATATTCGCCAACCTGCTCGCGCGATGTTCAAGGCTTTCCCGGTTGTTTGTCAGATCATGGTAACCGATCAAGCGAATGACTCTTCTTTGAATGGAATTCAGTAATCTCAGGGTGTGTTTAGTAGCAGAACCCCAAATATGCACAGTAACAGTACTCCAGCGATGGTCGAATTCGGGCTTTATAGATCATCAAAAGTTGTTGGGGTATATAGAGGTTCTTAGTTCGGAAAAGTACTCCAAGTTCCTGCGAGGCTGCCTTGGCAATGGTCGCAATGTGACTATGCCAAGATATATGACTATCTAAATTGACGCCCAATAAATAAATTGATAAAGCCAAGGGAATTGAGGGTCCCGCCATGACTATATCCGGTTCTTCAACATTACCTTTTTTAGAAAGAAATGCCGTCTGAGTTCGCTTAGCATTAAAATCTACTTGGTTACTATCACCCAATATTAAATGTGTCAAATGATATCAAGAGGGCTTTCTAAAAATCAAGAAATATATAGAGTTTCCATTTAAAAAAGATAGAATTTTAATATTTTGCATAATGTGATCACCCTGTATAGTAAATATACTGAACGCAAATATTTTCGATCGTAAAGATTGTCAATATTCTAAAATATTATTTTTGAGTGTACTACTTGATTCAGTTGCTTTTAGTAATTTGGAAATGGTTACTAAACTTAGGCAATTTTTTAGATAAAATCGTAATTATTATTTAAACTATTAAAAATAAATCGAAATAACCCGATCCCAAAATGATCAGCAGCTGCATTCCCATATTTTGGGCCAATAATATACAGGGTTTTTCATTTAAAAAAATGGAAGTTTAGTTCGCCTCACTTTCTTGTATAATGTAAAATATTTTTAGAATATACCACTTTTAATTCCAGACCTGATGCTGTTTCAGTATTTTTCATAAGTTCTTCGATAAGGATGTAATCTTCTGTCCCCGCTTCGTTGGCGGACCCGGTATACCTAAAGGCTACAATCAATAAAGCATTAATTGGAGAAAATTTCGTTACGCCAAACATATTCTTAGAGCTTTATATTAAACACGATCCAATTTTTGTAAGTAAGTTTTGCAAGGTAAACCATAAATTGCTGGACTATAGCCAATAATACATCCTATATAAGACTTATAAAATATTAGTAAAATTATATATCACTGAAAGTATAGTTGTTCCAAGCTTAATTTGATGACATAAAAAAGCGTTAACCTCCTGACCATAGGCGTCGCTTCTACCAAATAATTAAAATGCGGATTGGTGTAAATTTTTAATATGATTAAATAGTATATATTATAGCTTGTTTATTATAGTTTAAATCGATAAAAGGTTTGTACCCGAGACTTCGCTTGCAGAGAATATCCTTAAAATGGCCTTTCTGTAAAAAAAAATGCCAATTTTGCCAAAAACAATTTAAAAATATAGCTAATACCGATAAAAGGTTTGTACCCGTGACATCGCTTGCAAAGAACACATGCATTTAATATTTTTAGAATGGTCTTTCGGAAAGAAAAATGCTTATTTTGACGAAAATAATTTAAAAAAATTGTATTTGTCCTGCCAGGACCGCGAGGTGGTACTATTAGTTTTCCTTGCCAAGAAAGGGGCGGGTACTATGTTAGTTGGAATATACAGTTAGTAGTTAGAATTCAGTATATATGTTTTAACAGCAAATTGATCGCATCAGTAGAATCACAGTAAACAAATTTTTAAGATACGTGTTAAACGAACATAATTAATTTAAAATTCATAAACAATTTAATGGCTGGAAACGTCAGAACTTTCAGAAGTAGAATCATTTCCAGGCTAGATTACTACTGGCGCTATAGGTGGTGAAAACAATATCCATTATTTATTTTTATAACATGAGTTACGCAATTTTTTCATACATCGCTATTCACTTCGTTATTATCTGCCAAATATTATCAAGGACAACTGCGCTTAAAGTTAGAGGTTGATTGTTAAGTGATATTCTTTGCTGACAAGAGCAACACATTAGGTACAAAGGCCATCTTTACTTCCGGCAAGATAACGCGTTTTCCTCTCGAACACGGTGTACCAAAAGTACAATTTGTACTGTCTACCCAACCATACTTAACAACATCATTAGTATTAAACCAAGTTTCATTTGAATAAATTGTACTTTTATCGAATTAATAGCACTCCTTTATTTTGCGCAAATAGTTCTCTCGTAGATCAATAATACGCAGGGATTCCATTATAACCATTAGATTATCTAACTTTTAAAGCCACATTTTAACAAAACATCGAGCAATGTAACCTTGCAATTTATCACGAACCAGTTCTAAAGTTGGCACTATAATTATCCTCGTAAAAGTTGTAAATAGTTCGCAGAATAAAATCCCTTGTAGTATTGTCAGCCGTTCTGAATTTTTGATTTATTGGTGTGCCCTTCATGGAATGACCGGTTACAGTCCTCAAATTAATAACGTTATAATTTCTTATAAAACCCAAGTTGTGGTAATTCATTACAAGTACATTCTTGAACAAAGCGTATTTTTAGCATTTCCCGGATTTTGTTTTTTAAACACGCGTTCATATTTAAAATAATGCATTGACATTGATTATGTGAATCTTTGTTTCTTAATTCCGGTTTTATTTCGCTTTCAATGACCGACTCTGGCATCAACTCATTATATTCCTGCGATAATTCACATTGACCTTCTATTTCAAATTGTCGCCAAAAAGTCACTGATACAATAAAATATAGGTAACAAGTAAGAACTTACTTGTATAAAACCACACAGTTGTGGTGAAAATGAAATATGTAAATTACAGTACATCGTTTCAACCAGCCACGCCACTGTCCGATTTTCAATATCGCCTACCTGAAGCATCAACTGATTTTAAAGCTGATAAGAGATTACCTAATTGGCGAACCTTTAGCTATTTGCTGTTCTTGTCTACAGCATATAAATTTGTATTTAGATGGTGCTCTATTAATTTTCTGACTCGGAGTCTCATTTCGCACTTTAAATTGCGGGTGAGCCTCGACGATCTATCGCTAGGGTGTTGCCAGTTCTATTAAGTTATATAGGAGGAACATAAGGGTTTGTTAATTGTTTATTTTTTTTATTTAGCAACAGTGAAATTCCTTTTAGTTTCATTTAAACTATTTTTGTATAAATACTATTTCTGAAGTAATACAATAATTATTATAATATTCATGAATGGTGTGCTCTTTCTTTCTTTGACATTGGAAATTTCTTGTTTTAAAGTAGATTTGCAAACTAGCTTACAAGAAAGTTATTGACTATAAATTAAATACTGATATAAAAGAACACTTTTAATAAAAACTTCAAGAATTTTTAAAAAAAGATCTGACAACCCCGATTATGATGCCGGTCCCTTTGAAGCCCGGTCAAAGCTTTTTTATCGAGTTTTTTATTCATCAAACTGACTTTGGAAAAAGTATAACATGCTGTGTTTCATTCAGTATGCAGCCTCGGCTGACACTTCGGCGGTGCAAGCTTCTTGGCCTAACAAATTAATAATGTTTGTTTTCTACTCTTGGTAACATGATCTACAATTTTAGTCTTTGACTGGCTAAATCAGTATATTTCGGATATAACAAAGTTGGCTTAAATGGATATACTTTCATGACAGAAGTCTGTCATCAAACGTTGTACGCATATTTTTGCAGTAGACAAACCAACAGTCAAAGGAAGTTTTCAAATATTTAAAACGTACGTATGTTTTGCTAATTATGCTGTCACACAGTATGCGTCCGTAAAAATAAAGTTGCCAAATGACAATGACAAACATGTTGGTATGTTATACAAAACCCACATATAAAAGCTATTCTAAAATGGAAATGAGAAGGTAAACAAAGGGACCCTAATTGCTTTTTCTGTATATTTTTCATTTTAATTATCAGGTGAAATGAAGCAAAAAAATTCCCAAGCCTAATTTGTACTGTATGAGGTATTTTTAAAAGTACCTAGCTTTTTTTTATTATTATTTTGATTATGGGGTGATAATTAAAATAACAGTATTAGTTACAAAAATAGGTCTGAATTTACGACTCTTTGGTAATGTCTGTATTTTTTTCGTTTTATTGTCAGTAAGTTTTTACAATATGAAAAAGGAGTCATTCGCTTGATCGGTTACCACGAACAGGTACATATGTAGCAATGATGACAAGCAAATTTTGTGCCCGAAAATTGACCAAGAGTATCTCTATTTTCTTATTAGTTTAATAATTTAAACACTATTTTAGTCGACTTATATCTCATAATGAGTTTTATTTTAGATACTATTGAACCACTATAATATAAATAGTTTTATTGGAAATTTCCCTAGTATCAATTTAACTGGAAATTTTACACGGAAATTTTAAAAAATTGATAAGTGGAAATTGCATCCGTTTTGAAAATTACATCTGGAAATATCCCGGGGATAATTATTGTCATGTTTGTTATTAAAGTAAGGTATTATTTAAATAAATAAATATATCAAAATCATCTTTTTAGCAACTACCTAAATAAACTTTTATCAACTCAAATTTCCGATCAAAACATAACACGTGCCTAAAATATTTCCTAATGGAAATTTTTGAAAATTTTGTCTTCAGCCAATTTAAAAAAAAAAAAAAACAATCGTGCATTGCACCTGAAAAAATCCCGAACCCGCAGGGTGAGGGATTTTTTCTTTGGTTCGGGATTTTTTCAGGTGCAATGCACTCATGCTTTTGTTAAAAAATTGATTTCAGACAAAATTTTCAAAAATTTCCGGAAATATTTCACACACTAGTTATATTTCTACTGGAAATACCATGATTTTCTACTTGACATACAACATTTCGACTTCTATAAGTAGGGAATATCGGTTTTTACTCTGTGTACGACAATAAAACTAAACTTTAATCTGTATTCAGCGTAAGCAGCGGATAAGATTGAAGAAAGTCTGCTACCTACAAAAAGTAAGCTACGTTATGAGAAAGAAAAAAATGACCATGGTCAATAATAAGGCATTGAAATCCATTATTGACCGATCTTCAAGAATCTATTTGAACGCAGGTAACTTGATTTTGTACAACATGAATTCATAAAAGTGATTTCTTGTGGTTAGGCAACCAGATAATTATCAATATACATATTAGATTATTACAGATGCTATTGTAAAATATCGATACAATCAACATTTTTCCTGCTTCCATCCTTAATTCTGGAGGTGTACACATAATAATATCACTAACATTTTCTTCGCTCATTTTTTAAAAAAACGGAAAACTCGTGAAATCTAATGACATAAATGAACAAAAATTGACATTAACAAAGCCACCTGACAAGACAACAAAATATTTTGCCAATTCCAAAGCGCAGGTAACTTGATTAAAAAATATACTTATACCTTCCTATAATTTTTTATAATTATTAATACTATAAAGATAAATGTCTTATAAAAGTTTGTAGTAGTGGAAAAAATATTATATTAACCACGGTTTAGACAGCTTATAGCCCTCCCGTCTTAAATCCCTCGTCGCTTCGCTCCTCGTGATTTAAACTCGCCGCTCGGGCAATAATGATGGCTGTCTAAACCTTGGTTAATAATATACTATTTTTCTTAGAAGGAGGCGATTGACAGGTCAAAAGTTCTCCTTATGTAAAACTTAAATACTAAAATAAAGTTGTAAAATTAAGATGTAAAAACATTATACGAAAAGTTTGGTTATTGTAAAATACCTCAAAAAACACAAATCATAACATTACGCTGTAAATTAACATCAGAAATATCCTCGGAATACTCACACGTCATGGTCAGAGGTCACTTAAAGTAGGAAAATATCGACTAGGCAATATAATGTTGTGAAAAGGAAAATTCCCTAGTCGATATTTTCCTAGTTTAAGTGACCTCTGACCATGACGTGTGAGTATTTCGAGGATATTTGTGATGTTAATTTAAAGCGTAATGTTATGATTTGTGTTTTTGTAACTTTGTAAATGTAATTTGTAAGTAAATCTTTTGTAATCTTTGTAATTTTACAACTTTATTTTAGCATTTAAGATTTACATAAGGAGAACTTTTGACCTGTCAATCACCTCCTTTTAAGAAAAAGAATTTTGCTAAAATGTCCTTTCTATTTGTACTATTCTCTTGTAGAGCCTAAGCCCTGATAATGACTCAGTGTTGAGCCGAAAGCGCTTGGCTGAAATTTCCCAAGAATTATACGCTGAGTACAGATTAAAGTTTAGTTTTATTTCGAATTCTTTTAATCAACCCTTCATTTTAATCAAGAATGATAGTTCGACACTGTCAAGGTTAATTGGTTAATTCCCCCCTGGTTACTTCCTTCGATTGCACTACTGCAAAAAAACTTTTCAATAAGATAAAAAAGGGTTATTATAAAGTTTTTTTGTGTGGAATTTTTGTAGTTTCTTTTTATAGAAAGCTTTGTTTTTGAGTTATGACTCAAACCTGTGTTTTTCTTTGTTTAATAGTCCATATTTATTTCTTTTAAAAAGGGATAATTTTAACATTTTTTGTAAAATTAATCATTTTTCGTATAGAAGGTTATGCCATGGTCAAACACGGATAGCCATGACAGAAAACCAATGTAAATGTAAATTCGCCATTACGGATTATTTTCAAATATTACTGAAATTTGTTTGATTTTGTAAGTTTATTTTTTATTTCTGTGAAAAATCGTTTAACATGGAACAAAATCATAAATATAAAAGTTACGAAAAACACGATATGAATGTTAGTTTTATCCAAGCTAATGTAGACGCGAACGCAGTCTAGGAGCTGTATTTAAATAGGTTAGTTTTAAAATCATTTGTTAGATACCATTAATATTCGTAATAAAAATAAAAAAGTTTTATTTATTATTGCCATCTATTATCAGCTTGTTGTTACATATTTAAATTTTGCGTAGATATCCATAAAGACAACCACCTGATGAAAGAATATTTCAAAAAATCCAGCGCCAATCTCATTGAGCACGGTTCTTTTAAAAAATCAATGCCTAATCTTTACAACAAGGAAAACAGGCAAGAAGAAAAAATAAATGTTTTGGCCTCTGCTACGGTACAACAATCTATATCATGCAGAAAAGTGTATGATGAAGTTGGGATTGAAAAATCAAAAACGCAGTTAATACTAAAAAAATATAATTTTAAATAATACAAATATTATCTCGTTCAACATTAGCATCCCGGTGACGCAGAACGTAGAATATTAGGTACTTTGCAACTGGTACCTACAAAATGTTGCAGAAAAACGCAAATTTTGAAAGAAAGGTGGTATTGTCCGACGAGGCTTATTTTACAAGTTCTGGTATCTTAAACCGAAACAATTCAATATACTGGTCCAAAAAACGAACACGTAATATTTCCACGAGAACGTCAAGGTCAGTTTGGAATTAGCGTGACATTCTTTATTTTTGGCACTAAAATTAAGGATTTTATCTATGAAGGAACTTTAACCGGAAATAGACACCCAGATATAATGCAAGATGCACTAATGAAAATATTAGAGTATGTTCCTTTGACCGATTTAAATAATATTTAGTACCACTAAGTCCCGAGTCACAATTCTCATATAGTGAGAGAATATTTAGAAACCACAATTCCGAATAAATGGATTGGTACCAATGGACCTGCCAGATGGCCTCCAAGATCACCTGATCTTTCCGTGTTGGATTTCTTTTATGGGGGTATATAGAAATATCACAATATTGATCAACTTCGAGAAGCTACTCATCAAACCTTTAGGCTTTTGAAGGAAAGGCCAACTATTTTATTACATGCATTGCGAAGAACCGAAACGGTGTGCCGAAAGTGTTTAGATCAGAACCGAGCCCAATTCGAGCAATTTTTCTGATTTAATGAAATAATTTATTTGATTTATTGTTAGTTAAAAGTTATGCAATAATATGAAGTTGTATAATAAAAAAGTGTTGTTAATTTTCTTTTTTATTTGCGGGCATAGCCTACGAAAAATGATTAATTTTACAAAATGTTTTAAAATTATCCCTTTTTCAAAGGAAATAAATATGGCTATTATATATTTTTAAAAAGCTCTTTAGAAGAGGGATTGGACAAGGAACCAATATATAGGGTGCCCTATTTAAAAATTCACAAGTTTAATAATTAATAACTAAAAAACAGAACCTTTTAGAAAAAAAAAGTAACTACGCCACTGAATGCTAGGTACATAAAAAAACTCTATAATAACCCATTTCTTCCTTATTGATAAAATATCAAATATTCGAGATACAGGGGAACGTCGAAACTGACAAATTTTCAAAATCGCCTTGTATGTCAGAACTGAGAGAGTTATGAAAATTTCGTTTGCGGCAATGAAAGTTTTATAAAATAATGAAACAGTAAGCCGCAAACCCCATCTTTCTATATTTTATGATAAGAGAGCTGGTACCTATAGGAAAATACACGAAAACTGGACACCCCGTATAGGGTGTCCCACTAAGGTCAGCAAGGTACGATACTAGGGGGCCAGAGTTACTAAGATATATCTAAAAAGTCAAATTTTATCAGATTATCGCTATATTAAGGTACTGTTTTAATTACGAAAATAAAAGATTCGTTAATTTCTGCGGAAACTTGTTTTTAAGACTTTTTTTGTATCTTAGAAAATATGGGATGGTTAGAGGATGCTTGTGGAATAAATACTTTTTGAATTTCATCCTTGCTTCCATATGCTTTACCCAAATTTATCAGCAGCAAGTCCTGAACTCTGCGCTTAAACAATGTTGTTGAAAGATTTTTTAGATCCTCCGAAGGCGAGAAGAATTTATTCTGATACATTTCCAAATTTAAAAGGTTTATAGTAGCTTAAGAAAAACAGGTAAAAAGTTAATAAAAACAAAAAAAAAATGCTAAAAGTAGCCAATCTTTTGCTAATCCATTTTAGGAAGCTTTGTCCGCATAGTGATGGGCCTCCAAGGCCTTGGCAAGGTACCCTTAGTTCGAGGAGGAAATGCTGAATTCCCAAGTTCATGCGACAAAGTAGGTTAATCGTGAGTGCCTTCGAGAACAAGTGTTATATCCTTATTACGTCCACAAGGTACACGCCATGTCTCCTGCTGCTTTTCCTGCAAGAGGTAACTTGGCTTTTGCAACGATTTAGGCAAAATCATTTTTTACTAGGATTGTTTTGTTCAAGGGCTTTCTCCGAGATGGAGTAAAAAATTGCCATAATTTGCATATCTGGGCATGAAGAAAATATCCATGCAACAGCGCAGACAAAGCACCAACAAAGATTCATGGTTAACATTGTTGAGAAATGATTGCCCAAATGCGATAAAAATAATGAAATTAAATGCAACTAATGGTTTCAGAATCAATACTACTTTTTGTCTAGATAAAATAGCTGCTTTTCAAATATTCCATTAGCAACACAATTCCTCAACGGTCAGAGAAACAGAGAAACAAAATGCATCTAATGTTTGTAAAACGAATAGTACTGTCGTCTAGACCAACAACAAAACCTGCAAATATTATCCTAAATACCGGTCTGTCGCTACGGTTAATTAAGCAATAAAGTGTTCTGAATATAGTTCAATGTTAAAACGTCTATCTTTAGAAATTGTAAAAACGCATATCTTTTGTCACTTCGTGCCGCTAGGATCATAATCAGAAGTAGAGTTAATGTTAAGCCATCTAATTGTACGCCAAAACCCTTTAGGGTCAGCCCTAAATTTTTGACCTAAGTAGGCTCTTTTTTCATTGCGTACCGACGTAGTGTCAAGATGTCTTAACTGTTTGTACTCGTTCTAAGTTATCTTAGCTTTTAGCTTTTTATACTTATAATGAGCTTTGTTTCTCGCAAGCGCATCATAATTTGTATGTTAGGTGTAATCCAAGGTGCAGGCGGCTTAGTCAAGCATGACGTCTTGTAAGGCGCATGGCTATCAAATAGCTTATTAACAGAATTTGTAAAAAAGTCTACCATATCATCAACATCATCTAAATGAATACAAAAAGTCCCAATTGTAACTGTACATATCTGCAAGGAAATGATCATGATTTAAATTACCGAAATCACGAGAAGTTTTAAATTTAACAGAAGTTAATGGTTTTTTACAGTGCACATTACACTGAACTAAACAGTGATCAGAAATGGCGTCCATTCTAACCACTTCGGGATTTTGCACACAATCCAGGGAAGAGGTAACTATAATATCCAAGAGGATACTAGAAGTGTTTGTAATGCGCGTCGGTTGATTAATTATTTGACTTAGTCCATATTAATTTAAGAGGGTATTCAGCATCATAGCCCCATTATGATTAGAATTCAGATCAACATTAAAGTCACTACCAAACAAGACAAGATTGTGACCAGGAAGAATAGAAATTAAAGTGTTTTCTAATACCCTCAAACAATTAACTAAATTTGACTTAGGAGGATAATATATCGAACCCAAGCAAATCTTTTGTCATGTCATTATCATACGGATTTACATCATGAACCCTAAACTTAAAATTGTGATTCAAATAGAATCCAACACCTCCCCCTCTGGCGTCGCGATCACTTCGCACAAATTTGTAACCACTAATTTCGAGTGCTTTAGAAGATATTCCTTTATTAAGCCACGTCTCCGATAAACCAACAATATCAAGCTGCTCAGACATTACAAAATCAGAAAACTCATCAAAGGAAGAACACAGTGATCGCACATTGAAATGACAAAAACTAACAAATTCATTATTAGTGTTATTCATAACAATACTTACTACTGTGGATGCTTTTGCTCCGTAATAGTCTAAATTAATTGAAAAGGAAAGAAAGATGTGGTTACTGAGTGCAAAATTACAAAGTTAAACACTTTCATGGGTGTTTAATTATAAATATAAAATAAAAATAAAATATATTACCAGGTCATATTCTAACTAAATTCATTTATACACAAAACAATAAAAACGACCCGTCAACAAATGCACAATATAAAAATGAATTATCTTTAGTATTTCGATTTAAACAGTGATAAAAAAAAATATATTAGTAGTTCATTGACAAATTTACTCTAGCCGCATCGATAATAAGGTAATACCATTTATTTCTATTTTCATGTTTTATTTAACATGTTTAGATAGAAATAAATAAACATTGTTATTGTAATTTAACAAACATTGTTAAAATGTACATTACTGAAATAAATTCACCAAAGACCACAAAAATAATATGAAAAGATCAAATAATGAAAAATACGCACTTGTTATAGACCCATATTCATATTCAACTATAGTACTACCTGACAGATGAAATCGTGAGAACACAGGGAGAACCGTTATTTTAAATTAACGATGCTTTCTTGTTATTATTATGATCCCAGAAGAAAATTCTACCTCCAGCCGACCAAACCTTATTTTTGCCGTATTTCTTTTTGGCCTGCTCTAATAATTTATACCGCTTGGGAGTTAAGTCCTCAAAGACAGCAAACGGTGCGCCCTTTAGAACTTTTTTTGCTCCCAGTACTTCACTTTTTTCCAATTACACAGAAAATTCACGATAGCAGTACGTGGCTTGTCAGTGTTAGAAGCCGAACCAACACGAAAGCAGTAATCAAGCTCGCTATTAGCGCACTTTATTTTTAAATCAGTATTTAAGAAGTTATTAACTGATTCCATGATAACTTCATCGGCATTTTCAGGCAGACCACAGATGCGCACACAGTTGTTTTTACGGTTTTGTTCTACATTACCGATCTTATCTTCTAACTCCGCGACTTTCTTAGAGATTTTTTCAATACCGGCACTAAGACCATTAATGGATTCACATACCTGCGTAAGTTTGCTTTCCAGTTCTTGTAGCCGAATATCTAGTTTATTTTCAAACTGTACTAAAAAGTTGTTACATATTTTTGTCATTAATTTTTCCATGCAATCCTCCTCAGGGGTAGCGGAGGATGATCCTCTG
Source organism: Polydrusus tereticollis (assembly GCA_963920685.1). Taxonomy (NCBI): domain Eukaryota; kingdom Metazoa; phylum Arthropoda; class Insecta; order Coleoptera; family Curculionidae; genus Polydrusus; species Polydrusus tereticollis. The sequence continues at coordinate 39,246,865 of OY987329.1, forward strand.
TTGGAGCGAGTCGAGCCAGCCATTTAGTTTAGACCACAACTAAATCACCTCGGAGCACACTTAAAACAACCCGTGCCACGTTTGTGAACTAATTTCCACTTAACCGGGAAATTAAGCAATGTACCACTCTATTACTTATTGAGTGAAGATGAACACTACTAATAGAGCATATCAAGCGAAAAAACAGCAATCAATCCTGAAATTAACCCACACTTTTCACAGGACACTTTCGGTTTCTCGCGAGGGAATGCAACTTAAAACTTTGTAAAGTAAACATGTACGTCAAAATTAACGTGTGTCATCGTACGTCGGACATGACAATTGCATTCGCTTAAACAAAAGCACCAAGTAATAAGTATAGTAATATTAGAAAAGTTGTCCTGTACTACAGTTAGTAATTAAAGTTAGTAATTAATCATGTATTAAAGAGTTATCTTGTAAACAAGTGCCGAATTGGATAAATAAGCGCCAAATTAAATGTGATCTAACTGTCTAATTCACTTAGCCAATTATATAAAACCAACCAGTGAGATAACCTAAACCCGAGGAAAATTCAAAGCCTCACTTTTAATGCTGGGAGTTAAAAATACATCTTCATTCCCACAAACATGTTGGCGGGCATTATTGTGAATCATCTCATGGGACCGTTCTTTATTGAAGGCAGATCAAATGGTGCCAAGTATTTCCAAAAAACAAAACTTATTTTATTATGTGTTAGAAAATGCCCTTTAGAAACTAGAAATGAGACGTGGTTTATGCACGACGTTACACCGCCCTATTTTCCCAAGTTAGTTCATTAGAACTTATCAAATATTTTTTGAAATCGATGGATAGGTCGAGGTGGGCCTATTTTATGGCCACCGAGGTCTCCGACATGACTCTATTGGATTTATTTTTATGGTGAAATCTAAAGAGGCTTGTATATTCGACTCTAGTTCACACCAGGGAAGATCTAATAGAAAGAGTAACACTATTTCAACGAAATTCGATACCATCCGGGAATGGTGTTTTAAGTATAACGAGAGAACATCCGTCGGCTAAGGAAATGTATAGAGGTACAGGGTGCTCATTTTGAAAATCTGCTGAAGTAGACAAGAAGAAGCAAATCTTTCACATTTTTAACATTCTTAACATGTTAGCATTAATGCCATGTAATAATGACAAATTTTATTATTCTAATGCGCATTATTAGTTATGTTCTTATTCGAATAGTTACTGTGTTTAAATAACTTATGTCAATAAAATTGATTATTAAAAAAGTTTCGAAAGTCAATGCTTAAACGTGTTATAAAAAAAAATATTTTCTTCGAAAACGGACAATGTCTTTAAAACGAGTATAGAGTACCTTTTTTTACAGAGAAATGACCAAAGTATTTTAAAAATCAGCTTTTAGCTCTGTTAAATGACACCTGTCAATATTCTGGCCCTACAAGTAATAATAATAATAATAATAATAATAATAATGGCTTTGAAGAAGTAGTCCATTACAGTGGAGTTGATATAATAAATAAAACAACGGCAGTCTACCTCCACAATATATTGTGGAGGTAGACTGCCGTTGTTTTATTTAAATAATGGCTTTATTTAATTAGATACGAGAAATATAATAGAAAGTTATAAAGTGGGTGGCGGTATTCAACTATAGCTGCTCATACAAAACCACCACTCAAGCGTGAGGGCAAGTCCGTTGCTCACTTCCCTGACGATGTAAATCATCTACTATGAAAATGGTTATATGAATCTTTATAGCCCACATACAATACTAAACTGTCATTAAATTGTATATGTCGGTTCAAAAGTTGGAGCCAAAAAGGTAAGTCGCTGGGTAACCCTTTAGGGCGCTGTACCTCCGTTAAGGGGCACTTTAGAATTTTTTTTTTATAACAAATTTGGGGTATTATGACCTTTCCTATACGCTCCAGAAAGTATGCCATACACTTACCGGACCCTGTATATAGTATTTTTTGAAATATTTTCAATTCGATAAACTTTTGCCTGCACTTTTCTTGATATCCCAAGCTAGCGATAACTCTCAGAGCCCTACGCTGCAGGGAAACAGTCTTCTTCATATCGTTGCATGTCCCCAGACTACCACAGCATAGAAGATTATTAACTGAAATAGCGCAAAATATGCAATACGCAACAAGCCCTCAGTCACCGCTCCACGAGATCAGACAATTTTGCTTTTGTAATTTAGAGAGATGCCTGAATTAAATTGCTCTATCTAAATTGAAACATTTTAAAATAAATCAGAGAATTATACGTATCCCATCCAAATTTTGACTAGAAATACGAGAACAAATGTCAGTTAGGTTGTTGTTTGAGTTTCACGGGAACAATTCAGATTTCAATTAAAAAATCTCAAAGTAACCCCTATTTGCGCATCAAAATTTCTTGATGTATAGCGTAATATAATTAAAAGTTTATGTTATTTGACAGCGCAAAATGTAGAATACTTTCCAGTTCCCGAAAATCTGATGTTTTTAAATGAAATATAAATATAATATAATCAACATAAGTATACTTTCATGAGTTTTAAAATATACATCTATCACTCGTATTTTTGGTAAACACATATTATTTACAGTACGCTTTCATAAAACTGAAAATTTCAACATTCCATAAAAGTAAACATAATTTTGTTTTCGTTAGGATATATGTTAACAAAACTCTGCAAATGGACATCATAATACTGTATGTAGCAAGATAGTCTCAAGAAAAAATTATCAATAAAGAATAAAACTTGTTGACACTTCTGGTTCAGGTTATTGTAATCATGCAGTCTAGCATGTACTCGCTGAATCGTCATAATGATAATTAAGTAATTTGTAACTGTTAAAATAGCTGATATTAAAAAGGCTAATATAAGCTTAATTAATTTAAGTGGTGGTGACGGGATCACCACCAAACTACTCCTAAAATTACTAGATTGCAAAACCACTATGCTCCAAATCCAACTTGCAGTCAGTGACTTATCACTAGCATATAGAGAGCTTCGGGTTATGCGACGTCAGAAGAATGACTTCCAGTGGCGTGTACAGTTCGGAAAAGAAAAAATGATAAAATGTCATCGCAATGTTATATAAACTAAGTTTATTTTATTAACCCTTAAAACCTAATCCTTCAAGATGACGATCTATTCTACTATGATCTCTTAGTTCTTGAGAATCCATCGATAAATGCCTGCCTTAAAATTTTAAGATCTTCCCATACCTCCTCAAGTGTGTGGTTTGGTACATTTGGGTACATAAATTTTTTTTAGGCTTCAATGGCTCAACAAATCGACAGAAACCTATTTACAGTCTAATACGTCGATTTACGCTATTTGCGGCTATTTGCGACATATTGGCTTGGTTTGGTCCCCCTTAAGATGGAAAAATATTATTTTCTAAGTTATTTCGGCGAATAAATTTTTTTTAAGGGCATTAGTATGTCACAGAATTTATTTAAACCTATATACGGCCTCAAATCTCCAGTTAGGCTATTTTGGATTTAATAATATTTTTTTTTCCAATTATTTGGGTACATACGTTTTTTTTAGGCTTCAATGGCTCAACAAATCGACAGAAACCTATTTACAGTCTAATACGTCGATTTACGCTATTTGCGGCCATTTGCGACATATTGCCTTGGTTTGGTCCCCCTTAAGATGGAAAAATATCATTTTCTAAGTTATTTCGGCAAATAAAATTTTTATTAAGGGCATTAGTATGCCACAGAATTTTTTTAAACCTATATACGGCCTCAAATCTCCAGTTAGGCTATTTTGGATTTAATAATAATTTTTTTCCGAGTTATTTGGGTATATATATTTTTTTTAAGGGTCCAATGGCTCAACAAATTGACAGAAACCTATTTACAGTATAATACGTCGAATTACGCTATTTGCAGCCAAGGGGGACCAAACCAAGCCAATTGGGACATATTGGCTTGGTTTGGTCCCCCTTAAGATGGAAAAATATCATTTTCTAAAGTATTTCGGCAAATAAAATTTTTTTTAAGGGCATTAGTATGTCACAGAATTTATTTAAACCTCTATACGGCCTCAAATCTCCAGTTAGGCTATTTTGGATTTAATACTATTTTTTTTCCGAGTTATTTGGGTATATACATTTTTTTTTAAGGCTCCAATGGCTCAACAAATCGACAGAAACGTATTTACAGTCTAATACGTCGATTTACGCTATTTGCGTTCATTTGGGACATATTGGCTTAGTTTAGTCCCCCTTAAGATGAAAAAAATTATTTTTTAATTTATTTGGGCAAATAAAATTTTTTTTAAGGGCATTAATATGTCACAGAATTTATTTAAACCTATATACGGCCTCAAGTCTCCAGTTAGGCTATTTTGGATTTAATAATAATTTTTTTCCGAGTTATTTGGGTATATACATTTTTTTAAGGCTCCAATGGCTCAACCAATCGACAGAAACGTATTTACAGTCTAATACGTCGATTTACGCCATTTGCGTCCATTTGGAACATATTGGCTTGGTTTATTGGGGCGGTATTGCTCCTATTTTCCCGAAACTCCCGTAATATTTCCAAATATTCTCGCCTTCATATAGATACGTTTTTTTTTTAATTGGTAGGTTCGTTTAAAAACTCTTAATAATATTTTAGGTAAATATGTGGTCTTCTTAATTTCAGTCATCATTTTTTGTATTGTGAATATTTGATTTAGGAAAACAAATCCATGCATTTTGCGACGAATGTTGTATTTTGTGGCATCATCCAGAATATTTCTCTTCCATCCTCCTGTCTGGACTCCACGACCATTTTCCTTTTCGTAAATTTCTTGAGGAAGGCCTTTCAAAACCCTGAGCACAGTGCTCGAAGAAAGTTCCATTAAAGTGACATATATTTCTTCAGCATCCAAAGTGGTTAGTTCAGGATTTCGTTCTCAAATTTCATGGTAAGTATACGTTCTTAACCATTATTGGTTCATTTAATGGTAATTGAGGTTTTTCTTGTATGCGGACAACTAGTTGAAGGTTCGTTAATAGCCATAGTTTACTCAATTAAAAACAGTTAATATCATCAAAGTTTAATAACTATATATTTACACAAAACAATATCTATATTTACGACCCATACCTATACTACGAAAACTGAAAAAAACTTACCAAATCTATCAATAAATTAATAACAAAAACACAAATTAACCAACAAGGGCGAAAACCCTGCCGGCACGCTTATTTTCAAATCTTGGCAGTTGTATGTTGCCACATTTATTTTCTCCGCGATCAAAATCCCAGTATCGGAATCGCCGTGCTATTTTAAATGCATTTAGCTAATTGCGGCTTGTATGACAACGTCGCCTCTTAGGTTAATTGAATGTGTAGTGGCAAATATTACTATACTCGTATACATAAAAAGCATTTACTTGTACAATATTTTATTCTGACGCTTCATTGATTTGGTGATTGGATTTAAATGAGTCACTGATAGAATTTGTGCACTTTGAGTATAGTTTAATTTTATTATTTCTGTGATAAGAGGGTAAAACCGTTTATGTCACAAGTTCTGGGAAGTAAGATAATATCGTCCATTTATATCACAAAAAGTACTACGGAGACTAAACCTTTCTAAATCGTACCCTTGCTGATAATGATGACTTTGAATTGGAATCTGATTGATTTATTAAAGGGCCAATCTTATTAAGTTTAGGTGAATAAGCCAATTTACTTCTGAATACCCTGCGTCTTAATGTGTTTAATGTGCAGTTGGATCCTGTTCCATTAAAAAATATCATCAACCTCAGGACAATAATACCCTTTATACTGTTTCGCCCCGCACTTATAGATTTTTTTTTATTACGTATACAAGTCGACTTTCGCAATCATTTCCCAAATAAACAATAATTTGATAAATACAATTGCATTTAGTAGATAAACTTGCCATACCCCATTCTAAGAAGCGCAGGAGAATAACTCTGAAGAAGACGATATTTAAATAAAAAAGTACATGATATCCATTTTATGATAGACGATTAGCCCTCATGTAGTGCACTACAATATTGTTATGTCAATACCGAACAAGGCGAATCTCCATCCATTATTATTAGGATATTATAGAACTATGTAAACATGGTTGATATCGATAGGTTCAAGAAGGTATAAGCTTAGGTTGTAATTACTATAATTACTAATAATTGTTATCACATCAACTAGGGTATTATGTAAATTATAATGTTAAATGTTTATAGTATGTTATGGGTATACATATTTTGGATAATATTACTACTGACTTCATAGAGAAAACTGCTTTTCATTATGGACCAATTGAAGGGTACAGGCAAAGAAGGGGGAATGTCAAAAAATGTAAATGTTCAGTAAAGCAATTTTAAAGTTTAAAACCCTATAACTTTATATGTGTGTTAGTTTTAGGCCCAATCTTTTTATGAAATAAATTGGGATGTGTATTGGACATTGAAAGACAAAAATGTGTTACTTAGATTTTCCTTACAATTTTTGTAAAGCGTAAAGTCATTGCATGCACTACCACTTGAGTCCATTGTACTATTATTTTTTACTTTGTAACACAATCACTACTAACTAAACTTGTGCGCACCTGTCTACAAACTGAAATAAACACCAAATACGCAGACAAAAAGACTACCGCCACGCCAAGGTCGTAATTTTACGCAGCGCTGTTAGCACTGTTTTTGTGACTTTCCGCCTTCTTAGCCTGATCCGCACGGACATTCCCCCTTTTTAGCCTGTACGGCAAAACTTTAAGTCACGATATCTTTTGACTCTCCTTCTTTTTCGCCTTTATGATGTTACTACACGATAGATTTTCTTATTTCCTATCGAATGGCTTGATTAGTTTAAAATGCGGAAATATTAACATTCCCCCTTCTTTGCCTGTACCCTTCAATTGCCAGTCGTGGTCTAAAACGCTACACTGGTTACCAGTCGTAGCTTTAAAGGTTATTTATAAAATATGATTAAAGTTGAAGTTGTCAGTGATACGGTAATGTTGGAATATAAATCATGGGAACCAACCATTTAAGTGAAAAAATTGTCGTACCCCAGCGAGCAATAATGGAGGCATCTCCCCAGCCCATACAAAATAAAAGTCGTTGCTTAAAACCTTGGGGATTGCATTGTTTTGTTGAACTTGTTAAAAACGATCTGCTACCCAGAGGGACATTTTTTAAAGTATTTAAAGATTAACAGTCACAGTATCTGAAACAGTTTCGGTAATATTTTCTGAAGTTCACTCCAATTTCTTTGCATCCGAAGTGTTTCCTAAATTTTACCAAGTGATTTTGATTCTCCTTGAGAGGGATTACAATGACATGTGTATCTAGTGTGTACCGTTATTTTTTATTTTTACACAATTTTAAAGTGTTTTTAACCTGGATCAGTAGTTTTTGCTCTACTTACTAACGCCCCCAGATAATGATCTGATGAGCCGAATCGTGTAGACTTTATTTAAATTTTTGTTTTTAACAAGGAAGGCTTTATATTTACTCATGCATACTTGTTGAATAATGCTCCAATTTATGACACTCACATTTTATTTTATTTATTTCTGACCGGTATATTATTAGCTTATAACGTCTTAGTTACGCGGGAATTATAAGGGTCATAAATCCCTTGGGATATTAAGAAAAATTTGACATAAAATCAAACGATTGACATCTAATGTCAATTTGATTGTCATCTATTGAAACATTTATTCCACTTTAAAAATGAACAAAATGTTACTAAAATCGGTAAGTAATAAAATTATCTATGTATCGCTGGAATTATAAGGGTCTCAATTACCGAGGGCAAAGTTTACGTCCCGAGGGCCTTTGGCCCGAGGGACAGCAATTGCCCCACATAAATAACTATAAAGTCAGTAATGATAATAATTTGTCAAATGTTTTATTCAGTTGACGTATGTCATGGCAACTTGCGGCCAATGAAAATCTCCCTTTTCAGGCATGTATGTTTGGTTGCATAAACACACAGTATAAAATTATTTGTTGACAGGAGACGACATTTACCTAATAAATTTTATAGCATATTATTTTCTTTTAATTAAAAAAGAAATGCAAGTTAGAAGAAAATAGTATAAAGTATATGTTTTATAAAGCTATAAGGACGCGTGCGCTAAAAGCATGCTTTATAAAACGTTAGAGGGGGGGGGGGCATCGTGGAAAAAAAAATTATATAAATTTACAATATTATTTTTACGCGATCTGTATGAATCCGAGAGATTGCTTACGAATTCTGGGACACCCTGTGTATTAATTTTATTATTCAGGGTAAGTATGCAGCTAAACTCAAGGGTGACATTTTCTACTGAATTTCAAGACAAAAAGCTCATATTTTTTTATGATATGATACAGAACTGCATGATTAATTCCTTATGGCGCTCTGCAAGCAGTGCATGTGCAAATTAAACGATTCACATTGGTCTTGAATCTTTAAAGATTATACTCGTTGGGGAACACGGCCTAAAAGAGAGACACAAAACTGCACCACGTACGAATGGGCGTGTATTTTTACCATTCACCGCTCTGGGTGGAATCAAGCGGGAAACTTCAGTTGAGCACTCGTCATAAAAATATTTGTAAAATAGACTCAAGCCGCCAACCTACCTTCGATGTTCAAGGTTGCTCAGGTTAGTTCAGATCATGGTCGCCGACCAAGCAAGGGGCTCTTCTCTGAATGGAATCCAGCAATCATACAATCATACTTAAAGTATGTTTAAGAACAGTATTACAGCGATGGTCGAATTTGGGCCTTATAGAGCATCGAAGTTTATTGAGGTCTATAGAGCTTATTAGTTCGAAAAAGTATTCCAAGCCTATGCGAGGATGCCTTAGCAATGGCCGCAACCTGACTATACTAAGACATATGGCTATCCCAATTGACGCTCAGTAAATGAATTGAAGGGAATCAAGTGTTTTGCAGTGACTATATCTGGTTCTTCAACATTAACTTCTTTAGAAAATACTACTGCCTTGTATTTTAGCGTTAAATTTCTCTTGGTTACTGTCACCCCAGATATAATTTCTATAATTAATTGGTTTTGGAAGTCGTATTCAGGATATAAATTACTGACTGTACTATTCGATGATCTAACCTTTGCCTCGGTTACTGCAAGTACTGCGAGTACATGAGATTTGGTAGATTGTATATGTTGATGGACTGCATTGAAGTTTGAGTTCAGTCCTCTTATATTGCATTTTGGGGCTTTTAACAACTTCAGGTATTACATAATTTTCATTTTAAATGTTGTCTGAAAGACCCGCCTGGCTGTTGGACATGGTGGTTGTTGGGATAACATCGCTTGATGAGGCGGCAGGACCAGCCCCCACCTGGGGCGAGTTTAACTCTGGAAGTTTTAATCTTGAAACCATCATCAAAGCATTTTTTATATATTCCACCCTGAAAACCGGAGAGATCGGCACAACGACGAAACGTTAGCTCAAAAAGCTCAAATAATATAAGCATAAATAGAAATAGTCATAACCCAAGCGGGCAGTAGTGGAGACATCCACTAAATCCAAACAAAAGTAAAGTCGGTGCTTAGAGCCTTAGGGGATTGCAGAATTTTGTTGAATTTGCAACCACGGTATTTTTAAGATACAGGCTGTTACAAATTTTAAGCGGAACAAAAACTATGTCGCCACTCCTATTTTACTTTGAATAACACAGTTATGGAGACAGTTCAATGTTTAGTGCAAAGTATCTTTTGATATTTTGTGGAGTTTGGTTTCATTTAGTAGAGAAATGCAATTCTATTAAACTCTGATAGGCGCATAACGATAATATGTACCATTGCGTCTAAAATAGATATTTATTTTTTTAAGCGAAACCCATTCGTCACACGAAAAAAGGTTCAAAGTAATTTTTGCTCTCTGATAAGGCGTAACTCTGGAAATAAAATTTCTTAAAAAAAAAAATAGTGCCGTATAATTTTAACTAGACCAAATCTTTTTTATGAAAAATATGTGGTTAATGCCTAGCTACTGCCTATTAAAATTCAAAATAATATCTAAAGTTGTCTCAAACATAGTAAGGAAAAACCGTTTGTTTTTCAAATTTTTATCTGCCTGAATCTCAAAATAAAGCGATATTGGACCTATGTTTCTATGAATCTTTTGTCTTCAAAGTTGGTATACATACATCGTTACCTAATTCCCACCCTATATACCCACCTGTATACAGGTAGTTATGCATAAAATTCACAATACATCGATACATCGAAAATCGATGAATCAAATTTCTTTACATCGATGTAGCAGAAAATTTAAAAAAAAAACAGATTTTGCGACATTTTTTCAAGTAACCTACAAAAATTAATTTTCGAACCACTCTAAGAACTAAGATATGACTAAAATATCAAATACCCAAAGGCATTTTTAAACCGTATGCAAAATTTCAACTTAGTTTAAATTATTATTAAAATTCAGTAATATCAAAGAAACTTATAGCTACGCTAGCTATAAGTTTCTTTGGTAATATTTAAAGAACAGCTACAGATAAGTATAGGGTGATATTCACAAAAGTTGCTGAGAAAAACATGTCAAATCTGAAAATTTAAAAATATATAGGGTGTTCCATTTAAAGTAACGACCTGCCCCCGGTTTTGGGTAGAAGCGGCAACGCCGAATTGCCGAAAATATTTTTAAACGACAGACCATGGTTGTTTATCCGGGCACCCAAATTTTCAAAAAAAAACGTATGCTCCGTTTTCCATTTACTTCTAGTGTTCCATCAACCTTGAAACACCCTGCATGCTTTGCCAGCTGCTGTTTAAGGCTATATCCATCTATACATCGATTTTTGTTCAATATTGCCACTACTTGATACGTAATTACGTTTTTTTTTGCTTTAAAAACTTCAAGGATTAATTTTTCGAAGGCTGGTAATATCCCAATGCGACAGATAAAATAAATGCTACCTAAATTAAAATTTTGTCCCATCCACACGACCGATAAATTAAAAATGTTGGAAATAAATGGCTAAAGTATCCTGTCAAATAAATTTCCATCATTTTTAATAACGTTACACGAGTGCTTCTGGTTTATTGATTGTCATTTATATTTTACTGGTTTCATCTCGTATTTGGTAAGTGTTTCTGTCATACTTACTTAATTAAAAAATAAATATTAAATTTCTCTTATTTTTAAAAATCTCAAAATCCCTGTACTTACGTAAATAAAATGCCCAGTAATTTAGTTTGCAATTCTTTGCTTTCATAACCTATTACAAATAGGGGAAGGAATTCATTTAAATTAAATGTGTGTTAATATGTGATGGTGTGGGTAGGATGGTTTACGTGTTTGTCCTATTTAAAAGCGTTTAAGTTTCAGTTGCATTGCTTTTCCGAATATACCATGGAGCGTTTAATAGTTATTTATGATTTTAGTATTAAAAGCGTTATTTTATTTTATGAGAAGAGAAATTGGCTACGAGCGTAGCCAGTGATAAAACCCATCGAACAAAATAAGAAAAATTTTAGCACGCGCATGATACAATATTTTATCTACAGATATTATTAAACCAGACTCTAAAATGAACAAAACAATATACCTAATCTCCCAAATTCAAAATTAAAGCCATACCAATCCAAAATCAAGTGAATTACCATATTTTTTTGTCGTTAGTTACATAGCAACTAATGTGTATTAAGGCCACATGTATACAGAGTGTCTCAAAAAGGTGAGGAAAAAATGCCACCACAAATTCCTGAGGCTTAAATATGACGATCTAGCCCAACTTCCCTCAGTCCAAAAGTGGATGATTTCGGAGACACAAAGTGTAAAAAATTCAATTTGGTTTTAGTTTTTCATAAATAATTTTTTTATAACAAGTACATTGTCACAGTATTCGGCTAGGGGGGTTTTATGGTGTAAAAAATTAAAATCTACTCTCATTTTTATAGTCAAATTTAGAGGGCGCCACCTGCGGTACCTTGCACACCTCTGAAACGAAGCAACTTCTTTGAGCCACTGTGTATTTTACTTTAAAATAAAAATTATAATTCTTCAACGTCTTTTACCTTAAAAAGGTACACGTGGTAAGAGTTGATTTGAGCAGCCGTTTTTCAGATATCTGGATTTAAAAAATTCACTTCGTGTATGACCAGGTCCAAATTATTGTAATAATTGAACACAGTTTGAAGCGAAGGCGTTAAATTACAACAACCGTCACTAAAATCTGACTGGTGTCAAATCGAATCTAAAAAATAATTGAAGCATACATTTAAATTTTCAAACAATTTTCAAGTTTCCTTTCGTCATGGCCGTACAGTATACCAACAAGGAACTGATCGATATGTTATTGCTGTTTGGATATTGCCAAGAAAATGGTTTAGAATCTTGCTTTTAATGATTAATCTTTTATAGCGCTCTGCAAGCTGTGCGTGTGCGCAGGAAACGATTAAAGTTGGTCTTGAATCTTTAAAGATTACGCTCGTTGGGGAACATGGCCTCAGGGAGGTCGTTACAGAGTGATGATGTTCTCCAGATGAAAGAATTTTTAAACAATGTCATTCGAGGGAGACCAAGCCCGTCGTGAATTTCTACCATGCACCGCTCTGGGTGGATCCAAGCGAGCAACCTGAGTTGAGCACTGGCCATGAAAATATTTGTAAATAGACTCAAGTCGCCACCCTGCCTTCAATCTTCAAGGCTTTCCAGGTTGCTTGTCAGATCATGGTCACCGATTAAGCGAATTACTCCTCCTTAAATAGAATCCAGCAATCTTAGGATGTGTTTAGAAGCAGAGCCCCAAATATGTGAACAGTATTCCAGCGATGGTCGAATTTCGGCTTCATAGAGCATCAAAAGTTGTTGCGGTGTATAGAGGTTCTTAGTTCGGAAAAGTATTCCTAGCTTCTGCGAGGCTGCTTTAGTAATGGCCGCAACGTGACTATATCAAGACATAGGACTATCCAAATTGACGCCAAATAAATGAGTTGATGAAAACAAGGCAGTCAAGTGTCCCGCCATGACTATATCCGGTTCTTCATCATTAACTTTTTTAGAAAAGACTGCCGTCTGTTTTTTTTTAGCATTAAATTCTACTTGGTTACTGTCACCCCAAGACAGAATTTCTTCCAGGTCTTTGTTGAAATGTTAGATTTCTTGCTACCTACAGAGATGTAAATTGGCAGTCGATGTTCGAGCATCCAAAGTAAAAGATTGAACAAGTGTGTTGTCATTAGCAAAGCTATATGTAGGATTTTTAGTTTTTTCTTAAAGATCGTCAATGTGTAGTAAAAAGGATAGACGATCATATAGAACCTTAAGAGACTCCGGCATTAATGTTAAATGTGTCTGAAAGAAATCCGTCCATCGCCACTCGCAGAGAACGGTCTTTAAGAAAGCTTGACAGTGATGAACAAAATTGAATTGGCATTCCGTATGCTTTGCTCTCACTTTAGTTAGGAGCCCTTCATACCAGACTCGGTCAAAGGCCTTGGAAATATCCCGTGCAACCGCCCGGGGCTCCCCATGAAGTTCTATTGCGTCGTTCTAAATGGGAGTAACATAAGCGAGATGTCTCCTGTTGATCCAGACTTACGGAATCCATACTGGCGGTCACTGATAATATTGAAGCCTTCCAAGTACTTTAATAATTTTTCGTTGACAGCCTTCTTCATAACTTTTGATCTAACCGAGAGCAAGGCGACTGAACGATAGTTGCTTAACAAGGTCTTCTTGCCTTTTTCGGGTATGGGCTGGACAGTAAAAAGGAAATATTCCTTTCTTGTAAGATAAGTTAAAAGCCTACAAAATACCAGGGTCAATTTTTCAGCGCATGTCTTAATTACAATGGCAGGACTCCTTAAGATTCGTATAACATGGCGCTGGTAGAGTTTTCCCCTGAAAATTAACCGTTAAATGTGAAGACAATTATTCCACCACTAATTTTTCTTTTTCCTGCGCCTTGGTCACAATAGTGTCATCAGAACGTGTTAGAGGTGTTTAGCTAGCTTAGTCTTCCTCGAATGACACTGTTTAACAATTCATTCATCTGGAGAAGATTATTAATCTGAAACTACCCTGACGTCGTGTTCCCCGATGAGTATGGTCTTCAAAGATTTGAGACCACCACAAATCGCTTCCTTCGGACCCGCACCGCTCTCGGAGCATCAATATTGTTGTTTTTTTTCTGCAGTGCTGTGCCTGATTATAAAAAAAAAGTAACTGACGCGTTAAAGGATTTTTTAAAAAAAACGATACTAAAATTCATTTACAGGGTCCAACGATGTAAACAACGATCGCCGCGTGATATTCACCTGTGAGGTTGCATAGGGCATTTCAATTGGTCATGCGGCCGTGAATCTTTTTGAGGTGCGAACGGTCTGCTTAACTGTTCACGTGCTCTTTGCATGCATTTATTTACGTCGTGGGAATATATATGGTTGATGCAGAACAAAAACCGACGCACGTCATCAATCAGCTGATAATTGTAAGTCCGTAAGAAAACACGAGGAAATCAAACTTGGGCAAAAAGTATTAAAACTTTATGCGATATTAAATTTACTACAAACTTAAAGTATTCTTCTTTGATACGAACCCACTTATAGCAAATGTTTTGTGTATTTAACCTTGTAAAAATTAATATAATTTGAATTTTATTGGCCGATAGTTGACAACACAACTGTAAACGGTGCGGTGGCGCCGCTCGTTCGTTGGCTTTGTTTGACGTTTTATGGAAAACTAACTTTAATTGGTTTGTGCTTCTGTGTTACTGTGCCGTTTTTTTAACAAAAACTCCAAATCTTTTCATAATAAGCATTAAAAAACTGTTCTTTTAACAACAACAAAAGTGGACATACATAATATGATATAGATATATTATATCTGTTGATTACGTTGCTTACTATTTGTGAAAAATGCCGAAGCATTTAAATAGCCGGTGCAAAGAGCTTATAGCTTCTTTAATGAGCTATTTTTAGGAAAAACTTAACAACAATGGCCCATTGTTACCGTTGACAGCAGTTAGAAAACTATATTTAAAGAATGTGTTTAGGTGTATCTATTTTATATCTACTTTACTAATTTTTAGCGTGTAGCAGCTGCCCTAAAATTGAGTATGTCCACTCTAAACGCAGTTTGAACAACAGTTAAGCAAACTAAATTATTGGAGTCACCTAAAAGGAAACGTTCTTATTTAAAGAGAGTTGTAAATCTGTCAAGTTTGGATATAAATTCTATTTGTGACACTATTTATGGAATGTTTGAAACAAGTAGGTTGAATTATTCAAAAACTAATATTTTACATTAGGTATGCTTAAGCTGTATTTTTTTTAGAACATCATGTAACTTTGACAACTTTAAGTAAGAAATTAAAAGACAGACAACTGATTGATGGTTGTCTTAACTCTTTAAGAAGCCTCTTAAAGGAAATAGGCTTCGGATGGAAAAAAGATGAACCGAGGCGAGGGCTTATGGAACTTTCCCATGTAGCTTTTAAACGATTGGTATTTTTAAAAGAATATATTTAAGAAAAGGAAGCATTCTTGCACCAATTCGTTTCCTTGAATGAAACATAAATTTTTCAGAATGGGACCATTGGTCGATCTTGGCAAGAAAAAAATAAAGAAGGGTTATATCTACTAAAGTCGATGGTAAAAGGTATTATGCAGTAAACAAATATATAAACTATGGGAAATTTTTGTATATTTATCTTGTTTTTATGAAAAAAAATGATGTAATTCTCTCACTCGGATATTTTGGTTACAAGCTAGCAACAATGTCGATAACTGACGTCACTCGAAGGGTATGACATGCATCGGTTTTTGTTTTGCATTAAGTATGAATTTTACTATAAATAAGTGTGGTTGTTTTATTTGTGATACTTTTACCCACTTTGTATGTTTAAACATACTGAGTTTTGGTTAGTTAACCCTGCTGGTATATTTTCGTTGAATGAAATATCGATGTGTTTGTTATATTTTTTAAATTTGAGGCCGTTTATTTATGTAGCTTTATTAAAATGAATTTGGCCATAATAAATTGTTGTTCTTTTTAAGAAAGTTTAAAAATATAATATTTCCTATATTGTATGTGTACAGAAAATCTGAAAACTGTCTGGCAACATCGATAAATAAAGGCAGAAAAGGGCGTCAGGCAGAAGAGAACTTATTTAAAGAAATACATCAATTTTAAAGAACAGGTGCGGAATTGATTTAGAAATTTTCTCGCGAGGAAATGGTTGGAGACGTAGCCGAAAATTTGTTAGCTTCAATTTATTTCGCGGGTGCTGATGTTCGAGCGCGACAGGCGAAAATAAGTGTTAAATTAAAATTTGCACCTTGCCGCAATTCGAACGTCTAGAAAAATATTGGCGGATAAAGGCGAACGAAAATTCAATTACATTTTTTAAAATAAGGCAAAAAAAAGTTTCAATGAAATATTTTTGGAAATTAATTAAAATATTGGTGCTAAAAACCAAACTATATTAATTATTTAATTGCTTGTAACTAGCCATATAAATGATTTTTTTTATTTGGAAGAGCTATATGTCTAACTTAAATAACGCCATTGGATTTTTTTCGATGGCACCTAAAACGGCTAGAATCGGCTAGATAATACATTTTTTTATTTTGGGTTCATAACACAGCTGTTTCCACAACGTTTCCAGTATCATAATCGACTTCTTGTAATTCAGTGACGAAGAGTCATTATTTTGACATTGATTGTCGTAGTCAAATATAATTTATTTCATCAGTAGTGTTAAAATAAGTCGATATTAAATCATACATAACTACACATGTTGACACACATGTGTACCTATATTTTTACAAAAAAACAACAGTTTTACTATAAAATTGATTAATTTATTTATTATAAATCTGATGGGGTCATTTAACATTTTTATTATTACTCTTTCTGAAAAATTTTGTAATTTTCTGCGAACTCCAGAAAATTTCAATTTTCTGACGTCTCCAAAGCCTTTATAAAATAATTTACAAACATCGACTCGCGGAAACTGCTTTGTGACTTTACCATCTCCTATATCATGTCGAGTCGCGCAATGCTGCCAGTGTTGCCAGTCTGTTACAATTGTAACAGATCTGTTACGTTTTCAACGCATCTGTTACGCTGTTACGCCATTAACCGATCTGTTACGTTTTAGACAAACCTAACCCTACTCATAACCTTGTTACTCATTACTGACATTTACTGAAAACTGAAACCCGAACCTGAAAAAACGCAGCCGCTATCGACGCTGTCTGTACCAGTCATTTAAAGTCCATGGTACCAGTTGTACATTTTGTTCATACTCTGTGCTCCGAACCATAGATGAGGGACTCATAGGGAGATGCTCTTACTGCTCCGAACAACGCCAGAAGACGTAGAAAAGGAAGAATATTATTTGGTTATGTTGTTGTTTGTTTTGGAATATTTTGGATATCAAAAGTGTTTTTTTTATGTAAGAAAATGGAAAAGTAAGTAAGCAGTAGATTTTAAAATAAAACACAAACAAATAATTTCTTATCTATACTTCCTAATGCAGGTTCATTACAATTATTAAAAAAAATAAGGTCCCCACAGAGCCAGAGGAGCCTTTACCGGGTCCTAGTCGTGAAACCACCGGTGCCGACCGTGAAATTTCTGATTCTGAAGCCAACATCCAGCCAAGTTCCTCTCTATTGAAACGTAAGGCTGTTTATGTTTAAGTCCAAAATATTAAATATTAGGTTTATTTAAAATATTATATTTTCATTGTTTATTTGTGTATAATTCGTTTAAAATGATGTTTTTACCATATAAATTCGTCCCTGTTTCTACTTAGTGTTTCCTATTATTGTTTTTTTTTTAAATTATTATTTCTTACTGATCTCGTGTTTGTTAATTTTTAAAAATATCTAACTCGTGTTGAGCAATTAAAATTACTGTTAATATATCTTCTTTTAAAAATGCTTATACGAAGTTTCATTTATTATATACAAATTAAATATTTAAATATAGCTTTGGCGGGCTTTTCAGAATTGTAGACCACCTGACACTGATATTTTTAAACTTGAGCGTCCCTCCGATAGATGGCGCGGCTTACACAAGGGATAGCGGCATATTAGGGAATCCATGAGACGTTAATTCGGCATGTTATGCGCATGCGTTCTATATGTGTTAGTCTGCGGGTCGAGTAAAGCGAGGTGCCTGTTAAAAAATATCCACTAATATGCTTCATATTATGACAGCTGACAGACGCATGTGCATAACTACGCATAACATGCACATAAAAATCAAACGTGATTGTTGTTTGGCCCTCGCACCATCTTGCTTTTTTCTGTGGTTTGGATTCACTACCACAGAAAAGTTAGGTTAAGTTCACACAACAAAGTTCGGAGGTAGTGAATTTTTCTAATCAGTGTTGGCAACAATTTCTAGAATGTACTATTTTGGTAAATCTGTTACGTTTTTTAGGGAATTCTGTTACAATTGAAAAAAAATTTTGGCAATACTGAATGCTGCGGTTAGTACGTGCGCGAACTAGGCGGCCATGGTCGCGCTGCCAGAAAATAAGCAAATTGGCAATATTTGTCGGTCGCTGGGCTAAGTTTAGTTTACTCACTATAAAAATAGACGCTGTGCAAGTAGCTTGATGTTCGGTACCTTTCGCGAAGAAGAAAATCGAGAAATAAAAGAAGAAATTGGGAACATCCTCTGTTGGATTGTCGACGACTAAATTAAACGCATTTAAAGCATTTTAAGTAATAAAAATGTATTTTTAAGCGTCCCGGTTTAATTTTTATCTCTAAAATTTGTTATTAATAGACGATGTGGAAGAAGAAACTTTATTACTATTTGTGATTATATTATATATTATTATATTTTTGTAATTTAGATGACTTAAACCATAAAGTATATATGGGATATAATTTGACTTAATCTATTAATAATTCTCATATTATTCGCCATTACTATAGTCACTTCTCGCGCCCAAACTCGACACGTTGTATTTACCGCCACCGCAGGTCAGATCGCTGCAGTTGTCTGCTCTCAGGCCGCTTGGTCTAGACCTGTCCGCGCTTGGTATGATTTCATTAATTTAATTCAATGTGTTCATTTGGGCCGCTGCCGCGGCCGCCACCGCCACCGTGGCCGTAGCCGCGTCGGTGTGTGTAAGCCTTAATACCGCATGTATTTCACTGGCCGCGGCGGCACCTGAGCCGCCGGCGCCGTGTTGCAGTCGCGAACTCGCTGCCGCGCGGCCAACGGGTCGCTGTCGTCTAGTGCGCGTAAGCCATATTAAGTTAATGCATCGTAATGGCCGCCTAGTGCGTGAACGCACTAATAGTAAAGTTGTTCCAAGCTTAATTTGATGACATATAAAAGCATTAAACTCCTGATCATAGGCGTCGCTTCTACCAAATAATTAAAATGCGGATTGTTGTAAATTTTTATTATCATTTAATAGTATATATTACAGCTTGTTCATTATAGTGTATATCGATGAAAGGTTTGTACCCGTGACTTCGCCTGCATTTAATATTTTTTGAACTATCTTTCGGTAAAAGAAAATGCTCATTTTGCCGAAAACAATTATTTAAAAAAATTGTCTCTCTGCAGCCAGGACCGCCAGGAGGTATGAGTTTTCCTAACCAAGAAAGGAGAGGGGCAGGTACTATGTTAGTTGTTGCAATATACACTTAGTAGTTAGAATTCACTATTCTGTACCCCAGAGGCAAACTATGCCAAGTCCAAAATCTTCAAAACTGATGTAAATATGTCAAGTCCTTTGTATTTTCATTGTGATTCGATTGGTGCTTTCTGTTCGTTAGTTGGAACGAAACTTAAAAATATATCAAAGTATTAATAATGCCAAGTCCGTTACCTTACAAGAGCAACACTAAGCCAAGTCCCATTGACTTACTCTGCCCCAAGGCCGCCGTTAGCCAGATAGATGCCAAGTCCATACGTGGCATTGCGGTCATCTCGCTAGTGTAGCGTAAACCGTGTTTGCAGGTGCACGTGGTCGTGTAACGATTACCAGTACTTTATTGGGCGTAGCGTATATTTTATATTATTTCATAATTTTGCATTACATTTTTACATTGCTTCTATTAATTAAAATGTCAACCAGAACTGAGAAAATATTTAGTTTACTTAAAAAGAAAAATATCAACGATTGTGGTGAAAGTATTTTAATAAAACAGTGTAATCAGCCAGACGAGATAGAAAACGGTAAGTTTTAATTTATATTACTTATTAGATTTTGCATTATTTGCATGTTTCATTTCAATCACGTTTGATAAAACTGAGACTTAGCATATTTTGGTGCTATCTCAAAAATGGACTTAGTATGTTTTTTTTTCTAGAAGGAGTATCTTATTTCATTTTTTGCTTGCACACCCTCTAATAAATTACATTAAATTAGAAACAGAATAGTTATACTTATAAAGTTATAGATTATGTTTCCAGGGAAACAAAGTTTCCTACTCCTAATCATACTTTTGATGCTTTGTTTTAGGTCAATCTACACAGGAAAGTGGTGCTGAGAAACAAATCATTTTACAAAACGAAACAAAGGCGCAACACAATTCAGAGCAAATGGAAGAAGCTTAACCACGCAGTTCAACAACGATCCCTCAACACAATCAAACACCAGAAAAGCAACATATTACTGCAGAAGAAGATTTTCAAGAACCTTTACATAAAACACCTGAAAGGCACCAAGAGTTTTCCGATTTTGATAGCAATGATGATATTGCTGACCCTACATTTCCCGGTACTGATAGCGAAAGTCTCAGTAGTGAAAATATGTCTGAAGTAGAACTTGAAAATAGAAAAGGGAAGAAAAAAAGAAAAAATCCTAGAGCCTGGAAAAGAAATGTAAAGAAACTAAAAAGACACACTGGATTAGAGTACAGAACCAAAAATAAAACTATTGGGGCCAAAATTGTAAAATCTCCATGTGCCAATAATTGTAAACTTAAATGCAAAGAAAAAATTTCCGAAGAAAAAAGAAATATTATACATACGGAATATTGGAGCCAGCAAAAATCCTTAGAGACGAGACGGCAATTTATTGCATCTTACGTAGAACAAGAACCGATAAATAGATTGCGAGAAAGAACTGGAGAAAGACGTGGCCTGAGAAGACATATGAACAAATACCATTTTGAAGTAGATGGAACTAGACAACGAATTTGCAAGAAGTTTTTCTTAAACACTTTAAACATTTCTCATCAAACTGTGGATACTGCTGTAGAAAAGAAAAAAGAAGGAGGCATAATTACACCAGATAAGCGAGGAAAACACGAACCTGCAAACAAAATTTCCGAAGAAGTCAGGAACAGTGTAAGGTGTCACATCTCCAAATTTCCGGCCTACGAATCGCATTACAGCCGAGAACGAACAAAAAGAAGATATTTAGGCAATGAACTGAATATATCTCGGATGTACGGTTTGTACATAGAAGATTGCCAAGTAAATAGGGTACCAGTAGAATCTAGGGCGAAAGAGTGGCTGTACGGCGAAATATTCAATTATGAATTTAATTATGCATTTAAAAGTCCCGACAATGATACATGCGATATATGTGACCGATTTAAGTTGCAACTTCAGGAGGCTTCTTACGATCTTAGGCAAGAGCTTCAAGAAAGCTATGATGAGCATTTGAGGGATGCCAGTAACAGGTATAAGCTAAAATCAGAGGATAAGTGCAGGACCAGGCTTAGTAAAAATGCGGAAAAGGTAGCTATGATAGATCTACAGAAGTGCCTTCCAACTCCAGATCTCCATAACTCGCAAAGCTTTTACTCACTTAAACTTTGGACATACAACTTAACAATCCACGACGCAACTGCACAAAATTCCTTTTGCATGATGTGGGATGAAAGTGTTTCTGGTCGAGGAGGAAATGAGATCGCTTCTTGCATTGTCAAATGGGTTGAATCTGAAGTTGGAAATAGCGTAAAGGAATTAACTTTTTGGTCTGACAACTGCCCTAGTCAAAATCGTAATCTAATGCTGGCTATGTGCTATTTTTGGATAATAAATCTTAAACCTGAGATTGAGATGGTAAATCATAAATTTTTGTCAAGAGGTCACACCCATCTTGAAGCCGACGCAGATCATTCATTAATTGAACGCGAAAGAAAAAAGGTTCCACAATTTCAGGTCATAACGCCATGGGACTGGCAACAGATGGTGCGCTTATGTGGGGCCAAAAAAAAATTAAATGTAATAAACATGGATGTGAGCGCCTTTAAAAATTTCAGGGAGCTCTACGAGGGAGCAAATGCACCTTTTGTTTCAAGAAAAAAATCCGAGGATGGAACTGATTTTTACCTTTCCCACGCTGTCCATTTACAGGCAAGGAGACAAAATCCAGGAATCCTATTTTACAAGACAAAATTTGACGATGAATTTTCTACCGTTGATTTGAATAGAAAAACTAGACGAGCCAGTCTTATGCCTGTTAGTATCCCTCAAATAAGAAATGGACCGAAACCAATATCAACCAAAAAATATGAACACCTTCAAAAACTCCTACAGTGGGTACCAAGTAGATTTGAAGAGTTTTATAAAAATCTTCTACACGGAAATGTCGAAGAGCCTGATTAAGTTATTTTTTCGTTTGTTTATATAAAATTTACTGTTTGCCATAAAGTTTTTTTCGTTTCTGGAGCTTGCCTTTGAGTTTTTGATAAAAATGTTATAAATAAACTTGAATTATTTATTTACTTATATCACTTTGGACGATCACACTTTAATGACCATCTTTTAAATACGAAAACGAGATAATCGTAATTTACTATTTATGTTTCTAAGTTATATGAGGATTCCTCTTGGATGCACGCACTTAAGTACCGATTAATTGTCCTAAACCCTTTTAAATATCTGACCACCAAATTAATTAACAATAAAACTATTAGAAGAGTAAACAATAAATGCAATTATCTAGACTATGATAATGCCAAGTCCATGTGTAATACTACCTTCTTGGACTTGAACTTATTACAAGTCCAAAAAAAATATTTTTCTCAGAGTCAAACTATGCTAAGTCACTTTACAAAAAAACCAAATACTTTTTCAAAGTGGGTATTGCTTCTATTTATACAGGGATTTAAATGAAAGCTAATTTAACTGGTTTAGCTAGGAGGACTATCTTTATGTGAGTTCAGCAAAGAAAAACCTCTTCTAAATATCTTTATTTGCCATTCCTGAAAAATCAATATTTTGGACTTGGAATAGTTTGCCTCTGGGGTACAATATATTTTACCAACAAATTGATCGCATCAGCAGATTTGCAGTAAACGTTCTGTAATATAACAAGTTTTAAAGATACGTGTTAACGAAACATAATTAATTTAAGTTTCACGAACAATTTAATGACTGGAATCGTCAGGACCTTCAGAAGTAGAATCGTTTCCAGGTGGAATTTGAATTACTACTGGTGCTATATGTGGTGAAACAGAATATCCATTTTCTGTTTTTATAACATGAGCTACGCAATTTTTCCATACATCGCTACTCATTTCCTTATTACCAGCCGAATATTATCAAGGATAACTGCTCTTAAAGTTGAAAACTGCTTTTAAAGTTGGATATTGATTATTGAGTGATATTCTTTGCTGACAAGAGCAACATATTGGGTACAAAGCCATTGTTACTTTCGGCATGGTAACGCGTTTTTCTCTAGAACACGATGTACCAGAAGTAATAATAATAATAATAATAATAAATAATAATAATAAATTAGTAGGGGTGGCGCTACTCGCAGACTGCGCTATTATGTATAACCACAACGAAAGTTGGGAAAAATTAAAATTACCTATAAATATAAACCAAATACCTACTACTGCATTGATAGACACGCGCAAGGAGGAGAACAAATTAGGCAGATGAGATGTTTTTAATTTTTTAATTTTTTATCGATTATTGACTATGTGCACCCTAAACTGCCTGCTAAACGCTCCCGCGCTAGGAAGAGCCCGTATAGTGTGCGGTATGCTATTATATAGCTTAGCTGCGTTATAGCCAAATGCCCTCCGAAACAAAGCAGTAGTGTGGCGGGGAATAGTACAAAAATCACAGTAGCGTGTATTACGCATATGAGTAGCACTACGTTTAGAAACTTTGGAACTCAGATAGGAGGAAGATTGATATAAATTTAATCTATATAAAAAACGTGCAAATTGTAGTCGAAATCATTCGTCCAGGTTAAGCCAGTCAGAATCCGAGAAACTTACAGAAATGTGATCAAATTATCGCAAGTTATATCCAAATCGAACACAAGCATTTTGTAGTTTTTGCAAGCTTTCCTTGTCACGATTCAGAATGGCAGGTTAGTAGACGACGCTAGAGTAGGCAACATATGACAGAATAAGGCTATCACATAGTTTTAATTTAAGAGCTTTACTCAGAATATCTTTGTGCAAATATATAGAGACCTCAACTTACAATATGAAGTTTGAATTATTTTAGAAACATAATTAGTGAAGCGCAACCCAATATCCATCCATAAGCCTAGGTTTTTGCAGGAAGTACTGGAAGTAATGATCTGATTATTAACAATAATTTTGAAATTGGGGTCTGAGTTAAGTGCCTCTCTTTGACTCCCGTAAACCAACATCTCTGTCTTCAGTTCGTTAATTACTAAGCCATGTGCGACAGAGATATCACAAATGGTTGCTAAGTCAGTGTTAATCTTTTGAACTGCTAAGAGTGAGTCGGATAGGCAAAATGGAAGATAGATTTGAGTGTCGTCCGCATATTGGTGAGATGAACATGACTTTAAATAATTGCAGAAATCAGCGGTGTAGATTAAGAACAACATAGGCCCAATTATGCTGCCCTGCGGGACACCCCGCACTAGTGTAATAACATACGAGCACACATTGTTAATACACACCTTCTGCGTTCTATACAGCAAATACATTTTAAAAAAATTCACAGCATTATTATCAAAAGCAAAATATTTCAGTTTTGTGCAAAGAATCTGATGATTTAAGGTATCGAATGCCTTACTATAATCGAGTAAAATGAGGCATGTATTTAGTTTGGCATCCATTGCCCTAAAAATGTCGTCAGTAACTTTAAGAAGAGCGGATGTCGTGCTGTGATTAGCACGGAAACCAGACTGAGTTAACGGGAGAATATTGTTATTATTTAGGAAGTCATTAACCTGCATTGTTACACATTTTTCAAGAACTTTAGAGAAAGTGGATTGCAAACTTATTGGCCTAAAATCGGTAATAGAAGAGGGGTTAGATTTCTTTGGAACGGGGACAACATGAGCACTCTTCCAAGCAGCGGAAAAAGTCCCAGTGGTAAGGCACTTATTTATAATGAAAGTGATATAGGGATTTAAAAAGGGTATGGCATACATAATCATTTTTAAATTAATTTGTTCCGGCAAAAAGCACTTTCATTTTACAACTTGTTACATAAATAGTTATGTTACGAAACCATTTTTTTTTTGTAAAGTAGTGATGATATTATTTATCAAATGTTTTATTGTGTCGACGTATGGCATGTTCCGTCCAATAAAATCTCCTGTCTTAGTCATGTATGCATGGTTGCGAAAACACGGATAATAACAGTATTAACCAAGGTTTAGACAGCTATCATTATTGCCCGAGCGGCAAGTTTAAATCACGAGGAGCGAAGCGACGAGGGATTTAAGACGCGAGGGCTATAAGCTGTCTAAACCGTGGTTAATATAATATTTTTTTCACTACTACAAACTTTTATAAGACATTTATCTTTATAGTATTAATAATTATAAAAAATTATAGGTAGGTATAAGTATATTTTTTAATCAAGTTACCTGCGCTTTGGAATTGGCAAAATATTTTTTTGTTTTGTCAGATGGCTTTGTCAATGTCAATTTTTGTTCATTTATGTCACCAGATATCACGAGTTTTCGGTTTTTTTAAATGAACGAAGAAAATGTTAGTGATATTATTATGTGTACAGTGTACACCTCCAGAATTAAGGATGGAAGCAGAAAAATTGTTGATTGTACCTATCGATATTTTACAATATCAGGCGTATCTAATAATCTAAGATGTATTGATAATTATCTGGTTGCCTAACCACAAAAATAATGTTTATGAATTCATGTTGTAGAATCAAAAAATCAAGTTACCTGCGTTCAAATAGATTCTTGAAGAT
Organism: Polydrusus tereticollis; assembly: GCA_963920685.1. Lineage (NCBI taxonomy): Eukaryota > Metazoa > Arthropoda > Insecta > Coleoptera > Curculionidae > Polydrusus > Polydrusus tereticollis. The sequence continues at coordinate 39,272,960 of OY987329.1, forward strand.
CGGCCAATAATGGATTTCAATGCCTTATTATTGACCATTGTCAATAATAACTTATAAGGTAGAGAAAAACGATTTCTAACGTTAATAATCGGTCAATAATGGTGATGTTATAGGTTAGTAGTGGAAAAATAGTATATTATTAACCAAGGTTTAGACAGCCATCATTATTGCCCGAGCGGCAAGTCTAAATCACGAGGAGCAGAGCGACGAGGGATTTAAGACGCGAGGGCTATAAGCTGTCTAAACCGTGGTTAATATAATATTTTTTCCACTACTACAAACTTTTATAAGACATTTATCTTTATAGTAATAATAATTATAAAAAATTATAGGTAGGTATAAGTATATTTTTTAATCAAGTTACCTGCGCTTTGGAATTGGCAAAATATTTTGTTGTTTTGTCAGGTGGCTTTGTTAATGTCAATTTTTGTTCATTTATGTCATCAGATTTCACGAGTTTTCCGTTTTTTTAAAAAATGAGCGAAGAAAATGTAAGTGATAATATTATGTGTACACCTCCAGAATTAAGGATTTAAGCAGAAAAAATGTTGATTGTATCGATATTTTACAATATCAAGCTATAATCTAATATGTATTGATAATTATCTGGTTGCCTAACTACAAGAAATGATGTTTATGAATTCATGTTGTAGAATCAAAAAATCAAGTTAACTGCGTTCAAATAGATTCTTGAAGATGGGTCAATAATGGATTTCAATGACTTATTATTGACCATGGTCAATAATAACTTATAAGGTAGAGAAAAACGATTTCTATCGTTAATAATCGGTCAATAATGGCCATGTTATAGGTTAGTAGTGGAAAAACTATTTTATTGACGGAAGTAGACCAGATATTTTGATAGTAGTACCCACATAATTTAATATGGGCATTAAAATTTATACAATTTGTATGGCATATTTTCTTTTTAAATATAAATTTTTATTAAAAAAAACAATGAAAAATAAAAACAATGGTATAAAATACACCTTTCATGAATGCTTTATAAACCTTGTACTTTAATATATTACTATTTGTTTTATCTTTTATAGTGATCTGTAGCTAGTGCGGCACAACGTCATATTTTGATGTCTATTTCTATAATTAAAAATTATATTACGCTACGATCCCATTTTTCCTTGCCGGGCGCTGACGTCAATGAGGTCGGATGCTTGTTCGACTTTCATGGTTTTATACATTTTTATAGTCAACGAAAACTAAATGTATCCTCCCTTTGCATGTAACAATAAAATTATTATTATATGAGGGTATAAAAAATAAAACGAATATACAACTAATTGCCATAAATACAGTGCCGTTGAATTTTTTTGTCTAGTACTTAAAACGGTTTCACAATACACTTTTCAAGTTGGTTAAAATTGGTTATGCGCCCATTTTTTCTTACTTGCAATGCATCGGTTGATGAAGTCCTTAAAGTCGGAGGATTATTCGAACGAGTACTCGCAATTATCATGCTAGTAAAACAGGTAATCACCAATAAATGTTTAAGTTTCATCTTAGTTTAATAAAGAAGCAACCTTGACAGAACTGACCTCTTATATATTATTTGCCCAACATGACCATAACCTCAAGCGTAAAAAAAAGGAAAGCAGACTGATTGGTTTAACGAATTGCCAAATACTGCAAGTATTTAAAATCATTGCCTGAGCTCGATTAACGAGCTAATTTACTATCTTGATGATATTACCACGGTAGAATCAATAAACGGTAGATCCACTATCCCCATATTTCCAATTTCGCCGACACAGCTCGAATTTGAGATGGCTCATTAAAAAAAATGTTTAAAGTAACGTTCATGTTATGTTACAACGTGGGGGAACAATTCTTTTCTCATACAAAGGCGTATGGAAGGACGAAACCTTATGGTGGATTTACTATGCCCTCAACATCTGTTGTGTACTTTTTAATTTAATTGGAAGATACATAATAATATGGTCAAAACTTTATTCCTTTGGCTGGAACCTTTGGCATAGGAAAATTTCAAATGGCCAAGTTTTTTCAAGTTAAGTCTCTTCCTTGCACTAACTTTCCTCTGGCATATCTCTGTCTATATAGTAGGGTTAGGATATACTATACTTTAAAATGGGCCAACACAGAATTAAAAGCACAAAAATCTGCTAAACTGACAATTTTACAAGCGGTTTCAAATATACCTAGATATTAATTATTTTGAGCTTCTGTTATGTGTTATTCATTTAATTCAGACGTAAACAACCGCTAAATAAAAGCCCCTTATGAAACTTCTTTATAATCCTTGGGACAAAACTATGTTATACCATTTTTTAGAAATTTCTTCTATGATTTCATTAATTGGATATTTTTATGTATAAGTATATCTAGTAAACTCATTAATCCAAAGGAATAACAATATTTTAAAATAACGTCACTTACTGTTTAAAATTTGATTGACCTAATAATTTTTACTGAATATCTAGCGAACCTCCGTATAGCAGCTGACGAGAGGCTGCACGCGCTGCCGTTGTCCGGTCGGCATTCTGCTTTTGATGTGAAAACATCAAAGGATTTTGGGTGAGTGACTTTATTCGGTGATATTCTTGTACTCTGATATTACTGTCAATGTTTATTTTATGTTCTTTGTAAAGATCGGATTTTATGCATTTTGCATATATATATGCATTTTTTGCATATTTTGAGATTTTAAACGAAAAAATGCATATTTTAAGAACTATTGAACTAAGAATGTTTTGGGATTTCTGTATTATTTTCTTACGTTTTGTGGTCGCACGCCGCCGTGTCGCCTGTGCTGTCGGGGTCTGAAGATAACAGGGCAATAAATAGGTCAATTAATAAAGTAATAAACTAATAAAATAAACTTTTATTCTTCTATTGAGAAATTCCATTAGTGGGTGGGTATTTCTGACCTGAGGTTTTAACTAGATTTTCTATATCTACACATTCTATAATTACTTATTTGCTCACATTTGTTACAGTTTGTCAGTATTAGTAAGGTTGTCGTTTGTCGTAGCCGCAGTTAGTATTGTAAACGCAAACAAAGTGAAAGTGAAAGCGGTGATTATGTCGAAAATACGATGTATTTAGTGGATTAAGCGTTACCCAGAACTTGCTTTGGACGGCGAATATATTTTTTTGCAAGTCTTGTTCAAAAATTGTCTCCTGCTCAAAGAAATTTTAAATAAACCAACACATTAAGACGCCGTCTCACATTGCTAAGGTTAGCAAGAGGAAGTCTGGTCCCATACAGTCAACGCTGAAGCAGTCATTTGAGATTTTTAAAAACGGAAACCATGACCAGTCAGAATTTAACGAAGATCTATGTAAAACGTTCTTGGCTGCTAATATTCCTTTAAACAAGTTAACCAACCCGCAAGTTACGGCCTTTCTGCAAAAATATACAAAATGTAATGCTCCAGATGAATCAACATTAAGAAAAAATGTCGCTGGAAAGGCATTTGGTACTAGATGAAGTGAGGCGTACAGATGCAAAACTGTTTAAATCCACGTTTAGTCAAAAATGAGTTATTGGTGGCGCTGCCTTCTCTAAAATGTCAATTATATGATAGCATTATTATATGGCTACAGAACTTCCTAAATCCCCAAGAAATTGAATTACAAATTATAATGACGGAAGCAAAACTTACTCAATCCTAAGTAAATATTGTTCCAAAATTGTTTAAATCCATTGCCCCACAAAGGTATCAAAACTGTTTCCATCCATTGCGCTGGTACCACAATGGTAACGCGCGGAATCAAAACTTTTTTCTTCCCTGACATGTTAACTTTATAAAAATGGTTGTTTAGTCTTGTTTTAAACGCGCTTCTAGCAAGAAGTAGGTAATTTGATTTTGTTTGTGCTATTTTGGGTTAAATATTGTACTCTAAAATACATTAATAAACAGACTGTGTTATTAATTCAGTAATGGAAGATAGTGTTGTCCATGCTACACCTGGCAAAGGCCGAAAAAGATTAAGAGACCCGTCAAAATGGAAGAAAACCAAATGTAAACTAGAAAGGTAATATTTTAAATGCACTTTTTTTTAGAGGTAGTTGAAACTGCTTTTTTTCTAGATATAGACCTAAGAACTTTCCAAGCCATCCGAAATGTAATCATAAACTGAAGGCTAAGTCCCAGATCAATCTGCTTACTATTCTAGGCAGCTTTACCTGTACAATTTTACGATATGTGAGGGAAATTCCAACGATAAACAGATCAAACAATGTATCACTTCGTACACGTGGACTAAAAATGTATGCGCTAAGGGATCCAACGAAATATGTTCAATGGTAAACCACAAACTCTTAATGTTAGACTTGACCGACAATACCTCAATCAAACTTTTTTGTGACGGCTGTCCTGTTCAAAACAAGAACGTAACACTGATGGGTATGCTTATGTATTGGTTACATCACACTAATTCTAGAGTGAATGAAATTGTTGTTACTTTCCCGGTAGTTGGACACTCATTTCTACCGGCCGACCGCGTTTTTGGACGAATAGAGAAAAAGGTAAAGAAAAAAGAAGTTATAGTGCATCCCGATGAATATAGGATGCTTTTCTCCGAATACGCAACTGTCCTTGATTTAGAAACGGACTGTCAAGTTTCTAACTGGAAAAAAGCTATTCAATCGATCATAAAGCCGCCCGGACAGTGGCATTTCCAGTTTGCTACAGCCAAACGGATTTCAATATTGAAGAAACTGACCTCAAAAGGATCTTATGCGGTGTTTGTCAAGGGGGAAATAAATTACAAAAGTGACATCGGCATGTACAAGTCCGTTTTGAAAAAAGGACAAAATCTTACCCAGATTAATCTGGATCCTCTTCCTAAGCAATGCGCGGTCAAGCCAGAAAAACTTAAGGATGTTGACGCTTTATTAAAAAAACATTATGGGTTAAACTGGAGAGATCTTCAAAATGTTAATTTGACGTTTTATAAGAACATCATTGATAATGTCATTAAATTATCTGATGATCCAGAAGTTGAAGAACTCGTGCACATCGAGGAAGATGATGATGGTCTTAAAATATAAGTTTCTGATAATTTTGTTTTTTGAAAAATAAAAGTAGGTAATATAATATAGTTTATAAGTTGACAACAATTTTAAGTTCTACTGTTTCAAAACTCCCTACATCCCACAGGCACTGTTCCAAAACTTCTTAGTTCCATAGTGCGGCAGCAAAACTCTTTAATTCCCTATTATTTTTGCAAATAACTGTTTTTATATTACGCAAATTTACTTTTTGGTAACATATATCTAATTAGAAAGGTATCTAAATGTTAAATATTTACTTTAAACCATAATAATTTGTTCCAAAAGGCCAACAGACGTTTTTTGTTTCTCCTGTAAAATTAGCCAGAATGGATCTAAAGAGTTTTGGAATTGGACGCCTCAAGTAAAGAAAGAAATTGGAGGTAACTATATGTATATTGTCGTCGACGGAACAACTGATTCGTGTGGTCGTTATATAAATAGCTTAATGATCGGAAAACTCACAGAAGAAGAACCTGGAAAAGCTTACCTTACAGCCATAAAAGAAGTGGAAAAAACAAACAACCTCACAGTTACACGTTTTATTTAAGAAACCTTAACACATTTCTTTTTGCCGAATTCAGTTCCTACATATAAAATTCTTGTTCTGTTGTCCGATGCTGTGCCGTATATGATAGAGGCAGGACAAAATATTTTATGAAAATTTGATTCATGTAACTTGCCTAGCTCACGGATTAAATAGGGTTGCGGAAACTATTAGAGTTTCCTTTCCATTGGTCAATGACCTAATAGCAAATGTAAAAAAGGTAGTATTTATAATTAAGAGTACAATTTTACAAGGAGAATCTTCCCGGAGTACCATTACATCCTGAGCCTGTCGTGACCAGATGGGGCACCTGGATTCGTGCGGCAATATTTTATGCAGACAATTTCCAAAAATTGAAAGACTTAATTTCACAAATGTCTGGTGATGATTCACAGGGCATCCTTAAGTCTAAAGAAATATTTCAAAGTGCTAAAGTGGAACAACAGTTAATGTATATTAAGTGTAACTATGCATTTATAGCGGACAGTATTTTGCAACTAGAGGAATCTTGTGCAAGTCTACCAGAGTCGATGGATATAATAGAAACATGTGTAAAAAATTGCAAACAAATACTAGGTGAGGTAGGAAAAACATTAGTGGCAAAATTAGGAAATTTATTAGAAAAAAACACAGGTTTCAAGAGTTTAAGGCAGGTCGTGAACATAATGTCAGGGAAAACTGTAAATAATCTAGCTATTAAACCTGCCTTAGTTCCAAAATTAAAATTTTGCCCTATAACTTTAGTAGAAAGATCGTTTTTTTTACAGACATGTCCTTAGTGATAGACGCCACAAATTTTTAGTTCAAAACCTTGAAGCACACATAATAACTGGTGCATTTTAAAGTTTTTCAAATTAATATCAGTATAAGTTTGATATAAAAAACTGTATTAGGTGTTAACTGATTTAATAAAGTGTATTATAACTTGAATTTATCTTTATTCAATACTCAATCCCCTAATTTAACGAAAATTTAATTTAGAATATCAAAATTTAGTTGTTTTATTAACGCATATTCATTGCATATTTACGTCTTTTTTGCATATATCCTGCATACATTTTAAAAAATATGTGCATTTATATGGGCATATTCTTAAGGTTTTTGGTTGCATCTAATCCGGTCTTTAGTCCTTTGCATATTTGTTTTCGCAAACGCATTTTCATACTTCCTTAATTTATTAATACCCTGTATATGTTGTCCTACATTTTTATATTGTATACTTATTTTTTTAACGCGCATATTTTTTTATAAAGAATTACTTTTGGCCGTAAAATCAAGAGTTAGGATCTTTTTCCTTTTTTCAACTTCGTCCGTGGACAAACATCGGTATTTCTTCACTTTGTATGAAAGCAACCATACACAATTTTTATCGACTGACAGTGTATTTACATACAAGTTTAGAAGACAGAAAGGAATTGCATTGAGTTACACCTCACGGTCAGTCTTCGCTATTGGTACACATAAGTGCCCCTCGTAATCTTTTGCCTCTTCGTCAGATCCTAGCCGCACTGACGAGCCACAATACAACGAAACGTATCTGAAGGAGGATGTGGCGAGGGAAAACGAACCTTCGCAAGATATGTAAAGCTTTTACCATTCTTAATTATTGGTTACTGTATGGTTTATGGTTCAAAGCAACAAAAAGGCTTTTGATAGAGTTAGGTACTTTTTAGAGGAGATTTTTTTCTGACTTCTGAACTTGTATAGGTTGTTTTTAGATTGGAACGGGTGGTGCGTTTCAATACTACTAGATGTCGCTCTGAGTCACCGTCAGTCTTCGATATATATTACACGTGGGTGCTCTTCATGGAATTGTTCCGAGAGGGGACGAGAGTCACATTTTAGCCTCAATGACGAGCCATGATACGGCAAAACGCCTCTGGGGGCTGGATCTGGCGAGAGGAAAGTCAAACTTTTACTATTATTACTATTACAAATAAAAAGCTTTCCCATTTCTTAATAATTGTTATCCCATTTTTGCGTTGTCATTAAACCACACTAAAATGCATTTTTTACTAAACAGTAATAAACATAACGTGGGTCTGAAATTAAAAAAGCGGCATTTTCCACAATTTTCTTTCTGTCTGACTCATTTACATTCACTTTTATTATTTATGAAATGCGACATGTGTCACATTACTTGCTTATATATCCGTAGTTTATGTCATGGAGTAAACCGAGTTTTGTCCCTAAATGGAATATTTAATACAAAGAAAGGCTCCGCGTAACGATATGCAAAATAAACCTTTAAAAAAAGTCACAAAGGTAGAACGATAAATTGTGTTAAGTTGGCCTTGCCCTTTTTTTGGTTAAACAGAGTTTTGATGTAACTTGATGAAATTTTTTTTCGCCTTCCTTTGAGAAATGAAAAATGAACTGTTGAGATGCAAAGATTATCTTAATCACCTTGATATGTGTTTAAATAGTCAGGAGTGTACAGGTCGATACACCAGTCTGTGGCTAAAGGGAACGGAATCATGGACGTACTACACCGATGTTGTCTTATGATTGATTCAGAGTAATAATGATTCTTTAGTTTTGGTCATATTAATGGCAGAGACGCATAAAGAAGAAATGTGCGACACGGCGCTAACGTATTTATGAATGTCTGTACAGGGTTTTCTTTTATATTTAGACCCCTATTTAGAGGAAAAACTATAAGAGATAGAAAAAAACTTTAAATATGAAAGTTTTATGATTTTTACTGAATCATCAGAATATTAGCAAAAAATTATTAAAATACTATTACAATGCCGAAAAATATAAGCAACTTATGTTTTTTAAATGGAACACCCTGTATTTATTTCATTAAAATTATAGATCTTTTTTTCCTGATTACAAAAATATAGGGTTTGTCTATATTAACTCCAACCAGTTTTAAGATATAAACGATCAAAATTTTAAGAAGTTGTATTTAGTTTCTAGTCTAGAATGCTTTGGAAATAAAAAATGATAAAGGTCTGTCGCCATTGAAAACACATGTTATTATGACATTTTTGTCGTTGTTTGCTTGTATTCAACGAATATTTTGCTAAGTACTTAAAACAATAACATGGGATATTCTACAGCAGAAAAATTCGATATTATCCATCTATATTATTCTAATAATAGAAATCCATCTACAACTCTTAATGAGTACCACAGGATATTTCCCAATAGAATTTTACCTTCCAAAAGCACTATTAAATATGTTGTGAAAAAATTTGAAGAGACCAAAAGCTTAGAAAGGAAAAAGAGGACAGTAATGAGAGATGAGCAATTAGATTTAAATGTCTTGCTGTTCTTTGAAGGTAAACATTCTAGTTTATACTAATTCTTAAATCCTACAATAATTACTTAAATGTTGTATTACAGAAAATCCTGAAAATTCTATACCAGATGCGGCAGGCCATTTTAATAAATCCCTATCAAAAATACACGAAATTTTGAAAAAATACGGATATCATCCATATAAATTTTTACCAGTCCAAAACTTAACAGAAGATCACAAGAGACAGCGGCTAGAATTTTGTTTGGATGTTTTAAGAAGGCGTGAAATTGATGGGAATCTTTTAAACAAAATTTTATTTACCGACGAGGCAAATTTCAGCACAGCTGGTATGTTTAACCGAAAAAATAAACATTTTTGGGCAACTTCAAATCCCCACAAAATTCAGCCTGTTAGAATTCAGGGTCGTAGGTCTATGTGTGGTGTGGCATTATAGGAAATAGGGTCATTGGTCCAATAATTTATAATGGGAGTTTAACTGGTCCAAGATATATGGAATTTCTTGAAAATGAGATTGAAAACATTTTGGAAGAGCTTCCTCTCAACCAATACGCTACGCTCATTTGGCAACAGGACGGTGCCCCACCCCATAATGTTGTCCCTGTTACAAGATACTTAAATGAAAAATATAATACGTGGATTGGAAGAAACGGACCAATAAGGTGGCCGGCAAACAGCCCTGACTTGACGGTTCTGGACATTTTTCTTTGGGGCTATTTAAAAAATAAAATTTATTACAATAGGCCAGAAAACGTTCAAGTTCTGGAATAAAGAATTCACGAAGAAATTTTGGTGCTAAATAGGGACTTTCCAGTGTTCATTATGAACGCAATAAATCATAAGTTATTAGGAAACATTCAAAAATGTATATTAAATGAAGGGGGTTATGTTGAAAATCAATAATTTTCTATGGTTCTGCATTTTTTCTTTATTTTATATTAAATATATTTTAAAATTTCATAAAAGAAAGTATTTTTAATTTTTATTTTATATCGCTAATATCTTAAAACTGGTTGGAGTTAATATAGACAAACCCTATATTTTTGTAATCAGGAAAAAAAGATCTATAATTTTAATGAAATAAATACAGGGTGTTCCATTTAAAAAAAACATAAGTTGCTTATATTTTTCGGCATTGTAATAGTATTTTAATTATTTTTTGCTAATATTCTGATGATTCAGTAAAAATCATAAAACTTTCATATTTAAAGTTTTTTTCTATCTCTTATAGTTTTTCCTCTAAATAGGGGTCTAAATATAAAAGAAAACCCTGTACTTCCCTAACACAACGCTGTCACACACAAGTATCGATCGAAAATTAACAACTAACACGTATTTCCTTTGATTGTACACTATGTTGCCATATTTTTATATCATTTCATACAAGAGCGCCATAAAGGATTTATCCTGTAGTGCTGTGCGGTGTGCCTTATCATAAAAAAAAAATTTCAAAATCAAAATTAATAGAACAAGACGAGATTTCGAATAATGTTGAATTATAATTAAAAAGCTCTTAGTTTCTTAAATCTATTATTATTTATTTTCAATTAATACATTAAAATTCGCGGTTTTCCTGCTAACATTGTAATTAAGTAACGGTTTGTGGCAACATCGTAAACCCCTGAACGTTTTTTTGCTCGTATTCTTTTGGTAGTCATAGACTCGTGGGTCGAGCTATATGTATTAATTTATTGAATGAAAGAGATTTTAAGCTTGTTCTGGTCTATATTTGTATCAAATTCAACAGGCAAGCCGGGCTCTATATTATAGATGCAGTTCAAAAAGGTTAAAAATTTCATTTATTCATTAAAAATGACTTGTTTGTGAAAAACGTTATATTTTATACGACAATTTTCTAGAAGACCTAAAAACTAATGAATAAAAGCCGTGCGTATCAGAGCTTGCTTTATAAAGAGAGTAGTATTGTGTCTAAATCTTCAACTTTTATACAGAAACCCCAAATTTTAAGTTTTTCCATTTTTCCATTTAAATTGTTGATCCAATAGAAACATCTTTAAATATTAAGCTTTAATTTGGCACACCTACGACCGGTACTTTTGATTCTGATACCTCATTTCAAAGGTGACAAAAATCAGGGTTTTGAACTAGCCAAATCTAATGTACAAGTCCGGCAAAGAACCACCGTGCCGATTCATTGCCGGTGCGTCATTACTTGCACGTAACTAAAACCACGTGAATCTAATCAAAACCACGAAATTCAAAAAGTGAAAACAAAGTCTAAGTTCATACTTGTAAAATTTTTCGGGGCTAGCGGACTTAATATTAATAAAAAATGTTCATAAATGCTTACTGTCAACACGAAAGTATAGATAAAATAAATATGGTTCTCAAAAGAACAGTTTTTAGGGTTAAATTGAATTTCGAGGCATAAAACCGTTAAAAAACAAATTAAAGTTAACTGACTTTGAAATCAATTGACAACTCTGCTAAAAAAATTGTCTCTCTCTAGCGCGTTACTTTGAATTCGAGATGTATTGCGCAAGCCCGAAGACAATCTATTATATAAGGTATCTCTTACTTCTTAATTACAACTCCTAACCATGTACACAGGAATATTTTTTATATCTGCGTACCAACTACAGGGGTTATTATAAGCAACAGAAAGAAACTTTTTCTAACTTGGTTTCATAAAAAATCTGTTTCGGTATCGTTTTCAGTATCGTAACGAACTTGATGTGAAACAGTTTTCTTTATTTTTCTAAGGTTGGTAATGATGTTCACAAATGTTTTATTTTGCTGTCGTGTATGTTTGGTTACATTAATTCTATGAAATGGAGATTATAGTTAAAAAAATATCAAATAATCTTACAAATTTACTATATTATAAAACATAGAACTATAAAATTTACCGCAATTTCCCTTGACTTTGGGGGAGCTAAACTTAACTCATCTTGTTCCATATTTTAAAATTATGTAGTAAGCATGTTAGAAAAATTAGACAACTTTGTGACAAAATGGCTGACATGGAAATAAAATTATTTGTTGATTTCAAGGCTACTATGAGAAATAATTTGATTGTATTACCAACATAAAATTTTAGCCTAAAAATTTTGAAAATGCGTATGTTTAATATTCTTTTTAAATATGGATTTATTTATTGAAAAAAATGCCAAAATAGAAAAAATAGTATAAAGCACACGTTTTATAAAGCTATTAGTGCACTTGTTTGTTATAAAACTCGCCGCAAGCGGCTCGTTTCCTAACATGGACGCGTGCGCTAAAATGAGCTTTATAAAACTTATGGTTTAATATACTATTAAAAAATACAAAAGTTGCATAATTCTTACCGACTTATCTTTCGGACTTGCCAAAAAAAAGATAGGCGCATCGTAAAGTTGAAAAACAATTGAAAGTTTCTTATTCCTAAATGGGATACCCTATTCATTTTACACCAGGACGAAAGATCTCTTTCCCCAGATTTCAAAAATATATAACATATCAACATTTAGTTCAGCCGTTTTTGAAATATTTGAGTTTACAATCTTAATAATAAATTGAAGTGATTATAATCGAGTTGTCGAGGCGTTCCTCATACTTCAACGTAATATATTTGTCGCTTCGGTAAGGAATGGCCGGCTAACAGCCCTGACCTAGGTCGGTTAGATACTTTTCTCTGGGGATGTCTAAAAAATCGAGTTTAATATGACAGACGTCAAAATATACAAGTGTTGAGACAAAGGATTGAACAAGAAATATTCATGCTTAATACAAATCAAATATTAGAAAGTGTGTCAAAAAGTCGTGGCGGATATACAGTAAACATAAAATATAGTCATTTACTTCATTTTATATCATAAATTATAAAATATAAATTTTAAAGTAAAGTGATAAATAAGCCACGTTGAAGTATGCGGAATGCCTCGGTAACTCGATTATACGAAGGCGTAGAAGGGCCACATAAAATATTAAAATAAAAATTTCCTAAAATTTCGACTTATAACACGAAATTTTTAAAATTTCGTCTTATAACACGAAATTTTACTTTAAAATTTCGACTTATAACTCGAAATTTTAAAATTTCGTCTTATAACACGAAATTTTACTTTAAAATTTCGACTTATAACTCGAAATTTTAAAATTTCGTCTTATAACACGAAATTTTACTTTAAAATTTCGACTTATAACTCGAAATTTTAAAATTTCGTCTTATAACACGAAATTTTACTTTAAAATTTCGACTTATAACTCGAAATTTTAAATTTCGTCTTATAACACGAAATTTTACTTTAAAATTTCGACTTATATCTCGAAATTTTAAAATTTCGTCTTATAACACGAAATTTTACTTTGAAATTTCGACTTATAACTCGAAATTTTAAAATTTCGTCTTATAACACGAAATTTTACTTTAAAATTTCGACTTATATCTCGAAATTTTAAAATTTCGTCTTATAACACGAAATTTTACTTTAAAATTTCGACTTATAACTCAAAATTTTAAAATTTCGTCTTATAACACGAAATTTTACTTTAAAATTTCGACTTATATCTCGAAATTTTAAAATTTCGTGATATAACTCGAAATTTTAGAAGTATGGGGGACACATAATATGTCCATTTGTAATTTAGTTGTTTGGAAACCGCCTCTTGTGTGTATTGGTTGTGACTGGTTAACAGTGAGGATAACCAAAATTACCGGAATTAAGCGACCAGTAAAGTTTTCTTCTGTGTGTGTGTAAAAGCTTCTTTCTTCAGAAAGCAATGGATGTACTTCAGGAATTAGTTCGAAAGTACTTTTTTTTAGGACTTCAGCAAAAAGAAATTATAATTATGTTACAGAATATTCATAGCATAGAAGTCACCCACAGAACATTAAAGCGCATTTTAAATAAACAGCAGCTATTTAGAAGAAAATATTTCTCGAATCTTGAAGAAGTGGCAGCTTTTGTTGAAGAACAGTTAAGCAAATCCGGGCAATTGCATGGATATCGTTGGATGCATTTAAAATGTATTCAACACGGATTCATCGTAACTCAAAATATGATAAGAGAATTATTACTATTAATGGATCCGCAAGGTGTGAGTTTAAGGAAACGAAAGCGTCTTCGGCGCAGACAATATATGAATGATGGTCCTAACAGTGTATGGCATATGGACTCTTATGATAAACTAAAACCTTACGGTATTTGTATAAATGGAGCTATTGATGGATTTTCTAGATTTGTCGTGTGGCTCAACGCAGGTCGAACATCAAATGATCCGAAAGTAATTGCTGGATATTATTTGAATGCTGTTAAATCTTTGGGTGGTTGTCCACGAACAGTACGAAGTGATATGGGAACTGAAAATGGGGTCGTGGAAAAAATGCAAACAGGGTTAAGAGAACTATTTCCACTAGAGGGAAATCATAGGCCTCCATTCCTCTACGGTAGAAGTACTGCCAATCAAAGAATAGAGTCCTGGTGGTCCATTTTGCGCAAGCAAAATGCCCAGTATTGGATTAATCTTTTTGAAAACATAAAAGACGAAGGTTTATTCAATGGAACGTTCGTAGACAAGTCCTTGATGCAGTTTTGCTTTTTAGGACTAATTCAGGTAAAAACATATACTTACTTACTTTATTCCAGTATACTGAGTGATTTGATAAACTGTACTCCTTCACACCACACACACACGTTTTTACCATACCTACTGTATGGCACAAAATATATTTTCTCTATATTTTGTTACAGAATAAAATGAATAAATTAATAAACGTCAGATAGATAGTTTTAACAATATTATGGCCTTTTACACTAAAAACATTAAAGAAATGCCTATTGTATGGTTACGATTTACTTTTAAAACAGGGTGATTCAGAAAAAAAAACGATTAAATCCAATTTGTTGTCCAAAATAAGCGAAATTTGGTATTTGAGTATATCTTTCAAATTAGAACAATATTTCTCAATAAAAAAATTTTATGACATGAATACATAAAAAATGGAGGTAGGTTCTTTACTCTTAACGGAATTTCCAATTTTTGCCTCCACTTGTATACCATATGAGCTTTACCGGATTTGATGGGTGTAATAGCAGAACTTTTCCGAAATAAAATAAAAAATTTTCCCACATGCTGCGCACTTTCTGTCGGTCACTGTATATATATTTTTTTTGTTTTAATTTCTTTATCTCAAAATCGGTTAGAGATAGGTTATTATTAATAAGAAAGGTTACTTTGATTTTAAAAAGTTATCCAAAAATGCTAAATATACAGGGTATTCCGAGGGGTATTCTATTTTGGAAAACAGAAAAAAATAGGATTTCCGATATACAAATATTGTTGGAAAGAGATGCAGCGATCATCACTTGACTAGCAAGTGATCTGACCTTGCCTTACAACGTGAATTGAAAATGTAAGCCACAATATTTGATCTTACTATGACTGGACCAGGATTTGGCTTATAGAATGAATCGGCCTTAAGGCCTGTTACACACGGACGGTTATTCAGCCGACCGGCCCATCCACTGTTTGGCATATCAACCGGAATAAATTAATTTAGGTGGTTCAAATCTAACTCGACACACGGACCGGCGCCGTTTCTTTGCCGGATATATTATTTTATTTTTATAAAGTTTTATTATTATTAAACTAATAGTTTTCCTTTTTGCAGAATGATTTGGATCAGGTAGCTCTAGAATGGAATGCGCATAGAATACGGAGTACAAGGAATTGTAGATCACCAGTCGGTAGACCAATTAAAATGTTCCAAGTATCTAATTTGTACAATACTGAAGACACGTTGATCTTAGTTCCTCAAAACATTTTAAATTGTTTAGACGAAGAATGTAAATATTACGGATGTAATTGTGATAAAGACGTTAAAGATTTGTGTAACGAACTTATTTTAGAAAATGACTTTCAAGCTGATATTAATGATCCTTATGATGGTGTTAAGCTATATATAAATCTAAGATCAAAAATCTATGAACTATTAGGGTAAAAGTGAAATAAATAAACATAAAAAAAATACTGTTTTATTATTGCAGTATTTAACATCAAAACAAATAATTTTAACTTAAAATATACCTAAATATCCAGTGGGATCAGACTACTGACGAACGCCCCTATCTTACAATCAAAAATATCATGCTATGTACGACAGCTACACATTTTTACACCAACTATGGGACTTAAGAATATCGACCGAACTCAAGGTTTCTAGAGTGGTTTCCTTTTAGAAACCCTGGGCCAGACTGAGATTTTTCTAAATTTAAAAAGGGCCAAATTTAAAAACAGAAAACATAGAAAACTTTCATATGCTTTTGGTGAAACCAAGAGTTAGTATAGAAACTTTAGTCGTGCTACTATAATGTAAGTAAGTATACAATTTTTCACAAGTTGCTACTGCTTGCTATTCAAAGATACTGACAGAACTCTATTTTTTTAATTTTGTCTTAAAAATGGTCTAACAAATCACATAAAAAGTTTGATGAACATGGCGTACAGGAAATGTTCATTACCTCTTAAGATTCCTAGCCTATAAAAACTGCCGAAAATATTTTTAACTTATATATTTGTCGTTCTGGGGACACACTGTATCTAGTGCAGAGAACTGTTCTTTAGGTGTTTTCTTTACTACATATTTTATTGTTAAACAAACTTGTTATTAAACATCAACAAATAACAAAATGTATATCAATGATTAAATGAGTAAAACCAAAAATAATTAAATTTTGATGAAGGACAAAAATTTTCTTTGTTTATATTATATCCATACACCACATATTCGACTTTAAAATATTTATTAATTCAAACTTAAAATCTCTGTAAGTATCACTTGCATATGAAAGTGGTAATACCAATATATTGTTACATGTGTGGGAAGTTGGCCTTCTTTCCGCGCCTGTCAAGTGACAAAATTCAACTTGTATATTATTACAAGTAATAATGTCTGCTCCAGTACAAAACCTCAAAAATCGGCAAAGAATATCGTAATCTGCCTCCCGAGTGAATCTTTTTAAGTACAACATAATTTTCTCCTTATCTGAATTTAATTCGGCATCGTAAGTTACAATTAGCTGAAGCACACTTTTGTTTGTTACTTTACAGTGTTCATATATATTATCAATGTCAATGCATGAAAATGCATTTTTTAAAATTTCTGCCCAACAGTCCAAAATAAACATAGGTTTTTGCAATAACGCTGTATGTGCAAGATCGTAAATAACTGTTTTAATATTACCACTGTTCACAATTTGTTTACATTCAATATTTGACAACACATCTATTAGCTCATCCGAATCTGTATCTTCAAAAGCAACCAAGGTCTTTCTTAGAACATCTGCATCAACAGGAGGTAGAAATTTTAAATACGCTTCAATTAGGTCAGATCTTTCTCTTCCAAAAGTTGCATACTCAATAAATGGCCTTGGAATTTTTATGGGAAAATATTTCACAAGTTTATATCCTAATAGGAGCACCTTGGCGATAGCTTTCCATTTTTCTTGTGTTACCAGATGATTAGTTTCGGGAATTTTACAAGAAGTCCCTTCACAAATAGACTCATAAAACTCTGACCAATATTCAGTAAGAGCATCCTTAAAAACTCCACCTCCGTCATAAGCTTCTTCTTTTATTCCATTAGAGCCAATAATTTCTACATCGATATAAGTGTTTAAATTTTCAATATTAATAAATTCATCTGTTATTTCTTTGAAGATTTGTCCCCTATGGAGAGTTAAGGTTTTCTTTACAGAAAATGCTTCTTGCTGCTGCTGCTGCCGCGACGGTTCAATTGAAGTCGGCAACAATTGCTGTGGGGTTGATACTACTTCCTGGTCATTAAATCCATCAACATGAGAAAATGTCAAAGTCACATCTCCGGGTCCTAGACTTGACGGTATACTACTTATTTGACCTTCAACGTTCGGTTCGATTTTAGAAAATTCGTCACTGTTTCTATTTAAAAATTCTTGCAGGTCACTCAATACATCTATTTGATAAGGTTGTTCTGTATCCGCAGTTAACTCTTCATAATCTTCGCTTTTAGCTAAAACTTCTGAATTTTTCTGTTTTTTTCCACTTCTTTTTCTTAAAGTCTTTTTCACTTTTTTCTTATTATTAGTACTTTCTTCGGGAGATGATATGTGATATTCCATACTGTGAGTTGAAAGATAAAATCGAAGTACGTTTAGTCCCGTTATTTGATACATCTCCCCTACTGTTAATGTATTGTCAAAAATGTGTTCCTTATAATCAAGAAGATCATAAGTGCATTTGGATAAAGTGATGCCATTACTACTGACACCATTTGGGAAAAAAAAATTTAGAGCCTGTCGTAGTATCTCTTGTTTCTTCGCATTTTTCGCAATGGAGCAATTACGTGCACCACCCCCATTACGCTCTCTTACAGGTTTACCGTCCATAATCCATCCAATGTTTATTATTCGAGTTGGTTTTATGTTTGGTTTCTTCACCAGTAAAGAGGTAGCACAAGAAGCTGATGTCTGAGTGGCATTTTGATCAGATTTAGTTTGATTCAGTCTAATTCTCTCAATTAACCTGAGGCGTTTTTGCGAACCACTTTCTATACCAGTTTTGCAGTATCTCATAACTGCCATTCGGTCCCCCATTTTAGGGATAAAGCCTTTTTTCTTCTTCTGTCATAATCCTAATGACTGCCTTATCTATCTAGAAATAAAAAAAAAATCATAGAAAATAGAAGAAAACTACGGTAGCTACGCAATCGAAAATAGCAATAGCAATACAAATATAGCTCTAACTAAAACATTTTTAATATAATTATTCTAAACTTCAGATTTTTGGGAAGGGCCCTCCGCCGCCCTGCTAAGTGCCTGTCTATCAAATAGTAATATTTGTACTAATTGTCTTTAATATAACTTTTTAACTTAAAATCTATAAAATCTACCTCTGCTTGTTGTTTAAGACACCTTTTTAATCTATTTAATAAAAATAAATTGGTATGCAAATAACAACAAATTTTGTGGACAGTTGTGGCGCCTAAAAGAGCTCTAAAAGCGACCAGCTCGCTACTTGTATGGATTTCTATTGATTAACCGACGTGGTCCGACTGGGTCGACCATTTAATACATGTTTATGGGTTTCGACAATTATGTTATAAACGGTAATTAGTTTGAATTTATTTTACTTATTTTTTTTAAACTCGTTATAAAATTTGATAGGATCGGCTCGAGCCGCCCCTCCACCTCGGCAAAATTCTGGTTTCGCTACTGCTTAAGCACCTTTGGCCCATAATAATATACCTTATGTACTTCTATTGCGTAGTGTTGAGAACACGCTGAGTGTTAAAGCAAAGTACGCCACTGATGGCATTCTTGGAAGTCTAATTGATGTATATAGTGTATATATAACGCTTATGTAGCTATCGCACGATGCAATAACAAACGCTGTGCTGTCTGCGTTTTTATTAGTTCATCTCTTTTCCTCACGTATACGTAAATATCCAAGATTCATCATAAAACCCACATAGTAACAGCGCGGCATTGTTGTCATATGTAATCAGGCGCTTCACCAAAAATAATCACCTACCAAGCTGCGTGAGGAAGGGAGACAGACGCGAGAAGGGATGAGGCAACGCAGCCTCCAGACGGTCGCCAAGCAGAGTTTGGCTAAACGCATAAAATATAAGTTTATCAAGGGGGCTATTCCCCGAAAGTTCGGCGGTGCATGTCGCACGACTGCTTTTAAAAAGTAAAGCACGTCACCGAGTGGAAATTGTCCACATTTCTTGTACTATGTAGTTAAAGTCAACAAAAACAAAGTTGAACAAGTTAATACAATGTGAAAGTATTGAGTATTATGGAAACGTATGTGTGAATGCAATTTGAAGTGTAACTAGTAATTTGATGTAGTGTATTCTCAGATAGTGGGAAGTTATTAAGTGAATATTGTAAATAAAACGTTAGTGCTACCTTACGAATAAAATGCTGTTGGAATTAAATACAGTGTTTTATTAAATCGACAGATCTACACCAGAGCCAGCTACTCAGCCTACGGATACACAGTAATAACAAAATAAGTATTAAAGGCTGAACCATAGTTGCTTTTAAAACACGTAGCTACCCCATAATATTATCCTGAATAGATATATTAAATTTGTACGCATGAACCTACATCTGAAGTTTTTACCCCATATGGCTGTTATAAATATCCATTTAAAATAATTATTATTCTTATAAAATTAGATACTTGCTTACTTTTTCTAGTTTCATTGTTTGAAGGGTATCCTCTGTGACTGCCTCTCTTTCTATCAAAAAATGTTCAAGGTCCGGTTCCATTTTACTAGACAGTTAGTACACTGATTACAACATGAATATTCCACTATTCGAACTTCGATCTTTCATCAACTTATTTCCACGCCACAAATATTAAAATGTCGTTTTTGTCTCCTTGCCCTTGCCTAACACTCGGCCGGCCTGGCCTGTCTCTCCTAGTCATTTGTGATAGAAGACGCCAAGTTCTGAGATGTTGCCAGATTGCGCAAAATATCGCCATTTATAGACTACATTTGTCACAATCATGCCTGCTGGTTCTGATTATAATTTTTAATTATATTTTTTTAAATTGACTGTTAACAAATTATCACCGAGCGTATCCAAGTGCAACAAGACAAAAACGATATCCTATTAATATTTACGAAAACAAATACACTAAAACAAATATTACTTAACCACTTCTTTCTGCGGCTCCGGATGCGCAAGTATATTTTTAAGACACATTAATGCTATTAACTGACAGACTGATCAGTGAACATTGACTGAATATTATAAGTATGCAGAAAACATTATTTTAAACTAAAATTTCGTGTTATAAGACGAAATTTTAAAATTTCGAGTTATAACTCGAAATTTTAAAGTAAAATTTCGTGTTATAAGACGAAATTTTAAAATTTCGAGTTATAAGTCGAAATTTTAAAGTAAAATTTCGTGTTATAAGACGAAATTTTAAAATTTCGAGTTATAAGTCGAAATTTTAAAGTAAAATTTCGTGTTATAAGACGAAATTTTAAAATTTCGGGTTATAAGTCGAAATTTTAAAGTAAAATTTCGTGTTATAAGACGAAATTTTAAAGTAAAATTTCGTGTTATAAGACGAAATTTTAAAATTTCGGGTTATAAGTCGAAATTTTAAAGTAAAATTTCGTGTTATAAGACGAAATTTTAAAAATTTCGTGTTATAAGTCGAAATTTTAGGAAATTTTTATTTTAATATTTTATGTGGCCCTTCTACGCCTTCGTACGATTATCATCAATTTAGTTTATCAAAATTGTGAACTCAAATATTTCAAAAACGGCTAAATTAAAAAGCATGGCGAATAAAACTTATTTTTACATTCTGCATGAAAGTCTATAACCTTTTTGTTAAAAATGTTATATACCTAAACCTAGTAGTTGTTCCAATATTTTAATTTTTCTCGAAAAATATTAGTTTTTACTCTTATAAAACATTGACAGTCCCGCCATTGTTTCTCAAGGTGGAATACTCATATTTGGTATAAACGTTCTATTGGGATTACACTAAAAAAAAATATAACGAAATTTGAGTTATATGCTACACGGCGTTCAAAATAAATTTATACATCTCGCCTAATTTAATAATTTTTCTGCTAACTAACTTACTTAATTTTCAACTATTACAACGAAATAATGTTTAAAAATATTCCCGTCTATTTGGATACACATGTTTAGCCTTTTTACTATATTTCTCTGCACTTTCCTTAGCATAAAGGGTGGTATTGTCCTGCAGGCATCCCGTATCCTATTTTCGACATCTTCTGGTATTGTGTTAGGATTTGCATAAACGCGATTTTTAATGTAGCCTCATAAACAGAAATCTAAAGTCACATGATCGAGGGGCTACTAAATGAATTAATTCCTACCGATGCATTTTTGTGAGTAATGATTGTTTAAAAATTCCCGAACTTCCCGATGGTAATCAGCAGAAGTTCCATCTTGTTGAATCCACATTTATTCCCTTTCAATGTCATCAACGTCTTCATGAAGCTGTGGTAATTCATTTTGTAAAAGTTTAAATATCTATGCCCGTTAAGTGGTTCGTGGCAAAAATATGGCCACTAGCTCGAGATTTTTTATTCCACATCATACATTACACAATGGTTTTGATTTTGAATTTCCCGGACTTAAAATAATAGTGCATATAATGGCGGTTAATTGCTCCATTACCGTGAAAGGTAGCTTCATCAGAAAGCATTTTTACAAGAAATTCGGATCGGCCTCTACCGTTTCATTTAAGGTGGTACAAAAGTTACTCGTTGTTCAAAATCACGGTCTAGAAGAAGCAATACTTCGAGAGATAGAAGATAATCCTTCAACTGGTGCCGGGAAGATAATGTATTTTCGGCCAGTAAACCTGCAAGATTGCGACGGGCAAATCATGTCAGTGCTCTCAAATCACGTTTAAACGAAGATAAAAAGTTACTAGGATTTCACACCAGAAATTATTAAAATTTAATTCCAAACATAAACAAAAGCAACTTTTATTAGGTACCTAGATCGTATATCTATCATGTTTTCTCGTGTTGAGTTAAATACATGCAAGAGAGAGA
Source organism: Polydrusus tereticollis (assembly GCA_963920685.1). Classification (NCBI taxonomy): domain Eukaryota; kingdom Metazoa; phylum Arthropoda; class Insecta; order Coleoptera; family Curculionidae; genus Polydrusus; species Polydrusus tereticollis. The sequence goes on from OY987329.1 coordinate 39,295,356, forward strand.
CACACACCGGTGCTAACTAACACGAACCATTATACGATCACAGGCAAGGTCAGGCTTTGCTTCTTCCCTGCTATAGTTGTAATAGTACGGGCAAATCAATAAATTTTAATTAATTTTTAGGATAAACGCTTACCCACTACGAAAAACTTCGTTTTTTAAAACGCTAATACCGACCTCCATGTTTATGATTGTTCGCTAAGATAATGCAAGTCAAAACAATCTTTCTCCATATTTATATTTTTATGAGCTTTTGATTTTTAGTAACCGTGAAAATTTTTCTTTTGCATTTCCTTAATCTAAAAACATTTATCAAAGCTGGCCAGTTGGTTTAAACCAGTGCCAAAAAAGTCATATACACATACACACACACCATCACACCATATCACACACACACACAAAAACATTTTTTAGTTATATTACAGGACATGTAAAATATAAAAGCAAGAATTAAGTTCTGCAAATTTTTTTGTTTTATTTTCCCCTACTATTAATTGAATCCACATTGCCATGTAAAGCGATACACCGGCTTCGGGCGTCGAAATACGTCTTGAATGAAATTAAACGTGCTAGACAAAGATATAATTATAAAGTAATATTCAAGTGTTATTGTTGCAGGTTTTTGTTTTGGTGTTTTGATTTGTCATTTTAATTCGTTTTTATCCATTTTTGTGCCTTGAAACTTCATTTAATACTAAAAACAGTTCTTTTTAGAGCTATTCCCATCGTACTATTGCGTTGCCGGTAAGTATTTTAGACATTGTAATTATTTATTCGTTTTACTACTTCTATACTTCCCAGTCCAAAGTTTTTGGGATTACTTATTAAATCCTATTTATAGTGCCACATTAATTTTAGGAAACTGCCAAAGCCTTGCAAATATCAATTGAATCGGTACAAAAATACAAAAATGGATGCCAGGAATATTTAACTGATGAAGCACCTAAAAACCTCTGCATGGAGATAAGAAACGAAATATACGACATGTATTCTGCACTCAACAGATGATGACGAGTGGAGCTAATTTTATGTTGCCATTTTTTTTACTACCTATATTTTGACCATTTTTTGCTCTCAGTTCTTGTGTATTTACTAGACAAGTTCAACAGAATGTTTTTACCTCTTATTAATAATTATACGTTTACTTTTCTTACAAGAGAGAAATTCCAATAATTTAATCAATGATAAACATCATGACAAGTTTAGGACAATGGACAAATTTCACTCCTACTTTACACGGGATTGCAGGAGCAGTATTCACATTCCTGGCTTTCGGCTTAGAGCATTCAAAAAGTTTTTAATCACTGGCTCCTGTTCAAAAAAATAGTAAATATAAACAGATTCAAATGTGAAATAAAATCCTACCTCACATACAATTGCTTTTATTCCATTGATAAGTATTTCGGTCCTTCATGAATCTTGCGACTCATATGTGTGTTATGTATGTCTGATGTAACATACACTAAAGTGTATGTTCTTTCCATTTTTATTTATTATGTTATGTATTTATATCGACTAGTTTTAAAATTTTAATATTAGTTTGACAATGTTAATATTTACTTTGTAAATCTGTGTACCAATAAATAAATAAATAAACTGAAAAAAAATGTTGACTCAAAGTCAGTGGCGTATATAGAAATTTGTTTCGGGGGGGGCCTAAATTAAAAAAATTTAGAAACTATAATCACTACTATATTACAATGTTAATTTGTTAAAACTTTTTGGTTATAGCTGAACAAAAATATATTTAACACTTAAACAACAACAATAGTATTTTTTTAATTTTGAATATAGTGCTTGCTTAAGCATAATATATTACATTTCTCTTCGTATTTCGGGGGGGGGCCCAGGCCCCCTGGCCCCCCCCCTATATACGCCACTGCTCAAAGTGCTATTTCACCTAATGACAGAAAAAATACGCATACGAAAAAATGACAGCAGTGCACCACTTGTTTTATAAAAAATTATCAGAAGACATGTTTGCAAGCCACTTGGTGGAGCACTACTTTCTAAATAAAGTATGTGGTTTTATATCCTATTAACACATACTAAAATTGAAAATAATCTTAAGTACTTTCAGAGATAGTATAAAATAGAAACACCTAGTAGCAAAAAAAATTGGCCGTTGCGGGCATACGTTCAGATAAACTTCTCTCCTAAAAATATCATGAGAAGTCACTCCGAAATATTACTAGGTTATTAAGGAATACCCTGTATATTTAAAAAAATTGTTTTCATTATTATGGAAATTAACATATTTTATTACAATTTTAAGTCCGGTTCTGACCATAAACAGCTGCTCGCCATTGTATTGCTGCCAATATTATTCTTACTAAAAATTAAATAGCTGAAATATGACTGTTGTCACATGACATGTCGGCCATCTTGCAGGATTACTGGCTGAACCAAGTTTAGCACTGCAACTTCAAACAAGTGCATCACCGGTTTAGGGGGTTTCGCATCTTTACCAACTCTACAAATACCATATTCAACGTGTCAAGCTTTGCTTCCCCGTGATTTCCAGTCAAGGTTTGATTCTAGTAGGTGGTTGCTGCATAGAGTAGCACATGACAACAATTTCTTACCGAACATTTTATTTACTGATAAGGCCTCTTTTTTGAATTTTCGTAAACGAATATTTTTGGGCGGAGGATAATCCGCATAAAATTAGAGAAGGTCGTTTTCAGTAACAATTTCCGGTGAATGTCTTGAAAGGAATCATTGGCGACTATCTTATTGGACCATACTTTTTACCACTTCGATTAAATGGAAACTACTATACGCATTTCTATGCGAAAAACTGGACGTTCTGTTAGAAGACGTACTTCAACAAATAAGAACTAATATGTGGTTAATGCACCACGGCGCCCCAGCTCATTTTAGCCTAGTTGTTTGTCAATACCTCGACATCACTTTTCCTAATTGCTGGCCAGCTCGCAGTCCTGACTTGAATCTTTTAGACTATTATTTATGGGGTTACCCAAAGTCTCTTGAACACAAGACGCCTGTACTAGATGAAAACGAAATGAATTCGAATTATTGAAAATTGAAATACGATACGAAATAATTTAGGTATTTTTTAATACTAATAAGAATAATAATAATAATAAATCGTCTTTATTCAGCTATTTGAGATGTTATAAAAACAAAATTAAATTACTAGAAATATATACATGTTCTAGCTGAAAAGGCGAAGTATCGTCCATAATGGACGTTTTTCTACTTAACCTTTAACGTGTAAGATAATCAATGTTCAAGCAATCGTGCGTTTTGTCAAAAGGTGGCCGTTTTCAACATTTGCTTTGATTATCTCTTGCATTTTTTTTGTATTATTATTTAAAAAAATAACTTTATTTTTAATTTAATTGTTTTAATTAACTTTAAAATACAATGTTCCCTTTTTCGTACATGCAATAAAGTGGTTTTTATTTTTTCTCTGGAAAACAAAGCAAGTTGCGAAAACTTTAGGGAACAAAAAAGTTGTATTATTAGTTGATAAATTAAAACAACAATACCAAAATTAGAAAAAGAGTCAGTAACGTACATTTTTCTATCGATAATATTCGTTAAGATGCTCCGCGGGTCGCCACTGGACTTAATAATTTTAATCTAGTTAGGGCTAATTAAGCCCCTTATTATTATAAATAACGGTACCAAATTTCAATATAAACATTAATATGATAGGATAAGAAGGAATTTAGAATAAGTAATAACAACTGTTATTTTCTTAATAATTATATTACTATTTAGTATCAATTACTACATATAATTACGGGGCTTCCTTCCTAAAAATATTAAAATATAATTAAATAAAGGTATGTGACAACACCGTTGAACGTTTTCTTGCTCGCATTCTTTCGGCAGCTACAGATAAACGTGTCGAACAGTCAGTATTATAAACCAAAATGTAGTTGGTAAGTACAAAAATTGTTATTACTGATAATTAAGTATAAATATAGATAGTAATAACAAGCATTTTTGGTGTTACATTTCCACAGTTTTGGAATTTAAATTTTACGTCCAGTTTAAAAAATTACAATGACGAGGTACAATTCACTATAAAATTGTAAGGACCTAGACCACATTTTTTATTGTATATTGATTTTCTGTTATACGAGGCAAACCCACCCTATAAAAGCATAATATACTAAATGCGATTCCTTTAGCATGCTATGAAATGCGTGCCATAAATTTCTATTTCTCCTCTTCGTGAATCCAGCGTCCCTTTTTGCCGTTTTATTTTATTTATTGTAATCACTTTTTAATGTTTTATATGGTACGTTATTTTTCCGGATTATTTTGTGATTTATAGCTACTAGTTTGGATTTGTTAGGCTAGAAGTTTTCTGTCAGTGTCGTAAAAGGGGGGACTTGATGAAGCTTACCGTGAATGAATAATGGTGCTTGCATAGGACCTGCCCCAGTTTGGATAACATAGTCACGTATAACGTCAGGAATATAGACATAAAATTGTTATGGTAATGTGTAAAGTCTGGTTTATGGAAGATGCTTGTATATCGATTCACCCTCTGCAGCAAGTATGTAAAAGGTAATCAAAAAAGTTTAAATTAATGCCAAAGTTGTATGTTTCTGTCTGTCCTTCTTCAGAAAATACATTTGAACAACAAAAATGCCATTGCTCGACTAACTTTCTTTCCTAGAGTAGGTACTTTAATTTTACTTTCCTTATAATTTGCCCCTTTAAAAAGTTTATTTCTGGAAAGAGAAAAAAAAATATAAATACAGCGGGTGCAGGATTTTTCTTGAAAGCTTTTAATATGTTAACTACAGAAAAATAAAATACCATGGCAAAATTCAAGAAATGATAACTTATTGATTTTCTTTCCATATTCCACCTTACAAAAGACAAAATCAAGAGACAACGTTACTTACAACTCCCCATCTTTATTTATTATGGCCCTCAAAATGAATAAAAACATAATCTCCGGGGTAGCGCACTACGTCTTTAATTCAAAGTAACGTGCTAAACAAGGACAAAAGATATTTGTTTTTAAATATTTGCGTGCCTTGAAATTCAATTTAGTCCTATAAGTCGTTCTTTTCAGAGCCATTTTTATCGTACTTTCGTGTTGGCGGTAAGTAATTATGGATATCTGTTATTATTATTAAGTCCAAACGCTAGCCACCAAATTTTGACGTTTATGAACTTAGACTGTGCTTTCACTTCTTGAATCTCGTAATTTTGATTAAGATTTGTATGGTTATAGTCACATGGAAGCAATGACGAACCGGCAAAGATTCACAGTGCCGACTGTATATATATTGTTAATGCAAGACAGTTTCCATTGCACGTCATTAATCAGCTAATAATTGTAAATCGGTAAGAGAACATGAGGAAATTAGATCTGGGATAAATATTAAAATTTAATGCGATTCTGAATATCATGTTTGATACTAACCCACTTGTAGCAAATATATTGTACATTGTACTTTAGTTAGTTAAATAGGAAAGATTATTTTTAGGATTTACAATCGAAATGTCCAGTGACTATGGCATGTCTAATGGCTATAGGGCTTTCCCTAGCCATAACTGAAAACTACAGAACATGTATTATATAAAAATTAACGAATAAAAACATAAAATGTCGTTTAATTAAGTCATACTTGACCTGTGTTATATTATTATTTAAACATTAACCGCTAATATTGATAATTTGTTTAATTAGTGTGCAAATGATATCGCCAATAAAAATACCACTATATTCCCAAACAAATTATAATTTCTTACTCTATTTTGATTATTAATGCAAAAAATTTACATTTTTAAAGAATATAGTTTTAAGCTTATATGCCTTTCTGATTCCTTGAGAAAAATCTCAAATGGCAGTTTAGTAAATTGTTTCTACACAACGTAGCAGCACAGCGACTTATTCCAGGATCTTCAGTACTTACTTTGAATAAAAAAATAATAAATGCAAAGTCAGAAATTTCTCCAATCCTGCTCTGTATAAACGATGTTTGGGCAACAATCCGTTCAGCGAGACTGACGGTATGCTTTCGGAGAAAATGGCGAATCGCTTCGTTAGGGTGCTGGTGTACACTTACATTTTTACTAACTGAACTAACCTAGCAGTGGGTGTGTGTAATGGATATGATAATGAACTCGCAGTGTCAAAACCTGCTGATTTGTTGAAAATTTACTTTTCTATACTAGTACAGCTAAGTGTGAGGATTTTCAGAAATGCGTGCGAAAAGGAAGAGTTTTCCGCATTCTGGTAAAAAATAATTTGAAATAGAATATCGTTTTCCATCAATTATTCAACAAAAAAGATAACATATAAAAAGCAATAGGTATCTATAACCAAGAAAGTCGGCGCCCGTGCTTTTGTACGAGAAATATAGACTCCCGCAATAATTTTTTATTGAGATACACTTTTTTTGGATATTCACATAACCAAATTTGATATGAAAGTGGATGGTTCGGGTTTAAGGGCCGCCAATAAATATCTCTATAATATTTTTACTGCGTCTAAGCTTTTGTCCAAATTGGTTTCGATATTAAATATGAAAACGGTTGTAAATTTAAAATTAAATTTTGATTTAGATACCATCAATCTATAAAACAATTTTTGGACATAAAATTATAGTATCAACTATCGAAACTTTTTAAAAAATATATTTAAAACATGTAAACATTTTAAATTAATTCCTGCATAAATTTTTATAATAATAAATACAAGTGCTTTCTAATTTTGCTGAAAAATAGAATAATTTTATTTACAGGGAGCCCATGCAACTTGTGAAAACAGGCTTATATTTTCGTTATTTTAAATTAATACTTTTTAAATTTGCATGTTTACGTATGACCCTAGGGCCTACTTTCCTAATGCTTAAAATTTTAGTTAACTCATTGATGTATGGTTTAATAGGATATTTAAAATGTAAACAGTAAAGCACCTTTGGCGATTATTTTATTTCAAAACTAATATTAGAAATCGATTTATAATTTTTATGTCAAAGTTAAATTGTTACAATTTGTGCTGTATTCAAAATAGCAGATATGCGTTTGAGATTGACTGAAAAAGTAGAGATAGAAAGATCAGTAGGAGATCCTTGGAAAAGGAGACCTACGGTCTCTGCCAGCGCCGTTCCAACACGGAAATGCCAGGGGTGGTTAAAATTTTTTTTTTACCTCGAGTGTAGCTCATTTAGTCACAGCAGGTTTATATTATTTTAGTATTATACAGGGTCCGCCAACGAAGCGGGGACGGAAGATTACATCCTTATCGAAGAACTTATAAAAAATACTGAAACAGCATGAACTCTGGAATTAAAAGTGGTATATTTTAAAAATATTTTACATTATACAGGGTGGCTCAAAAAAGTGAACCGAACAAAACTCTCTACACTATTTTTGGATTCTACAAGAAATAGCAATTATTTTCTATTAGGTGCATTATCAGTCTAAACTTAATAGTTTCCGAGATATCAACTTTTGAAAAATTACATTTTTGAACTTTGACAGCTTCTAGCTCTTTAACGGTATGTCTTTTTATTATCCCTTAAAAAATGTAAACTTTTGTTAAAGCGAATATAACTCGAATGCCGGAAATATGGTACTTCAGGTTTAACCGGAAATTTGTATTTTTAGGAAGATAATATAGGGATATAGGATAGAGCATATATGAGCGGGAAACGGCAAGTGTAAGGCTGCACACAAGCACAAATAAATTTCAAATTGGAAGAGGAGTCCGTCAGGACGACACAATATCACCAAAACTCTTTACTGCTATATTGGAGTATGCCTTTAAGAGAGTAAACTGGGAAATAAGGGGTATAAACATTAATGGAGAGTTTCTAAGCCACCTGAGATTCGCCGACGATATCGTCAAAATAGCTGACAATGTAGACCAGGCGCAGAGTATGCTGAAGGACCTTTACGAGGTGTGCCAAGATGTGGGATTAAAAATAAACTTCTCAAAGACACAAGACATGACTAATCTAGTCTTGAGTAAGGATATTTCGGTGGGAAACAGGCGTGTTGAGCAGGTGGTTTCTTATAAATACTTGGGGCATGAGGTGCAGATCGGCAGAGATAACCAAACCTGCGAATTGAAAAGAAGGATAGGCTTAGCATGGGCGCCATTTGGCAAGCCTAAGGATGTCTTTAAAACAAACATACCTACATGTCTCAAAAAGAAAACATTCTATCAGTGTGTCCTGCCAGTACTGACCTATGGGGCAGAGACGTTGACGCTTACCAAGAAAACAGCGAACAGGTCGCTCAGAGGTCTAAGGAGCGATCGATGCTGGGTTTATCCATGAGAGATAAGGTGCCTAATACGATTATACGTCAGAGAACGGGAGTCACGGATGTGATAGAACGAATCGCAAACCTGAAGTGGAACTAGGCGGGCCATTTTGCAAGAGCAACAGATGAAAGGCGTCCCCGACACGAGGCATACATAAGCAGAGGCAGGCCACCAAGTAGGTGGACAGACGATATAAAAAGAATCCGTACAAATTCGATGCAAACAGCACAAGATCGGGCAGAGTGGCATACAGTAAGAAAGGCCTATGTCCAGCAGTGGACGCAAATGGCTATTTGATGATGATGATGAATATAGGGACTTGTAAGCCGTTTTGCTCAAAGATATACCGTTAAAAAGTTAGAAGCTGTCAAAGTTTAAAAATGTAATTTTTCAAAAGTCGATATCTCGGAAACTATTATGTTTAGACTCATAATGCAATTATTAAAAAATAAATGCTATTTTACGTAGAATTCAGAAATAGCGTAAGATATTGGGTGTTCTATTTAAAAAATAATGTAAAATACTTTTAAAAAATCCCACTTTTAATTCCAGACTTTATGCTGTTTCAGTATTTTTGATAAGTTCTTCGATAAGAATGTAATCTTAAGTCCCCGCATCGTTGGCGGACTCGGTATAAAATATTTACAGACATTCACAAACATCTATGCCAAGCTGAGATTCGAACTCAGGACCTCTCGATTGCCGGGCAAGATCTCTCCCACCAGACCACCCAGGTCGGCTAAAACTAATTAGTAAAATAGTCAATATAATTATTGTATACTGTAGAGTTAGAAATGCAATTTACAAGTATGGCAGGGTTATGATATTGATGCGAATATGAAGGGTCGCAATAATGGTTTACCAAAAAAAGTTCTTGACTTAAACCCTAGAGTCTTTTGTGTACCTTATGCGGACCATAGTTTTAGTTGTTAATGAGGCTGCAAAAGCATCTTTAGAAATTAGAAGCTACTTTGTAATTGTTCAGGAGCTATACGTTTTTTTCTTCTCATCTACTAAACGTTGGAAGGCCCTAAAAAATGAAATCCCAACTTTAACACTTAAATCCCTTTCAGATACTAGATGGGAATGCAGAAGATATGCGCTAAAAGTTCTTAGATACAATCTAACAAAAATAAATGATGCTTTATATACCCTTTATTCTGATAATACCAGAGACTCTGGATTTAGAAACATGACAAACTCATTACTTTTAAAAATTAAGTCGTTTAAATTTATTTGTTCCATAATTACATGGTATAATGTGTTAACAAAAATTAATATCGTAAGTAAAGTTATGCAGCAATCGAATGCTACACTACCAAATATTATTTTATTGTTATAGTAAACCAAAACATATTTATATAATATCAGATTCAATAAAAGTTTTAGCGATAATTTAGAAGAGGCAAAAGATATTGCAGAAGATATCGACTCGACCCTTCATTCCCTCCGATTAATATTGTTAGACCCCGAACAGAAAAAACGTTTATTTGACTACGAATGTGAAGATGAGGCTCCAAAAAATCCAGAAGAGCAATTCCAAATTAAATTATTCCCAGTTGTTACATTGGACACTGCATTATCAAAAATAGAAGAAAGGTTCGAACAAATAAAGCAACATCTCACAGTTTTCAATTTTCTCAACGACCTAAATAATTTCCTTATAACAGATAAATCAAGTAGGTCTACAAAATGTAAATCTGTGGAGAGTATGTGACATGATATATCTAAAAATGAAAAAGATATTATAGCTGAAGATTTATGTGATGAAGCTGGTATTCCGTGGGTAATTCCCTTTTTCTGTTATTTTTAGAGGCACACCAACATAGACACTGTAATACGCTCACGCTCATTTACACAAATTTAACGAGAATACATGTTTATTTTTAAATAATAAATTATAATCACATTTATAAAAAACAAAAAATTAACATGGTTTATGTTTCACTTATTTAAATTAATTATTATATTGACATTATTGTAGGCAGCCACTGATATGTTAAAACCTTGCTTAATTTCTTTTTTTGAAAGGTGTATTTGATGATTATTTGAAGTAAAAGTAGTGTTAGTAAAATTTAAACTTGGCTTTGAAATCAATTTTGCCGTAATAGCTTGAGTAGCGACAGAACTATCTATGTATCCCTCAGCTACTGTACTAGATTTCCAGCCTCCTAACTGCTTAATTTGCCACCGTTATTTGTGAGCAAAGTAGTCGCTGTTCTTTTGAAACAGTGGCCAGTAAAACTTTCAATATTCAGCTTCAGAAAAGCTGCAATTTTTTTTGGAAAGTGACTTAAACTGCCCAATATATTGTTAAGTAATTTTTCCATATCTGATTTGCATGAAAAGCTTTCCATCCTGTATATTTTTCCGAAAAGTTATGTACTCTTTAAGTGGTGCAATCCATTTCCTATTGAGCTACAAATGTATAAAATAACAAGTCAATAAAGAAATTGTCAATCTTTTGACCTAAAATGCCTTTTAAACAAGAAATTCCATGGTTGCTTGTTCCAAAAGAGTTTCATGCCAACATAATAGGTACACTTATTTTTTTAAGGAACAATATAAGTATAATTTTCTAAAAACCGAAAACCTGACGCTAAAATGAACCAAAAAATATACTAAAACTTCTTAAAATTTTTAGCCTATTGTTAAATGTAGATAGGGGCAACTTATTTAAAATGGAAAACATTTACACTCTTATGACTAGGTAATGATTATTATTCTAGAGTTGTTAATTCGTTATTGTTAACTACAAACGCATGTTGTCCCTTTTTAACCGACCTTAGTTTCACTTCTTTGTGAAGTTGCGTAGAATCAGTTTACATCCGGGATTTGTGGATAAACGAAATATCCTTTTTCTATTCCTTTTTTTCTTAACACATTAAGTATTGCACTATTATCCCTAATAGATTCGAGTTTTATGTAATATCGAACTCGTTAGGCAACTGGAAATTTTGCGATTATATAATCACCTGTCTGAAGATCCTCATAGGTCTTGCCTTTCAATGTTTCTTCCTGATGAGTTGCTTCAATATCAATCGAGCTATCGCTATCGTTTCTATTTGCATTTCCTATCGGTGTGGTTGGAAGGTCGGGCTCGTCATTGAAAATTGCTGCGTCGGTGTCGTTATCACTTGAAGATTCTTTTTGGCGCATTGGTTCCTGGTCTGTTAGCTCCTAGATCATTAAGTTGGCAACAGCTATGCTTTTCCCGGGTAAAATGTTGAGTTTTTTTCCCTCGCTTTTGTTGGGAACCACCGGCTGACGTCTTCAGCGTCTCTAAATGATTAATTATAGCTTGGCTTTAAGCATTACCTTCCTTGTTTTCATAATTGTCGATCTTTCTCGGCATTTTTTGAAGCACTTTATTAGGATGGAATGGACTTAAGCCGGTAGCACGAAAACCAACCATAGCATTTTCTTTCGATCTAAGGCCTACTTTCATAATTGTTTTGTCCAATAGCCTCGGAAAATATGTTTTCGGCAGCACGCCACGATTTTTTATTTTCCAGTCATTCAGGACAATCCTCCAGCATGCTTTCATTGGTCTGAAGTATGCAACATCCAGCGGTTGTAGTAAATGGGTAGCGTTGGGAGGTAACAAGACAAATTTTATATAATTATTTTCACAAGCTTCAACAACAGTAATGGTTAGGTGACTGTTTAGATTGTCCCCTATCAATACTTTCGGGCCGTCCAAATTTCGAAAGTACGGCAACGCAATTGTAAGGTACCAATCTTCAAACAGCTCTGCATCGAACCAGCCACTAGAAGTTGTGTTATACCTTGTTCCTTCTGGGCCACCTTCTGTCCATCCATCATACATATGCTTTGCCTTGTATACAATGTACGGTGCAAGCATGGAAGCATGGTCCTATCGGCCGCGATAGAGAACATTATAGTGGTGCTGGGTTTTGATGTGTCTATAGTCCGATACGTGTGTTTAGACCCTCGCCTTTTACTGCTCCTCAATTATCTGTAAAATGATTAACTTTACCCCGTTTGACGGTATTCGTTCGTTTTATTTCCTTGGTTTAGTCCCATAAGACCAAGTGGCGCAACAAGGTATGCTAACAACGAAGGGAAGGTGGTATTTATATCATCGGACCAACATATATGTACCTCCGCAATAAGATCTAACGTTCGCACCATGTGACAACCCATCATAGCATAAAAAAGATTGCCATGTAATACTTACTACCTTAATGAACTATTACACAAAAAGTTATTATTTTGATTAAAGATAGTGACCAAACCCAATGTTTTTTTCTAAAATAAAAACAGTTATCATCATCTTAAAATTTTAGTCCAGTTGTGGCATTAGAGGAACTAAAAAGTCAAATACTTGAGGCATGTGAAACCACATGTAATACACCAGAAATATTTGAAAGACTGGGCCAATTTGAAGAAGAATATACACTGTTGCTTAATGCGACAGAGTAATAAAATGTAAATTTGCAATGACAGGACCCATTAAGCAGGGTGAACAACTTAAAGGTTGCATTGGAAATTTTGTTTCAGACCTACATACCCCGAATCCGTCCTAAATTAGGGTTATCGTAATTTGCACAGAATAGAAAGACGAGTTTGGTGAACGAAACTAAGGTGAAGGCGGCGTTTCTATGGGGTTTAATCCACATTCATTCACAGCGTTTTTTCTCGTGCACAAGTCGGTATTTTGTTGACTGTCCGACTCCAGTAATATTCGAACGCATTTCAACTATTTTTGCAACTCCGAATGTTCAATTTTGGTGGAGAAGAGCTTTGAACACATTGAGAATAATAATTTTCTTATTTCTAGAAAGCGCAGTTTCACCAATTCGTTTCTCAACAACAAATTCAGAAACATTAGCCATTTCCAAGATTTCCAACAACTGCCGAAAAGTAATTAAACATTTCAAATTTTTTAAACAGTAAGCCACAGGTAGGTAAACTACCAGGTATCGGGATCACTAAAAATAATAAAAGGTACAATAATAAAAATAATTGGACTACACCTATGAAATACGGCGAAGACCACTGGGTTTTATAGTTCAGTATTAATTTATTACTCTCTTGCATTAAGCGACAGACTATAGAAGCTTGCATAGAGACGGAAAGTGGTCATTATCATCACTCATTGTAAATATTGTTGGCTCATTAGTTAAAATTTATGTTACTTTGGTTTCAAAAGGCAAGAATGGTTTGCAAATGCATATTTTATTTTTTAACTTTTAGTAATATCGGCCCTTTAATAATTGAACCTATCTCAATAGTTTATTGACGATAATGGGGAGATTATGCCCATAAGTTGTATATTGCTGCACCCCTTCACTAAAATTTAATGTTTATTTTATTCAAAAACTTAAAGCCCTAACAACCATTTAACCATACATTACGTCATTGGACAAACTACTTCTCGAAATTTCATTTGGCATTTTCCATTAAAATTAATTCTTCCACAAACCAACTTAAATTATTAATTCCAGCGGCAACGCTGGGGTTCCGGAATACATTAAAAATACTGCCTTTTAAATCACTGTGTAATGTGCCCTTACATTGTTTCTGCTGATTATATTGGCTTTTATGTTAATCGTCTATCTTATGGAAATAACTATAAAACAAAATGAAAAAAAAGTCGGGAAGAATATGCCTTGAATATATTGAGTTTTCTTAAAATTCTTAAATGGTACTTTGCTTTGGTTAACAAATTGCCAAATTTTTTATTTATATTAATCACGTAGTTCGTGGAAAAGACAGGTTGCTTTTGAGGCTTGGAGTCCTATCTTAATATACAGGGTATTCTAAAAGTCCTATTTAATAATAATTATGGGTCAAGTAAAGGATCCAAATATTATAGTTTTATTATTAATGTTCTTTATTTTCGAGAAAAAGTACAATATTTATTGTTCGTATTGACAAAGTCACTATACTCTAAGAGATATATTACTAAATTTGTATACAAAACAAGGTACTAAATATTCAGAAGACATTTAAAATTATAAAATGCAAATACAAATGCGATTCTAAAAATACATCCCATATGAAAGAAACATTAACAAGACCTGCAGCAGATAAAGTCTACGCCAGTTTAGCCTTTAATGGCGGCCGACGCCTTAGTCATTTCCAGTAACATTCTTTTAACAGAACTTAAATTAGGTTAGGAACAAAATCCATTTCAAGGACCACTTTCCCCAAATCTTTAAAAACTACTTAAGTCGCTCTTAACCCGTAAGAAGTAAAATTGTCTTGAACCAGTATTTAAGAAAGACTTAACATCGCTAAAGATTTCTTAAATGTAAGTTGCCGTTTTCGAGTCCTTACAGTTTTCTTAGCTAATTCCTAACATCAATCTAACTGTTGGGGAAACGATCATCCAAATGTATTAAAAATAATATAATTAAATACAACAAATGTTTTTAGAATCAATACTACTGTTAAATATCTGATTTCAATATTATTTTAATAAAGGAGCAAAATGTATCAATGTTTGCGGAACCAATAGTGTTATCGCCGGAATAAGGATAAAACTTGCAAATATCGTCTCTTTTAAAATACATAATAATTAGCGGCTAGTCGACCGTTATTCCAGGAAAAAGCAATGTTCTACATTTAGATGTTAGGAGTATATTTTTTAGAATCTTGTACATCCGAAAACCCTTTGACGGTGTTTTGGCGCTCGAGCCATCCAATTGGTTAAAAGAAAACATGGCGGTTCTGTAGCCTATTAGAGTGCATTGTTGGTTGGTCGTCGTGACAGCGGGGGCGTAACCTTGCTATCAGATGATATAGTTTTCCATTTTGTATACGACTACACTTTTGGCTTCGATAAAGCAAGGTTGTATGTCAACAAACCCACGTGGTTTCTTTCCGTCGGATTCAAACAAATAGCATTGCCTAAAAAAAGGCACCCAGCAAATGTACTAAACAAATGTAGTGACTAGTTATGTGTAAAATCAGTAGTGAATAGTTATGTTATAGTATGTTGTTGTAAATTCATGTACTAAAGAAGTTTTGTGTGATTTGGAAAAATAAACGCCAAATTACCACAGTCAAAAGCTCGTTTAATTCCTCAGTAAATAAGACAATCGAGGAACATAAAAGCCTTATGAACTGTTGACTCAAGTTAAATAGCAACACTTGGCTTGCCTAACACTAACTGTAATACTAATTTTTGATGTTTGGGAAAGATGGAAATATTTAACGACGACAGAATTTTTAGAATTAATTGAAAATCAATTTCCTAGAAGGCTATATATATGAGTGACTTTGAAGCTACGTCAATCTTTTTCTTATTGTACTATTCGTTGGAAATAGCGTATTTCTGAACTTCACAAATTTCAAGTCTGTTTTATGCGTAGCCAGTAAAAATTAAGGACAGCTCTTAAGCACCATTCCATTTAAATTAACGAAATAGAGAAAAAGCAGTGTTGTCGGCTATTTTAAAACTTTGTTTGAAAGCTAATTAGTGCAAAACAGAATATTTTGAGGTTAACTTAGGATTTAAGATATTCTGAACCAAGAAAAACTTAAAGTTAATTTTGGTGCAAGTGGCCCTGGATTTAACGCAGATGATTTTTGAATTGAGGAACTTTTACATCTTTTAAAACAGATCGGCAAATATGCTAAAAATATGTCGCCGGCCGCCAGTAAACGCTTAGCTGGCGTAGAGTTTTTTTTTTCTTTTTTATTTTACTTTTTTACGGTTCGTCGGCGTATCTGAGGCCATCTAGAACCGGTCATCGACCGTGCGGTTTTTAATCGTGCGGTCTACCGACTGGGGAGTGTGAAACGGCACCTTCATCCTACGAGATATCCGATCTCATCCGGCCTGTCCGGCGTGAATAGGATGGTTTTGATGTCGATTCATTTTACACTCTTCCCTAAGACAAGAGCACGCGGTGCGTAGAGTTTAATGAAATGTTAAGTTTATAACGTTCAGGTTGTTCTAGTTATGTTTTATTTTGTCTCAAACAACAGTTAATCTACCTCCGTTCGCAAAACCGCTTTTCATTTTAAGGTTATGCTCTCTGTGACCTTTTCGGGAAAGCTGTCATCGGTGTCATTCGACCAAACGAAATTCTGACGACTGATCAGACCCTTAGTCCTTGTGGAAAAGTTCGGGAAATCCATCCTCATCTCTGGGTTTTCCACATCAAATCTTATTTGAGTCACATGTATGGTAAGTTCACAACGTATATTTTTGTGGATTATCGATATTTTCGAGAGATTTTTGTGATATAACCTGAAACTCCATAGCCTTTTCAGACCAGAGTTATCCCTCTCTGTAGTGCACGTTAGTTCCTTTTACGTTGCCCATTCCAATAACTACTTTTCTGGCCACCTGAGTTTGGATCCTTGGATTTTCGACTTATGTAGTTAAGGCATTTGTGAAGGCCCACTTTTCGAAGCAGCAGCAAGGGGCTATCCCTTAAAAGGGTCAGCCGCCTCCAGAAGGGCCGTGCGATAAATACCCTAATTTTTAACTACAAACTTCTAATTACCTTTTGATTTGAACATAGCCAAGTGTATTTTTTGCTCTACTTAATTTATTTAGTTTATTTTTTTGATCTCAAAGCCATAAGCTTATCTTGCCTAACTATCTTTATAAAACTTCATCAACCTATACAACACTTTAAGTGATTTACCTAATTAATCATTATTTAGAAATAGTTATAAAGCGATTTGTAAAAGGGTTGCCACATTTACGCTGACATAAGGAGTATTATATTAATTTAGCAAACTCATCCTTTTGCCACTATTTTTCTGAATAGGGACGTTAGTGACACACATTTGTTATTTCGTCGGTTTGGTAAAAGTATCCAAAAGTCCATATTTTACCGAAAATAAGATATTAACGACAAATCATTGTTTAGTCCATATATTTAACTGTAAAACGATCCTAAGTCCATATTTTAAATTTGGCGCTATTAAAATTTACTAATATCAAAGTATCCTAACAGGAACCCTATCTTTTATTATAAAAGTAAATTAGCCTAAGTCCACACTTAGGACATGGAACCCTTTTATCCAAAAATGTTGACGGAATAATGGACTTAGGCTAGATGGCTTCCAAGCGGTATTGAGTAGATGGGATAAGAAAAGACAAGCAGTTATTAAGCGCTCTTTTTTACTTTTATAAGTCGCGAGATGAGCATAAGTCGATACTTGTTTCAGCCCAAAACAGTTGGTTGCTTTATCCAAGAGTTCTTTTGAAGCTAGTGATCCCTAATTGACTGATAATGATTTGGAATATATACCGGAAAATATTAAGAATACTTATAAAACAAATGAACAAGGTCATGATGGCAGTAGTAGCAGTAATATATCGTCAATGGACTTCAATGAATTGGAAAGTGATTCTGTACAAGGTTCTACAGAAAGAGAAAAGTCAAGAAAAAGGAAGAGCAAACCATATACCTGGAAAGGAAATGTTATGAAAAGAAAGAGAAACCTAGGACAGGCCTATATAAATACAAAAAATAATGTAATTTTACAGAGAAAGTTAAAAGGAGCCTGTAAAAACACGTGTAGACTAAAATGCACAAACAAAATTTCGAAAGACATGCGAATTGAAATTTTTTCCGAATATTGGGCATTAGGAGCAGTTGGTCGTCAGCGGGATTTTATTCTTCGTTTTGTTGATTTTAAAGCTAAGGGGCGTCAACGCCTTCGTCGTAAGCAAAAATCGCAAATAGAGCTACAAATAAACTCAGAACGCGATGAAGGCGATATTGATAAAGAAAGTCGCAGAAAGATGTCTTACTTCTATCACCTTATTTCCGAAGAAGGCAATAGGGAGAAAGTTTGTCAGACGGTCATTTTTGAATACCCTTGGTGTTAGTCACCAAGTTGTCAAAACTGTGGGAAAAAAACTTAATACTGAAGAATCCAAATTGACTGTAGATAAAGACAATAGAGGTAGGCATACTGTAACAACATGCATCAGTGATAAACAAAAATATACTGCGAAAGATCACACCAACTCATTTGATGTAGTTGAGAGTCACTATGTCAGAAAAGATTGCTCTAAGAGATATCTGTCTCCATCCTTAAATATATCTAAAATGTACAAAATGTACGTTGATTACTGCAAAGAAAATGATGAAGTTCCGGTCCGTGATTCCATGTATCGATGGATATTCGTAAATGACTTTAATTTGGGTTTTCACATACCAAAGAAGGATCAGTGTGATCTATGTGTTAATTACCAAAATTCAAGTGCCAGCGAAAAACTGCAATTAGAAAAAGTAGTCGAAAATCACTTACTAAATAAAGCAACAATGCGAAAGCAAAAAGAAGAAGATAAATTAAGGGCTTCTACTGACAAAAAGTACTGTGTAGCAATTTTTGACCTACAGCAAATTTTGCAGTGTCCAAAAATAGAGGTAGGGCAGGCTTATTATAAGTCAAAAGTGGCAACATACAATTTAACGGTGTATGATGCTGCAATGAAACAAGGTTATTGCTATATGTGGTATGAATCCATAGCATCTCGCGGAACATGTGAAATTGGAAGTTGTGTTCTGAAATTTATAAAAACTAAAGCTGAGGAGGGATTTAAAGAAATATCATTGTATTCCGATAACTGCGCGGGACAGAACAAAAACAAGTTTATGTACGTCTTATTACTTTACGCCGCGGACAGGTACACAATAAAAATAACTCTAAGGTTCTTAGAACTAGGGCACACTTAAAATGAGGGCGATTTAATGCATAGTGCGATTAAACGGTGTGCTAAAAGGATTCCCATTAATACCCCTGGGCAGTGGTACACCATAGCACGCACGGCATGTGTAAAGAAAACATACCTGGTTAAGGAAATGAACCAAAGTGACTCTTTTGACTTAAAATACTTACTGCAAGAAACTACAAGGAAAATTGACAAAGATGACTAAGGGAATGTAGTAAAGTGGTCCGAAGTAAGTCGCGGGGAAGTTAATTTGAGGGCCCACAATTGTTAAAACTCAGTTACAGACTTAAAAACGAATTCTTTTAACGTGACAGAACGCTCAAGACAACAACCGGTTAGTTTCTCCCAATATGAGTTAAAACCCCTTAGAAATAGTTTAATACCAATTTCCAAAATTAAATACAACTCTATCATCTACTATTGTAAAAAGAATGCTATTTGTAAAGAATATCAAGACTTCTTTTTAAATTTGCCACACGAATAATAAATCGTTTTCCTTACTATTGTTTCAGTTTTTACTTGTTTGGATTGTTATTGCCCTTTTTACTAAACCATGTTCTCATTTTTTTAAAGTATATTTAGAAAAATAAATCATGTTCTTTTGTCAAGACAATCTATAGAAGTTTTTTTTTTCTTAGGTACCTATCTAACCTAAATACATAAAATATTCTTAACCCAATTAATTGTTGTTAGGTATCCTAAGTCCATGATATTAAGTTAGGATAGTTTGATTTCTGGTCAACCAGGACGCATATTATCCTATGTCCCTAAAAACCTAGGTTTCCTTTTTTAACCCAACCTAAACTTTTAACCAAGGTCTAGTTTCTAAAAGCGTTAAAAACTCTAGCATATTCGTAAACAATCTAACCCATTGAACTTAAATATTGCTATTATAAATATTCGTAAGCAGTTTCCTCGACTTTATGCTAAAAGGACTTAGGACACTTTTGTTCCAAGCCGACGATTTGTTGAGTTAACTGTTTAAAATTTCCAATTTAAAATCATCTGTCTTTCAATTTTATTTGTAATACTTTTTGAAATAAAATGTCAAGTGTTAATTGAAAAAGATCGGAAAGAACATCGCAAAAAAATATCAATGTTACCGAATAATATCGAATAAAAAAACATCGATATAAACATCGAAAATTGAAACATAAAAATTAATGTTTTCGAAACGTGCGCATCCCTACTACTCAGTGAGACCTAATACATTGAAATGAATTGGATACAATGGATTGTTTATAACATTAAACTTATTCTCTTCTCCATTCGTCTTTTGAGTTTCGAATTGAGTGATTCTGTATAGTTAAAAAAAGTTTGTTCAACGACAAAAATATCAAGTGAAACGCTCTGCAGTTGCAAGATTTTTCCTGACAAGTTTTGCTATATTTGTCGAGAATTTCTGGTGAAGCCACAAGGAGGACCATTTTTTGAAAAGGCGAAAAAACTTATTTTATGTATTTATTTTAGTTTATTTCAAAAAAGAAAAGCGCAAGATCGAACATCCAAATTGCTTTCTGCCATAAGGCCAGTTCCTCATAATGCAGACGTACCAGTACCCACTGCACCTTTAGATTTGAGAGAGGTAATAATGCATCATCAGGCAGCTCCGAAGAATAGTGTACCGACCCCACTTTTACTCCAGGTTCCAGTTCCTGTAAGCCACATTTGATTATTTAAGTTGAGTTAAATGGTTTGGTACGCGATTTGGGGTTGTCAAAGCAATTAAATTAAATATAATTATTTTGATCCTATCCACTCTATCATTAAAATTATTAATCATACCTTTTAGGACGGCCCGTATGACGCTAAATGTAACACATAATAAAGCCCAGTAACATTTTTGGATTTAAGAATATGCTAGAAGTAGCTATATACCAAGGGCGATCACACAGAGGGGGGGGATCTTTTGCATCTGAAATAATATCTGGGCAAAGGTACAAATAAGGACAAATGTCATAGCTACTTCCTGGTTGAACAGGAAGGGTCGAGCGGTTCTTGACAAAAAGCTCCACACTCCTTTTCGTCCAGTGACTTATGAAAAACATTTAGTCAGATTGTGCAGGTTTGGAGACTTTGAATTGTGGGGCCCGATAGCGTGGGTGGAAAGTACACCCAACGGGAATAGATTGAAATAAACTGAGCAGAATCAGACATAACCCGTAAAAACCAGCGTTCTCTCGCACTTGTGAAAAACTAATGTTAGCCAGCAAAAAGCACTAACTAAGCAACAAAAGCACTGAAATAAAATTTTATAACAGATAACATGTTAAAAATGTTTTGTTTTGCCAGTAATCAGTCAATTTTGGCTGGATACACTATACTAATAATTGACGTCTACAGTTTCGCACATATTTTATCCATAAATATTACGAATTTGTTTCGTATCCTTCTTTGTAAAAGAGAAATAATTAGTGCTTATTTATTTTTTTTATTTTACGAGCTAATTAAGGCTACGTTGTTTATTGGGAAACACGTCTTTTAATAATCAAAGTAATAGACATAAATTAACCTGCAGTATTCTAATTCTCGGAAAAAATGAAGTCTTCTGTAAACATAAAAATGTGCTATATTCTATACTAAATAATATTAGATTCACGACTACGAAAACCGTTAATCAGTAGCTTTGCAATATGTTTACGGCTTCAAGAATATGTAAATAAGGTTCTGTGATGTTTTAACCGACGAAAGGCAATATCATTTAATGCTTCCATGGGTTCTTTAATTTTCTTACCGGCAGTAAACAAGTATGACCGCTAACCTGAGCGAACGTGGTTGATCAAGAGTGTCCATGTGACCACATGTGAATAGTAGACCTCCCAGACTAGAGCGCTGTAGCACCATATACAACTCAGTGTCCTGCACATGGATGAAACTAATATGGGCGACTTTGCAACAAGAAAACCGTTACAAAACCTAGTTTGAATAGTTAGCGCCACCAGTCCACCAGAAGACTCTTCGAACGATCACTACCATGTGCTCTTTAACACATTAGACTTGCATATTAATCTCTCGACTATCTCTCTCTCATAATATTAATCTATAAAAATAGATAAACCTTGTTTAAACCACAATATATATTGCGCCAACTCACTGGAGGATTTTATTATTCGTTCTGTGGATAAAAAAGAAGAAGAAAAGTTCTGTCAATTTTGTGAAATGTGAACCCTCGAACGAGTTGTTGGTAAGAACTTGATTTTTTTTTAATCTTTATATCATAATTTACCGTTTTATACGTTTTGAAGAATTTTGGGATGGTTACGCGACTTTATATCACAGGTATGTAACCTAAATGCAAAATTTGCGCTTTGATGGTTTGGTTTGCCGAATTTTGAAATTGAAGTTAGATCTTTTCGTATATTTTTAGCATACTCTTCAAAAAGATCTACCAACCGTAGTTTATAGAAGAGGTCCATATCCACAGCCCAAGCGAATGCAAATAGAACTGTATGATAAGTCATGCCGAAGGACTTTAATGTCCAGCCTCGTGTAAGTTTTTCATTTTGTTCTTTGCCATTTAATAATTTAAGTGTATTCCCTTTATTTGCCTCTATCAGTATCTATGATGGTCTGTGTCGCAAACATTTTTTTTGGAGCAACGCCCAAATGTCAAGTATTCACCTACTTGCCTCGAGCAAGCCCGGGTTCATGCAACACTTGGAACCATTAAGTCACGTCATTGTTATTAGTTATATTTTCGGTTAATTTTATACAGAACATTTCTTATTTGTAGCTATAAAGTATTTCTATTGTTTCGATACCAATTTTCGTCAGAATTTGTTCACATTATTTTTTATGGTGAAGTTCAAATAAATTTTAAATTTTTTTTCATAATCTTTGTTTGTTATTTACATCGGCATTCATAAATAACAACAATATTTGGTTTTTAATGACACTTATTGCTTTTTTGGTATAATTTTTTATAAAATACATACATTCATTAAATTTTGAAATTTAGTGAATACATGATATTTTAAAGTGAATTAACTCAAAAAGCGATAAAACGTCTTTAAAAATCTCAAATATTGTTTAAACAGTAAACCAGTAATTTGAAAGCGAGTTATTTGAACTACCCGCCATCCGCAATACATTTCCTACCGTAGCGCTCGGGGTGGACTGGTCGCCAACTTGAATCTTTGTTTCTCTTGTTTTCTACGTAGTTCGCATTTCTAACCTCTTATCTGTTTTGTGGTGTCCTGTTAGACTTCAAGCGAGCAGATGCTCCACGTTGTTTAAACAATAATACCACGTGTTTTGATCTGACATGTGTGTCAGCCAAACTAATTTTCTAATGTTAAAGTAATTGATAGTTTGGGGACGCGTGCCCGGGAACAGAGGTTAATATTCTTTTAAACGTACAGTAAAAATACCGTAAATCTCGCAGTTAAATAGACTAAATTTTTTGTGTTTGGTTAAGACGTGCACGAAGTTACACCTCAGTGTTTGTAGTTCGCGTAAATCCGTGAAACATTCCGTTCTATACAGAACATGTCCTTCGAATAACCCTCGTGATATTCAGATGGCAATGAGGCTGTAATTAATTCGAATTCTCATTCACTCTCTACGGTAAAAACCAATGAAGTCCTAACATTATCTTGGTGTAGTGCTTTAGGGCTGTTAAGATGATGTATTCGTGTTTATCAATGTAAAAATTGTGAAATTGTAGGGGTGGTGAAAAGTGGAAGAATAAAAAGACATAGCAAAATAAGTTGTGTTTAATTGGTTTTGCAAAAAAAAACGAGCCAACCTTATACTGTGGGTGATACAGTGTCTATGTGAGGCCAGGGCGAACCCCTGGCTAAAACACATGTAAGTAAGACCTACCCTTCTTCCTCGGTTCTTGCTTAAATGTTTATTGTATTGTTCTGATAATGTCTTAATATCAATGGTCAAGAAAATTGTCTATAATAAAAATTTACAAAATAACATAAAAAGAGTAATTTTGCCCAATAATAATTGTTGTTCTGTATTTGTTTGTAGCCTTGGGAAAGACCCAATAAAGGTCGAAACGTCAGCAATTTTCAAACAATAGGAATTGTTTGATTTTGACCTTAACCCACTAATACTGTGCTAAGATTCTAAGTAAGGACACTAATATTTACAATAATAATTAATATTTTATTTCAATTTATTCATTTTAGCATTGCTGCTGTACTAAAGCAAAACCCGAATTTTCTCTTCGTCGGTCTTCGTTCAAATCCAAGCACGACAGCTATTTAGCGCTTGAACGGGTGCCAAGCCAGCAGCTTTCGGTTTGTTCCAACTCGAACAAAACTATACTCAGTACTGTTCCCGAATACCTACTACAACAATCGATTAGGATCGATTGGTTGGAAGACTGGAACAAACTTAATGGCCTTCATGGGCATCCCTCAGCGTGATGCAGATCGCGAACCAAGCGATGTTGTCACTCTTAGTAATTTTTTTTAAAGAAGGAGTTTTAGTTGGATAACAAAAATTTGTCGCAATTTAGAAGATTTTTCAATGGATTTAACAAAATAGAGAAACGATTATTAATTTAATTAGCTCCTTCACTTACTTAAATTATTAACTTCCACATTATCTGAATTATTCTGCAAAAAACATTTGAGTCCAAAAAATAACCTATTTTGACAACGATTTCTTCAGGTCTTGGTGGTAATAAAAACAAGGTACATTGGGTGTCGAGCAACTAACAACAAAGAAATAATATAAATAATTAGATTTTTTAAATAAAATATTATTAGCTTATGTTTGTACCCAGTTCAATAGTGCTTGCAGAAAGGAAAGTGCGCGATGTAAGCATTTAAAGTGCTTATTTTGTTCGAAGGAATGAAACATTGGCTACGCTTACGTTCCAAACATTTCTTCTCAGAAATAAAATTGCACTTTTACCACTATCATCATAAATTACTATTAAATCAATATAACTCACCCTTGAAATTATAGCTGTTTTTAAAATATATGTCCTAAAGCCTAAAAGATACCCAAGAAGAAGTTATTTTAAAGATAGTCATCAAACGGTTGCGTTGCTTAAATCCTCTTTAAATCTTTCAGCAACTTAATAGCGCATTTTTGAAGGTACCCAATAGATATTATGGTGGATGTCAAGGTTAAAGCTGCGTAAAGCTCAAGACTTACGCGCGCTCCCATAATTTGCAATTTGTGAGTCACAAAATAAAAATCCTTGATATGTAAACCGTATATTCGCGATAATATATTTGGCCTAAAAGGGCGGAATAAATCTTTAAAACAATAAAGTAGCAAAAAATGATTTAAACGTTTCATGATCATGATGCAATTTTACAAAAAATTTTAAACATATTTTCCTTCAGAAAATATCCTATGTACGATTTCTGTAAGAAACGAGAAATAATTAATGTAAAACTTATTGCATTATGGGGAATAACAAATAAACTTATGACAGAAGGCCAATAAACACTATTCAAAGTTTAATTCACTAATGCTGGATTTTGTTGGTTTGAATACATTCAAGGTTACAGTTTTACCTAAAGATTACTCTATATCCGACACATATTCTAACGGTTAAACCCCAGATTGAAGTTGACCGTAACCTATTATACCAGATATAAATGTATCACAGTTTAAATTTAACCCCAACAGTTTAGTAAATATTAACCACAATAGACCGCGATATAATTAATAACCACCCTTGTAGTTGGAATGGAAATATCCAACATTTATTTGGTTTTAACAAAGCCAAAATATTTTAAACTGTGTAAACAATAAGGTATGAATCAATCACTTATTGTTATTGAACACTTCTTGGTATTGCTGTATGTAAACTAGATGTTTCCTGAAATCTATTGGGGGCAGCAGGATCTGATTTTATGATTCTTTGTTCGAATACATAAAACACCAATAAATCATACGATAAAATAAATCCGAAATTTATTTGTATGAATATAAAATTCAGATTCTCCATAAAGGCATTGGGTACATCATGTAGATGATTTATAGGCTCGTATTATGAAGCTTAAGTTTTTCGGGTTTCACCTATAATGCCAGGTACAAGTAATTGAAAATTTGGTAATTTGGCTAATTTATCAAAAACTTACTCCCACGATGCCTTCTGGGTAAGGTTTACCCAAGGACAAATTAAAACTGTTTATCCCATCTATATGGTAAAGTGAATGGGATTGTTTGTACGATGAGAAAGTCTACTACCCTACTATCAAGATCCCCTGCACTCCGTCTGCGGTAAAATGCTACCCAGAGCATCAGCGTGGGTATTATTTTGACGCTGATCATAAAATTATGTTAGTGCAAATTAAACTGTTAAAATCATTAATTTTCAAGGGCACCATTGAAGTTATGTATGTGATATCTCTAAGAGGATATTGATAAAATGGACCTCAGTGCAATTTGTAAGTATTTATTATACATTAATATAATAACCCGAGACTCAAAATTGTAGAGATTTAATATCTTAGAATAATATAGCTAAATGGATCAAAGGCAGATTTATATTGATACAGTAACTGGATCCAGTGACTCGCTTCATAAACCTGGATTGGAATAGCATTGTTTACATTATTTTTTTATGATCACACACAGCACTACAGGATCAATCTTTTATGGCACCCTGAGAGCGGTGCGTATGCACAGGAAACAATTTACGAGGGTCTTGAATCTTTGGAGATTATACTCGTTGGAGAACACGGCCTCAGGGAGGTCGTTCCATAGAGATGACGTTCTACAGATGACAGAATTTTTAAACAATGTCGTTCGAGGGATACTAAGCTGAACCATGTACGGGTGGGCTGCAGTGGCTCGTGGTGTATTTCTACCATGCACCGCTCTGGGTTAGAGAATCAGGAGGACAACCTTAGTTGAGCACTTACCATGAAAATATTTAAGAAAAAGGAACCAGTAAATTTTGCGGATTAAGTGTATAATCTCCTAAATTTAATGCCTTCGGCCATCATCAGAGTTTCTCTGTCAGGAAACAGGAATTTTTCATGTAGGACATGAACACCACAATGTAAAAAATTTATCACATAAAACATTCAGTTTGAATAAAATTGTAAAAGACGAACCACTTTTTGAAAACTTTATCTATTAATTATCATTTTTCTTCTCTCTTTTCATTCTTGTGTTGCACCTGGAAACGTACTTGCAAATCTCTCGCTATGACTATGTCTGGTTCTTCAATATTAATAACTTTCTTAGAAAAAAATTTCTTCCTGTATTCTTTTAACGTTAAGTTCTACTTACTGTCACCCCAGGACAGAATTTCTTCCAGTTCCTTGTCGAGATGTAAGACCTAGTGCTCTTACAGAGATATGCCTTAGCAGTCGATGTTCGAGCATCCAAAGTAAAGGATGAAATAAATGTGCTGTCGTCAGTAAAGGTGTTTATAGAGGTTTTAGCTTTTTTCAGAAGATCGTTAATGTATAGTAAAAAGAGGGTGAGTGATGATGTAGAAGCCTGAGGAACTCCGGCGTTGGCGTTAAATAAGTCTAAAAGAAATCCGTCTATCACCACTCACAGGGAACGGTCTTTAAGAAAGCTTGACCGCCATGCACAAAATTTAACCTAGTGCTACCGCCCGGAACTCCCCAAGAACTTCCATTGCGTTGTTCCAAATGTGTGTAACATAATAAGCGAGAATGTCTCGTGTTGATTTAGACTTATGAAATCCCGAGGGGGAAACCACCTTAGAATTTTGGTGTACAAGCTGATAGAATTTTTAGAATTTTTTAGAATTTATTAGCATTTCTTAGAATTACCAGAATTTTTTAGAATTTTTTTAGTATTTTTTAGAATTATCAAAATTTTTTAGAATTTTTTTAGTATTTTTTAGAATTTAATTCGAATTTATTTAGAATTATTTACTTATGCGCATGCTCAAAAGCATGCATAATCTATCAAAATTTCTCCCCTCTACTACTTTCTACATCCGCATATTTGTTTATTTGAGCAGTAGGCTAGCGAAACGCACGCTGCGATTATGATTTCAGTTTTACGAATGTTGATGAACTGAATGGTCTCTGGATATTAATAAAATGTTGTTTTTTTCTTCCGATAAAACCGGAAAAAAACAATACAATTTTTATCGCAATAAGAAAGCGCTACAGACATTAGAAAAAATATACGTGCCAACGATTTAGTACTTGTGCTCGTACTTGTGCAAGAAATTAAACCTTTCAGATGACAATATTGGCTTAAATATTATCCAGATCAAAAAGTGGATATAACTGATCGTATCCTTTATCTACCCAATCTTATCTAAGAGTGAGCTTACCAAATAATGTAGTACGACTCCTTAAAATATCATCACTTATTTGATTACTCTATGAGGGAAAAGAAAGGGTAAACACAGGTCGGATAAATACAGGGTGTTTCAGAAGTACGGTACGTAACTTAAGGAGGTGATTCCTTATAATATTCTAAGAGAAAAAGTTCATATAAGCATGTGTCCGGAGTTGTCCCGTCTTTGATATACAGGGTATTAAAGTTTAAAAAAAAATAATTTTCTTATAATTTTTTTAAATATCCTTTTCCCGATTTTATTGAAATTTGGTACCGTTGTTCATAATGATAAGGGGCTTAATTAGCCCTAACTAAATTAAATGTATTAAGTTCAGTGGCGTCCCGGGGAGCACCTTAACGAATATTGTTGACAAAAAGGGTACGCCACTGACTTTTTCCTAATTTTGATATTTTCTCTCGAATTTACCAACTAATAATACAACTTCTTTGCTCCCTGAATTATTTTCGTATTTTGCTTTGTATTCGAGAGAAAAAATAAAACCTACCTATGTATTTTAAAGTTAATCAAAACATTTAAATTAGAAATAAAATATTTTTTTTAAATAATGATATAAAAAAAAACGCAGTTTGAACAGTTAATCAAAGCAAATGTTGAAAATGGTCAGTTTCTGATGAATCGCACTATTGCAATCGTCTCACCATTGATTCTCTTGGAAGTTCAAAAATGCCTGCATTATTTCGTATCGCATCGCAACTTGGTGTCTTGTATACACACGAGACTTTCAGTGACCCCATAAAGAATACTCTAGAGAATTCAAGTCGGGACTGCGAGCTGGCCAATCTTGGGGACCCACGCGTCTAATCCAGAAATTAGAAAAAGTCTTGTCGATGCATTGACGAGCAACTAGACTAAAATGAGCTGGGGTGCCGTCGTGCATGAGCCTCATATTAGTTCTTATTTGTAGATCGAGGTAATAAAAAGTATGGTCCAATAAGATAGTCGCGAATGATCCTTGCCGATACATTCACCAAAAACTGTTGCTGAAAACGACCTTCTCTAATTTTATGAGGATTATCGTCCGCCCAGAAATGTTCGTTATGAAAGTCCATAATGGCTTCTCTTGAAAAGAGGCCTCGTAAGTAAATAAAATGTTCAGTAAAAAAGTGTTGTTAGGGGTATACCTCATTTTATTTAAACCATTGCGCCCGGAAAGGCTGTTTTAAAACATTCACAATGTAACTAAGTCATGATATAAAATATTCCTTACTTGGAACACAGGCTGTCTAAACTCCTTTTTTCATTCATTTATTTTAATAAAAACTTTATTGTTTGTGTGGAAAAAATTTAGTTGTATTTATTGCATAGATTTTCAAATCTTAGTAATTGACATTCGTTATATTTTTCCTGGTTTGGACTTCTGTCAAACCAGGTGGCGCCCAAGGTAAGCCAACGAAGAAGGGAATGTGCAAGTATAACGGGCCACGACCAAGTGCCTCCACATAAAGAGCTACCGTCGGAAGATAGTGACAACCTGTTGTCTATGACAAAAGGTTTCCACTGTCAAAAAATGGCGCCCAACGTAGGGCTTTGCTTTTCATTTTTTTAAACCTTTCTTCGTCTTGATCTATGTTTTTTGATTAATATTTATATTGGAAAACTATGCAATAAATTTAATAAATAAATAATAAAATATGCGTAAAATTCGTTTGGCTAATATCTCTAAACTATAAATTTTGATAACTAACTAACCAAAAGTAACCTTAATTATTTATTAATACTTGTCAGGAACGACTAAGAATTAGAAACATTTGACTAGTTTTGTTTGCACAGTGATGCTCGCCTTTTTAAATTTATCATAGAGCTTTAACGCTGTATTCTGAATAATTTATCTGGGTTGGTTTGCTGAAGTTGATTGATAATGCAAAGATAATATGAGTAGTGAAATATAGAGTTGTGATTTATTGGTATCAAATTTATAATATTTTACGTGAGGGTGTATCGGCATTAAATTGTGGTAACAAAAGTATATTTTATTTTCATTAGGCACGCGCAAGGCCTGTAGCGAATGACCTATAGTGGTTGTATAAATGAATGAAGAATGGTAAAGTTTGGTTGATAACATAAAAATAAGAATAAAATGGACACTCGCAGTCACTAATTGTGTAAAATAAATCGATACTCCAACCACATATTCGCTATTCAGGGTGGTTGATTTGTGCGTTGTTGTAAGAAATATTAAAAATTATTAAATATAAAGGTACTTGGACAAACAAAAGTGCATAATATTTTACAAATATTTTTGGATATACGTAATGCGCCAAAAAAGCGGGGCAACATGTAAGTAATTTCTTTTGAATGGTACCACCCATTTCTTTTTATCTCATCGAATTCGCCATAAAACATTACATACACTATTTTTTTTAACGATTTATACGGTGTTGCCAGATTATTTAATTTTTCCTAAAGTTTTCTCGGCAAACATCATAATTATCGAAAAAATAATTTTAAAATATTACTAATGTGTCCATTTCTCGATGTAATTGCAGGGTATCTCGGTAACTAGTAAAGATAGAGACTTGCGGTTTTTACGTTACTACTTTTTAATGAGACAAAAGATGCCCAAAACAGAATTGTCATAGCTTTCTTAGTTTTTAAGCTAAAGAGTGTTTTCGAAAATGTTCGCATTTTGACCACCCCCTGTATTATACCCTATCAAAAAATTAAAAACTGATTCTGAGAAAGTTATTTAAGTAAAATTCAGTGTCGTGCTCACCTTCTTTCTGGAAGTCTTACGTTTCGAGATTTAAAGCAAATATGTGATTTTTTAAATATTATGACATTCAATATATTTTTCCTTTATTTGATTGGGCTTTTTTTAAGCTTTTTTAAAATATATAATGGTTGATAGTTACTACTAACAATAAACGCCCAGATAGACATCCTTTTGTTTGCTTTAATGGTTTCATGGCCTATACTACCCTAATTTTCTAAATTGCATTGTGCGTATATTGTTAATAATAACTGTCAACTATTATATAATTTCGCAAAACTTAAAAATAACCTAATCAAATAAGAGAAAAATGTACAGGGTGTCCTATTTAAAAATCATATGCACGCTACTGAATTCTACTTAAAAATCTTTCTTAGAAACAGTTTTCAATTTTTTAATAAGTTAAAGAATAACCGAAATACAGGGGGTTGTCAAAAAGCCAACATTTTCGAATACACTCTTCTGTTTGCGGCATCTTTTGTCTCATGAAAAAGTAGCCAAGTAATGTAAAAGCCGCAAGTCTCTATCTTTACTAGTTACCGAGATACCCTGCAATTATATTGAAAAATTGACACCCTGTACAATGAAAACTAAAATTTTAAATTAATATTAATCTTTTTCAAATGGGCCTCTTTAAGTATAGAATTATAATAAATGCTCTAAAACTCAATTGTAATATTTCATGTTTTATTTAAAATAATGTAAAAATATTCGGTACTTTCAATAAGTTGGCCATGAGTTTAACAAAACAATAATAAAAAAAACTAATACCAGTATTCGATGTAACTTCCATTAACGTCTAAATAGGTTTTTACGCGTTCTTGAAATGATCTATTAACTTCATCTAATACACTGTTATTGATATTCCAAAAAACTTATGTGATGCGGTTTTTCATATCCTCCTTTGTGGTTGAGGGCACTTTATACACTTCACCTGTGACGTATCTCCACAGAAGAAGTCTGTTTTTGTTAAGTCTGGAGATCGAGGTGGCCATTGAAATGGTCGACCTCTGCCTATCCATCTATTAGGGAACTTATTGTTTAAATATTCATGGATTACTGCCGCATGGTGGAGTGGAGCTCCTTAATGAAAATACCACAAAATATTTAACAGGCGGGACAACTCATTTTGCAAAAAATCCAAATAGACTTGCCCCGTTACTAAACTAAAACGAAACAAGCTTAGAATCGTATAATATGCAGACTTTGCAATGAGGAGGAAGAAACAGCCAACCACATTATCAAAGAGTGCTACGCACTGACACGCTGGAGAACAACCCACCTGGGGAGTCAAATCCCCCAGGGAGAATCCCCTGAAAAAAATCTGATAAAGGGGCTGCTCAGCCTAATAAGGGCAACTAACCTCTTTTAATAAGAAATCGAGCAACAAACGTCACATTAAGTCTCTTTAGGCTGCGGTGTAGAGGTAGTAATAACCTTGGCTTGCTGCCTGTATTAATCATCATCATCATGCCCCGTTACTCGTCTTTCCAAAAACTAAGGACCAATAGCATAATTTTGAACTATGCCGCCCCGCGCATTTAGTGGCCATCTTATTTGGCTGTTAGTTCTAATACAATGTGGGTTGATGATTGCATGGAAATTATGACTGTTGATATCTCCGATCTTATAGAACGTAGCTTGGTCAACGAACAATGTTTATTTAAAAAAATACCTGTCTCGCTGAATTTATTGTTAAGTCCATTTACAGAAAGTAACTCTTAGTCCATAGTCCTAATCGTTCAGCTCTTGCATCAGTTGATTGTGGAATGGATGCATTTTATTTTTACTCAAAGTATGTTGGATGTCCCAAAGTTTTACATCTGTTTCATTGGAAGTTAATCTTTACGAGATTTCAGTTCCTTTCAGTAGCACCGTTTACTTATTTTCTTGTGGTCTTGTGGCAAGAAGCAAGTAGCGTAACAACAAAAAACAATTTTTGATGTACAATAATTATTTTCATTTAAAGAACATAAAGTTGTTAGAAAAAATATGTCAGATATCCAAATTTATTATGGCAGTACGAATTTTTGATTTTTGCTCAACTCACGGTCAACTTATTGAAAGTGCCCTATATATTGACATTTTTTTAATAAAGGGCATTTATTGTAATTGCATATTTAAAGAGGTTTAAATTATCTGTAAAGTGACGTAACAACATCCGTTGGAAAAAAGTGAGTAATATTTATTTAAAAATTGCTACATTTGTACCGATTTAAAAAACACGCTAAATAAGAATATCGGTAAGGTTTATGAATACATAAAATTTAATTTATTAGTTTATATTAGTAATATTTTAAAATTATTTTTTTGACGCGATATTTTCCGAGAAAATTTTAAGAAAAATTGAATATACTGGCAACGTCTAATAAATCTTCGCACTAATCAGCCACCATATTATTATATGTATGTTTTTGGCACCTGAAAAATGAGGAGAATATTGCATCAACTTGAATTTTTACATAATTAGAATGTTTGTGGCGTCGCCCATTACTTTAAAACTTTTTGTTTTCCAAAAGATTTAAATGGCGATTTTATACGCATATAAAAGTGAATTTATTTGGTTAAGTGCTTTCCCCAGGGTCATAAAGTATTTAGAACGAGTAGACGCCTAAGCTATTTCTCTGCGGGAATGTCTTAGCAGTATCTTTTTATTGATATACACTTTTTGGAAAAATCCCTATACAAATTTTATGTTCCTTCGGGCAGATCGGATTGGTCGGACTTGATTTTGGGTCTATTTTCGCCTCGTTCGCATTTCAAATCTTGAAAATAAGACATACTAAATTGTGCGGAAAAGAAATGGAGATTTATTTCTAACCAACAAAGGGAGAAAATTATTTATTGAGTGTCAACGACCTAACGTGTAACTTCTTTTGAAAATGCTAACGTACGGGTCATGCGACTACATATATCTAGGTGCCTACATGAAGAAGACAGAACGAGGCAAAAATGTTACTAGTCATGTCAGAGTTAATTAAGTAATGCATCTTACACTTTCAAAAACTTAAACCACTTTATTCCAAATCACCCGGCCAGCCAAATTAAAGGTTATGCATAAAAATATTAGCATTTTCTTATATAAAATCTCCAGCAAACCAGGGCTGAAACTGTGGCTGGAAAGGCCCCGGGGCAAAACAAAATATGGGGGTCCCATTTATGAATTACTTATGATTTTTCAACCTCTACAAGGTATTGGTCAGGCCGGTTCTCACTTATGGTGCACCTTCGTGGTGCAACATAAGCAAGACGGAGCTTAATAAGTTCCAAATAATTCAAAACAAGGCGGTAAAAACTATCGCGGACGTACCTAGATATACACCCAACAGAGTCCTTCACCGTGACTTTCAAATGCAGACGATAAACGAGTTTTTCTTAAAAATTATTAAAGACTATTACCGACGCACAGAGGTATCGACAAACCCACTAATCACAGACTCACATACGAGATCTAGACAAGACACGACATATAAACTACCAAAAGACTGGCTCCCTTGTTGGTCCAAATCCAAATGTATAGTAGAGAGGCAATATATGATATATAATTGGAAAAGGCGCCAAAACTTTGCAGACAAGAACTTTTAAAAGAAAACGAACGAACTAAAATTAATTACAATACCCAAACAGTACACAATGAGTAACAGATGTTAAAGAATAAAATCCTGACGTAAAAATACCTTCAGAAACCCGAGTACTTATGATATTAATATTAAATAAATAAAGGGTAAGAATCATATTATTTTTTCAAAAATTTCGTTACAAACAATTCGTTGAAATCTCAACTGAATGACACTCGTTTACCGTAACGATAAATCATTAGAAAAAAAGTTTCACAGCATTTCAATTGTTTACATCTAATATTAACAAGTGAACAGAGTAATCATAATCTGGAAATCGTGACGACAATGACGCATTCTGAATGATTAAGAAACTCATTGACATCTTTCATTCGAAAATGTCGACCTCACAGAAAACAACTGAGATAAAAAAGAAAATGACACGTCACTGAAAAAAGTTTTTAAAAACTCATTAGCTTTTTGCTCCAAGTCAGTCTTCAATAAATTTGTGAGATAATAAAGTTGATTTGATAAATATCCAAAGCATACCTCATTCCAGCAAATCTATTTCCAAGTTGCGATGATATAGTATCTATCATTATGTAGACAATATTCACTGAGAAGCGTTTTTGAGGATCATTAAAACTCTCATCTTGGGATAGTTCATCAAAGTTAGACTTGACTTTACGTGATCTTTTGTCTGAAAACTTTATCTCAATTTTCCACTTATCGTAATTTTGTCACAGTGTCAGTAATGAATCAAAATTTGCTCTGAAGCTCTGAACACTAAGCAGCCAAATTTTTTTTTATTTAATTAATTAAATAAAGCAATATTTTCACACATATTTAATATTTGGTTAAGGAGCACTAAGGGAGACAATTCTCATTCAAAAAATTAGTTGCGTTTTCCAAATTTTTACTAGAGCAAAATAACTAGTAGTTACCTAATTATATTATCTCTTATTTTTAATGTTAGAGTCAATACAGACGGATTTTCACTTCTAGTGTTGACCAATCTGACTAAACCTAGGAGACTTAAACTCATTGACAGCCAACTACGCTTACTGCCATGGGTGCGCAAGGACCTAAAATTGTCTTACTGGTAGTTTGTGCAGCCCTTTCTGTGCTAATGCTGAGGCCTTTACTAGGTGTATTCATCAATCAAATTGTATAAAATATTTTAAATTACTACTTAGTGTTCATTTTTACTTATAATAATATATTTTCTCTATGAGCAGAAATGAAATATTATAAAATAGCCCCTATTAACATAGGGTCAGACTAGCCTACATTGAAATTAACTTATCATTTTTTTATAACCTAAATTGATTCGTTTTAATCATTATTTTCTAAATAATTTTTTTTTAGAGATTTTTTCAATGGTTCCATGTCGATTTTAGTATTAAAGTTATTTTTTAACCTCAGGATGAATTTTAATCTATTATTGTTGATACGATTCGCAAAAATGTAAATAATCGCGTCTAGTTCGGATAAACATATCATCAAAAGTAAGGAATACAAATTTCCTCCTTTGCTATCTCGCTACTCTCCCACCTCAGTCGGTGCCAACAGTAAATAGACAAGCCAAGGGCTACTCCGTAAAGAAACTTGCAGTATTCAATATCTTTCACCTGAATATCCATTCTCTGCGAAACAAAGTAGACGAATTGGACGCTTTCCTGCATGAACATATAAGGAGGAATAATATCAATGATGTGGTCTGCCTAACAGAGCATCACCTAAAGACACCCGAATTGGAGTGCTTAAAACTTGAAAGCTATTACCAGATATCAAACTTTGCTAGAGTACATATGAACAATGATGGAGTGCTGATGTTGGGGAGAACAAGTACAAAGGGGCATAGAATCGAAGCTCTAGAGAAAATGTCAGTGGAGTCCGTTTGTGAAGTAGCAGCCATGGAGGTGGAAGAACATAGTCTGGCAATACTAGCCATATGTCGCCCGCCCAATGGAGACTGATGTTTTTATGTTGAGAGTGTAGAAGGTAAGTTGCGCTTCGTCGAACGGAGAAGGTAGAGGCATGTAGTAGTTCTAGGCGACTTTAATATTATCTTTAATTCTAATAATCATAGAAAACAAAATTTTATTGATTTAATGACTAGTTTTAATTGTTTACAGCAAATTTTTCTTAATACCAATCACGTTAATTGCATAGATAACATATTTGTAAATTTTTCTGGTGGTCTTAATTTTGGTACAAGTGTCTTTGACCCTCTGCTCTCGGATCATCTGGCTGTTGACCTGCGGTTGGAGCTGCATGGGGAGGTTAGGGGTCCAGTCTTTCACTTTTGTCGGCCCATCACCGATCGGGGCATAGGTAGTATGTAACTGGGATTTTATTGGCCTTACTGCTGAGACCATGGATGAAAGGTTTGACAGGTTTATGGGCATTCTCACTG
This sequence comes from Polydrusus tereticollis, assembly GCA_963920685.1. Lineage (NCBI taxonomy): Eukaryota > Metazoa > Arthropoda > Insecta > Coleoptera > Curculionidae > Polydrusus > Polydrusus tereticollis. Next base: position 39,332,263 of record OY987329.1, read on the forward strand.
TGGGCTTGAAACAGTATTTTCCAATAATTCGCCAAAAGGTAAACAGTGATAATGTTCATATTGTACAATGGTATGATAGCAGACTGAGTAAAATGCGTAAAACACTTAAATTTCTTCAAGACCTATACAATAATGGACCATCACAAAACTTAAAGAACTCATAAAAAACTTTAGAAAAACTTATAAGAAAAATATACAAATAAAAAAACGTGACGCCTACTCTCAGTATGTGCATGGCTCGTCAAATACAGTAAGAGCGTCTTGGCAAGTAGTAAATGATATAAGGGGTAGCAGCAGGCTGAGTGCCGATGATGTGGATTTAACTGCTGAAGAGTTTAATAACTTTTTTTCTAGTATAGCTGAGGAGACCCTAAAGAATATTCCGACCGCCGCCAGTAGGTACAGTGATTACATGGATAGGATGGAGGTGGACCCGAACTCATCTTTTCAGTTTGAGGAGGTCTCTTTTATCAGGGTTAGAGAAGTCATCGATTCACTGAAGAATAAAAATAGTAAGGACATCTATAACATGAGCGTCCCTTTGTTGAGGAAACTTAAAAATCTCCTTATAATTCCTTTGACTAAGATAATAAATCTTAGCATTAGTGCTGGTGTTTTTCCTTCTGCATTAAAAAGATCAAGAGTTGTACCCATCTATAGCAAAGGTAATAAAAACGACTTGGGAAACTATCGTCCAATATCACTGGTGCCCGTACTATCTAAGGATTTTGAAGGTGTACTGAAGAAGCAGCTGTGTCAATACTTCGAGTTAAACGGTCTATTTTCGGATAGCCAATTCGGGTTCAGGGCTGGTAGGTCAACAACACTGGCAATTACGGAGCTGATGAGATGCATAACTTGGGCTTTTGAAGAGGACGAATATGTGAGTTCTACGTGTTGCGACCTCTCAAAGGCCTTTGATTGCGTCTCCGATGACATCCTACTTGGTAAGCTGAAGAGGTATGGCGTAAAGGGGGCTAGTCTGGATCTTTTGGGTAGTTATCTCCAGAATAGGAGACAGGTGACCGAGTTTAGGAATCTGAGGTCGGGCGAGGCTGAGATAGGGTTCGGGGTACCACAGGGCTCAGTCCTGGCCCCGTTGCTATTTCTCATATACATCAACGATATAGACGTCTCGGTTCCATCCTCGCAGATTTTTCTGTTCGCGGATGATACATCCATTATAGAGTCGAGCACTTGCAGAGATAGGTTGAGCGAACATATGGGTATATCGGAGAAAGGTTTAAAGGACTGGTTTAGGGCAAATAGGTTGGCCTTGAATGAGGCAAAGACTGAGCATATCATGTATGGGCTGAGAGACATAGAGGGGGAAATGTTGATGCTGTGAAATTCTTGAGAATCTGCTTGGATCCAACCCTAAAATTCACACTCAGCACACGCTGCGCGGATTTTCGGATTGCAGAGGAGAGCGGTCAGGGTCATTGCCGGATTGCAATATAGAGCCGATACTAAAGACTTCTTCAAAGATTTAAATATAATGACTATACCTTGCCGCTATGTTTATGAATGTGTTATCTATTGTCACAAAAATACCTTTGCCTATAATACTAACAATTTTTACCATGACTATTCTACTAGGCAGGGGAACCTCTTAAGAGTGGATTATCATAGGCTCGAGAGGTCTAGAATATCAATAAATTATTACAGCCGAAAGCTTTACAATAAACTTCCTATGCATTTGAAAAGTCTACCTATGAATAGTTTTATTAGAAACATAAAAAAGTTCCTTGCACAAGGTGCTTTCTTTAGCATACAAGAATTCCTTGAACTGCAATAGGATGATGCCTGTGCCACTAAGGGACTAAGCGTAACTTACTCTCTGCTAGGTGTAATTTTAGCTGTATCTGTAGATAGTTCCATTGCCATCTTGTTATGCTGTAGTATATTAATTTAAATAAAAATACATGTAGTTTGTTTAGTCTTTAATTGATGTCATTTTTACATTGTTCTAAATTAGCTTTATTTAATTTATTGACGTCGGAAAGATAATTTTTTTTGTATTATATATCCGTAATATATATTTGAATTTGAATTTGAATTTCAATTCATTATTATCAATAAATAAATTTGATGTTATAAAGATATTATTCATACATAAAACCACAAGAGCTTTTTTTTAATCGGACAAACTTTTATTTTTTACGTAAACTAGATTGCTTAGAAATTTAACAAGAACAAACGAAATGATAAACAGTGATCTAGTTTGAGTTTAAAAAATAAAAGTTTATCCGATCTTAAAAAAAAGATGGTGTGATTTTTAGCTAGAGAAATTCACGAATTTTGGCATGAATAGATACTAAAAATAATACTTCACTAAAAAAATGCATGACAGCATCAAATTAATTTATAACAATATGTCAGGTTGCCAAGCAATGAATAAGAAAAGCTACTCGATTTTGAGCTGGAGAGGTTTTTACCATTTAATTTTTAGCTGGAGAGGGTTTTATCGCGATAAAAAGGATGCACCTTTTTATCGATGTCAAACTGATAAAAATGCAGATGTCAAATGGACATTTTATTGTTGGAGTGAATTTATCATATTTAAAATATTTGTTAAAATTAATATCAATTATTTTAAAAATGTCGCGTAGTAAAATCAAAAATATTATTACTTGAAGCAACAAAATAAAACGGTAAATAGAAAAAGCAGGTAAAAAATATTTCAAAAAATTAATTACTTTTAATATACTTACCATTGCCACTTCGGCAATGTAAATAAAAAATACAATCCTTTAAACATACTAAATATTTCTTTTAATGGAGTATGGAATTTTTAAAAATAACATGTATTTTGTTCTTTCCACAAAGACAGTTTGGTTTATTCAAGTTTTATAACATTAAAGAAACCATTTAATTTAATATAATATATTGTAGCATTCATTTCTGCTACAGATGTATATTTATAGGATGCTACATGGTTTTATGTAAGATATTTGTTTACATTACCTTTCTATGTTTTCTGTGGATTTTAAGTTTAGTGCTTTGGTGCAAATGTTCATATTTTACAGGCCACTGTACTATCATGAATATAATTTTAAATACATTCTTAAGTCAAATTTTCTTTTCTTTTTAATTAACTCGAACAAAGTAGATATCTGAATATTTAAATGTTATTGTTGTCAAAATTTGGGGTTATGTTCCTTTATGATAACCAGTTAGTACCTACTTCATTTGTCTCATAGTATGTTCGTTAAGTTGTCCCATTTGAACCTTGGCTAGCTCACTCTAGAACCTTTATGATACTGCACTTCTCACCAATCGATAAATTGTCATGCGATTATTCGTTTTTAAATTACGTATTATGCAGGGAAAACTGCTAGTAGTTTTCCACATGTCAAGTTGGTTTAGTGTCGTCATTTTATCGAACTGAGATCACTTTCATCATGTGTCTGAACGTCCCTATTTTTTTTTGACATGACAGTTAAGGGGCACGTGTCATTTGGTCTTTACCTTTTTTCGGATCAGATTTGACTTTACGTCGCTTCACTTAAGAATGTGGAAGTTGGCGGTTTTTAAGGAGCCCACTTTTATGTGATTTGAAAAGGTCCACCTTTAGTTGACACATCATGGGTAGTAGAGCGTCCTCATCTCTTTGATGGTAAGATTTCTTTAATTCTTCTTTTTGTCTCTTTAACTTGTTTTTTTTTTTGATAACCTCCAGTTTTTCTTCAACATGAGCAATTTAATTTTCAGATTTGCACATGAGACCTCAATTCCTTTTCTGTTTATTTGAGATGGTGCCATCGGACAACCAGTGAGGGTTTTTTTAATTTGAAATTTTATTTCGGCTTTTATCGAGGCTTTTATTTTTGAATATCTAACAAATCTTACATATTCATATTCTTTTTGGCCACGAATTGTGGTTTGAGGTGGATCTTCGTTGGAAGACAACATGGGCCTGTAACCTGTAGGTATACGTGCTGTCTTGTACTGTTCGGTCCACCAGACTGGAGACAAGGTGCCTATTATATTGAAACAAAACCACATGGGATTTGGAACATAAATAAATAAATAAAGCCAGTGTATTGTAAAACTTTTAATTTTTTTATAATTATAAATTTCAATCCATTTCATTTTTAAATTAATCTTTAATTTGTAATACCGCCTCGGTAACATTTATAAAGAATCTCTAGGTATTATGACCATACAAGTATGAAGGTACTAGAACATTCTTTTTTACTCTTTTAATAAATTATACGTATATTACAACCAGTTACCAGGCGAGTGAAAACCCTTCAGGCATGCCCATAAGTGTGCAATTTTTAATTTTAATATTTAATTTACTTGTTGATTTCAATGTTTAATTGATTTGGTGAAATCCAGTTTGATAATCTTAATAAAATAATTCCCGTTGTGGTTTTATATATCTGTGTTTTAGTGTTACTTACTGTACTGCAAGACGAACTATTACCTTCTTTAGAAGCATTATTGTATAATTTATTGAAATTTTAATATTTTGTAGGCCGTATTAATGACCCATAAAACCATACCACAGTAAATGTTTTACATGGTCAGCGAAGTCAAGAACGGGCTTGCTACCAAACTCGTTGGGTAATAATATTAACAGGTGTCATTTGACAGCGTTGGAAACAGATTTTTAAATACTCTATTCATTCCTCTTTAAAATACACATTCTACATTTGTAGCGTACTTTCATTTACAATATTTAGAACCGTGGAGAGGAGCAGTCTAGGCTACTCTACTGAAGCCCCTCCCTACTCAGGTGAGATGAGATGAAATATAGTGAACAAAATCATTACTTTATACGAAAAATGTACAGTGAGAACGTTAGGGTTGGAACAAATTCATTTAAAATTCATGCGTTTTTTTTTCGAAAAAACGCTCGAATCCGTCAATTTTTTATTATCTTTGTGTAATTTTATAAGCTTATTTCATGTATACAATTTTCCCAAAAACAAGTTATCACGGTTTACCTTATATTTTTTACATGGATACCCCTATTTTATAATATTTTTTTTTATTCTGCATAAAACTCTAAACATATTTAATGAAATATGTCCATAAACTTTAAATTCAACTGTTTGCGAGAAAATCGATAGTTGAATTTTAACAGATAATTTTTTATTATTACTTAAATCATAAACACTGTTGTAAACAAAGTCTTTGGTTGTTAGGTTTTCACATGTACTGACAGTGACGATTGCTCCCTGAGTTGAGTAGTTTGCCTCAAGTTAAGGTATTGGGTAATCTTGTAATTTTAAAAAATGGTACGCTGAAGTGAAAGAGAAAGAGAGCGAATAGAAATATTAATAATGATTGGTTATGGAGGTAGAATGCGCACACAATAATAATAATGAACAATGCAATTGCGTTCGATTAGGTTAACATAAATACCATTTTTATGTTGCTCAAATAAAATTTCACAAAATTTAGGTTAATTTCGGGTTAGTTGAACAGATGGCAGATTTTATCTGTCAAACTGAACCTCGCCTTTTTGTACGTTATTAAGTATTAGGAGTTATTAAGTATATAATAACAACTAATTGTTATAATATGTAAAATGTTGTAAATGTACAAATAAAGACCTTTATTATTATTATTATTATTACAAATAGAAATTTGAGAATTCTTCAATAATAAGTATCCTCGCAGAGCACCGATATCTTGATCTACTGTCAGTAAAATAGAAAGAAACTATAGATTTAGGTCACGTTAGAGACAATTAAACGAAAGGTCGACCCGCGGTATTAGAAGATACACAATTAAATGTGGTATTGTCGGTTCTAGAAGACCACTGAAAATCGAGTAGTACTATTGCTATGGAAAATTATATTTGCAAAACATCCCTCCTAAGGTATTTAGACAAAAATAATTTCCATCCTTACAAAGTCCAATTAATTCATGAACTCAATGAAGATGATCCAGGCAGAATAGTCCAATTTTGCGAGATAATGACGAATATGTACAATAATCATCCACAGTTTTTAAAGCGAATTGTATTTTCGGATGAGGCAACGTTTTGTTTGAATGGAAGTATAAATAAATAAAACTGTCGGTATTGGGCTACAGAAAGTTCATGATGGATTATGAAATTTCAAATCCAATAGCCTCAAAAAGTTAAGGTTTTGGGCCGGCATTGTTAAAAATAGAGTTTTAGGACCATTTAGTACCGTGCTTCGCCACATTATACCCTTATTCAGACCATCCTGATGCAACAAACAATTTCTTGTGGTGTCAGCGAGACGGAGCTCATGCCTGTTACACCTACGGTATGCGTGAGTACCTTAACACAGTTTTCCCCGAACGATGGACTGACCGACGGGGTCCACAATTGAATGGCGTATTAGATCTCCAAATTAAAGCCCTTTAGATTCTTTTTCGTAGGGTTATCTAAGGTATAGTAAGTAGTATAAGGTATATGTTAATTGTTAATATGTTAATCGATCAAATAATATTGATTGAGATTTAAAGAACAGAATAAGAGGTGAAATAAGATTGATAGAACCTTACGTTGTTAATAACGTTCTGCAGGAATTTCAAGATCGTCTTAGGTACTGTGAGGTGGAGGTCATTTGCAACATTTGATGAAGTGACTTTTAGTTTCTTTCCAGTTTTCGTTTCGAAAAAAGGTTTAGTGGCATTGAGAGTTCATTAAGAAACGTTTGTATTTTACTTCAAAATTTTTAGGTCGAGCGAGACATAGTCACCAGGTAAGGAGTGGTATAATCTAATTGCATTAAAAGTAAAAGTTTTTTGAAACAAAGCTGTTCGATGATTTGGCATAGTAATTTTGTTATTTATTTATTAAACGGACTTGCCAATTACAATATACTTATAATAAGTTCTTATAATCTATAAAATTTAACAATAATCGATGACTAAAATGGACTTACACTATACAATTATTACAATGCTATGCTAAAAGTGTAATTTACAATAAAACTCTAATCTATTCCATACATAGCTACTCGGATAACAAAATTCAAGCCTCGACTTACACAATACACTAACATAACTGTATGAATAAAAAAATCAATAAGAGTACTCCGTATACATTCAAATATTAGGCACACAGACAACACAAGATGGCGAACTGTTCAGATCACGTATTTATAATAAGGATCTAGATAGTCTTCTAAACTGGTTTAGGGTCAAATTAAAAACATTCAGATTTAGCTGATTCATTCGTCCACTCATTCTCGATATAGGGGAAGCCAATCCATGACTTGTTCGATGGTAGGGGATGAAGAAGAGATTCAAACTTCTTGTATCTCTTTGAGGGACACGAAATTGTATTCGCTCCAGTAAAGATGGACAGTCAATTAGTAAATTTAATATTACGCGAATGAACAGAACCACGAAAAATAAAGTTACTTTTTATAGTTAAAGGTAACGATGAATTACTTAGGACTTTATAAAGAAAGTGTGAAGTTCTATGGTTGTTCACCAGTTTAAGAATAAAAAGTATAGTAGTGTAGGGCCTTACTTGAGCCTGGGAACTTTTTGACGACCGTGGGAAAATACCGCCCATGGCGCTATCCCTTTGATAAATGCCGACAGGTGTGATAACCGACTTTGATAGCATCCGTTTGCGAGCCTATATTTGACCTTGGATGACCCTGTTCTTTGAGTCTGGGAACTTTTTGATGACAGTAGGAAAATTTGATCTTAAATGACTTTGATAGCATACGTTTGCGAACCTATATTTGAAAGGGATTTGACATTTAACGACTTTTATAGCATACGTTTGCGAGCCTATATTTGACCTTGAATGACCTTTGTCGCACACGTGTGCGAACCTATTTGACCTTGAATAACCTTGACTTTGCGTTTGCGTACGTGTGAATGTGTGCGATTGTCTGTCTGTCTGTCTGTCTGTCTGTCTGTCTGTCTGTCTCTCTGTCTGTCTGTCTGTCTGCCTGCCTGCCTATCTGTCTGTCTCTCTGTCTGTCTGCCTGTCTGTCTGTCTGTCTGTCTGTCTGCCTGTCTGTCTGTCTGTCTGTCTGCCTGCCTGTCTGTCTATCTCCCTCTCTGTCTGTATGCATGTCTTTTTGCTATGCTTAACCTTGAATATGTAGGCGATGTATGTTTTTAACGCTATGAAAGCATACGTGTAGGTGTATATGTGTTTTATGTCCCCGACTATGTACACAAGCCGGTTTTTACCAGACAAACTATGCAATATATGAAATCGCAATCGCAATAATTAGAACTAAAAGCTACCAATGACTCGCAGAGCATCTTACGCAATTTGTGACTAAGGATATGACGATTTATTATACAATATTCTTAGAGTTAAATATGACTTGAATCAATTTAGTTACAATATTATGCTCTCGGAACCGTAATTCTGTGTCTAAAGTAAGGCCCTAATTCTTAACTTAACAATAGCTAGCTATACTCCATGGATAGATCTATTGATATTTTGACTTAAAAAATGAACATTATTTTTATTACCAATTATTAATAAGAATTGATTTTGAGGGGTTTAATTTCAAACTGTGATCCGATGAGATCTGTTTCAGAGTACTTAGGTCCCCAATAAGTAAGCTAGATGCATTCACGTATGTCCCTATGATTAGAATGGAAATAAATTTGGGTATCATCGGAGTAAGCCCTTACTTTACAGTGTTGTAAAGATTTAAGTAGGGTAGCGGCACTACTTATGGCCACTGTCCCACTTATGGCCACACTTGTTTCTTTAGGAACTAAAATTAGCGTGGGGCAACAATGTAAGCAAAAGTAGCGGTTAGGGGGGGTAAATATGCATGTGCCAATATGTTTGAACAAGTTTGCAACTAATAAACCAAAATCGGTATGAGCAGTAAAATAAATAGTTAGCACGTTTCATAGGTACAAGCACAATAGTTATTTTTTTGCTAAGAACTAATCTATAAACATCCGGACAAATTTAAGTTTTATTAAGGATTTTTGTGAATATTTGCGTTTCCAGAGAAAAGTAGATGGTAACACCTAAGGTATTTTCTTCCAACATCACTTTTTTTTCTTTAATTAAATATAAATGTCACGGTGGCCATGACAAAAAATTAAGGATTCGCGAGTTATGGCCATATAGTCGGTAAAATTAAAATATAAAATTTTACTTATGGCCATCAGCTAGATTTGTGTCGGTGAGTGTGTATTTACAGTTACACTAAATTAGGTATTTTGCTTTTTTAGCTAACATGCCGAAGACTCCCAAGAAAAAAAATTTCAGTATTCTTCTTTCAAAATGCAGAAAGCTGTGGATGCCGTGCGTGAGGGAATGCCTGTCTTAAAGGCTAGTAAAGAATTTAAAGTACCCAGGACTACACTACGAAATAAATTAGAAGGAAAATCGCCAATGGAATCAACTGGTCATTGCGGATTTTCGTCCCATTTGGGGAAAGATAACGAGAAAGTGCTAGTGAATTGGGTTTGGATTGCGCTAAGATGGGTTTTCCCATTAACAAAGATGGTTTGCTCAGCTCTGTGCAAAAACTAGTGAACGCATTAAAACTAGAAGTTTCGTTTGTAAATGGACGCTCAGGAAAAACCTGGTATTATGCATTTTTAAACAGACACAAGAAGATTTCTAGAAAAAAAGCAGAATATATTCATGGAGGTAGGGGTGATGTAACTGTAGAGAAAATTAAAAATTGGTTTAAGGAGGTAAAAACGACGCTTGGCGATGATGTAGAAGTTCTAAATAATCCAACAAGGATTTTCAATATGGACGAATCCGGGTTTGCCTTAGCTCCAAAAACTGGGGTGATTCTCGGTCCACGAGGAAAGTCAGTATATGACGAGAGATCTGCATCTGACAAAGAAAATGTTACGGTTCTTTTTTCTGTTGATGCAGCTGGTTCGTTTGCTCCCCCATTAGCAATATTTAGTACGATAGAATACCCCAGAAAGTGGCCAAGATGATTCCAAAGGAATGGGGTGTAGGCAAAAGCTCAAATGGCTGGATGACTGCTGATTGCTTCTTTGAATATTTCACCAATGTATTTGTGCCTTTTCTGAAGGAGAAGGAGGTTACATTTCCCAAAGTAGTTTTTGTTGACGGACACAGGTCGCATCTAATGTTGCATTTAAGCCGTTTTTGCCGGGAGAACAAGGTAATTCTAGTTGCTATACCGCCCAATGCAACCCACATTTTGTAGCCGTTAGACGTTGCTGTCTTCGGACCTATAAAACAAAATTGGAGGGATACTGTACGAAAATTTAAAATTGATAATAACGGCAAAAAAGTAACTAAAGCTGCTGTGCCTGGCTTACTATCCAACATAATTAATAACCCTAAAATGGCGGTAAATATAAAATCCGGATTCTCTGCTACAGGCCCTTATCCATTTACACCAGACGCCGTAGATTATAACAAAATAATACTCAGAAGAGAAGTGCCTGTAAACAACCAGTCTGCTGTCAACGAACACCTAATATACTGTGAAAGCAAAATTGATATTAACATGCTGAAGCAGTTCAGATTAACAAAAAGAAAAGGTCATGATTGGGAAGGTGTTGAAACAGCATGTGAATTGTACAAAGTCTGGCTGTCAATTACAGACGACATTCCCTATATCCAAAATTCTTCTAATGGAGATGACGATCTACTTATGCAGGACGAGTCAGAGGTAGATATTCAACATGATTCCGAAAATGTTTCTACACCTTCCTTAAATTCAACTTCTCCTCATGGATCTCCAGTACCTTCCACATCTAAAGATGTTCATTCCCCTGAACGTGTTCAAGGCCCGTCTTCATCAACCTCCACGACAACAATGTCTAAAATAGAATCGGTCAAACGAAATATTTTATTTACACCTAAGGATGTAGCATTAGCATTTCAAAGCCTACTACCTTGGTCAGAGGCAATTAAAAGTACAAAAAATATGAAAAGAAAAAAGGAATATACACCCAGCGTAATTACCTGTGATACATGGGTGGCTTACTACGGGCAGAAAAAAAACGAAAAACAAATAATTGAAAAGAAAAAATCAGAAACACAACAACAGCGTCTCGAGAAGCTCCAAATAAAACAAAAAACACTATCTAACACTTCCCAGAAAAAGAAGGGAAAAATTCCAGAAAAAGTTATCAAGCTCGTCAGAAGATGAAATGTCATTGGCATCTGACAGCAGTGGTAGTTCCTCAGATATAGAAGAAGCAACGATTATGCCAATAGACAAAACATTGAAACCTGGCGATTTAGTATTGGTTAAATTTACTGCCTATGGCAAAAGATCAACTGTGGATAAATATGTTGCAACTGTACGTCAAGCTGTTGTGAATGAAATAGAAGTCCAGTGCCTAAAAAGCATAAATAAAGAAAAAACTATGTTTGAATACATTGAAAATGACATTTCCACCGTTCCCAGATCCGATATTTTAGGACTGTTACCCGACCATTCTCTAGTAGAAGAAGGTAGAAAATTGTTGTAAAATTTTCAGGGAGTGGTATTGTCTATGACAAGTAAAATACATAATCACCAAGCTTCTTAATCAATAAATATTTTTTTCGAAGTTTTGTTTCCTTACAGCCTACCAATTTAAGGTATTTTGTTAGGTCTCACTTATCTACAACATACATGTAAATTAAAAAACAAATATGCGTGCAACTTAAAAATTAGTGGCCATAAGTAAAGAACTAGTGTCGGACTCATGGCCAAAAGTAAAGAATTTGTTGCACTTTAAAAAAATATTAAAAAAAAATATCTACATGTTTTAAATACAACAAATGTATACAGTGTGTCCCAAAAGTTCCGCAATGTCCAATTATCTCACGAACCTTTTGGACACGCTTTACGAAATTTGGAACCTAGAGGGAATACAACATTCTGCGTTCGCTGGCAGTACCGGCGACGTTGCCAGATGTTCCACTTTCGAGAAATCATAGTCAACTTTTTATTTTTAAATGGTATACCCACTTTTTTTTTATTGGATTCCATGCTTAATTTTCTCTATGCTGGTACCAAAATATCAGGTTCCAAAATTGAAAGTAAGTTCAAATAAATGGTTTTTCTCAGAGCAGGTAATAGGTACCTATCCCGTTCTGACATCTACCTTTTCCAATGTGTTGCAGGTTGGACACTGTGACAATTGGATTTGACGTATAGGTAATTTTAATAAATAATTGTCACAACGGATTAGGTTAATAGACAAGAGAAAATTCTTTCTATTTCTGAGAAATCAGATTGAAAAAAAATCAAAGGCTTCAAACAATTTATTTTAAAACAATATCCAAAAAATCTGTAGGTAACAAAACAGTAACTTTAAAACGAAAACTATTTTATTAAATGCTCAAAATGTTTTCCTTGTACTTCTTGACAATACGCCAGGTTATAATAAAATCTCTGAAGAACATTTTGTATAATTTCTTCCGTAATTTGATTAGCTTCATTTAATATTTGCTGCTGCAAGTCTTCTATATTTTCAGGTTTAGTTTCAAATACTTTATTTTTTAAATGACCCCAAAAGAAGTAGTCTAAAGGTGATAGGTCAGGGGACCTAGCGGGCCATTCTATGAAATCTCTCCTGCCAATCCATCTATTTGGAAAAGTTAAATTTAAATAATCACGAACCTGTCGACCATAGTGTGGAGGGGCCCCATCTTGTTGAAACCATACATTTTGGTAGTTTGGACCAGCCAAATTTCTAATTTCAGGAATAATTAAGTTTCGAAGCATTTCTAAATATCTTTCGGAAGTCAGGTTTCCTTCAATGAAAAACGGACCAACTATGTCGGTTCCAAATATTCCAGCCCATACATTAACTTTTTGTGGATACTGGGTACGCACTTCCCGTAGCCAATGGGGATTTTCATCACTCCAGTATCTGCAATTATGGCGATTTACAACGCCATGGAGCATAAATGTTGCTTCGTCCGAAAACACAATGTTTTTTGAGAAGTTGGGATCGTGATCAATTTTGTACATCATTGCCTCACAAAATTCAACCCTTCTGTCGAAATCGTCTTCAAAAAGTTCCTGTACTAGGTGAATTTTGAAAGGGCGAAATTTATTTTCAGCTAAAATTCTTTAAACCGATGACTTACTAATTTCTAGGCCGGTTTTTCTCAATGAACAATGGGGATTTTCAACAAAAGACTGTAAAACATCTAAGCTTCTTTCTTTATTTGTGGCTGATTTTGGGCGGCCAGATCTAGGTCGCTCTTTTAAGCTGCCAGTATCCTCAAACCTTTTTACTATTCTCTGAACGGTTGATGCAGCGATTGGATGACGATTTGGAAATGAATTGTTAAATAAAATAGCAACCTCTGTGTATGGCTTCACACGATCTGCATAACCGCGCATCATAATTAATGTAGTTTTCTGCCTTTCAGTTAAATGAACCATTTTAGACCGTGATTTTAAACTCGATAATTTTAGACAATTATTAATGTTATGTATTATTAATGTATTTTGATTGTCATTGTCAGTGTCCAACCTGCAACACATTGGAAAAGGTAGATGTCAGAACGGGATAGGTACCTATTACCTGCTCTGAGAAAAACCATTTATTTGAACTTACTTTCAATCTCGGAACCTGATATTTTGGTACCAGCATAGAGCAAATTAAGCATGGAATCCACTGAAAAAAAAAGGGGGTATACCATTTAAAAATAAAAAGTTGACTATGATTTCTCGAAAGTGGAACATCTGGCAACGTAGCTGGTACTTCCAGCGAACGCAGAATATTGTATTCCCTCTAGGTTCCAAATTTCATAAAGCGTGTCCAAAAGGTTCGTGAGATAATTGGACATTGCGGAACTTTTGGGACACACTGTATATTGTTAAAAACTACATACTTAAACCCGTCAAATGGTATTTGTTATTCTTTTTCTGGTACAATATTATTGAAAAACGGACCCGATAAAAGCATTTTTGTCTTAAAGTGACCATAAGTAGTGCCACGACCCTATATCGGAGGTACAGATAATAAAAAGGAGACCCCTAAAGAGCCTTAAGGTACGCCAGGAAGATTCTGCACTTGTTCTAGGAAACTATTATTACAAGAGATTTTAATCGGTGTATATCGGAATATATTCTTAAATCGAAGTGTGCTGCATAAAGGAACCGTTGAAAGATTTGCTGCTTCTTGTTCACTTCAGCCGATTTTCGAAATGGGCGGCCTGTATCTCTATACACTTCCTCGAATTTCGTTGAAATTTCTATCATATCTTCCATGATGTGAACGGGTATCGAATATAAAGGCTTCTATAAACTTCTCCACAAAAAGAATTCCATATCGGGCGACCTCGGTGGCCATAACATTGACCTGTCCATCGATTAACAGAAGTATTTAATAAGACAAGTGCTGATGAACTAAAGTGCTAAAATGGGGCGGTGCACCATCATGCATACTATGTCTGTATTCTAATTTCTAAGGGCATATTTTTTAATAACCCGTTTAAGATTTGTTGTTAGAATTACAAATACATGGCAGCAGTTAATTGTCTTTAATAAAGGACGGTCCAATGAGATGATTCCCAATAATCCCTGCCCACATATTATAAAAAACGTCGACTGTGGTATGGTTCTATAAGTCTTCATAACCTTTATAAAACGGTAAAATTTCATTAAATTATACAAGTCGGTTCAAAAGTTAGAGTCAAAAAAGTAAATCGCTAGGTATCCCTTTGGGCCTCTGTATCTTCGTTAAGGGGCAGTTTAGGATTTCTTTTGTATGGCAAATTACGGTTATTTTGACCTTCTCAATACGCTCCCGAACATATGCCATATGCTTACCGGACACCCTGTATATGAGTAATTTTGTGTTTTAAAGATTTTGGTGATGTTGCAAGCCTGCAGCACTCATATACCAGCCATCCGTAAGCGATATAAACGACTCAACCCGTCTAAAACTAGCCAACCGAGACGCTACTTTGAATGTAACCCAAATAATTTGTATTCAAGCAAGTAAGTAAACTATGTTTACTAAAACAGAAAATTGCATTCAGATATTTTATGCTTCTCCACTTTACGCTTGAAACTGTATTAAAGTTCTGATTTTACGCGAGACGACGCCCGACGTTCTAAATCACGAATGAATTCTTGCAGCTGACAAAACGGTTGACAGTGAATCTTTAAAATATGCGCGCACTTATTTTTTACGGCGTATAATGCTAAAGCAAAAAGTTAAGGCACCGTCTAAAATATGTGGCTCTTTAGAAATGAAACGGCGAGTTATTGTAAATGTGTATACAGGACTGGATTTGAAATATGACTAGGAATATGAGACGGGACCTCGACAAATTACCGGAATAAAATATTCGAGAAACTTAATGCATCTTGTGGATGGGCCAAAATAAGTTCATGCGAAAAGTAAATATAACAATATGTCTTCCCGCGGTGATTTAAGTAAAGTATATAATGGGTTTATGAAAGCCTTAAATATTAACATTTTACATATCGCATGACCACTACCATTATTCTCATTGGACTTTTTTTAATGCCATAGTTCATATTGTGGTTTTATTTCTTAGTAAATGAAACGGAGTTTATTATTATCTACCGTATATTGCTACTGCATAACTAATTGTAAGAGGCTGAATACCAACGGAAAATAGTCACATCTTAACCATAACCCAGATAAAACTAGCTTATTATATCCGTTCGTTTAGTTTTTCAACAGTCGCTGATGCGATATTGTAGATATTTTTTTGTCTTAAAAGGTTGTTCATATCCCAACGTTGGTAGCGACTGTGCTATATTTAATACACCTATTTCTTTGTTGTACCAGTTCGTTAAATTGTTATGTATAGTTGTCAAAATTTCTGTGGTCTAATTAAATACAGCATATTTTCGAAAGGTAGAGGCATTTATTAATTTATAACAGTTTATTTAACTAGAGTGGATAAACTTCTACAACCTGAATGATTTGACACCGATCAGAACTCTCCCAATGCTGCTCAAGAATGGACCAATTGGAAAGTATCATGATAATTGTCGTATTGTTACTGTTGTTATGCGTGTATTTTTTACCAAAAACTTGTGTACATAATATAATAATAATAATAATAATAAAAAGTTTATTCAATATATTATACAATAAAATATTTGCAATTTGTTTACATTAAAAATTTGAATAAACAAAAATGATAATAAAACTCACAAAGTCTTACTTGTAGTGAGTAATAATAATGTTTTTATATTTTCATATCCATGAATATAAAGAATATACGTCACAATAATATACGTAATCATATATAATATATTTATTATATTATTTCATATTTTAAAACATTTAATCTATAATATTATGGAAAAAATATCTTGGATTTTTGATTATCAATATTTTAATTTTTTGTTTGTATTTAGTTATAGATTTAATCGTTTTAATTGATTCTGGGAGAATATCAAAAATATAGGGAATTATGTTTAAAAAATGTTTTTGTCCTATAACTTTGTTGACTCTATTTTTTAACGTTATTTTATTTATATTTCTAGTGTTATATTTATGATTATTAAAATTTAATTTATTTCTATTTTTAAACATTTTATAAAAAAATAATTGTCTGGTATCCATTTTCTTGCTCTCTTTATAAAGCATATCAGAAGAATATAAATATTCTTTATTATAAATAATTTTTAAAATCCATTTTTGAATAATTTCTATATTACGGAGATTATTTTTATTTATTTCACCCCAACCTAATATCCCATAATTTATTTGCGTTTGTACTAATGAATAATATATGAGCCCCTTATTATGAAAGTGGAATAAGTCGAAAACTGGGAAAAATGGGAATAAGTCAGTAATGTATACAAAAATGTGTATTATGTTTAGTTTGAAAGTGATTTAAGTCAATGTTCACCTATTGACTCATAGATGGCGCAGCAAGTGTGCATGCTTAACGTTATGAAGCCGTTGTTTACTTTGAAAGTGAAACAAGTCATTACACCGGTTTCAAACTAAACGAAACTGAGTACTGGTAAAGCAATATAGCAAGTGAATAGTTAAGTTTAGTTTCAATAGTTCCGTATTTAAAGTATATTTTTGTACCAAATGGAAGACCCTAACTTACAGCTGTTATCTGATAACACAGGTGAGTAAAAATCTGAAATGTTAAGATAGTATAATGCTAAAATATCCGTTTTTTGGTTATGTTATCGTATGTGTATTCTAGAATCCATTATGCTGGTTTAAAATTAGACATATTATTGCATCTTGTATTTTTCTTATCGGATTGCGTAACTGTTTATCTTTTATTTCAGATTCAGATCCTAATTACGTTCAGACCAGCAGCTCTTCGGACAGCGACTGCCTTCCTGATATCTCTACAGATAAAGAATTGCCTGGAAAATCAACATCTGGTATGGGAAGAAAAAGGTCTAGAAATGAAACACTTTATGGACAGAACTCTAGAAAATATAAACGTAATCATGGAGAAGAATACTTTACAGCTAAAGGAAAAAAAATAGAGTCTAAAACCTTTGAACATAAACCTTGCTCCTGTGCTAAAAAGTGTATAAGCAGAATTACTTCTAATGAAAGAGAATTAATATTTGAAAATTTTTGGAAAATTGGAACTTTTAAAGATCAAAAATTGTTTTTAAACTCTTGTGCGCATCGTCAGTTGATTAAGGTTCGAAGACCAAGAAAAAAGAACGCGGGAAAAAGAGAATGTCAGTACAAATACTACTTAACAACGAGCATTGAAACGATACTGGTGTGCAAACAATTTTTCTTAGATACCTTTCAAGTCTCAGTGGGGCGTTTGGCCAGGCTGACCAAGAAGAATAATTCAAATTCCGATCTGAGAGGAAAGATGGAGGGTTCTTCACGTAAAACAGATGAAAATCTTTTAAACTTTGCTCGAAATCACATAGGAAGTTTTCCTTCTTTTGAAAGTCATTATACTCGGGCACATAATCCAGGAAGAAAATATTTGGATCCTAGCCTTGACTTGAGAAAAATGTACAATCTTTACCTCGAAACTACTAACGAAAATAATTTGCCTCATATAAAGGAATGGACTTACAGAAAAATGTTTAACAAAGAATTTAATTTGCATTTTCATCAGCCTAGAAAAGACACGTGTCAAAAATGTGATAGGTGGAAACTTCAAATTGAGAATAGTACTACTGAAGACAACCAAGAATCTCTTCGACAGGAACACGATCATCATTTAAGAAATGCAGAACTTGCTAGAGAATCAATGAAAAGAGATCAAGCAAAGGCACAACAAAATCCTGAGGATAATTTGGTATTTACTTTTGATTTACAAAAAGCCCTACCCTATCCAAAACTTGCTGTATCTGTAGCTTATTACAAGCGAAATATGTATGTCCTTAATCTAGGAATTCATAATCTAAATAATAACGATGTTGACATGTATGTGTGGGATGAATGTATGGCATCAAGGGGTGCGCAAGAAGTGGCATCTTGCATCAAAAAACACTTACTGAGTTATATTACTTGTCAAAAAAACATTGTGGCCTATAGCGACGCATGTACTGGCCAGAACCGGAACATTAAAATGGCTCTTATGTGGATGCAACTTGTTCAATCAACAGAGAAAGAAAACTTAAAGTGCGTAGATCACAAATTTATGGTTTCTGGTCACTCATACCTCCCTAATGATAGGGACTTTGGTGTAGTAGAACTAGTGATTAGAAAAACCAACAATTTATACGTGCCTGATCATTATTTCAATCTGATTGAGAAATGCCGAAAGAAAATGCCATTTAAAGTTCACCGGATGAATCAGCAAGATTTTTTATCTACAAAAAATTTGGAAGATGCTATCTCTAGAAGGACAAAGAATACGCAATGGAATAACGTTAACTGGCTTCAAATACAATGGATAAGATTCGTAAAATCGCAGCCCTACAAAATGTTTTATAAAATGTCTTTAGATGACAATGCACCTTTTCTGATATTGGAGTTGTCTCCAAAACGAGGTCGTCCCAAGGATTACGGCAAAATTATGTTGACCCTGTTAAATACACGTCCTCGACCAGTAACTGCCTCTAAGTACAAGGATATGATGGACCTGCTACCATACATTCCTCCAATTTACCATGACTATTTTAAAAATCTTAAACGGACAACTTCTAACATTGGTGAAGAAATAACTCCTTTATCAGAAGATGAGGAAGATGCTGAAGAAATGTAAAATATATACGTCTAATGACTCTTATATATAAAATATTGTATATTTTTTTATTTGAATATTAAAGTTAATATTTAAGACATAATCTTCATTTTTTTAACCTACAAGAATTATTATAATGTATACTGTATAATGAAAAATATATTGGAATTTGAACACTTTGTAATTCTGGTTTACTTTAAAAGTGGTATTAGTCAAGAAATTGTGAAAAAACTAGGTAAAATCAAAGTAATTTTAACAAACTTGTACACACCAACAAACTTCGACTTAAGCTTAACCCAAACCGCGAAAAAAATAATCTTTAAAATTTACTCATATTTTTAGGTGCAAACATTTGCAAAAGGTCAATTTACTCAAAATGATAAAAATGTGACTTATACCACTTTCATACCCAGGGGCTCATATAGTTTCTAAATGTTTAATATTTAAAAACTGTTTAAGATGTTTAAACTTTGGTATAAGTATTCTCAATTTTTTAGTAATATATTCACTATGTAAATTCCATTTTAAATGTTTGTCAATAATTATTCCTAAATATTTAATATTTTCTGCTTGTTCTATTTTTATTTTTTCATTAATATTTATAGTATTTGTATTGTTTAGTAAATTATTTTTATAAGAAGTAAATGGTAGGTATTTTGTTTTATTATAATTTATTGTTAATAGATTATTATAAACCAGTTGTTAATTTTAAAAAAATCATCATGAATGATATTTTCAACAATTTTCCAATTTAATCCTTCATAAAAAATTACAGTATCATCGGCAAAACTGTATAATTTACCTTGACAATTTAGTTTAAATATATCATTTATATATATATTAAAAAACAACGGTCCTAAGACTGTGCCCTGTGGAACTCCATAGTTAAATATTTTTGGTATACTTATACTTTCACCAATTTTTACATGTTGTGGTCTATTATTTAAATAACTCTCAAATAAGTTCAATACATTTCCTCGAAAACCAATTTTTTCCAATTCTTTAAAAGTATTTCATGACTTACAGTATCAAATGCTTTTGCTATGTCTAAAAATATACATGTGCTTTGCATTTTATTATCAATTGAGTTATATATTTGAGTGGTTAATTCACAAATTGCATCTTGAGTAGACTTATTCTTTTGGAAACCAAACTGTTTTTCTGATATAATTTTATTTTTATTTAAAAATTTGTCCATTCGATCTTTTAAAACTTTTTCAAATACTTTTGCTAATGATGAGATTAATGTGATAGGTCTATAATTTTCTAATTCAGTTTTGCTGCCACTTTTATAAATTGGTTTTTTTAAACCTATTTTAAAAGCACTTGGATAAATTCCTGTTTTAAAGATATTATTTATTAAAAAAGCTAATGGTTTGGAGATATGTGAATTAAATGATTTTAATATCTCGGATGTTATTCCGTCAATACCAGGAGATTTTTTAAGTTTAATATTATTTATAATGTATTTTATTTTGTGATAATTGGTTTCTTTTAGATAAAATGAATTTAAGTTATTTGATACAGTTGCATAAGAAACATTATTTTTATTTTTATTTAGTATATTATTTGCTAGTGATTCTCCAACTTTTGAATAATATTCAATAAAATTATTAGATATTAAATTTTGTTCATTAGTTGTTTCTCCATTTAGAAGTTTCATATACTTTATTGAATTATCTTTTTTATTTTTTTCATTGCATTAATTGTTAACACATTGCCAAAATTCTTTTGATGAATTACATTTATTTTCTATTTGAGATTTGTAATAATTTATTTTAGCTTTTTTAATAATTTCGGTTAATTTATTTTTTAAATTTTTATAGTTATCAATTAGGTCTTTATTATCTGGATTTCTCTGACTTTTATAAAGTTCATTTTTTTTATTAATTGATATTAATAAACTCTTGGATATCCAATCTTTTTTTGGAACATTTTTCCTATTATATTAATATTAACTTTACATTTCTCAACATTATTTTGAATCTCTTTGATTAAAAAATTACTTAAATCTTCAGGGGAATTTAATAAAAAAAATTGATTCCAATTCGATTTACTTAAACATTGATTTAATTTATTGTAATTAATATATGTTTTATATTTTTTCATATCAGGTTGTGTAGTTGGATTTATATTTGAAAAATTTTGTAAAATAATTGGATAATGGTCTGTAATTTGATATTGGGATATGAATGATTTAAAATTTGACAAATTTTGTTTTGTTTTAATAAAAATATGATCTATACATGAAGATTGATTATTTATTTTTCTTGTGATATCATTAATAAATGATATAAAATTATATTCATTTAAAATATTTAAATATTCGTTAGTATGTATTGTATTTGAGAGTATATTAATATTTAGATCTCCAATAAATATTGTTGAATCATCATTTTTAAATTTTTTATAATGATCGTTAAAAAATAATTTCAAATCATTGTTAAATTTCGTTAGACATGTAGATGGAGGTCTGTAAACTGCAATAATATTAATTTTCATAGTTTTATTAATGACTAAATTTATGTATGTTATTTTTAATTCACCAATTGGTATTATTTCATAATTATAAGTAAGGTCATTTTTTATAAACACAGCAATTCCATCATTTTTGTTTAAATTACTATTATTGTATATTAAATTATAATTAGGAATATGAAATAAATTTTTATCCAAAATTTGCCATGTTTCTGTGAATATTATAAATAAATAACTTACTTCATCAATATTTTTAGCAATACTACGTATATTATTGTGATATATCGAAAATGTTTTGTTACTAAATTTAAGGGCGTTATATTCATTTTTACTACTTACCAGTTGCGTTTGAATATTATTTATTTTTAATTCGTTTAAATAGTTCATCTTTATTTCCTTCAAAATTTTAATTATTATATTAATAATATTAAAATTAAAAAAGTTAATTTTAAATTAATTTTAACATGTGGGTAAATTTATCAACTTTTTTAATTTCTCTTCTGAATTAATATTTATAACTTCTTCTTCAGCATTTTTTTTTACAAAAATTTTTCCATTTTTGATTCAAATGTATTTAAACCCTTTCTTTTTTAATTCTTTTGTTTTTCCAAATAGGTACTTCATTTTTTGAGTTAATTCTTCGTTGATGTATATGATATTATTTTGATGGTTTTTAAATTAAGTTCGTTTGTTGTCAATTTACCTCGATTTTTGAAATATTGTTTTGACTTTTCTAAAATCTTCTTTTTCATATCTTCGTTTTTGAACTCGACTTTAATAATATTTCCGTTATTATTTTTATTATCTATTCTTTTTATATCTATTATATCTTCTTTTTCAGTAGTTATTCCAATATGTTTTAAAATTATTTTTGTTATTTCTTCATCATTAATATTTGATTTTTCCGGTACGCCTTTAATTTCAATATTATTTTTTAACAATGCTTGTGATTTAAAATCAGTTGTTTCTTGAATATTTGATATTTCTATTTGTAAATTTTCCACATGTTTCATTAGAGATATATTTTCTTTTTTTAATTCGTCTTGATTTTTATTTACTTCTATTAATGTGTTGGAAATTTTTTTATTTTCTTGATATGGTACATCATATTTTTCAGATAAAAAATTGATTGATTTTTGAAGTTCTTTAACATATTTCTCTAAATTACCTGTAGGTCTTAATGTACATTTTTCACATATCCACTTTAGTCCATTTTTCTTTTTTCTTTCTTTAATAAAATTATCCAATAATTTAATGTCTAATTTTGAACACTTTACATGGTACCAATTGTTACAGGAGCCATTACACTGTATAGAATTTTGATTTTGTTTTATGTTTATTCTACATTCTTCACATACATTTACATTTGAAGGTCCTGCTTCTTGTTTGTAATCTTTGCATACTTTAAATTTATTTATTTTCTCACTACATAGGTTTTGACTTGCTCGGATTGGATATCTTAATGGTAAATATCCTTCTTCTTCATCTGAAGCAAGTTCCTTTGAAAGGTGTTCGTTCATTGGATTGACTGTCATTGATTGATTGGCTGGTATTTTTCTTGATACTTTTTTTTGTCATTTTTGACATAAAAGTCCAAAATTTTATTACTAAATTTCAAATAAACCTTTTATTGCAATGTACTTCTTTTGTCCTTCAATCTTCTTATATAAAATGTTCTTTTTGATATATGTTTTACTAATTTTTGAATTTTTTATTTGACTAATTCGTGTATAAATTTAATATAAAATATAGAATACAGTGACAGTTAATATTGCTAAGTACCTTTCTTTTCCTTTCTTTCTTTCTTTTTATTATTGGCTCTGCCCTGAGGGGCAATTCTGCCAGCACATTAGAAGTGACCGTAACCTTGTCGGGCTCTAGACCCTGTCACGACCACTGATTTCTTCTTCTTCTCCTTTTTTTCTAGGGATGGTTTCAGGTTTTTATTACATACATATCTCTTTCAATTACGTTGTTTACTATTGTGTGTAATAGCATCTCTAATAAGCCATTTTTAGGAATAACTTAACGACAATGGTTGTTACAGTTGTTACCTTTGACAGCAGTTATAGAAGTAGCATTAAATAGTATCTTAAAGTCTACATATTTTATTTCTATTTTACTAATTTTAAGCGTGTAGCAACTGTGCTAAATTTGAATATATCCACTGTAAACGCAGTTTCAACGTCAAAATAAATTATTAGAATCCCTTAAAAACAAAAGTTCTCATTCAAAGAGAGTTGTAAATGTGGCAAGATTGAATATTCTATTCGTGAAACTATTTACAAAATGTACGAAACAAGTAAGTTGTATTATTTGAAAGCTATATTTTACATTGGTTATGCTTAAGCTCTAGTTTAGTGGTTGTCTTAACTCTTTAAGAAGTTTGTTAAAGGAGATAGGCTTCGGATAGAAAAAGATGAACAGGGGAACACTCCCATGTAGTTTTTAAATTGACTGTATAAATAGGTGGAAAGAATCATTGCATCAAATGCTACTCCTGATGTTTGGAAAAATTCAATTCGGCTCACAGAAAGGAGCTATTAAAGAAGCGAACACTTATTAGAGAAACTGAACATTCCACCTATTATTATTAAAGTAAATGAAACTAGTGATTCAAGTGATTTGGAGGATGGTTGATGATCTATCTTTGTATTATTATTTTTATTATTCCTAATATCGCAACCCAAGAACTAAAAAAATTAGAGTATTTTTGAATAAGGACTACCTACGTGTTATGGTAGTTATATTTTTGCTTTGTCTACTTTTATAAAAATACGGAATAATACAATACATTTATATCCAAAGAATATATTAAAAAGTTACAATAACATTACATGACTATTTTTAAAATAAAATGAATAAAATCGCTTTTATTTATGTAAATTTATCTTGTTTTTATGTATATTTTGTATAATTCTCTCACTCGGATATTTTGGTTACAATCTTGCACGTCACTCGAAGGGTATGACGTGCAACGGAAATTGTTTTGCATTAACTTTAGCCAATATATTGCTAATACCGTGTTACAGAAATATTCCCAGTATGCGGCGTTTTGTAGAAGCTTTGAGTCTGCGTAGTTCACGTGTACGTCAGGTTCAGCTTTAAACTTATTTTAGTTAATTTGTCTGAACTGATAATAGTTATTTACGATATAAGTGTTGTAAAGATTCATATTACAACACGAGATGTTAAAGTTGTTAAACGAGGCGTCAGCCGAGTTTAATCAAACATCGAGTGTAGTTATATGAATTTACAATAAGTTTTTAGATGCTAATAAAGTACCCTACCACTCCTTCAGGTTTCAGGAGGAAAAAGAGCTTCACGTAGTTCTTCGTGGAGTCCTGGAGGCATGGTCAGAGGATAAGATAAAAGTCGATTTAGAAGAGTTGGGTTTCACGCCCTCCCGCGTCATTCGGTGGCACAATAAAAATGGTAATCCAATGCCACTGGTGCTGGTGTTTTTGCCTAAGACTCAAAAAAGTATTTTTGACTTGACATACCTTGACTTTATGTCAATTAAGGTCGAAGCGCAAAAAGCGCGCTCAACTACTTCACAATGCCATAGATGTCAGCTCTTTGGACATTCGCAATTTAGGTGCACGGCGCCAGTAAAGTGTTTAAAATGTGCCCAGTCGCACTTTTCATACGAATGTCCCAAGAGCAGGGACGACAAGGCAAAATGCGCTAATTGCGAAGGGGATCACCCCGCCAACTATCAGGGGTGCCCCAAACATCCTAAACAACTTAAACAAAGGCAGAAGGAAGCGGCTAGACCGCGGATTTTGCCTCCAAGGGGTAATTTCCAGTGGGGAAGTCAAGATAATTCTATACTTTCAGGTGCCGAAGTCAACAAAGGCACAAAGGCTACAGGTGAAACACCAG
Organism: Polydrusus tereticollis; assembly: GCA_963920685.1. Taxonomy (NCBI): domain Eukaryota; kingdom Metazoa; phylum Arthropoda; class Insecta; order Coleoptera; family Curculionidae; genus Polydrusus; species Polydrusus tereticollis. The sequence continues at coordinate 39,357,689 of OY987329.1, forward strand.
CATCAATGGCACTGGAAACGGCTCTGCAGGCCACCATGCAGGGCTTCTTGGCCGAATTTACAAAAGTAATGCAGGTTCAGATCAAAAATATGCTGTCAACTCTTTCTCACTCTGCTGATTGATGGCTTTGCAGTCAGAAGTCGCTTATCTAAAGATTGCTACGATAAACGTTAATGTGATAACTGGTAAGAAACTCGAACTTATTGGTTTTGTGGAGGATAATGGCATTGATGTTCTTTTAATCCAGGAGACGTGGCTGAAAGGCCAAAGATTCACTTTTCCGAACTATAATGTGTATAGAAATGATCGTACTGATAGACGCGGAGGAGGAACCATGATCCTGGTTAAAAAACACATCATTGCTCAGGCAGTACCAGGGCCTGAGAATTGTCTCCATATTGAAGGAACTTTTATAGTAGTCAAAATGAAGAATGGTAAGCGTGTGTACCTGGGATCGGTTTACTGTGGCCCTGCGGTGGAACGCAATTTCAATGGCAATTGCCTCCAAAAGATTTTTGATAATGATCGAACCACGTTAATAGGGGGTGACCTCAATGCTAAGAACAGAGTTTGGGGTTGTAGGACAACCGAAGCAAGAGGTCGCGCCTTGTTCAACAACTCAGATGTGTTCAACTATCATATTTTACCGCCGGAAACTCACACGCATCTCTTTGAGCGTGGGCTCCCGGAAATCTTAGACATTTTTGTGATTAAAAATACAGGACAAATTTCTCAGCCGGTTGTTTTGCACGATTTAACTTCAGACCATCTTCCAGTCATCGTGGAGCTTGGCGATCCCCGTGAGAAAGGAAGGGCATTCAAGTCCAAAACCAGCACCAATTGGCTTCGATACAAAACTCTACTGCAGGAAGTCGAGCCGCTTCCTCAACTAAGAGGACAGCAGCAAATTGAACAGGGTCGAGAATTTGACCGATTGTATTAATGTTGCTCTGGCAACGGCTTCAGTCACAAGAATGTCTGGTTTTTCCAAGTTTGGAACCATACCTGATGATTTAAGGGAAGCAATCAGGGAAAAAAACAGAGTGAAAAATAGGGCGTATCGTACTGGAGATCCGCGAATAAAAGCTGAAGCGAACAGGTTAAATACAGTCATTAAGCAGCGACTAAATGCGCGTGAATCCTCTCTTTGGGAAGCTAGGATAAGGGATTTAAATGCGGAGGATGGTAGTATTTACAAAATGTCCAGGGTCTTGACGAAAGGCACTCGGAAACCGATGTCGTTCGTCAGAGCCCAGGATAATGTCATTATATCGGATTGTAAACAAAAAGTTGAACTTTTCGCCGAAAAACTTTACGATCAGTTCAGCGAGAACCCATCTGCCGACCCAGGGAGAGATGATAGAATCTCCAGAACGGTACAGATATATCGCGGCATGGATCATCCAGTCCAAAACATTCAAGAAGTCACTATGGAGGAGGTGGAAGGTTTTTTGAATAATTTAAACATCAGGAAGGCTCCAGGCTTGGACGGTATAAGAAACGCGGCACTGCGTAATCTACCGGGAAATATTATCAGGGACATAGTAAACCTGTCACAGGTAATTATCGAAGAAGGCCACTATCCGTGTGTGTGGAAGAAAGCGAAGGTCGTTTTGATATTAAAACCAAACGAAGATCCTACGCAAGTAGTTAGCTATAGGCCGATAAGCTTATTGTCAAGCCTGGCAAAAATAATCGAAAAAGTAATTCTCAGACGCCTGCAAAATTTTGTTTTCGAGCGAAATGTTCTCCCTGACGAACAGTTTGGTTTTAGGGGAGAACATTGTACTGTGAGACAGACTACAAGATTGGCTACAAGGATTCTACAGGGTTTTAACAAAAGAGCACACACGGGAGCGGTTTTCTTTGACGTTTCGAAAGCTTTTGATAAGGTCTGGCACTGCGGTCTGATATTAAAGCTAATAAGATTGGGGGCCCCCAATTATCTAATTAAGGTCATCATTTCCTTTCTTGAGGACAGAAGTTTTGTAGTATCGTCAGAAGGCGCGATTTCAAATCCGAAACATATCAGGGCGGGAGTTCCGCAAGGATCCCCTCTCGCTCCGGTGCTGTATAATATTTATGTTCATGACATTCCGAGGGACAGATTTAATGAGCTGTTTTTGTTTGCTGACGATACTGCAATTACTTCTGTTTCAAAGACACCGAGGATATTGGTGTCTAGACTGCAAAGGCACATTATGTCACTAGAAAAATGGCTTTCGGACTGGAAGATTCGTCTGAATCCGGCCAAGACGAAGGCCATTTTCTTTTCGAAAAGCACGGTGAGAAGGCCCGAGACCCTGTTACGGGTAAACGGCATAAGAGTAAATTGGGTTGAAGAAGTCAAGTATCTGGGACTTGTTTTTGATAAAAGATTAAATTGGCGGAAAAATTCAGAGTTAAGGCTCAAGAAAGCTGGCAAGCAGCTTAGCGCCATTTATTGCCTCCTAAATAAAAAGAGCAAAATAGGTTACAGGACAAAAGTCAATTTGTACAAATCTTTGGTCAGGCCGGTCCTGACTTATGGTGTGCCAACATGGTGCATGATAAGCAGGGCCGAACACAACAAGTTTCAGATACTTCAGAATAAGGCCTTAAAAATCATTGCGGATGCTCCTCGGTATGCTATCAATAGGGTTTTACATCGCGATTTTGAAATTCCTACCTTAAACGAATTTTATAACAAAATTATTGCTAATTACTTCAGACGTACTGACGTCGCGACTAACCCACTGATCATACAGACTCATGTACAATCTCCGCTAGGCTCCACCTATAAATACCCGAAGAATTGGCTTCCTCCAGTCGTAGTGGGGAGGCACTGAACTGGAGGGCTCGACAGGAGAAATAAGAAATTCAGATTTTGACAAAAAAAAAAAAAAAAAGCAACATGAACAAGCTTAAATGCGCTCTCGAATCACTCCCAACTAACTAAGGCTTTGCCCAACCCAAATTGTTAATACGAAGTTCGGCCGACTAAAGCCACCGAATAAAGAAAGGGAGTTAAAGGCTGATGCCTGACTCAAAGCCAAGGAGGATCCCAAGTATGAATTTACAACAAGAATATTGTACAAAATTTTATCTACTTTCATCTATGAATAAAAATATTTGGCAAAAGGCATTTTTAAAAATAAAAATGCACCTGCTATTAAAAATCGTTTTGTAAGGGCATCTATTACAGCACTAGTGCTGTAATAGATGCCCTTACAAAACGATTTACAGAACTGTAAAATTCATATTACTAAATGAAAGTAGATAAACAATTATTATAGTAAATCTTTGTATAATATGAAATGTAAGAATATGTAACGCATTCATTTTCTCGAAGAAGCAGTACACAGCAGAAAATTATGGAAATTTAAGGACTTGCGTATTTGCTGATGTAGTTATGGAAATTGAAATTTTGAATTAAAGTGTTGTTTCCCGCGTATTTCTTTGGGTATACATGGTTGTTCTTAACACCGTTACAGGTGCCCCTTGTCGCCTGGTTTTTTTCAATCATTTTCTATACAATATACGACGAGAGTTTTGTTTTTCGCAGTGTTCCATGGCCCGTGCGGTAAAACCTCGCATTTTTGTTTTGATTCGCCAAGCACGGCTAATTAGACTTAATTATTTATAGATGAATAACTCAAAAACGGTTGGTCTGATCATAGACGTATTATATATTTTTGAAGTGTGAAAGTTAAGCTAATCTCAAAGATGAGACAATATGAGTGCTCCATTTAAAGAACCCATTTTTTTAATTTTGCGATCTCTTTCTGTTTTTCTGGTAAACACGACATTCAAAATTTTTAGGAAAAGTCATGCCATTTTTATATTTATATTTCCTGTCCATCTAAAGAATAAACTTTTTAAAGGGCTGCAAATTACGATGAAAATCCTGTAAGTATATGTTAATATTGGTTCATATTTAAGGCATTGGTCAGGCCAGTTCTCACCTATGGTGCACCTTCGTGATGCAACATAAGCAGAGCGGAACTGAATAAGTTCCAAGTAATTCAGAATAGGGCGCTGAAAATTATCGCAGATGTCCCGAGGTACACTATGAATCGCGTGTTGCACCAGGACTTTCGCATACCAACTATTAATGAGTTCTTTTTAAAAATCATTACGAACCATTACGGACGTACGGACGTTTCGACAAACCCACTTATCACTGACTCACATACGAGAGCGAGACAAAATGCGACCTACAAACTACCTAAAGACTGGCTCCCCGTCGGTATATAGTAGAGAAGCACTAATAGTAGAGAGCACTATCACATTCCTAGATAACGGAAAAAGGCGCCAAGAATATGCAAACTAAAATCTTCAATCACAACACACACAGCGCAGCATACTTAATAAAGTCAACAGCCGATAGCAATAGTTTCCTTATGCGAAAGTACCTAAAAAGTAGCCGAGGAATCAAAAGATGTCAAAGGGATGGCCTGACGTAAAACCCCATTCATGAACCAATGTGGTTCATATTTTTTAAAGTCGCGTTTTTCTAAATTCAAAAATATATAAATTGTTAAATAATTTGCCAGATATTGAACCTTATAAACATAGTACCAATAATCATAGCCATAAATATCGATTTGTTCAAAGAAAAACGAAATGCACAATAATATAATATAGAGTATTACAACAAGATATCTAAATTAATATTTGTTAAGTTTGTGTTTAACCTTAAAGGTAGAGGCATTTATTAATTCATACCAGCTTATTTAACTAGAGTGGATAAACTTCTACAACCTGAATGATTTGACACTGATCAGAACTCTCCCAGTGCTGCTCAAGAATGGACCCATTGGAAAGTATCATGATAATTTTATATTAGAAACATAGATGATAATGGTAAAATCGAACTTTTAATTAATTTTATAATTAACTATGATTTTGTTATCCATTGTAAAACGTATGAAGAAGCTTGTAAAACTCTGGATCCTGTTTTTATCACAACGAGGTATTTTTCAGACACTATCAAGAAACAACAACCTGGTAAGGCAATAAGTAAATATTTGCATGAATTAAAACAACTTAGTAAGAACGGCAAGTTAAAGGTTGCTGATGAAAGCTGCAATGATTATATAATTAAGAGATTCTTTTATCAGTGAATTGCATTCGAATCATATTCGACACTGTTTACTAGAAAATAGTATATTGCAACTCCAAGACGCCACGAGCCAAGCCCAATCGTTAGAAGCTGCACGGAAATCCTCAGAAGCTTATATGTTACCGCCAATTTTTATAAATTCGGTGACACCCGCGAGTACAGAAACTTCTGTTTATAAATGTTACTTCTGTAAAAAGAATAAAAAGGATGTGGTAAACGTGTACAAAGATATTCCTGACCAAAAAGGAGCTTAAAACTTCGTTAGCCTCAATTTTACCCGCTACGAAAATACTTGCAGTTAAACCAGAAACTATAAAGTTCTCAAGCCCTTTTTTGTTTATTACTTTATCTACTTTCATTTAGTAATATGAATTTTACAGTTCTGTAAATCGTTTTGTAAGGGCATCTATTACAGCACTAGTGTTGTAATAGATGCCATTACAACACTAGTGCTGTAATAGATGCCCTTACAAAACGATTTTTAATAGCAGGTGCATTTTTATTTAAAAAAAAAATGCCTTTTGCCAAATATTTTTATTCATAGATGAAAGTAGATAAAATTTTGTACAATATTCTTGTTGTAAATTCATATAACTACACTCGATGTTTGATTAAACTCGGCTGACGCCTCGTTTAACAACTTTAACATCTCGTGTTGTAATATGAATCTTTACAACACTTATATCGTAAATAACTACTATGAACTCATTTTTGTATAATTCAGGTTTTGAAGGGATAATTAATATCTCTTTGCTGTTTTTTGTGTTAAACCTATTTATGTAAATATCTGATATTAATAAAGCTTGTCATCATATGAGAGACATCGTTATAACTTCGTTTTATTCTCCCAAAATATATTAACCTAAATTCAGAATTTTTGACGTTAATAATAGACTTTTCCGTCAAAGTTAGAAGCGCGAAAATTTGAATTTAAAGTTTCAAAATTTAAATTTTCGTGCGTGGCGCCGTTCTCCCGCCACTGCTACATTTAATTCTTTGACCAGTCACTTATGGCGCTATTAGGGAACCAATTTAGCATATTATTAAGTTCTCTATATATCCCTCCCATAAGCGCATCTCTCTATACGTTTCCTCGAAGTACAAGTAATTTTTTAACAAAAAACTCCTTTATTGCGGATTTTCTGCTCGATACATTCGGTAATTTTTCCAGTTGCTGCCGTTGGTAGCTTGTATTGTTCATGACAATAACACTGTGCTGGTACATTTAAAAGCAAACTGTCTCTAAACCAGCTTTCAAAAAGAGCGGCGTTGGTATCTTCATGATAGTCCAGGCTCGAATCCTTTATCCTTTTTGCCGACAGTAATAAACAATTTTATTAGGGATCCGTCCATTCTCCCAACCTGCATGAATTATTGTTATTCGTTTTCCTTTATTTGAAGGGGCTATATTTTGGCATACTTCAGTTAAATCTACCCATCCCTTTTTGACAGTCTCATGAGTGTCAAACCATCCTTCATCCAGATAAACTATTGAACGCTTTTCGGATCTAAACTTTTTTATTTCCCTAAGGTACAGAAATTTAAATTTTCTTAATCCTTCGAACTCCATAATAATTTGTCTCTTGTTTGTTGTCTTATACTTAAATCCCATCTCTTGCAAGACTTGTCATGCGCGTTGTAGGTACGTTGACAACGAATTAGTGGCGAATTACAATAATGGTTCGAGTAAAAACGATCCGTATAAAATTCTAGTCTATGAAGTGAATAAGAGCCTGCATTAAAGTATAGAAAATTAGTGCAATACTCGCAGTCGAGTATATTATTAACAATCTTATACAATAGTTAGATATCAAAGTATTTTCTTCGCGACTAAAGGCTTTCCATTCTATAATATTGCAAATTTAAACTGTAATTGAAAGAATGTCGCTGTCTATTAAATTTATAGTTTAAAGTACTGACAATTTTTTTCTGCACAGCCTCGAGACCTCCCTGAGATCGCGTTCCCCAACGAGTATAATCTCCAAAGATTCAAGACCAACGTGAATCGTTTCCTGCGCACACGCACCGCTACTAGAGCGCCATAAAGGATTTATCCTGCAGTGCTGCGTCTTATCATAAAAAAAAAAAAAAGACGGGTTATATATTTTTGGTATATTGGATTCCAAGCAGGTGTCGCGTATTTCAAAATAGGCCTCACAAGACTTTGATATAGCGAAATGAACGATTGACTATTTTGAAAATCTTGAGACATACGTTGGATAAAACCCAAATTGCATAAAGCACGCTGAACAATGTTCTCTATATGTTTCTCAAATAAAAGTTTGGAATCCAATATACAATATCACCGCCAGATCTTTTAAGGAGTCGACAAACTTTACCACCGTATTATTTATATACATATCCGTGATGTAAGGAGGTCAAACATGTTTTTTGGAAAAAACAATTGTTTGGCACTTATCAATATTTAAATACAACCGATTAACTGTGCAATACTCTGCGAATTTTAAAAGGTTATTCCGAAGACCGACCATATCCGAGTGATCACTTATCGCTCTATACAACTTTAGGTCATCAGCATACAGACAGTAACTCGAGCCTTCAAAACACTGGCCAACATCGTTAAGAAAGTTGTTAAATAATATCGGTCCCAAGTGCGATCCCTGAGGTACACCCAATGTTACAACCGCGTTATGCGACTTTACCCCGTTAACAGCAACATAAAAAGAACGACCGGTTAAATAACTATCAAGTAGTCGTAACAACCCACCGTGCACACCAAAATTCTCAAGTTTTACCAGCAAGGTAAATCAAACGCTTTTGAAAAATCGGTATACACTGCGCATGTGTAAAGTCTCGCTTCCATACCAAGATTAACCTGCTGAATGAACGGTACAAGGTTTGTGAGAACAGATCGGCCCCTAAAGAAACCATGTTGGTTACTGTCTATAGCATGTTTGACCTTGAAAAAGAGTTGCTGCAGTTTAATTACCTCAAACATTTTTCCAAAATGATTTAATAGCGAAATGGAGCGATAATTTTCAATATTAGCTCTACTACCGGATTTGTAGATTGAAACAATCTTAGCTACTTTCCATGTTTCCGGAAATAAACCCAATAAAATGGACTGATTATAACTGATAGTAAGAGGCTTACGTAATGATGGACACGATTTTACAAATAATGAGGGCAGCCCATCGGGAACCGCGCCTTTATTTATAAGCAGGTTACTTAGGACTGTACCTACATCTTCTTCGAAAAGCAAGGTCAAGGTAAATACGTTACCTGATTGGCAAAGATTAACCCGGGATGAAGTATCACGCGGCTCAAAAACACTCACAAAAAGTTTTGAGAACAAATCACATATATCCCTAGAGTTACTAGCATAGTTATTATCAAGATGCATTTTGTTATGAAGAGATTTAGTATTTTTTCTATTAATAACAAAAGACCAAAAGTGCTTAGTATCGGTTTTAAGATTTTCCTTGGTTGTTGCTATGTAATTTTTATAGTCACCTTTTATAGAAGCCTTAACTCTCCGTCTTAGTGTCGAGAATGTATTATAATCGATTTGGTTCCTATAAATTTTCCATTTTTTATGTGCATTATTTTTTGTCTTATAACATTTCTAGTATTTCGAGAAAACCACACGGGATAAGTAGATTTATTTATTTGTTTCTTAGGAATGTTTGAGTCAATTACACTGCGCAAGATGTTATAAAGTACCTTAACATTTTCACTTACATTCCCCGATTTAAGAATACCATTCCAATCATGGTGATCAATCAAGTTATCAATCAAATCATAGTTAGTTAGCATTATTAAACAATATTTTAGTATAAGGATTTGATGCCAGTCCCCTTGTGACCGTGAGATCGATAAAAATATCCAGGGAGGGATGATGCGCGTCTTCCTGGACAAAAGGAAACTCACTATTTTTTACTGAGACATTAAACGAGTTACACAGAACTAGATCAAGAATTTTATTATAAATGTTTGTGACTTGATTAAATTGTTTAAAATTATTTACGATAATACAATCACAAAAGCATTGGCTACGGGGATCCATGATATTCAATGGCATCAAATTAGTGGATTCTTCATTAGTTTTACCCCAATTAACATTTGGCAGGTTAAAGTTTCCCAGAAGTATAAAGTCATTTTTATTATGTTTCGAGATAATGTCCTCTAGTTTGGAAAAAAATGCAATAAAATTGTTTACCGCGGCATGCGGAGGTATGTAAGTACAACAAAGAAATAATTTCTTACCATCTTTTAAATTAATAGAAGCCCACAGATCCTCAATAATATTGTTAACATTACGCCAATGGTGCACGCACTCCACTGAAAGGCTCTCACGAACAGCGATCAATACTCCCCCACCATCACTCTTGCCAATAATAATCGGATTCCTATCTCACCTAAAAACGTTATATCCAGGTGGAAATATTTCACAAGATAAAATTTCCTTGCGCAACCAGGTCTCTGTGATGCAAATACAGTCATAATTGGCTTTAACAACAGCCTGGTAGAAATCAACGCACTTTGTTCGCAGACCTCTTACATTTGAACCTAATGAATATTAAAATAAGTGAACAAATACAAATTTATTTTTGCACACTTTCTTAATTTAAATTCAATTTGAAATTAAAGTTCAAGTAAATTCAGTAAGTTGCTGGTGAGTTTTTACCCATTTACATAGGAGTCTTACTTCCGCCGTTGCTCTTCTCTTGAACTTAGCACGGTCAAGTGGTTAAAATGTAAGCAGTTAAAGCCTCTGGTAGAATATTGACAAATGAAAAACTATTGCGACTTATATTATTAAATATATTTTCCTTCTTCTAGTAAAGCACTATTCATTATTGAAAATAAATTGACACAAAAATAAACATAACTGTCCAGGTACCTACTTGAAAGTGCCCATCCAGGTAAAAAATATCTTGTTCAGGTGTAAAATGTCGTAGCCAGGTGCAAAATATCTTAGCCAGATACAGGTAAAATGTTGCATCTAGAGCTAAATTGTCACACAGTATTTGGGCTCGATAAGGGATCCATGCAACAAAAAAAATTACTAACAGACTGAACAAAACATAATTTTGTTCCTTGCGGTGGGTGAGTTAGGGTCTAAATCATGTATAGGGCCTGAGGAAGGATGGGACTGACCGGTCGAAACTGCTCATCTATTTTACCAGAAAAAGTCACAAATGTACCGCGCAGGAATACAATCGTAGTGTGCCAGTGGATGTCACTGCACTGTTGAGACTAGCCTTTATTAAATTAAAATTGGTGCTATCGGTAATATTCGGTAAAAATTGGAGTGAACTGTTCGTCTTTATTCAGATCGATTTAAGATTTTTCGCGGGAAATTATATATAGCCCGCCGCTGAAATTACAACTCATTCTCTGATCTCAGCATTACATATTTGGATTCCGAGAAAAGATCGTGCGCGGACTTCTTTCATCAAGATGCAATCAGACAGACTTTGGAGTGGAAGTTTCCGTGACACGATGGATCGAACACTATCATAAGAATGTCACTCTACGGCACAAATGTGTGTGTGTTTTAAATTTATGGCTGTGGTTGAAATGAACTAAACTGATACAATACATTTTTCTTGTTAGAAAACGAGGATCCTGTGTGACCGGTCGCTAATCGAAGTGTCCTCCTCGAAGTGTTATGTTGGTAATAAAGGTTCTAGAATTCTTCCCAAGGTTATACCCAATTTTTATTAACAGAAGGAAGTCAGGACCCTTGCTTGGAATAAAGTCCTGACCTTCATGAGAAGGTCCGGCAGGTTTGGCGAGAGCCTGGGTGGTTGAGTGGATGGGGGAACACCCAGGGACAGGTAAAAGGATCGCCTTTGGTCTACTTGCCAGGTCCGTGTGCCTCCCCTCACCTACTACTACTATAGAAAAACGTTGTGAATTCACAATTAAATACATAATATCATAATAATATAATATATACATTTTTTAGGTACACATTTTAGGTTAATCTTGAATGTTGTTAAAATATATTAAAACAAAAATCGATGAAACAAAATGATATAAAAATATTTATACATTTTATATATATTTTTATACACCTATATTGAGCTACATTTTCATGAAATCCGTTATTTACATTGTGACTAAAATGGGAGCTTCCATAAACTACGTAGTCCCATTTTGACCACTTTGTACCATAGCCTACATGAAAGTGGCTTTTACCGTGACAACCCCAGTATGTAAAGTAGTTTGTTATATTGATTCCAGAAGATATTTTTACTGTTTTTCGTTTTCAATTTATTTTAGTCCCCTGACTTAATTCCCAAAAGCACGGATGGCAATTTTGGGACCCCATGAACATAATTTATAGCTTTCTTTCGGTATGTACAGATTTGCAACAAAACATCGAACCTAACCTCGTCGCGACAAGGATTTATTGCAAGCCTGTACATGTCGTTAAAATACATACTTTTTATAGATTCTATAATACTACAGTGTGTGTATGAAGTCTGGAAAGGGCTAAATAACCTCACAATTTCTTGGCCGATTTGAACTAAATTTGGTACAGTTATCGAACAGGGTCTTTTGCACCGAATGACGATATTGGTGTTGTTGCCAGTTGTTAAGTTTGTCTGAAAATCAAATAAATATTAAGTTTTTATACGTAACACCCTGTATATATTTTTTTTTCATTTATAGATTCTACGTTTTATTTGTGGCACTTTCGATGTAACATACTTTGTTCCTAACATCAGTAGTTTTCGAAATAACGACATGTTTTGAAAACTGTCAACAAATTGTGTTCTATTTATTAATAAATAAAACACCAGTTCACTCTTGATATAAAGTCATAATTTTACATGCAAACATGTTTTTAACTGAAAATGAAAGAATTATAATTTTTGTGATGTGAGGATATGGCGATAGTTTCAGGTCTTACGAAGAGGTCAAAAATGTATTTATCGACGCATTTACAAATCAAAATTCAATTTTAAAAGTCATTGTTCTAAAAACTGTCCGACGATCAGGACGACCAGCAGTAGTAGATGAAGAGAAAAGTTTGGAAACTTTATAACATTTTGATGAAACTCCTGGTTCCTCATTAAGAAAAATTTCTCAAGTAAGTGACGTCTGCTTCAAGTCCGTCCATAACGTATGCGAATTTTTGAACAACACTTTTCCGAGTAGGTGAATCGGTAGAGGGGGTACAATCTAGTGGCCACCTAGGTCCCCTGATTTGTCGCCTAGTGCCTCCTTTTTATGGGGACACTTGTAGAACAAGGTTTATATTTTGGACGAATTCCGATTAATAGTACCACGAATAATTTACAGCACAATTCAAAAATTTTATTTTCAATTGTGATTTTCAATCACTGTCGTGTTGAACAGGGAAACAGTTTAAATATTTAATATAATTTTTTTAAATTATACCCGTTATTTCGAAAACTACTGATAGTAGGAACAAAGTATGTTTTATCAGAAGTGTAACAAATGTATTTTAGAATATATAAATGAAAAAATATATAGGGTGTTAAAAATAAGACCTTAAAATTCGTTTGATTTCCAGACAAACTAAATATCTAGCAACAATGCCAATATCGTCATTCGGTGCGTAAGATCCTTTTAGATAACAGTACCAAATTTGGTTTAAATTGGCCAATAATTTGTAAGGTTATTAAGGCGTTTCCAGCCCTTATACACACACTGTATATTTACATCTACAAAAAAAACATATTTGATACTATTAAAGTTATATTGTGCATTTATGCTTTTAACTATAATAAAGAGCGGATTTGACGGCACGTTTAATTTTCCATAAACTCTTGCAGCGGTATACGGTGATCGCTTAAGTATGTGCGCACTTGTATATTGAAATTTAAGCTTACATTGCAAAGTTAAAACAGTAGGTATATGAAATTAATATTGTACTGGGGCTTTGAAATTAAATGATGCTTTAACTCTTTATGCATTTTCCTGCATACAACCTGTCTCAAAGGCTGGTTGCTTAATGTAAAAGTTGATTTGGTTTACGAAGCCACGCAAAACAGCTGGATGAAAGTTGCCTGGGAAGTTCCTCCCTATATGAGTAACGCAGTTCTATACTCGATCCACTTGCTGTTCTAAATTAATAGCTAAGCCTTGTTGCGAAATATTGTTTAAAAAATCAGGAAACACTTTTGTATTTTCTTTCAATAATTATTGTTATTGCTGTAAACTCAAACAGTAACGATAAATTTTGAATAGAACAACTAGGTACCTATTAACAAGTCGATTTCTTACCGTAACATACTTTTCTAATACTTTTCGAGATTCATTTTATTCCTTGTTGCAGGGTGAGTTTTTTTAAGGAGATACCAGGCAATATCTCGAGAACGGTTTTAAATATTTTCATGAAATTTTGGTGAGTTAATAATGTTTAGGGGGTGGGGGTATATTTACCAATATTTGTTACATTTTATACCTTTCTCAATTTTGAAGGGCGGCGGGCAAGTTTAGAGTTTTATATGAGATGATTTAAACCTAATTTCTGATTATTTAATGCAGTGTTTCTCAACCTGTGAGGCACGCCTCCCTTAAGGGGCGTGCTAAAACTAAATGGGGGGCGCGAGCATCATATCGAGAAAAAATGAGAAAAAAGATGAATGAAAATATATTTAATTTATTGAAAGAATTGTTTCAGTACTGCACAATGTATTTCATTAATGATTCTTCTTACACTTTTTAAAATTCCTTGCCAACATGGTTAAATAATTTCCAATGGTTACAAAAAGAACTTTCACGTGTTGTTCTTTAGCTGTGTAAGTTTTACCCATTCATCCATATTTGCAAACATATGCAGTAAATTAATTCTGTCTTCCTCCGCAAATATTATATATTTTGAAATTTTTTTTAATGAATGTTTCGACTATATATACAGTCATCCTCAGGGGAACTAAAAGGAATATGTGAAAGTACAAAAATAACAGGCACCATAAGAGACTTACCTATATCGAGTTTAAATTGGGTTCTAATAGTTGTCTTAAATTAATGAGTACAACATATAAGATAATCATAGCAAGTGAAATTTGTTTAGTTGAAGACTAACTTGAGGTAACTCAGAGTTGTGGATATGTAAATCAGCACATTTTAGTTTATTTTAAATTTGTTAATAAAAGTAAGAGAATTTAATTATTTTTTAATGAGCAACGTATAGAATAAATTTTAATGATTAATATATGAGCATTTTTAATGAAAGCATTTTTAATAAAACATGGTTTATGTGGAGAAACCAAAAAAGAAAGAAAAATTTTTTTTAAAGTTATTTTATAAAAAAAACTATGAAATTTCATGTTTTTTTGAATTATATACAAAAAATACTAAATGTAGTAGGATAGGGGCTTAGCCCCTATGGGGTTAAATAAAAACACATTTTGGTATGGAGAATTAGAAAAAATTTTTTAAGAAAAACAAAGTTTCGTGCTTATCACTACCACGCTTGACTTAAAAAGAATCTCAATGAAACTGTGGTTAATGTATGAAATGAATGAAAGGTTGTTTGACATATGGCATAACAAGTATCCGACTGTAGAAATCTTAAAAATTGAAGTGTCGGTAAAGTCTGGAGTAACTCGATAATAGGTTTACAAAGTCTACAAGTCATAGTGTACCTGATTATTGAAAGTTGTAATTATTGTTAAACACATAAAGTACCTGAATATGGGAAAGATTCAGACATCTGTGAACACAGATGTGTCAATCTGAGTTACCTCAAGTTAGTCTTCAAGTAAACAAATTTCACTTGCTATGATTATCTTATATGTTGTACTCATTAATTTGAGACAACTATTAGAACCCAATTTAAACTCGATATAGGTAAGTCTCTTATGGTGCCTGTTATTTTTGTACTTTCACATATTCCTTTTAGTTCCCCTGAGGATGACTGTATATATAGTCGAAACATGTAGGGACATTCAGTAAAGAAAATTTTCAAAATATATAATATTTGTGGAGGAAGACAGAAGTGTTGTTTTAATTTATTACCTACACTCCACTGCAAGTATGGACTACTTCTTCAAATTTAAACATATGTAGGTTTTTTTGCTTTAGATTTCTGCTTCACAATTCCAGCTTCCTACAAAAAGCATTAACTTTATCACTCGTATCAAAAATATGTATGTTTGCTTCTTGGAGTTGACTCAAAGTATTTAATTTGTCGAATATGTCGACTAAGTAGCTCAATTTTATCACAAATAAATCATCTCGAAACTTCTCGGCTTCCGTTCGGTTTTCCTCTTCTAGAAAAATGGCGATTTCATCTTTTAATTAATAAACACGGTACCGAAATGTCCCACGTGATAAACATCTTGTCTCGCAATAAAACAATAACGCTAAATGTCGGGCATCTATGTCTTTACAAAGTACAGAAAAGAATATTGCTTGTAGGGGTTATATTTTTATATAATTTACTACGGTTACCACCACCGTCGTTAGCAAAATATTTAGACCAGGACTCATTTCTTTGGAAGCCAGAGCATGTCTGTGGATCATGCAATGTGCCAGGTACACTGTGGATATTTTTGTTTCACAAGTGCTTGTTCACATTGGAATCTTCCAGACATTGTACGAGCTCCATCGGTGCATATTCCGACGCAATTTTTCCACTCTATATTTGCCTCGTTTAGAAAATCCTTTAAGATAGCAAATAATGCAAGTGCTGTCTCTTTGAGTTCTATTCGTTTGCAGAATAGTAGTTCTTCTACTGCTGACATACCATCACACAATCGAGCATAGGCAATTAAATGAGCATCTTTATTGCTATCTGTTGCCTCATCAAGTTGAATTGAAAAAAACTTGTTACGCAACTTCCCGGAAAGCTGATGCTGTACATATTCAACTAAATCACCAACTCGAAGAGCCACAGTATCATTTGATAGAGTTATGGACTGTAATTGCCTCTGTTTACCTTAAGGTGAACAACCAAACAAAAATAAGAAATTAATTTTTTAATTTTGAGAAATAACTTGAAATCCTACCTGCCCACAACTATGGAAAGTGGATTCGTCAAAAAATATTACATTCTCCAGGAACCTGTTATTTTCTTGTATTTGCCTTGCGACCCAATTGCAGAAGGTAACGCGACTTTTAAAGTCTTGCCCATACAGCTGTTGGTAAAGCGTAGTGTGGTATGGATGAAACTTGTACAAGTACAATGTGGTTATAGCTGATTTTTGACTTATTTCCGCATCTCTAGCAAACCGACATGAGGGTCAATAGTTACCGCTCCTAGAAAACTAACTGCCAAGTTTTCATTCGTTTAAGTTCTACTCCAAACTATCGTGGTATCGCCTCTCAACTGCCAGTAGTACGACATCTGATTTCCAAGCTTCTAAATGCTGGGTGAGATTTCGGTTTGTTAGGAAACCTCTCTCCCCACATTAGTGCAGCTTCTCTGTGGTTTTTTATGGACTCCCCCAAAACTAACAACATATCAACTTGAACATTAAATTTCACTTCCATGTTTCAACTGCCGTAAGTAAACATTAGGCATTTCCATAGAAACGCATATTAATTCCGAAATAAGTGTTCTTGATTTATTAGTAAACTTTATTTATATTTTAAAATTTTATCAAATTTTGGTTAATCATTATTTTATAACCAAGGAAGCAAGTCAAAATTTTTTTTGATAACATACGTAGTTTTTCACGTAGATTTAAATTTTAGCAACAAAAATACATCATCTCAGATAAAATTCCAAACTTGCGCCCCACACCTCAAAAATGTGAAAGGGGTAGAACGTAAAAAAAATGGTTAAATATGTCCCCCTAATAGGGGGTCCCTATAGCTATATTACCTCACAAAGATTTCATGAAAATATTTAAAACCGTTCTGGAGATATTGCTTTGTGACACTTTAAAAAACTCACGCTGTATTAGGGATGCGCAAAATTTTTAAAGCATCGATGTTGACATCGAATACAGTAAATCGTTGTTGTAAAAAAATTGGACAGAAAATATTGATATTTATAAACATCGATGTCTTTATCAATATCCATAAATATGTTTAAATTAAATTATACATTTTAATATAATAAATGCAAGTAAAAAATATAACCAATAAAACAAAAGTAGAAATACATTTGTCCATTTGAAAACGAAATAAGAAACTATCAAACATGCAAAAAAAACTTTAGTCTAATTTTTTTTTTCCGTATTGGCATGGGCTGATCAGCCATTCAGCCCGTCACTTAAATATTAAGTTAATAGTTGTGTAAATATGTAAATATTATATAAGAACGCTTATTTAAAAGGCACACATAAATGAACAGGGACACACACTTCACGCCCAGGGGTCTATCAGGGCGACTTTAAAAGTTCACAAGGACAGGTGGACCCTTTTGACAGGAAACACAATAAAGGATTTTTGGATTTTCGGAAATTATAAGATTCTATAGTTTTAGGTCATTATCATGAAGAAGTTCATAATGCAGGTGTAAATATTTTTTTTTTTGATACGTTAGTAAATTTAAAAAGTTGAAGGGAGATTGGACTTTGTACGTACTTATTAATGTTGAAACGAAATGATGTCGAGATTGTCGATACTTCGTACATTCAAGAAATATATGATCTAAGTCACTGCGCACATTACCAGTATCGCACAATTCAGAGTTTAAAATATTGATTTTAAAAAGATGGACAGGATAGCAGGCATGCCCAAATTTTAGACGTGTAATAGTAGTTATATAACGTCGACTTACATTGAAATCATCATGCCAGTATTTAATTGGTAGAGTAGATTGAATCTGTGCATAACCGGAGGTGTTGGATAAGGCGTAATGAAACCAAAGGAATCGAGTGTCCATCAGTCATGACTCTTTTCGGGTCTTCAACATTCACTTTTTTAGAAAAATCTGCCGCGTGTTTTTCCTTAACGTTAAATTACACTTGATTATAGTACTTTCCTCTTTCATTGCCATTCAATTCATTATTAACATTTTTTCTTTATTTAGTCTAAATATTTCAGTTTACTAAATATTTTCCTGACTATTAGATTTTCCAACTGTCTAAAACAATACCAATATATTATGCTATTATCAAAATGTGTCGATTGTACGTTACACATCCGGAAAATATGTTAACCGGACCCACAGGCTTCCTGTAAAATAGTACTTTCCGGTCTTGTAACGTAAGATACTATTGTTTTTCAAGTACTGGTTCCAGTTATTTTTCTGCGTTACACTTTTACATACTGGATGGAGGTGCCTAATTTTTATTATTCTCATTCCTAATCGTAACAATAGTGTCAATAGATGTCATAATTATTTGTTTTAGTAGATCAAGATTATCAATGAAATTGTTGTAGACTTTCTGCTGCAAGTAGGTAGTGCTCATAGGAAATAATCATATTAAATCAGGGAATCTAATATATTAGACTATTCCTGGAAATAAATATTTAACCACTTGGAATCAAAATAAATGTTGTTTTAAATTTCGTGCCATAAAACATGGTCCTACGATACATTGTGCAAAACATTTCTTTTCTAAATTATACCTAGTTACGTCAACACTTGGGCAATTGTAATAAGACTTCAAAAGCATATTTTATCGATCCATTATAATAATATAATCCATTTTCATGACATTTTAGTAGATAAATCCGTTGTTACAAGGTTATCATGGAAATTTTGTTTTACGAAACATAACGCAGATATTGATCACAAAACATAATATCCCATAAATATTTCATAAATGCGTTCGCTGCAAAATGTATGCAAGGGAAAGGCCATCCACCGCGAGCACTGATTTCGATCATTTTCGACACCCGCTGACATGACAAGAGTAGAACTATGAGTGCGTCGGACAGTACACTGCGCATCATATAAAACTGGTACAACTGTTGTAGGCTAAAAATTAGCTTTTTTAAGCTTTGTAAATTGGTCGTTTATGACGTTTGTATAACAATGAATTTTGTTGGTTATGGCTTTAAGAAACAGTACTGTCAGCTATTCGAAAATTCCTTTAACCTTCTGAGTAAATAAATAAACTTCACTATAGAAAAGATAATTAAATCGGTTTAATTTAAAAAAAAATTCATCTGCTAAGTAAAATTATACATTATTTTAAGTTAATAAATAGTCATAGCTCCATTATTATCTAACACTTTTTGTAACCTTATTGGCACAGAATTTATTAAATTTAATGCTAAATTGGGATCTTCGGACAGGTTTTCCTAAACATCCTCAATAAGATTCCACAGCTGTTTCCTATTTTGCGGAACGATATTTAATTTTCGAATTTTTTTTTCCATAATTCCCTAAATATTTTCTATAGGATTAAGATCCGGACTCTTTGATTGCCAAGGAAGAACTTGAATACTGTGTTCATCAAAATAATTCCTCACACAGTTAGCAGTGTGAACTGAACAATTATCTTGTTGAAAAATAAAATTGTTGTTCGGAAAAACCTCCCTGACTGAAGGCAACATTACATTATCTAAAATATCTATATATTTCCTCGCATTTAATCTTCCGTCAATATCCCAACATACTCCTAATCCCCCTCTGTACATCCAAGCCCAAACGTTCACTGAAAATCTTCCCGATTTATCTCTTGGAGAAATATACTTTTCTTCGTATCTGGACCGAGGCGGTCTATATACTCGAATATGACCATCATGATACGATTGAAACACTTTCTCGTCAGAGAATATAACTCTCCCCCAAAAATTTACTACATCATTTAACAGGTAATTAAGAGCAAAAATAATTCTACATTGTTTTTTTTCTTGGGAAAGTTTATATTTTTTTGCCGCTGCACAATTTTTTAATTCCGTTTTTCGAATCCTTCTTAACGCAGTTGTGACAGAAGCGGGGAAATTTGTTTCAACTTTAGCTTTTCTTGCACAATCAAGAGGATGGTCTAATAACTAAATTTGCATTTTGCTGTTCGTTAGTTATACACGATCTTCCTCTCCCTCTTCTTCTTTCAACAGTTTGTTCATTATCCCATCTTTCTTTTAAATTCTGGATAGTAGTTTTGCTTTTATTATATTCTTCGGCGTATTCTTACAGACCAACCAGCCTCTATTTTGGAAACTATTTGCAACTTTTCGAAATTACTCAACTACCTTGGCATCGCTGCTACAACGTAAAATGGAAATTTTTGACATAATATCCTATTATTTGTCATAGTGACAGGTGTATTAGGTGTCATGCTTATGCAAAGCATGATTGATAGCGAATATTATAAAACCCGATTTACATTGATAAAATCAAAGTGTACCAGTTTTATATCACGCGCAGTGTACCACTAGATCTCTCTACTTTATTTTTGGTATTTAATTTTAATGTGATCAGATCTTGATAATGTCTGAAAAAAAAAGTTGTGTACCCGGATGTACTGATTCTAATTTACTAGTATTGTAGAAAGTTAAATAAGCCTTTAAGAAGTAGTCCATATTCTGTGGCGAGATTGTAAATAGAAATAAAGGTCTGTCTTTACCACCAAATAACTTTATTTGCCCCTCTAGGGTAGAAAACAAGGTTTATAAAAATACATGAAATGACGATGAGTTAAAATAAATTTCTTAATGAATGTGTTGTACTAGTTTCGACTTTAGAGAAAGTCATCCTCAGCAACTAACCATTTAATAAATTTTATATGTAAAGAAGTTAAAACAATTGGGGGAACAGAGAGGTGATTCAATAATACAATACAATATAATGCAGATTATGCAACCTTTGGAATCGACAGGAGTTTGAATAAGAACGATGTATCTCCATGTGAAGGTAGGGGTTGATTTATACGCAAGTATGATTAGGATCCTTAATTCTACTTGCGTATAAATCAACCCCTACCTTCACATGGAGATACATCGTTCTTATTCAAACTCCTGTCGATTCCAAAGGTTGCATAATCTGCATTATATTGTATTGTATTATTGAATCACCTCTCTGTTCCCCCAATTGTTTTAACTTCTTTACATATAAAATTTCTTAAATGGTTAGTTGCTGAGGATGACTTTCTCTAAAGTCGAAACTAGTACAACACATTCATTAAGAAATTTATTTTAACTCATCGTCATTTCATGTATTTTTTAAACCTTGTTTTCTACCCTAGAGGGGCAAATAAAGTTATTTGGTGGTAAAGACAGACCTTTATTTCTATTTAAATAAGCCTGACGCCCCCCGTAAATAAAGGCACGTGGGCTAAAACGTGACTAGGATATTCGCCACTCAGGAAGAATATTTTGTACAGTCGAAACGGTAGTTCTTTGCAGGCGCGTCATTGCTTTCACGTGACTAAAACCACGAATTCAATTAAAATTGCGAGGTTCAATGGGCCCGTATGAATAAAAAGAAAACAAATGCTCATGAGTATGAGCAAACGCTCCAAGCAAGAGCTTAGAGTAACAGGTCGCAGTATAAGCATCTACTCGAGTTGATATGAATAATGATTTGCTTATACTCAAGAGCATTTGCTTCAATAAAATGAGCATTAATTGTGCCTGGTCATTCCTGTCGGAACTCGCAAACAGTCGAGTTGCGTCTGCATTAATTTGACCGTGTTTTGATTGTAAGTGTAATTAAAATGTCTTCAGACGAGGGGAATAAGGAAGAAAAAGGTATCAATCTGCTAGTAGCAATGCAATTGCAAGAAAGACCTGAAATCCTCACCAAATCACAAATTCCACATATAAAAAATAAAAAAACGAGGCCTTAAAACATGCAGCCACAGAAATAGAACGAAAAATAGGAAACTAAACTAATGAAAAAAGTAAACAACATGAAAACGAGACTAAGAAGTAAGGTTGACAAGAACAAAACTGGCAATAAAAAAATTGTTTTGAAGCAGTGGGAAAAAATTTTACATGAATTAATGGATGGAGAGGAGAATCCGACCATAGGTAAAATACAAGGTAGGATTTTATTTTCTTTGTTAACTGATTGAAGAAAAGTTTGCATCACATAAATCGATGTATCTTTTTTATTAAAATGTGATATATGGATGTATGTAGTACAAAAGTGCCGCGACTATGTCAAAAAAACTCCACTTTCTTTTACTGCACACGGTTGATAATAACACACATCTAGAAAACGGGATATAATTAAAAAAATATGCTTTTTTATATTTTTAAACAGAGCATTTTTTGTACTATTTGACTGAATATGTCGTTTTTAGAATAGCTTTGCGTCAATAAAGTAGCCCTTTTTTTGCATACATACATAGAGAATTTTTCGAAAAACATTTAATTAGAATCTTGATAGATTATTCCATTCTAGGAGCCAAAAATGTTGGACTTTCTACAGCTGCGAGGAATGTAGACGACGAAGAATTGTCTCACTCTTCCTTATCTTTCCAGTCCGAGAAAGAAAAGGAAGACTGGCCTATACCACGGCCACAAAAAGGGTTGAAGCAGCAAACAAACAAGAACTTGCAGTCATTTGAAACAGAAGAAACTTCCAAACTGACAACACAGGAATTACAACGCCTTGTTCTTATCGAACAATTAAAGACTACTCGTATCCAGAGGCAGTTTTATGAACAGGGAATATGGAAAGCATCGGCGCAGCCAAATGCCAGCCATGATGATAATTCTTATATAATAACACAATTGAACTAAATATATACATATATTTTTTTAAATATTTTTTGTACATCTTTGTATTTGTATATTGTTGAGTTGTACTTAATTCGAAATACAATATAAATATTTTCTTTATGAAATTAGAAAGTATGAATAAAATGGTAAATTAAAAATTTCATTGCGGATTTAAAAAAATATACTAATTATGGCCACTGGCCACCAACTAAAAGCAACAAAAGAATCATGTGACGAAAATATGAGAGCTAAATATTAAAGTTGGTACGATTTACAAAAATAAACGCCTTTCTTATAGATAAATATTTATTTTGTTTACTTCTAATTTAATTTATATGAACCCACCATTTTTATCTAAGATCTTGACCAAGAATAACATTTGCTATTTCAAGCCGTCTCTCTCGTGCACGCTGTAGAAGCCCATCTTCTACTTCGTAGTCACCACCGTTATGATAATTGCCGTCTGGTTCTGCATTATATTCAAAATCAGCATATCCCAAGTATTTGGCAATATTGTGAAGCACGATACAACAAATAATGACGGATGGAACTTTTTCTAATTTAACTCGGCACATATATTTCAAAACTGGAAACCTGCGCTTAAGTTGGCCAAAACCCTTTCTTTCTTAAACAGTCTGTTGTAAGCTCTTTCCAATGCGTTATTAGGGTTTCTGAACTGAGTCATTAGCCACGGTTCTAAGCCATAACCATCATCACCCAGTAGTACTGCACCAGGAAACTGTTGCATAGTTACACGTATATCGCAGTTTCTCCAAATTCTTGCGTCGTGTACAGAACCCGGCCAACTAACATCAGCACTAGTAAACATTTCCACTGAGTTACATATTGCCTGCACATTTAAAGTCGCCAATTCTGTTGATGTATTCATCACCGTGTTGATTCGGTTTCAAAATCTGAACGTGCGTGCAATCAATCACTCCAATAGCACTTGGAAACTGAAATTTGTCAAAACAGAGTCTTCATAAACCTCCAAATATTCGTGGGTAGCGTTCAGAATCAATAATAATAACAAATAGCCATAATTACTACTTGATTGAATTTCAAGGTACAAAAACATTTAAAAACAAATTAAAGTTGACACATCGAAACGATGACTTTGACACCAATGTACAACTCTCCAAATATCTTTTGCCTCTGTCCAGCACGTTACTTTGAATACGATACGTATTGCGACACCTCGGAGACGCTTCATTATGTTTTTATTTACTTTTAACGCTGTAATATGGTGTTGTAAATCACGTTGTTTTTTGATCGTTTATCCATAACGCACCGGCAAAGAACCACCGTTTCGACTGTTAATATTTTAAAATATACCAGAAAAAAAAAATATGAATGCCTCAGCGATGTGAAAACGGCCTCATAGTATCTCTAAAATATGTGAAAATGCTGCTACAAATTTGGATGTATGAGACTTAAACTATTGATATATGCAGCACAAAACAATAAAGCTACGATATGCAGATAACTCCAAAATTAAATTAATAAATGAAATTTAGTGGAATTCATTTTTACATTATAATCAAGATAATATTCTATCAATCCCACTTAACCCATTAAATAAATATAATCGAATCCTTAATTATTTTTATTAGGGATATATTAGTAAACATTAAAGCTATTTTAACCAAAACACATAAATATAATCTTGTTTTTTCCTTCTAAAAAAAAGCCGTACCCATTTCGACGGCCAAAGTGTGGTACCTCGTATATCCACTTTTTTACGGTTTTGGGTTTTTAATGGTAGTAATGGCAGTAAGTAACACTCTGAGATTTTTGCCTTTTGTGCCAAAATACCTTTATGTTTCGATTTTTTTTTTCTTTCTTTTTAAGATAAGGCATAGCACTGCAGGATTTCTCCTTTAGGGCACTCTGGGAGCGGTGCGTGTGCGCAGGAAACGATTCACGTTGGTTTTGAATCTTTGGAGATTTTACTCGTTGGGGAACACGGCCTCAGGGAATTCGTTCCAGAGTGATGATGGTTTCCAGTTGAAAGAATTTTTAAAGAGTGTCGTTCGAGGGACACTAAGCTGAACCATGTACGGGTGAGCTGCATTGGCTCGTCGTGTATTTCGATCATACACCGCCCTGGGTGGAATCAAGCGGGCAACCTCAGTTGAGCATTTGCCATGAAAATATTTGTTAGACTCAAGTCGCCAACCTGCCTTTAATATTCAATGCTTTAAAGGTTGTTTGTCAGATCATTGTCACCGATCAAGCAAGTTGCTGTTCTTCGAATTGAATTCAGTACTCCCAGGGTATGTTTAGGAGCAGAGCCCCAAATATGCGAGCAGTACTCCAGCGATGCTCGAATTTGGGCTTTATAGAGCATCAAAAGTTTTAGAGGTTCTTAGTTCGGAAAAGTATTCCAAGCTTCCGCAAGGCTTTATTTAGAAGTGCATGCATCATAGGAGGTACTACAACGTTCTTATTTTATTCGGATACGTTTATAATAAGATCCAGAGCAAAAAATTCGGCAAATGGTAGGGAGCAAATGGAATAGGAGAAACAAAGTAGAACCTGAACTTGGTCGAGCAAAATCAACAGGAGTATATTTAAGTCAATCAAAACTACTCATTTCAAATCCAAATGTACCCGTAAGTGGTCAAACAGAATCAACGGGAATAGATTGCTTAAGTCAACTACACGTAGTTAAAAAAACCCAAAATGAACAAAATAATCTGCCTAATATAGATGCAGTTGGAACCAATCAAGCAATAGAAATTAAAGATCTACGATCTATGAAATAGGAACTTGAAATGGGGTGCGACAGTGTGCACGCTACAATAGAAACTTTATTAAAAACCGAGTTAAAAACCTAATTTATTTACCAAGCGACTAGGCAGGAGCATCAAAAGATGCAAGGAGGAAAAATCCGTACTTGGAATAACACGACTTCGATCTTCTTACAAACTACAATGATAAACCATTTATAAAGTATGAAATAATTCGTCCCAGTAAGGTGACTCCCGATCCAATAGTTACCAATTTAAGAGCTCTACGATATACAGATTATGACGAAATTCAGTACAAAATAAATTGGGACTACGAATTTTGGCCCCTGCCCCGAAAACCAAAGACTATAAATTTGGCCGGTGAAAAATTTCCAAAGTTGCATACCAGATTGAAAAAAATGACAAAGAAAATATTTGGCCATCCTAATAAAATAAAGCAGCTCATACTTTATGTTTTCCTTTCAAATAAGCCTTCTTTTATAATATTTACATATTTAAGCAACTTTAAGCTTAACCTTTAAGTGACTGGCTAATTGTCTGAACAGCTCATGCCAATAAAAAAAAGGAGTGTATGAATTCAAGATGAATAGTTATTTTTGTATTAAGTGCGGGAAGTGAGTGTTTTTTTAATGGCATATGAGAGTGTCAATTTTTTGCCGAGACCGCAGGTCGAGGCGAAAAATTCTCTCGAATGTGCCATTAAAACACGAATTTCACAAACGAAATACAAACAACATTTTTTGTACAACTGAAAGTTTGAATTAATCGGTAAAATTGTATATTATAATAAAAATTTTACCATATAATTTCACATAATCAGCCCTGTCGTTACTATAGAAATGGTTTGTTGGCACGTTGCTTGTTTTGTTGTCATACGTTGATAGCTGTTCATATTTATTGCAATTTTTTAAATAAATAGTATAAGTACTTAAAATGGATGTAGATTACGATAGTGATAGCGAGATTCCTTCAGATATAGCCGATATAGCAAATTCGGCTATAGCTAACATGTTACCGGCGAAATCAAAATTTATATACGAGAAAAATTATAACCAATTCCGTGAATGGTGCGGCAAGAAAAATATACAAAAAGTGTCTGAAAAGGTACTTATATGCTATTTTGAGGAGAAATCAAAAACTGTAAAACCTTCTACTTTATGGAGTGTCTACTCAATGTTGAAGAGTACATTGAATGTTAAAGAAAATATTGATATAAAGAAGTTTTCAAAATTGGTGCCTTTTATTAAGAACAAAAACGTCGGATACCGAGGGAAGAAATCTAAAGTTTTATCGAGAGACGATATTAATAAATTCATTCAAGAAGCTGATGATGAAACAAATTTACTTTATAAGGTACAGATGATCAAAATTTTGTATTATTTCAGTAATTTCAATATTTTTTTAATTGTAGGTTGCGTTAATTTTGGGAATCAGCGGTGCTTGTCGCCGTGAAGAATTATTGAAGGTAACTATTGATGACATTGAAGATACCGGGTCTATATTGATTGTTAAAATACCGGATACAAAGACCTATTGCCCAAGAATGTTTACCGTTTCAAATTCTGATTATATTGAGATATATCGCAAGTATAGAGTACTAAGGCCGTCCCATACACACAAAAAGAGATTATTTTTAAAATATTCAAGAGGAAAATGTGTTGACCAACATGTGGGAATAAATAAAATAGGGGAAATTCCTAGCTTGATTGCAAAATGGCTGGGAAAAGAATTGCATAAGAGCTACACAGGTCACTGTTTTAGGAGGAGTTCTGCAACTCTCTTAGCCAATGCAGGGGGTAACATGACATCTATAAAACGCCACGGTGGTTGGAAATCTGCCGCCATAGCAGAAGGATATATAGAAGATAGTTTGAGTAATAAAATTGATATTTCTAATAAATTAAATTGTTCCTCTACTTCCAAACAAATCAATATAACTGATACAATTGTGGACTCAACTTTTCAAGGAATATCTAGCGTTTCTGATCAGCAGCAAGGTGGACTAGCTTCGGGAATTAATATTGGAAGCAATTGTTCGAACTTCACCATCAATTATTATTGTAACAAATGAGATTTTTTGGTAGTTGGTAATTAATTAGTAAATTTGTACAAAAAAATTCAATACATTTTTTAAAAAGTAATGTTTTATCGTTTTTTTTGTAAATCATTTTTCCAGTTAAAAAAAGTCTTTTTTTTCACCGTGAAAAAAAGTCTTTTTTTCACTGTTAAAAAAACAAAAGGTTTACGTATCGATAGCGATGAAAAAATGTCAACTTTTTTTGACAGTTGTACAAAATATAGAATTATTATCTATTTTTTAGGTTTTAATTGGACCTTGTAAACAATGTTTTGTTATTTCGTATGACTATTTTATTTTCAGGAAAAGTTGAATGTTTATTTTAGGTTGCCTCTGTGTTTAAGTGTGTTTTTATATTTCTTATTATTTTCATTTTTTTTATTGGATCCTCGTTCGCTGCCAGGGCCATTCCGGAGGGGACCTACTACTTAAGGTGGATTCTGAACTTCTGAACCACAGTCTTCAGTCAGGACAACCATCCCGGTCTGCACCCTGCAACGGCTATCAACCCCTGGTTTCTTGCGCTCTTAAGTTGTCAGTTGTTACCTTCAGACTAGGTCTGGTAGCTTAGCTGTTAAGGTGATGGGTTCGAATACACAGAGACTAGTGTAGCGCGGGTTCAATCCCCGGGCTCAGCAAGCTTCTCGCGTAGATTTGGATTTTAGTGGTTTCACATGGCGTTGCAGTCTGACGTCATTCAAAATAAGGGAAGAGTGAAACATGTATCATGTATCATCAAAATAATAATATATTTTTGTTGTAATATCACTTCTATAATAATACTACTGCTAACTGCAGTATACCGTATGTAATATATTACTAATTAGAAAGTTGAAATTTTACGAAACAATAATTAAAGAGCCTACAGGTATTGAAACAAAATAACTTTCGCCCGTTTTATCGCTACTCCACTGACACACTCAATTATCAGCAACTTGTGTTTGCGATCGGCACCCGACCCGTTTCAACCAACTAAATCACTAATAGCCACTATTCCTTTTAATATTGTTCTATGTTGCCATATTTCCGTGCCATTTCAGTATTAAAATTAATAGAATAAGAAGAAATTTTGAATAATGTTGAAATTATATTAAAATTTTTTTTGTTTCTTAAATACATTGTTATTTGTTTTCAATGAATACGTCTAAATCCAGGGTGTCCCTATTAATGAAAATCAAATTATTAGTAACTAAGGGTATGTGGCAATATCGTAAACCACAGAACGTTTTTTGTTCGCATTCCTTCGCTACAGTGCCTTATTTTCAACCCCAGCATTTAATCTGTAATAAAATGAAAAACTTTAATTTTCGACACGCACGGATTTTTGTTTTCCAGCAAGCTATTACAAGCTAACGACCAGAACGACATTTTCAAATTTAATTTTTGCAATATACAGGGTGAGTCAGGAGGAACTGACTAAATTCCAGGAAATCCAGGAGTGTGCGAAAACGATGTGAAAAAAACCACAAGTGAGCTATCAGATAGCGAGCGATTTTATATCATGAGGCGCAAAGCGCCTAAGAATATAATATGCTAGGTATATAAAACAGCTTTCTCAACTGAGGTATACAGGCTAGGCCAACAATGGCCCCTCGGTCAATAGTGGCTAAACCGTTAAACTTATGGGAAACTTTTTTTAAAAAACTTTTAGCGTTTTATCTATGCTACGTCCCAAAATTATTTTCAAAAATGGAATACCCCATATTTTTGTATGAAGTATGAAGCCTCTATTGGTTCTGAATTCAACTTTTAATTTGTATGTGGTTCGAATATAGCGTTGCCAGCTTATACATAAAACAATAAAAATTTATAGCGAGGCAGGCCATGATTTAATAAAATAAGACAAAAGAATAAAAATTCACTTACGCCGAATGATTCAATGACAGTTTTACTGCTGTTCGCAATATTTATAGCAGCTGCTCGATATAAATATTTTTATTTATAAGCTACAATAACATTTAAAACTATGAACCAAAACACAACAAGAAATAAATTAAATAATACAACAAAATTAAAACTTATTTAAGGTGTTTAAATTGCCTTCCATCATTTCCTAAAATAAGCCCTAGTTTGTTTAAAGTATCTATATTATTATCGGTCACCCTGCCATTGCCATGGTAATAAGAGAAAAATTGTCATTATAAAATTTTTAGATATTTGAACAAGGAATGTAAAAAGTAAATTTCCTACCTACATTAAATATGCAATGTTAGGAGATTTTAACGACTTTTTGTGACACCCTAGCAAATACGACCCCTAGTGGTAAAATTAGGAACTTGAAAGTATTTTTAATCAAATTCTTTCCGCAATATTTGTTAAGAATTATTTTACCTTTAAATCGTAACATGAGTAGTTTTCGAGATATAGCCGCCCCGTACCCTTAACTGATCACCCTATATTAGCCATTTCTGCTTAATTTTTAAAATATTTTGAAAATCATAGTTTGTATAAAATTTGTGGTCGTGTTAACATTCTTGAATATGACAGTTTGCCTTTAAAATATCTTTCCATTTTATTTATGATAAGAATTCTATTAAAAAAGAAAATTGTATTAAGCATATAATATTATTTTGCGTTTTTCATGGTGATGAGGTGATTATTTACTATCGTTATTTCCCTGGGTAGAGAAATGGGGTAAATAAATGTGACTTCTCAAGTTAGTAGTAGAAAAACAAATTTTCATTCACAACATTGTCTTAATCATAGCGGTCTTTTAATAAATGTTTAAAAATACCGCCATTGACCTCTAAACATTGTCTGCTTTGTCTACGAAGATCGTCTATTGCTTTCCTAATTGCTTCATGTCTTTCTTCTTTTTCTTATTGGCTGCAATATTTCAAATGCGTCGAACTAAAATGCATCCCGACTTTTTACTTTATACACATCGTTTTCAAATCAGCTCCATAACCTAGTGTTATGAGATCTGGAGATCTTGGAGCCAATTAGTAGGACTTTCGCGACCAATGAAGTAGTGGTATCCTGTGAGGCGATTCTCCAAAATGAACGGTCCAATTAAATAACTATCGAGCATACCACACCACACATTTACCGAAAAGTTATGTTGAAAATTACTTTCGACTGTTGTAAGAGGATTTTCGACTGACCATACATTAGAGTTACGAGCATTATTAATACAATGACGGATGACTGTTGCTTCATCCGTAAAAAGTATTTACGATACAACACGATGATTATTATTTATTCATTAACAAAATTCTATACGTTTAGCATAATATTTCGTTTTATTGCCTGTGGTGTGTGTTAATTATTTTTTTTTGTGGTCGTTGCATGTTCTTTAACTAAATCCAGAATATTTTCTACTTCTTCTAAACTTTGCACTGGGAAGCTTACCGGTCTCACACAATTTGTTAAAAACTCTGATAAATACGTTTCTATTAGGATGTATCTGATGCGGAAATCGTTGATGATATTCTTCAACAGCAGCTGTAGCACTTCCATTACAGAAGTCATAAGCAAACATCATATTTGCAAATTTGAATAGGTGTTTGGCATATTGTAACACATTAATCATTTAAACTTGAAAACAAACGTTCAATTACTGTCAAAGTATACTGACACATTGTTAAAACAACAAAGTTATGAAATGTTTTTGAGTCTTAGGCATGGCATAGTCTGATTATGCGAAAATTTGGATACAAGTGGAACGCTAGATAAAAATTTTTAATTAGGTTATAACTTGAAAACAAATGGAAATCGGATACGAATATATGGGTTTTTTCACATTCGTTTCACGTGTATAATACACTCCTCCAGTTTGATCCGTTCCTCCCGACTTACCCTGTATAATTAGTAGAAATTAACGAATCTAAATAAACCGTTGAACAAATATGACTCCAACTTTATATTTAAACCCCATAGGGGCCCTATCGAACCCTTAAAATCCATAGTAACTAATACCGGTCTAAAAACAACCTTTTTAAGTAAATGTAGCAGGTATCTACCGTATCTGTCAACTATCCTTACTAATACCTTTCATAAGAAATTTAATTAAAAAATAAATTAAAGAAGAAATTGTTTTTTTTTTGTATTGGGAAAGTAAAGCTTTGTAATCCCCCATTTTAAAATGAAATATGTTTTTATGAAAAACGACTGTAGTCACAAAATTTTTAATTAAAGCTGATAAATCGAATTGTGTTTATTTTTTAGTAATTATATAATAATATCAATATTTTTAATGCTTTAGTCTTCTGTTATTAGTTAAATCTTATTTAATAGTGAAGTTAATAATAAATAAGTAAAATACGAAATATACGGAGAAGGCCGGATAGTGGCGACATATAAGGCTTTATTAACAGTTTTGTCAGAACTATTACTAATTCATTAGTTTCGAGATTTTTATGAAGTTAGAAAAAAAATAGCTTCTATCTTTTTGCCTATACCATTCGCTCGATGCTATACAGTGTCCGCGGAAAAGTCTATGAGAAGAATTTTTTATTCGCAAAGTTTTAAAAAAAATGGGTTCTTACGTTGTTTTTGCTTAATTAGAAACCGAAAAATAGTCCAAAATATTTGACATATCGCATTTGCTTCAATCCGTAAATGTCATATAAAATTTTCAAAGTCGGAAAATAACATTATTAGTCTTAATATCAACAAATGTCATAAGAAAAGTAGAAAACATTTTTTCTTCATAATTTGCCCAATGAAAACACTTTATATTTTTTCAGTGTACATTTCTCCCGAATTTTGAATAAAAATCGAAACCACCATGTAAAAATAAAAAAAAAAACGTTTATTTGCTTAATTAAAATAAGGTATAGGGTAATTCCGGGAGAGATGCCGATTTTTCACATGTTCTTGATTTACTAATTTCACAATAATCATTAAGTAATGAAACTAAGGCTAGGTATGTAATATTTATTTGGTAAACAAGGCACATAAGTATTATTCCTTAAACCAAATGCAATAAACAATAAAAAAACATTTTGGCACACTCTGTAAATCGGCATCTCTACCTAATATTACGGAAGAGATGCCGCAAGCTTAAGGTAGAGATGCCTCTACACTTCTTTCCTCTAACCTGCAGTTTGTTTATGTGTATAACAATTTTCTTTTCAGCATCTTTACCAAGCAAACTGTCAGGTCCCATTCGTCCTTTTCTGGAATTGCCGGATGCAACTCTGCGTTTTAAACTTCTTGGTGGAATTTCAAAAACTCTAGCAGCTTCGTTTACATCTATACCTTCTGCTATACTTTGCAGAGCAGCTTCTAAGGCTTCTTCGGTCCATTTACCCCTATTAGGACACTTTCTTTCGTATTTGCTCGGCATTTCTGAAATTTAAATATTTTTCTAGGTTAGCCATAACACCCTATTAAAAATCGGCATCTCTCCCGAATTTCCGGGAGAGATGCCGAGTGCCCCTGAAAAGTTGCAACTGGGATAAAGATAACATAAATACGCAGAGGTATAACCTCATTCTATGCTGTTTCACTATATTCATGCAAATTTTATACTAGAACATTTATTAAGTAAGCACAGTACACTAACCTTATACTCCGAAAAACTTTTGACTGTTGACATATTGAAAATCTCAGTTAAATTAAAAATGATTGGAGATTGCACAATACCGACTACAGACTTCGATAGGCACTGACACACGAGAGGATAGTCTGCCTAGGGAACTCCAATGTTGCCAAAGTTATTCGATCAGCTGTTTTTAAATTTGTAGGTTATGTTAGTCTCGTTGGCTTTTATTCTACGGTTACTAGATTAACTGAAGTTTGTAAGCAATTGAGTGGTCCTGTGGATATAGCATTTGTGTATGATGCCATAGGCCCAGGATCGATTCCCGTTTCGGGCACTTTTTCTTAATGACTTTTTTAGTTTTCTTATGACTTTTTTTTAGTTTTTATATAACTCCTTTACTTTTTTTTAAAGTAGATCGACTCAAAAAGGGCTGGTAAATAATTGGCCGGTGAACTTGAAAAAGGCGAATTGGAACCAAAAAGGTGGATTAGATGCCGTGTTAGCGCCTGTTTAACCAATAAAGTCCATATTTATTAGTTACAGCATTATTTAGTTGAGTTAAGCAATATAATGTTTCAATCCGTTACGTAACATAAAACATAATATCTTGTTTGACATTTCCGACCGACATGCGCCTATTTCTGAGGCCACCAATGATTGAATTGCTTTGGCAACATTGGAGTTCCCTAGGCAGGCTATCCTCTCGTCACTGACACGTGAATGCGTAGGCGCGTAACTTATGTCTCGCAGATAAGTACGTTCGGAAATATGTTCAATCGGCATCTCTACCATGCCGACATCTCTCCCGGAATTACTTTTTAAAAATTAAAGGTGTTCGTGAGGAAACTAGATGATATACTTGGACTATTTTTACATTTTCGTATACTAAAAATACATACTCCTGAGTTATAATGAGCGAAAAAGCTAAAAACGGTCACTTATTTTAAGTTAAGTATGTATTTATGTACCTAAACTTCCCTTTTTCACCAAGGTTTTCCTAAAAATTTCCAAATTTTACGCTTATTCTTAAACTTTAAAATTTCACAACTGGCTTAGAAACTTAGAAATTGACAATTTTAGGCTTTCTACAATATAAGTAATTGAATAATTATCAGCTTTGTGATATTTCTTTATTGAACTCTTTAAAAATATTAGCAACAGAGAAATAAATAGAAATTATTTTAATTTACGGAGAAGATAGGACCAACAAGGATACGGCAAATATTTTTAATGAAAGACACCCAAACAAGTTTGTTTCGTACTCCACTATCGGCCGTTATTTAGACAAGTTTTAGCTGTCCGACTCAGTTCTAAATGATTTTAAGAAATCACATGTAAACTGGCAATTTCAGAAACACGGAAAAAATTACATGTTAGATATAGTGAAACATAAAAAAAAACATCAACTGTTGCTATTTTCGACAGAACAGGGAAAGAGAGACTACAGTGAGAAAGATTTTATAGAAAAACAAATACCGTTAAAACCCATCAAACCCAAATTTATCAATACGTTAAAAGAACGGGATATTGACGCAAAATTTGATTCCTGCACGTGGTTTCAGGGGGACCTTGAAGGAAACACTCATTTTTCTCGAGAAATCATGTTCTCAGACGAAGCATCTGTCTCTTCTAATGGAGTTCCCAGAACTATAGATGGTTGACTGATGAAAACCCCAACTTTGTCATCGAATGCAGGTATCAGTATTCCTTCAAAACCAATGTTTGGTGTGGAATTTTTAATGGCAGACTAATAGGACCCTTTTTTTTTCGAGTGAGATTAAATTCTCAAAGATACTGGAATTTTGTAATTCATAAAATTTTAGAGTTAACCCTTTGAAGATGCCCTTCATAAGCTAGTCGTTTTGTAGCTCCGGAACTACTCAGCTACGGCAACCAATTGTGGGACATAAATTACTGTTAGTAAGTTCATCTATTTGAGCCTATTAGACAATGTTAACTTTAATTAGGGTCGTGCAAACCAGGGGGTATTAGAGTAAACTTTACCTTATTTAAGGCTTCAATTTCTTACCGTTTTGCCATCAGATTATGATTTTCCTGTGCCTTTTACAAAAAAGGGTAGTCTCTGTATAAGTAGTTATTTTATTATATTTATGAGATACGAAATATAAAAAAGTATAAAATATGTCCTCTCGAATGTCCTCTAAAACAAAGAAAAAATTTTATATCGGTTTTTTGCCAGATACTTTTTTACGGGGGGTCCTTTCTTCCGATTTTTTTTTCTGGGGGTATTTTTCCCCTTAGATTCTTTGTCGGAGTTTTTTTATTGTTTCTTTTTCCGTTTTTTTTTTTTCTAGGGGTTCTCTTTTCAGGGGTTTTATTTTCTAGATTCATCTAGAGTTAACGAAAACTTGATTTATTTGGTAAATAAAATATTTATCTATATGACTAGTGTTATTGTCATAATCCGTTCCCCGACACTCCATCACTCGACAGTTCATCACACGACATCTCATCACGGACACTTCGTCACGGCGACATCGTATCACAACGACACTTCATCACATCCCATTTCATCACTACGCCAATTCACCACACACAATTTCATCACATCAATTCGAAAAGTAGTATAGAATTACCTAGTATTTATTTATTTCTTATTTATTAAAGTATTATTTCCGTGACAAAAATTGCAATTACAAACAAAATAGAGGAAATGGTATACATAAATCAAAACAAATATGAGACTGTTCTGAGAAACATTATTAAATAAAACCGCCAAAAGTAATTAGGATTTTAAGACCTCAATTTCAGTGAAAATATTAATGATGGATTTATCCAAGTGCTTAGTAAATAATCTATGTCCAGGTATTGATAGGCCAGCAGGTAAAATGGGGATTTTTATAATTTCTTTGAATATTTTCTTAATGAGGAATTATTTAGTAAATTTATGTGTTGTGTGTTTCATATAAATATAACTCGAAATCGATAATTTCTTCAGGATTACACTTACCTTCATTTACTGTAATTTGAGAAGATGGAAGAGGAAATGTTTTCTTTTGGATCAACTTCTCGGGGAGTTTCGACATTGATTTTCCAGTCCCATCAATATATTAAACATCGAGTGACATCTGAAAATACTACCCAATGGCGATGCAGGAAGCATCAAACAGCAAAATGCAAGTCAATTGTTCATACAAGAGGGAATATAATTGTTAAACATCCTATAGATCACACGCATGGTGTTACACCTTTTCAACCACTGGCTAACAAAGCCATTGCAGAAATGAAAGAACTGATGACCTGCCCTGGTATGACACCCAAGCGAGCTATGACTGAAATTGTCGAGAACCTCTCAGATGGTGCTAAGGTTTGTCTACGAAAAAAAAGTACTTTAGCTCGCACTTTGCAAAGAAGTAGAAAAGGTGAGAACTCCACTCCAGTTCCCAGAGATATGAAATTTGATATACCACAAATGTATTCACCATAAGTTCTTTTTGATTCTGCCAGGGAATACAATGATTGATGATGAGGGGTTGATTGAATACAATGATAGATGATGATATATTGGGGAAAAACGATTTGCTGAGATTTTTATTTAATGTAATATATCTGTCCCTACTATTTTCTATTATTTTAATATATTTTTGTCAAATGCTATTTGGTAGTTTTATTTAATAAATAAGAAATAAAGAAATACTAGGGAATTCTATGATTTAAATCGTAACAAGAAATTCTATACTACTTTTCGAATTGATGTGATGAAATTGTGTGTGGTGAATTGGCGTAGCGATGAAATGGGATGTGATGAAGTGTCGTAGTGATAGGATGTCACCGTGATGAAGTGCTCGTAATGAGATGTCGTGTGGCGAACAGTCGAGTGATCAAGTGTCGTGGATTCGTCATAATCACCCTCAACTGTTCAAATGAGTGAGTATTATCGTGTCTAAAGCGCGACAAAACTATTTCTAGTAACACAATTAACCAGGAACGACTGTCAAGTTTGTCATAATAACTATTGTCAATAGAAAAAAAATCAAAAAACATCTGAATTTGGTCCTGCTGTAATTCTTCATTTTGCAATATCTCGCCGTATAAAATTTATTTACAAACAGGTTTAAAAACTCCAAATTTTTCTCATAGTAGTTAATTTTTAGTTAGCGAGTAGGCTAAATAAAATATGTATGTATATAAAAAAAGAAAAATTTAAAAATGTACTTAAAAAAAAATCTGTGATGAATCACATAACTCTATTTTTATGCTATATTTTATATTATATATTATACCAAATATCATTACTAACTCTTAAAAAACAAAAAAAAAAGATTCCATACAAAGCGTAACCCACCATACTGAAAACAAGACAGAAAAGCTTTGATATGAAACAAAATTGCAAGTACAGGGTGTCCATTTTCAATGTAATTATAGGGTAACTCGGTAACTAGTAAAGATAGAGACTTGGGGTTTTTACATACTGCGCTACTTTTTCGTGAAGCACAAAATGCCGCAAACAGAATTTTCATAGCTTCCTTGGTTTTTGGCCTACAGGGTGTTTTTAAAAATATTGACTTTTTGATCACCCCCTGTATTTCGGTAATTTTTTAACTCAATAAAAATTAAAAGCTGTTTCTAGGAGAGTTTTTTAAGTAGAATTCAGTGGCGTGCTTACTCTGGGAGTCTTACTTTTCAAGATTTAAACAAAACATATGATTTTTTAAATGGGACACCTTGTATATTTTTTTCTTATTTGATTGGGCTATTTGTAAGCTTTTCAAAAATATATAATAGTTGATAGTTATTATTAACAATAAATGCACAAATCGAAAAATTTAGAAAATTGGTGTAGTAGGCCTTGAAACAAACAAAAGAATATCTACCTGTCATAAGCTAAATAATGTTTCGTTAGGGCACATGTCACTAAAGTCTAGAAAAACGGCTGAAAATATAGTATATTATTAAAATTTTGAAAAATACGATATGTTAGTTTGCTTGATCGCTTAATGTATGGTATTGTATGGTGTGGAATCAAAAATCGTTGAGTTATTGTTATTAGTCCATATTTTTTCCGCGAACCACTAGCGCATAGATATTTAAACTTTTTGCAAAATTAATTACCACAGCTCCATGAAGACGTTAATGACATTGAAAGGGCACAAATGTGGATTCAATAAGACGGAGCTCCTACTCATTACCATCGGGAAGTTCGGAACCCAATGAATCCATCCCTACTCCAAATGAAAAAAATCAAAATAAATCGCAAACTATTAAATATAGGTATATGACATACTTATTGAAAGTTGAAGAGTTTTTTTAAAACCTATCAGAAAAATTAATAATATACACGGTGTACCATTTAAAAAAGTTGATATTTTTCAACCTAAATTAGTCGAAATACCGGGTGTCCGGTGTCTTAGTGGGACATCCGGTATATAAATTTATTTTGAACGCCCTTAAGTCTCGTTACATATTTTTTGTTATCCCAAAAGAACGCTTGTACGAAATATGAGTGTTCCACCTTCAGAAACAATGGCGGAACTGTTAATTTTTTATAAGAGTAAAAACTAGTATATTACTAGAAAAATTAAAATATTAGAACCCTACTAAGTTTAGGTATATAACACTATTAATAAAAAAGTTATAGAATTTTATGCACAATCTACAAATAAACTGAAAGGTAGGGTATTCCACTAAAAAAAAACTTCTTTTATATTCGCTACGCTTTTTTGAACCACCCTGTATACTTAAACATAATTTTAAACTGTGCATCTTAACACTCTCTAAAACTTACATATTTAACATTTTTTGGTAATTCTCGAAACAAATGAGATAATGAACTTTACTTGATTGTTGACTTACCCTGTATAAGAACCTTGTGGAACATGGCACAACATTTTATCAATATTTCCCGATGACTAAGGAGAAATTTTAGTAGGTATCTACATATTATTAACAAAACAAACAAATATTACATAACCTCGCCTTACTCCTCAATTATATAAGTTGACCGTGATCTGCCCGCCACCCTGTTAACACTATCGGTCCGGTCTCGGTTCGTTTAAATATTCCGCGCGAGAAACATCTCGGTCATTTGACCCGACCGTGACTTGACCGTGTCTGCCATGTAAATAGCTTAATTAAAATGCACGTTACAATACTTGATTGTAACCTGAACTAACCTGACCGTGCTTTGACCGATAGTATAAATCGCCCTTTTCAAGAACAAAACCTCGAAAGTCGACTCCTGAAATTTGATAACTCAGTAACGTTTTATTCGTTTTCTCAGAGGTTCTTATGATTGTATTTAATTCGAAAAAAAACATTAAACGTAGTTTTGTTAAGAAGAAATTAAACAATATTACCTACTGTAGTATCTGTAGTTTTTTACAAAACAAAATAATGAGGATTATGACTAACGCACAAAGACACGTACCGACAGCTGTATTACACAGAGACCTAAAAATGGAAACAATTGCGGGACACAATACAAAATTAATAACTAAATACTTTGAAAGGACAGATTTATCGACAAATCCAATGATACAAAACTCACACATACGATCGACATTACACAACAACTTTAAATATCCGAAAGATTGGCTCCCACCCTAAAAACACAAAAACAAAAACAAGGATTAACAAAAACAATAGAGAAACAAAAAAAAAAAAAAGTCATGAAAAGTACCAAAATAAAAAACTGATACAACACCAAAAAAAAAAAAAAAAAAACAACACGGAACAAACTAGCGAAAATAAGCAAGCAAATCAATGAAGAAAACAGAACAATGCAAGAAGATCATCGCAACAAAGAAATTCCAGTATAGTAGAAGAATAAGCACCAACAAATTTAAAAGAAGTAAAAGCTCAAGGGAGCTGACTTAAGAGAAATACCAATACCATAATATATTACCTACTTGTTGGGAAACGAAATACCAATATGAAAAGTGCAGGTATTTCATTAAGACGTAATATAAGGCCCTGATTTGACTGATATTGGTTATTTCTTATTGGGTTATGTAAATTTGAGAGTTTATCGCTAATTAGCCATGCACTGCCCGCAATAATATGAACGAATAAATAGGAGAAACGTTTCAAAGCAGAAGAGAAAATTTTGAAGCTGGAATTTATTTACATGAACCAAAATGGACGGCATTTTTAATACTACAGGTAAGTATCTTGTAAAAGAACGGGCAGTTCTTCTTATCCTATAGGTAGAAATACTTGTTTTTACTTACCTCTAGTGTAAAATCTATTATGAACTAGCATATAGAGCAGTAGTCAAGCTTACCTAAAAAAAAAGAAGAAATATCAGTGGTTTGCTAATTGAACCAGACCAAGAAATTCAACGTTGTTAAGAGTCCCAATGTTACTATTTATATCGCAAGGGAAATTTCAAAATTAACCCTAGACTAAACCTTTTATTTCAATCCTTTGACTTCAATATCAGTTTTTTTTTTTCGAGCATAGCGCATATAGCCGTTTTTATATTATGTATTATTTTTATTAATATGTATAGCTATCTACAGACATTCACAAACATCCATGCCTAGGCTGGGATTCAAACCCAGGACCTCTCGATTGCCGGGAGAAATCTCTCCCACCAGACTACCGAGGTCGGCAATATCAGTTTTAAAACAGAACATTTACTTGGCTCGTTCATTTGTAATTCCAAGAACCATATTCTTCCTTTAGAAAAGTCGAGAGTGTACAATGTGAGTTGCTCGACCGATGGCTGTTCTATACGTCCTATGTTAAATTAATGAACATTGTAAAGAGATAGAAGAAGCATCTAACCTCAACTTATTTCCTTCTAAAATCAAATCCAATTTCTGACAAATACCATACACAAACTAAAAAACAAAAA
Source organism: Polydrusus tereticollis (assembly GCA_963920685.1). Lineage (NCBI taxonomy): Eukaryota > Metazoa > Arthropoda > Insecta > Coleoptera > Curculionidae > Polydrusus > Polydrusus tereticollis. Next base: position 39,398,453 of record OY987329.1, read on the forward strand.
AAAATTAACCCAGACACAAACAAAAAAATCTTACATTTTTGCAACAAAATCAACAAATTAGTCTACTTGAAATAAATACATTTATTAAAAATCCAAATATAAATTGTGTTAACGATTAAACCATCCATAGCAGTACCAACCCTTTTAATCCCTTAAATAATGGAATAATTATAATTGAGTCTCTCCTTTAACAAAACCTACCTCTTCCGATTACTGATACCTGCACATTCTATTTCCCCTAAGGAATTTCCATTGTATCCAATTACTATTCATTATTTTGTAAAAATAAAAAAAAAATTCTTAGAACCGGTACTTCTGGTATTTGATTGACGACTAAAATAATCATGGTTTCTGATGTTCCAAAACTATCAACTAGATAAAAACCAAAACTTCTGTCTTCCTCCACAAATGATATATTTCAAAAATTAAATTTTTATACAGTGATTGTCCCTACATGTTTCGACCGTATAAACAGTCATCTTCAGGGGAACTAAAAGAAATCTATGAAAGTACAATGACAACAGGCACCATAAAGGACTTACCTAAATCGAGTTTGGTCTCGGTTTTAGTAGTTGCCTCAAATAAATGAGTGCAACTATTTTTAAGATTATTAGGCAATTGAAATTTTGTTAGTTGAAGACTTGTTTGGCTGAACGTGGTGGATAAATAGATGAGCACAGTTTAAAAAATATTCATTATATTATTGTATCAATTAGTACTTAAAAGTGATGAAATATGGTTATATGTAGCATGAGTTTAATTTGGATTTTATATTGTTATAAGGAACGTTATTCAAGTAGGTAGTATAATGTGGAGAAATCAAAAAAGAAAAAAATAGTTTTTCATCTTAACTAGTCAAAGATGTATTCCTCAAAAGGAATTTTCAAAAATGTTTATTATAAATACATTATTAAAATTTAAAGTAAATGTTTTAAGTTTTTTATTATTTTTTATATTATTTAAATTGGAACAGGGGGCTCAGCCCCTGTTGTGTTAAATACTAATCGATCATTATAGAATTAAAAAGTATTTTGGAAAATTTTGTAGTAATAGAATCGGGTTAGTTCTCACCAATGCCACGCCAAACGTGAAAGAATTGAAGTAAATGTAAGGTTAATGTCAATATGTGAAATCAAAGAGATTTGGCATATGACATGACAAGTCTCAGATTGTAGATATATTAAAAGTTTAAGTGTCGGACCAATTAGAGTGACTCAATGTCAGGTTTACAAAGTCTATAAAATAGATTACCTGATGGTTGAAAGTTGTAACTGTTAAATGCATAAAATACCTGAATAAAGAAAAGACTGCGACATCTATAAGAGAATTGTTCAATTAATGGTTTTTAACAATTTTAAAAATTTCTTTTTTAAAAATAAGGGGATTAAATGTTTATAGGAGGGTAGTTCTCTCTACACAAGAACATGCACTTTAAGTTGAGGTTCACTGCACTGACACTAGGTGGGAAATTTGAGATTTAAATCGAATATAATGATGTTTAAAGGGAAATACTCATAATATAAATTCACAAACAGATACATTGAAGTGGGAAAGTTTTGTTTTTTATCTTATTAAGGAAAAAGAGATATGGGCAGATTCACATAGGTAAAGTATAAAAAAGAATGTTATTGTTTTTTGAAATTGTTAATTGTCTTATGTAGGTAAGGAGATATTGAATGGAGATTGAAAGAGTGAAAATGTGTCTATGAGAGAAGAACTAAGAACATTGTAGCACCAACAAGAGGGAGCGCGGTCCTGCCAAGTACGCAAACAGAAAATACGAGGATCCGTCCATCGACCCCTCAGCAGCAATATCACATCTCAATGATGGGAGAAACCCATGAGACTAATCTATAGCCAGTGCACTAATTTGTTAACCGCAGCTGTAGGGGTCCAAGAACGCCCCAAACTATCCTCCGCCAACGCAGGACAGGCCCACGCAGCCCCCTGAGGGGATACACGCTCGATTAGTTATCTTAAGTTTAGAGAATTAAAGAAGATTGTGCTGCTATGAATTATTTGATCGTTGACACAGTTCATATTAGCATTATTAAAATTTTTATTAATCTCAACAATTTCAAGCAAATCCAGCTTATTACTTTTTTGACAGAAGTGTAAGAGTTTAGTGTTTGTTTCTGGATTGAAAGTATGATTATTGGTTGATATGTGTCTACAAAAGTTGGATTTAATGTTAGATGGTGACAAATGAAGTCTTGATGCTCTTTCAATCTCCTTACAGTGCTCATTTATGCGAATTTTGAATTTTCTGCCAGTTTGACCTATGTATGCTGTGGAGCAGCCAGCAGTCGAACACATGACCTCGTATACACCAGATCTATCCATCAGAGGGATGACATCCTTGGCATTGCAAATGAAATATCCTAAAGTATGTTTAGTTTTAAAGGATATGTTGTAGCCAAACGATTGAAGAATATTTTTTAGTTTGTATGATATGGGACCCCAGAATGATAAGGAACAGTATCTATTGTTGGTAGTTTCTTTAAATAACAGTTGTTTATTTAGGTATTTGTTAAGATGTTTGAAATAAATTTTATTAATGTGCTGTTGTGGATATCCATTATTTGTTGCGATTTGGTTGATGATATTCAGTTCATTTTTGAAATTATTTTCGTTAAGGGGTATGGAGAATAAACGTGAAAAAAGGGAATGAAAAGATGCGAACTTTTGTGTGTGTGGATGATTAGATATGTAAGGAATAACCGAATCTGTGTTAGTTGGTTTGCGATAGATACTGAATTCTATAGTATTGTTGATTCTGGTAAGTTTTAAATCTAAAAATGGTAGGGAACCATTTTCTTCAAGTTCATGAGTAAATTTAATTGACTGGTGTAAAGAATTGAGAAAGGAGATGAAGTCATTGAGATCTTCGGGACGGCCGTTAAAAATGGCAAATATGTCATCTACATATCTTTTAATGGTGACAATATGTGTAAAGCGATGATTGTTTTTGATTTTGGATTCTAAGCTTGACATGAACAGTTCGGCTAGAAGTGGTGAGAGGGCAGATCCCATAGCTAAACCTGAGTTTTGTTTGTAGAATTTATTATTGAAAAGGAAAAAAATTTGTTCAAGAACTAAATCAACTAATTGACATATATTGTTTATGTGGGTCTGTTGTAGATCAGTGGATTCTGAAAGGAGAGAATGTACCAGTTGAGAGCACTCATTAGTTGGGATACTTGGGAAAAGATTTGTAATATCGAAAGAGATTAGAAAAGCTGAGTCTGGTATATAAAGATTTTGAAGTTCGTTAGCTAACTGGGTTGAATTTTTGACAGAGAAGTCACTATGAAAGTTGGTTAACGATAGAATTGTATTATTGAGCCAGTTGCTTAATTTGTAACAGGGAGAATCACAATATGATACTACAGGTCTAATAGGGATGTCATGTTTATGGATTTTAGGTAGTCCATAGAGACGTGGGGTAGCTAATAATAATAATAATAATATATATTTCCATAACAATACGTTAACAAAGCAATACATTCATAAATAGTCCTTATTTATTGGAAATATAGAAATAATCCACTAAAGCCACTTAAGGCTAGTATGTGGACCCTTCGCCATATTTACATAATATTCAAACGACTTAATTCAACCTATAGTATAATCCTAACCTACTGTATTAGTTAACGAGAGAAAATAAAGAAATAAATTCTGCCTAAGGAAAAAGTAAAAAAGAAGAAAAAAGATGCACATCAGTACCTAAAGTGCACTTAACCAAAGCTGGATTTATAGGTGTTAATTTAAATTTGTTAGTGTTAAAATTCTCAATTTTTTTAACACTGACAAATTTAAATTAACACCTATAAATCCAGCTACCCCACGTCTCTATGGACTACCAAAAATCCATAAACATGACATCCCTATTAGACCTGTAGTATCATATTGTGATTCTCCCTGTTACAAATTAAGCAACTGGCTCAATAATACAATTCTATCGTTAACCAACTTTCATAGTGACTTCTCTGTCAAAAATTCAACCCAGTTAGCTAACGAACTTCAAAATCTTTATATACCAGACTCAGCTTTTCTAATCTCTTTCGATATTACAAATCTTTTCCCAAGTATCCCAACTAATGAGTGCTCTCAACTGGTACATTCTCTCCTTTCAGAATCCACTGATCTACAACAGACCCACATAAACAATATATGTCAATTAGTTGATTTAGTTCTTGAACAAAATTTTTTCCTTTTCAATAATAAATTCTACAAACAAAACTCAGGTTTAGCCATGAGATCTGCCCTCTCACCACTTCTAGCCGAACTGTTCATGTCAAGCTTAGAATCCAAAATCAAAAACAATCATCGCTTTACACATATTGTCACCATTAAAAGATATGTAGATGACATATTAGCCATTTTTAACGGCCGTCCCGAAGATCTCAATGACTTCATCTCCTTTCTCAATTCTTTACACCAGTCAATTAAATTTACTCATGAACTTGAAGAAAATGGTTCCCTACCATTTTTAGATTTAAAACTTACCAGAATCAACCATACTATAGAATTCAGTATCTATCGCAAACCAACTAACGCAGATTCGGTTATTCCTTACATATCTAATCATCCACACACACAAAAGTTCGCATCTTTTCATTCCCTTTTTTCACGTTTATTCTCCATACCCCTTAACGAAAATAATTTCAAAAATGAACTGAATATCATCAAACAAATCGCAACAAGCAATGGATATCCACAACAGCACATTAATAAAATTTATTTCAAACATCTTATCAAATACCTAAATAAACAACTGTTATTTAAAGAAACTAACAACAATAGATACTGTTCCTTATCATTCTGGGGTCCCATATCATACAAACTAAAAAATATTCTTCAATCGTTCGCCTACAACATATCCTTTAAGGCTAAACATACTTTAGGATCTTTCATTTGCAATGCCAAGGATGTCATCCCTCTGATGGATAGATCTGGTGTATACGAGGTCATGTGTTCGACTGCTGGCTGCTCCATAGCATACATAGGTCAAACTGGCAGAAAATTCAAAATTCGCATAAATGAGCACTGTAAGGAGATTGAAAGAGCATCAAGACTTCATTTGTCACCATCTAACATTAAATCCAACTTTTCTAGACACATATCAACCAATAATCATACTTTCAATCCAGAAACAAACACTAAACTCTTACACTTCTGTCAAAAAAGTAATAAGCTGGATTTGCTTGAAATTGTTGAGATTAATAAAAATTTTAATAATGCTAATATGAACTGTGTCAACGATCAAATAATTCATAGCAGCACAATCTTCTTTAATTCTCTAAACTTAAGATAACTAATCGAGCGTGTATCCCCTCAGGGGGCTGCGTGGGCCTGTCCTGCGTTGGCGGAGGATAGTTTGGGGCGTTCTTGGACCCCTACAGCTGCGGTTAACAAATTAGTGCACTGGCTATAGATTAGTCTCATGGGTTTCTCCCATCATTGAGATGTGATATTGCTGCTGAGGGGTCAATGGACGGATCCTCGTATTTTCTGTTTCCGTACTTGGCGGGACCGCTCCCTCTTGTTGGTGCTACAATGTTCTTAGTTCTTCTCTCATAGACACATTTTCACTCTTTCAATCTCCACTCAATATCTCCTTACCTACATAAGACAATTAACAATTTCAAAAAACAATAACATTCTTTTTTATACTTTACCTATGTGAATCTGCCCATATCTCTTTTTCCTTAATAAGATAAAAAACAAAATTTTCCCACTTCAATGTATCCGTTTGTGAATTTATATTATGAGTATTTCCCTTTAAACATCATTATATTCGATTTATATTCGATTTAAATCTCAAATTTCCCACCTAGTGTCAGTGCAGTGAACCTCAACTTAAAGTGCATGTTCTTGTGTAGAGAGAACTACCCTCCTATAAACATTTAATCTTCTTATTTTTAAAAAAGAAATTTTTAAAATTGTTAAAAACCATTAATTGAACAATTCTCTTATAGATGTCGCAGTCTTTTCTTTATTCAGGTATTTTATGCATTTAACAGTTACAAACTTTCAACTATCAGGTAATCTATTTTATAGACTCTGTAAACCTGACATTGAGTCACTCTAATTAGTCCGACACTTAATACACTTTTAATTCTATAATGATCGATTATTATTTAACACAACAGGGGCTGAGCCCCCTGTCCCAATTTAAATAATATAAAAAATAATAAAAAACTTAAAACATTTACTTTAAATTTTAATAATGTATTTATAATAAACATTTTTGAAAATTCCTTTTGAGGAATACATCTTTGACTAGTTAAGATGAAAAACTATTTTTTTCTTTTTTGATTTCTCCACATTATACTACCTACTTGAATAACGTTCCTTATAACAATATAAAATCCAAATTAAACTCATGCCACATATAACCATATTTCATCACTTTTAAGTACTAATTGATACAATAATATAATGAATATTTTTTAAACTGTGCTCATCTATTTATCCACCACGTTCAGCCAAACAAGTCTTCAACTAACAAAATTTCAATTGCCTAATAATCTTAAAAAGAGTTGCACTCATTTATTTGGGGCAACTACTAAAACCGAGACCAAACTCGATTTAGGTAAGTCCTTTATGGTGCCTGTTGTCATTGTACTTTCATAGATTTCTTTTATTTCCCCTGAAGATGACTGTTTGTACGGTCGAAACATGTAGGGGCAATTACTGTATAAAAATTTAATTTTTAAAATATATCATTTGTGGAGGAAGACAAGTTTTGGTTTTTATCTATATTACCTACTTCACTGTAAGGATGGACTACTTCTTCAAATTTATCAACTCTATATTGACATTGGCACATTCAAAGCCCTGATTATTTTAATCGATCAAATGAGTTGATCAGTGCCGGCACTTGAAATATTAAATATTCATACATTTATATTGAAGAGGAAAGAAAATTCCAAAATTCTTCACAAATATTTAATATTTTCCTTTACGCGTTTCGGTTTCTTAGCCCATTTTCAAAAGCTGTCTAAAAAGTTCAATTTTATATAACAATCTTAATTCAAAATCAAAATTATAAGGTATTACTTACATAATATAATCACAAACTTTATATTACGGACACAAAGAATTCCACCATGGCGAACACGGGTTAACTAATAACTAACTATATAAAATTGATCAACGTGATAAACCCAAAAAACATTTAAAAAATAAATAAAATATACCGAATGAGAGCGACATCTAGGTTGCACAAAAAGAGGTACGATTATTTAAACAAACATTTACTACTTAAACTCATTCACAATTTTCGCTGCTTCTCTGTAGTGGGCGTTGACAGGATCGTTCACTCAATCTGATTATTAATCTCTAATTTGGCTATTTCTATATTTTCTAAAAGATTCAGCTTATGGCCCTTATTCGCATTTTGTAGCATTTTAAAGTTGCCTTTAGTATTAAAATTATGTAGATTATCTCTTTAATGTAGGCCAAAAGCTCATCTCTTGTCATTAGGAGATTTCTGAGAGTTTAAATGTTCTTTTATTCTAATATTAAAACTACGTCCTGTCTGTCCAGCATATTTAGCTGTGCATAAGTTACAGGACAACAAATATACTCCACTTTTGTTAAGCACGTTAATTGAATCCTTTACTCTCAAGAATAAGCTACGTAAATTGTTTACTGATTTGTAAGCTATTTTATCTATTTAATGATTCAATTAGTTCACACATTTATTACGCAATCTAGCGCCAGTGTCATGGCCCTCCCTTTCAAGTGAATAACTTTAGTTTTCTTCCTTCGTTAGACATTTATAACCCCCTTTTAACAAAATCATTTAATTTGATCATTCATTGACAGATGTCGGTGTTCAGGTACTTTATGCGTCCAGTATCTACAATTGATAAGTGACATCCCGTATAGATTTTGTAAAACTGATATCGAGTTTTCTCTAATCTTTTAATTTGATTTCAACAACATTTTCGCGTTTTAAGATAATTATCATATCATAGCATACAATGGCATACTTGTCTTCAGATTAACCTCACTTTTTTAAGTCACGTTTAGTAGTTAACACGGTTGTGGTTAGTACAAACAATCTCAAATATTATAAACTAGAAATTAATAATAATAGGTCTGCTTCGACCATCACTTCCTGACAGTTTTAAACTGTTAAATACAATCGACCAGTTCTAGGAATTAACAAGGCATCCTGGGGTCTACATGCAATATTCATCTGGTAGACTCTATTTTTGATTAAAAACTAGTCCCGGGCTGCTGGTTGGAATAAGCCTAATGTCGTATCGCAACACATCTTTTTTTTTAAATATAAATAGGAATGGGAATACTTATTAATATTTTCAAGTTCAGCATAAAGGAAGGTATGTAAAACAAGTTATTTCGAACAGAATTCATGGCTCAATTTTTTCAAATGGTAAAAGTAACTTTGTCAATTCCAAGGGGAGTCAAGTGATGCATATTGAAAAATAGTGGTCCAATTTTCCCCGTAAAACTTTCTCAATCTTTTTTTGTTCTAAATTTCATTAAATAAATGTTACTTTAGGTTAGTGCGTCGATTGATTTTCAGTATAGCGAAATAAAGGGCTAGAAAGTCACCCATACACCGAAGTATTAATCTGTAATGAAATGCACTGATAAAAGGCGGTGTTCTGTCGAGCAGGGGCGTGCTTGTAGCCTTGGCTTGCAAGTGTAAAATAATATATTTTTTTAGTTTGTGCATGGAATTACATTCCTGCCAAAAAAAACGGACAAACTCAATCTTGTTTAAAGTCAACCTTAGACAACCTTCTAAGTTTTTTATGGATTTTCGTCTTTTTTTCCTTAAGTTGTAGGCGCTTTTATCTTAATAATTATCTAATATTGGTTCTGCCACGTTTTTAAATGAATTTGGTGTTATACAGGGTAGAACCAAAAGTTGCATTTCGCCCTAAATTTCTGAACACTCCGTGGAACTGTTTAACGACACAATAATGTATATTTGTATGAGAGTGTTAAACTTTTCATCATCGTAATCATGTCCTCACATTTTTTTTATTCATATCGCTAATTCTAAAAAGAAACACTAATTTTTAAAGGAGAATCTGCAGGTTTTAAATATACCAAAAATTTAAAACATCACATTTATATTTTAAACAAATAAGCAAACACTTATATTGTTAGTTTCAAATATACCAAAAATTTAAAACATCACATATATTTTAAACAAATAAGCAAACACTTATATTGTTAAATGCCTTCTCGTACTGTAATAACTGCTGTCAAGTGATAAGCACTGAACATAATAATTGACGATTGCCCTTTGAGGAATATTTTCTCACTCTTCAAGGAGATCGATTCAAATATCTGAAATGGTTTCTAGTTGTCGATTGCGAATAAGCCTCGCTTACATGCCCAATTGGGTTTAGATCAGGGCTATATGGCTTAATCGTTGAATATCTACTTCATCCAGTTAATCACTCTTGCGACATGGCCTGGCATTACTATACATTAAACGTCAACTTTTACCAACAAATGGAGCCAAGGAAATTACATGGTTCCCTAAACATTCCTTCATTTAATGGTTAGCAGTTAGAGCTCCTCTTTTAATTAAAACGAGGTCTGTACAGGCGTGCACTTAAATTTCCGCCGAAACCATGATACTGCCGCCTCCAAAAAGGATTCTTGGATATATTATCCAACGTTCAGAAAATCCGTCTCCTCTTATATATGCTCATTGCTCATGTCTATCCGGTGAACGCGATTCGTCTAATAACACACATTCCAACCCTTCGTTACTCCAGTCTCTATATTCACGGGCAAAATTTAATCATTGGGCGCGATGGGCTGTAAGTAAACATGGACAAGCAGCTGGTCTTCTTGACACGAATCCTTGTTCATTTAATTTACGACGTACGGTTCGTCCAGAAAGTCTTTTAATTAAATGAATTTTCAATAAGAGTAGATGTTACGATGACACTTCGCAGCAGCGTAAAGCAGTTGGAGCAGAGGTCTTCAAACTTTTTTTTTTATCTGATGGCCATGTTTGGGTTTTCCTATCGACTGGCTGCTCAGAGAAAATGGAAAGCAAAAATTTTAATGTAACTGGAATATAGCAAATAAACTCAAGACATGTTTATTAAACATATTTAATGTTATTGAGACTTTTGGCATTGCTTAGGTTTTACAAGTTTGACAATATCTGGTCTATTTCCGATGCAGCAATACGAGGGCTATTTTTGAGATATTTTACGTGGTTCATTCGGGTAAATAATTTCTCACATATATAATAATATGTGCTCTCAGGTAGTGACATCAGATTCAAAGCATGAAGCCGAATGTTCGCAAATTGGTTTGAATTAATATATAAAAAATCAAAAAGTTCACAGCTCTATTTTTATTTTAGTTCCGTATTGCACTGCAAATCTATCAGTTTCATTTGCAGATTTTCTGGAACATCTTCAACAGACAGAGTAAAATGCATAGCAAACAACTGTTTTGATTTTTCAATTTCTCTGAAGTCCTTAAATCTCGAAGTAAATTCTTCCTGTTATCAGTTATTCTGGAACTATATTTGTTCGGATCACCCCTCTTACAAATTGACAAGTTCAAAAAGTGTATCAAATTCTTTTTTCTGCGGCTGCATTTTACACAATTTAAGTTTAGCTTCACAATATTTTACGCTTTCATATAAGTTGAAATTTTCCTGACCTTGTAGCCATCCATTCAGGTCATTCAGATACAAAGTAAGATCGACTAGGAAACCAAAATCACTGAGCCATTATGGGTAGTCATAGAAGTCAACAGGATGTCCCTTGCTACCGAAGAACGTTTTAATTGGTTCTAAACAGACTAAGACTAAGATTAAATACCTGCTTCAACGTGTCTCCTCTACTAAGCCAACGGACATCCGAGAAGTTAACTACATCCGAAATTAAAGATTTATACTATATATGCGCACCACACAACAATCAAAGGCAGGCCGCGGGTTAAAGCAAAGTAACAAAATGACCATCTTACTGGTTTGTAGATCATGTTCTTCCTTAAGGAGTGGACGTTGTCTCTACTCACCGGTCTGACGAAAGCGATCGATTTCATCTTGTATAGTCCTCTTTGCCTAAGATATTTGCAATCTAGCATATATCATAGCCATCTTTATTAAATGCAACAGCTCGTGCAACATCTTCTGACCGCATATGAAGAAAAAACTTTAAATGCTAAATAACAGTACACTGACGTTTCTGATAAAATTACAAACAACATAAACACCAATGTTGCTTGATTCAAATATAATGACCTCATTTTTGCTATTGTTGATAATTTCATATTGTAACGTTGTTACTATCAGGTTGTTCTGGCTGTTTTACCTTGCGTCGTAGAATCGCAATTTAGTGGATCTACCTCCGTGCGCAGAACGATTTTTGATTTTAAGGTTTCTCGGCGACCGGGCGACCTTTCGATGGTGGCTTGGTTTTGACGGATGACTGTCATCGGAGTCACTTTAGTCAAACGATTCTAGAAGCTGGCCGAACTTTCTTGCCTTGTGGAGAAATCTGGGAAATCGTTACCCATCTTTGTGTTTTCCAACCTAAATCTAGATCGGGGCACATATATGGTAAGTTCGCAATGCATATTTTCCTGATTTATAAATATTGTTGAGAGATTTTTGGCACATAACCTAAAACTCCATTAGGCAATCCAAACCAGGTTATGTTTGCCTGCCATGGTCATATTGGATTCACAAGTGCTTCGAATATGGCCGTCGACGGCAAACGTCAGAAAAACTAACCTTTATTTTTGCGTGTATGTCAGTTTGACGTGTAAACCGCGATTTTGGTTTTGTGTATTTTATTAAGTTATTGTTGTTCAATATGTCTTTTTTTCTGTTATTTATATTTAATAATACTTAAAGTTGATGATGTTATTGGAGATGTTAACAATGGCAAGTGTATATATACACAGCACAGGACTCGACTGTAAACTAAGCATTAAATCCGTGTATATTTGCCGCATATTTGCCTTCAACGGCCATACTGAATTGTTCGTTGAATGTTTTTAGTTCTGTGGAATGAATTCAATATGGCCGCGGCTGGCAAATTGTTGTGGATCTAGCCACGAGCGTTGTGACTAAATTCACAAGAACCTTAAGTTTTAAACTAAGAAATAAAACTAACTCTTTTATACGAAGAAAAAGAAAACACTTTCGTTTATTTGTAAGAAATACGATTTTAAAATATTTTGGGAGCACAAGTTGTTCTTACAAATGTTCAGAAGTAACCTCTCTTCTCAAATTTCTAAGAGCTAACCTAAGGACTAATTTGGGCGTGCCTTTGAAAATGGGCGGTCTTAAATCAACTCAAAGCAAATCAAATAAAGCTTTCTTGTTATTTAGCAAGAATATGTTTTTAACAAAGAGTGATAAAGCCCATTTGCAAAGTTTACAATGTGATACAATAAACTAATTTAATAAAATGAGTAATTTCTCTAAAATGGAAAGTTTTGTTATGGTTAAATATTTCGATACCTGGCGTCTATCATAGAAATTAGTCTGTTCTGTTTGAAAAGGTTTTTAAATAAACAGTAATTAAAATTTAGAAGAGATAATAATAAACTTACAATAGAAGGGTCTGTCGCCGTTTTACTATCGTCTGGTATAATATCTAAGATAATTAGGTATCTATAAAAATAAGGTTGAATGACGTATTCTTACTAAAAATAAAGTATTGTACCTATACATATAAACTTATATACACATGTGGAAACATAGGGTTACAACACCTCCCACCTTAATGAGAGATTTTATGTAATCTAAATGGAGTAAAATCTCAAAACTTGACTTAAATACAATAATGAAATTTAAACTAAATTATTTCGTTAATAACCCTAATAATATGGTTCTTGACTAAGCTACATGTTGATAAGATCAATAAAGCTATTTAAATTAATATACCTAGTTACTCGTTACTAATTTAATGCACTTAAAAATAAATGGCGATATATAAAATCAGTATTTTTATCCTATATAGATATTATACATTTTAAATTTGTTTGGTTGGTCGCCTCGTGGGTGTATAACCAATGCTTTTACGTGGATGAACTTGTAAAGCAATACTTTCTTCCTCTGAATCGTCAGCATTGTTTATATTCTCCGAGGTTCTATTTCTATGAACATAACGTGTTACATATCTATCGTCGGCGAAAGATGGTTCTACATTTTGATTGACTCTAATGCAAAAATTTGGTATTATGCCACAACATGAATTTTTATTTTTTGGACAGCAACATTTTTTATATATCTTATAAACTATAAACAAAACAGTAATTATTGCTAAAATATATGCTAGAGTTGAAGTAAAAGTTGTGTAATGAGAAATTTCTTTCTTTTTTTGAATGTTATCTGCCAGCCTTTCTATGTCGTCCAGCTTATGACTAGCAATATTTAATTCTGGTATGTGTTTACTTAAGATTTTATAGTTTTCACTTAACAAAATTTCAGAAAAATTCATTTGGTTTGTTTTACCTTTTTCACAACACTCATCACTTATATCAACTGATGGAACAATTTCACTATACATCTCGGACTGATATGTGTTGTCGTGGGGCACCAACATTGCCGATGGACTGTAGGCCTTACATTGTTTCGCTAGTGTGACGCTACCACAATTTTTTAACATTAAATCTATCGGTTTATTTTTATTTACACAAGAAATAGTTAAAGTTTCTGTTTGAGGTACTGCAAATAACCAAGTGTTGCTTGTTAATAATTGAATAAAAATTCCTCTATCTGACATAACAATGCGTTTATCGCAATTTTCTGGTATTTTACTTGTACCTTGTAACAATTTTATCTCACAATTGTCTACGAGATGGGCAAGAGATACAGGTTTTTGTTGCTTACAAATAATTTTATTTTCTAGTAATTTAAGACAAGAAGTGTATTCGATATCTGAAATTTGTATAAACTGTTGTTTGCTTTCGTCAATTGCTATAAATTTAGATGAAGGGTGGATCAAAATAAATTCGTTTAATGCTATTAGTTTGGGAAATGGTGTTATTTTATATAAGTAAAATAATTGTGTTTCTACTAGTGGTATATTTATAATATATACTAAACGTTTATTTTCAAAGAAAACTTGTAACTCAACTATATTTAGGAACATATTTGCATTTGCTAAATCTAAAGGTGCGGGGAATTCCAGCCCATGAGGTAGAGATTCAGTTACTTGTCTTAATTCTTTTGTTAATTGAACAGGTGTGATAATAGCAGGGTGTAGTATACCTTTCTTTGAAACAAGGATTGCGTTAGTGAGTGACATAATTTCTAGTTGTAATTGATTTAGGATTATATTTGTTACTACTACATGATCTTCCAATACTGTTTTTAACGTTAAGAATTGTATATCTTTTTGGTTTTTGTTTAATTGTTTACCAATTTTTTCTATATTGCCCTTTAGGATGCTTTCATTAAAGTCTAAGGTGCCTATGGTATTGTTAAAATTCACTAGGGTGGATTGTACTATTTTTGTTTGTTCTTTTAATAGATGAAGTACCGAGGATTCATCTTTTGAAAATTCCGAAATTTTTTGGTCGTAATACTTTGCGTCGTCACTATCTAGAACTCCAAATAAAACTTTTGTAGCTTTACCTATTATATCAAACCATCCTCTTTTGTTTCTAGCAACAATTTTATGCCCTATTAGCTCATGCAAAACTTGTAATTCTCTATCAATTTTTTGTAGACTATACTTAGAGTGTTTTATAAAAGATTCACATATGTAATAGTGATATTGTGCATTTTCGTGGCCGCACAAATCTAAGGTTTTCCTATAATAATTATTTAAGCTTAAAAACTTATCGCTAAGATTATCTATATTTACAAAAGTTATTATTTTCCACTTGTTGTTGTAAAGCCGCATTTCTCCCAATTTCTCAAAATGGATGCCAGGGTTGTGGTCATAGTACGTTACGTTAAACTCAGGTTGAGCCATCGTTAAAACGAAAATATTAATGAAAAGGACAAATCTGAAAAGAGAAAAAGTATTGTTAGACATTTTTTTTTTTATTATTTTTTTTTTCTTTTTATTTTTTTTATCTTGTTTTATAAAAATATATTTTTTTTTTTTTTTTTTAGTCATAAAAGTGCTTTAATCTGTTTGCATGAATTGTTTGTTTATTTTTTCCTTTTTGAATAACATAATTTAGGTCAGAAATTTTATCTGTAATTATATATGGTCCTATCCATAATGAGGAAAGTTTTTTACTTCTGCCTCTACGGACAGACTCATCATATAGTAGTACCTTATCTCCTATTGTGAAATTTCTGGGAAAACTATGTTTGTCGTAATTATTTTTTGAAATATGTTTACTGTGAAGTAAATTTTCTCTGGCAATTTGCCTGGAATACTGCATTTTTTGTTTTAGATTTTCTATAAAGTCATCATATGTATAAGACATTTTTAAAGGTTGATTAATTGACGTTGGTAAAGTAGGACTAAAACCGAATAAAAGTTCAAAAGGTGAAAATTTTGTGGCTGTGTGTGTAGTTGTATTATAGGTAAATGTAGCAAATGGAATCCAGTTATCCCAATCTTGTTGCGTATCTGATATGAAATGTCGCAAATATTCCTCCAAAACCCTATGAGACCTCTCTAATGCCCCATTTGATTCTGGATGATAACTAGTTGTTTGAATTTTTTTTATTTTTAGCATTTTACACATATTTTTAAAAAGTTCACTTAAAAAATTTGTTCCTTGATCGGTAATTAATATTTCCGGTATTCCATAGAGACAAATTATATTTTTTACAAAATGATCTGCTACAGTAAGTGATTCTTGATTTATCATTGGAATGTTAATGTTATATTTTGTTAAGTCATCCTGGAAGGTAAGTATGTATTTATTGCCCGATTCCGTTTCAGGTAAAGGACCGACTACGTCAAGAAAACACCTTTCAAAAGGTTTAGATGCGGTAGTAGTTATTACCATTGGCATTTTAGTTTTTCGCGATAATTTATTTTTTTGACAAAATTTGCATTTTTTTATAAACCTTTTTACGTCTTTTTTCATACCTCTCCAGTTGTATAATTGTGCGAGTTTTTTATATGTACGAGATACTCCTTGGTGACCTGCTAACGGAGAATTATGGTATTCTTCTAGAATAGTGGTTTTATTTGACTCGGTAGGGTTTATTAAATTATTATTGTATATTGTTATTTCGACATCTATATTTGCGAAAAGGTATCTAAGCATTGGGTAGATTATTTCCCATTTGATTAACGGATTATAGTGGTGTTTAATTATTGAAAGTTTAGTTTTAGTGTTACTTACAATATTTCTGAGGTCAATTAAGCAGGACCAGATGTTTTCATAATTAGCGTCACTAAAAGTATTTTCATTATCGATTAGCAAAAACATATTGAGTTCCTGATAATGGAGAGCAGACGGGATATTAAGTTCGGTATTTTTATTAAAGCATTCAAAAAAAATTTTTACTTGTTGGTTATTTTCTAAGACTTTAAATTTTTCTTTGTCAAAATTTTTGGGTAAAAATAATACTATTGGGTCTGTTTCATTGGTTTGAAAATATGTCGTATTTTTTTCTTTTATTTTAGAGTTTAAAACAATATGATTTTTAAGATAACTTTGAAATTCGGTATAATCCGTAATTAGGTTTCTGTTAACAATATTAATTGTTCTACTTAATGCGTCGGCGTTTGTATTTTTCTTTCCGGCCTTATAAATTACTTCATAGTTATATTCTTCTAATTTTAATCTAAAACGTGTAAGTCGCGAGCCTGGGTCTTTTATGTTAAAAACATAAAGTAACGGTTTGTGATCTGTGACTATTTTAAATTTAGTGCCGAATACATATGGCCGAAAATGCTTTACTGCCCAGACTATTGCTGCTAACTCCTTTTCAGTGGTCGAGTAATTTTGTTCAGCCGCATTTAATGTTCTACTGGCGAATGCTATTGGTCGATCACTGTTAATTTTACCCTGGGACAAAATGGCGCCTATTGCATAATTACTAGCGTCTGTAGTAATTATGAATTCTTTAGAAAAATCGGGGTATTGAAGTACAGGTGGCGAGATTATACTTTGTTTGAGTGTTTGAAATGAAATACTGCATTCGTTATCCCATATAAATTTTTCATCTTTTTTTAATAGTTTGGTAAGAGGTTTAGCGATTTTTGCGAAATCTTGAATAAATTTCCTATAGTAGCCAACTAAACCTAAAAATGATTTTATATCTTTTGAATTTTTGGGTTGAGGAAATTTTGAGACGCATTCTACTTTTGCAGGATCGGGTTTAATGCCGTCCTCTGTGATAATATGTCCTAAATATAAACATTCTTTACGTAAAAATGAGCATTTTGATGGTTGAATTTTTAAGTTATGTTGCCTAAATCTTTGAAATATTTCGGTTAATCTCTGGTTATGTTCTGTTAAATTATTGGCATAAATTACTACATCGTCTAAATAAATGAAACATTTTAAACCATTAAGACCGCTTAAAACCGCATTCATTAATCGTTGAAAGGTTGCAGGAGCCCCCTTTAATCCGAATGGCATTCGATTGTATACGTAATGTCCGGTTGAAGTGCTAAATGCAGTTTTTAATTTATCTTTTTCATCCATTGGTACTTGGTGAAAACCATTAGCCAAGTCTAGGGTAGTAAAATAATTAGCTTTTCCGAGTTGATCAAGAATATCTGTAATGTTAGGGAGGGGAAACGCATCTGTACCTATCGTAATATCGTTAATTTTTCTGAAATCTACACATACGCGATATTTTGGTTCGCCCGACGGATCGGTTTTTTTAGGTACAACTAATAGAGGACTATTCCATGGGCTAGAAGAAGGTGAAATTATATCATCTTTTAACATTTGATCGGTCTGATTTTTTATTACTTCGCGATGTTTAAATGGTAATCTATAAGGTCTAATGTTAATTGGTCCTTTGGCGGAATCTGTTTGTATATTGTGTTTAACTGTGTTTGTGTGAGAGAGTTTATCACCTTCTAAATAAAAAATGTAGCTAAACTGACTACAAGTTTCCAATAATGAGGTAGTTTCTTCAGTATTTAAGCCTTCAAGATTAATAGCGTTTCTTAATTTATTTAAACGTTCGATATGATTAATATTATTTGTTTCGATAACATTATAATCATTAGAAATAAATGGTTCAATATTAACTCTTGGCATTGCTATTGTTAAAGTTTCGTCCGAAATATTTAGAATACTGACAAAACATTTATGGTTTTTCACTTTTGTTAAAGTAGACCCTAAATAAAGTTTATCAGAAATTTGTTTTAATTCTACTATTCCCTCAGTATTTGAAATATTTGCTAATGCAGGAATTATTGTTTCGCATCGCGCAGGAATAAAAATTTTACACGGTTCGGATGGTAAAATTTTAAAATAATTACCATTAAAGAACAACGTTTCTTTTTCATAATCGATTTTGGCTCTATATTTTTGCAAAAAGTCACGCCCTAAAAGACCGTCGTTTTTGATTGGTAAATTATCCGAAACAATGTGAAATGAATGTGTTACGGTTTTATTGTTTTCTAATTTGATTAAAATACAACAGGTACCTAAGGTGTAAATTGGTTGTTCGCTAATACCTTTTAATTCTACGATTATTTCTTTATTTATAATGGAGTGGTCCTTTAATTTACCTGCTTTTAAAAGAGAGACATCGGCACCCGTATCTAATAAAAGTTGCACTGTAGAATTATTTGTATCAGAAGTATTTATTTCAATTATATCTAGTTGTTTATGGTTTTCGGAAAGTAAAATTGTTTTGCACGAAATATTTGATTTTATGTTATTATTCAAAATATTTTTATTAGGCGTATCTGGAGAATAAAATGTATTATTATTATTTTTTGAACAGCTATTATAAGAAACCATTGTCGGCTGTTCGCGGCTATGGTTTACAATTCGTTTCCCGAACAATTTTCGCGAGGCGCGCTAGTTAGTGTGGTAGAATTGACGGGATTGTTTTGGGTTGACATTTGTGCTTGAACAGTTTGTACTTGTGGAATAAAAGATTCACTAGAATTTTGTTGATTGGGGTGATATTGATGTGAATGATTTTGTTCGTTAAAAGTTCTTTGTTGCATGGGGTATTTTTGATAATTGGCGTTCTCAAAAGAAAAATTTTGTTGATTAGAAAATCGATGCCTGTGGTCATTATGATTATTAGAACTACGATTATTATAATTTTGTTGATTATTATAATTGCGAGGATAATTGCTATTATTATTTGGAATTGAACGACTCATATTATTATTTGGCGTATAAGAATTATTTTCCCTAAAATAATCACGGCGGTTGTTATGTATTCCAGAATTACTAAATTTTCTTTGTTGTGAATAGAAATTTTGATGATTATTATTTGAATTAAAATTACTATTATTTTGATTATTTTCGAAGCGGTAAAGTTGTCTACACTGTGATGTAAAATGATTATTTTTGTGACAAAACATACACGAGCTTTGACTTTGGGGGGTCATAACATTTTGATTTCTACTTGGGCGATTTTGTGTGACATTAATATTTCTAAAATTTTGACTAGTTTTATATTTATCATTTTGCTCAAGTTCGAGTTCTATTGCCACTGAGATTGCCCTATCTAAATCGACGGTGTTTTCTGCTATTATTCGCATCTGCACTTTTTCGTCATGTAAACCCTTTCTAAAATTGCTTACTAACACAGACTGTAAACTATTTATAAGCACTTTAGCTTCATTTAAGTTATGATTTAAATTACAAGTTTCTTTGTACTTATTAAAAAGAGCTTGAATACGCTCTCCGTATTCTTTTATACTTTCCCTATAGTTTTGTTTAATGTTCATTAATAAATTTAAAAAATGTGAAGGAGGTCTCTTATCTGTAAAATGTTCAAGTAAAAAGTCTTTTATTGTTTCCCAGTTTTCAAATTCGTGATATTGAGTTACTTCTTGTGCTTTCCCTTTTAATTTCATTGCAAAAATTAACTCAGCTAACTTATTTTTTTCTGTTTCCTTAACAATTTTCATCATAGCGTCACAACTTTTAAGAAAGAAATTTAGTGAATTTGTATCGCCATGCCCATCAAAAGAGTCTATTTGGTTTAAAACGTCAAATGCATTTTTATCACTCATTTTTTTTTTTTTTGATTACTTAACTTAATGTAATAATAATAAATTGATAATTTGTCAGTATAATTTTAGTTGATTTGATAATTTTTTATAATAATAATTTGTTATTTGCAGTATCACAAAAGAAAAATATATTTTTATGTTGAAATCAAATACCTATCCTTAACCTAACACTAAAAAAGGTTACAAAGAAAATAGCGTCACACAGAAAACAAAGAAGGGACTTACTTGTTCATCCTGCACTACGTCTCCGATTTTCCAAAGCCTTGGCTAACCTGGATTCGTACTCCGCGTCGGGAATCTGCAGATGGTTGTGAACTAAGGTCGACTTCCGGCTGTAAAAGTCTGCTGCGTCTTGGCGCTCCTTCAAACTAATTCAGTTGATTTCTGTTTCCTTGGGGTCTTTGCTGCGTCTTGGCGCACCTTCAAATTGCCTCTGGACTTTCTTGCTTCCTTCTCTGAGACTTCTTGGATATTTGCTGCGTCTTGGCGCTCCTTCAAAAATCCGAAAAGTTTTCCGCTGCCACCAATGTTGTGGATCTAGCCACGAGCGTTGTGACTAAATTCACAAGAACCTTAAGTTTTAAACTAAGAAATAAAACTAACTCTTTTATACGAAGAAAAAGAAAACACTTTCGTTTATTTGTAAGAAATACGATTTTAAAATATTTTGGGAGCACAAGTTGTTCTTACAAATGTTCAGAAGTAACCTCTCTTCTCAAATTTCTAAGAGCTAACCTAAGGACTAATTTGGGCGTGCCTTTGAAAATGGGCGGTCTTAAATCAACTCAAAGCAAATCAAATAAAGCTTTCTTGTTATTTAGCAAGAATATGTTTTTAACAAAGAGTGATAAAGCCCATTTGCAAAGTTTACAATGTGATACAATAAACTAATTTAATAAAATGAGTAATTTCTCTAAAATGGAAAGTTTTGTTATGGTTAAATATTTCGATACCTGGCGTCTATCATAGAAATTAGTCTGTTCTGTTTGAAAAGGTTTTTAAATAAACAGTAATTAAAATTTAGAAGAGATAATTATAAACTTACAATAGAAGGGTCTGTCGCCGTTTTACTATCGTCTGGTATAATATCTAAGATAATTAGGTATCTATAAAAATAAGGTTGAATGACGTATTCTTACTAAAAATAAAGTATTGTACCTATACATATAAACTTATATACACATGTGGAAACATAGGGTTACAACAAAATCGTAATTTGACACATCGTTGGATTGCCTAATACTTTCTTGTAGGGCCAGTTTTGATTTAAGTTACGATTTAAGTCTAGTATTTTAACATCTTGACTGGGCAATTTAACTGTCTGAACGGAGGAAATATCAAATACGTTGTCCAACCCAACCGGCCCGACTTTCCGGCTAGATTGAGGTAGGAACATTAAAGGCATCCGTAAAGCCATTTGAGGGCCAACAGGATTGCTGCAAATCAACCAGCCACGGGGATCTGTGATAAGTACCCTTAGGATTAGACAGCACTAATTATTATTATTCGGTTTAATCCAGAAAGAGCCATAAGCAATTCTAACAGAATAAAATTTAATTAGCCATATAAGTAATTTACCTCGTTAAAACTCAGATATTATTATAGAGCGGTATTGTAAAGTGCTTGCAACTGCTGCGCTGTAATAGCGAGTAGGTAATTCAGCCAAACTTTTACTTTTGCTATCGAGCTACTTGGTAAATTAACAAAAGTTAATTAATTGTCAGTAATTTTCCCTATTTAAATTAAATTACTACACACTAATTTTGTGTTTTGTTTTGGCACTGTGTGTGGACCCTATTATCTCACTCACAGGAATTAGGTGTTGCTGTGTCAAGCTAGAGCTATAAGACACTGTGAGTGGGGCCCCAATTTTCATTCTTGGATCTTGGCTTGCACGGCAGTATCCTTTGGGGGCCACATACGTACACACTGTTGTTTATCAGGTCAGGGACCCTTTATAAGAACCACCCCGAACTGCAACTGCCCCATGCATTGAGCTAACTAAGGCAGGTGGTGGCCTCACATTTAATACCCTTTAACGAAAAACATCAATTGCATTTTGTCACCACCGATTAATGTTATAATATACAGGGTTTTTTACTTAAAAGTCCGAGAGCCTTTATCTCGAAAACGAATGGACATAATTTAATTTCGTAAAAAGCCGTTGCTAGGTAGAATCACATTGCATTTTTTAAGGATAACGGAAGAATACGACTCCTTCGACATCCTGGGTTTTAAAAATATAAATCGATTGCAGGAACCTCAAAAGTAGATATATTTGAAAGTACCTTAAATTTTACGACTTTTTTGTCATTTAGCCTTATTCGATTACTTCACTCGTTTTTAAGTAATACCTACAAGGTTTTAAGAAACTGTAAAACCTAATTTCTTTTAATTTTAGTAGGTACCTATGTGTCGTACATAAGGAAAGTTTGAACAAAATTGACTGAATTATTATTAGCCGAATAATTATTTTAGTTTCCATAGTTCCTGAAAAAATTGAATTAAAACCTTGTATTACTTCAAAATGAGTGAAGTAATCGAATTAGAGTAAATACCAAAAAAGTCTTAGCAACTAAATTACTTTCCAATATCTCTACTTTCAAAGTCCTTACAAACGATTTATATTTTTGAGGATTTAAATAAGAAACCCTGTATACCGGGTGTCCCGCTAAGGTCGGCTAGCGGCTGTATCTCGAAAACTATTTGTCCTACAGCTTTCACGAAAAAAAAAAATTATTATAAAAGTGACCCCTAGAAATATACGGAAATTATTTTCCACTTTGAAATTTTACTGCTTGATGGCGCATTCTCAAATCAAAATCAAAAAATGAGAATGCCTCTTAAAATCAATAGTGAAGGTAAGTTTTATGGGACGGTTTTGGACTCTACTGATAAAACTCTAAAAATTATTTATTTCATATTTTGACCTATCTCCTAAAATAAGGGGAGGGGGAGGCTTGACTCGTGTTGCAGAAGAAGTTCGATAACTCCCGAATGCGTTAACCGATTTTATCGAACTTGTTCTTGTTTTATAGCTATTTAATAGCCGAATTATAGTCTATAATAATACTTAACTTTTAGTTTAACACTGAACCGCCAGATGGCGTTTTTTAACCGCTTTAGTCGTTTACGCAATTTTCTATTAAAAGGTAAATGGGAGGCTAACTTTCTAATTTGCTGGTCTTATTAACCATAAAATTATCTAAAAAGTGGCGCAAACCGAAAGTCGATATCATTTTTCAAACTTAAATTATGAGCAAAAAAGAAATTAAATTAAAAAAAAATGTATTTCTAAGAAAATTTCAACAATTTTTTGCATCATCCAGTATTTATCAACCTAAACTAATAATTATTAACGTCTGAAAAAATATTGTCAACATTAGAGGTAGTTACGAACTAATAAAACATTTAATAATAGGCGTCGGCGTTCTTACTTTATTACTTAGCTTTTGTTCCAAAAAAAAAGAACTCATTACAAAATTAATGGAATTACAAAATTCGAGAAAAAAAAATTATTGATACCTTTTTGAACACATATTAATAAATATTGATTCTTTTTACAGTTAGTACTACTTTACGATTTTTTAAGCAAATGCTCAAAATTACCGCCATTATTGTCAATGCAACTTTGAAGTCTGCGACGTGTTACATCAACAGCACTTTCAATCTCTGCCACAAAAATAGACGCTATCGCATTTCGGATTCTACGAATCATGTCTTCTCGTGTGGTTGGCCGGGTCTGATAGACAATATCTTTAAGTCTTCCCCATAAATAAAAGTCCAAAACTGTTAAATCAAGGGATCTGGTTGGCCAGGGAAATAAGCTACCCCTTCCTATCCATTTGTTGGGAAACTGGATATTTAAATATTCCCTTACGTTAAACGCATAATGCGCAGGGCAACCATCTTGTTAAATCCACATGTTTAGACGAGTTTCTAATGGTACTTTATCCAAAAGATTCGGGAAATTATTTATTAAAAATTCTAAATACCTTGCTCCATTAAGAGTCTCTTCAAATATAAAAACAATAATTTTACCGTCAATAATGCCGCACCACACATTCACGCTGAATTGATTTTGGTGATCAATTTCTATCATCCAATGAGGATTATTTTCCGACCAGTAATGGCTGTTATGTAAGTTTACTTTACCTCTACTAGTGAAGGTAGCCTAATTTTTGTCCATTTTTGAGAATTTGATTTAAAAAATTTGGATTTTCTCTAGTCATTGCAAGCATCCAGTTGCAGAAATCTAACCTTCGGTCAAAATCAAGTGGCGTGAGCGCCTGATGAAGTTCAATATGATATGCACGTAATTTTTGTGCTTTCAGAATTCTATGAACAACCCATCGAGAAATGACCATATCTCTTTCTATGTCCCTAATACTGCGTTTAGGATAAGCTTCAATATAAGCAAGCACATTTATAATATTGTTTTCAATTCGAGTTCTGTGAATCCTGTTTTGGGCTTGTATCGGTCACACTTGTCCAGTTTCTCGCAACCGTCTTGCTAAACGCTTAAAAACCCTCCGCGAAAAATGCTTTCTCTCAGGATATCTTACAGCGTACTCTCGCGAGGCAATAACCGTATTTTCAAAACATTGAAAATAAACGGCCAGCATGTCATATGCTTCAGCAACAGAATAAGACATAACTTTCAAATTATTTAAACTGTTTTTTGATAGGAAAAATACAAAATGTATAAATCTTCACTTA
The DNA here is from genome assembly GCA_963920685.1 of Polydrusus tereticollis. NCBI lineage: Eukaryota > Metazoa > Arthropoda > Insecta > Coleoptera > Curculionidae > Polydrusus > Polydrusus tereticollis. The sequence goes on from OY987329.1 coordinate 39,423,295, forward strand.
TATTATTTATTCCACACTATAACAATTGTTTCGACACACAGTGTCTTCGTCAGATAGTAGAAACTGAATAACAAATTATCCTTTTACAATATAGAGCACACTCCCAAGTTTAGGTACCCTAATTTATGCTTAACAATAGAATTATGTTATTAAGGTATAAAACTTAAATTATGAATACACACCTTTTCCTAATTATTTTTATAAATTATATTATTGAACTATTGTTATGATTACATCTGGAAATACCGGCTGATTATAAATTTAACAGTGGGGAACTATTTAAGTCGAGCTGATCGTTTAATAAAATATCTAATTTTTTACATTTGTTAATTTCCATGCTTTCTAAGAAATTTAGTTTTATTGATTTGTTTTCTACGTGCAATATTTCAAGATTATCGTCAAAATTGTGTTGTTCGGTATTAAGATGTAACGCGTAATGGGAGTTGTTATGTTTTTTATTATAGCTTGTTTTGTGTTCTTTAAGTCTTTTTTCAAAATTTCTACCTGTTTGTCCTATGTAAATTTTAGTACAACTGCCACATTTTAGTTTATAAACTCCACATTTATGTTCTTTTTTAGTTTTGCTTTTGTTATTTTTGATTAGTTTTCCTAACTTATTATTAGTTTTATATGCGACTTTAAAATTTCGTTTCGTTAAGTGTTTTTTAGCAAGTAGTGTAAGTTTACCTGTATATGTTAGGGTTTTATAACTTAAGGTATCATTTTGTTTAACTATTGGATAAGCTAAGCTAATTGCTTTATTGTATTGTTTTTTGTTTATTATTCGGTCTATTATATAAGGTTGATAACCATTATTTATTGCTAATTGTTTAATTATATTTAACTCTTGGTTATAACTTTGCTCTGATAACGGAATGCTGATAAGCCTATGCACAAAAGAGTTAAAAGCGGCCATTTTATGAGAATAAGGATGACTAGAATTATTGTGTATCAAAATATCTGTGTGAGAAGGTTTGTGGTATATAGCAAAATTGTGCTTATTATTTTCTTTAGTAATTGTTAGGTCCAAGAAATTGATCGTATTGTTCTGTTCTACTTCAAGAGTAAAAGTTATGTTAGGATGTAAAGTATTGATAGAATTGAAAAAACTTTGAAGTTGGCGTTCCGTCCCGACAAAACAAGCTAGAATGTCATCAACATACCTATACCAGTATAGAAATCTACCACCACGAATATTTTTAAAGATTCTATTTTCGAGGTTGTCCATAAATATTTCAGCTAACAGCGGACTTAAAGGGTTTCCCATTATTAATCCTTCTGTTGATACATAAGTTTTGTTGTCAAATTCAAAATAATTTTGGTCTAAACATAATGAAAGCGTTTCTAAGATATCTTGAGTTATAATTGGATTTGTTTTATTTTTAATAAGTAAGCCTTCGACTAAGTGAATTACATCGTTGGGTGGTATACTAGGAAAAAGGTTTTGTACATCAAAAGAAATAATTTTGGCGTTGTTGGGGATATCTATGTTCTTGATCTTATTAACCAGTTCATAAGAATTTTTAATACTGAATTTTGACTCAAACTTACAATGCTTATTGATGATTTCAATAAGTGTAGTAGATAATTTCACTGAAGGTGCAGTGACGTAAGAAACCACTGGCCTAATGGGCATATTAATTTTATGCAGTTTAATTAAAGAATATAATTTTGGAGTTTGTGGGTTCATTACAGTAAGTTTATATTTTTCAGATTCATTAAATATGCTGGAGTCTTTTATACATTCTTTGACTAATTTTTGAAATATTGGTGTTGGGTCAGAATTCATTATTTGAAATTTGGCGGGATCTAGGAATGTGAGTGTTTTGGATATATATTCATCCTCATCTAAAGCTACTATTGTATTACCTTTGTCTGCACGCGTAAAAATAATGTTGTTTTCTATCGTTTTATTTTTTATTGATTTTACTATTTTATAGTCTCTCGAAAATTGACCGTTTAAGGTATTACTTTTATATGATGTTATGGTTCTTGCAATAATATGTTTATCAAAATTAGCATTTGGTAATTTATGTAGCGCTAGTTCACATTCAACTCCTAGATATTCCCTATTTTTTGCATTATCTTTGGGTTTTAAGTTATATTTAAAGCCTTTTTCTAACAACGTAGTTTCTTGACTATTAAAACTTACGTTTGTAAGGTTAACAAATCTATCATAAAAGACATGGTTTGTGAAATTCTTAGTTACTATATGTTTGTCGTTACTGTTGGTCTTAGTAATTAATTTATTTAGTTTTTGCTTCTGATTTGAAAATTTTTTATGAATGATTTGTTCTACCTGAGTTCTGATTTTTTGGTCAAAAATATCAAATTCTATACTATGTAATCTATAACTTAATTCACTGTGAATTACCTTAAGATAAACGTTGTAAATATCTCTCTTACTGTACTGTATCCCGCGGTCTAAAAGGCACCATTTTCTTAGTCCATACTGTTGGGCTTTCTTGGCTGAGTTAGTGGTGTTGTTGGTTCTGAAGTTCATATATCTCGGATGAACACTGAACTGGATGCACTTGTTGAAGTACCAAATATTTTGGGAGCATATTCTACATTTCAGCAGAAGTTTAAACTTCAGAACCAACAACACCACTAACTCAGCCAAGAAAGCCCAACAGTATGGACTAAGAAAATGGTGCCTTTTAGACCGCGGGATACAGTACAGTAAGAGAGATATTTACAACGTTTATCTTAAGGTAATTCACAGTGAATTAAGTTATAGATTACATAGTATAGAATTTGATATTTTTGACCAAAAAATCAGAACTCAGGTAGAACAAATCATTCATAAAAAATTTTCAAATCAGAAGCAAAAACTAAATAAATTAATTACTAAGACCAACAGTAACGACAAACATATAGTAACTAAGAATTTCACAAACCATGTCTTTTATGATAGATTTGTTAACCTTACAAACGTAAGTTTTAATAGTCAAGAAACTACGTTGTTAGAAAAAGGCTTTAAATATAACTTAAAACCCAAAGATAATGCAAAAAATAGGGAATATCTAGGAGTTGAATGTGAACTAGCGCTACATAAATTACCAAATGCTAATTTTGATAAACATATTATTGCAAGAACCATAACATCATATAAAAGTAATACCTTAAACGGTCAATTTTCGAGAGACTATAAAATAGTAAAATCAATAAAAAATAAAACGATAGAAAACAACATTATTTTTACGCGTGCAGACAAAGGTAATACAATAGTAGCTTTAGATGAGGATGAATATATATCCAAAACACTCACATTCCTAGATCCCGCCAAATTTCAAATAATGAATTCTGACCCAACACCAATATTTCAAAAATTAGTCAAAGAATGTATAAAAGACTCCAGCATATTTAATGAATCTGAAAAATATAAACTTACTGTAATGAACCCACAAACTCCAAAATTATATTCTTTAATTAAACTGCATAAAATTAATATGCCCATTAGGCCAGTGGTTTCTTACGTCACTGCACCTTCAGTAAAATTATCTACTACACTTATTGAAATCATCAATAAGCATTGTAAGTTTGAGTCAAAATTCAGTATTAAAAATTCTTATGAACTGGTTAATAAGATCAAGAACATAGATATCCCCAACAACGCCAAAATTATTTCTTTTGATGTACAAAACCTTTTTCCTAGTATACCACCCAACGATGTAATTCACTTAGTCGAAGGCTTACTTATTAAAAATAAAACAAATCCAATTATAACTCAAGATATCTTAGAAACGCTTTCATTATGTTTAGACCAAAATTATTTTGAATTTGACAACAAAACTTATGTATCAACAGAAGGATTAATAATGGGAAACCCTTTAAGTCCGCTGTTAGCTGAAATATTTATGGACAACCTCGAAAATAGAATCTTTAAAAATATTCGTGGTGGTAGATTTCTATACTGGTATAGGTATGTTGATGACATTCTAGCTTGTTTTGTCGGGACGGAACGCCAACTTCAAAGTTTTTTCAATTCTATCAATACTTTACATCCTAACATAACTTTTACTCTTGAAGTAGAACAGAACAATACGATCAATTTCTTGGACCTAACAATTACTAAAGAAAATAATAAGCACAATTTTGCTATATACCACAAACCTTCTCACACAGATATTTTGATACACAATAATTCTAGTCATCCTTATTCTCATAAAATGGCCGCTTTTAACTCTTTTGTGCATAGGCTTATCAGCATTCCGTTATCAGAGCAAAGTTATAACCAAGAGTTAAATATAATTAAACAATTAGCAATAAATAATGGTTATCAACCTTATATAATAGACCGAATAATAAACAAAAAACAATACAATAAAGCAATTAGCTTAGCTTATCCAATAGTTAAACAAAATGATACCTTAAGTTATAAAACCCTAACATATACAGGTAAACTTACACTACTTGCTAAAAAACACTTAACGAAACGAAATTTTAAAGTCGCATATAAAACTAATAATAAGTTAGGAAAACTAATCAAAAATAACAAAAGCAAAACTAAAAAAGAACATAAATGTGGAGTTTATAAACTAAAATGTGGCAGTTGTACTAAAATTTACATAGGACAAACAGGTAGAAATTTTGAAAAAAGACTTAAAGAACACAAAACAAGCTATAATAAAAAACATAACAACTCCCATTACGCGTTACATCTTAATACCGAACAACACAATTTTGACGATAATCTTGAAATATTGCACGTAGAAAACAAATCAATAAAACTAAATTTCTTAGAAAGCATGGAAATAAACAAATGTAAAAAATTAGATATTTTATTAAACGATCAGCTCGACTTAAATAGTTCCCCACTGTTAAATTTATAATCAGCCGGTATTTCCAGATGTAATCATAACAATAGTTCAATAATATAATTTATAAAAATAATTAGGAAAAGGTGTGTATTCATAATTTAAGTTTTATACCTTAATAACATAATTCTATTGTTAAGCATAAATTAGGGTACCTAAACTTGGGAGTGTGCTCTATATTGTAAAAGGATAATTTGTTATTCAGTTTCTACTATCTGACGAAGACACTGTGTGTCGAAACAATTGTTATAGTGTGGAATAAATAATATAAGTGAAGATTTATACATTTTGTATTTTTCCTATCAAGTTTCTATAATGGATCTTCATCAAGTAACGGCTACATCCATTGAATATATATTTAAACTGTTTTTAACAAGACATTAATAACATTAGACTAAAAAAAAACGAATTACTTACTAAAAGCGAAAACTAATGACAGCTAATTGTCAATATTATTGTTTCGATTTTCATGGCTTACTTATTTCTAAACATTTGTTACATGTATTGATATAATTTTTTTGCAAAAGCTGCAACTCCAAAGTTGCGTAACTTTTGATTACTTTCAGGCATTAATTTGTATTAGTTTTAGGTTAATAATACTGGATGTTGCAAAAAATTGTTGAAATTTTCTTAGAAATACATTTTTTTTTTAATTTAATTTGTTTTTTGCTCATAACTTAAGTTTGAAAAACGATATCGACTTTCGGTTTACGCCACTTTTTAGATAATTTTATAGGTAATAAGGCTAGCAAATTAGAAAGTTAGCCTCCCATTTACCTTTTAATAGAAAATTGCGTAAACGACTAAAGCGGTCAAAAAACGCCATCTGGCGGTTCAGGGTTAAACTAAAAGTTAAGTATTATTATAGACTATAATTCGGCTATTAAATAGCTACAAAACAAGAACAAGTTCGATAAAATCGGTTAACGTATTCGGGAGTTATCGAACTTCTTCTGCAACACGCGTCAAGCCTCCCCCTCCCCTTATTTTAGGAGATAGGTTAAATAATTTTTAGAGTTTTATCAGTAGAGTCCAAAACCGTCCCATAAACCTTACCTTCACTATTGATTTTAAGAGGCATTCTCATTTTTTGATTTTGATTTGAGAATGCGCCATCTAGCGGTAAAATTTGAAATTGGAAAATAATTTCCTTATATTTCTAGGGGTCACTTTTATAATAATTTTTTTTTCGTGAAAGCTGTAGGACAAATAGTTTTCGAAATACAGCCGCTAGCCGACCTTAGCGGGACACCCGGTATATTACTATAATATCAGAATAAAGATATTTATATCAATCAAAAAAAAAATGTTAAATAATTATGAGGCTTAAAAATCTTCAAAAAAGAGACATTACTGTGTCGTAAAATACTTTCACAAAGTTTTCAGAAATTTAGGGCAAAATGCAACTTTTCGTCCCAAACTGTATAACATCAAAACCATTAAAATTAATGTTAGATAATGATAAAGACAAAAGCGCCTACAGCCTGAGGAAAAAATAATCAAAATCAATGTTAAGCCTAAAAAGCTATTTAAGATTAACTTTGAACCAAACTTTGTCTGGCTTTTGTTTGTCCAGGAGTATACAGTATAGAGAGTAGCAAAAAAGTCGCGCATAATGCCTGTAACTTTTAAATTACCTCGTATACGAAAAAGTGACCTTTATGAAAGTTGTTCACCACATTTCTACCTGCATGAATTCTTTCTGCAATTTCTGGTTTGGTTGCCATAGAGACCAACTTACTTTTTTTAAGTTTAACACCCTGCATATGATTTTATATTTGGATTCTACTGAGAAAACTCTGAGTTTTTTATATTTCAAATTTTAACTGCAAGCGTTTCCGAGACAAAGACAGTTCAAAAATGAAAAACTTCCTAATTATAATAATTCCTACCTAATACCCACCAGTTGAGTCGAGCTGTTTTCATGACAGCGACCTAAGAGGTGTCAATTTTTAATACCCGTTTAGTTTTCGGTTGCCTGGTTTCTAATTTGTTTACACTATGGTTCATCTTAATGAGAAACAACGAGTTGAAATTTTAATAATGAGCGGCTACGGAAATATGAAGAGATCGCAAGATCAGGTTTGTCAACTTTTCAATGAATTATATCCAAATAGGCCTCCAATAAATCAGTCAACCGTGTGTCGAGTGGTAAAGAAATTTCGAGAAACAGGCATTGTTAGGGAAGCCGCTAGATCTGGTCCACCTAAAACAGCAAGCGGAGGAGACGAAGCTTTGGATATCATGTTCTCAATACATGAAAATCCAACACAATCATCCAGGCTAATGGCAATGGATTTTAATGTGTCTCATCACTCAGTGAAATATTTGTTTAAGTAGGAGAAGTTGCATCCCTACAAGAAAAGTTGGTGCACGAGTTAAGCGAGGACGATTTTAATAGAAGAGCTGAATTTTGTAAGCTGATGATGGAAAGATGCAATAACGATAATGACTTCGCAACAAAAATCATTTTCTCGGATGAAGCTACTTCGTGAACTATGTTGAAACTTATTGAGGTGATTTTTAAATAATGTTGAAATTATATTAAAATACTATTAGCTTCTTAAATATATTATTATTAATTTTCAATAAATGTATTTACTACAAGGGTTTCCTTGCTAACAAATATTAAATTATAATTAAGCAGCTGTATGTGGCAATACCGTAAACTACTTAAGGTTTTTTGCCCGCGTTCTATCGGCAGCTACAGATCAATGTATTGACCTATAGCAACCTACGATCTAGCATGTTTGCGAGTGTGGAAAGCTTGCGTCTCGATCTTCATATTCCTAGGTTGTCGGTGCCTTAGTTCAGTTAACTGTTTAGATATGTTTTTCAACATTTTCTCGGATTAAGCTACTTTCTATTAAATTGCATTGTCAATAGACACAATTATCGTTATTGGTCTGCTGAGAATACTTACTGGTTCCAGGAAGGTCATAAAGGTCCGAAAAAGTTAATGTTTGGGCGAGCATAGTTGGTAGACATATTTTGGGACCTTTTCATAGATGGTAATTTGAAGGGCGAAAAATATATGGACCTCCTTAGGAATTACATATTTCCTTCTTACAGAATGGTTTTACCTGGTGTAAAAATAGCATAAACGAACAGGTATGCTTCCAGCAAGATAGAGCACCTGCGCCCTATGCGGCAAATGTTAGACAATACATAAGCAAACAATTTACAGGACGTTGGATAGGCACAAGAGGTGTTATTGACTGGCCAGCGCGATCCCCGGACTTAACCCCGCTCGACTTCTTTTTGTGAAGACACTTAAAGAACAAAGTCTACGTTAACCGTCCAAATTACTTAGAATCTTTAAAAGTCAGAATCAGTGCTGAAATTCGAGCCATTTTAGAGGACTTCCTTTTAAGCGACGTAGACGGGTTCAGGGATCGACTAGCGCTCTGCTTAGCAGAAAATCGTGGTCATTTTGAGCACCTGTTCCACTGAAAAGATTTCACTTGTTTATTATTCCGATGTTAAGTTGTTCAATTTCCTAGGCTATTTACTTTGTTATTATAAAGTTTGTTACAATTTTAAATAAGTAAAAACTTAAAATACAAATAATTCAGAGTTGTTCCAGTACAATCCAAATATGCAATCATATGCAGGGTATTCCATTTAAAAAAAGTAAGTTGGTCTCTATAGCAACCAAACCAGAAATGACAGAAAAAATTTTTGCAGGTAGAAATGTGGTGAATAACTTACTGAATAACTTTTATTAAGGTAATTTTTTCGTATACGAGGTAATTCAAAAGTTACAGGCATTATGCGCGAATTTTTTGCCACTCTGTATATTAAAAAACAGTCAAATTATAGTCAAAAATACGGGTAAGTTATCGTTCGTAATATTACCTGCTATTAAAAAATACACAACGAGAGTGCCCTAGAAGGTTAATTCCTGTGAAATCTTTTAATTAAACATTTAGAAGGAAAACGGTGCTAGCGTTGGAAAATTTATTGCCCATGGTTGCTTGCATCAACATTGTTCTTTCATTTATATTTTAATACTCTTTTGGTTAACGACGGAAAATTTGTCGTTTCAAATCATTCCCGTTTAGATTGATATAGGTAGTCTTTAATAACAAATAATTAAATTGAATTGAATTCAATTCAAAAAGTGTTTATTTAGGCAGGGTCAGCCTAAAACATCTCAGAAATTAAAAAATAAATTAGATGTTATTAAAAATCTCGAAATAAAAATAAAGCATTTTGATTACTATTACTTTATTCCATTATAATAGTATGCGATATTAAAAATAATTGGGTTTTAGAAAAATGTTTATTTGAAAAACAAAAATGCAAAAAAAAACAAAGAAAAATAAAAGTAAACAATTTTTTGACCTGAAATTGTATATAAAAGGCATTTATCACTAAATATTTTTTAAAATTTTTAACCAAAAAGGATTGTCTTCTATCAGTAAAAATATGTTTATACAAAGAGAAGCTTCTTTCAACATCTACTGATGTAATCGGACAATACTGCAAAGGTAGTAAAATATAAGGCCAAGGTACAACTTCGTTGGATGGACCTTCATAAACGCTTTTTACTGCAGTAATGTATCTAAACCCTTCATTCTTTTTTACAGTTACATCCAGTTTGTTTCTTATTTGACCTCCTACTTTACCGGGAATGTTCTAACATTTAGCGGAACAAGTTTCAACAATGCTAATTGAGTCTCTTAAACTTAAATTTCTACTCTCTAACGAGGATATTATGTTCGGTATAAAACTGAAACTAACCTTAATAACAACAAGATCTTTAACTACACTTGCACTTTTTAACAAGTCTTTACTTTGCACAACACACTGCGAATCGTCATCTAAATCCAAAATTAGTTCTTTAATTGCTTCAAAATGTTCTGCGTAGAATTTTGCGACCTTGATTCATGTTTCCCACGGTGTAATTATAGGTTCTGGAGGTAAACTAACTCCTGGTAATATCTCCTTATACTTCTGCACTCGTAGAAGTGCCTTTAGAAACACTTTTTATATTTTAAATTAATTTATTTACTAAAAGATATTCAGTTCTGACGGTTTCTGCGACTCGGTTTATACCATGTAAAAGACAAGTCATATGTACCATATTGGGGTAAAGGATTCCTAAGTTTTGGTCTACTTTTACCATATACGGTGCTGCATCAGATAAAAGCACTAAAAACTTCACATCTGGCACTATATTTGGTAAGAAAAAGGTCGACACGGACTGAATAAATTGGGTTACGGTCACATTAATAGTTTTGTCTAGCTACTTAGAAGCTGTTAAATATTGGTTTGTTGCTTTATCTTCTTGAAGTGCTCCAATCATAAGATGTGCGATATATCTGCTAGAAGCATCTGTGCTTTCATCAACAATAATGTAAAAAATTTTATCACCCAATGAAGCTCTAATTTCTTCTAAAACGGTTTCGTATGCTCATTGTTCGTTCTAAGCGTGAATTCGTCAGGAATGGTCTGTTGACAGTATTTTTTGCAAAAATCCTCTAAATTGCGGATGTTGCAATTTTTGTAAGGGCATGTTTGCTGCGACCAAGGCCTTGCGTAAGTCTTTTTGAACATTTTCCTTTTCAGACTTCGATTTTTCTCTAACATTTTGGAATGCGTTTCTTACACTCAGCTTAACTGGCTCAAATTTCATTTTTTATAATTTTGATTTATGCAGCGGTGTTTGCAAATGTTGGTCGATTTGGAACATTTTTTCACAAACAATAATTTTTGCACAAGCTTTACAGTGGACTATTTTTCCACTAAACTCTAACTCTGGGAAATTTTTAATCCACGAGGACGTTTTCGCCACTTTAGACATTTTGAACACAAATTTAAAATCACTAGTTTCACACTAAAAATACTGAAATCTTTCGACAAACTAAAACAGAAGTACGTATTACAACCCAATATAAATACAGTTTTTATAGTTTGGTAGAAGTCCATAAGTGGAGTGTAAATATATCTGAATGATAGTTGAAGGAAAGTCTTCTCCACAAGAAAAGTGCAATTTCATTTATTCAAATGTATGATGCACTTCGGCAATGTATATTACCATCATCAGATACAAGCAGTTAATAACATTACAGTTCTTTAAAAAACAGCACAATACAATACATTGCCGAAATGCATCATACATTTGAATAAATGAAATTGCATTTTTCTTGTGGAGAAGACTTTCCTTCAACTATCATTCAAATAAATACAGTTTGTTAAGCAGTTAATAATAAGGCATTATTAAATGACAATAAGTAACCCCTAACAATGTACCTGCAAACCCTGGAAACCCCCAATAAATATCTTGTGTATACCCAAAATGTAAATATTAATTATTATATAATTATCTTCAAATTTGAAAATCCCTGAAACAAGTGCCGGAATGGACATTAAACCTATGAGTTTACGAGTTTTCATGACCGGGCGTAATTAATTTTTCGATAATGCCAAAAACATAAAAATATGCTCATACCATAATAATGTTGGAAAAATATGCATTTTATTATAAAATTGACAAAATATGCAAAAAATGCATGTACATATGCACTTTGCATAATAATATATTCCGCCCTTTATTTATTAGTAATTTATTTTAAATAGTTCGATAAGGAATTAAATAAAAAACTGGAACGATAGAAGAAATCACCTATGAAACCAGATATGGAATTAATCCTGCACCGTTCTTGGTCTTATAAACGCATCATCGGCAAATGTTAGTTTTTCGTAAAAATGGGTTGAGGGTATGGGAACCCTTGCAAAAAACGGAAAAGATGAACATCATCCATTTTTTCATTTTGAACAAACCAAATTACAAATATTACGATCTCTTCATCCGACATACACCGCAAACGTAATACTCGCGTTCTTCATGACTTGTAGTCTGTGTTGGTTTTGGGCCTTTAGACGGGTCATAACCTACATTATCATAGTTACAAAGAGATATACATAGTATGTTTTCGCTGTGTTTTTTTTCAATAAATTATGGTTTCTTAAGCATTATTACATAAAAAAGGTCTCTTGGATATTTGGTCATATTCTACCACTTTGGAGATAAATAGTATACTATGAACCAAGAGATTAAAGTGACTCATTTAATTCCGCGGTTTGTCAAATTTTCTTTTGCACTTTCGGAAACAGTATAACTAAAATTAGCCTTAAAATGTTCTAGTGTTTGACCTCAGAGAAAAACAAACTAGGGAAAAAAACACTTATGTCATAATCGGTTTACAGTAGCTTCTTATAAGCTCTATTCACTTAAGTCCCTCAAAGTCACTCTATTTGAAATAGAAGTCAAATTTTAGCAACGGCCAATATAAATATTTATTTCTTATGTCGTGTTAGTCCCTTGGCTACTTGGATTTATAAATGCAAGATCCTCTTACTTTGGTGGATAATGGATACTTAAAGTTAAAAGATAAATAAGTGAAATTAATGTAATAACAAAGTGCTAGTATTAGATATGACATAAAAGTTTTGAAGGTTTAAATTAGAAAGTTATCATTAAAAGAATAAGTAAAAGTCAAACCCTGTTTAACAGGGCCTTGCACAAGACGGAAACTGTCAGACCTACACCGTAAAAATGACTAGTCTGATCTGGCAGCCACATAGACCTACATCCAGAACATTGCCCCAGACTTGGAATTTCCGCAAGGTCTGTGCAGCAACCTCTCACAACTAACTAAATTTACCCTATGAGCATTGTTAAAGTGTAATAAAAAATCTTACGAGTACCTGTGGTTGCTCAATAAGTATACTAGCCGCTCAGGCATAGATAAGTTAAAATATTAAAGTTACCAGCGTTAAAGTTTCAAGTATTTCGCTGGGAAACAAAAATATTTACTGTATAATAATAAATTGTAACTTTATTTAGAACAAAATTAGCTGTAACAGACAACCTAACATTTTGAACTACTAGAGACTCTTGTGACGTCTTAACGCTATGTCGCCATATGCGCACATACAATGCACAAGTTCTGTACATAATATGGGCGCAAAACTTAATCGAACCACTGTATATAGAACAATATGCAAATGCAAAATATTAAGATTTTAAGTTGAATAAGTTTTTAAAGAGAAATGATCACAAAGTATATGATTTAATAATTTGTAGTGAGGTTCGTTACCCTAATTGTATCACAGTTACTCAGGTGTTCACAGAAAAGGCTTATCTCGATAATAGCATACACGCCACGGGAAATATTATAGCAAAGGTTGATTTCACGCTTTCCTGTCACCTACTGAGTACTTCCAAGGTTCCGTACTACTCAATAAAAATGTTAATTAGCTGAAACTCTATGTGCTACCCAAAGTTCATGAAGACTCGATCTTCAGTACGACACACACACATAGTCTCTCAAACAGTCATCGTAGATACTGCTACACTGCTAGTCTCCAAAAATTCAAATAATACATGGCAACTGGCACGACCCGCGTCCAGGCAGCTCCAATAAAAGAAAACTAGTACTCTAGTTTGAACTTGGACTTTAAGCCCCGACCAAAAAAACCCTAAAATCAAATTTTAGATGTACAACATGAAAGAGAAAATTTTCATAAGATCTATCGAGGGTAATTACATGCTAAAGTTTATACTTACCTCAAATAACTAACGAGGGTTCCATTCCACAAAATGTCGTCCAGGCCCGCTTGTTGAAGTTGATTGATACGCGTTTTAAATCGGCATTCCGCCCAAGAAATAGACAAACTAGAATGCCATATCCTTTTCAATGCATTTGTGAAAGTTTTATCGGCACCACATAACCTTTCCTGCCAAAAAAAACTAAAATTTGGGAGCTACATTAACAAACGTGCTTTCACTTCAAGCGTCCATTGTCTAAAGGGCCGGATATTGTTCCCTCTTCTCCATGATTACCAAAAATGGTCGACAAATTTTAGTTATACCGATCCATGAAAACTATAATCACTTTAACAGCATGAAAAAAGTAAGGCAACCTACGCCAACCAACGCAACCACAAAAATACGCCTCAATTAACCAGACGTGATCGTGAAAATCCACAGAAGTGTCAGTTTGACACTGACCTGCCTAACAAACTATCGATTTTAAACAGCTGAATTACAACAGCCAAAATATTTTACCTACATCTTATATACAAGGTTAAAAAGTTATTTCTATTGATAGCTTAAAAAGTTGACTAATTACTAATCAATTAAAACAATGATTTCAAATAAGACCTGTCTACAAGTAGTATGAAACAAAATAACAGAAGTCGGTCCACTTGTCTCTGTCTTACAAGATACAAAACATTCATGGAATATAGAAATTATCAACAAATCAAACTGATTTAAGTGAAACTATTGGCTAATAACAGGTAATTAAATTAGTAATCAATATTTAAGGTGAGATTCTACATAGGTACTTTAACAATTTAAAACCGAAAACTTAACATAGATAATGAAATCATGAAAAAGCAATTTTCGAACGGTAACAGGTGTTAACGGGCCGTGCCGAGGAGTGTATATACGATGTTAGTCACAAACGGTATCCTGCGAGAACCTGGCGTAACTTGTTTGCAAAACAAAAATCGCCTTAGCTAGGTAAGGGCGCCCTGCCTAGGCTGAACCCTAATTTTATCCCGAATCGTGGGAATAGATGTGGACACAATAGATTCTAAAGAAGGGAAAGTAAACATTAGTAGTTCGGGATAGATAAAAGTAAACTCAGTGAACAGAAGAGATCCATTATCAAGTACCTCATCTAGAGTAAGGGGTAAGTTGGATTCAGAAATAATACTTCTGGATGACGAAGAAACGGCGAGTAATAGGTGTGATAAAAATAAAGAGGAAGTGACAAAAAACCCTTTCGAGAGAAGAGACTCCATTGAGAGGTCACCCGCAATAACAAGATGTAACTTATTCAGCAAAGAGAAGGTATTAAAGAAAGGAGAACGATGCATACAAGTAAGGATTCCTATGAAGTAGAAAAATCAAGGTACGGTAGTGGTCCCAGGATAGAGCCTTGGGGTACTCCAGATGTTGCAATTTAATCAATAGATATAACCCCACCATAAGCCACAAACTGTTTTCGATCTACCAAGTGTGGTTTAAAAAATAACAATAGAGTGTCTGAAAAGCCAAAAGTTTTAAGTTTCTGTAGCAAAATAATGTGATCAAGCCGATCGAAAGCTTTGGAGAAATCCGTATATATAACGTCTGTTTAGCGGCGCTGGTCAATTGCCTCGGCCAAGAACTGAGTAATACACATTAAATTAGTGGTTGTCGATCGACCCTTAACAAATCCATGTTGTACAGGACAGAATTTTTAACATTTGAAAAAATAATATTATGTAACAGTAACTCAAAAACTTTAGAAAAATTAAAAATTATTGAGAAAGGCCTATAGTTGGAGATATCCATTTTATCACCTTTTTTGAAGACTGGACAAACTTTGAAGCATTTCCAGATATTTGGCATTTTACACAAGTTAAGATATTTGTTAAATATTATTGATAGAGGATGAGCAAACACTCCTGCGCAGTCTCTGACGACGATCGCAGGTATTTTATCCGGACCAGTGGTTAACTTGGGTATAACCTGCCTAATTGCGTTAAAAACTTCAGTCTCGTTAAAACTGGTAATATTTATACTAGATGTGGATAAATTTGGCTCATTTGTGGAAGAATCAGAGGACATCAGATACGAGCGACTAAAGAAATCGGCAAAAGCATTGACAATATCATCAGAGTTGGATAACGTGGAGTTGCCGAGATGCATTCCGCGAGCAACTCCCGCAGAGCCTTTTCTGGAGTCAACAAACGCCCAGAATTTAGTAGGATCCTGATTTACGCTATTTTCGATTCTAAGCATAAACACCTTGTACGATTTATGAATGTCAGTTTTTATTTGACGCCTTAATCGAGAAAATATTTCATAGGCTAACCCATCGCCAGCTCGTTTATATTTCCGTCATTCAATAGTTTTCAGTCGAATATTGCGTTTAATGTTAATCGTAAACCAAGGCAGGTAGGTACGACGATTTAATACACCAAACTTTGAGACGCACATCTCAAATACGTCATAGATTTTATCATAAAATAATTTACAACAATCTTCAAGATCAGCTGAATGATTAAGAAAAGACCAGTCAATATTTAGTAGTAAATCATACATAACCTGATAATTAGCTTTACGGAAATTATACTGGCCTGTCTGGTTCTTGGGAATATGATCGTTTAAATTAATACTTATATTATAGGGAAATGAATTACATAACGAAGGGTGAGGGTCGTCAATTCTAGCGATAATTATGTCGGACCTGTTGACATTACAATGTCGGTAAAAATTACAAAATCTAGCAGTCTGTTTTCAGCGTTTAAAACAGAATTAGATTGAATTAGTCGTGTTAAATTAAAAAAATTATTTATAGCATTCACATAGTTATCTGATCTCTCATTCCTTATAAAAAAACTTGCATAATTAGTAATGTTAAAACCACCTAAAAGTATGTCACCTTTACCTAAAAAATCTAAGGAAGATACAAATTCAAACAGGTTTTGATATTCATCAATTTTTAAGTTGGGTGGTATATATAATAATAAAATATATAAGCTTTCCTCTCAGAAGAAACCTTAACACCTACTATATAAATCAATTTAGGTATATTTGCATCGACAAGGCCTAAATCAAGAGGTTCACACAGATATCGGTTGGTCACAGCTAGCAACACCCCGCCGCCACGACCACAACCAGTAGCGGCAAAGTCACGACGAAATAAATTTACTGTGTGGTGACGACCGTGCTGCACAGAAGATGGGAGTTGATTGCTATTGTCCGGTTAGGAAGTCCAAACTAAGCCGATCGCAAGCAATGTAAAAAATGTATGTAAAAAATAATTTAACTGTTGAAGAGATTAACTTTAATTTTAATATAAATGAAGCATTGGAATTCCTTATCTTAAAAACCAAAGACTTGCTTTTGCCGTGTTTTATAGACCACCAACACAAACTTTAATAATTTTGTTTCAGATTTAGATACAATTTTTTCCAATTTATATCCTACAGATAATGAAGTTTTTTGTCTTGGGGATTTTAATGTCAATTTAATGAATCTTGATAATCCTTTAACTTCTCTGTTTAAAAGTTATAACTGCCAGCAAATTATAAATGAACCTATAAGGATAAATAATATAGATAATAAGATCAAAATATTTAATGACCTAATTTTATTTTTGTTTAATGTACATGCTCCTATCAAACAATCTCGTATTACCAAACCTAGGGCACCTTGGTTAACTGCCAATCCTAAAATATTTATTAATTATAAACAATTGAGGAACTTAACATTAACAATGGTTAGAAGAGCAAAGAGTATTTGGATTCATTACATTTGGAGGGAAGAAACCCACGTAAGACTTGGGGAGCGTTAAGGAATTTTAATATTACTTCTCATAAAAACTTTTGTATTCCCAATAGTTTAGCTGATCCTAATAATATTAATAATTTTTTTGGGGCATTTTTGCAGAACGTATCTGATTGTAGTAATAAAGTTAATTTTTATAGTGATAACTGATAACTTATACAATGACAATGTTGACAAATTTAGTTTCAATTTAGCGGAAGTATCAGATATACATAACATCTTAAATAGTATTCAGACTAATGCAACAGGGGTTGATGAGGTGTCCATTTATTGATAAATATATTACTCATATTATAAATTGTTGCAAGTAAATTATTTTCCTGATCTGTGGAAGATATCGATTGGTAAGCCGCTGCCAAAGATTTCTAATCCTGCAAGCTTTAATGATCTTAGAATTATTAGTATTTTACCTGCACTCTCTAAAATTTAAGGAAAATTATTATTTCATCAAATGTACGAGTATTGCATAAAAAATAAAATAATCCCTGATACCCAATGTGGATTTAGAAAAAATTTCAGTACTTCTTTAGCTCTAATTAATGTAATTGATGACGTAGTTCGTGCTAGTGATAAAAAACTAAACAGTGCACTAATATTA
Source organism: Polydrusus tereticollis (assembly GCA_963920685.1). Lineage (NCBI taxonomy): Eukaryota > Metazoa > Arthropoda > Insecta > Coleoptera > Curculionidae > Polydrusus > Polydrusus tereticollis. Next base: position 39,441,071 of record OY987329.1, read on the forward strand.
TTAGACTTTTCTAAAGCATTCGATACCATCAATCATCAACTTCTAGTATCAAAATTAAAATTTTATGGCTTCCAAAAAGAATCTTGTTTAACAATTGAATCATATCTTTCTAATCGTTACCAAAAAATATTTTCTGATAATAAGTACTCGGAACAGGTTAGGATATTATCGGGCGTTCCGCAAGGCTCTATATTGGGCCCTTTACTTTTTCTTATCTACACTTCCGATATTCTTAGATCATTGAAATATTGTAAAGTTCAGGCGTATGCTGATGACACACAGATATATTACTGTTTTGATTTTGAGGACAATATTAATGCTGAAGCCTTTATTAATGAAGACTTAGAGACTTTAACTCGGCTTGCTTCTGCTCACAATTTAAAATTAAATCCCTCGAAATCCTACCTTATGTTGTTTGGTAATAAAGGTAAAGTTGAATATCTTAAGAATAATATAAATATAGTATTGAATGGTATAAAGCTGTCGGTAGTGAAATCTGCAAAAAACTTAGGAATAGTTTTGGATAGCGAATTAAGATTTCGTGATCATTTAAAAAAAATAAACCAAAAGTCTTACATGGCCCTAAAAATACTCTACAACAATAGACATATTTTAAATTTTAAATTAAAAAAGACACTTTGCGAATCATTAGTGCTCTCAAATTTTAATTATTGCGATTTTGTTTACGGTTACTGTTTAGATAACGTAAGTAAGTCTCGTATTCAAAAGGTACAAAACGCTTGTGCTCGATTCATCTTTGGTCTTAGAAAATATGATCACATCTCGCATACATTTTTGGAACTAAATAGGTTAAAGATGGATTCCCGTAGGCTTCTACATTTTTGCACTTTTATTTATAAAATTTTGAATGAACCGAATTCTCCTGTCTCTGTCCGCGAACGCCTAGTCCCCCGCTGTAACGTTCATTCCGTCAACATACGCTATAGGGGCACAGTATAACGGAGTTCCGTTATACTGTGATAGGGGTAGATTGACTCGACCTCACCATCAGAGTGCCCTGTTTCAGAGGTCGTTTACTTACAATGCTGTAAAAGCTTATAACTCCTTACCTAATAACTTGATTGGTTTAAGTGTTGAACTATTTAAAATAAAATATAGAAAGCATCTTTTAGCTTTATAAGCTTAACAATTTTTTTTTTGGTTCACTCCATTTTACCTTGGTACGATCAGATATGTTGAATTTTCTGGTTTAATTTGTCCAATGCTTGTCGGCAGGCTGTCGATTAGAATAGTTATTTTAATTAAACTAAAACTACTTATTTTAAATTTCCCGAATGATCATTGTTTTACTTCTTTATTAATTTTATATTTCATATTATGTAAATATCTTATTTTTTTAAGTTTGTTGTTGTGGCATGGTTCAGTAGAGTAGCTACTAAAGCTAGACTGCGCCATGCTACCTCAATAGATATATATATATATATTTAAGTTCTATTGTACGTAACATAAAATTGTAATTTCTTTTTTTTTCCTGTAATATAAAGGCATTATTTATTTATTTATTTATTTAAGTCTGTAAGCAGTGCATGTCCTCAAATCTCAGGCGGCATGTTCTGTATTAATAGTTCCGTTAACTACACACAAAAGGAGATAAAAGACAAAAGTACCAAACTAAGAAGAAAATCGGAGGAACTGTCATGGCACTTTATAAAAGTACGGTTGGACGAGCACAAATTCGACTTGGAGGATAGAAGACCTGAGGTACATTATAAAGGATCAAAACCCAAAATGGTAGACCCAAGGCCTCTCACCTGATCTTCCCTAGTTCCCCCTAGGAGCGCTTCTACGTCTTATAGACTAAAAGCCTCTCTCCTGAGTACTTACCCGTCCACTGATCCCCCGGAGACGTAGTTCAAATGGCCATTAATTTAGGTGAGTATGTTAGTTGCTATGTTCGTAAAGAAATAATATTATTCCACAAGTAATTGCGTTGAAAACTGTGATAAAGACTTTTAAAATGCGGTGAGACTGCAACCTCCTCGGCAACCTCAGAACGCACCACTTTCTAACTGCTTGTCTAGCAAAAACTTTTTCTGTTATGTGTTGTTTGTTTTGCAAATACTAACAACTGGTTGAACTGTAAAACTTCAGTTTAAAAATACATATTCTGCTTAGTATTTTTCCAATAAATAAACATTAACAAAACTAATGTTTTTAAAAGCATAAAGTGTAAGTAATCCGATCAAGGGTCAAGAGATAAACCCGCTTTGGCTAATTAGGACAGGCCAGTCGAATGTGCAAATTTGTTTCCCTTTATTAAAAACTTAACGCTATTTAAACACATTTAGTTTGCTTACGTTTAATCACAAAAAGGTAACCTAGTTTTTAATGAGATCAAAAAGGATGAGTTCTTTTTAGAAATAACTTCTAATTTAGAATTTATTATATTATATTTATACTTATACTTTATCATTTTCCAATGGTACGTGGTGCCCCACAAAATAAATTGACGCTATAATAATGCAGTGTTGCCGAAATTATTGATGATGGCAGTATCGCCATCCGAGAAGTTATAAGAGAAAGGTGATTAGTTGACAGTAACAGCTACCAATTTTTCGTCTAAAAAAATTATCAGAACTGTATCATCGAAGGTATAAAATACAACAAAACCCTTTTCCATACAGGGTGTTATTTAAGTACGTAGTCAAACTTCAAGGGGTGATTCTTTAACACGTTAGCTGACACGTGGTCCGCCGTTTACCCATGTCGTATAGTTCGTACTGCGCCGGAACTCATAATTATCATCTAGTTAGTGCTAACTTATCTTTGAATTATTAATAAAAAAAACGACTTTTTTTTAAAACTTTGTCACCCTGTATGCAAAGTTTTCTACTTGAAATTTATTCAGAAATGCGCCCTTAGAATTACGGCCTATTATTAAGTAATACCCTGTATATTATAAAACCAAATATATGGTTTAAAAGATAATAAAATCCTAAATAAAAAACGTATTCCTCATCTGAGTCTATAAACCACACCGGTTGGTCACAATTTTTATTAAACATTTTTGTTATCATTAAAGCAGTTTCTCCAATGGGTTCAAAGAAGACCGAAGAGATTAATTCATGATATTAAATGAAGCTCTGATACTCTACAGAAATTTGAAAACTACTCAGCTAATTCAGGATCTAATTTTGAAGTTTTACAAACACATAATAAAAGTGTAAAACTCTTAATAAAAACAATCCCCTATCCAACAGTCGCATAATGAGCCAAGCTCAACTATTTTTAAGCTCTACGCAATACTAGTTAACTTCTTTCTAAAATAAAAGGAACTTGAACTACTCCATCTCATTTAACTTCTATTGTAGCTTATCCTTATCAGAAAAACAATAATTTAAATATTCGAATATAATACAGTACTTACCGTTGCTTGCTAAAAGTTAAATATTAGTCAATTACCTATTACGGTCATCTTGTGTTCGTCCTAATTTTAGTTTGTTTAAAAGTCTTCTTGTTTTGATTTATTTATAGGACAAATCAAATACAAACGGGACAAACCCAAAAAAAGTGTTCACACAAAAATATAAGGTACCTCAACTTAGTTTAAGACTAAATGCTAACACGTGTGCTCCTTATAAAATAGATGTGAAAATACAAATGTTCTATTATCTATTAATATGAGCTTCTTGAAGCTATAAACCATTTCAAATTAGTAATAAAAGTGTTCAGGGAACAAGAAAAAATACTAACCTCTGAGAGATTACATGAATTATTACATGTTTTCAGGCATCTATTGAAAGGAGAATTTAAGTAATAATTAGTGTGAGACGAATTTAGGTAAAAATTATTATTTATTCTGGTATTATAAGTTGGTACTGTACCACTTCAGTGAGCTACCGTGCACACCGACCTCAGCAAGTCTAACCAACATAATGTTATGAGTTATCTTATAGAACGCCTTACTGAAATCAGTGTACACAGCGTTTACCTGAATATGGCCATTTAGGTGTCTTAATATATATTCAGAATACAGATTATAAGTTAGTTAATAGTTAGTAAGTAAGATAATAAGTTAGTTTCAACTAAACGATGTAAAGAAATCTGTGTTGCTTGATATTTATCAAGTTTTTAACGTCAAAATATAAAAAGTCCTTGATGATTCCTTCAAATATTTTTGATAAAATTGGTAGCTTTGATATAGGCCTATATTTTCCAATATACTTATTAAGCATTACCGGCTTTTGATATAGGAACTTTGAATGCTTATTTCCACACTTGTGGAAAAGTACCTTCCTGCAACGACCTGTTAAAGATAGGAAAAATAGGTTGTCCCTTCATATGGCATGTTATCAGGGCCCGTAGGTTTATCAGATAGTGAGGATATTTTATCTTCAATTTTTTGTTTATCAGTTTTGTATATAGGTAGGTATGATATTGTTTTCCTGAGTTAAAAGAAGGGTCTGTACATTACTTGATGTTTTAAAGATAGAAGACAAGTACTCCCAGAAAGTATCACATATTGACTGGCAGTCCTTAATTGGTATGTTATTATAAATAATAGTATTTATTGAAACTGGAGTCTTTCCTTTCGTGTTTACAAAACGCCTTAGATGTTTAGTATTTTCGATCGCGCTCTAAAAATTTTAAAAGTTAATATTATTGTTAAATTTCTTCTACTTTGTACGATGCTTTTCTTTCCCGTAATTACCCTGATTGTACGTAGACTAAACCATGGTGAAAATTTCCTGTAAAAGCTAGAATTTTTAGGAACGTAGTAACTAATGATATTATTAAGAATCAAATAAAATCATCAACCAATAAAAGATGTGCTATCGCTTAATAAACTAAAGTTACGATCGGAATAATTATTCCGTTTGCACAATTTATTTTCGTTATCATATACCCATCTAATTTGAGGGTGATTAAAGTCACCATGGAAAACAACAACATCGTTTGAATTTCAGAAGAAATTTCACCGAATTCTGAACAAAACGAATAAATAGCAATGACATCATTTGGTGGGAGATAAATACGACCAACATGACACTTTAAATTATCATCCTCGGGAACGCTGGTGACCCAGATATCTTCAGCGTCATATGCTAGTTCTTGAATATAACTAGTAAAGTTTTTATCCACAGCGATAAGACAACCACCACTTAAAGAGCTGTCCTCGCGATCACAACGATAAACGTTGTAGCGGACAAAGATGATTCAGGAAATTATTCAACCATGTCTCCGTAAGACAGAGCACGTTACGTTTACTTAGAAGAGAATTTTTGTAAATTAATAGTTGTTAGTTTGGATTTAAGCCCTGTAACATTTTGATAATAGAATGACAGATCCATAGGTTCGCTTTTACGATTATAAAATAGATGTTAAGGTCACCTACTTAATTTTTGTTTTTACGTCCTCTCCGGAGGAGATGTTTATAACTGAAGAGCTATCAGATTTTCTACTTTTCGACCATTTCGTGCCCAAACGTATTTGAAACCATTTTGCTTCACCACGTCCTTGGCTTGTTTTAGAATTAGTTTTCTCCTATCGAACAGGTATTCAATAATAAAAAGATCATCGGAAATGTTATCAACTGAAAGGCCAGGGCCGCTTTGAGTGGGTATAGAAAGTTTCCTACTTTTAAGCGCCGCAAGCACCTCGTCTGTTTTGAATTTTCTCGCTAATTTATAGACGATCGGTTTCACTCGGTCATTGGATACCTCGAAAAACGTGATCTATATCGGATTTGGTGATTACGCAACCCGAGCTTTCGCCAATTTTTTTTTAAACAATGATGGTAGATTTTCATTTGAATTTTCAGGTATACCTTGTATTTCGATATTTTCGGTTTCGTTTTCCAGTTTTTATCGGTTCGAGATATCAGTGAGTTTACTTCATTCTTAAGATAAATGTTCTCTTTGGTGATGGCTTGTATTTGTTTAATTTGCTTATTAAATTTTTTGAGTATACTCTCAAATGAACTCAGTTGATCACTACAGAAGTTGACTAAAGTGAGGACGTCCCTATGCTATGAGCGCAATAACTTAATATCCGCTTGTATACTATCTAGTATTAGATAGGTACCTGAGGATTCTGAAAGCTTCTTATCATCACAACCAGGATCCTCCACTTAAGCTCCATTAATCGATTTATGTTTTGATGCATCAGAGCGACAGCTGAAACAATACCAATATGCATCGGGTTGCAAAAATTTACCATGATAGAATGAATTGCATGGACCGACATATTTTAACCTAGGTGTTTTACTTGTTATTGTTGTCGTACAAAGTTCACAGCTAGCACAACGGAATCTCCTCGGTGGTACCGATAAGGTTTATGTCGATTGTCGATTAGCAGGGTTTATCGTGAATGCTATACTAATTTACGGATATAATTATTAAAGACACTAATATTGACTGTTATATGCAGTTTCAACCGATAGCAAATTGTAGTAACTTACCAGCGATATAAAAAAACAATAATTAAAGTTAATTTTATGCCATGAAAACTTATAGGGGAACGAGGGGCAGAAGGGCATACTTAAACTTAATGCATTTATTTCTAGCATAAATATGCAAATGTTTAGTCCATATAAAGACCATGCCGTTTTTTAATGGTTAAGGATTATTCAATTTTGGAAGATGTATCGCTAAGGTAATAATTTCTTTTTGTGGGTTAGAAAATTATGTCAAAATTACCGTTCTGCCCCTACATCGGGACAGAAGGACACCCCCGTGGGGCGGAACGGTCACCATATGAAAACGAAATTATAAATGCTTATTTTACGTGGACAATCAGTTAAGGATATTAAAACTAAGTGAGTATATTTATTGCAAAAATCAGCTATAAAAATAAATGTACCAAGACGTTAATAACTGAAAATTCTTGTTATAAAACTTCGCAAGCAAGTAAAATTCGTTGACAAATAAAGTTACAATATTCTTAACATAAAAAGATTTCTTAAATTATTTTAAAAATCAAGCCCGATTTGCAAAGTTCACAGGTAAGAACAGTCTCATCGTCGCCATACAACCCTGCGCAAGAATTATGGGCCGGTCCATTTTTTACAAACAGAACATGCAATCCAACCCTCTGTAGACTGTGAATAAAACTCTGCACAATAAAGACATTCTGCCTCATCAGCTTCACTTTCACTAGACAAACTTTCTATTATTTTTTTCTTCTGAACAATTTGCATCCTCACGACTCTACTCATTGTTCCTTTGTTAACTTCTTTTAAAATATCTTCTTCATTAGATTTTATATTTTCAGTAGGACTGCTTCCAATTTTTTTCTGTACCTTCATTCTTTTCGCTAAGTCTTGTTGCGAAATGGCTTGCTCCAGTTCGTCATTATATGGAGTGGAGGATAAAATAGCCGTCTTACCTCTTTTCCTTGAAACCCTTTTAGTGGCCTCTAAAACCTTTGGAATTGGCAAAATATCTGTTGGAGATTACAATCAAAGCTACTATTTACACTTTTAGCAATACTATCTGGTGCATTGTTACTTATTTTGTCATTTTGAGAAATATTTCTATGCTTCGTAAATTGGGGTTGCATTTTTTAACTACTAGGTTGATCACACAAACATTGAGGATAATTTTCTGAACGGCCAAGGAGATTGTCATTACCATCGGTGTTGTCCGTTTGTAGATTTTCTGCGTTCATATCAGCGGTTACGTGGATTGGTATGCCAGATGTGGGGGATGGCATAAAATCAGAATATGTAAAAACACTTCCGTCAACGGGCCATATTCCAGTCTTGCGGAAACCAATGATTGCAGTTTTCATCCTTGCTGCTTCTAAATATGCCGCCCCAGATAGAGAAGAGATTTGATTTAGTGTGATAACGATAACCTTAGAAGGATTGCTTCTTAACCATTTTCTAGTCTCATATTAGTAATATCTGGTTAATGGCTTCATAAAACTGACATCTAGGGGTTGGATCTTGTGTGACGAATAAGGTGGCAAACATAAAAGTATTACGCCATTTTCACGAGCAATCTTAATCAGATCCAGATTTTTTGTATGAGTTGAATGACCGTCTAGTGCAAGAAGAGCTGGATTTTCTTTACTAGCTTTTGAAAACCCAATGAACCGCTTAAACCAAACAAAAATAGTTCTTGGATCACAAAAGAACTTTACTTACTTTCACTTAATTCTATCGTTGATCCAGGAGGTAATCCAAGTTCAAATGTTGGTTGCCTTCGCTTGCGTGGATATATTATTAGCATCGGAGGTACGAAAGATCCTGTTGCTGAGAAACAGATTTCGTCTGTTACAGTCTCTCCTCTTTCAGATGAGGTAAGTGCACCTACTTGGCGTTTTCCTTTCTTAGCAATTATTTTGGAATGATTTTTTGGATTGACTTGAACGCCGGTCTCATCGCAGTTGTAGATACGATCACCGGTCAGTTTATATTTATCTACAGTTTCAGTGAGCAGTATAAAAAATTGGGACACAGCAATGCGATTGAAACTCATGGCTCGGGCACCTGATGTTACTTCAGGTTTTCGCAAGCTTAATGTTGGATGCCTTGAAAGAAACTTCTCAATTCAATCCGGTCCAGCCATTTGATTGGTGATATTAAAATTATGACTGCAGCCATTTTGCTTGGCGAGTTGGAATGCCAGTCGTCGAAAATCACACATGGTTAGTCCAAACAATCTCGACTCCATGGTTTTTAAATATTCTACAAGCTCGAGCTCTTGCTCAGCTGTAAAAACTTTTTTGAATTTCCCGTCGGTTTTATCAATTCTGGAGGTTTCGCTGTGTGTTCCTTTCTTCTGGACATACCTTTTTATTATGCCGAGAGGAACATTATACTGTTGAAATGCATTCTTTAAACCCATTTCACCATGAGCAACAGCACTGACTGCGTTTCCCATTGCAGCAATATCCCATGACCGTCGTCGAGTTTTCCTAACCATTCGAACCATCTGAAATGGAAAAAAAGTGAATTTTTTAGTATTGCCTTATCCGTGCTGTTGTCTTTGGTAACAGAACCGTTGTTTCTACTATAATTTTTTTAAATACATATATAATCTCAGAAGAAATTTATTTACTCGGGGCGGAATGGCACCCATATACATTCCGCCCCGGACCATTCTGCCCCAAGCGTAGCTCAGAGGTATTTTCTAAAATAAATGAGATTTATAATCGAGATAAAAGTGAAAGATGATGTCAACTGACATCTAATATTACATCAGACATAAAACATTAAAGACAATGAAAATAAATTATTTTCTGTGAACTTACCTCTGGATAAAACTTGGAAAGAATTCGAACACAGAGCACATAATTAGCACGCCGGTAGTCTGCGCACGACTGAGGCTGCTTCTGCTTGACCTTTCTCACGATAAAAGAGATGGAGCCAAGGTCCGTGTCATTAGGCGTTTTCACTTCGATACAACCAGTATTGTCGCTTTTAGGTCGGGTATAGCATTGTACCCAGGTATTATATTCCTCCCCTCGTTCCCCTAACTTTGTAGGAGCGCAAATGTAGGTTACACTTTCGTTTGCGATCGGGTGTAAGTATTTCAAAAATTTCTAAATTTGACTTTTATGATTATAGAGTACGTTTAATGATGCTTGTATACTGTTGTTTTAATTTGTGCCGCGTTGACTATCCCAGATGCTGTATTTTAGTTTTTAAGCACTTTTCACCTCGGTTTTGTACCTTATTAGTTCAGTTCATTACTAAAGGCTATCCATGAAGATTGTCGAATCTATTCAGAGCGAAATAGAGTAATAAAACAGGATGTGCTAGTAATCATATCATAACAGTAATACCATTTTTAATAACTTATATGCAACAAATAATAGCTGAAAGCTGAAATAAAACAGTTCTCTAAAGAACTGTATACAGAATTGCTACCATGATACGTACTGGGTATAAACCCGGGTAGTAATCATCAAAATTATCATACAGAGTGCAATTTAATCAAATAGTCTTATTGGGAATAAAAACGATTTTATACGTAATGAGTCATATATCAAATATATAACGTTTTATTTATTGCACACATTGTGATTATTGCCTTTATAAAACGTTTTGGTACCTTTATGCAACATGTCCAAAATAGCCGATGACAATCGCGTTCGCGTTTCAAGTAGTTTCAACGAGTCAGTGTTATTTCAGACTCTCTAATAACATGTACTGGGCGGATGATTTCTCGGAAAAGTATTCGAAATTAAGGATATATTAAAATAATGTGCTATGGATTGTGCTGGTATTACACCCTCTTAAGGTAAGTTCTTGCTTTTAAATAGTTTTTTTGAAATAATCTATTATTTTTACAAAGAAAATACGTTTAATTTTTTTGTCACGGCATAACCCAACAAACATTTTAAGTTAAATTTACCTTTATTCGACCTCTAAACGGGTCAAATATTTTGCATGACCAATTATATATAGGGACAATTTACCTACATTTGTTTTCCTATTGCCCAATGTGGGGAAAGAAACTAAAGTAATTTGAAGGTCGAAAATAGGTTGATAGGGTTTTTGTGTCCAATAAGCTAAAACGAAGTAAAATAAATATAGACCTATTTTACGTCTAAATGTGGAAAGTGAGACCAACCTTTTGACCTAAACATAACCTAAAGAGGAGCAATAAGACACTAGACAAAAATACAGAGAAAACATATCATATCTGGCGTTGGAAAGAAAAGACAACAACTTATGCCAACACTTCCCACAGGACAAAATAAATTATAAAATGGAGTTCGACTTAAGTAGATATTTGGAATGGCCGCTTACTATAACTTCAACAATAAAGTGATTTAATTAAGTTTTATCGTTTTTCTGGACCGAAATTTGGATGCGAAAGAAATGTGATTGTGAATTATGGTGATGATACTTCGAAAAACAAAACGCGCCCATAAAATATGCGTTTTTCTATGCATTATTACAATAATTTTAAATATTTTTACCATTAACCTTAAAACAGAGTTCATTATAAACATTATATGTAAAAAAACTTTCGTTGACGAAAGATATCGTAGTCTAATGGATTTTCCACTCACCTTATGTAATTCTTAAAATTTTAATTATTGTTTTTTATAGTTGTCGATGAACAGGAAAACTAATAATAATTATTAAATATGGCCGTTTTTATATTTTTAACCTTAAAGTTATTTTTTCCTTTATTATTAACTGTACAAGCATTGTTAGCCTTTGAGGTTAATCAGAAAGTAATGAAGTAACTTTGGGAACAATTTATTTGGCAAAATTATCCAAAATATTACTTGTTTATAAAACTACATTGTCAGTAAATTATTTGGACTTTTTTTAGGCAATAATTAGGTAATGTTTACCTAGCGTCATAGCCAAATAATTCCTTAAATATGAATACATATATTAAATAACAATTAAGTAAATTATGACTTAATCATATTCCTTATTAGGATTAAATATTTTTAATGTCTCAAAGAGGTAATTTATTTGTAGTTTTTAACTAGGTAAATTAAACTAAAAGTAGATTTCCCTATAACAAATTATTTAAGTTGTAGATATCCAAATATTGACTTAGATTTTAGAGTTCGAATCTTTTGTGACTTTTAAGAAAACATTTAAGGCAAAAATAAGCAAATATTTGCCAATTTAGGATTATTTTCCTTTCGTTCTGGTCTACGTTACTTAATATGTTTGTTGGGAAGGCTTTGGATTTTACCCCTATTATTTTTTAATTAATTTTAAAATACGTTATGTTGCAAAAATTGTAATTGTAAATACATTTTTGTATTCTACGCCATAAAAACCGGGTTATAGGTAGCATTATAGAAGCACAAATAGAATATTGCTAAACATATTAGGGGCTAAATTATTATATCTTATTTTAGGACGTGAATCAGTGACGAGGCTTTTCCATAATCAGGCGATGGAGAGATGGCTTGTATTTTAAAACTAATCCAAGGGAAAGAAAACTACACCTATAGCAGCATTCGTTCAAGCCCGATTCCAATGGCGTCCACATAGTTTTGATGATTGTCTTACCACTAAGCTGGCGCAAATACGAATTGCAAAGTATTCGCATATCTACTATAGAATTTAAAAAAATATACGTCGGTGTTCGTACCATTTTAAAATTAGGACAAGGTCAATTTGGTGTTTGTAAATTGCTTTGTAAATATATTGTTTCTAATAAGATTGTACAAGTACACATAAACACATCATTCATTTTTATAAAACTGAATTATTTCCACAGCCGCTAAGGCACATACCCAATATAATAACGTTTGATAAAGAAAATAAAACAAGTTTTAACAGTTATGAAATACCTAGTAGAGGCAGGTTTTATAGTGCCAAACAAATAATTCTTAATGGAAATAAGACGTGTTACTATAAATCAATACCATATTACGGATATAAAGCAGCCTTATTACCGTTATATACCTGTCTGAGCAGTCTCTGGCGTATAAAGGTTATAAGCAGATGCTGCTGTCCCAAATCGTATTAAATGATTATATAAAGGTCATGAGAATTCTTATAAAGAGTAAAAAACTTCTTGGTCAGTGTAAGACTGGAAAACGTTGGCAATTTTTAATAATATATAAAGCTGAAGGACCAATTCGATTTGTTTTTAACCCGCAACTAATATTAAATTTAAATCCAAAAGTAATAAAACATTTGTAAAAAAACTATAGTATTAAACCAGTGTGTTTTAAATATTTCTCCTTGAGATGAATTGCTCTACTTAATCCTATTAAGCATTAGCCAACATTACACGCCCAACTAGCAAAGATATTTTATAATTTTTAACTGTCCGTGCTATTTTATTTTATAATTGCTTAATTACTGCTCATCGAACGCAATCTTGTTTTATTAAAATTGCCAGTGAGATAATCAAGCTTTCAAGAAGTATTTTGCTTTATAAGGTAGTCGTAAGAACGTTCTTAGAGCAAAAATACAAAACAGTTTTACGACAAATTTTAATACTGTTTTATAAACGTTTACATAACAATTTTATACGACATTTTAGCTTACCGGACAAATTTGTTTTATAGAAGATTTATACTGGTGTTATCTGATACTGATACATTCGTTTGCAAACATATAATAAATTGTTTTATTAGCGCTATGTGAAACATTTATAAAAATTAATTTATTAATATTTTCGTTCCGATATTTTTGACGTCTAAAGCATATTGCACTCAGATAGTACCTTAAAAAAATTATTATATAATTATCATGAACACTGTCATAATAAAAACTATATATAATAATTATAAAACACAAAAATGTTTGTAAAGATACAAAAGCATTTATTAATACATTTATAAAACGAATAAGACATTCTTGCTCGCCAATCGCCATTAATATATTTGATCTTACAGTGACAATAATAAATAATACCACCCGCGTGGCCTTTATTATGAATTCGCAAGTAAGTAAATGGAAAAAAGTTAAGAAAAAGTGGTGCATTTTACGGAAAAGTTGACTTGAAAAAGAATAACAGTTAAGAATGAGGTTAAGTTTTTAAAACATAAGCAGATGTTGCGCCAGACACAAATTAGCGCTGTTGTTGCTGCATCTGTGAAATATCAGAGAAAAAATTATTTTCTAACTGATGCAGCCGGAGCATTTAAGCAACATTTATATAACCGTTTTGTTAATGTTTTTTAAATGTACTATTCAGGATTATTAATTCGGGTAAGCGTCGTGTACGCGACTGTTTACTTCTGGTCTTGTGCGCCATCTGGAGAGAGATTTTATAACTATGAAAACAATAGCAACCAAGAATTCGTTGAGCAAACACGTATTGAGAGTTCAGAGGCGGACTTCGGTCAATCAAATTTCTTATATGCCAGGTGATTCACCATATAATGTAACATAATATATCCTTAACTTTTTTATTTGGGATAGATAGGAAAGAAAAGTAAAAGGAAAAGTTTTAGTAAATTATATGTAGAACGTGGTGCCGTAGTGATTTTAACTGATATACAGGATGACTTCAAAATACGCGAAAACTTAACATTTTATTTTATTTTACAGCTCGATGGGAAGTTTTCTCCTGATTTCAATTTTAGAGGTAATCACTTTTATTTACCGTACCTACGTTAGATGGGCTCGCTCGGGCATTCATATTGCAAGAAATATCAATAGCTCTCACGCATGGTAAACAAAAGTGGATATAAAATTGGAACTATTGAAAATAGACCACATTAACTGATATACCTAAGATAATATATAAGATATTCAATTAAAAAAAATAATCAGTAGTCGCGTGTTTTAAAATCGCCCTGTATATCGGTTAAAATCACTACAAACTACAAAAATACACAATACATAATACATAGGTATACCTAACATTAATGAATACCTAGCTGCTAAATACGTACTTGACAGTATTCTCCAACTGTACAATTACTAATTTGTCCAAGTAACTTTGTACACTAGCAGTTTTAGGGCTGTTTGAAGAAAAATTACTTTTTTTGCATCTTTAATAGGCTTTATAATCCGAGACAGACAGTTTTATATAGAGAAAACCACTTTTTACTTTCCTATCCTAGCTTTCTTAGAGCTGTTCTCTTATAAAATGTTTTTTTTGCAAATCAGCCTACTCTCATTTTTTTTTTATTTTTTTTTTCACGGAAATTAAATTTATAAGAACTACCATATATAATATACATGCACAAAAAACATTTAGAGTGATCAACCTAATATGTGGGTACATCCATACGTGGTATTTTTTTAACCAACCCTTTTTTCCTGCAGACGTGTGTGTTTAACTGAAATATACCCATAAATTAAATAATTTTATAAACATTTTTCATCGAGCAAAAACATTTTATAAGTACTCCCAAGGTGGTAAAAGCATTTTATAACATGGAAGCCATATTTTGTGTTGTTCTAACTTTACTTTACGACGCAATGATAAAATGCCTTAACTAACTACCTTAGTATTTATATAATGGAATAAGATCGGTCCTTTGAATTATTTTATTACAATACAGGCTAAAATAAGAGAATAATACAGAATGAAATTTTTGAACTTTTTTCCTATAGCTCAATAATAACTACTATATTTGAGGCGCTTAAAAATTTTGCTATATATATGCAAAAAAATATATATTATATATATTATACAAAAAAAATTTCTTTCGCAGTAAAATATCAACCATCAGATTGCAAATCGAATTTCTGTCTCTTGTATTGGTGTAGATATTAGAACTAAATGTAATGTGGCTAATGTATTTACTCAACCATATTTTATTTGTTACAAAAGATGCAATGCTTGCCTATTTGTTATCAGTGGGTACAATTTCACAACAAAAGCTTGCTTTTATAGTGTTAATCAAAACAAAAAAGCTACATCTGAGATAATAAAACAACTTTTATAAAACTGTTTTATTCTAGCTCGATAAATGTTGTATAATTGTCATAATAATAAAATAATATTTCGCTCTATAACTGTTTTCAATAAAACTGTTTTATAATTGTGGCAAACTATGTTTTATAATAATTTTATAAATGTTTAAACAATTAGCCGGTAAAAGCTATGGAAGCCATAATAAAACAAATGAAATAACAAAATTGCTGCATAAAAGTGCGCCCTTTTTGGGTTTATAAGCGTTGTATAAACGTTGTTAGAACATTTATAGCGACATTGTTATTTTATAAAAATAGTTCTGTAAACATGGTTAGGCCAATTATAAAACATAAATTGTTAGTTGGGTGGTCGATATAAAATGTATTATTTTAATTATTTTGCTTTATCCATGACCACGTCTTTAATTTAAAATAGATGTTATCAAAAAATAAATGCTACGGAACTTCATCTCCCTATCCGTGTAACTCTCTAAAAAAACATCAAAAGTTGAACGCTCCGTATATTTTGTCACCCTTTCATTGTAAACTGAAATTTTAATTTTAGCAGCTACTGGTTTTAAGTTAAAAAAGTGTAAAAGTCTTTTTCTAATACCTAAGCTAACTATACCTAGTTATGAATTTCTTTTTCAGCTAATTGAAAAATAATCTCTTCGAGGCTTAGCCCTGAGTCTTACAGCAAGAATATTAGAAAATCATTTCGCTGGATAAATCCCGCGAATAATAAATTGCAAAGTAATCCCAATTATTAGCCGTTTCCTCAAACTATTGCCGTTCGGAAAACGTTGTACATTTAAAAAATTGCAACGCATAATTTTTTATTGGATAGCAAATGAACCTAATTTTTCTGTTATATTGCCTAATTAGGAGTAGTGACATTAATAATTATTTCAACATGAAAGTTCAGCGACTTAACTTCTAATAATCATTAAAATATCTTATTATCATGGTTGAATTGTCTCATACTCAACGTCTCAAGTTTGCGTTGGTCAGTAAGTAACCAACAAATTATACATGATATTGTCATTATCCAGCTGAAGTATCACTTTTATTTATTTTTTTAGTACTAAAAGCATGGCCCTATATTCCCATGAGAAAAAGAATAAAAATGTTTAGGTTTCTACATCATAATCAGTTTATCTTTATATCAATTGACAGTGAAAATAGTCACATCAAAAAGACTTTTTTAGACGTATTTATTATCTAAATATATTTAAAAATATTATTTAATCAAAGCCATTACATTAATTATTGGGGCTAGCCCATCCGGAATCAACTTCAATATTTTATTCAATACAGATTAATACCTAATTAAAATTAAATTTAATTAATAGTCATCAAATATAGGCGAAGAGAGAAAATTTAAACAGAAGGCTAGAATGAATTGTTAAAATATATAATACTACAATATAATAGAAATATATTTTAATCAGTCTATTTATTTTTAAAGTGCAAGAAGTAGTCCATTCTCTCACTGGTAAAATTTTAAATGGTAGGAATAAAAGGTTGTCTTAACCACAAATATTTTAAATAGTAAATTGACTGGGAGGGAATTGATCCTTACATCATAGTAAACCGATCATTAAACCATGATTGGGGAAAAGCTGAGCAATAATATGACGATGGTGCCACTTTCAAATGATACCGTAAGTCGGAAAATTCATGAAATAAGTGACGAAATAGAAAATACGTTATTCAAAGGATAAAAGGTAGTAGTTGATACGCATTATAACTTGATGAATCAACGTACGTGGCAGGGTTTGCAGTACTGCTCGTTGTCGTCCACTATATACACAACAACTCTGCAGAAGAAGAATTGCTATTTTGCAAACCTCCAAAGACTCATACAACCGGAAATTTTCAACTTTGTCGATTTTTATATCACTAAAAGGAGCTCCGTTGGAACAAATGCATTAACATCTGCAGCGACGGTGTAAGAGCAATGACTGACAAATACTCTGGGTTTATTGCGCGTGTTAAAAATATCGTTCTGGAAATCGAAGGTAGCCGCTGTATTATTCATAGAGAAGCATTAGCAGAAAAAAATATTCCACTCCGTCTTAAAACGTTTTGGACGAAGCAGTGGAAACTGTCAATTTCATAAAGTCCGGGTCTTTAAATTCGCGAAATTTTGCTGTTCTCTGTAAAGATATGGACGCTCAGTTTACTACGCTCTTGCTACATACAGAGTGCGGTCTTAACTAGCATTTTATACCCCTATAAAGGTCGTAAGAACCTTTTCTACAAGTACTTAAGGCTCCATAAATTACTCCCCTAAATGTTCTTACAACCTCTATAGACAGCTTATAAGTGTCAAATGGGCACCGGCTTAAAGAGCAAATTCATCATGTAGTTGGTCTAAAAGTGTCACGTTACAAGACATTTTTATCTCATAAGGATGTCTTAGAGCGTTCCATACCACCATTATACAGTATATTACAGAGCTCTCATAGGGTTCTTATAGGGCTGTCTCACCACGCAGAACGTATGGATCATATTGTACTTATAAGATTCCGCGTACAATATCATCTGCTTATTGTTTTAGATGATGTATAAGTATCTCGTCGAAGAATAAATTAGCAACATGTAAAACATTTTAATAATTTAACAGGCAATGGTGTTTAAATGAAAACAGCTCAAACCAAAAATACTTCAAATCCTACTTTCATAGCTTCTGTAATATGTCGGAACTTAGGTGGTGCTAATATTATTTATTTCTTGGAAATTGAGAAATTAAAAATTATCTTTGGCTTAATATTTTTAACGGAGGTCAGTTTATCGTTAAAGCATAGGTGATTTTGGGGCATTATTTTCACGCGCCGAAATATAACTAATTATTTATAATTTTTTTCAGTCGAAAAATAAAACGATAAAATAAAAACAATTTTCCAAAAAAACAAAATATTGGTCTTAAAATATACTCAGGTAATTTATATTGAAATAATGTTCAAAGCCTTCGCCTGGTTTTCAAAATCTCGAATTAAAAGTAATATTTAAAAAAAATACCATAATGGCCGCCACGGAATATTATTTTTAAATGGGTGATTTTTTTAAAACAGTTTGCTCTACCAGCAAACACTTATATCACGAACTTGCCCCATAAATAGCATTTACACAGTAAATATTGCTACTTGGTCGTAATATTAAAAAGACATTTATTTTTAGAGCAAACTAAACTTAAATGTGCAAATATCGTCAAATATGTAATAAAGTTACACAGGAAAAAATTTTTTTTGATGTCGACAATATAGCAGGTACTTTTTTATAATAATTAGATACCAGTATTTAACTATTTCTGCTGTACCTATATAGCGTAATGGATAAATTGTGACAACTGCTACGTAGACGCAAATCTACATTGCCTTTAAAATAACTATGAGAAATTCCAAACTGAATTTGTTTAATAAGGCTAAAGGTTCGCATCTGAGATTCTAGAGCCACAAAATAAACAAGGCCTTATTTTGTAGTTCTAGAACCTGTACCCGTGTTTTTTATGCTCCGTTTGCTATATTTCTCGATGCTTAGGTGCGTGTTCTGGACAGAAAAAGCGTGCAAACAATGATTATCCGACACCACAACAACATTTAGCAACTGCTAACATTACGCAAAAATAATGCCGGTTGCATAATGACTGTAATAAGGCATAATGATGCCAAAAATGATCAATTTCAACAACGATTATTTACAAAAATAAAATAAATATCAAAAATTAAGCTATGTACCCAACTGCTGCAACATTTTTTCTACTAGAATCCAGTTTGCACACTTGGATATCTTTTTTAGTTATTTTGTAGTTTTGCAAATGCTAAAGACGTGCAAGACGCCCTCTGTAACACAATGTGAAAAGTTCCTTTAAAGTAGAAAGAGATTGAATGCTTTAAAAATAATTGTTATTTCATTACTTTTAATAACGAAAAGGAAAGAGGACGTATGCGTGCATATCATCTGTTGAAAAATCCGAAAAATGACAGATGTGGCATCTCGCTTGGTATTCTGAAGTTTCCGACAACTTATTTAACAATGAAAATCCTCTAATAAACCATCGACAATTTGACAATTTCTTGATGAATAAATTGCACTATTTCTTGGCCATGAAATTGACGAAAGATATTCCGTGTAATACAGGCTTAAGAGAAAAAAAAGAGGACATTCCTAATTTGTTATAGAATATAATATACAATTTTTTCAGTGTAAAATAAGTACAGGAAGGAAATCATTTTATCTTAAAAAGCTTTCTACAGAACAAAATTGATCCTGCGTGATACCTTTAAAGAACGTTAATAACAACTTTGCTGTGTTTGTTTCTGCAAGAAAAACAATTAAAGATCACTCTATTTGCTGCATTAAAGCTGTTTATAGAACAAAAATGTGTTAGAAAGATACATTTAAAGATCATTATCTAATATTCTAATATAACTCTGCTTGCGGCCCCTACACGATAAATAAGCTCTTTCTGCGATATTTATACAGCAAAATTGTTATTGGGACTATTTGAAATCGAATCATAGTTTCTTAGATCTTCAAACCTCTTCTTCACTTTTCTCCGAAATTCACCTGACATTTTAAATTTTTTCCACTTTGATATATCCATATTTTTATGAAGTTGCACCACTCATGCAGCAAACAAAACACCCATTTTATTTTTTGATTCATCATAAGAATTTAAAGCTGTGTTGTCGCAGTGGTTTAAAGCTTGTCACTTTCGCTAAATACTCTTAACGAGCACATAAAAAGAGTAAAAATGCTTATAAAGCTTTTTTGCTCCATAAGAAATCCTCTGTAGATGTTCTTGGAAAGCCCCATATAACAGTTCCTATTATTTATATTATAAGAGTGGTGTAAAGCTTGTGAGTTTTGCTAAATACTCTTAACGAGAACATAAATAGAACAAAAATGCTTATAGAGCTTTTTTGCTCTTTAAGAAATTCTATGTAGATGTTCTAGGGAAGCCCTTAAAAAGCAGATTTATTAAGAACATTTTAGAAATGTTCTTACAACCAAAAACTGTGGGTAATTTGCTACTAAAGCAAAATTGTGGTGACGAAGAGCTTAATACAACAATTTTGAACATTTAGAACCGTTATATACTGTTTATGAGATAAAAATGTTGTATAGGCAGGAACTAATAAGGTAACTTTGCTAGTTGAGGTGGCAATCTCGAGAAAAAGTTTAGGTACGCCTCTTTAGTTTGTAAAATGAGGTCTTGGCGTTTCTTAGTGACTCATTTAAATTATCACCAAGATTAGCTGAAGTCAAGTGATTATATCATTTAGCCTATCTTGCAGATACATTTTCGAGCCTCATTGAATAAATCACTTTACTTCAGGCACTATCTGTGACGGTACTTATGACAAAATTTCCAGCCCAGTAAAAAAAATACGGTTATAAACAGAGGTATAAAACTGAGTGCTCTCCTACACTCTATGATTTAGCAACCGAGTCAAAGACTCCACTTCAGACTAACCAACCACCTTCAAAATTAACAAACATCACTCAAAGAATATTTTCCAACACAAGAAGAGGATCTAAGCTGGCTTCGCAATCTAGTCTCAGTCACAATCGAAAATTTATATCAACCCCTAGCCCTAACAGTAAAATGAATTGAACAGTTTATTGACATAGCAGCTGATGGGAACCTAAAAACCATTTTTAACTCGGCTACCTCGTTAGAGTTTTAGGCCCAGCTTAGATGTGAATATCAAGAAATTACCAATTATTGTGTTAAAAAAAAAAATTTTCTACAACTTACCGTTGTCAACTAGGACTTTCTAAGTATGCTCTTACAGAGACTGACCAGAGGAGTAAATTAAATCGTGAACCAGACATGCAGATACAATTTTCGAACATTGAACCTGGTTTTGACAAACTTGTCTCTTAAGCTCAGCCATCCCATTAAGCTTGCTTAGATGAAATGTTATTCAATAAAAAATATTTAATGACAAATGTATGTGTTTTCTTTAGCGGTTAATGTATTGTTTTGTTCTTACAGTTGTTTTTGATTTTATTATACTTATAAATTTGGAAGCTATAAAAGTAGCATGATGTCGTTGTATCTTATATTCCTCAGAAAAAAATAGAAGTGCTCCAGGGTTTCTCGGTCTATAAAAGGTTAAGAAACACTGACATAGGGGTACTGATGTAGGTGAATGTGAATGCTAGTTAAAGTTTATATATTTTAATATAATTAAATTTTAGAAAATTGGTAGTTTGCCATTGGTGGGAGAATCTGTGTGAAAATCTTTTGCAATCATGATCATGGTGGCGCCACATGTATAGTGGTTCAAGTGGTGGCTGTTACTAATAAATTAGTCATTTTGACGAGAAATATTAAGTATTGTTTCCACAAAAAGTGTTACACGTTGTTCAGTTTGTGTTGTGTTTCCTGGTGTGACAGTTTTTTCTGCTTATTTTGGCCCGTTTTCTTCAAAAACTCCTAAGTTTGTGCTCGTCCTAGTGCAAGGTTAAGAAAAGCGCGGGAAAAAATTGATATGGGTTTGACAGATAAAGACATCGAGAAAATAAAGGAAATATTTTCCGATCAATTTTTGAATAATATCGTTGAGAAAGTTACCCAGATTCTCGACAGAAAATACAAGGAAAAGCTTAGGGCACAGGAAAGAGCCATTGGTCTTCTAAAGCAGGAATTCGAAGAACTAAAAAAAGCCAAATGTCAATCAGATGAGGCCCTTGATAATTTGGAACAGGCATCAAGAAGCCTAAATATTCGTGTATTTGGGGTACCTGTGACTGATAATGAAAATTTGCACTCTAAAATTATTGATATATTCAAAAAAATGAATGTAAACATTAATAACTCCCATATAAAAAAGTGCCATCGGATAACCTCGAGGAACCCTGGCGATAAGCCTCCGGCCGTGCTAGTACAGTTTTTTGGCGATGTCGAGCGTACAGCTGTCTTAAAAAATCGTAAAAATTTAAAATCTACGGCCGTGCAGGTTAAGGAAGACCTAACTAAAAATCGGCAGTTGCTTTTGTCGGAGGCAATTAAAAAGTTCTCCTATAAACATGCTTGGTGTTTTAATGGTGTTGTTTATATAAAAATTGATGATAAAGTTCACCGTGTGAATCGCCTTGAGGAGCTAGGAATCCTGGATAATTCACAACAGGACAAACGTGGGTAATGTTAAAATGTATAGGTACTTAATTACCAGGTAATTGTTGCTTCATTACCGTTTTTTGTAAAATCTTGATATTTTATATTACATATGTTTTTTTTCTCTCGCTGGGTAGTATGATCAAGTAAGCAGTATTTATTAAACTAATTAGATTTGAAAAGATAAAATAATTGTTTTACATATCATGATTATATTTGTTTAATTTATTCCTTGATCCTAGTGCCTGATGATGACCGTGATTTGATGGGAGTTGTCCAGGTTAGAAAGCATCAAAATTTTATTTGTTACATATTATAGCTTCTTGTATCTTTGCATTTGTTGCCAATTTTGAGCAATTTAATAATATTATATTCAATGCATTTAATTGTTTTAGATGCTCTAAAGCGGGTTGTTATGGAATTGAATTTACCTTTTAGTTCTGTATTGATTGACAAGTTTTGTGTTTTCTTTCTGCATTCTCAGGGTCTGAACACGTTATAACAATAGAGATATCTACTTATTATTTTAATAAATGTGGCAGCGTAGGCCGGGTACAGATATGAATAGTATCTATCTTAATTCTGTGTTGTTTTGTTCGTTGCTTCCCTTAGGAAGCTGCTACCAAATGTTTTGTGTATAAGCTAATAAATATTATTTCCTTAATTTTTTTTCTCGTCAAACTTACATTTTTAAATTTTATTTTCTATAATTAACAGCTTTACCTTATCTCTTTTCAGCTTCATTTCTAGTTCTGTATTTAGGGACATGTCCATTATAATATCTCATACAAATGTGAGGTCTTTAACAGCTAATTTTGCTGACTTTAGGCAATATATAAC
This sequence comes from Polydrusus tereticollis, assembly GCA_963920685.1. Lineage (NCBI taxonomy): Eukaryota > Metazoa > Arthropoda > Insecta > Coleoptera > Curculionidae > Polydrusus > Polydrusus tereticollis. Next base: position 39,464,317 of record OY987329.1, read on the forward strand.
GGAACATAATCATGACATAGCTGGAGTCACTGAGACATGGCTGCGTCCGAATATTGATGCTGAGACTGTAGCTATCGATGGTTTTAATCTAATTCGCGAAGATCGGGTGTTGAGGCGAGGGGGTGGAGTTGGTATTTATATTAAAAACTCAATTAAATTTAAGATTTTGAGCTCTGGATGTTTGGATTTTGTGGAATATATATGGGTTGAACTCATATTCAACTCTAAAAATATTTTATTGGGTGTACTCTACAGACCCCCTCGGTCAAATTTAGAAAGTTTTTTTGATTACTTCGAGGACTCACTCTCAAATCTCTATACAACTTATGATAACATTATCTGTTGCGGTGATTTTAATATTAACTTATTGAATATTAATAGTAATAATGCTAAACAACTTGAAGACATCGCTGATATTTTTAATTTAAGGCAATATATTCAGGAACCTACACGGATGGCTGATGGATCATATTCTTTGCTTGATTTACTATATTGCAATATGTCTGATGTTCTAAGCGCTGGTGTGGCTGATGATCTGTTGTCAGACCACTTTCCCATTTACATTAAAATTCCCCTGGCCATTGAAAGTCCACCTCTAATATCCTTTAAATATAGACCTTTAAAAAACATTAACTTTGACAGATTTCAGGCAGATCTTGAATCATGGCCTTGGGAAAATATTTTTTATATGCCTGCCATTGAAGAAAAAGTAAATTTTTTAAGCTCATCAATTTTACTGTTTTTCGATATGCATGCCCCACTTAAAATTTGCAAGAAAAGAAATAAAAAATATGCGCCTTGGATAACTGATAATGTTAAATTTCTTTAAAGACTTAGGAACCAAGCATTAAAAAGATTTAAGAATACAAGACAGGCAGAGCATTACTCATCTTACAAACAACTAAGGAACTACACCACAGCTGCAATAAGGGCGGAAAAGGAAGCATATCTACGGCAAAGATTTTCGAATTCTTCAATAAAAGAAAAATGGTCGGAATTAAAAAAACTAGATATTATCAAAAATAAAAATAACGTCATTCCAGGCCATCTCTCTAATCCTAACGATATCAATAATTTTTTTATCAATTCTACTGTATCATTTGGACAGTCTCCTGACCCTAATTTATTAAATTTCTATCAACATAACATTAAACCAGGCATTCTTGATCAGCTGGAATTTCATCTGGTGACTGAAGATGATATACTAAAAATAATAATGAATTTAAAATCTAAAGCGTTTGGCAGTGACGCGTTGAATATTAAACTTATTCAATTATGTTGCCCCTATATTATTCCTTATATAACTCATGTGATTAATAAATGCATAGAAACTTCTCACTATCCAGATTCTTGGAAGAATGCCCATGTTTTGCCTCTGCCAAAGATCAGTCAACCCACAGAATTTTCACATTTAAGGTCAATAAGTATCCTCCCAACCTTTTCCAAAATATTAGAAAAAATTTTAGATGGTCAAATACGATCTTTTCTGGATAGGTTTAATATTTTACCCCTTAAGCAGTCTGGTTTTCGCCCTGGTTTTAGCTGTGACACTGCTATGTCAGATGTGGTCGATGATGTTCTTAAAGCTTGTGATGATGGAAAAATAAGTGCACTTATCCTTTTGGACTTTACAAAGGCATTCGATATGCTCAACCACTCCATATTGCTCTCGATTCTACATTACACCGGATTTGGAGATGGGGCTATTAAACTAATTAAATCTTCTTTAACTCACAGGACTCAAAAGGTGGTAATAGCGGAATGCTTTTCGGATTCCCTTAGTTTGACTACTGGAGTTCCACAGGGTAGTATTTTAGGACCTCTATTGTATACAATTTATACGGGAAAATTTCACGAAACTTTAAATTATTGTAACTATCACTTATATGCCGATGACACTCAAATATATTGCTCATTTGACACTTCTGATTTGAATTCTGTTAATAGAATTATTAACTTAGATCTTAAGAATTTAATCGAAGCATCCAGGGACCATCAACTTAAAATCAACCCATCCAAATCATCCATCACCTTGTTTGGTAATGAAAGATTAAGAAATATGGTACAGAATTCTTTGAACATCACCATTAACAATGTAGCAATACCATATAAAAGCGTCTCCAAAAGCTTGGGTTTATTGGTTGATTCTAATCTTCGTTTTAGAGAACACATCAAAGTTAAAGTCAGAAAGGCATATTGTACCTTAAAACTTATTTACAATCACAGGCATTCTCTTACCTCTGAAATAAAAAAATTGTTATGTGACACTTTAGTACTGTCCCATTTTAATCATTGTGATGTTGTGTATGGCCCCTGTATTGATAGTGCAGGCTCTCGCCGAATACAACGAATGCAAAACTCGTGTTTGCGGCTTATTTATGGCATCAGAAGAACGCAGAGAGTTTCTCAGTTTTTGTCAAATGCGGGATGGCTTAATATGCATAATCGACGAAAATTACATTTTGCTTCTTTTTGCCTCAAAGTTTTAAAATCCAGAGCCCCTTCATACTTATTCACTAAAATTGTTTTTAGAAATGATATTCATAGCCTGAATCTTCGTAGAAATAACATTATAAATATCCCTAGACATCGAAAAGAAATTTTCAAAAGATCATTTTCATACAACTTTGCCTCTTGCGTCAATTCCTTGGATGCACGTGATGTTGAATGCTCGGCTATTGTCTTTAAAAGTAAATATAAAAACCTCTTGTTCTCGAGTCAGTAGAATTTTGCTTCCATTAATTATTCTTTGGTATACCTAATGTTTTTTGTACTGTAATATGCCCCTCCTTTCTCTTTTGCTCTTTTTCATCTACCATTATATTATATTGTTTGCCACTATGATTTAAGTTTTTCTTTATAGTTTAGAATATTTTGAAAACTAATATATTATATAAGTTTTGGCCTTAACAGTATCTGGTGTTGTTCGCGCAATACCAGTTGTCTGCGTAATAACAGGCCCTTATTAACCTATAAATGTAGTATAATTAATTTTAAATTTATTTTTTGTTATTAATACTTTGTACTTGGTATGCTTCAATTTATTTGGTTAATATAAATTGTTTATTATTATTATTATTATTATTATTTTAGTTATTGGGCGAGGGTATAAAGGAAAATTTTTCAACACGTCTGCGAAAGTAGAAAAATATTACAATTTGGGTAATAATTATGCATATCAATATTGCAGCTATCTTGAACTTAAATAAACCTGATAATATCCATATATATACAGGGTTATTCAAAAGTACTTTGACAAACTCGGGAGGTAATAGCCGACAATATTTTAAGATGAAAACTTCTTATAAACACTGGTCCTTGGCGACTTCATTACGGAGATACAGGGTGTTGAAATGTTAAAAGAAATAGTAATAATTTTTAAATAACTCCTTAACGATTAATTTTTTTTACGAAATTTAGTGAATGAACTAAGCATCTAAGGGCACTTATTTTTAAAGTACAACACGTTCGTAAATTTAACCAGTGGCGTCGGTACAAAATGTTGCTATAATATTTTAAAAACTATGCTACACCACTGATTTATTTTTTTTTAACTTTCTTCTTATGAATCCCCCCATAATTTACAAAAAAGAAGATCACGTGAATTTTTTTGATACGAGGGACGGTTTAAGGGTAAATGATTATTTTATTTCACTATACACAAATATTAAAAAATGTGTTTTTAATTCAAAGATTTATTAAGGTATAGATAACATTTAATTTAATTAAATAAATAAGTACGTTACAGAAATTAAATTATTTTTAAATAAATTGTTCGAAATGTCCACCTTCAGCCAAGATGCAGGCATCTAATCTCCTTTGCATGGCATCTCGTACGCGTGCTAAGATATCTGGTCTGTTTCTTATTACTTCAAAGCCACTATTAGCACAATCTCAATTTTCTCTTCCAGACTTAATGTTGGTGGCATGTCTAACTTTTCATAAACAAATACGTCTGTCAAACATAAAACTGTACAATACGGATCTCTAAAAACTTTGAAAAACACTGTTAGACTGCCTAAAAAAAGTGTTTATACCGTGGCACTTTTTGAAATACGATTGTTGACGTTTCTTCGAATTTTCGATATTTAGACAGTTCGCAAAGCCTACTTTAATTATTATCAGTTTTAAAAAATGCCAGTGCATTCTAGATTAATTATGCATTAATGTGCAAACTTAAATTTCCAACGTAATCGCAGAGAAAATGTGGAAAAAAACATTTTGTTAATGGAAATAAACAATGTTGAATATTTGAAAGCTATTTTTAATTCTAAACATCTTTTCTTTATAACAATTTTCGATATTGTCAAAAAGAAAGGTACTTTACTCTAGAGCAAAAATCACATTTTTTGACAAACCTCGTATATGACTGAAAAAATTTAACATCTGATGGTTGCATTTTAGGTTTTGGACTATGCAGAACTTTTTATGAAGAATAACTTTTTTTCGTAAAATTAATAATAAAGAAGTTTTCCATATGCCGCCAACTTACGTGGACACACTGTATATGTCATGTAACAATTTTGAAATAAAGAAAGTTATTATTAAGAGCGATGGACTAGAAAAAGGTTAGTGTGCATGTTTTGTTGAATCTGCCGAAAGCGTTTGATTCCGTGAATCATGAATTTTTGATCTCTAAGTTAAGAAATATTTTGGTTTGAATAATATTCCGCTTCGATTCTTTGGCACATCTTTAAATAATTGATCTTAGAGTGTTAGAGTTGGTAATGGTATGTCGGGATTTCGGTCCGCCAGCTCCGAAGTGCAACAAGACTTAATCTTATGCCCGCTATTGTTCCTGATCTATATTATGGACTTCTATAGGCAACAATGCACATATTCACTCATTATTTATTATAAATCAAAACGACTCGATGATACGCGAATCCAAGGTAACCTGAACTAACCTAAGCAATTCTCCAATTTGTCTGTCTACCATCGCAGTCTGCAATATCGATTCACATAATGCAGTTCTTCGCAAAGATTTCTATTCTATATCGCTTGCTTTAGCGTTTTATTAAACTTTTTAATTCTATATAATTTACAAAACATAATAAAAATCTTTTAGAAAATTACTCTTTCCCCTCGGTATTAAATGGAAGCCTGAAAGACCCGATTTGATTCTTAATTAAGATTTCTTCCTGCTTTTATAAAATGGTAAATTAGTTTTGCTTCATTGTTATTGTTTTTCTTTAATATACTTTAATATAATATACTCATCAGGATTCTACTACGAAGTAAAGCTTTTAATAATAGGACATTGTTGATATAGGATTGGTAGGGGAGAGTGGCACAAAACGATTACTTCAAGACCCTTAATAAATGCAAAATTTGATGCGCCATGAACAATAACTATACTAGTAATACTTAACTTATGTTATATTATCTGGTCATAACAAAACATTTTTAAATATCAAAATGCAGATATTATCGGACTATCACAAGAAACACAGACTGACAAAATATTACTTTTGATGAGGGGTTTGGAAGATTTGGAGTAAATAATGTTGGGTATATATTGATTGTATAAAATAATGCCATTGGAATTGTCTCACGAAGATTTTGAAAGTACAAGGTGGTAAACCCAAAAAAATGCTGATGTGCAATATCAGGTTTATTTCAGGATTATTTTTTGATAACCACAAAAACTGCCAGGGTGATGAAACAATATCTTGGAGATAAAGTAGAAAAGTATCAAATTATTACTTTAAATAAATTCTGTAAGAAAGATTCTTCCATTATTACGTTATTGTCAAACAGTTCGTTGTAATCTTTCTTTTCTTCTTGCGTTAGGGGCTTTTCCTTGTCAGCTGCAAGCAAAGTCCATAGAGGCAACGGAGGTATGTTACTAATTTCGTCATAGTCCAAAGTGATTTTGCTGATACTGGCTCTGTGTTCAAGACTGCCAGCAGGATAGCTGACCGGGAGAGTTCGCGATATTGCCCAGCCTTGAATTTCTTCAGGAGGTTCTTGATTGCCACCAATACATTTGACCAAGTGAGCTAGGGTAGCTTTGACCCATCTTATTCTGCCAGAATTGAGTAGTTCCATAAGCTGCTTTGGGTGGTATTGGAATAATACTGGACAAGCGATTCTGGAGGCATCGAATAAGCCATAATCCGGCATATAATTCAGAGTCTCATCCGGCATATAATCCAGAGTCTGGTCTTTATTCCGTTTTCGGTCCAAAATTTGTAAGTTGACTGAGCTAATTCTCCCTAAAGTAGGGACTGCTGCAAGTATCTGTATTTTTAAATATCAAAATGCAGATATTATCGGACTATCACAAGAAACACAGACTGACAAAATATTACATTTGATGAGGGGTTTGAAAGATTTGGAGTAAATAATGTTGGGTATCTATTAATTGTATTATAAGTCATTTAACTATTTTGTTTGAACCCCCATAATGGGTCAAAATGACCCAGCGGCAAGTTTACAGCAGGACACACGAGTTTTTGCTACAACGTATCGGTAAAGAGAAACACAATATTTTAAAACATGGCGTGCTACACCGTGGTCTTTATTCCGTTTTCGGTCCAAAATTTGTAAGTTGACTGAGCTAATTCTCCCTAAAGTAGGAACTGCTGCAAGTATCTGTATTTTTAAATATCAAAATGCAGATATTATCGGACTATCACAAGAAACATAGACTGACAAAATATTACTTTTGATGAAGGGTTTGACAGATTTGAAGTAAATAATGTTGGGTATCTATTAATTATATTATAAGTCATTTAGCTATTCTGTTTGAACCCCCATAATGGGTCAAAATGACCCAGCGGCAAGTTTACAGCAGGACACACGCGTCTTTGCTACAACGTATCGGTAAAGAGAAATACAATATTTTAAAACATGGCGTGGTCACGGGCGTGCTACACCGATTTTTTTTAAATACAATTAAAATAGAAAATTATATTTTGGCATGGAAAAAAAACAGCCTTATTATTTATGCAGTGATAAGTTTTGGTCGCATCAATGTCAAAGATGCATGAATTAAAGGTTTGCAACACGGCGCCGACGTATTCATAAAACTGAATGAGTTTTGCCCGTTGTATTACTACTCCACTGACACACAAACACACACACATATCTATCGATTATTCTTGCAAGCGTCACGCGACTCGTGTCAACCAATTAAGTTATCAAGGGCCACCTATTCCCATAAATCGTGAACTATGTTGAAACTTATTGAGGTGATTTTTAAATAATGCTGAAATTATATTAAAATACTATTAGCTTCTTAAATATATAATTATTAATTTAAGATAAATGTATATACTACAAGGGTTTCCTTGCTAACAAATATTAAATTATAATTAAGCAGCTGTCTGTGGCAATATCGTAAACTACTGAAGGTTTTTTGCCCGCGTTCTTTCGGCAGCTACAGATCAATGTATTGACCTATAGCAATCTACGATCTAGCATGTTTGCGAGCGTGGAAAGCTTGCGTCTCGATCTTCATATTCCTAGGTCCTAGGTTGTCGGTGCCTTAGTTCAGTGGTCTATGGTTCAGTTAACTGTTTAGATATGTTTTTCAACTACTAACTTCAGAAACAATCATTATTCACTGTGTAGTATTTTTCTTTACCTCTGGTTCCATTATTATTGACCTCAATGAAAACCGTTTAACAAGTTATTACGTCTGCAAAGGTGATTACATGGGTAAATACAAACATGAAATAAGAAATACGGTACGTTATAGGCAATGAGCTTTCATTGTTGCGTAGGCAGTTGTTTACTCTGGTAATTACCCGATAGTTTGACAATGTCAGTTTTAAAACACATTCGATAAATTGATTGATAAGAAAATGACTTAAAAATATTTAAAAAATAAATTTACATAAAAAACTACAACTAGTTTTAAGTATATTGAAAAGTTATACCCTGTTGCTTAATGCCAGGGAGTAATAAAATGTATATTTGCAATGACAGGACCCATTAAGCAGGGTGGACATGGACAACTTGAAGGTTGCATTGTAAATTTAAGATTAATTGCAATGATAGTTTTTAGAAAATTCGTATTTGAGGTATTTAAGACCTATACACCCCGAATCGGTCTTAAATTAGGGTCACCCTAATTTGCATTCAATAGAAAGACGAGTTTGGTGAATGAAAGTAATGTGACCGCGGCGTTACTGCAAGTAGTTTATTACTATAATAAGTATGATAATATATTTTATACTTGATTATAATTAGGTATAGAGATAGTCAGATAACTGAGATAATAATTATTCTAATGTTAAGTAGATAAAAACTTATATAGAAGTAAGAATAATATAAAAATAGATAAATTGGCATAAATATTAATATTTATAAGTAAAATCTACAACGTACAATACAACAACTCAATTTTTAAATTTTAGTCATCATGTTCCAAGTAGTTCGATGAATTATCGTCGTTGGGGCCCAGAGAAATAATAAGGAGCTCTACCGTGCTTTCTAGCATGTTATTGGCTTCTCACATTCTTTCTTCTATTTCAATCACATGTTCGACGCACTTACTCCATTTTTCACAATCCACTGTTTTTGAATTCTTTCATAACAAAAATTCATTTCCTTCAAAGTTTTCCATAGTTTCTTTTTACCGGTGCATGGAATGAAACCATACTTTTTCATTTTATGATGGGGCCGCCTTTATTTTTGTGCACAAGTTGGTATATTGTTGACTGCTCGACTCCAGTCATATTCGAACACATTTCAACTATTTTTGCAACTCCGTATATTAAGTTTCGGTGGCGAAGAGCGTAGAACATTGAGAATAATAATTTTTGCATTTTTAGAAAGCTTAGTTTTACTAATCCGTTTCTCAGCAACAAATTCGGAAACACTAACCATTTTCAAGAACGAAGTTTTTCAACAACTGTCGGAAAGCAACTGAACATTTCAAGTTTTTGAAACAGTCAGGCACAGGTAGGTAAACTACCTCTAACTACCCGATTTCGGGACCCCTGACAATAATCAGAGGTATGCTCCATTCCACAATAATTCGTTGATTTCCCGACCGCAATAAAATTTAAACCCAGCCATAAATAAGTGCCTTTTGAAAGGGTACAGGTCTGATTACCTACTAATTTCAATAGTTTAGGTTAGCTATTTTCAACAAAACAACAAATATAAAATAATAGGTAGGTATCTTTATTTTAATCATGTAATTAAATTAATTTAATTAAAGAGACAAAGACTGCATCAGTGTATGTAAAAACTATTAAAATTAGGGAAAATAACACATGGATAAACCAGGAGGTTCTTGAGGCGATGAAACAACGTAACAGGGCATAAAAAAAAAAGTTAAAAACCCAGAAATTGTAGAATATGATGTTGAGTTCAAAAAGCTTAAAAACATAGTTAATAATAAGATTAAGTCTTCAAAAAATCTATACTTTAAGAGAGAATGGGAACAAGCGGGGAATAATATAAAAAAGCATTGGGAATTTGTAAATAGTTTTTTCAAAAATAAACCTAGTTCAGCTGCTATTGATTCATTGGTGGTGGAAGGAATGGAAGTGGAGGATAGAGTTAGTATTGTAAACAATTTAAATGCACACTTTGCACACATAGGTGGAAAAATTGTAAACACATTAACTGAGGACATTTTGCTAGGTGGACAGTTTGAGGAGATTCAATGTAATAAGGTAATGAGGATAGAGGTTACAAACGAGGTTGAAATTAACTTTTTCTTATTTTGATATCTTTTTTCGGATCTGCCATCTAATAGTACAACTTTTTTGTTTTCTGAATTGTTTTCGTATCTTGCTTGGTTTTGGAGAGAAAAAGTAAAAATCACTTTATTGTATTCAGGTACAAGAAAAATACCTATGTATTTTAAAGTTAATTAAAATATGAGGTAAAGGTAAGTTTTGATATCTAATTTACCTTTTTTGCCAATAACAAGGCAAAAATAATTAATTTTGCTAACGCTGAAATAACCCAGATGCATTTAAATTATAGCCTAACAAATAGAAAATTTTAATTTAATGCTGAAGAAGCTCGGCGAATTTATCAGCAACGTTATCCAAACAGAGTACTGCCATGTGGCAAAATATTTAGACAGCTCCGTGCAAGATTAAGTGAGACTGGGAGATATAAAGGTAGTAGGGAACTTCCTTGCAGACCTGCAATAGCAACCTTACCTCAGCTAGAAGAAGCTATACTTCGAGAGATAGAAGATGATCCTCAAACTAGTGCCTGGAAGGTAGCAGTGCACCTTCAAACAAGTGCATCAACTGTTTGGAGGGTTTTGTATCTTTATTAACTATACCCATTTGATTTTCAACGTATGTGAGCTCTGCTTCCCCGTGATTTTCAGCCAGGGTTTAATTTTAGTAAGTGGTAGCCAAAGAGGATGTGGTAGCTGCTTACAGTAGCATATGTATCAATTTTTTACCGAACATTTTATTTACTTTTCAAGAGAAGCAATTATGAATTTTCATAACGAACATCTTTGGGTGCACGATAATCCTCATAAAATTAGAGAAGGTTGTTTTTAGCAACAATTTTCGATGAATGTATGGGCAGGGATCATTGTCGACTATCTTAATGGACTAGACCTTTTTACCACCTCGATTGAATGGAAACTCTTATACGCAGTTTCTATCTGAAGAACTTGACGTTTTGTTGGAAGTTGTACCTCTACAAATATAAGCTAATATGTGGTTTATGCACGACGGTGCCCCAGTTCATTTTAGCCTACTACTTGCTCGTCAATACTTCGAAACAACTTTTTCTTATTGCTGGATTGGACGCACTAGCCCCCAAGGTTGACCAGCTCACATTCCCGACTTGAATCCTCTAGACTATTATTTATGGGGCTACCCAAACTCCTATTTATACAAGACGCATGTATTAGATGAAAACGACTTAAGAATTCAAATTACTGAAAATTCCATTGCGATACGAAATAATGCAGGCATTTCTGAACGTGTAATAGAATCAATGGTGAGACGACTGCAATCGTGCGTTTTATCAGAAGGTGACCATTTTGAACATTTGCTTTGATTAACTGTTGGTCTTTTTTTGTATCATTACTTAAAAAAATAATTTTGTTTTTAGTTTTGAATGGTTTACTTAACTACAAAATACATATTTATTTTTTTTTGTACGTACAATAAAGTGGTTTTTATTTTTTCTCTCAAAAACGAAGCAAGATGCTAAAATATTATTAGTTGGTAAATCCGAAAAAAAATATCAAAGTTAGAAAAAACCCAGTGGTGTATATTTTCTTGTCAATAATATTTTTTACGGTGCTCCCCCTGACGCCACTGAACTTAATAAATTTAATCTAGTTAGGGCTAATTGAACCCCTTATCAGTATGAATAATGGTACCAAATTTCAATAAAATCGGGAAAGGATATTTAAAATTTTTTAAAAAACTTTCACAACCTGTATATCAAAAACGGGCCAACGCCGGACACACGTTCACCTGAACTTTTTCTCTTAGAATATCATAGGAAATCTCCTTCTTTAGTTACGTACATGACGTCTGAAACACCCTGAGATTCCTGAAGTCTACTGAAAAAATACATCGGCTAGTAGCAAAGTTTAGTGTGTAGAGATATATTTGCTTATAGAGATTTGGGCGTTAATGTGTTAAATTGACAAGGTAAGTGTTTTTCTTTGAGTCTGTCATATTTTCTTATTATGTTTGTTGGTTTGATTACTGCCAAATACATTTTTTTTATCATTTTTCTCTTATATGGCTATATAGGTAGATCACAAAAAAAAATAAATCACTTTTGAAAAGGATTTAATGTGAATAGTTGGCAGTAATGAGTTTTGGCAGAGACAGAAGGGGAACACAGTATTGATTGAACCAATCTTGCAAGTTCTAAGTACAAGTTAATGATTGTGCGGATTAGCGAATTGAGTGCCTTTAAATTTCTTACAAAGGCAATGATAGCAACTATTATAAGAACGACATGGAGAAACGCCATTCTAAAAGTGAAATTAAATTTTATAGTGTTTGCAATCTTGAAAATTTAGTTCATCGTTTTATAGAAACCGTGTCATTGTTGTATGAAAATTATAGGAGTAATCAAATTGGTCTAAGACTGCACGAGCAACATTTTATAATTGGTTTATAAATGAATATCAAGAAATGCCTGATTTTCAATCTAAAGTTCTTTGGACAGCCAAAGCGCTATTAACAAATTGTAGATTATTCAATTAACATAACCATCATTACTAAAATACAGAAAATATGCTTAATTTAGAATTACAAACAAGATTTGGGTTTAATGTGTGGTGTGGCATCATAGATAATTTAGAATGAATCCTTATATTTCTAGTCTCACAAATAAATAAAACTTGAATGTTTGTGTTTCAGACAACCATTAAATTGGGCCCTTCATTTACGAAGAAATTGATATCTGTAGCTGTTGCAGGAACAAATTATTCCAGCAATCAGAAATACTGTTCCTCCTCATCACTTGTGCAACATTTGGTTTAAACAGGAGGGCAGTCCAGCCTATAATACCAGAGTGGTGATGGAGATTCTCAGACTTTTTTACCAATAAAATAATTTTTAATACCATTGCTTGGTCGCCGAGGCCATCAAACCTTACACCTCACACATCGGATTGTTACGTATTGAGATACGCAAGAAGAGAGGTATATGAATTTTTTGACAGAAAATCGGGAAGAATTGAAAGAGATATATACGATTTTCTTAGCAAACTCATGAATGAACCGTAAAGTCATAACGAAGTCTGAATAATGTGTGATACGTGGATGGAGACGTAGACGATGGATGTGCCATAATTTTGAAACATTTTTTTTTATGAATTTTGATTTAATAGTTCTGCATAATTTGTTTATTTTAATTTTAGTAAGTATAAATTATTAGCCTTCTTTTGTTTTATTATGGCGGTCAGACGTAATTAAAGCCTACTCTAAAAAATACGGTAATATTGGGTTTCAAAGCCTAAGGAAAATAATATTATAGACTTGCAAATACATCATTCAAAATCCCTTGACGAGCTCTATCCAATAATGCAAAAATCCAATAGGGCGTGCATAAGAAATTTGCAATTCATAAATATATTTTGAAACAAGAACATCTGGATTTCTTTTACTGCATCAAATTCTCCTTAAAAAAGCGTCTTGATAATATATTATTCCTAAAACCACAGCAGTATTGGGAGAGCTACAGAAAAAAATCGAAAATGCAAATTTTTAGTTTTTCCTAATTATCTCAAAATCTAACAGAGACAATTGTCAGGATTAAATTTATAATATAATAATAATAATAATAATAATAAAGGTCTTTATTTCAACAGAAAAAAAAATATTGCAATAAAAATATATTGATTTCAAAATAGGCGAGATTCAGTCTCCTAGTGGTCCCAGTATACTGTTCTATCTAACCCGAATAATATAATACCTACTTATTTACTTTTCTAATATAACCTCCTTTCCAGCCATAACGGTTCTCGTAAGTCAAATCTTTTACACGCTGCTGTAGTATAATATGCTATCGCGATTCTACCATAATAAATGACCAAGATTATTACGAGAACTAAATGCTGATACACTTGGAATCACTTTATAGTTTAACCTGTCATCTTAGCAACCAACAACTTTGTCCTAAACAAAATAAAATCCGCTCTCTACCCCCAAAAGCAAGGAAAATAATGTTTGTCACTATTACTTTCTTAACTTGCTTGTTTTAATTAAATTTCCATCATTTACCTGTCGCTTCTGTAATTTCTTTCGTTATATTTTATATTTATAGCCGGTGGGTTAAGATGATTGGTAGTTAATGACAGTGTCGGATGAGTAGTTATTAAGGGTTAAGTATCATATTACTATAATATCCGTAACACAACAGCTATATTAAGCATCATACATTGTTGAGACTGCTCAGTAATGTATGGGATGGATTACGATTAGGTACCATAAATGAGGGGAGTTAAAGCGAAACCTGCAATCTCCACGCTCTGGTACAATTCAATGAATTGTGGAATATGAATCTCTATGGACAGGCCAATTATCTCACTAAACATTTTATAGCAAAACTAGCATTATCCAGCCCAAACTCAGTGGCAAAAGTATGTTGTGTTTTCAAAATCGGAAATCTTCATTGCTTCGTATGTAGCAAGATCGGCAATCTCTATTTCAACAAATTACACGCATGGCAACCTGTTTAACTTTGAAGGCACGTCAATAAACTACTTAGCAAATACTCTTAAGATCAACTGGCAACTCTTCAGTTGTTCCGCAATATTTTGAAAACAAATAATCAGCCAATAAATATTATTAAAAATGAACTAAATCACACAGATGAAATTCTTCCTGAGGGAGGAGTACACGCTAGTGCAGAAATAGCCGATAAGGTATTTACAAAATTCGTGAAAAATCCCACTTTTCTTAAAACCACCATTATAAGACTAAATGTATTTCACCTCGAAATAAAAAGTTAGGCTTGATAAGGGAATTTTATTTATTGGAAATTTGTACATTCTATATTTTTTTTTATCAAGAGCGGTAATATTCAATTGTTTAAAGCAAAACCTTGCTAATTACTTCACCAAAATAAAAATATTTTGTGTTTACTTATTTTATTATCATGTAACATTTAATTGTCGAGTAGGAAAGAGCACGGTAATCCTGGAGCATCTGCTGGATAATTCCAATTTACATCAGAGTATGGTAAGTCAAGATAAGGTGTTAAACTCTAGGGGTCGCTTATTACTAGACCTTATGGTTGATAGTAACTTTTCCCCTATAAATGGTCGAGCGCGAAGTGACAGGCCGACCAATTTTACTTTCTCAAATTCGAATGGTAATAGCATTATTGATCCGGTTTTTTGTTGCAATAACTAACTATCGACTATCACAGATCTTGAAGTATTACGTTATACTTATCTCTGGCCACTTTTCAATCTGTATACAGGGTGTTATTTAATAAGTGTCCAATATTTTACAGGGAGATTCCTCAGTTATTTATAAGGTAAAAAGTTCATATAAGCATGAGTCCGCAAGCCCTTTATTATTGAGATACAGGGTTTTACAGCAAGGAGGTGGACCCTTCCAACATTTATTTTGATGTTGATTTTTTATCTAGTGTTTCGTTCTTTAGTGTTGTTGATAAATTACCGTTTCAAATGTTTCTATGTTAATTAAAAAAAAAGAGTTTTTAAAATTGTTTCACTTTTTGACCAGCACATGCATCGATTAATTTAAATCAAGATATCTCAAAAAGGCCGCTTGTAGCGACTTTTGATAAACATACAATTTTCACATAAAAATGATAGAAGAATCGATTTTTCTTCTAGAAAATGTAATACATACTTGCACGAAATAGTTGTGACTCCCCAAAAGGGAGAAAGGCCTGTTGGTGGCGCCTTCTACAATAAAGGGCGAAACTAAGATCAAATTTGAATTTCGGATAATGAAAAATCCCCGAATGCCAATTTTTGTACAAATATAGACATTATTTAAAAAAATATTTACGAAAAACAAAAATTAAAATAAATTTTTAGCTCCCTGTATCTCAAAAATGAAGGGCTTGAAGGTAATGTTTATAATATGAACTTTTCACCTTATAAATAACTGGGGAATCGTCCTGTAAAATATCGGACACTTATTAAATAACGCCCTGTATATCTTTATACACCTCGGATATTTCAAGCAATCGCACATTGATCCTCAAACTAACCTAAAGAAATTAGACTGGGAGGCCAAGAGGAGCTGTATGTTTAAGAACATACTGCATACCCCTAATGTGGGAAACATGTCAAACGACAGAAATTTGATCTATCAAAATATTTGCGACTCCATTTAGCAGCCAGTTTCAGCTGCTGGTCTGATGAATGAAAAGAAATCTAGAAATATAATAAAGAAAATAGCTTTGCTGAACCTTTTAAGTGAAATTATCTGAATTCGAAGAAATCTTACAAAAACACTATTAAAAAGAAAAAAAATTAATTCAATTCAGACCTTATTGATGCCCTTTCCTCTACAAAAGATCAGGTTTTCGCTTGGAAAAAACTCTTAAGTCGCTTAGGCGTACGAAAAATGTGTGCCAAGTTTCTACCCGCGAGTGAGAATATTACTATGATCAGGGACTTATGGGAAGGCAGGGAGAACGGGAAGTTTCCCGGGGGGTCACTTACTGTATGGTCCCTTGAGCCCCTTTTGGGCTGCGGTCCCTTCTGCTGCAAACTACAGGCGGGCCACAGGCCTAAAAATTAAATACCGTAATCCATCATCCATCCCACATTAATCCGATTTTAAATAAAAATATTGGCTTCTAAATTCAAAAATTTCGATATATCTACGTTTTTTCGGGAATTTCTAAGTTTTAAGAGTCAAAAAAAGGGCGTGTCACCTAAAAAATTTTTCCCTGCGGTGCATTTTTTAAGAAGGAAAGTATAGGATGGGGGCCCCTTAAGGCAACTTTTTCGGACCAGTCAATATCGTCCCATCCGTCCCTGACTATGATTCTAAGATTAAACCTCGTATCTCTTCCAATATAACTTATTGCGATGCTGGAACTTTCAGTTTGACAAATTGCCCTAGATGAACTGTCATACTACCTTAAAAAATGCAAGAACAGTAAAGCACCGGGCAATGATGGAAACTTTATACAAGTTTTTTAAGAACCTTCCAAACAATTGGCTTTGGTATATTAGTCGCTTATATAATAAAATATTGGGAAACGTCCCCATTGCCTGGATCGAAGTTATCATTACTATGCTTCACAAAAAGGGACCAATGGAGGATCCTATAAACTATAAAGAAATTGCGCTCATAAATTGTTGCGCACTTTTTACATTAATACTACTTCCACGGTTAGCGACACACTGTGACGCTAACAATATTTTGCCTAAGTGCCAGGCGGGATTCTGGAGGCCAAGAGGCTATACAGATAATATTTTATTCTTAATTCAATTATGTAAATTCATCTTAGACTAAAGAGTCGAAAGGTACTTGCTGCTTATGGTAATTTCAAAAGAGCATTCGATACAATCAACCATAATTTACTTTGGCAGGAGCTGCATTAATCAGGTATCAGCGCAAAGTTTATACGAATAATTGAACACATATATGACACAACGTCGCTATGAGAATTAAACCCAACCAAGACTTTACCAAAACATATGAGATTATCGAGGGCGTACTACAGGGTGAGTTCCTATCCTCTCTTCCATTTTTAATTTTCATTACAAACATAGAAAATCACTTCCATTGTTTAGTTACTGCAGGCATTAATAAGAACAACTATATGAGTATAATAGTCCTACTGTTTGCAGACGATTTGGTCATTCTGGCCGACTCGGAGGTTGATCTTAACCGCAAGCTCAAAGCCCTTGATGAATATGCTACTCTAAACCAATGAAGACTAAGGTTAAAGAAACCAATCAGCCATGTTACTAAAACGCAGCCCGCATGTCAAATTAAACGTAAAAAACAGCGCCGCAAGTGCTCTTGGATGGCAAGAATTTGGAACCGCATACGCATGCGCGAGACCAGCTGTGCAGAAATGCACACTTCGTCCCTCCACTCCTTTCCTAACATTTGTTTCCCTGTTTATATAGTTATTTATAAAATAATATCAAATATTATATCTCAATAAATAAATAATCAACCTATATTTTATAAATGTATACTTATCGGGTCTTAACATGAGGACAATAATAATCTGGCTTCTATATTATTAACATTAAGTGAAACAATATAATCAATATAAAATAAAATAATATAAGAAGATACAAATGATCATCAATAATGGCAAATATTTTACAGTTTAATGTTTTCCTCAATGGAACACCCTATAAATTATACGTTCTTCTGATGGGAAATTTTATTCTGATTTCAAATATATATGATTTTTATGGTCTATTCTAAAGGGTTGTGTTAATAATTACAGTTTTAATAAATAACATTAGTGGGCGTCAACTTCAAATATAATCAATGTATTATTAAAGAGAATTGACAAAATAATAGTTGGTACTCGTTGGGCTGTAAACTACATGGTCTTTGGCTAGTTCGGTGTATCTTTTAAAGCATGAAAAACGGCATTACACGGTTATTAAACTGAAATTAATAGTGCAAATAGTTGTGGATAAGTTATATTTACAATTTATAAACATACATTGCAATCAGGGGGTACTCATTATTGTATCAGTACTTATCTTACAACTTCTCCGAGGTACCTAAACTCCATATTGTATTTAAATTGTTACTATCCTACGTTCTTTAAAGAAATATGACAAAATGACAAATTTAATACTTAAATCTAGTTTTGAAATAAAAATTGGAATAGATATTGAACAGGAAAATTAGAAAATTAAACGAAAATGCTGAATAAGATCTTGCATGTTTATAAAATTATTAATGTTAGATGCATTGTGTTGGCGACCAGTTAGGAACTTTGCGAGCGTTCTTTCGACATAGCAGCGTTATTTTAGCAAACTTTACTAATAAAAGATTAATATGACTTACTTGCAACGAAAAAAGGACACATACCTGCAGAATATTGAAAGTAAATAAATAAAACGCCATTAGCACTTATACCACCATTTTATACAAAATTATTTCTATTTAGACGGACAATATGTTGATCTCTTTCTTTAATACCCCCAACTATACAGTCCGTCTAGAAATAGCTATTATTAAAGTTAGCTTTCTGATCTTTAAAGCTGCACATACATTGTTTTTTAAACTAAAAACTATATCAGACCAGAGACTCTAAAAATATGCTTTAATCGCCTGAAACACCTAAGCGAAGCAAGTTCTATAAAATACAACTGGGTGGCATAATTAAAACATTTTTTTGATTTAGCTGGACGCCTTGATGTCTGAAATACTTGTCTTGATAACGTCGGCAATAGGAGACAATCAACAAACGATTTACTAGAATCATATAGCAATGTATTATGAAAACAAAATTAAACAGTTTATTTCTCCTTTACTATTGGACACCAGTCTCGTTTACAAAAAACTGCTTAACTACCTAGTATTTAATTTTCCTAAATATCTTGTAAGAATAATTGCGCAGTGCGTGCACAAAGAATTATATAAAACTTTCAGATAAACAAAACATCTACAAAATCCATAAGGAGGTAATTTGTCCTTTCTACAACCACCTTCATTGAAATCGCATACCTGTAATCAATTCCTAAACCAAATTTCTTTTATAAATCAATTTTTCTGGTTCAGGTTAGGTTATTGTGGTTTTGTATTAGTAAATATCCTTAAAATATGTTCATGATACCTGAATGTTTTCTGTTAGTCTTTAGTTTCTCTTGTCAAACTATATCAAAATAATATGGTTATATTCTTTTTACTTTAAGTGATAACAAAAATAGACTATGTAAACTTAACCGTACCCTTGTAATAAGAAATTACTGTAATATTTCTTAAATACAATAAAAAAATTGAACTGAACTGAATTGAATTGAACTACATACTATAGTCTATCTTTAAATGGCGCGAAGTAATAAAGCAATCAAGACCGTCTTCTTCATGGGCGTGAAAGATTTTTCGGCATGTGTAGATTTAATTTGACCTGAATTTTAAAATTTTTGCAGAATCAGTAGCATTATCGACATGAAATTCAAGTTTTGTCTTTAAATATATATTTTAATATCAAATTTTTTAAGCTTAAAATTATGTGCAGCCGTACAATTTACCTGGAATTTTAGAAAGCAATTTACCAATACTAATTAAAGTCTAGGCATCTATCAGTTTCTGCTCTAATTATTTTGTTTCCTTTTTTTGTATCTAATCCTGGTTACCTACAATTATCCCTAGACGAAACATTACCATAACTGCTGAATATGCACTCTTATTTATATAAAACTAATAATTGTATTAATAATAAATGCAACATTAATATTGTGTCAAAGCTACGAGGTGGTGATATTGATTGTTGACTATAGTTTTAAGTTAAGTTAGCCCTGTTTTTAGAAATAAAACCTTTTTTAAAAGAAACTCCGTTGATCCAGTCATTTAACTACCTGTTTGCTAATTATCTGGTTATTATGCCTCCATTGGAACAATACACCTATTTATATCTATACACACCTACCTCGGGTGCTTGTTTCTCAGTAAAGCCAGTCAAAATGTGAAGAGTCAGTGTTTTTTAATTAAATATGTGGATTTTTAACAATTGCCTAAACGCCTAGAGCCGGACCATGTACAGTAAATAAAAAAAAGTAATTTTTAACTGTTACAATTCTATTAAAAGTAAGAATGCGGATTTGTTGACAATGCAGTGCAATTTACTGCAGATATGCTTAACGTTGAGACAGCAACAATATATATACTTATAAAAGAAGTAAAATGTGTTGGCGTCAAACCTGTAAAAACTTTTTCAAGACGACCAAAACTTAAACAAAAAGTTCTTACGCTGGACGAAATTTTGTCCTCAATCCGAGAGATTATTAAAAAAAAATGGGCTTTCGGTGGAAAAAACATAATAGATAATCGTTTTTAATAGACAGAAACGATATCGTCTGTTGCAGCAGAAATGAATAAGAAGTATCCAAAAAACCAGAGAAGAAAACAAAGAAATATTTTACCTAGACGAAACAAAATGAAGGCCACGCTTTATTGAAAGGATAGTCCACAGGATTAAGACCGTCACCTGGAAAAGGATGTAGTCTTATCATAACCCATATTGGAAGTTCTGAGGGCTTCGTTAAAGGTGGTCTACTGATGTTCCAATCTAAAAATACAGGAGACTATCACAAGATATGAATGCGATGTCTTTGAAGAATTATTCGAGCAAATGTTGGATCTTATATCAAGAGATGCAATAATTGTATTGGATAATGCAAGTTATCACTCTAGGCTGACGGAAAAACTACCGATAAGTGCGTGGCGTAAAAGTTTAATAACAGAATGGCTAAGTTTAATAACAGAATGGCTAAGTTTAAGACAAATAGAATTTCCATTAGATTCTTTAAGAAAAGAACTATTGGCACTAGCCAAATTACATAAAAATGCATTCAAAACATATGTAGTCGATGAAATGGCAAAGTTACGAGGAATATTTGTGTTCAGACTCTCTCCTTACCACTGCAAATGAAACCCGATCGAACCTATATGGGCTCAAATAAAGACAAATGTCGCCAGAAAAAAACACGATTTATAAAATGGTGGATTTAAAAAGACTCTTTAATGAAGCTATGGGTAAAATCAGTGCGGAAAAGTGGAAAAAGTGTATCGATCATGTGATAGAAGAAGAAGCCAAAATGTGGCAGGTAGATACAATAATCGAGGAAATGGTTGAACCGCTTACTATAAACGAGGTGAATAAAAGTTCATCTTCCAGATCGGACTATGATTAAGCCATAACGCCAAAGTAGTACCTACTTGATTTTTGAAAATGCTTTGATTATAAGATTCTATATTTTATCTTGTTTTTGTAATAACATTATGTAAAATAGTATCACCCATTGTTATATTACAGTTAATACGATTTTCTAAATGTTTTCATGTTATAAATACCTACGAATATAATATAATACAATTTTAGGAGAATAGGCATGTTTAAGATTTTTAATTCGAAAACTTTCTCGAAACGCGCTCCCGGCTAAGAGGTTTTTCCCTATAACAATGGTAAATCTTCAAATATAACAATATCTTGCGATAAATTCAGGGTGGACCTACCTAAAGAACGCTCATTAGTTGGATCCTTTAATGTGAAAACACTATATTTTAAGGGATGGTGTTTATTTAATACCCCGGTTTGCGTTTCGCATATTTAATGAGCAGTTATGACTTTGAGGCATGTAAAGATAGACTATATACAGATCAATGGCAAAATTTGGAAACGCTTCAGTTTTTGGTAGTATGTTGAAAAGAAATAAATAAGCAGCCAATATATATTAAAAATAATCTAAATAAGGCAGATAAAATCCTTCCTGATGAAAAATCAGACGCTTGTGCAGAAATAGCCCACTTAATTATTTAAAAAAAATATTTTTTTACTGAAAAGAATATGTTTAGTTAAATAGTCCCATTTTCTCTAACGCCACCATTATTATACAAAATGTATTTTATCTTAATATAAAAAGTCTTGCTTGCTATATTTTATTTATTTGAAATTTGTACATTTTATATATTTTTTTTATCAAAAGCAGCAATATCCAATTGTTCGAAGCAAAACCGGCAATCCCCAAATTTTAATTGCTGATTATTTTACCAATATAAAAATATTTTGTGTTTTATATTATCTTGTAATATTTAAAATTACAAGTTAATCATATAAATATTAACTAGTAAAATACGTAAATTATACACGTGTGATTTCAGGTTTTCGCAAAATTTCAAAAATAAAGTTTTGGAAAGTTTCATTTGATAGAAAAATATAGTTTGAGGTTTATCTATTAATGAGAAATAGCTTTTTTCGAAAAACAGTATCCAGAATCCAAAGGTAGATTTATATGTGTCATTTATTAGTTCCCAGAGTAAGTTAATGTAATTACAAAATAAGCAAAGGTTATCATAGTGGTGGAAATAACAAGTTCCAGATAAACTTCATGCCATATTGTTATCAGGGCCGTTCCTAGGATAGCTGCCACCCGTGTGTGAGAATAATTTTGCCCCCCCCCCCTTCTCATACCGTATGAATTAATTAAAATTTCTCTGAAATATTTTTAGTTTAAATCAAACAACGAATTACAGAAGATATAATAAATTCAGTTTATTTTTAATTTTACAACCTAACATAATAGTTATTAATTTATTGATATAATACCCAAATGAATACGTTATATTAAATACATACATACACATATCTATTATCACGTATACTCAATAAGTCTGTCAAAAAGCTTAAATAATCTTTGCTTTTCTTGCCTTCTTTAATGCAAATTCTGTTATAATATCTGATACATCTATATCTTCCAAAATGTCCCTTTCGATACTAATAATAAATAAGTCTGAAAACCTTTTTTGTCCCATTGTTGATCTCAAATAATTCTTTATTATTTTAAGTTCTGAAAAGCTTCTTTCCCCGCTAGCTACAGTCACATGACAGGTAATGTAAAGAAAACTTCGCATAGCAATCACTAAATTTGGAAACAGATGAGTTTATTTGTAAATAGGTATTGAATCATATTTAACTCGTTCATTCCAGGGGAAATACAGAGTGCAACGTTGTCAATTTCATCGCATAAATCTTCAGCTATAATATCTTTTTCATTTTTACATGGATCATGCAACATACTTTCCACAGATTTACATTTTGTAGCCCTATTTGAGTTATCTGTTTTAAGGAAACTGTTTAGGTCATTGAGAACTATGTGATGTTGTTTTATTTGTTCGAGCCTTTCTTCTATTTTTCTATTGTAAAAATTAATTTTGAATTGATCTCCTGGATTTCTTGGAGCCTCATATTTACATTCATAGTCAAATAAAGGTTTTTTGTTCGGGGTCTAATAATATTAACCGGAGAAAATGATGTGTCGCAATCGATATATTCTGCAATATTTTTTGCCTCTTCTAAAGTATCACTTAAACCTTTATCTGACCTAATATTATATAAATTTGTTTTGGCTTGCTCTAACATTAAAATAATATTTGGTGGTGTAACATTCGATTCATGCATAGCTTTACTAACGATATTAAATCTTCTTAACACATTATACCATGTAATAATGGAACAAATAAATTTAAACGACTTAATGGAATGATGGGTTAAAACGTGTTAAGGCAAAAACAAACAATGTATTTCCCAACTGGTTGCGACGTGGAATAGCGTTTTTAAAACCAATGTTGTTTTGTTTATTTCCAGTTATAGTTGTAAACGCATTTTTAACTCTAAGTAGTTACCTAGTATAATGATAATATTTTTATATTGATTATTAAAATTTTACTAATAAATTAGTTTTAAATCAATTTTTTTTTATCGGGTGGCTGTCGCCGCACCTTTAACTTGCCGCCTGTGTTCCCGCACCCGTGGAACCCCCGAGTAGGAACGGGCGTGATTGTCATGTATAATCCATTCGGTAAGAAATTATAACATAAACAACCAAAAGCCGTTGCTCTTTAACTCTCTTAATTATTTAATTTTTTCTGTAAATCAACAGCTGTACGAAAAAAGTGTCAGTTACTGTTTTTACTTTTAACTGGTATGGTGTAATGAGGATGTCATACTAAGTTTTATGAAGTAAATATTAAGTAGAAGATACACGTTAAAAAATTAAATCAAGATTTTCGAATATTATACATGGTATAAAAAATATACATTTAGTTTCAGTAATGATAATCCATCCCATACTGAAAATAGCAACGAAAATCCAAACCCTACATTCATGTTGGCATGTATAATCTTTTCATTGTACCCAAGAATCATTAATTTGCTTAAATATTTAGAAAGTAGATATCATATTTCGAGTATCTTTCAATATTTCGCTAATTAGAACCTTAACTATTTCCTAGCCTTTCTTGAAAAACACCAAGCAATACTAGTAACCCCTGAGAAATAGACAAGCGTCGAAATATCCAGAAAAGTTTTAGTACTTATGTCTAAACTTGTTTATAACTTTTCATCCTATAATAACGCGAGCTATCCCATTTCTCAAAATTCGTCAAGGTACTCTTGAATTACCCGATACGTATACCGAGTACCACAAAATATTAGCTAATCCTTAAACTTGTTTCGTATAAGAGATGTCAAACCTTAACAAACCTAAACAAGTAAATTAATTATCAGATTCGCGTATACGACAATATCATATTATTATTTTATGCTCCTCTTATATTCCCTTTAATAATAGTTTAACTAATTTCCTTAAAATTTTTAGAATTTGCCCAAAATAAAACATTGAAGAATAATAATTTTCCGGAATGCATTTAACAAATACAGAAACCGATTTATTTCATTTATCTCTGTCAGTAAAAAGATACTTAAAATACGTTCCAATACAAATTATCAAAGCATTACGCCAGTTCAGATTTATTTTCTTCACCCGTTTAGCTTGAAGATTGGGAAAACGAATTAAAACCTTTTAGTGAATAGGTATTCCAGCACTTCAAAAACTGATAATAAGAAGGGACTTTAGTCTTGAATCCAACCATTATAGAACAACGTTTAATAATATACATCTTAATCACTTAAGAGTTAAATATCAAACACATTATAAAATGAGTTTTTAGACCTTTACCTAAGTAACCGTTATAATTATTAATATAATGTGCTTCTTAACTTAATGATCCCCAAGAGGATTTTTTCGATTTCTTTGAATTCGAATCTTTTAACCGTTTTAATCGAGCAATAATTGCTCGCAGAAATATGAGAAAAGAAAGGAAAAACATGACCGCAAAACTCTTAATGTAAAAAATCTCGCGGTCAGCCTAACTGTTTCAAATTATAACCTTCTACATTACCATTACGATTTTGTGTGACCTGTGTGTGAATTTCTACAATTTTCGCATTTCTTCTTTGTTACGATCATATGACATATACTTGTATCAAGTTTGGAGTCTCTTAGTGGCCAAAAATTTTGGGTATAGATACCTACTATAAAAATACCTTCAATTCTACAGACCTTGTAATAGTTATAGACCTCTTCTAGTTATTATTATTAAATGGCACAAAATAAAAACACTCAAACTTTCTTTTAGTTGAAGATTTGTAAAAGATTTGTTTCAGAAATATGACTGTAAATCAAGTTAATAATTTTTGTGTAAATGCCACCAATAGTTACTGCCAGGAGTTTTATATTAAAATCCCTTACCAATAACCCATCCTAGATCCTGAATTAACTAACCCAAACTAACCTGTTAGTGTAACCATATTATGTCCTGCCAAACCGAAATATAACGGAAAATAGGATCAGTCGTTTTCAAGTAAGAAGTGTGATAAGACTGATTGACCCCCAGTCGAACCAATGAAATAAATGATATCTGACGGAAATAAGCTATAAAAAAATTGGAATTTAAAAAAGTTACATGTAGCAACTTTTCCAGTATATGCCTATTTTCTCAGCTAGCTATCACAAAGACAATATTTTCCTATTTTATCAGCTTACCAATAATCATCATATAAAACACAAAATTAACCAGAAGCACCTGTAAAGTACCCATATCGCACAATATTATCCACTATCAGCACTAATAAACCAATTCTTTTTTAACACAGTCACACAATCATTTTAACAAACAATTATTCACTGTTAATATAAAAGTCCCCTTGTCAACTCTGTGCAAAATTGCCGAAAACTTAACCGAGCGAGATTCTTTCTAATATTTTACGTCAGATTCAAAATTTCATCCAGACTTGGAGGTTCGCGCGCGGAAACTGGATTTCGGATCGCGGGTAGTTGCGATCTGCGTCACGACGCGCCGTCTAGCTAAACGCGACGCCACTCCCACTCGCCGCGAATTGCCTTGCTCGGCAAAGGATGCTGTGCATCTCTTTTTCAAAGAAACTTCGAGAGCGGAGCAATATGCAGATCACGAAGTATGGTCGTGTGAGGATTGTAAACTAATAATGAGTTGGTTTCAGAAGTCAAGGTATATTATGTGGTGCAAATCATATTCTTAGGGCAGGTCTGAAGTTTCTTGACTCTTGACATAATCGTGTTTTAGTAACGAAGTTTTAATTTACCGTGTAACGAAGACATTCTCAATTTGTTTCACATTTTATTGACGACACCTCAGTTATTTCTAGAGATTTAAAGAAGGGCTGTCTTCACATTTGGATAATTACACAGTGTTGATAATTTAATATGCTGACTCCCTAATAGCTTTTTTAGTTCATAAGTTTAATAAATGGGGCTATTTTGAACTCGGTATTTAAAGCATGAAAGCCATTTACAAACCCTTAAAGGGTTCGTTTAAACCCCAATGAATTTGTATTTTTTTTTCTAAAACAACTAAAAATAATACAAAGCCTTACTGGGCTAATGGTTTAAGTCATCGTAATACAGACATGTGTTGACGAATTGACACCAGTATTTTGTAGGCTTGTTAACTTGCCTTACAAAAAAGAAATATTTCCTTCTTGCTGGAAAATTGCGCGAGTCCAGCCCATACCCAAAAAAAGGCAATAAGACCTTGCCCAACAACTATCGTCCAGTCGCACTGTATTCGTCTGTATCAGAAGTTATGGAGAAGGCTATCAACGAAAAATTATTAAAGTACCTGGAAGGCTTCAACATTATTAGTGACCGACAGTATGGATTACGTAAGTCTAGAGACCAACTGGAGACCTTCTCGCTTCTGTTACTCACGATTGGAACAACGCAATAGAACATCATGGGGAGTCCCGGGCGGAAGCACTGGACATTTCCAAGGCCTTTCACCGAGTATGGTATGAGGGGCTCCTAACTAAAGTGACAGCATACGGAATGCCAGTTCAATTTTGTTCATAGCTGTCAAGCTTTTTTTAGGACGGTTCTCTGCGAATAGCGATATACGGATTTCTTTCAGGCACATTTAACATCAACGTCGGAGTGCCTCAAGTTTTCATATTGTCGCCCGCCCACTTTTTACTATACATTAACGACCCTTTGGAATAAAACTAAAACTCCTATATAAAGCTTCGCTGATGATAGCTCACTTGTTTCATCTTTTACTTTGGATGTTCGGACAACGGCTGAAAATGCACATCTCTATAGGCAGCAAGAGGTCTCACATCTCAACAAATACCTAGAAGAAATTCTGTCTTGGGATGACAGTAACCAAGTAGAATTTAACGCTAAAAAGTCAAGGCGGCAGTTTTCTCTAAAAAAGTTAATGTTGAAGTACCGGATATAGTCATGGCGGGACACTCGATTCCCTGGGCTTTATCAATTCATTTATTGGGCGTCAATCTGGATAGTCATATGTCTTGGCATAGCCACGTTGGTCTAAAGTCTTTCTTCGAAAATAAATGGACCTAAGGGGTTATTTCCGATAATGCCAGTTCACATATTTACCATAAACCTATGTTGGTGTTTGTTTTCAATTATAGCGTGCGGATTTTCATCAGCCCAAAAATGTAAATTGTAAACTTGTAAAACCGGTTTCATTTGTAAAGAAAATAAGGTTAGAAAAATTTAGATTTACGTTATGTTGCTGTATAAAGCAGTGGTAGTATTGATGTCTTGCTGCATAATGATCCGGAAATATAGCGTGTTCTTTTTGAACATAGTAGGGGTGAAGTAACTGTTCTTTTAGAGTTTAATTGATAACCCATATAGTAACATTGTTTTGTATCGCTATCTTTCTTATGCTGTTCAAAGGGCTTTTTTTTTTATAATAAGGCACAGCACTGCAGGATAAATCCTATATGGCGCTCTGGGAGCGGTGCGTGTGCGCAAGAAACGATTCACGTTGGTCTTGAATCTTTGGAGATTATACTCGTTGGGGAACACGATCTCAGGGAGGTCGTTCCAGAGTGATGACGTTCTCCAGATGAAAGAATTTTGAAACAGTGTCGTTCGAGGGACACTAAGCTGAACCACGTACGGGTGGGCTGCAGTGGCTCGTCGTGTATTTCTACCATGCACCGCTCTGGGTGGTATCAAGCGGGCAACCTCAGTTGAACACTTACCATGAAAATATTTGTAAAATAGACTCAAGTCGCCAACCTGCCTTTGATGTTCAACGCTTTCCAGGTTGTTTGTCAGACTATGGTCACCGATCAAGCGAATGGCTCTTCTTTGAATGGAATCTAACAATCTCAGGGTATGTTTAGGAGCAGATCCCCAAATATGCGAGCAGTACTCCAGCGATGGTCGAATTTGGGCTTTATAGAGCATCAAAAGTTGTTGGGGTGTATAAGGGTTCTTTGTTCGGAAAAGTACTTTAAGCTTCTGCGAGGCTGCCTTAGCAATGGCCGCAACATGACTATGCCAAGACATATGACTTTCCATATTAACGCCCAATAAATGAATTGATAAAGCCAAGGGAATCGATTGTTCCGCCATAACTATATCCGGTTCTATAACATTAACTTTTTTAGAAAAACCTGCCGCCTGGGTCTTTTTAGCATTAAATTCTACTTGGTTACTGTCACCCCAAGACAGAATTTCTTCCAGGTCTTTGTTGAGATGTGAGACGTCTTGCTGCCTATAGAGATGTGCATTAGCAGCCGATGTCCGAGCATCCAAAGTAAAAGATGAAACAAGTGTGCTGTCATCAGCGAAGCTATATATAGGATTTTTAGTTTTTACCAAAAGATCGTTAATGTATAGTTAGAAGAGGGTGGGCGACAATATAGAACCTTGGGGGACTCCGGCGTTGATGTTAAATGTGTCTGAAGGAAATCCGTCCATAGCCACTCACAGAGAACGGTCTTTAAGAAAGCTCGACAGCCATGAACAAAATTGAACCGGCATTCCGTATGCTCTCACTTTAGTTAGGAGTCTCTCATGCCAAACTCGGTCAAAAGCATTGGAAATGTCCAGTGCTACCGCTCGGGACTCCCCATGATGTTCTATTGCGTTGTTCCAAACATGAGTAACATAAGCGAGAAGGTCTCCTGTTGATCTAGACTTACGGAATTCATACTGGCGGTCCCTAATAATGTTGAAGCCTTCCAGGTATTTTAATAATTTTTCGTTATAGCCGTCTACATAACCTTTGATATAACCGAAAGCAATGCGACTGGACGATAGTTGTTTGGCAAAGTTTTCTTGCCTTTTTTGGGTATGGGCTGGACTCGCGCAGTTTTTCAGCAAGAAGGAAATATTCCTTTTTTGTAGGATAAGTTTAAAAGCCTACAAAATACCGGTGTCAGTTCGTCAGCGCATGTCTTAATTACAATGACTGGAATATCGTCAGGACCAGAAGCCTTTTCAGTGTCAAGACTCCTCAAGATTCGTTTAACATGGCGGTGGCGAAAAAGAATATCGGGCATTCTCGATTCTACAGGGGTAATGTTCGGTGAAGTACTTCCTTGAAAATTTACCGTTGAATGTGAAGAGAATAGTTCCGCCAGTAAGTTTGCTTTTTCCTGTCTTTTGGTGTTACAGGTGGAATGGTTGACTTGGTAAAGTTCTGACTGACGGCCTTAGCTACCGACCAAAATGATCTTGAGCCGTTAGGATATTCAAGAAGTTTGTCTTTGATCCTCCGGTTGTGTGCTTCTTTGCTTTGGTTTATCGTTTGCTTGCATTTGTTTCGAGCGTTAACAAAGATGGTACGATTTTCGGCGGTAGGATTTTTACGCCATTGTCGGTAGAAATAATTTTTTGATTTAACAGCTCGTTCGCAGTTTTTGGTAAACCAAGGCTTGCCGTTAGAAGGGCACTTTTTTGAGAAAGAGATGAAGGCTTCCATGCTAGTAAGGATAACCTCCGATATTTCTGTTGCACGGCGCATGTCTTAATTACAATGACTGAAATATCGTCAGGACCAGAAGCATTTTTATTGTCAAGACTCCTCAAGATTCGTTTAACATGGCGGTGGCGGAAAACAATCTCTTTTGGTAAACCAAGGCTTGCCGTTAGAAGGGCACTTTTTTGAGAAAGGGATGAAGGTCTCCATGCCAGTGAGGATGACCTCCGAGATTTCTGCTGCACAGATGGATGGATCATTAGATGTAAAACAAACGTCCCGCCAAGGAAAGGTTCGAAAATTGTCCCTTAGGTCATTCCACTTAGCTGATGTATAATGCCATACCTTGCGTGGTTTAGGAGGCTCTTCGGCACTAATTGGTAGTTTGTTCATTGCCGAAATAAGGTTGTGGTCAGACGTTCCTAACGGCGGCTTCACGGTGACAGTGTACAAGTCGGGGTTTGAAGTAAAGAAAAGATCCAACAAACTAGCAAAATCACCATCTTGGTCTGGAATCCGAGTTGGTTCACCCACACCAGCTGGGTGAGGCCAGAGCTGATGGCAAAGGATTCGGCTTCACGACCTTGTTCGTCGGTCATGTTTGAGTATTTGAGCTGTTAGAAATATCTTGGAAAATTTGTTTCTCTACGTGAGGGTCTCGTGCTCCCTGGGAGGTCCCTTACCGCCACGTTGCGACAATAAAAAGTTTCAAAAATTAATCCGTTAACTCTAATAATTCCCTTCTGATCATCTTTCACCTGTTTTCCTTAAGCTCCGATCAACCCTTTGCAAGGTTGTAAGTAACTTTTGAGTATTTCGCATAAAAACCGATTTTTCTCGAAAACCGCCAGTTTTATCTAAATAAATTAGGAGTACCCTTTTTGAAAAGGAATGACCAGAGTATTTAAAAAATTGGTTTTTAGCTCTCTCAAATAACACCGGTCAAACTTTGGGACCAATGAGTGTGGTGGCAAGTCCGTTCCTGACTTCCCTGACGATGTGAAATGTCTACTGTAATATGGTTTAATGACTCTTTATGGTCTCTACAAAATATTAAAGTTTCATTAAATTATACAAGTCGGTTCAATAGTTAGAGCCGAAAAGGTAAGTCACTGGGTACCCCTTTGGGGCTCTGTATCTCCGTTACGGGGTACTTTAGGAATTTCTTTTCTATGGGAAACCAGGGTTACTTTGACCTCCTCTGTATGCTTTCCAGAAATTAGGAGGTACTAGCCAGACATTTATACAAGCTGTACGAAAAGTTTTTGTAAATGAGTAATTTAATGTTAAATTATTGTGATAAACAAAATGCTTTTTCTACGCTGATGTATAGGGTGTCCCACTTATAACGGAAACAGGCTTATATTTTCGTGATTTCTGAACTGATTTTTTTAAATTTTGGTATGTTTACATATTATGACCCTATGGCGCATTTTTCGGTTGCTTAAAATATAAGTTCACTCCTGGCATACGGCCTTATAAAGGATTTAAAAGTGGTTATTTTATTTCAAAACTAATATCAGAAATCGATTTGACATCCCTCAAAACGACCAAATACAAAATTTCAATAAACTTAGACAATCAGTGGCGTGCGTATGTGTTAAAAATGTTTATACAGGATGTCAGGATACGGAGCAGCCATATCTCGGAAATGATACGTTTCACAAATTTAAAAAAGAAGCTGTGTGGAAATTATTCCAAATCCTAAAAGAATTAAAATAGAAACTTCAGAATGACCGAAAAATCAAAATAAGTGTTGATACAAAATTGTATCTACAAGGTACAAGAGAAATTCATTAAAAATTGTGTTAAGTTTTGTTGCAAGAGGGCGTAATGGCTCACTTACTTTTAAAAGTTCATTTTACGATAGAAAATGCCAATATACTATAAAAACAAAAACAAATAAATAATTAAAATCAGCAGATCGTTCACTACAGCTTTAATTATTGCTATTTTTTTGTATGTCGCCTAATGAAGGAGTGGGATGTCTTTAAGACAAATTTCAAAACAATGTTATCATGTCGTTTTCCTTTAATGTACTTTCTTAAACTTAGACGTGTTTAAAAGGGAATTCTTTGGAGTTTAAACAAATGATTCAGGAATTGTCACAAGTTTCCTCACCAAATTTTAAGATGGCATTGGTATTCAATCTAACTCATTTCTTGATTTTTCTCGGTATTTTTAAATTGGATTGTATAACTTTTCTCTGGTAGTACAGGAGAAAACTTGCATTGTAAACAAATCGCAAATCAATATCAACAACGGTTTAAGAGTTATTTTGATTTTTCTTAATAAAAATATTTAGTTTTCATTTATCGGTACCCTGTGTACTCACAATAAGCAAGTTATCTAACTAGTTTCATGACCTACTGTGTAGTTAACTATAAACGGTATATTAAAAGGCCAAGGGTTCAAACGAACATCAATAACACTGAAATATGAAAATATGCACAAATCTCAGAAGTAAAAATAATTAGCCATTTAGCAAGAAAAGACCATTTTTTGAGCACTTAGTTATTTGTCTTTGAGTAGAAACAGTGGCGCACCCAGGGAGGGGGTTTTGGGGGTTAACCCCCCCCCCCCCCCAGATACTCTCAACCTATACCTGATATTCCTAAATCCTGACAAATCTGGCAATGTGCTAGCGTTAGCTCTAATGTTTATATCTGACACTGTAGTAAATGAAGAAGATGTCTTAAACCAGTTGGCTCCAAAACCCCGTCGTTTAGACATTTTATTATAATTTTAGGTATTTATTAGTTATCATGGGCGTACGCAGCATCAAATTTAGGGGGGGGGGGCAAATGTAAAAAGTAAAAGTTAAAAATAAAATAGGCATATTTTTGAAGAACAATCATGAATCATAAATCTAATTTTGCACTTCCAACTGAATACATTATGAGATCACAAATAGTAAAATATAGTTAGGAATAAGTGTATTGTATAATAGGTATTATGTAGGTAGGAGGTAGGTAAGTAAGATAAGTTCAAATTTTTAACTTGTTTCATTGATTATTTTATCTTTTGTTTAGGAATTAGGAAATTATAAAAATTATTTTCAACATCTAGGGAGGGGGGCAAATGCCCCCCCCCTGCCCCTCTTTGCGTACGCCCATGTTAGTTATGCTTGAATAAAATATTTCTTATTATTTTAATTGTTTTACTCCCCTCTACAGAAGGGGGTAGAATTTTTTGGTTATAAGCTGAAAAACACAGCCACAAGGGTATCATCATAAAAAAGGGCGTGGCACCAAAAAATGTTTGCCTGCGGCGCAATTTTTTGTCAACAACCCCCCCCCCCCCCACAGACCAAGGCTGTGTGCGCCACTGAGTAGAAAACATGGCTGCCTCAATTTCAGCCTTCTAACGACATTTCTTATCCTTTTCATCATATTTTTCCTGGTTGTTGGCCTCTCCTGGAAAACCATATTTTTAACCTACCCTCATATGTTAAAATTAAGAGAAGTAAGATCCGGTGAACGAGCCGTCTAGTAAAACAAAATTACTTAGAAAATGAGGAAAACATTTTAAACAT
Organism: Polydrusus tereticollis; assembly: GCA_963920685.1. Taxonomy (NCBI): domain Eukaryota; kingdom Metazoa; phylum Arthropoda; class Insecta; order Coleoptera; family Curculionidae; genus Polydrusus; species Polydrusus tereticollis. The sequence continues at coordinate 39,498,075 of OY987329.1, forward strand.
TGAGATTTTTTTGTCGCTAAATTGCTAACTATTTCTAGTTCTAAAATTTGTGTATGTTTCATTCAGTGCTATTAATGTTTGTTTCGCCCCTCGAACTTTTATAATATTTTTTTTTAGTTTATTACACCTATTTCATTAGTTGTTATATTGCTTATTGCTGGTATATCAGGTACCGGTAAATAAAAAATGAATCATTTTTTTAAAGAAAAATCAATATAATCCTTAAACTGCTGGCAATATTGATTTGCGGCGTGGACGAGTTGTTTTCAATGCAAGTTGTCTCCTATACTACCAAAAAAAAGTTATAGGATCCAATTTTAAAATACCGAGAAAAATCAAGAAATAAGTTAGATAGACAACAGCGTCATCTTAAAATGTTATAAGGAAGCTTGTGACAATTCCTAAACTATTTGCTTAAACTCCAAGGAATTCCCTTTTGAGCAAGTCCAAATCTAAGAACATACATTGAAGGATAACGACATAGTGATAGTTTTTGTAAAAATATCACCTTCATTAGGAGAGATTAGAGAAAAAATAAAAATAATAAAAGTTTTTTCGAACGATCTACTGATTTTAATTATTGATTTGTTTTTCTACATTAAGTGTCATTTTCTGCTGTAAAATGAACTTCCAAAAATGAATGAGCAGTTTCCGAAACTTGAAATTATTTTTCATGAATCTCTCTTGGCAACTTCTATAATGGTGGCTTTTTCAAATCCGTGAGACGTATCGTTTCCGAGATATGGCCGCTCCGTATCCTAATCCGGGCACCCTGCATAATATGTTAAATTGTGATATTCTGATTTTTCTTCCTAACTGCGCGATCAGTATCCTTCTTATATAGTAAAGACTGCGTCGCTCTGTATAAATTGCCCAAAAATTCCTTTTGTTGTGACGAAGTCACATTTTAATCAAACATATTTCATAGTTATTCCGCATAATTTATATTAAAGACATCGATTAAATAATTAAACTAGCGAACTAGCTAAGTACCGGCTCCCGCAGAACACCCAGTATAGCTCAACCAAAACCATTCCGCAGTGCGACCATGCACAGCCAATCAAAAGGCGCAATCCCCCAGAGTACCGTAGTACTGGTGGGAGAACGCGAACCTTGCTCCGGACGTTGAGAACGTCGTGGAAGACACTTCTCACCGAGACCCGGCTTAACCGAGACGTTTCACTGAGCCCTTGCCTAAATCCTTTAAATACCCACCGTCGTGTAAATTTTCCGCTACGAGCCACCGATTTGACGGTACAAGTAAGTATACCTGTTAGCACCGTGGAGGGATGTAATTATCTCCTCGCCAGAGAAAAGAGTGTCAGGTTCTGTTGAAAAAGGGACGTATATGGTCATGTGTTCTCACGCTGATCCTGTACCAACTTAAAAGTTTTCCGAAGAACGTTCAGCATTCTTCGGAAAGCCAACAGGGAAGACCGAAACCGAGTGACCGAAGGGCTGCCGACTATCGGAAGGGTATATATGTGTTTTCACGCTGTATACACTTTCGATATTTAACAAAACCCGTTTCGGGAGACCGGCTACTTTGAAGTGTGTTTACGCTCATTGTAAGCGCCTCCCGTAATAGAGCGAAAGTGAATGAACCGCAGGATGAATGTTGTGGGGACTAGCCGCCGACTGACTGCACTATAGTGTTTTCACGCGTAGTGTAGCCTGTCGGGGGTAACTACCCTGTGTCGATCACCGGAGCATCTTGGTGTGTTTTTACGCCCATTACTGCCCCGGTTACCGATTCGCCGAAACTAAGAATGACCGAATGTGTGAGGAATGTGGTGTTCTTTGGCGAGCGAAGTTATCCTGTTTCCTTGCCACGATGGTAGCAGTCCGTATGTCTGTGACAGCCCCTTATGACCGCTGGAGCCTTTTTCCCTTTTTTTTTTAACCCGTTGCTTTAATCTCGCTAAAACACCCTGCTTTCTTGCACGCATAATTTGCTCTATCGTACCTGTCTGCTTTACACCCTCCCGTAGTAGCTTGTTCACATAAAATGTGGAACCGCCGCACCCCCTCTAAAAACGGTATATTTTAAATAGCATAGTCCTAGCTTCTATATAGTAAATGTCAGCCCAAAAATAATACATTCTATTAGTTAATAAATTGTTTAGAACAAACCCGTACTCTGTGTTATGATTTTTTTTTAACTAGGCAAAACGGCTATAGTAGGCGCATAGACCCCTGGAGTACCGTTTCTGTGTAAAAGCTACCTATAGGTCTGGTGGTTCTCTGTTACACCCTAAAGCAACAGAGTGGCGCTCGAGAAATATCCGTCTCAAGAAAGTACAGGCCGACAAGACTGTTCGGCATTACGAACCACAGCAGGAGCGTTACAAATTGGCGCCCGAGCAGATTTTCTTTGCGCTTGCGTAGCCTAGGGCCGTTGGAAATTTTCGCCTATGCATATTTTCTTTGCGCATGCGTAGTCTAAAACCCGTGTGATAGCTTGTTTCCTGATAAAACAGGGATTTTAAAACCGATTATCGAACCCGTTTCTCTAAAAATATGAAAATACCGAAGGAAATTTTCTAGACCGGAAAAGGCATTTAAATTGCAAGAAACAAGATTTGCTTAAAATTTGGAATATTGTTAACATCCGAGACGCGAACAAAAGATAAGAAACCGATATGAATAGTTTTTTTTGAATAAAAAAAAAATCCGTGTAAATAAATTCTAAATGACCGTGTAGAAGATAAGAGCTTTAGTATTAGGATATAGTGTATATATTAATTGATTTAGTTTTATTTTTATGATTTAGGATAAATACCGTTAGGCATTTTGTTTACTGTAATACAGGATAGTCCGGTGAAATTTGAAATAGGATTTAAATTAATTAGAGAATTAACCGAAGGTTTAAGTACCACCAGTTAGTAAGCAGACCGTTAAGAGAATATAATTGTGAAATTATATTTTGTTTGAGATAACCAAAGGATGAAGTACCAGTTAAATAAACTGTAGATAGATTTATTTAAATACCGGGGTATAGGAAAGTATTAAGAATTTTTTTTAATAATAGGCAATAGTTGTAGATATATGTTATTAGGCATTAGGTACCAGTGAAACAAACCGTTAGATAATTTTTTTTTAAAAATATACGATACTAAAAGGTTTAGATACCGGGTTAAGGGAAAGTTTTAGGAATTTTCTTTTTAGGTAATAAACCGTAAACATTTTTTTTATTGGGCAGTAAGCACCAGTTAAGTTAAATAAACCGTTATATATAGCTAGAATATTAAGGTGTAAATACAGGGTTATAAAAAAAAAAGTTTTAAGTATTTTTTTTGTAATTATTCACAATAATGGCAAACGTGAAAGCGACACAAGCTACACTGATGCTGACCGTACCCCCCACGTCGCCGTTACACCTCGCACCACCGATACCACCCGCACCACCCTTACCCCCGTCACCAAGCATTGGAAGTACCGACTCACGAACAAGCTGGATCTATCTTTTAAAAAAAGTGGATCTGGTGGCTAATTAGAGAATAAATGAGTGCCTATCTTTAAATGATGTGAAGTAATAAATTAATCAAAACTGTCTTCTTCATGGGCGTGCCGGATTTTTCGGCATGTATAGATTTAAATAAGGTAGAATTTTTGAATTTGTGCAGAATTAGTACAAATATCGACATTAAATTTAAGTTTTGTCTTCAAATATATTATATTTTAATACTAAATTTTTTAGGCTTAAAATTATGTACAGCGGTGCCATTTGCCTGGAATTTTAGAAAGCAATTTAATCAAAACTAATTAGAGTCTAGGTACTTGTTCTGTTTCGGCTTTAATTATTTTATTCCTTTTTTGCACCTAATCCTGGTTACCTGTTTGCTAATTATGTGGTTACTATGCCTTTATGGGTGCCTCTATTGGAATAATACACGTATTTATATCCATACATACCTACCTTGGATATTCGTTTCTCAGTGAAACTAGTCAAAGTGTGAAGTGTCAGTGTTTTTTATTAAAATATGGAGAATTTTCAACAACTGGCTAAATGCCCTAGAGTTGGTCTATGCACAGTACATGAAAAAAAATTAGTTCTTAACTGTTACGATTTTATTAAAAGTAACAATGCGGATTGGAGTGTTGACAATGCAGTGCAATTTATATCAGATATGCTTAACGATAGGAAAACAACAATATATAAACTTTTAAAACAAGAAAAAAGTGTTGGCGTCAAACCTCCAAAAATTTCTCCAGGATGACCAAAACTTGCAACAAACTAATGTTTGTCCCTTATCCTTTCCATCAGACCCAATCTCTGGACGCGTTTCGCTGTATAACAGCTCATCAGCAGAGCTATAGGGTCTGACGGAAAGGAAGGGACTGTCTGTGAATTTCATCACTATACATAGAAAACAATATAGGAATGAAGCACAACGGCGACATCCCATGGGATGTCGCCGTTGTGCTTCATTCCTATATTGTTTACCAAAACTTGAGCTGGATGACGTTTTAATGCAGATAATAAGGCGAAAAGTTCCTAGTTTCTTAAAAAAAAAACATTTTACTTAGACGAAACATGGATAAATGAAGGCCACACTGTGACTAAATTTTGGCAGGATGAGATTATTAAAAATTCAAGGCAAGCTTTTTTGGAAGGATTGTCCACAGGATTAAGACCGCCATCTAGAAAAGGACACTGACTTAACATAACCCATATTGGAAGTTCTGAAGACCTTGTTAAAGGTGGTCTACTGATGTTCCAATCTAAAAATACAGGAACCTATCATGAAGATATAAATGCCAATGTATTTGAAGAACGCTTTGGGCAAATGTTGGATCTTATACCAAAAGATGCAATAGTTGTATTGAATAATGCAAGTTATTACTCTAGGAAACTTACCGACAAGTGCGTGGCGTAAAAGTGAAATAACAGAATGGCTAAGTCTAAGACAAATAGAATTTCCATTAGATTCTTTAAAAAAAAACTATTGTTTCTAGCCAATCTACATAAAAATGCATTCAATAACTATGTAGTCGATGACATGGCAAAGTTACGAGGAATGTCTGTGCTGAGGCTCCCTCGTTACCACTGCGAATTAAACCCGATCGAACTTATATGGGCTCAAATAAAGACAGATGTTACCAGAAAAAACACGACTTATACACTATACAATGGTGGATTTGAAAAGACTCTTTAATGAAGTTATGGTTAAAATCAGTGCAGAAAAGTGGAAAAAGTGTATCGATCATCTAATAGAAAAAGAAGCCAAAATGTGGCAGGTAGATATAATAATCAAAGAAATGGTTGAACCGCTTATTATAAACGATGTTAATAAAAGTTATCTTACGAACCGGACTATGATTAAGCCGTAACGACAAAGTGATATTCGATTTTTGCAATTCCCAATATCAATGGTAAATCCTGAAATATAACAATAGCTTGCGATGAGTTCAGGGTGGACCTACCTCTAGAATGCTTATTATCTGGATCCTTTAATGTAAACAAAATAGATTGTAAGGTATGGTGTTTAAATTATTCTTAATACCGCGGTATGCGTTTTGCATATTTAATGAGCAATCGCGCCTTTTAAAGACAGACTAGACTAATAAAATAGTGTGGGGCTCGTGACCGAGGACCCTTAATTTAATGTTATATAGCGTGTGAGTCTGTGTTTAATCAAGGTTGTAAAAACTTGCATTGAAACTCTACAACCCCAAATTAACGTAAGTCCTACTCCCTAAACCTAACCTAAATTTGGATAGATCGATAAGGTAAAAGAGGTTTACACCTCTACTTCTGTATCGATAGGTACAGCTGAAATGGAGAGTGGAAAATTTAGCATGCAAAATTTCACTATCCGAGTTAAATCGCACTTACAAACTTGCTAACTAGAAAAATTTATACCACTTATAAATAACAAAATGAATGTAACTTATTGGCGTGCAAGAAAGAATATTGTAACAATAAAAACAACCTTTTAAAAAATTATTTCTATTTATAGGCTGCACGTATTGTCAAATCTTGTTCTAACCATAAGATCACGAAACAAAAATTTTCCACAATACCAATATAATAGATCTTAACCCAGATTATCCATTTAGCCCGCACGTGCTTCTAAATTTTATTCGGTTTTCCTGATATTCTTTCCCTCTTTGTGACTTACGGACATTTTTCCTTAGTAACAGTAAAACTTTTATCTCTAACACCCCAACGTTTTTTTTTAAAGACGGAAATACTTATCTACCGAATATTTTTTTGTGTGTGCTCTACTAATAGATCTGGTTCATTAGAATTTCCTACAAATCCCAAATTGGGATATGGGAGATCATTCTGGACACTGAAGAATCCGAAAATGCTTCAAAATTTAAGAGCAGAATTTTTAATCATTGCGGATAAGTTTACATTTTTAGTAGTTGATAATGCTATTGGAAGCCGTTAATTAAGTATGTATAGCCAAACTCAAGGGTGTTATACCTTGCCAAATTTTAAGACAAAAAGTCCATATAAAGATAAAAGGCCCCCAATCGCTTTGTTTTTGAGATACAGGGTGTTAAAAATTTCAAAGAAAATTCCTTTTTCCTTAATATACCGGGTCCGTCAACGAAGTGGGGACGAAAGATTACATCCTTATCGGAGAACTTATCAAAATACTGAAACAACATGAGGTCTCGAATTAAAAGTGGCATATTTTAAAAATATTTGACATTATACTCAAAAAAGTGAGGCGAACTAAGCTTCTATTTTTTTAAATGGAACACTCTGTATATTATTCGCAAAAACGATGGGCATAGAGCTGTTGATCATTTTAATATAGGGTAACGTGGATTTATTTTTAGTAGTTTAAGAAATAATTACGATTTTATCTAAAAAGCTGCCTATAAGTTTAGTAACCATATCCAAATCATTAAAAGCAACTGAATAAAATAGTACACTCAAAAATAATATTTTAGAATGTTGCCCATCTTTACAAAAGATTATCTCTTTTTTTTAAATGGAACACCCTGTAAATTTTTTGATTCTTAGAAAGCCTTTTTGATATCCTTTCTACTGATCCATATTTGATACCTTTTAGAGTAGTACCGTATTTTAGATATTTGGATATTAACTGTAAAAGTCTACAATTTTGCTATTCTTTATTTATTTCATTTTATCTTTGTTCATAATCGAGTGGCCATGATTTTTTTTTTGTTTAGATTACCACGATGACAGCCGAATAGAATTATTTAATATTTAAAAAGAAAGATGTTTGTCCCATTTCTTTCCTTCAGACCCAATCCTTGGACGCGTTTCGCCGTATTACGGCTCATCGGCACGGCTATAGAGTCTGATGAAAAGGAAAGGGACCTTACAGTGTTTTCAACACATAATGTATTAATACATATGCGAGATGTTACGCCACGTGTAACATCGCGCATATGTATTTAATATTTGTTTAGTTGCGAAAATTAGGTAGGTACTAACTCTCACAAAATGTCGAATTTTACCACTTTGAAAATGATAAATATGATTTTTATATTAGGAGAATGTGCAAGAAATTGCCTTCTAGCGAGTCAAGTGTATGCTGAAAGATATCCAGATATTGACAGAAAGTCAAAACCAGAGGCCTTCGAGGAGCTGTTGCACAGATTTCTAGAAACAGCAAACGTTGCGTACAAAAAAAGAATAGTAATCAATAAACCCGTTGTTAATGAAAAAAATTAATTAGGGGTCCTATTGAGAGTACAGGAATGTCATAATGTAAATCAAACTGGCATTTTTCAGGAAATCGGTGTTAAGGAAACAAGCATGCGATGAAAAAGTATAAATATCATCCTTATCACATAGAATTACACCAAGAACTTTATGAAAATTATTTCTTAAGAGAACTACATTCTCTAATTGGATGCTTAATAAAATTAGAGAAGTACAAGATATGTTATCAAAAGTACTCTTCAGTGACGAGTCTACATTTAAAAATAACGGAATCGTTAATAGACATATTATGCATTTATCATTCTAATTAAAATCCACATTGGGTTCGATATGTAGATAACCAGAACCGCTGATCGGTTAATGTCTGAGAAGGAATATTAGGGCCTTACACTATTGGGCCATATTTCGTTGAACAGCGTTTGATGGGACAAGTTTACTTAAATTTTCTTAATCATGATCTACCCATTTTGCTTCAAAATGTATATGCTGATATTCTCCAAAACTCCTGGTTTCAGCAAGACGGCATCCCCCCCTCATGAGCCGATTAGGCAATTTTTAAATCATTGGCGAGGTAATCAGTGGATTGGACGTGGTGGACTAATCGCTGGGCCTTTTGGTCCCCTGATTTAAGACCCCGTGATTTCTACCTCTAGGAATACGTTTAAGAACAAGTATATGCTATACCTCCTCCAAACCGAGACGATATGAAAGATTGTATTTAAGAGGCATTTAGAAACAGTAGAATTCGAACTCTACAAGATGTTCAGCAAAATTTTATTTGAAGGCTACATTTATGCATTCAAGAACAGGGAAGAACCTTTCAACATATTATTAGAGCCAGACAATAAATTCTGATTTCTTGCCGAATAAGGATTTGCCTAATTTTGTTATGTCAACCCATTTGTTTTCTTAAATTTGTATTGTAATTTATTGTTTCATATTCATTTTAAGTTTTATCTACATGTCTTAATAAATCTGTTAATTAATAACATTTACTTTCTTTATCGCAGAGAGAAATGCCATTTAATGCTAGGTTATTAAAATTATTGCATTAAGAAATTGAAGTCATGCATAATAAATGCAAGCCTTTAAAAAGTTGAAGGGCAGCATTCTAAAATGTTATTTTTGAGTTCACTATTCCGTTCAGTTGCTTTTAGTACTTTGAAAATGGTTACTAAACTTAGGCAATTTTTTAGATAAAATCGTAATTATTAACTACTAAAAATAAATTCACAACCCTATATTAAAATGATTAGCAGCTCTAGATCCATCTTTTGAGCCAATAACATACAGGGTGTTCCATTTAAAAAAGATGAAGTTTAGTTCGCTTCACTTTTTTGAGCAACCCTGTATAATGTAAAATATTTTTAAAATATGCCACTTTTAACTCCAGACTTCATGCTGTTTCCGTATTTTGATAAAGATGTAATCTTCCGTCCCCGCTTCATTGGCGGACCCGGTATTTTAAACCTCTCTAAATACTATTTTGAATTTGAGTGGGTAGTAACTGGACATAAAAAGATATTTTTCATAAAAAGTATGTGGGCTGCTTCCACCAGTGGCGTCCAAGCTAACATATATTTTGATATTTGTAAAGAAAAAAATTATACGCCACTGTTTGTATGTAAATTTGCTTAAAAAATTGGGTTGTGAACCTAACGATTGGCGCAATTACGTATAAAGACACGTACTTCAATTAACTACGGTGGGTTAATCCTGCGATAAAAAAATATACTCGCATAAAAAAAGCGATTACGCCCCATGAGAGATTAATTGCTACCCTTAGATTTTTGGCCATGGGCCGAAATTATAAAGACCTTCCTTAAATTTTTAACTTGTATATGAAAAGAACGGTGTTACTTTCAGGTATATTCTAATTAATATATTAGTGTACTTGCCGTAGAGCCACAAGTCCGTTATTTACGTCATTGCGCGAAACCGTTTTTCATTTTAGGTTGTGTTTTCTGAAATTTTTATTATTCTGTGTGACCTTTGCTGTGCCATTTGATCAAATCTAGATGGTAGATGTTGGCTCATCCGACATAGCCCGTTGAAATACCATTGCATCGGCTTAGGTGGCGTGAAGTTGCTCTTTGAGCCAACGTTCCGTCACTGTGCCGATGTCTCCGGTTTCCAGGGTGGGAAATATATGAACAATGCTATGATGATGGTTCCAAGATCAAAATGTTCCGGAGTTAAAATCGCCACCCGATCGGATCTCCGGGGGCGAGTCCTGGCGCCTTATCAAGCGAAATTATTCAATCATCCACCATGTCCAGTAGCCATGCGTGTCCTTCGAACAATATTTTAAATGGAAATGGTCTGAAAACTGGAGTTGTTAAAAGACCGGAGATTAGCAGCTTCCAAATTGACTTCTGCAATATAAGAGGACTAAACTCGAACATCAATGCAGTCAATCGACATCTACAATCTACCGCAAACCTCATGTACTTGCACTAACCGAAACAAAAGTCAGATCATCGGTTAGTACGGTTAGCTATTTATATCCTGGATACGACTTCCATCACCGATTTAGGCGGAATTTTGGCCTTTGTGTCTTTATCCGGAGTGATATTTCTTGTCAACGAGAGTAGACACTCGAGCCTAACGACTTTGATGTAATGTGGTTTAAAATAACAACGCAGAGAATTACTAAATTCAGCTGCTGCCTTTACCGGCCGCCATGCGCTACCCATTATAGAGAGTTGTTCTCCTCTCTTGCTAATACTATCGACTTTTTGCAAATCCACCATTCCAATTTCGAAGTTGTCATCCTTGGCGACTTCAACTTTCATAATGTCAACTGGCTCAAATACTTAAATATGACCAACGAGCAAGGTCGCGAAGCCGAATCCTTTACCATTAGCTCTGGCCTCTCGCCCAGCTGGTGGGTAAACCAACTCGAATTGCAGACCGAGATGGTGATTTTACTAGTTTGTTGGATCTTTTCTTAACTTTAAGCCCCGACTTGTATACTGTCACCGTGAAGCCGCCGTTAGGAACTTTCGACCACAACCTTATTTCGGCACTGAACAAACTACCAATTAGTTCTGAACAGCCTCCTAAACCACGAAAGGTCTGGCATTATACATCAGCTAAGTGGAATGACCTAAGGGACAATTTTCGAACCTTTCCTTGGCGGGACGTTTGTTTTACATCTAATGATCCATCCATCTGTGCAGCAGAAATCTCGGAGGTCATCCTCACTGGCATGGAGACCTTCATCCCTTTCTCAAAAAAGTGCCCTTCTAACGGCAAGCCTTGGTTTACCAAAAGAGATTGTTTTCCGCCACCGCCATGTTAAACGAATCTTGAGGAGTCTTGACAATAAAAATGCTTCTGGTCCTGACGATATTTCAGTCATTGTAATTAAGACATGCGCCGATGAACTGACACCGGTATTTTGTAGGCTTCTTAACTTATCCTACAAGAAGGGAATATTTCCTTCTTGCTGGAAAACTGCGCGAGGCCAGTCCATACCCAAAAAGGACAAGAAGACCTTGCTAAACAGCTATCGTTCAGTCGCATTGCTTTCAGTTATATTAAAAGTTATGAAGAAGGCTATCTTTTTTTGCCTTAATAATCTTGGATATAAAGAGCGGAATGTAAAAGAGTTGCAACTTTTGAACTATAATAATAAGTGTTTAACCTAGATAAACATATACTTTTACCATTTTTATCTGATTTGGTAAATTAACTGACTACGTTATTAATTAGATGTTCAATTAAGTGCTATTAACTTGCTATTTAAAATCACCTACTTTTTACATTCACATTTTTCCTAATTAAAAAGCTTTTAATCATTACTGTGTTTGCTTTGGCACTGTGTATGGGCCACATTATTCACTTACAGGAAATTGGTGTTGTTGTGACAGGTTACAGCTAAAAGCAGCTGTGAGTGACGCTCGAAACTCAATCTTATATCTTACCTTGCACAGCAACATTCTTTGGAGATCATACACGTACACTTTGTTATTTAACTGCCAAGGACCCTTCACAAAAGAACCACTCCGGTTACAATTGCCACAAACTTGTAGGTGGTGACCCTAAACTCTATTTAATATTAAAAATACGATCAGTTTTATTATTCAGTCTTCAGATTTAGCCCTACATTAGCCACACCCTAATCGATCGCTATGATAATAAACTGTGAGTCGCTTTCGCTCATTTGCTGGCGCTAGATAACGCACCTTTAATTTCACATAATAAAAAGGCAAAATGACTACGCTTTTTAATTGACATATTTCGGGAAAATATCGCATCTTTATATTGTCATTCCCCACGGACGTAGGGTATTTCATTTTATTTTATTTTATGTTATCAAGACGCCTCGATCATGGTACTATAAATTTGCGAGGTATTAAGGTACGATAAATCAAGTTCCTACCTAAGAGTGTTAAAAATAGTCAATCATTTAATTCTATATCCACAAATACTAGAAAGTTTAGGAGCTTTTCATTATGTCTAAAGAAAGTGATACTTTATCTACTTCTTAACAAAATATACATTATGCGTCATTTTTGACTAAAATCATTCCCTTAATAATCCTAGAGTTCAAAGAAAAGTTATAAGAGATACTTGCACAGAATCTTAGCTTATTCCATATCTCTAAGATCCATTGTTCTGATTTAGATTATTAAAGTTAAATTCACATTTCCGTCACAGTTCATACAAGATAGGTGGATATTGTCTTAAAGAATGTTAGCAAAGCTATATGAACTATATATACGGATCATAAAGTTACACTTAGTGCTCCGACGTAATAAAGTCATGTAGAACGGAATGTTATGCACCTCCAAATTGAAATTGAAGTATTCTTGTTGGCACAATATAAATGAATGGCTCCGCCATACAACGTTGCAAGTGACAAAACCCTAAGTTTCCAGAAATCGAAAAGAACTATTTGTTCAATGAAAATTTGTTTTAAATTGACAATTTTTTATTATCAAACGATACCTTGTCATCGAGTGATACAACCTAGAAGTGGAAATATTAGTACTAACAAACCTATCTGAGATATTGAGAGATTACATGCATTTTTTGAGGTACAACATTGTAAACGACGGCGCTTGCAACGTTGTTCTTCGAACACGAATGTTTAATACTGACTGGTGTAACAATGTCCTGCAGTTTTAAAATACGACCTTTCCTAAAATATAAAAAATATTGCACAAATGACAATAAATTATTGTACAACATGTTCAAGTTTAATGTTTTCGTAAAAAGGCACATACACTACAGGAACGTATATCCAGCAAGTCCTTTTTCTTTGCCTCTCTGATTGGGAGGCTATCCTTGTACAAAGGTGGGAAACTACAAACTGTGAGAGAGGGGGGCGTCCGTTGTTACCTGGTCCTTTTACTTTTTCTGCTAATAAGTGCGTTATCCAAGTTTGGAGGACGTTGTGTGCTATTCTTCCACACAATGTTATGGGATCGTCCTTTGTGATTTGGTACCATACATAATTAGTGATACTGAATTTGTTTTTTCCAGTTAATCCAACAAAATGTCGGTGTTTTTGAAGTCTGCTGTATCCAATACACAAACAGTGAAACTATTGGAAGTCCCATGGCATTATCTATGACTTCCACCCATTGTCGAGGGACGCACACTTTCTTGCCCTTTTAAGTTTGTTCAATTAGGGCAAAGTTTCTGTCACAGGGCAGCAAGCTGTGGCCTGTCGTTACAAACTTTTGCTCAATGATAGTGAACCATTCGTTGAAGAGCAGGTGCTTCAAAATAGCGATAGTCCGCCAGATTTTATTCTGGCCTATGCATCTGTCAGACCATAACTTGAGATTATCACCTGGCCTGGATTTAACTTTGACAAGTTAAGCTCAACATATTTTAGGATACATGATGCTATTTCCGCAGCACCGCGCTTACCAGTAGCCTCATCCCAGAAAAACATAATATAGGCCATGTTTTCCCCTGGTCATGTATAGTTAAATTATAGCAAGAAAGCTGCCTCTGATTAAAAAACGTTACTATGCGTGAGGTTCGGGCAAAATTGAACTTGTTGTGTACACACAAAATAACGTTTCCGTGCTTAACTTGGCATTTTCCTTATCTGCAGCTAATGTCTTTTAAGCAAAGTCAGCCCGCATGTGTTGAATTTTGCTTTTATTTTGAATTATTCTTTTTCTATCTTCAACCGCAGCCCTGATGAGCTGAATGTACCGCTGGTCACAATAAGTACTTGGGTAGACCAAACTTTAGATTAAACTCACTTCGGAAAACATCAAGGTACAAGTGAAGTTTTTTAGTACTGTCAGGGTGTTTAATGCAAAGAAGCTCCCAGATTTTCTGGACACTCAGTTCGGGATTTAAACATTCGTTTATGCTCACATTCCTTGAATAGTGGTTTCCTTAACGAGGAAAAGGAGGAATAAAGTGTTTAATCTGCTCTCTTTTTTCATTGGTTATCCTAACATTACTTCTATACGAGTCATTGCCCTCGGTCAACGGTATGTCGACATTTTAAGCTACGCTATCGTACAACTATTTTCACTAAGGCTTATAGAAACTAGTACAGTCTGTACTTTGATTCGATTTGATATTAGCTCACGAACATATCAAGAATTTATGGTATTTTCGTTTGATTGTAGTACGTAATGGACATTTCTAAATCCTTTTATTTATCATTTTTCTTAATTCCAGATGCTGCTGAGGCATTCTTAATATAATAATAATAATAATAATAAATATTTATTTATTTACATTTTTTTTTACATTCAAGAGTTACATACAAAAAAAAATAATCTATAAGAATAGATAAATAAATAAATAATCCTAGGCGTTAGGTCTTATAGACCTGTACGTAAAGGAATATAACCTATTTATAAGCAAGTAGTAGGTGTGCAATATGTAATAAAAATATATGTGCGCTTTTGCAGCAAATAACACAAAAATAAAGGATTACTCGGCGGGTTTAGATGCAGAAGACGGATTAGCTTATCCTGCTAATTTTAGTCGCGTAATATGAATTATTGTTTTAACATAATAACAAGTGAGTCAGTAGGATTTCTTAAGCGATATGTTGTCCTTCTTGTGCATCAAAAAAGGGTATGAGGAATTTACTAAAGGGATGTTATTTACAGCTGTAACAATTAATAACAAAAAAAAAAAAAATAAAATGCTTAGAAGGAAAGGAAAATTTTTTCTCTTGGCATACATTTTGGCGTATTATAAGAAGATAATCAATAAATCTATACATGCATAATATGTATTGATTTCTTGTAAATAATAGCACAATGGTCTTATGGTCTCTCTTTAAGTTAATAGCATCATATCATGATTATGTAATACCTTTTAATTAATATTTAGTTTGCTGTATTGGTAAAAATATCCTGATATAAACTTCTGGATCATCAACATCGTAAAGTGTCGCAAACTAAATTGCGTTACTCATTTTCAAAAGAATAGTTAAGAGTCAATATGGTAAACAGTCGTAAAATAAAGTGTGACTCTTTTAAAGATGGACTATTCAGCCAAACGTAAGTTAAAAATTCGAAAACACTGCCATATCATATAAAAGGTAATAAAACTAAATTGCGTTACTCATTTTCAAAAGAATAGTCAAGAGTCAATATTGTAAACAGTCGTAAAATAAAGTGTGACTCTTTTAAAGATGGACTCTTCAGCCAAACGTAAGTTAAAAATTCGAAAACACTGCCATATCATATAAAAGGTCACTCTTCAGTATTGACAATTGAAAATCAATAAAGAAAGAGGTCATAATATACGGTTATGACTGTCAACGGTACTTACCTTCTGTCATAAACAGCGTCAGATTTTGTGTTGGGACGGTCTCTCTTTTTTGTAAAGATGAGTTTAAAAGCGGCAAAATGTAAAATGACATCTGAGCGCCACGCGAAACCTATGCTAGTTAGAAATATGCCATTCTTACACATCGGTAGATATCAATGGGAACAATAATAATAAGATAAAAGCCAACTTCTCAAAAAATTTGTTATTACACTGTTCTCTAACGGGTACGACATTTGAAGTTTCTTGGGGTAATAAATTTTACTTGTTTTGAAAATTTACTATTAGTGACCCACCTTCCATTGCATTTTTTATTAATATCGATACCCATTATTGTTATAATATTCAAAACGTATCATGTAGTGCGCCCTCCATTGCCATCAATCAAACTTGTACAAGACATAGATTGCGCGTCCACGCGCCTTCTCGCCAATTCACTAATTGCCAGAAAGATGATAAGAAAAATATAGGATTTAAATGAATATGTTTTTAAATATTGTAGAGCCTTGGTGATTATTATTAGTAGGTAAAAAATCGACATTAAAATCACCCCCGAAGACAACGTAATCAAACTCAGGTATTAGGGCAACCAGTGAATTTTATAACAAATCCAAACTAGCATTCAAATTTGAATGCGGAGGTCTATAAAGCGTTCCCAAACATAGCTTCTTCCCCGCGAACTTTAGCGAGATCCACAGCTGCTCCAGTGTCTCAATTCCGTCACCAATATCAAGAACCTCAAACTTAAGTGATTCTTTTATAAAGGGTCGTTGGTATGTATGGAAACGGTCGAATATTTCTTAAAGTAAAACAGCTAACAAAAAATGTTCGAGACAAAAGTTTTAGGGTTTTACATTGTCTATTAGAATTTTAAAAAATTAAGTATACATGATGAGTCAGAAAGCAGTAGAGAAATAAAGTTACTTTTTTTTTAATAGAATACCCTATATCTTACAATATTTTAGGCTTTTACATAAAATTACAATTATTTTTTATTAAGTGCATTATCAGTCTAAACCTAATAGTTTCCGAGATATCGACTTTTGAAAAATTACATTTTTGAACTTTGACAGCTTCTAGCTTTCTAACGGTACGCCATAGAGCAAAACGGCTTACATGTCCATATCTTACTTTTTTATTATCTTCTCAAAAATGCCAATTTCCGTTAAACCGGAAGTACTATATTTCCAGCTTTTGAGCTACATCCGGTTTAACCGGAAGTTGACACTTTTAGAAAGATAGTTAAAAACTAAGATAGGGACATGTACGCCGTTTTACTTTAAGACGTACCGTTAGAGAGCTAGAAGCTCTCAAAATTCAAAAATGTCATCTTTCAGAAGTCGATATCTCGGAAACTATTAGGTTTAGACTAATGATGCACTTAATAAAAAATAATTGTAATGTTACGTAAAATCCAAAAATATTATAAGATAGAGGGTGTTCCATTAAAAAAAAAAGTAACTTTATTTCTCCACGGCTTTCTGACTCATCCTGTATACTTAGTTTTTAAAATTCTAGTAGACTACAAAAAACCCTATATAATAGACCGTTTCCTTACATACCAACGACCCTGTATAAAAGGCAACTTCGCCACCCCTTCTTGCGCGATCCCGCCTAATTAATTTATAACCATCGAGTGCAAGAGTATAACTAGGTATACTATCGTTAAGCCAAGTCTTGGAAAGTCCTATGATGTCGAGAGGGCTCCCATCAACAGTCGTAGAAAAAAGATCAAATGATGCCTGAAGAGACCTAACATTAAAATGCGAGAATTCCAATGCGTTCATGAGCTTTAGCATCCGATTAAAAATAATGTAAATAACAAATAAATAATTAATAGATAAATATTTAAGTAATATTCAAAAAAACGCGCCTTGCCATACTATCACGCAACATAGATTTAAATTATCAATAGCCCATATGAATTTCAATTAAAACCCACAAATAACAATACATTTTGAATATGAAAAGAAATAACCCATTATAATGTAAATCGATAAATCTTTAATTCATTGAACATACTGCCAATACTGATAAGATTGTTAAAATAAAATGAAATTCCTTTTTTTTCTATATCACATGAAAATAAGTTAAATAAATATCATTAGGGATAGCGCGTGGTAAAAGTTATTTAGCGTTAACGGAATTAACCATTCCACAACTACCCGTCTTTTTAGGAGATTAGGACCTTCTTATTTTCTTTAATGTTCCAGTAGTATATCTTTCCTCCTGCAGACCAAACGTTGTTTTTACCAAATTTCTTTTTAGAATCCATAAGGAGACTGTACCTTGTCTGTGTTAAATCCTCAAAAATGGCGATTCCTGAATTCTTTAAACCTTTTTTTGCATTGAAGATCTCATTGCGTCTATGATTATGTAAAAAAACCGACTACAACAGTTCGTGGTTTGTTAGAATTAGCTTCAAATTTTCCAATGCGAAAGACACAGTCAAGGTCTTGCGACGATACAGCAACTTTCAGCTGTTTTAATAAATTTGACTACAAGTTCAATCAAATTTTCATCTCGCTCTTCGGTGAGACCAACAAAGCGTAGCGAGTTTTTTTTGACTAACTGGAGAATGACGTCGTTCTTATCTTCTAAACATTTGATGTCTTTAGTGTTGGTATTGATTTAATATTTTATGCCCTTTAGATTCTCAGTCATTTCTTTTGAACGGTTATCTAGTTTGCTAAAACCTACATCGAATTTAGATTCCAGTTGGGCACATACCTTAGCGATCAGTTTTTCAGTGGGGTCGTCAGAAGATTCACTTCGGTAGCTTCCACTTCTTGTGATTTTAGTAGACATTTTTTGACCAAAACAAAACAACAAACTTGTAGTAGTCCTCTATTTTGCAGAACTCGAGCAAAATAAAACAAACTGAATTATTTCACTATTTCCAAACTCTCTGCGTGAACAACCGTCAATAACACGTCGATAACACTATTACAGACTTGGTAGTGTAAATTTTGCGAATTAATTACGAAAACAACCACAGATTTTTCAAAAATTAGCCGGATTTACGCCAACGTGCTACAGCCACATTGAAGAGTTTTCGCATACTCCGAGAGATCGCTGGGTTCCATTCAAAGAAGAGGTTAATCGGTGACCATGATCTGACAAACAACCTGAACAGCCTTGAACATCGAGGGCAAGTTGGCGATTTTGGTATATTTTACAAATAATTTCATGGCAAGTACTCAACGGAGGTTACCCGCTTGATTCCACCCAAATCAAAGCATGATATGAATACGACGATCCACTGCAACCTGCTCATACATGGTTCAGCTTAGTGTACCTCAAGCGACGCTGTTTAAAAAGTCTTTCTTCTGGAGAACGTCAACACTCTGGAACGACCTCCCTGAGGCCGAGTTCCTCGGTGAGTATAATCTTCAAAGATTCAAGAGCAACATAAATCATTTCCTATACACACGCCCCGCTCGCAAAGCGTCCTAAAGGAGTAATCCTGCAGTGCTGTGCCTTATGTTGAGAAAATGCACGGGAAGTAAAAGTTTAATAATATTATTATTGCATCTAATGTTTAAAGGAACTAATATTTCATTCTTATAGTAAAGTCCTAATGAAAGAAAATCGGGACATATCTAAATTAGCAATATTTATTTCACCCCATAATATTTCATTTAAATTGAGAAAGTATTCGGCAATTAAATATTTTTTTTAAATAAACTAATTTTTTTCGAAAAAAATCTTACATAGTTATGAAACATAGACTATAGTGCCACAATTAACAAAAAATGAATTAAGCGCAAGAAACAGTCTTTTGTGTAATTGGAAGGTTTCGTGTATTCACTGACGTGCATACACTTGTTATTTACAAGGTATTAAACAAAAAAAAATTATTGGAAGAACAAAAGAACTTTTTTTAGCCTTATTACTTTTTCGTCGATATTTTACGTTGAAGTATCAAATTGTCTCTACTTTTCAAGGTTCAGTTATTTCATATCAAATTGGTATTTTCGGTAAAAAATCGATATGGAATTGTAGTAAACAATTTTGTTCGCTTTAAATCAAAAACAGATCATTCAGAAAAATTATAGCAAATCGAATCAGCACCTTTTGGCACTTCTTTACAAAATAAGTTATTATACTAAATCCTATTTAAAAACTGCCATGCGACACTCTTGAATGCGGAGACTTTTATCCTTTTGTAGTTAGGTTTTAGAATACATTTCAATTTGATTTAAATATACTGTGTGGCTTTACTTAAGAATATGTCGAAGCTTGTTCTAAGAATACAAGGTGTTATTTAAGAAAGTCGACAAACTTTAAAGGGTAATTCCTTGTAAATTTTTAAGGCAAATAGTTTATATATTCATGTGCTCTATCTTGTTTCGTTTTAATCAAAATTATTTTGATGAAAAAATTGTACACCAATTTTTTTTTTTAATGTGTATTTGTTTTGTAACGTTGTTGCTTTCAGGTTGTTGTAGTTATGTTTTATTTTGTGTTGTAGAACCGCAAATCCGTGTATCTATCTCCGAGAGCAAGACCGCTTTTCATTTTAAGGTTACGTTCTCTCAAATATGGTTTATTCTCTGTTACCTTTTCGGTGGGCTCTTGGGTTTGACGGAAAACTATTATCGGCGTCATTCGTTCAAACAAAATTCTGATGACTAGTCAGACCATTAGCCCTTGTTTTTTAGATCAGAACTATCCCTCTCTGTACTGCACGTTAGTTCCTTTTACGTAGCCTATTCTAATAATTACTTTTCCGACCAACTTAGTTTGAATCCTTGGATTTTCGACCGATGTAGTTGAAACACTTGTGAAGTCCTGCTGACTCACGTTTCTGAGCAGCAGCAAGGGGCTATACCGTAAAAGGACCAGCCGCCTCCAGGAGGACCATGCGATAGGTACCTTACTTTTTAACTGCAAATTTCTAATTACCTTTTTATTTGGACATAGCCAAGTGTGTTTTTTTGCCCTACCTAATATTTAATTGTCTTTTTTTTTTGTTCTGAAAGCTACAGGCTATTTTGCCTAACTATCTTATATAACTTAACAACTACTTCAACCCATACAAGACTTTAATTTATTTGCCTCATTAGTCAATATTCAGACATAAAACGATTTGTAAAAGGGTTGCAACTTTTACGCTGTTATAATGAGTATTTTATTTAGCAAACTCATCCTTTCGTCACTATTTTTCTGTATTGGTAAGTCAACTGACACAATATATTTGCTACTTGTTGAGTTAAGTGTTTAACATTCGCAATTTAAAATCACCTTTCTTTCAATTATTTATTATAAATTAAATAGCTTTTAAGTAATTTTTGTGTTAGTTTTGGCACTGTGTGTGGATCCCATTGTTTCACTCACAGGAATTTGGTGTTGTGTCAAGTAAGAACCAAAAGAGCTGTGAGTGGCGCTCAAGATCCAAACATATATTTGGGCTTGCACAGCAATATCCTTTGGGGGCCACACTCGTACACATTCTGGTTTTACTGACAAAGACCCTACTTAAAAGAACCACCCCGGTTTACAATTGTGACGAGTTTGAGCTAGCCGAGGTAGGTGGTGACCTCAATCATTTTATATTAAAATAACAACATTTATATTTTGTTACCACCTAATAAGGTTATGGTTTCTCAATCGGCAGTCATTTTTTAAATAGGCGTAGCATTTCTTTCATTAAAATAAGCCTATTTAAAATTTTCGTTGATATCAGCCTGTGGGTGTCTCGAAATCAAAACAACGAAAGGCACTGTTAATATAAACTTTTTGTTTTAAAATTATACATGCAATTACACACTAAATTTTGTTTACGTACTTAAATAACCCTATATGTCGTGTATGTTTTATTTTGATTTAAGGATATGTTGCTCAAGCCTTCTCGTTATCCGGTGACGTTATTCTCATTAACATTTAGTTTATTACTATAATTATGTAGGTGTTATTATAGTATTATATGTTATAATTTTTACAGAAGGTAGCACTGAGTAGAGTAAATAGTTAAATTTAAACCTTAATTTCATATTTTGTTATGCACCTTTTCATATACTTCCCTAACCAGAACTTTTAATTACAAGGAAAGAAAAAAAAAGTTATTTCTTATCATATTATATAACCATTGGCAAATTCTTAAATTATCCTAACATTAACATTTCTTATAAAATTAACAATTTTTAAGCAAGTTCATTAAAAATAACAAAGCAGAACTGACAAGAATTAAAATTCAGGCGTCTATAAATTAACTTGTTATGATTGCCCTAAAACGTGCATAGGTCAAACCGGTAGAAATTTCCACACAAGATTAAAATAACACTATAATACCTATACCAAAAACAAAAAAGACTCTAATTATGCCAATCGTTTACTAGAAAACCAGCACAATTTCGATAAATTTTTAAAATCTTACATATAGAAAATAAAGGCCCAAAACTCAACTTCTTTGTGAAAATAAATGTTTGAACTTTGTACAATATTTTGAGAATTTCACGTGTTTACAATAAGAGTAAAAAAAAACAGAAATTTCTTCCTTGACAAGAACAAAACTTTATTACATAATTATAATTTTGAAAGACTTTAAAACAGTGTTGTTTACTTCAATAAAACTAAGACCTATCTGTCCGTCGTACCGTGACGCGAAGACGGCAACATCCGTTCACCCCCTTTCCCCGGTGGTGCGTCTCAAGCATCGAGATACACCAGTGGCGGCATCAACAACGTTATCACAACATACCGCCCCCTTTCAAGGGCACAAGTCCTTCAAGAAAAATATTTAGTTTTTTGGTCTTGCCCGGGTAACACGCACAGTTTCACTATTGGGCGTTTAAACGTTCCCGAAGCAGTTTTTAGTGTCACAGTTCGGATAATTCCGTCACATCCAAAATGAATGTGTGTTATTCTACCAAGACACCATTTTAAGGGTGGAAGACCATCTTCTTTAACTAAGACAAGTACACCCGATTTTAATAGTCGTTGTCTGGTAGAATCTTGTTTCCATTTAACTCGCTCTTGTAGAATAGAAATGTACTCTTTTGACCATCGAGACCAAAAGGATTGTACCATTTGTTGTAGCAGCTGGAACTTTGATAGCAGATTCTGTTTGACATCTTGCAGTTGTTCTTGAGGGATCGTTGTCATTGGCTCTCCAATTTAAAAGTGCTCTGGATTCAAGGAAGTTGGCGGAAGGATCATTAGATAAGGGATGTAATGGTCTGGAATTCAGACATGCTTCCACTTGTGCTAGTACAGTTGAAAACTCCTCAAATGTAAGAGGTGTGTCGCCAATAACTCGTTTCAAATGATGTTTGACTAATTTGACCCCAGCCTCCCAAACACCTCCAAAATGAGGTGCTCTGGGTGGAATAAATTTCCACTCAATACCCTCAGTACATAAACTGGTTAAAATAGTTTGGTTATTATTTGTTAAAAATTGAGTAAGTTCCCTGTTAGCTCCAACAAATGTAGAAGCGTTATCAGAATAAATCTGTTACGGTTTTCCCCGCCTAGCAAAGAAACGGCACAATGCTGCCCGAAAACATTCAGTGGTCAAACTGCTGACGACTTCCAAATGTAAAGCCTTTGTAGAGAAACACACAAACAGAGCCACGTAAACCTTAATTGGTTTATAGTTTCTTGTTAATCTGTCTTTAATTATAAAAGGACCAGCATAATCCAAACCAGTAACCAGAAAAGGTCTTGTTGGACTAAGTCGCGACTCGGGCAAATCTCCCATTTTATGATATTCAGCCTTTGCATGAAATTTAAAGCATCGCACACAGTTATGTACTGTGGTTCGAACTAAATTACGACCAGACAATGGCCAAAAACTTTCGCGGATTGCTGCTAAAAGTGCCTGTGGACCAGCATGTAATAATCTGAGATGTTCGTGCCTGGCTACGAGTATTGTAAAATGATGTTTGTTAGTTAGAATTGCTGGATGTTTTTTGTGATATGAAAAGTTGGATTTCTGGATTTGTCCGCCTACACGAATTATACCAAAGTTGTCCAAAAATGGGCTTAAGCTCAAAAGTTTGCTTTTATTGTCAACCTTTCCATGTTTAATCAGATTATTATAATCAATTGCAAAACTATGTTTTTGTATAATACGAATAATATATGTAAGTGAGTTATCTAATTCAGTTGATGATAAACACTGTAAATTTTTGGTTTGTCCATGTGCAAATGTATTGGTCTTAAATCTTAAAACGTAAGCAAAAACACGCTGAAGTTTCAATAACGAAGAATATCCTTGAATAATCTGTAACAAGTCATTAGTTGGCCCAGCGGTGCTCAAAAGAGTAATACGCAATTCAGGAATATTAATGACTGGTTTGTAAGAATTAGAATAATTATGCCATTTCTCATCACAACTTAAAAGCTACAATGGACCATGAAACCACATGAATGAATCCATCAAAACAGAAGGAGTAATACCTCTAGACAAGATGTCAGCAGGGTTGTCTAAAGTACTAACATATTACCAAGAAGTTGGTGATGACAATGATTGGATTTGTGAAACACGATTTGCGATAAATGTTTTTAATAAACTAGGTGAAGTATTTATCCATGCAAGCACAACAGTAGAATCACACCAGTACTGGATGGTATCAAAATTAATCTGGAATGATTGTTTCACCTTATCAACAAGCTCTGCCAGAAGTACAGCACCACAAAGTTCAAGACGAGGTATTGTGACTTGCCTAATTGGTGCTACACGTGTTTTGGCAGTTAAAAGGTGGCAATGGTAATTTCCAGAATTATCAAGGGAACGAATAAAAACACAGGCACCATAAGCCGCCTTTGATGCATCCGAAAACCCGTGTAATTCTACCGAAACCGGGTCTAAACATATAACATGTCTAGCTATTTTAAGTTCATTTAGCTTAGAAA
The DNA here is from genome assembly GCA_963920685.1 of Polydrusus tereticollis. NCBI lineage: Eukaryota > Metazoa > Arthropoda > Insecta > Coleoptera > Curculionidae > Polydrusus > Polydrusus tereticollis. The sequence continues at coordinate 39,522,355 of OY987329.1, forward strand.
GTTGGGTGTAATAAGTCATCCAAGTTGTGTGTAAGTCAGCTGGAATAGATTCGTCCCATGAAAGTTTTAATTTCCACAGCTCTTGGAGTATTATTTTTACGGTAATGGTCACGCAAGAAAGTAAACCCAAAGGGTCAAAAACATGAGCGACAGAAGAAAGAATAGTTCTTTTTGTCACTCATTTGTGTTGTTCTAATGGCAACATAATATTATATTGAAGAGTATCAGTACTTGGATTCCAAATCAGACCAAGTATTCGGCTACTCTCATCTTCTGCTATAGGGAGTAGTTCAATAGAATTGACAGAAGAAACGTCAATTGGGATATTAGATCGCCATTTTTGTAACGAAAAACCATGTTTATCGAGCAGAAATAAAATTTCATTTTTAATTTGTTGTAGGTCTTCAACAGTTGACGCTTCAGTCAACAGATCGTCGACGTAAAAATCATGAGAAATAATTTGAGAAGCTTTAAAAAACTTCTCGGCATATAATTGCGCAATTTCATGCAACGAACGAATAGCAAGAAATGGAGCCGAGCTAGTTCCATATGTTACAGTGTTTAATTCATAAACAGCTATCGGTATATCAGGCTCTGGTCGCCAGAGAATTTTTTGTAGACATGGGTCGTCCTGTCTTATAAGTATCTGCCGATACATTTTAATAATATCAGCACTAAGAACGAAAGCATGTTTAAGAAATCTGAACACAATTGAGACAAGATCATCTTGTAAAGTGGGGCTAACCATTAGTAAATCGTTAAGAGACACATGAGAACTAGGTTTGGCTGAACCGTCAAAAACGACGTGAAGTTTCGTGGTAGAACTACTATCTTTGATGACAGCATGATGGGGAAGAAAATATCCAGAATCATCTGTGGAATTATCGCATATCGACATATGGTTCAGTGAAATATATTCGTTAATAAAATTAGTGTACTGAGTTTTAAGGTCATGATTGTGTTTAAATTTATTTTCAAGAGAAATGTGTCGTTTTATGGCAACAGTATAAGAGTCACCAAGGTTAGAAATTTCACCTTTTAAAGGAAGAGATACCACGAAGCGCCCAGAATCATCAGTGGTAGTGTTTTCTTGATAATGCTTTTCACAAGCCATTTCTTCAACATAAAAATACTTGACCTTAGGCTCCCAGAACCTTCTCAACTGTAAGTCCAATTTATCATTGACACTAAGATTACAATGTGTATTTAAAAGTAAACAACAATTTGTTAAAGAAATAGGACCAGACACGACATAACCTAATTTAGTTTTCTGAAGAATCGGTTTACCAGAGCCAAGCTTAATTTGACCAACACAGATAAGATCCCACAAAGTATCAGCCCCTATAAGCAAATCAATAGGTGACGATGTATTAAAATTGGGATCAGCTAACATAATAGATGTAGGAATGTTTAAACTGCTTGGGTCAAATGAAATTGCAGGAATTTTTCCAGTTATAGTAGGCAAAATCAAACAAGATAATATCTTGGAATAATTATTTATATTCGAATTTATTTGTAGAGAAGTCGAGTGTAAAACTTTAGAATTAACCATATTTATGCCAGAAACAGAAAAATCAATATTTTTCCTTGGCAGCATAAGATCATTGCACAACCGCTCAGAAATTAAATTACTTTCTGATGCATTGTCTAAAACAGCACGAACAAGGTGTATATTATTATGTTTGTCACAAATCTGAACAATAGCAGTAGAAAGAAGTACTTGTGTAGAAGGAGTATTGTCAGAATTGTTGACAGTTAGTGATAATGGGTTATGTGATGGTGTTTGTTCGGTATTGGTTGTGTTTTGTGTAGTGGAGTGGGTGAGGTCGCTAGAATGCTGAGAAGTGGTACGCGTAAAATGTAAAAGTGTGTGATGTACACCCCCCCACACCTTCTACAACCTGTAGACTTACATTCTTTTGTTGGATGATTACCACACAAGCAGTTCACACAAAGTCGTAACCGTTTAGCTTGGTTAAGTCTAGCAAACGGTTCCAGTTTCCAAAACTGAGGACATGAATAAAGTGTATGCTTTTGTTTACATAAATAACACGTCAATAAAGTACCTGTACTCGTGGTAATAAAAGATTTGCCAGGTTTTTTTTATCACGCAAGGACCCCTCTGATTACCAGCATCAAGAGTCTCAAGAACATGACATTTGTTTTTAAGAAATGTAAAAAAATCTGTCAAAGTTGGCAAGGCAACAGAAACATTATTTTGCTCCCAATCACGATGTGTAGAATTATCTAGTTTGGTTATAACTAGATGTATTATCAATGGGTCCCATTCTACAGTTTTTATATTTAAAGATTCGAGTGATCGAAGGTGATGTTGCAAAGAGTCAAGTAATGCTCTCAGTTCCCTATGCGAATCCTTATAAACAGCAGGTAAACCAAAAATAGCTTTAATATGGCTGTTACTAAAATGTCTTTGTTTTCAAATCTTTCCTGTAATAATTGCCAAGCTATTGTATAAGTCGCATCAGAAACTTCAAGACCAGTAATAGTATCTACAGCAGCACGTTTAAGTGACAAATGAAGATAGTGGAATTTTTGAATATTACTTAATTGTGTATTATTGCGAATAACAGATGTAAAAGTGTCACGAAAGAAAAGCCACTTATCGTAGGCCCATCAAAAGTAGGCAAGTTTATTGGAGGTAATTGTATATTAGCTAAAATCGGACGTGTACTCAAAACTAAAGCAACCGAATTGGCAGAAAAATGTTCGTCAGCGTCTGAGACTGAATGTTTTGCGATAAATTGTTTAACCGCACTAGTTATATAACAAAATGAATCTTCAAACGAACTTTGTTCATTTGAGTTCAATGTGTCAGCATTCGTTTCATAAATTTCATCTGCAGCTTCAATGCAAAGTTGGGCATCGTTAAACTCATCTAAAAGAGATTTAGCCCTTATTAATCTAGACTAAAGCTTATCTAAGTTAATTTCTTCAATTGGTTTATGTTTTATACCCGTAAAATAATTCGAAAATCGTGTAAGGGCACCTTTAGTGACTGTCCGTTTCATCTTGGCTACATCACCCATTGTTACAAATTGAAAGTACAGAAAATAGCCGTAAACATAAACCAAAGGTGTACGTAATATAAAAGTATAGAACTACCAGTAATATAAGCGAGAATGTACTAACGTTATTAAAATACAAATTATAAAAACCAGTCTGTGAGCATTGTCAAAGAAACACAACACATACGTAGGGCAAAAATGCAAAATATCAATGTAATTAATCACATGAATATAGTGATTCTGCTATATGACACAGCGTATGTAGTTGGGGTCAAGCAAATATTTGACGCGTGACACTTCCATCTTGTCATATTTGTCCAATACTAGTTATTTCGATTTCACCAACTTTATTACAGCTGATACTTAGTCAGGGCCGGACTGTGAAATATTGTTATTTATAAACCTTTGCAGAAAATGATTGCTGGGAAATTGGTCTAAGAATATGAATTTTAATATAAATAAATTTCTTTTGATAAATCCTGTGCATTGTAATGGTGGGATTTAGGATTGACCATTAATATCACAGGCCTTAACAAAAGCAATCTTAGTAGTGTATAACGCTTAATATTATTTTTATTTATTTATTAAGTACCTCATTGGTTTACACCAAAAGGCCATTGCCCAAAGTCCTTCAGGCTAAGTCAATTAAATACATATTAGTTTACACTTAAAAACTATTTGTTTGTTTAGGTTACATTGATAGAATAGTCGGAAGTGAACAATAAAAAGCTAATGAGTGCTTGCCAACGTATCAGTATATTTATTTAAAGCTTCATTAGGGCTAAAATATTATAATTTTCTTAAAAATTTTGGCCTGGGGATTGTATATTTCATAATGTATTTGCATTTGACTAGGTGTTTCCAATAAATGTCTATAAATAAATGTATTCAAACTTTTAACCTTACAATTCGTTAATATTCATTGTCATTGTGTATAATATGTTCTTTATTTGTCATGTATTTTATATGCAGGCTCCAAAACTTTTAAGAAAATTATTATATTTCAGCCCTGATGAAGCTTTACATAAATAAAGCGAAACGTTGGCAAGCACTCACTAGCCTTTTTTATTGTCCACTTCCGACTAATTCTATCAACGTAAATGATGTTTATTGATATAATGCCAGTAGAGTTACTTACTTTTCTTAAGATAAACACACACGTCTAAAAAAATAATACTAAATAAAAGTCTTATAAACTATAAACAATGTTTAACACTCACTACACAAATAAAGACAATAGAACACTATAAAAAGGCAATAAAATGATTTAAATACTCAAAAACCAAAACCAAATACAGAATGTCAACAAGACAACGACATCACTCCCTTTGGAATAAATAAAATGCGGATCTGCATTTTACCAAATCGACGAGAATTCACGTACGGTCGACAAGTGATATGACATTGAAAATGCACAAGAGGGAGAAACAAACAAAATTACGTTCGATGTTCAATTCGTGTGTTTTCCTTTCTTCTTCTCTTCTTTTTTCTTGAGGTAACTCGGTTTATGTATGTCTCTTTTTAGTCATATAAAAGGATAAAGATAGAAATACTTCGAGTGGGTGGTAATTATTATAATATAAATTAGCCATTAGTAACTTTTATATTATGAGTTGCCTGCCGTATTTGACACCCATGACAATGTGGAAGTGTCACGCGTCAAATATTTGCTTGACCCCAACTATAGCAGGTAAATGAAAATTTATATCCCAATAATATCTTATTCAAAAAAACAAATAATATTACGTAGGTGTAAATAGAATTTATATCGATGCAAACCTCAATATAAACGTACTAAAAATGTTGAGAAAAGTTAATATAATTAAAAATCCATATTAAGCATGTAAGAAACTAAAAAAACCATAAAAAAATATATCTAGCTTAATGTGGTACTAAACAGCATAAACTGTGTAAAACACGTATAAACTCACATGTGTACGAAATCGAAATCAATGCTTAATAAGTAAAAAATCAACAAAAGTATAACGAATTTGCTAGGTAAGAGAGTCTATACGTATGACGTATCAATGTAGCAACACCACATCGTAAAACGGTGTATCAAATCAAAATATAAAATGAAATACGTATAGGTGAACGTAAATTCTAGCAACACATGGAAAAATGTCTGAGATGGTTAGTTTCAAAGGGTAATAAAATAAAAAGGAACGCACTGGCCTTATTTTGTCACTGAAGTCTTCCAGCCGTCAACATCTACGTTGTTTTCAAAGGTAACTTACTGCTATCCGGCTCGAAGGACCAAAAATATGTTTGAACTTTGTACAATATTTTGAGAATTTCACGTGTTTACAATAACAGTAAAAAAAAACGGAAATTTCTTCCTTTACAAGAACAAAACTTTATTACATAATTATAATTTTGAAAGACTTTAAAACAGTGTTGATTACTTCAATAAAACTAAAACCTATTTGTCCGTCGTACCGTGACGCGAAGACGACAACATCCGTTCACCCCCTTTCCCCGGTGGTGCGTCTCAAGCATCGAGATACACCAGTGGCGGCATCAACAACGTTAGCACAACAATAAACAAACTTAAAAACTCAGACCTAATACTTAATAACTGAATAGATCTTTACAACTCTCCTTTGTTAAAAATGTATTCAATTAACCAACTCTTATCGTTTTTATAACCATTTCTGTAATAAATCTTGTGTATTCTTGTACTCAATAATGTTATTTAGAATTATAATAATTATTTACGGTAAACACCCAGATCTACTACTACTATACCAATTTACCCGTTTTTAAAAATCTTTTATTACTAACCTCAAATTTGTATCATTCATACACTATATTCTGAAAAAGCTACTGTGTAGCAAAACATGTCAATTCATTTGATGTAATACAGTGGAGAGGTGACCGTCTGGTCGCGTGGCAGCATTCTCACTTCCCATACAACAGGGACCTGGATTAGGCCAGGGCTGGCCCAGCAGACTTTTTCAGTTTGCAGGGCCCAGATCACCATACTACTATATTCGTATGGTTAAGATAAAGACCTTGACCAGAGAATTGGCGGCAGAGTCTCGAGTGTGCGGGTCTGATGCTGTTCCGGACGGTTCGAGGGTCCCCGCGACATACATAATCCTCCTAGCTGCTCACAAGGGTTGGCTCGTCGAGGTTTGTGATGAGGAAAGATGCGTTAATAATAACAATAAAAATACTGTACCGAGAATACCATCTGTCGGTCATAATGTGGTTTGGAACTTGGAACCCACGTTAAACTGTAGGTCCCGTCTGGCTGACATTACTCAGACGTTAAAACGAGGTTGGCAAAAAGGGTCAAACTGGCCCAGTTGCTTGGCGTCAAAGCCTCCCCGTCGGCTAGTACTACTACTACTAATACAGTGGAAATTTACTAGTAAAACTCTTCATGGTTTCGAAAGCGTTATTTAGCATCTCTGGAGAAATGTTACCACATTCTTAAATAATCCTTTGGGTAAACCGCCGACAGTAAGTCCTGCGTCTTTCAAAATCTACACTTCGTATTTTTTGGAATACTTGCACTATATAAGGAAACACATAACTCTTTTTTTGAGAACAATGTTGCATGTTTCATAAGATCTTTAAACTTCTTGAGACAGGCGTCTTAGACATTTCGTTGGCGTATTTGGCATTATTTTACGTCACGTATACAACGTTTGCAACAAGTCCTTCTATTCTTACAGATAGTCTTCCAGCTCCTTTTCTATGTAGCATAGAACCTGTTTCTCTATACAGAGCCACGGTTCTTCTCAGGCAATGATAAAAATCCCTAGCAGTAAAAGTGACGTTAGGGAAGTTTTCGAGAATATCATATACAAAACGCTGAGTGCACTTTCACTCACTATTTACCCTAACCTCGGCTCGAAAATACGTTTCAACCATGAATTTTTTGTGCTGTTCTGTATAACCCATTGCGTGAATTATTCAATAAATTGGATAAGTTAGCAAGGAATCAATTTTCTTGTAACGACTATTAAAATGATGGAATAACTGATTGATTGATTGTGCTCGTATTTACTGATACCCAGCAGATATTAAACTCCACCGCTAAGCAGTACGGCTAAGATACAAAGCACACTCTAATGATTATAATTTTTGCTCGCATGGTGTATGGTCGTGTCTATCGTGAAAATAATTCGACTCTAGGTAGCTTTTACTCTCTCGAAACCAACGCGAAAAACTACATGATTACCAGTAGGTACTGGTGGCGTAAGCTCCTGAATGACCTATTATTCTGTTCACCTTACCTAATATATGGCATGCGGTAAACGCTTACATAATATATAATGGGAAACATTCACCATTACTTTTCATAAAAAGAAAATAAAATTAAGAAACAATACACCCCTTCCTGTGAGGGGGATGAGTTCCCCCGCAACTCCCTCTCTCCCCGCCCCCCAGACTCGGGTAGCCCACCTCCGCTAAGTATATTTCTTCACAGTCCGCAAAATTTGAGAAAAAAAGGACACCCTCTTACAAGATTTCAATATGATTTGATATTAATTATTAATTATTAAATATGACATTGATATTATAATATTGTACATTATCTTATAAACAATATATTTTATATAACTAAACTTGTAAACAAAATAATGTGTGTTATAAGTAACCTACTAAAAATATTATTAGTTCCTTGTTTCAACAAGAAAAACCAAAAAAAAACAATTGCCTTATTATAATAATACTTTGTTTAATAGTTTTAAATCAGAGCTTTTAATATCGCCGACAAGTCGTAAAGTATCCGCCATAACGAAGAAATTAAAACATTTTAATTACTAGACGAAAGCAAATCCTAAAATTTGTCGTAAGCACTAATAAAACGAAGCTATCATTGTCGTCTAGATTGCGATCGTAAAATTTTAAGGACTTGTTTTTGTCAAGTCAACGACGCTTAAATGAACAAAATATTAACTCCAATATTTACTATATGTTGAATGAAGAAATTTGATATAAAGATTAAAAGTTTCCCTGCGAGGTTATTGGTACTAAACAAACCAACAATTAGTGCCGAACTGCCTCCTAAACCACGCAAAATCAGACATTATAAATTAACTAAGTGGGATAGCCTAAATGATCATTTCCGAAACATTCCTTGGCGAAACGTTTGTTTTACCTCTGAGGATCCATCCAACTTTGCTAGTTAAGTATGAGATACAATCTCTGCTGGCATTGAAGCCTTTATCTAAATCACAAACAAGTGCCCTTTCAATACCAATCCTTGGTTTAACAAAGCTGCGAGTGAGCTATTAGATCAATACATATCTTCACCGACAAGGCATATTTGTTAACGCTCGACACCAATGCAAGCAAAGGGAAAACCAAACCAAAGGCGCATATCTCCAGAGAATAAAAGACAAACTCCCTGAATGTCCTTACGGGTCAACATAATTTTAGCCATCAGTGAGAATTATACAAAGTCAACCATTTCAACGCTAACAGGTTCTAGTGGTACAGTTATTACCAAAGCAGCCCACCGACTAATTCCACTGTAGAATCGAGAATGTCTGCGATTGTTTTCTAGTAGGGCCCTGTTAAATGAATCTTGAAGGGTATATATATGCCGGTCTAGAACGTCTTTCTTCGTTGTCCGACACCTAATCTCCATCCTCTTCTATCGTCGCAATCTTCTGGTGAGAGGTTTCTTTCACTTATGGACTTTTGTATGGTTTTCTGCCATTCCAGTCTTGGTCTTTCTCGTTTCCTTCTACCTGTTGGTTGCCAATGCAGTATTTTTCTTGGCCACCTGTTATTTGGCATTCGTTCTACGTGTCCGTACCAGGTCAGTTGTTTTTTTTTTTCAATGTCCTGAACTATCGTACCTTCTATTCCAATTTGTGGTTTTATATGGTCGTTCCTTATTCTGTCTCTTCGTGAGATTCGCAGGGATCTTCTAATAGCATCCATTTCAACTGCCTCTACTTTCTTTTTTTGTCTGTCTGTAATTCTCCAAATTTCTGCTCCATACAGAAGACTGCTTTTTACCATTGTCTCGTATATACTAAATTTCCTCTTTTTTGTTATTTCCTTGCTCCATAAAATTCCATTTATGCAACCGATTACTTTTTTAGCTTTAACTATTCGTTTTTCTATTTCTTTCACATCTGTTCCGGTGTTGTCGAATGTGATACCTAGATACTCATATTCCTGACATTGCAGAATTTCCTGACCATTATCCACTTTCAAATTTCCGTCCTTGGTGCCTATACATAGATATTTTGTTTTATTTATATTGACTGTCAGGCCCCATTCTTGGTACTCTTCCATCAGTTTTCTAACCATATATTGCATGTCCTCTTTGCCATTGGCCACTATAACCTGATCATCTGCAAACTGAAGAGTGAACAAGCACCTGTCATTTATCTCTATAGCCATACCATGGATCTTCCTTTTCCAATTTCTTAGTGCCACCGCTACATATATTTTAAAGAGTGTAGGAGAGATACAGCATCCTTGACGTAGTCCCTTATCCACTATGAATGTGCCTGTGAGTTCTTTGCCTATCTTTGATTTTGAGTCTTTATATAATTCTTTAAGAGCCGTTATATAGTTGTGATTAATATTGGATTGTTCTAATACCTTCCATAGTCTGGAATCTTGAAGGGTCCTGATACTAAAAAAACCTTCTATTCTTGACCAAATCACAGTCATCGTGATTAAGACATGCGCTAATAAAGTAATACCGGTATTTTTTAGGCTTTTTGAACTATCCTTCACAAAAGGAATATTTCGGTCTTGCTGGAAAACCGCTTATTAAAGTGCCTAAAAGGGTTCAACATTATCAGGAACCGCTAGTATGGTTTTTGTAAGTCTGGATCAACAAGTCAATAATATAAAGTCCTCGTTAAAATTATGAACCCACCCAAAGATATTCCTTATAAAAAAATCGAAGCTAGGCAACAACTTCGCATTTCTACTTATCTAGTAATTTTGCTAAAAAAGGAATCTTATAATTCGTATGGAAACATCAAACTTTAATATTTACCTTTTTGTATTACTCTTCAAAACGGGGTTGAGTTGGGTGTGAAGAATAAATGGGTACATAGTTGCTATGAAAAAAGGTATTGGTGTAATATATCTTTGGTATAAGTAACGAGTGATTTTTAATTATTTTGCTCAAGGGAGGCCATGCATTTTAAAAGCATCATGGCCGTACTGCGTAGATAAGATGACATGATTGTTTTATGACATTTACGTCTTATTTGAATTTGTGTATTTGTAAAGTTTAAAAATTGGAGAAATTTTGTAATTTTTGCAGTTATTTGAAGGTAGGTTACTATTGCTTTAACTAATATTTCTCCGGGGAGTCGTCTTTTGACTATTATAAAGTGCTATTTGCAGGATATGATTTAATTTTTTATTTTTTTTTATTTTTCAGCGTATCAAGTTTTGGTGAAGCTTTGTTGCCGGATTGAAAGTTCTACAGTAAAAATGTTTAGTGAAGCACAAAAAATTTGTATTGTTGAAAGTTTTTTTAGAAATGGAAACAAAATAGGCGGTGTGTGGAATTACTCTATGCATGACTGCTTTGATGAATTTCGAACCGAGTTTCCTGATGTTGCGGTGACCTTTCATAATTTTCGTACTGGGTCACAATACCTAATTGATAAATTTCGTCAGACTGGTTATGTTCAACATAAAAAAGGGGCTGAAAGACCAACGAAACGATCGAATGAGGTTATTGAAGAAGCGCGACAAATTATGGAAAATAATCCTTCAACTTCTATTAGGCATTTATCTCAACAAATTCAGCAAACGGATTTATGCTACAGTACATGTCAAACACTTTTAAAAAAGGATCTGCATCTATACCCTTATCGTGTTATGGCTATTCATGAACTCCTTCCCAATGACGTTCCCCAAAGACTTAATTTTTGTGAATGGTTTTTAAACAATTTTCAAGAAGAAAATAGTGGTGCTTTTGAAAAAACATTTTTTACCGATGAGGCTTATTTTTATTTATCAGGCTATGTTAATTCACAAAATATGCGAATGTGGAATACGCAAAATCCGCATGTTTTTGTAGAAAGACCTCTTCATCCTCAAAAAGTTGGTGTGTGGGCAGCAATTAGTTCTAGAAGAATAGTAGGCCCAATTTACTTTGATGGCACAATTACAGCTGAGAGATATCGGATCGAAATTCTGACAACATTTATTAATGAGCTTCACGATGATGAATTGCGGGAAGGTTACTTCCAACAAGATGGCGCTACACCTCATGTAACCAGAGAAAATTTAAATTTTTTAAGTGAATTTTTTGAAAACAGAGTTATAAGCCGAAATACGCAACAAATATGGCCACCTCGTTCCTGCGATTTAACACCCTGCGATTTCTTCTTGTGGCCTTTTATAAAAAACTGCATTTATCGAACACCAATTGAGGATATAAATGATCTTAAACGAAGGATTTCAGAAAAAATTGCCGAAATTAATAATTCTCCAAACGTATTGGTTAATGTGTCTCTGAGGGTAAGAACAAACATCAGAAGGTGTCTAGAAGTAGGAGGCGGCCATATAAAGTAGGCTTTCAAAGTAAGATAGCTCAGGATTTTATATTACATACCGTCAAAAAACATTATTTTAGGTTTTCAACGTGACAACGCTGCTTTCTTGCAAATTCGCCCTATGATTTAATCTACGCGCTACTGCTACACTATGTATACTGGGTCACAGCCGCCCTTGAGCAAAATAATTAATAATCACTGGTTATATTTAATATTTTATAATTAGTAATAGTTAAAGTCTGTGCGTTTTAAGAAGTCCGCTAAACCATAAAACCTCTTGAGCATTATGTCGGTGGCTCTCAAACAATAAATTATATTAAAGGTAATTTTGGATGTTGATGAATTACATTTTCTAAATAAAATAATTTAAAGTAAATAAAAAATTAGTTTAGGTAAAGAAAAATAATAATTTTTTAGCTTTTGTAGTATTCAGACAAATTAGTTTTACGAATTCTTTTTTATAAAGTCATGGTTCTAAAAAGAACCGATTTTGTAGTCTTGCGACTGAACGTACCTACTTGTAGATAGGTACTACTAAAAGTAGTCTTCCTCTGCATTTGAAATTTCACCCATGCTGTCAGACTCATCAGAATCAACATCATCGTCATCATCATCATCATTCGTAATAATTAACGGTCTTACTTCGTCTATAACCTGTTCTGTCTCATAAGATTCAAAAATAATTTTTTCTGTGTGTTCAATGCATTTCCGCCATTCTTCTTTGCCCGCTTGGCTAAGCGCCTCCTCCCATAACTTTATAACGCTAGGCTTACCGATATTTTTACAGGCATGTTTGTCATAATAGTTCTTGCTAATACCCCATACCAATTCAATTGCGTTGTAATGACAATGGTAGGGCGGCAATCTCAAAACTTGATGTCCATATTTGAGGGCTAATTCGTCAACAACATACTTTTTTTTAAATGACTGCTTTTTACACTTGCTTAAAAGTTCACTTTTTAAATATAAATTTTCATGGTTTATGTTTTTCTTTGACAACCACTCTTTTATTTCTTCCTTTTCCAGCTGCTTGTAGGGAATTTCTCTTCGAGTCTCGTATGGTAAGAGGCATTGTCTAAAACAATTAAGGAAGGTTTTTCTAAACTTTTTAAAAGTTTTTCCTCGAACCAATGCTCAAAAATTTCAGCATCCATATTGCCGTGATAATCATCAGTTTTTTTTGTTGATGAAAATATCAAACTGGCATTTAAAACAAAACCTTTTTCATTACCAGCATGTAATATAATATACCTTTTTCCATTACTTGCACGGGTACTTGAATAACAATGCTTTGAGTCATCCTGCCAAGACGTTTTTGTTGAAGTTTCGTTTGCAAATACCCATGTTTCGTCAAGAAAAACAACTTGTCTTGACAATTCCGTTTTTTTGTTGTTTAAATAATCCCTTAAAAATTGCCATCTTTTCGAAACAACATTGGACAGCTCGCAAAGCAGTTTTCTGTTGTTCGTTTTTTTATATTTGAAACCCATATGTTTTAAGATGATGGACAAACTGTTAGTTCCAATATCGCAAAGTTTTTTCTGCTTTATCTTTTCAAGAATAGCTTTGAGGGTAACATATTCCTTGGCTTTATACATATCATAAACAATATTCCTAATAGAGAGTTTTATCCCTTGGGATAAATCCAAGGTTTTTGAATGGAGTCGAACCCTTTTATATGGTCTGTCCAAATCCTCTTCACTCTTTTTTCGAAGTCTTCTTAAGGTCTTCTCTGAAATGCCGCAAGCATCAGACGTTCGTTTTTGCACTGCCAAAACAGACTCTAACGGGCCCGAGTTATCTTTTTCTAAAGTAAAATAACGTTCCACTTGTAATACCAAACGGCGCCGGCGTTCACCTGTAGATAAATGCCTTCTAGGCGATGTGCCACCTTGCTGAACATTTTCCATAACTTTGCTTAATAACTGATTTTAATTCACACACAATGAGAAACAAACTAAAAGTGAAAAGCACAACTACTTATTTAAAATAAAGTAGATCATACCATCCCGCACTTCAGCAAATTTTAATTATTTCTTGGAAAATAGTAAATATTATGAAGATTTAATTATAATAATCCCAAAATAATGTCATTATCGGAAAAGTATATACCTGACAAAATCTTTAACATATTTAACCATCCCGCACTTGAGCAAATTTTAATTGGTTCTTGGAAAATAGCGATTATTATATAGATTTAACTATAATAATAGCAAAATAATTTAATTATCTATTTAATTATTATTTATGCTCAACGCGTAATTCTAAGATAATTTTGTTTTGAAACCTCTGATTTCGCCCAGTAATAGAATACAGTAAACCAGTGAGATGTTCGGTGTGATCAAGTATAGCGAAGGTGCGAAGATATTGTAACTTAACCGACTTACTGTTTTAAAAGCGATAAAATCCCTTGGTGATTTAATCCGATATCGGACTTCTTAAAACGCCCAGACTTTATTGATATTACGAAAGTGTGCAGCTTAGCTTTTACCTACTTCGTACGAGGTTTGGTAATTGTTTTATATAAAATATCATACTTTTTATTGTTTTAAGTAGAAAGTAACTAACTAAGCAAGGACAAAGAAGTAAAGTACAAGAAGTTGTTGATGGGATATGAAAAGTAGACAAGAATAAATAGATTGTGTCCGCGAACAGGGATTCGATTTGACAGAACAACGTAAAAAGAATGTTTGATCTTAAATTTTGAGCTCGCCTGGTAGGTTTCACCTTCTCTAAGCATAAAGACTCAATAGTTTATTTAACTTGTCAATAAAATTCTTCAAAACAGGTAAATGAATATATGGCACGATTAAGAAATTAATTATCGGTGACCCCATGAATGTTCTGACATTTTTCGTTAACAAGAAATAAGACTGGAGAGATTATGGGCATATTGCAGGATTCTAAACCTAACAACAATTATCTGTTTTGTGGAACATTGCTTAATTGAGGAAAAAATACAACTGCTCAATATGAATGACTTTAAACTCGATACTTATTTTTGTTGAAGGGACAACAAACATGGGGACGCAGTCATCCTACCTGAAAATGGCTTACAAGTTAAAGCGATAGATAACATACTCGATAATTAGTAGAAAGACATTATGAACTATGTATTTTAGAAGTAGTAAATGTTAACCTTATCGAAGTTACTGTGTGTGGCCCACCTAATGAAAATTTAATGTGTTTTTTCAAATTTTTTTAATAATATCTTAAACCCTATTTTATCAAATCATTCGGCTATAGATGTTAAAATAGATATAAGTAATATGTGTAAAAAGACCGTGAATGAATCTCCATCCTTATTCTATCTCTTAGTTTCTTAATGTTGTCTGGTCTATTCTGATACAGTCTCTCGTTCAAATACCCCATAGAAAAAATCCAATGGCGTATCGATCTATCCAACGATTTTGACAATTTTCGTTTAAGTATCTTCGAACATTTGCATAAAAGTGCGGTAGTGCGCCATCTTACTGAGGCAGGGGCGGCTCGTCAAAAAGTGCGCCCGTGCGCGCGCACTGCCTAAGAAAGCCAAGCACCAAGCAAAAATAAAATTTATATAAAAAAATAACAAGAAAACTTGTATATAAGAACGGCGAATGCGAAAGACTTCAAGCGCGACCGCAGCGTGCACTTACATCTACTGATTGAAATGGTCTGCCGTGTGTATTCGTTCGGCGCTTTCGTTAAATGGATTTTACAAGAGCTACACCGGCTACAAAATTTTTAACCTGCCGCGTTGCCAGTTTTAATGTTCGAAGTGAGGTTTTAAAGATTTGTAAGTAAGTCTCTTTATAGACTTTATTGGTTAAACAGGCGCTAACACGGCATCTAATCCACCTGTTTGGTTCCAATTCGCCTTTTTCAAGTCTCTTTATAGAGTTTATTGGTTAAACAAGCGCTAACACGGCATCTAATCCACCTTTGATTGTTTTTGACACAAACAAAACAACAAATTAACCTAACCTCACAATCACAAAAGTGTTTAAAATTTACCGCCGCTTAAAATGGCAACACTGGTAAGGTAAGAATAAACGCCAATGCGCAAGCGTCTGATTTTGTAGCCGGTTGAGCTCCAAGCTCTTTAATGGATTTTCCCTGTGTGGATTGATCGGGAATATTCGGTTAATCGCCCGATGAAAGGGCGTCGCCGTGCGCTATCTGAATACACACTTCAATAATTTAATATGATTGTTTTAGAGTTTTTTTACGCGATTAGAGAAGTTTGAAGTTTATTGACGGTGTTGTGGGTGTTTTTTGTTGTTGTAATTTAATAATGGCTAGTAGTTCGGATTGTTTCACACAAAGTGTTATAGTTATGGGCCAAAATTCTGTTGAGAACATTCTAAATAACTTTTCGACAATCGATTTCCAAGGGAAAATTGAAATAAAAATCCCATTTAAAAACCGCGTTTTTTTTTAAATATTCTTCTGGGATAAAAAGCACAAAGAAAATCGATACAAAGGTAAAAACGGGCGTGGCACCTCGAAAATTTTTCGTCTGCGGCGCATTTTTGCCTGCGGCGCACACCCTACAATAAATGTCACGAGCCGCCACTGTACTGAGGCCACATTTTTTCATTGGTAACATCTAGTCATCCTTGTTAGAAAAAATAACTGCTAATTTAGGTACTAAATTACATGAGAGGAACTCTAACCCAACCAGCAATTTGATATTTTATAATAGTCGCGAAAACGTTTCCGACAAAAAAATTATAAAACAACTGTTCTCTCAGGAACGTTTTTAATGCGTTTCTACAACAGCTATAAATGCAAAATTGGCACCATTTTATAAAATACTTTGGTAACCGTTTTTATTTTATAAAGCCTTTTGCGAACACTACATAACAATTTCAAAACATTTCTGCAATTCTTATAAAATTTCAACGCCAGCATTATAAAACAGTTTTATTAAAGCTTTTTATATCACACTAAAATATACTTGCATATTACATTTTTAAAACAATTAAATAACAGTTTTATAAAAGGTTTTTAGTAGTTCCAGGTAAGCGTAATAAAATAAAAATACAACATGAAATAACAACAATAAAATAAAAAAGCTTTTTAAATTTATTTTAAATGCTGCAAGAAGCAATTTTTTATTGGACAAAGGAAAAATATAATTAACGTCGCCAACTATTTGCAAGAAATAAAAGGCCATTTTATTTATTTTAATTCCATTCTTGATATTATTTAGAGACATTCGTTGATTGTGATGCAGAGACCAAGTTTTTACTGCGAATTAAATTTTATTGAGAGATATATAGCATATTTCTAACAAAATATAAGCGGGCCCCGTATTTATTAATGTTTAAGGGAAATGTTTGAAACATAAAAGAATTAGCTTTGTCGATTTGGTCATTTTCTTCAGAAAAACTTAAGTCAATTTGTTCTAGGCATCATTAATTCATAATTTTTATATATTTACCAGCTGTAAATATTAACATAAGTGAGATATTTGGTATTTTTAAGTCTGTCAATTTTTATGTTCCCGAACGCTCTCATTCAATAATGGCGTCTTCTTATAAAATAATTTTGTATTAATAGCAAGCATATTAAGATAATTAAGCTACTTCGCAATCCCTACAAAACATTTAAAATGTATTTATGCTTTAAAATTGAGGGTACTGCGACAGGACCGAACTGCCTTAAAACAAAATATAAACTAAGGGAGTGTTGTCTATCTTAATCATATAAAGATACAACGAAATATCATTTAATTGATTAATTGACACAAAAATAAATACAAATAGTAGAGGCTTAGTGATTATTTCGGTATCCAGATGACCTCGTGAACCGTGAAGGTTCCAGCGTATGATGCGCCGCCGCCGCTTAAAATTCTGTCTCCACCATATATGATCATCATTGGTATCATCATCGAGTGGGATGTTAATTCATAAGTAGTAAATAATTTTGGATTCCTCGTGTTCTTTAATAAAAGAATTGGGCACTATTGTACGCTACACCGCTAATTTTCTTTTATTTTAACTTATTGAACACTAATCTTTTACTAGTATTTATACATAAAACATATTTATCAACATATATACCAACAAATTATTTTTACTGACGATTCACCAGACGATCCTCGAACAATGGTGGCAGGTTTAAGAACCCTCTATATAACCCACGCTTTTTAAAAGATCCCCCCTCCCCTATTCAATTTCTATAGAAGCCTCGATTCATCTAAAAAATATTTGTTTGTGCCTGTAGTGTACTCGACTAGTTCTCATGATATCTTTGTTTTTATAGTGGAAATTAATTAAGGATAGAGGGTACCACAGATATATTTCTAGATATAATGGATCATGGATTGCTTGCAAAACATTATAAAATTACTATAGGTACCTACTTCATTAAAATGTAGTGTCACTCAAATTTGTCCCTCTTCGGCTCCCAGAGGTCTAATTCTATATAGTACGTACTGTGAATGAGAGGGAAGAATATGCGAATATTTTTTGCAGCTATAAAACCAATTTCCTCCACTGCTCGGGGGTAACATGAGAAAAATAGTGAAAATTTTGATAATAAAGTAAAAATCGTTGTAGGTTCATAAAAGTCGAGATATAAACAGACCTATAAAAAATCACAACTTAAACAGGAAATACCTCGGAAACTAAGCAGTTCCCCAAAGTCCACATTTCTATAAGACAGATATCCTAAAAATTTCGTTAATTTTGACAATAAAATATAAATTAATCACTTTTAAAAAAAAATATAGAACGGAAGAAAAGTAGTGATAATTGAGCGATTTCTTTTTCGTTATGATACTGGAAATATTTTAATTAAAAATCAAAATTATTAAGCAAGAAGATAAAAAGATTTCCGTTATTTTTTTGTTTTCCGCCCCATTGAAAATGGAAGGGGCGGGTGGGTAGTAGAATGTACTTTTTAACAAATCAAATAAGAATAATTTTATATGAAAAACATAACAATACGGTCCTGCCCTTTTGTCTAATTAAACTCCCATGGCAGCACTAGCAGCAGGGACAACGTAAACATCTGATTGTTGTCTACTTAATTAGGCGGTAATATTGCTAGTTGGCAACTTTTTTGCTATAAGACAACTTTTTGACGACTCTTATAAAATAAATTAATTATTTTGTGTACATTTTATCTTCTTTATGATAAATGTATTGTTATCTCCTTCGAAAAGCACCACTTTTCTTAGTATTTTTTTTTTAACATCAGGTGACTCAGGGATGGTATAAAATTAGTGGTCTTAAATATATCTTATTATGTCGTTGGCGACAGCAAATGTATATTCATGAGAACAATTTAATTTTATAAGAGATTTACTTTTGTTTCTATATTGTAGTAGAATTGCCATACTATAAAATAGTTATAAAGTGATCACTAAAATAACAATTTACTTTCAAAGGCGAATTGCTTTTAGAAGTACTCTATTATAACTGTTTTTTAAAGTCACAGGAAGCAACTATAAAACAATTTTAAAATATGTTTATAACGAAATTAAAAATGTCGCCGAAATGTACTATAAAGCCACTATAAAATAATTATATTTTATAGGTTAAAATGTTTTTAAAGTTGTTCATAGAAACATTTCTGCAATAATTTTATGACTGTTTTATAAGATATTTTATAATTCTGTTATATAAACGTTATGGTGATAAATTTATAAAGCACATTAGCTGCCTACAACAGAATAGTGTTTATTGCAGCTCTTATGTGATTGATCAGCATTTTGGAAGTATTAATAAAATACCAATAAAATAAAATAGCTTTATAACCATTGAATTATAAAATAACTTTGTTGGTTGGGTTAAGTAACGTTTCCGTCAAAGAAATATGGTTATTAATTATTCCAGTCCACACATTGACTTTTTGAGGATGTTGTGGATGTCCATCGCGCATACACTGTGAACTCTGGTCAGACCAGAATCAATAATTGTGTCTATTGATTATTTAATTTAAATAAAATGCAGCCTCATCGGTGAATATACTATTTTGGACAATGCACTTTATATGGGTGAAACTCCTGACTTTTTAAAAGTCTCTATGCAGAAGCTCTAGTAACATAGTTATTAAGCGCTAAGGTATTTGTGAAAGGACGCGCATTTTCACTTACTGATAGGAGTAGATCAAGTTGTTTTATCATCAGTTAAAGTAAATGGTCGACTCCTTGTAGGTAAAATACGTATTGTCCCATAGTCTTCAAATTTTTGTAATACCCCATTCACAGTTGACTGCGAAATTAGACTATCAGGATAATTTTTATTAAATAACAAACAAGCTTCATTCTGAGTCCGTATCTTGTCTCCACAACCCAACAATATTTAAATTTCAATATGTTGCTTGCAACATAACTCAATAACACACAGGAGCAAAACGGTGCAAAGAATATTTTTTTTATTTTATTTACTTAAGGCATAAAAAACATGTTTTACAATTTTATTTAAATAGTGTATCCCTAAATTGTTTTGATGTTTCTTCTAAGAAATGTTGCCTCAATAAATATCTAAGTACCACATTATAGTAACCAAAGTACAATAATTCAATTAACCTTCTGCCTGTTTTAGTAAATTAGTTAACATTGGCAACACTGGCGCGTCAAAGTCATTACGGTAATATTAAGTTATTAATATTATTCAAAAACCTCGGCACCCAATTCGACCTATAGCCGCACCCAATTCAACTCCTTTTAATTTTATTCACTTATTCCCGCAAACAACTAAATGTTGTGGGGTGTCAATATATGGACTAGGTCAGGTAGGTCAGTAAAAGACATTCATTGCTACAATTTGTTACAAATATGATCAGAGTCGTCGCCAAGGTAGAGCTGCTGCCCCCCCCCCCCAAAAAAAAAATTCAACAATGTTACAAAAATAGATAGAGATTAGAGATATATTGATACCTACTACCTATACTCCAAGTCGAAAATTTCTGTCAGTCACTCATCACTAGAATATAGAGAGCTCTGGATTGTACGGCATTAGAGAAATAAATTCCAGTAACGATTGGTGAGGTGCTATCATAAAGGATTATTATCTCTGTCCTCTTGTCTGGGCTCCTGGACTATTTCCTTTTTCGTCATTTCCTTAAGAAAGGCCTTTCGAAACCTAAACTCAGTGCGGGAAAAATGTTTCGTTAAAGTGACACATATTTCTGCAGCATCCAATGTGGCTAATTCAGGATTCCGTTCCCGAATGTCATGGTATACGTTTTTAACTATTATTCGTTTTTTTAATGTTAGTTGATTTCTTTCGTAGGTGGACAACTGGTTGAAGATTCGTTAATATCAATAGGTTTCTCAATTAATAGCAATCAATAGCACTAAATAAAGTTTAATAACCACATATTTACACAAAACAGTTCCTTTGTGAACGACCCATATACTACGAAAACTGAGAAAAGCTCACAAAATCTATTGATAAATTAAGAAAAAAGAAATTAATCGAGCAGCGCGAAAACCCTGCCAGTACACTTATATTTTTCAAATCTTTGAAGTTGTGAAATCGGTCTCTGTGTGTTGCCACATTTATTTATTTATTTTCTTTGCCATCAGAATCCCAGCATCGGAATCTAGATGCTATTTTAAATGTACACTTCTCGTCAAAATTAGCGAATACTCTAAAATCCAGCAAAAGTTTGCTCTTAACTATCTTATGAACCGCTCATCCGATTTTGACGAACTAATGTTTACAGTGTACCTTAAGGTGTTACAAACCATTTTAAGTTCCTAACGTTAATCTGTAAAACGATTCTACTGATATACAGGGTGTTATTAGTAGAGGCGATTTTGTGCCGTAAATTTGAAACATTCTGTAGAGTAAACTGGTAAAGTTAGAAATTTCCGGTATGTGCCGTTAGTAAGATGACATCAATATCTCCAGACCTTTTTGCCAGTTTTTTGATAAGTGTCTTTTGGCAATAGATACACTATTAAACAAAAAATGTGCCAAATTTTGGTAGGAAAATCTTTAAAACGCTGTATCTTGGCAATGGTTGAACAGATTTCGACCAGTATTTAAGATTTTGAAAGCTCTTTTCATATAGATTTTCCGTGATACAATAGTCATTTTTAAAGATGGCCATTTTCTTATTATACAGGGGTCGAGAAAATCATAAATATAAAATTGCTAAAATTATGGTAACTGTGTTTATTAAATCTATGCCAACCGGGCTGTATGCTTTTGTTTTGTTTCAAAATTTGTCATTTGACACTTTGGGTCAATATTTCGGGACGTTTTTTTTCCTATTTGATTAAGAGCTATTTGGCAAAAGATACACTATTAAACAAAAAATGTGTCAAATTCTTCGTAGAATGTGTCAGATTCTTCGTAGAAATCTCTAAAAAGCTGTATCTTGACAGCGGTTAAATAGATGTCGACCAGTATTATAGATTTTGAAAGTTTATGTATATATGTTTTTGAGAGACAAAAAAAATTAAAACGTCAAGTTTGAAGCCAAATTTTATTAAATAAATTCACAAAAACGTTACAACATAAAAACACAAAAATAACTTTCTAATAATTAGTAACGGGTGTTTCCACCTCTTGCTGCAATAACAGCATGACAACGTCGTGGCATGCTCAAAATTAGACGTTGAATCTCCCCTTGATCGATTTGATGCCATATTCCATTTAAACTCTCTGCTAGCTCATTTAAGTCTGCGGGTTGTGGTTGCAGTGCTCTGATTCTTCTACCCATCATATCCCATAAATGTTCAATAGGGTTGAGATCAGGGCTGCGTGACGGCCAATTTATTGCTTCGATGCCGACTTCTTGCAGATGGGTTTGCACCACCCTAGCTACATGTGGCCGTGCATTATCATGCATAAGCATAAATTGTTCAACCACAAATAATGCGTAGGGTAAAACTTGTGGATTAATTACATCGGTAATGTACCTAAGAGCTGTTAATCTTCCACCATTTAACAACACCAGTTCAGTTCTGTCCTCGTAAGAAATGCCCCCCCCACACCATCACTGATCCACCGCCATAACTTACGGTAGTTAGGAAGTTGCATTGGGCGTATCTCTCTCCTGGTCTTCTATATACCATATTTCGCCTATCATTACTAAAAAGGCAAAATCTGGACTCGTCTGAGAACAATACGTGAGCCCAGTCCTGAACTTGCCAATTAAGGTGCTCACGTGCAAATTCTAGACGTTGTCTTCTATGCTCTCTAGTAAGCAAAGGTCCAGTGGCTGCCCTATAAGGTCTTATTTGGTTTTCAGCAAGTCTCCTTGTTATGGTACTTTGACTTATTGGAAGGTTATAGCGTTCTAAATATTGCCGTCGTAACAAAGTACTGGTTGTAAATCTTGTCCTTAACGCTTGGACACGAATAAACTGGTCTTGTCTCGGGTTTGTTATTCGGTGACGACCCTGACCTTGTCTTCGACTATTGGTTCCAGTTGCATTAAAACGTTGTAACACTCGGGAAATGTTTGCTTGAGATACATTAAAACGCTGAGCTAACTGAATTTGGGCAAAACCCTCTTGAGAAAGCGGAACAACTATAGCACATTCCTCTTTGGATAAACTGCGATTTCTCAATGGAATTGGGTTCATTTTTAAAACGTAGACTCAAATTTGACGCAAATGTACTACATACTAAATGACACATGAATGACACATGTTTTTGCGTATACAGCATGATAGATAAGTGATTCATTTGATATTTTACACCTTCTAGATGGTTTCCTACGAAGAATTTGACACATTTTTTGTTTAATAGTGTATCTTTTGCCAAATAGCTCTTAATCAAATAGGAAAAAAAAACGTCCCGAAATATTGACCCAAAGTGTCAAATGACAAATTTTGAAACAAAACAAAAGCATACAGCCCGGTTGGCATAGATTTAATAAACACAGTTACCATAATTTTAGCAATTTTATATTTATGATTTTCTCGACCCCTGTATAATAAGAAAATGGCCATCTTTAAAAATGACTATTGTATCACGGAAAATCTATATGAAAAGAGCTTTCAAAATCTTAAATACTGGTCGAAATCTGTTCAACCATTGCCAAAATACAGCGTTTTAAAGATTTTCCTACCAAAATTTGGCACATTTTTTGTTTAATAGTGTATCTATTGCCAAAAGACACTTATCAAAAAACTGGCAAAAAGGTCTGGAGATATTGATGTCATCTTACTAACGGCACATACCGGGAATTTCTAACTTTACCAGTTTACTCTACAGAATGTTTCAAATTTACGGCACAAAATCGCCTCTACTAATAACACCCTGTAAATCAGTAGAATCGTTTTACAGATTAACGTTAGGAACTTAAAATGGTTTGTAACACCTTAAGGTACACTGTAAACATTAGTTCGTCAAAATCGGATGAGCGGTTCATAAGATAGTTAAGAGCAAACTTTTGCTGGATTTTAGAGTATTCGCTAATTTTGACGAGAAGTGTATTTAGCTGATTGTGGCTTGTATGACAACGTCGCCTCTTAAGTTCACTGTAATTTTAGCGGGAATATTCCTTATATGCATAAAAAAAAATTACTTGTACAATATTTTTATTCTGCTACTTCCTAGAATTGGTGATTGGCATTAAATTAGTCATTGACAGAATTTGTAGCCTTTGGGTATAGGTGGTAAATAAAATGAAAAATGAAATGACAAAGTATCATTTGGAAACGGCGCTAAAATCATACTATTACATTACTTATACTTAATGCAAATTTAGAACCGTTGCACGTCATACCCTTTAAGTGACTACAGATATCAACAGTGTTGCCAGCTTGTAACCAAAATATCCGAGTGAGGGGATTACAATTTTTTTTTTATAAAAACAAGATAAATATACAAAAATTTTTCATAGTTTATATATTTGTTTACTGCATACTACCTTTTACCATCAACTTTAGTAGATCCAACACTTAATGTATTTTCATCTTTACAAGATCGACCATTGGCACCATTCTGAAAAATCCATGTTTCATCCAAGAAAACGAATTTGTACAAGAATGCTTCTTTTTCTTTAATATATTCTTTCAAAGATACCAATCATTTGAAAGCTACATGGGAAAGTTCCATAAGCCCTCGCCTCTGTTCATCTTTTTCCATCTGGAGCCTATTTCCTTTAAGAGGCTTCTTAAAGAGTTAAGACAACCATCAAACAGTTGTCTGTCTTTAAATTTCTTACTTAAAGTTGTCAAAGTTACATGATGTTCTAAAAAAAGTTACAGCTTAGGTATGCATAACCAATGTAAAATATTAGTTTTTGAATAATACAACTTACTTGTTTCATACATTCCATAAAATTAAATAGTGTCACCGATAGAAGTTATACCCAATCTTGACACATTTACAGCTCTCTTTAAATGAAAACGTTTCCTTTTAGGTGACTCCAATAATTTATTTTGCTTAACTCTTGTTGAAACTGCGCTTACAGCTGTTTTTCACAAATAGTAAACAAAGTAATCGACGAGATATGTATGTGCACTTTTGTTGTTCCTAAAAGAACAGTGTTTTAATGCTATTTATGAAAAGATCTGGAGTTTTTGTTAAAAAGTTAACGGAACAACAAGACAGAATCACAATACAATAAGTAAGGTTAGTTTTGCATAAACGTAAAATAAACCCAACGAACGAGCTGGCGCCACCGCACCGTTTACAGTTGTGTCGCCAACTATCGGCCAATAAAATTCAATCTATATTAATTTATACAAGCCTAAATAAACAAAATATTTGCTATAAGTGGGTTCGTATCAAAGAAGAATACTTTAAGTTTGTAGTAAATTTAATATCGCATAAAATTTTAATATTTTGTGCCCTAATTTAATTTCCTCGTGTTTTCTTATGGACTGACAATGACCAGCTGATTGATTACGTGCATCGGTTTTAAATTTACATTAACCATATCAATATACTTGGCAATACTGCTGCGTCATCTGGGCTGACTCACTGAGGAGAGCAGAGCCCTGAAATTTACGCTTCCCAATAGTTTGCTCCAAACCCGAGAAAATGATATTTTAATTAGTTTTCTTTTAAGGTCTTCATTTTTTTTTATGAATTTTTCTTAAAATAAAAACTTTTCATTATTAAAAATTTTAATCATTGTACTTATTTCTCCCTACAATTCATATTTCCCCTATCCGCTCTCTCATCTTGCCCCGGGCCCCATTGGCTGGCGGCGCCCTTGAATTTGAAGTAGGTATGTCATTTTTGTAAGTATCTCCTTAATATTGAACTATTTATAAATTAAAAACCAAGAGAAACAAACAGGCAAAATAAAATAAAACCAATTATGTTTACTTTGCTTTCGTCGGCGGAAAACGATATGATTGTATAAGATCACTCGCGCCGACTTGAACGATAGCGATACCAAGAAACTACCAAAACAATATTATTTTTCACACTACGTTTTAGTTATATGTTGTCTGTGAAAAGTGAAAATAACGTTGTGTTGTGTAATTTTTATGATTAAAGTGTTTTAATTATTATTGGAATCAGGTGAGTTATCTCACTGATTGTCTTTTCTTTTACAGGTTGAATCTATTGGATTCTAAGTAGTAAGAGCAGTATCATAAATAAATTAAAACAAAGAACTAAAGGATTAATGTTGCTATTAATAGGGTTTAGATCTTACAATGATATTTTATCATAAGCAAGATTCGTATGTAAATAAACATTTACGATAGGTTTAAGAAGTAGTCGATAGGCTTCTGGAGCGGACACAAAGTAAGTAAATCAATTTGTGATCCATGGCACCCGTCAGCGCTGAGTCAGGTGGTAATTGGATACGACATGTTGTCGGTAAATCTCCTTGTGATCCATTGCACTCTCAGTTCCATCGTAGTTGTGATATAAAGAGTATTTGGAGAGGAATTATAATGAAGGCAAATCCCTTTGTGGTTCATTGCACTCTCAGTGCCAATGAAGAGAATAAAGTAGACTGTTTACCCGTACGAATTAACTCAGAATTATTGTCTTAGTCATCCTCAATGGAAAATAATTAATTAAATGATATCTAAATTTTTAGGAGTTTACCAGTTAAAGAATTGGACGCTTATGTGAGTTTTTATTAATAGGTCATGTTCAGTTATGATGTCTACGTTAGAGAGATCCTCGACCCTTGAGCAACCGGTTACGCTGCATGGCATCCATTCGAGATAGAAAATAAATACTAAAACAGGAACTGGCGTGACCCTAGCATTACTTAGCGTTTGTCTAATCACAGAATCGTCCTAATGATGATTACTTTAATATTAATGTATACAAATTAAAATTAAATAAACATAAATACACTGTCACCATTAAACTCCGCACCATATGAAACTTTTTATTATTAATGAGGTTAGTTTAAATTAAATAAAAGCAATCGTTTTTGCTTCAAACTAGACTATAAATTATATATTTAGTTGTCGCCATCTGCCATTTGGTATCTGTCAAAAATGACATTTTTGTCAAAAAATGCTGAGAAATGGCATTGTTTAACCGAATTTTAAAAAATGTTATTAGAAAAAGCTGTTTCTAGTACAATTCTAGGCCTATGTACAAAGTTTCAGATGTCCAGCGCAAAGTTGAATTTTTACCATTTTTTTCGAAATAACGTGATTTTTTTATAATGTAAATTGACTAAATGGATATTAAACTATTTGCTTATACCATACTCAATATTTTATTTAGTTCGTATGCTTGCTTTTTTACTAGAATGCCATTTTTTTTCGAAATATACAATTAGAGGCAAAACAATTTGATACGGGTGGTGCAAAGTTATCATAATTTAACAATTTTGACAGATGTTAAAACATGTTCCATTTTTTCTTATAGTGAATATACGTACAAAGTTAAAAAACGTATAATAAAATTCGCAGATATCAGATTAGTTCACAATTTAAACGCATTGTCTTGTTATTCACAATAAAATATCAAGGCAATTTCGAATTTTATAAGTAGGCTATGAAAAAAAAAAGGAATTAGAATGCCGAATAAATAAAAGAAATATCATAAGTTGGAATATTTTCGTAAGTTATAGTTTTCACTGTTGTCTTAATTTGTGGAGAAAATATGCCTCACCAGCAAGTATCTGATATTTTTAATGAGAGGCATCCAGAAAGAAATTTGCAGCATATCACCGTTTCAAGAATAATGTCAAAGTTTAGAGAAACTGGATCTGTTCAAAATAATTTTAAAAAACCTCACGCAGCAAGTAAATACTATAAAGGAGCACAATTTGATGTTTGTTTAAGTGTTATTGACCACGGTCAAACTAGTATAACCAAGATAACTGATTCAACAGGGTAAAAGAAGGAAAGTGAACATTTCTTCAGAAAATCGATTTCGGCCATATAAACCCAAGTTTATAAACACATTGAAAGGACGCGATTTTGATATCCGTCTAGATTTTTCGTTCTGGTACAAGGGTCAAAACGAGGAGAGTATTCTTTTTCCATACAAGATCTTATGGACAGATGAAGCCACTTTCTCTTTCAAATCCCAACTTCACAATTGAATGTCGCGACCAGTATCATTTTAAAACCAATGGATGGTGTGGGATTCTGAGAGATCAGCTTATTGGACCATACTTCTTTAGAGTAAACTTAACTGGTGTATAAGGTACCTGACTTTCCTTGATAATGAGATTGCCGAAGTTTTGGATAACATGCCCTTACACAATAGACATAACTTATGGTATCAGCTTGATGGTGCACCCATACATCAAACTGCAGCAGTGAAAGAACGCATGAACCAATTATTTCAAAATAGAGATATAGGGCGTGATAGAGAATGTTACTGGCCACCCAGTTTACCTGACATAACACTACTACACTTTTTTCTGTGGGGTTATCTTACACAGAAAGTTTATAAGACTCGACCGTTTAGAAATATCGAACATTTTGAACAAACGATCAGAGAGTGTTGTGTCGATATAAAACCAAGTTTTTTACAAAATGCTGTCAAAGACGTTTATAGACGGACGACTATTTGTATAGAGCGAGAAGGACGCCACACTGAAATGGGAAATTTTTTGTTCCTTTGAATAATAATGTTAGTTATATTAAATTATATTTAGTGTGGGAATCAAGTTGTATAATGTAATGTAATTTTTGACAGATACCGAATGACAGATGGTGACAATTGAATATATGTCTAATTCGAAGCAAAAACGATTTCCCCTATTTAATTTGAACTAACCTCATTAATAATAAAAAGTTCCATATGGTGCGGAGTTTAATGGTGATACCGTATATATCGTATTACATTTTTAATTTTAGAGTTTACACAAAGACTATTATTTGCTATTAAGTTTTAGTGTGCTTGTTCGATCGTAATTTATTTTAGAAAATTTTCTGATTCAAAGTAGGGTGAACCTCCCAAATGTTGGCACTCGTTTATTCATTGGCACCTAACGGCTTTATTTCTATTTTTTAGCGAAAGTAATAAAGACGTCATAAACATTAAAAATTTAACTAAATTTGCAACATTGTTTGTTCCTTTAAAAGCAGGCTGTAACATCTCACTTTAGTATTAATTTGAATGTGGACGGAATAGTGTGTGAATCCTCCGATCAAGGTAAGAAAGTTATTATTTTGTTGAGGAATGCAGCTTTCAAGTTATTAATTTATTTGGTAATTGCAGAACCAAACATGATTATTGTATTAGAACGTTATTGGGAATACCATAATATTTAAATATTTAAAAAAAAATGCTTAGTTCTCTTTGATTTTCCTTTATTTATAATAGTGCCAACATTTGGAATCAGAAAACCGGTACATTTAATTATTGAGACACTGCCAATAATTGAACTTGGCGAGAAAGAAATTTAGCTATTTATTGGCACACACAATATTTAATTATTAACAGCACTTACTGATTTTCAGTGTATTATAATTTTTAAACTTTTTAAAATAAATTAATTGTATATATCTTTAGATTGAAGTATACTTGGAATATTACGACATCAACGTTTTAATTTTTTTTTTATTATTTTAGTTTTTAACAGTGCCAACATTTGAACCTGAAAATTGCATTATGTTTGATTTATTGGCATACATGCCAATATTTGGATGTTATCATAAATATTTTTTTTTGTCGCCTAAGATAATATCTTAGTAATAATGATTTATAAATCTAGACTCCGTTTTAATATCCCTCTAAATTATTATTTTAGTTTTATATTCATTTTCAACTATCTACTAATTAAATTAACATATAAATTATTTTTCTTTTAGATGCCAAAAATGAAAAAAGATAAAAAAATAGTTAAAAGGCTACCCTGAAAAAAACCTGCAAAAAGCTGTGAAAGCGAAACGAAAACTTGATATTCAACTTTCGGTAAAAGGTTTAATTGACGCTTGTAACAGAAATACCTCTTATAAAGAAAATTTACCAGGAGATCGATGGTATAAGCTATTTATGAAACGACATCAAATTATTACCGAGCGAGTTCCTGAAGCTGTAACATCTGCATCACCCAATGTTTCTGAAAAAAAGATATAAAGGGTGGTTTTGAGGAATTGAAGATTATTTACGACAGAAGAATGTTTTTTCAATTTTAGAAGATCCTTCTAGGGTGTATAACGCTGATTAAACTTGTTTTCAGTTTTGCCCTAAGCTTGGCAAAATATTAGCTTCAGTTGGAACGAAAAACGCATATAAGGTTGATCTTAGAGAAGCAAAACAGAATTTTACAGTTTTATTCACTTTTGCAGTTTTTTCAGAAATAGTTCAACCCTTAATAGTCTACCCCAATAAAAGGCTGCCAAAATCACTGGTTACGAATACTCCCGGAGATTGGGTAATAGGGCTGATTGAAAAGGGTTGGGTGAATTCAGATTTGTTTTTAGAGTACATAAAAACAATTTTTGACCTAAATGTAAAGTTCAAAAATGTTAAATTTCCTTTTTTTGGAGGGCCACAAGAGTCATCTTACATATTAACTTAGCCAGCTATGTACCGAATTATCCATAGTTTCGGTTTGTTTATACCCAAACTCCACAAGAATATTACAGCCAGCAGATGTTTCATGCTCTCGCTCTCTAAAGATCTTGTGGCAAAAGGAAGTATTTAACTGGCGTAATCCCTATTGCAAATTGGGAAAGGAACATTTTGCCTCAATTTTAAAAGAATTTTCACCTAAAAAGCCAAACCATTATTGACGGATTAAGATCATGCAGATTGCAACCCTGTAATTCCAATGCAATTGACTTTCCAGAGTGTTTGGGAAAGCAAAATAGAGATAATATTTTAGAATACACTACACAATCCAAAGATAGTTTAGAGACAGAATATGACTATGTTAAAAAAGAAATAAATTTGGAAATGTTTAATAAATT
Source organism: Polydrusus tereticollis (assembly GCA_963920685.1). Lineage (NCBI taxonomy): Eukaryota > Metazoa > Arthropoda > Insecta > Coleoptera > Curculionidae > Polydrusus > Polydrusus tereticollis. The sequence goes on from OY987329.1 coordinate 39,553,149, forward strand.
AGTTGGAAAGGAGCTGGTTTAGCAGTTAAAATTAATAGAAATCCCTTGATGTACCCTCAACTTTTGTAAAAGCTATGATGGCCTAAAAAATATCTTTAATTTTTTAAATGTTTCTCAAACTGATATACATATCCAAGATGATTTGAACGGCTTACTAGACTCTAAGTAGCATCAGCAGAACGAAATTTCTGATCTTCAGAATGACATTTCATTCTTAACTAACGACGACTCTTCGAATCAATGCCTATTATTTTTGTTGGCAATGATGGAAATTGCACCAATAATAGTAATAATTCCGTTACAAATCAAAAAAGAGCGGGAAACTAGATCATTGTTCAACAGAATAAACTAACCTGAACTAACCTGAACCATGACATCAATGACAAATAAGGAAAATGAGAGAAAAGAGTAAGAGGTAAAAATATGAACTGATGATACCGTTGCTATAAATTTGAATAATGGAAACGAATATTATAAAACTAAAAATAATGAAGATAAAAAAAAAGGATTTTAAAGATACGGCTTGAAAATGAATATGACAATAATAAGAAGGATGTAGATAAAATCCTAGATAGAGAACTTATAGAGAAATTTGAACTAGAAAAGAACTAAACTATATTTACCACATACAAAAACTCCACAAAGAGCGGGAAAAAGATTACCTGAAAGAATTCCATTTGTTTTCACTTCTACGCAATACAAAAAAAGTATCGAACAACTTAAGGAAGAAAAGGAAAAAAAGAAGATAAAAAATAAACAAAAACGATTAACAAAATTGTCACAAAAAAAAACAAAGACTGGCCTCAATCAAAGCACAAAGAGAAATAAGACTATTAGCATCCCAAATCAACTAAATTTGATAAAGCCTAAAAACTGGCCTTAAAGACTTAAAATAATCTCAGGTGACGAATTTGTTTCAAGAGTCCCAAGAAAAAATGTCCTCTAATCTCATATACAGGGTGTCTCAAAACTCAGTATCAAGATTTTAGGGGCGTATTTGCCAGGTCAAAATAAGCCTTTTTTTTCCTATAAGCATGTGTCCGCAAACGCTTCGTCACCGATCTACAGAGTGTTAAATTTTCAAAAAAATTTTATTTTTTCCTTCAGCTCTTTTAGTTTTTGAGATATTAAGATAAAATTAAAAACATAGATTACGCTTTAGGGCTTACATCATCTAGTATACCGAGTGATTGTAAGAATCTACAGGGAGATATTTTTTCAGGGGTCATGCTCCCTTTTCTCCGCATAAACTTTTTTATAGTGCGCTGCTGGCGGATTCTGAAATATGCAGTACATTCTTTGTTTTGTTTATAAACTTTTTTATCTCTTATAATTTTTATGCATCTAAGATCGTTATCGAGAAAAAAATTTAAACAAATTTTTGTAATTCGCCATATTTAATTGAAATTTTTCAATGAAACAATAAAAAAAATAATTAGTGGGCTTTGACTGCTATTTTCATTTTGACGTTTACGCTTATTTTGAAGCATTTGACATTATTTAAAAGTTGGTTTATGCATTTGACATTATTTAAAAGTTGGTTTATAACTTATCGTATATTTTTTGATTTGTTTAACATTAAAATGGAAAATGGACCATATTCATTTGAACATCTGGCTGACATCCATTTCGTTTATGGTCTGGCTAATGGTAACGGGCTTAATGCTCAGAGGTTGTACGCGCTAAGATTTCCTAATCGCCGGCTTCCCAACTACAGAACTTTTATAAATTCCCATCAACACCTTCGGGAATACGGCAGATTTCAGACTCCAATGCACGATACTGGTAGACCAAGACAAGCACGCAACCCAGCAGTTGATGAAGAGATTTTAAATGTTATCGACGAAAACCCTGGTATGAGTACTCGACAAATAGCACGGCATTTGGATGTTTCCCGTTCAACTGTCTGGAGGGTTTTACACGAAAACATGCTATACCCATATCATATTCAGCGCGTCCAAGGTTTGCTTCCTCGAGACTTTCCACAGCGCTTGCAGTTCTCCAGATGGATACTGCGCAAGTGTACTGTGGATCCTGAATTTTTATCTCGTATCCTTTTTACCGACGAGGCTCAATTTACACGCGACGGAGTAGTGAATTACCACAATGTTCATATATGGGCACTAGAAAATCCACACATGATCAGAGAATCTCGACACCAGGAACAGTTTAGCGTAAACATATGGGCAGGAATAGTAGGAGATACTTTAATTGGTCCTTTTATTTTACCGCGAATTTTAAATGGTGACACATATTTAAACTTCCTACAGAATGAATTGCCTGCATTAATGGAGGATGTGCCTTTACACGTTCGTCAACAAATGTGGTTTATGCACGATGGGGCCCCCCCTCATTTTCGAGTCACCGTCCGCGATTATTTACACACAGTGTTTCCCAATCGGTGGATTGGCAGAGCAGGTCCAATTGCTTGGCCCCCACGGTCCCCAGATTGCAACTCGCTGGACTTCTTTTTATGGGGGCATGTAAAGAGTCTAGTTTATGATGCAGGACCAGTGCCTTCCATCGAAGTTCTAACTGGACGAAATATGGATGCCTTTGAAACGGTAAGAAATAATCCCGGAATATTAGAACGCGTACGGCAGTCTATGAGAAGAAGAGTAGAGGGTTGTATCGCAGAAAGAGGAGGGCATTTCCAGCATCTTTTATAAAAAGTCAAAGTTGATTAAGTTTCTTATTTTTGAGGTAATGTTTAAATAATCTTATAACAAATAAGTATAGCGTCTTTTGTTTTCATTGTGGTATTTATTCCCCCCTGTTGTTATAAATGTTAATTAAATGTAGCTAATTACAAAAATTTGTTTAAATTTTTTTCTCGATAACGATCTTAGATGCATAAAAATTATAAGAGATAAAAAAGTTTATAAACAAAACAAAGAATGTACTGCATATTTCAGAATCCGCCAGCAGCGCACTATAAAAAAGTTTATGCGGAGAAAAGGGAGCATGACCCCTGAAAAAATATCTCCCTGTAGATTCTTACAATCACTCGGTATACTAGATGATGTAAGCCCTAAAGCGTAATCTATGTTTTAAATTTTATCTTAATATCTCAAAAACAAAAAGAGCTATGAAGGAAAAAATAAATTTTTTTTGAAAATTTAACACTCTGTAGATCGGTGACGAAGCGTTTGCGGACATGCTTATAGGAAAAAAAAGGCTTATTTTGACCTGGCAAATACGCCCCTAAAATCTTGATACTGAGTTTTGAGACACCCTGTATAGGGAAGAATCACAATTTAATCACTTATCTCAAGTATCGCACGTTAAGGAATCCCACGTTAAAAATTTGTTCAAAGATTTCCCTATTAAGACGCCAGCTGAAGTAACTAAAAATAATATTCCAATACAAAAAGTTTTATGCTCTATGTGCACACATAAAGATAGGGGTTAAAATGTAAAAAATGCACTAGAACTTATCAATTAGAGTGTTTGGAGAAACTAGGACATTTGTGTATGCAAAACGTGCATGAAAAATAATTATTAATTAAACTAGGGCAAGGGCCTAGCGACACCTAAAGCACCGGTTCCCGTCAAAAGTCGTCTCCGTACCTTTCACCGAGACAGTCGAGCTGCAAACAATAGATTTCGCTCCCGTTATCAGTTCAAATCTACAATAACAATTTTTTATTGCGATAAGAAATTGTTGACAAAAGTGGAGTTTTCGCACAAGTGCAAAAACGTGAAAATTTCAACATAGATTCCTCAACTAAAAGACGTCTTCCTGCAAATAAATACCGGGTGTTCGGTCACCCGGGGCTTTTATATATTTGTACTTACCTGTATATAGTGTATAATTCAACCAAAAATGGAGAAATCAACCCAATCCGTTGGATCTGCAGTTTCTGGAGACTCCAAATTCTCGGAAGCACAATTCGAAGCTATAGAAAGTCCATCAAACACCTTTACTCGTAATTTAATTATACGAGAAAGTATGAAATTGAAACGCTTAGCTGCAAAAACACATAAGAAATATTTGCAGCAATATCATGAAGAATGTGGAACTTGTTCCCGTTACCTCGCTTTACTGGGAAAGGAGTTGACAGAAGAAACCAAAATGGGACATCGACAAATATGTACTCTACACTTCCAGCAGAAACATGGCAAGGACATTCCGCTACTAAACAAAGACGATGGAATTACCCTCTATCCAGTGGAAATAGATGCTGCATCAGCAACAATCTACCAGTTTTTCGACATTCCCTGGTATAGTGATGAAGATGAAATACCTGTAGAAACCCCACAAGAAATACCTGTAGTAAATCCGTTGGAAAATCCTGAAGAAATCCCAGAAGAGCCAATGGACCAGAGTTCCTCCTCGGCAACAAAAAGGAAGCCTGAGCACTCACCGCAAGAAACAGGACCCACCAAGAAACAGGCCCATACATCTACGCCAGAGGCTGAAGTAATAGCAGCCGCTCCTCTTGAAAAGCCTAAAAAACAAGAAAAAATTCAACAAAAACAAGGAAAATCATTAAAACCTATACATAACTTACCTGAGATGCCGCCACCACCTACTTACCCACCTGAAGAAAAAGGGAAAAGGATAGCACATACACCCAAACCTTCTACTTCAAAACAATTCAACGTACCTGTGGACAATAGGTATGAAGTACTTACCGATGATTCGGAGGATGAAGAACTTGAAGATTTTCAGCAACAGCGGTTCACTTTTGCAGATATGGCTCCTGGACCAGCACCTAGAAAACCTGAAAAAATAAATAAAAATATTAAGAAAAAGGACATGCCACGCCCTATTATCATTGACGGTACTTGCAGTAACAAAGTGGAATTTCAAGAAATTCATAATAACTTAAAAAGCAGAGTAAAGAAGGGCACCTTTACAATTAAGTTTGCAAAACGAACCACAATTGTAAACTTTACCAACAAAGAAGATTATGACACTTACCTGTTATATCTCCAAGCTTCAACAAATAAGAAATATCACACTTATGCCAGCACAGAACAGCAAACAAGAGCCTTTGTTCTTCGAGGACTCCACCAAAATCCAGACCCGGACGAACTTTCTGATGCACTGAAAACAGACCACAACATTGAAGCTAAGAAAATATTTAAAATGAAGAAGACCTTCACACCACTTTACTTGATCATCCTGGATGCTAAGTACAACCTGAAAATGCTTCAACAACAAGCAAAATACGTACTCAACGTTGAAGTTACATGGGAAAGAAGAGTACAAAATTCGCCCATTATCCAGTGCAAACGATGTTTGCAATGGGGACATGCTGCCACCTACTGTGTCAGAGAGCAACGATGCCTGAAATGTGGGGGAATACACATTATCTCCCAATGCCCTGTTGAAGGAGAAGAAGCCACATGTGCAAACTGTCAAGGCAACCATAGGGCAACTGACAGAAATTGCCCTGTTTACATTTTCCGACATCAAAAGCTGATTGAAAACCAACAACAGCAGCAGAGACAGGGGAAAAATTTATACAAACCTGCACCAGTTCCAACAGCCAATCCCTGGCAAAGAAGCCAAAGAAGCCAAATCCCCGGGGGGGACAACGCAATGGGCAGGGCAAATGCCCCATCAATAAATTCAGTTGCAGCTTTTCCACCGCTGAGAAGACCGCAGCCTCAAACTAGTGAACAAGTGGCGGAAAACATACCACAGGTAAGCGACCTCATTGAGGCTATGTCCAATATTACACAACACAATATTGAAGAGGCTATTCGCTTCTATAATGATTTAAATAAAATTTTTGCTCAAACTACTCCCGAACAAATTTGCAATTCACTAATAAATTTTAGATCGACTTTTAATACTTATCAGTTCAACAAATAAAGCAATAATTCAAATAAATTAAATAAAATAAAATAATTAAAAATCGAAAGTTATGAAAATAAACTTAAAAATAATTAACTTCAATATTGTGTTGTGAATTGCTATCGCTTTCACCTCACACTACATAACTGTATATAACAACAAAATACTTGTAAACTTTAATTTGTATATAAAACACACATATATATATTGTAAACTTAAATAGTAAATACACTAAGAAATCACATATTTTACTCAAATACTTGTAAATTGTATATTCTTATATTACACTAAACAAAACAAATTAAACTTCATGTTCACTACATGAAACACTCAACACAAATGATGTAGTCGGAGGAGTCAAACGCCCATCAGGCTGACTCCTCCCCCTATATAACAGACACTTTAGTGCCAGAAATGGCCAAACATGGCTGTTGTCAAAAAATTAAGAGGTTTTTTCACTCAACATTTTTTCCCTCAATACAATAAATAAACAAAAACTACTTACACACAAAAATAAAAAAAAAAAAACAACAAAAAACATAAAGCGAAAGCAATAAAATAATTGGAAAATTCTTTTTGAGGCGCTTCGCCGGTGTTAGAATAATTAAATTAAGTTTTAGCATTTAGTACATTGTATTGGCCATTCCAACGGCCGTTTGGGGGACCTCCCCCAAATATGCTGAGGGGGCCGGTAAAGCTTCTGCGAAGCCTCTTACCCACCCTCCAACTTTTCTAGGTTAAGGCTAATTTTAAGGGCCTTACGCCACAATGTATTGTGCAAATATTATTAGTAACAATAAAGAGATTTTTAAAATGAATAAAAATGGTTCCCGTCAGATCACCGAAGTTAAGCGGTGTCGAGCGCGGCTAGTACTTGGATGGGTGACCGCTTGGGAAACACCGCGTGCTGTTGTCTTAGGGAAGAGTGTAAAATGAATCGACATCAAAACCATCCTATTCACGCCGGACAGGCCGGATGAGATCGGATATCTCGTAGGATGAAGGTGCCGTTTCACACTCCCCAGTCGGTAGACCGCACGATTAAAAACCGTACGGTCGATGACCGGTTCTAGATGGCCTCAGGGGCCCAATTCTCGAAGTAATTCGAATAAAGTCCGTATACGATCATTTTTCGTTTATTATTTTCGCATACGAACGCCAAATATCATTCTCGAGCATCTTTCGAAATAGATTTCGATTGCGGATGTCTTATTCGAATGGAAAGCATTGGCAACAACTCGTTTGACCAAGTGCCAGTAGCCCACATAGTTAAATACAGAAAATTATAACTGAACGGCAAAAGGAAGAAGAAAACGGTGGTTAACCAACATTATAAATATTTATATTTTTCATGTCAGTCAAGCGGTCAAGCGTATGTTTTTCTGTTATGAAAGTACCTAATATGGAGTCAAGAACAGGCAGCAGTTTAACGAAAGGACAAAAAAGGACGTTAGTTCAATTTATTGAGGACCATCCTAAGCTTAAAAGTTCTAAATTTACTCAGGATTTTACTTATAAAAAGGTCAGCATTTATGGAGAGATTGCGTCAAATTTAAATTCTATGCCGGGAGCAAATAAAAACTGGGAGAAATGGCGTAAGGTTATTTAAAATAAACTATTGTATCCAGGTTTAAATTACCATGCAACTAGTCTACTTTTAATCTAATTAATTGCTATGTTATCAGTGACTTCAAATTAACTTGTCACTACTATTTTCGATCTAAATTTCAACTACAGTCTACACAAAGAGAAACATAAATTAAAATCAAAAAAATATTGAACTGTCCGAGATTTCCGACCGAGAACGTCACCAATGTCACTTTGGTGAGGTTAAAAACGATCATCCGTATGCGAAATTTCAGTTTCGCAAGACTTGAGGCAGACGATCGAAATCCGTCTGAAAAACTCGCATACGACAGAAACTGGCATGCTCGAGAATGCAATTTTTTGTTTTCGTTCGAATAATTGAAGATTTCGGCAAATTTCCGTATGCGAATACATTCGAGAATAGCGCCCCAGATACGCCGACGAACCGTAAAAAGTAAAATAAAAAAAAAAATTAAAATTAAACTGATGTGCTTTTATACTTCAGATTTCATTTTCCTTTATAAAATACGGTATTTTAAAACATTTAACCTATATTTATGTATCTACATACACCAGCTTAGATGACTACATAAGCCTACCAGCTTTATTTAAGTAGCTAGGTATCTACCATTTATTTGTAATCACAGTGCCAATAATTGGAGTGCGAATATACAGGGTGAGTCGGGAGGAATGGGTCTAACTCTAAGGGTGTAATCTATGAATCAATATAATTAGAAAAAATTCGAATGTTGTTATTCAATATTCATTTGTTTTCAAGTTACAGCGTTAAATAAAATAATAATATTGTTAAACCAAAATATCCAACATTAACATTGTTTTAAATAAATCATTGGTTTAGTAAATTTTCAAAAATACCGCCATTGACTTCCAAACATTTCCTGCTTCGTTTACGAAGGGCGCGCGTGGATCTCCTAATTGATTCGTGCCTTTCTTCAATATTGAGTACAGCATTTCTAATGCGTCTAAATAATGCATCCCTAGTATCTACTTTTACTTTGTAAACTAATAGCACTACCGCTCTACTGCAATCTAAACCCCTGGAAACCTTTGGTCTAAATATTGCTTGACCCGACGATCGAGATGGGCAGGCGTTCCGTCGTGTTGATAATACATTTTAATTTTGATGTTTAAAGGAATCTCCTCCAGTAGTCCTTGCAATTCATTTTGTAAAAAACTTAAGTAGTGATCCTCTGTAAGGCGATTTTTCAAAAGAAAAGGGACAATTAAATTATTATCATCATGCCTCACCACACGTTTACTGAAAACCTGTGTTGCAAATTACTTTCGACTATTGTGTGAGGATTTTCGTCCGACCATACATGAGTGTCGATTATTATTGATGCCGTCACGGGTAAATGTAGCTTCGTCAGTGAAAAGTATGTGCAATAATAGATGACGATTATTAAGTAGTCTCCAGGTTGAAGATTCTGTACACGCTGTACATGGTACGGGTATAAGCCTTGCTCGTGAAGCGTACTGATCACTCTTTTTTGGGGAATCCCCAACTAAACTCCAACTCTTCGTGAGCTTGTCGTCGCATCTTCTTCTACTAAAGCTGGAACATTTTTTATTTCTTCTAAATCCTGTTGAATGGCTCATTCAGATGTTACATTAGCACTTGGAAGCGTTCCGGTCTCGCAGAGTTTGTTGAAAACTCTGACAAAGGCCTTTCTGTTCGGTGTTCTTTCGTGTGGAGATCGTTTACGATATTCTTGAGTAGCCGCTGTAGCATTCCCATTACACAAACCATAAATAAAAACCATATTGGCGTATTCGAGATTTGAATAAATGTGTGGCATTTTATAAAAATAAAATGATACAAATCCGAAAGTTAACGATGAATCAATGTAACATTTTATACTGACACTAATAGGATTGTGACAGCACAACAATTAAAATCAAACAATAATAACATTTATTGTGTTAAATTAATGCAATATTTTGTTTTTGCCTTATAACTTGAAAACAAATTAATATTGGATAACAACATTTCAGTTTTTTCTTATTATTTTGATGCATAGATTGCACCCTTAGAGTTAGGCTCATTCCTTCCGACTCACCCTGTATAGACAACGAATATTATTAATACATTAAAAAAAATATATTTAGTTGTTTAAATAGGACTACTTGATATGCTAAAGTACAATAAGCTGGCAAAAGTCTTTAATATAATTCAATATTTTCATAACAAATAACCAATGAACTTAAGGTGCCAATCATTGGCTAGTTTACCCTAATACTGAACTAGTTATAGTATTTTTCTTACAATTATATAATAAACGACTATATTAACATCAACCGCTCAAACCGCTGACATAGCAAGCTTGTTTGGAAACAGACCATTATATTGTTGTTCATTATGAGTAACACATCCGAAATTTAATACCCAAATAGTCAATATTAGAAGTTCAAGTGGATATAGGCCTCAAATAATATTAGCATTATTTAATCTAGGTTTGCTGTATTTGCTATTTAATATTTCTCTCTAATTCGCATATTAGGGGAATATTTTGCTTATTTTATAATAAATATTTATTTTGAAAATATGGCAGACACATAAAATATGATTAGTATTTACTTATTAGTTATTAAATTTAAAGATACAGTATAGGTATTTTTGTTCCTTATTTACTTGCCTTTAGATTTCACCCATTTAACAACCCCCTTAGATCCAATTCTTTGCCTTGCCGCTCAGCGAAGTGTGGTGTAGCTACTAAATATGCAATGAGACGAGTTGACTTAATAAATATTAATGCCATATACAAATCCCGACATTCGCTCAATACGGTGTTCCTACTTATCGACGTCTCTCAGCTAAATTTACACAAGTGTATGCAAATGAAAACTGTTAATTTCTGGGATTAAGTGATTAAAGGCAGGAACTGGCATGGAATATCTAGGATCTAATATGACGCCGAATGTCAATGTCAAAATATTAAAAATTTACTTTAATAGTCCTAACGTGGATTTATGCAAACGAATTAAGAAAATTAATGATGTTTCTAATGATATAGTGACATTTATGCAAACCCCTTAACAATTGAACAAAATTAAGGGAGATTAATGGCTTAATTGGTCTACCTTTATTTCAAAAATTTATCTTAATTTTTTTGTTGGCTAACCCAAAATAGTTTAAAGGTAGGTTCTAAGTATATGATTGTGATTGTCGTAGAACCGCAAGTCCGTGATTCTACGTCCTTGCGCAAGACGGCTCTTCATTTTAGGCAGTATTTGCTTACATTTTGATTATTCTGTGTGACCTCTGCTGTAGGTTTTGAGATTGACGGAAAGTATGCTCTGCACACTGGCCAGACTTTAGCCTTTGTGGAAAAAATAAGGAAATCTCTTTCCATCTTTGGGTATTCCATACCTAATCCTAAGAGTTAAGGCACATATATGGTAAGGTTACAGCGTCATTTTTCATAGATGATCGATATTTTTGAGATTTTTGCCACATAATCTAAAACATCATGCATCTTTTTAGATCAGTCTTATTAACGTTGCCGTGTTTTCACCTTGCTGCTTACCCACTAACTGCTGACTTTTGAATAATTCGGCCAAATCATGTGTTACTCTTACTTGTTCTTTTTTAGGCATTTGTGGGGCCTATTTGGGGGCATCATAACTACTAGCAATCAACAAGATGCCATCTCTAAAGAGAAACAGCTATAATTTAAGTGAATTAATCTTAGCTATTCGGACATATAAAGCGAAATGTAAGAGAGTTGTAACTTTTGCGCTTTAATAATGAATTTAAAAATTGACAATTTTTTTAAATAAATAACTTTTAATCAATTTGTGTATTTGTTCGGCACTGTGTGTGGGCTCCATTGTTCACTCACAATGGTCTCTCCAGGGTCTTATCATGGTATGAATCATCCTACTTAAAACGTCTCAAACGTTACGACAGATGAGGTAAAAGGCATTATTGCAAACTTAAATATCAAGAAGGCCCCAGGTTTCGATGGTATTAAAATTGCTGCATTGCGCAATCTGCCAAAGAGCACCATCAGGGATATAGTAAACTTTTTACAGGTAATAATCGATGAAGGCTACTACCCGTGTGTGTGGAAAAAAGCAAAAGTTATACTGATCCTAAAACAAAACGAAGATCCCACACAGGGTATGTTATAGGTCAACGTTTTCTTCGACGTCTCAAAAGCTTTTAATAAGGTCTGGCACTGCGGCCTGGCCTTAAAGTTGATAAGACTGGGGGCTCCCATTTCTCTTGTTAAGATTGTTGCTTTCTTCATGGAAAGAAAAAGTATTGCAATCTCGTTAGAAGGCGTGCTTTCTGAGCCTAAACACATCAGGGCGGGAGGCTCACAAGGGTCTCCTCTCGCTCCGATGCTGTACAATGTATATGTTCATGATATCCCCAGGGGCAGATTTAACGAATTGTTCTTATTTGCTGACGACACTGCAAATACTTCAGTTTCAGATCAACTGCGGCTGGTAGTGGCTAGATTGTAGAGGCACATACGCGTTCTAGAAAAGTGACTTTCGAGGGAGAGGATTTGCCTGAATCCTGCCAAAACGAAAGCCATATTCTTTTCGAACAGCAAAGTTCGAAGAACCGAGACTACGCTCTTGGTTAACGGCATTCGGATAAACTGGGTCCAAGAAGTCAAGTACTTGGGACTTGTTTTTGATGAGAGACTAAACTGGAGAAAGAACTCCGAAATAAGATTAAAAAAAGCCGCCAGTCAGCTTCGTTCTATATACTGCTTGTAAAATAAAAAGAGCAAGATAGGTTATACAACTAAAGTTATTTTATACAAAACCCTCTTTAGCCTGGTCCTGACTTATGGAATGCCAACATGGTGCACCATAAGCAGGACAGCGCATAACAAGTTCCAAGTGCTACGAAATAAAGCGTTCAAAATAATTGCAGACGCTCCGAGATATACTGTAAATAGAGTACTACACAGAGACTTTGAAATACCGACACTGACGGAATTTTATGAAAAAATATAAGCGGATTACTACAAACGTACGGACGTATCCACCAATCCACTAATTACAAGTTCACATATGCAATCACCTCCGAATTCCACCTACAAGCTCTCTAAGAATTGGCTGCCTCCAGCAACGATGGAAGTCTCGACAAATCAAGCGTTTATTTAAGCTGAGAGAAGAATAAGTCCAAAAACACGCTCATACCCCCTTTTTAAACGATCTAGGGCTTTGCTAAACACCATTTCCTTATTTGAAGTTTGGCCAACAAAGGTCCCAATGACTAATAGAAGTTAAAAGCAATGCCTGACTTAGAAGAGAGAGATATCCAGAAGAAAGCGAAATGTAGAAGAGGTGTGACTTTTGCGCTTTAATAATGAATTTAAAAATTGACATTTATCTTAATTAAATAACTTTTAATCGATTTATGTGTTTGTTTGGCGCTGTGTGTGGGCCCCATTGTTCACTCACAGGAATTTGGTGTTATTGTGACAGGCTAAAGCTGTAAGGGGCGCGCAAAAGTCAAACTTAAATCGTAGCTTACACAGCAGCATTCCTTCTGGACTGTACACAATATTATTTTATCCTTCACAAAAGAACCATTCCGGTTACAATTGCCATGAGTTTGAACAAGCTTAGGTAGGTGGAGAACTTAAACTTTATTTTATATTAAAAATACCATCAGTTCTATTCTGTTACCACCTTAAAAGATTATAACATGTTTGACCTAAAAAAGCATCCATGAATAGTTAAAATATTAGTAAAGTTAAAAATACAATAATTATTAAAATAAATTCTTAACAACCTCAAACTGGTTTACATTTATTTGACTTCAAAAAATTATTGTAAAACTTAGAATTCTTTATACCAAGCGCCACGTGGTTCTGATAAAGGTCTTATTTTTGCTTTTTACATCCTGTTTTGACTTACAAAGGAATAATGAATTAATAATAAAATCAGTGACATTTCCTGAAATCGCTGCAAATTTTTTTTTTAATTTTTGGTTCTCAAAAATTACCAAAAGCTGCGGCGAAGTTTAAAATATTTTCCGTGCAACGTTGAGAAACTCCTTACTAGAGTCATGGCGCTTTGTTACGTGATACGAGGGGAAAGGGACATTTCGCCGCGGCTGTTTCGCCGCGGCCGTTTCGCCGCGGCCGTCTCGCCGCGGCCGTTTCGCCGCGGTCGTTTTGCCGCGGCAGTTTCGCCGCGAGAACCATTTCGCCGCGGCCATTACGCCGCCAAATAATAAAATGATAGTTATGAAATTTAAACAAATTTACATATATTTTTTTTCTTTATTTATTATTTAGAAACATTTAACATAAAAACATAATAACATTTTATTGATTTTTTTTTTCGAAATTTTGTGCAATTCCCCTCAAGTCTAGCATATCTCTTGCGTGAAACTCCTTCACCAATCTTAAAATTCTTTCATCTGCTTGAATATATTTTTTTAAATTTTTTTTGCGGTTCATGTCCTGCGACTATTTGTTCTAAGTACATATCTCTGCCTCTTTGTATTATTTTTAATGCTTCAATAAACTTCCATATTGATGGATGGTCCATTCCCAATTCATTTTGCAATCTTCTGTTTGCAGCTTCTGCGTTGTTGTTAGTTCGGTTAATTCCTTGTATAACTCTGTTTTGTACATTCCACATTCTTACGGGAAATAATGGAGGACTTCTGATTTTCCCTCTCCGCCCTGGAATACCAACATAATTGTAAACTTATACCTATCATTTATTTGGCGGCGAAAGGGCGGCGGCGAAATGGCCAAGGCGAAATGTACTAGACCCTGATACGAGAAATGACAGACCTATATCGAAATAGTTACAAGATATTAGACAATTAGACATTAGACAATATATTACAAGACCGAAGTCCTGTTAACGTACTTTCCGGATGTGCAACGTATTTTTTTTCAATCCACGCAAGGCTAATAGCGTACGAGAACACGGCATTGGTATAATTTTTTGGCGTTGGTAAAGGTTTTATATAAAAGCAAATGTATATTTTGGCAGAGCCGAATACCGTGGATACTGAGTATCGTAATTTTAATGTATAAAAAGGTTAACCGAAGAAGAGATTAAAGGCGCGGGTCGACTGGCTCTGACAATCGCTAGAAATAAACTGATGACCGATGACCGGTCAGAGAAACTATTAGACCAGATGGGTGTTCCTCATAGTTTGTCTTGTTTAAGAAACAATGGTCGTTTAATCGTATGGTACAAATAAAGTTTTATTGGTCCGAGAAATCGTTCTTTTAAAACTCGACTAAAAGGAAACGCACATCTGTTTTGTGATTCACGAAGGGTACCTCGATTAATTTTTGCTGTTATTATTTAGAACTTACATTTAAATCCAATTTAATATTTGCAAAAATACAAATATATACATATAGCGGGTGAGGTGAAAACACGAGTCCCATAGTTTTAGTCAGTTGGGAAACTCTACATATAGGCAGGAAAATTCTGAATAAACTAAAATAATTTTTTTCAATAAAGTACTTTATCGGCCCATCTTTTTTGCTTTCCGATCCAGACAGGTGAAATGATACTTTCAGGTTAATAAATTATCTAGAAAGAGCTTCTTTTTCGGTCGATCGAAAAAATTACCATCGGCTATCTTCTAGTATTAATTGTTACATCACAAGTGTGACGGACTGCGAAGTCCTGATGTATTTCTAAATAAAAATGTTTCAAATTAGATACCTAAATCAATGAAAAAGAATCCATATTATCAAAGTAAAAATAATACAAGTTCATATTTTCAAAAGGTTATTAGCATCACGTTATTCGCCTGCCACAAGCGTTCAGAAAAAATGACAATTACCATATCAGTGCGCATATCTCTCCACGCCCACAAAATATTTTTAACAGCTAAAGACAGCCCAGAGTCCTACTATTTCAAAACATATTAAATTTTCATTGGATACATCACACCACCAAAAAATTCAAGTATTCTAATGACTTCCCACAAGAAATGAGATCATCTCGAGCCAAGGTTACTCAACTCCGAAATAGAAGCTTGAAGCGGAAGACGGTCATAAAAATTAATCGTTTTACATAAAATTTTATTAGATTTCACATTAAATTCTTAGAAAAGAATTCGTCACTGATACCACCTAAGTCAAGTAGAAGGGACACTTCAATCCACCTCTTGAAGGCGGAGTTTGACTTAAAAATGTCCCTTACTTACTCGGATGGGATGGTCAAGATTCCCATTTTACACCTACGCAAATTTAGAAAATATATAAAAACGCTAACTCGCCTAGAAAAGTCAGTTCCCAACAGTTCACAAGACTTAAGAAAAGTTCCCCACAGTATACAAAAAGCTCACTACACTTCATAACAGTCCAGAAGAAGTCAGTGCAGTTCAAAGTAGAAAGTTCAGTTCAGTGCAGTTCAGTTTCATACAAAATAATTGGCAAAGAAAACCTATCTACGCCACACAGTACAGTCAAAGTATTAAAAAGTAAGAGACATTTTTATTAAAGTATATCCAAGTATAGTGCCGCGACCTAAGTCAAAATTGGTCAAAACATACACCGCTTCTCGCAAAAGTTTAGTAACCAAGTCCCCGAGAGAACGATTATAAATATTCTTTTAAGACCCCGGATTAACCAAATAAATTAAAATTCGAATTACAGTATTTTAACAAACAGTTTTATTACCAAAAACATACTCAGTACGAGATTAAAATTTACAGTGAAGCTTTTCTTATAAACTTACAAATTTTACAGCGAAAAATAAACTTAAAATATTCTCAAGCGAAACTTATCTAAATCTTTAGAAAATTCTCAGAAAAAGGGATTCTTTACGTTAAAGTAGAGCTCAACGACCTATATTTCAGCCCAAACCGTTCAGGTGTGGGTTTATAACCGAGCTATACAGAGCAAATAAACCTGGAACCATCGAGTGTGAGACAGAAATGCTAGTTTACGTAATTGTGATTGACTGTTGTAAGTAAAAGTTGAATTAACCCATTTATTTTATGCATATTTCGTATTGAACCATATTTTCTAAATGAATTTTTGTCAGTGTATTTAAATAATTCCTGAAATCTGCCATATTTAACATTGCGATTTGCTGTTACCATAATTTCTTTTAACTTAGATTGGAAATAGAATATTTTTGAAAACCCTTTTGTACAGTTTTTATTTATGTCTAAGGAACCCAAATAACCTTATGTACGGCGCTACAGTAGGCCTCAAACTACTTTACCGTATACCACGCTTTGCAAACCGCTCCCTTTCGTTGCCTGTTTTACCATAAAGCTGCGGGGTATAACACAAGTAGCAAATAACTTGTCCAAATTATCAAGACGTGTGACTATAGTATGTAATTACTTTAATCTTACATTTTTCAACAGTTGTTCTGTCAACTGTATGATCATGATGTAAAGCTGATGTCAAAATTAGATATTTTTTGAAACGTATGACACTATAGTTATATTTTCATTGAACCCGAATACAGATTAACAGTCTTGTCGATTTCTTGGGTGACACTCTGGTTTATTTTTATTGTTTCAACAAACATTATCTTATGTTCTTGAAGTAACCTGTGTATTAAACAGAGCGATATTGGTGAATCAGTTCATCGGAAGTGAGATCTCTGTCTGATTCTATTTCTGAATCTCTACAAGGCGTAAAACTGTATCAGATGGATAGTTAGTTACTTTCTAAGGAGCCTTAGCTTGTTGTCCAGCATAAACAATTTTATATTAGTGTAGTGTGTTGTGGAAGCTCATCGACCAATGTAAATATTTTTACCCCACACTTATTGGGCTTACTGGCTATGAATTGTTTAAACCCACTCCGCCCTCGTGAAGCTTCCAGTTTCTCTTACTGGTGTCAGCTTATGCAGTTATTTTTTCACATTTCTGACAGATATATCGTCAGATCAAAAACAGAGAAATCGGACACGTTGTTCAGACATAGTTACCGAACAATGCACTAAGCCTGTTCCTGTCTTATACAAAATCTCACTTTTAAGAATAACACTTACTTATTGATATCAAAATCCGTACAACCTGCTTAATTTACAAAATCTAACCTTAAAATTAACACTTATCACTGCACCCATTCTAGTGGATAAAGGTATTTTGTTACAAAATTGAGACATAGCACCATTATCCTCTCAAATGTTTCGCGTTGATATGCGACATAGCACCTTTATCAACTCACAGTTTCTTTAAATACTTAAAATTTTTGCAATTAGGATTATTAAGGATTAGATTAGTACCAGGAAAGCTTAAAACATACATAAAGTCCTTTTTCCGAAAAATTTGACATAGCACCTTTATCCACTTAGGTCTTCAATAATTGTAAAAACACAAAGTCAAAAGAGGTGGCGCTAAGTCTCTCAGACCTTTCTTGCAATAACTTACTGCTGTCACCTAGCGCTCCTTTAATATCAGAATAACAATTCAGTGGCAGGCCTTACAAAGGGTTTTTACTCGCTTGGTAAGTAGTTATAACCAAATATAGTTTGTTAAATAAAAATTGAGGAAAGCTCTGAAACCTTCGTAATAATGTGGTCATATGAGCTAGGACTTCTTAATCAATATTGCCAAGACGATGTTACAATTTAAAACGGAATTGTTGAAACGGTCAGTTATTAAAACAAAATTATAAAAGTATATAAATAAACTGGCCTTATTTCCCAGATCTAACGATGGGTGCTAATTATGCATATAGTAAACATGTCAAGGAGAGAGGAGAGAAAATTGAAATGAAGAAATAATTCCATAGAAGAACTAGGACGCTCTATTACACTACATGGAGTGCCAACAAAAGTTAGGGCCGTGGACCTTTTCAAATAAAAGAGGATATCTCTTAAAGCACGCGCACGTCCTATTTCATGTGTAAAAACGAACTAAAGCTAACCCATCTCTTGTCTATGATGAGTGATTTCATGTGAAGTGAAACTCCTCTCGAAGAAGGTTCGAAGGATAAATTGATTTCGATTCGATAAAAGAACAAACCAAGAAAACATGACATGTCGAGAACTACTAACAGTTTCCCCTGCATTATAGGGAATTTAAAAATAAAAATACTGCCATGGCAATTTATCAAACATCGACCGGCGAGTAGTCCAAATTAATTTAAAACAGCAAATAAATACTACTTAACAAGTGGCAATCATAATATAAATATAAATATGTGAGAAACTTTGTTCTCTATCTACTTGCTGAAACCATATACAATAAGGATTAACCAGACTATGCTAAAACAGCTATTCTCTGGGCTATATGCCCCAACGAGCGCTGAATTATAAAACAATATTTGACGTATTTTGACTAATACTGTTAGTACTAAAATACAAACTCAGATTGCAGAAACTACCGGAACAAGAGGAATAAATCTTTGTTTCCAATGATAAGATGATACACTGCTGCTACCTGTAGATTAGTTTTGAACTCTATGGCTCTCGTCGGTACAGGGCAAGCAAGACAATTGAGCATACCGACCATTAGAAAATCTAAGGAACTTATAACTACAATACTAATCTGCGTAGGCAGTACAATATAGGTAGCGCCATCTTCCAGCAGTTTCTAGCAATCTGAAGTGAAAAATACCATATGGTACTATAAACACAATAGCAAATGAATACTACTGGACAATTGGCTATATTTGACACATGAATAAGTTTATATGTGAGAACCTTTGTTCCCTAGTCACTTACTGAGACCTTATACAATAACGATTAACCAAATTATGCTAAAACAGCTAATCTCTGGGCTGTATGCCCCAACGAGCGTTGAATTATAAAACAGAATTTGTCGTGTTACTGTTAGTACTTGTTGTTTTGGGGTTTCAATAATAACCACAGAGCGGCTTCATGTTCCAAAGATTTATTCAGACATCAGAACACAATTTTACAATACTTTTATAACGTATATAATACAAAAGTGAACTACTAATAATGAAGAGCTTACATTTCTTACACCATATTTTCTTGTTTTTCTTAATCACGTCTTGTGGTGCCATCTAACACTTAAACCTAAAAGTAACCACTTAACTTACTAAAGAAATCGACACCCGAATCTACTATATAAGAAATCATTGGCGTATCATATTATTATTTACAACACTACTAAAATACAAACCGAGATTACAGAAACTATCGATAATAAAGAGATGAATCTTTGTCTCCAATGATCCTATCATCATACACTGCTGCTACCTGTATACCGGTTTCGAACTCTTTGGTTCTCGTCAGTACAGGGCAAGCATGAAAAGTGAGCATACCGACAATTGGAAAATGGAAACACCTTAGAGCTACAATAGTAATCTGTGTAGGCAGTGCAATATAGGTAGTGCCATCTCCAGCAGTCTCTAGCAATCTGAGGTGAGAAATACCGTATGGTATCAAATTTTGCTTTATAATTCAGGACTCGTTGGGGCATATAGCCCAGAGAACAGCTGTTTAAGCATAATTTGGTTAAGCCTTATTGTATAAGGCCTCAGCCAGTGGTTAGAGAACAATGTTTCTCACATATATATGTATTTATATATGTATTTATATATCATATTAATTTAAAAGAAAAAGAAATTTGACTGTAGAATATTCCGGAAATAATAATCATGTCAGGACATGCCCGTAAAGAATGAACATGTTTACTAAAAATCCACAGATAACATAGGAAGGTAAAGTATATAAATATCTTACATAAATCCATATAGCATACTTTAGAAATTTTATAATTATAGCAAGTATGAATGCTAAGTACATGGTCTACCATTTTGGGTTAGACATAGGTATTGTTTTTGTAAAAGTTGCACTGGATTTCAGATCAGCAAAACGACCTAAAAACCCATACATAGTAGATTTGATAAAACTTAATCAATAACTTCCTATTATAATATATTTCTCGTGATTTGCGAATATTAGAGTGCGCTCGCTGCCAATGCGTTTAGTGACGAATTTTATCATATGCTTAAATTCCAGTTCAATTATTATTTCGTTGAATCGTTCTTAGCAAAAAATGTGATAATCTGATTTCACTTATTGAGGCCAATAATACATTGATGATGAAGCCAGTGACATTTAAAACATCATCCCAGCAGTATAGGCATTGAAAAAACTATTCTATCTAACTATTCTAATTATTACTTTCTACACTGATTTTAAAAAAACGTTTGATCCCCAGAAGTTTTTATCCATTTATTATTATATTAGTAAAACTTAAAGTAAGTAAGATTAAAGTAAAAACTTCGGTAAATAGGTCAATCCTAAATTTTTACACTTTTTTGAGCACACATAATTTAATGTAACATTCCGAATTTGTTACATCAAACAACCCCTGAAAAAATTTCCACCGGCACGACAAGGAGTAAAAGTGCTATAACTCATAATGGACTAATTGAATACCACAAAATTTCTTAAAGTTTAAAGGCAGTAAAACATAAAATAACATTTAACAAACATCTAAAAGCACATATATAGAAAAATTAATAATAATAATGATTAAAAATGAAAATAAATAGGGCTTATAAATATAATTATATTTTTTAAGGAATACAATATAAAATCTTTATATTTTCATATGGTTCTAAAAATAAATATCTTTCACCATAAATGAATTGTCTTAAAATAATCTTGTTTAAATACGTTTTAGCACAGCTTTTTAATCATACTGTAATATTCGGAAACAAACCGCCAGAAAAAGGCTCCTGTTTTTCCGAGTCTAGAAGCATAGCATACCAAATGAAATCGAATGATAATAATTATTTCAGCGAGGTTTAGAATAACATAATTAGGAACAATTTACTTGTTCCCTTAGTATGGCACTTCTAACTTAACTGAAATTAAACAAACACTCTAAAGTTAAGTTTACACGAATGAATACAAATGACAACTATGTTATTATTAAAGATTAATGAAGAGAGTTTGGTAAGGAAAATCTAATAATAACAGATTTGAATGGATTCTAATATCCGGGGACCAAATTCCCAAGAATAACTATGCCGCTGCCGGTACGTGGACTAAAATTATTGTAAAGGGTGGAAGGAATTGAATACCATTAAGAAGTTGGTAAAGAAGTATTTAAAACAAATGCGATAGGTTTAATGGAAAAACGAACTGGAGTTTGTATTATTTACCAGGGTTCCCAGAGACGACATTATAGCCAAATTATCAATTTTAAATCCCTTGGAGCAAAGGTATTTAGCCCTAAAACGATAACGTTTAGTCTGCCGCAAGATATACGATGTATGAAGAGAAAGGGGAAATAGAAGCCATTAGTATGGAGTTTTAAGAAGCGTTCCATTGACGTGCGTAAAACTTTTCTGAATATGATTTTTTATTATAAATTTAGGTTTTATAAGAGAAAAATACAAAATTGTATGAAACTAAAATATACTAACGCAACAGCTCGCTTGAGACGTCTCTCAATGTATAAGCATGAAAACAATTACAACGCATAATGCATATTATATACATTCAACGGCCTGAGGCTTTGTAGAGTGCGCTGTGACCTGTGACCACCCAGTTCATATGCCAAGATAGTGTGTCATGTTTTGCATGTTTGAATTTCTCACTGGTCAACAATATGCCTAACTGAAATAATTTGATATAAGATTCAGTCTTTTCAAGTAATTTTGGTGTAAAAGTAGATGTCGCTGTTGATTTGTTTTCAAGCGTCACTGCGCATCACGCAGCCTATTTTATGGAGGTTCCTACAAATAATGCACCGCTTTTATTGGACTGTGTTTTATTATGATTAAAAGAATTGTAACTTTACCCTCCTAAATGACCTTTTGGCTGCTGTTAACTGGCATGATATACTGGAACTAGCTCATGTCAAAGTGGCTAAAGATCAGTTTTACTCTGTTTTGTTTATTAAAACGTTGTAAGAGCTCTAGTTATCCACTGTGGTTTACCAGATAACTTCAGTTACTTGTATTTCAAAAAATGATAGCTCATAAAAAATATATGCAAACTATGTTGCAGAGGAATTACAATACTTTCGATAATTTAAGATCTAGATGTAAGTAGATACGTGTGTAGTGTTATAGAGACTATATTGCAAGGGTTGAGGGTTATGCTGCTGCATATTGATAAATTAAGATCAGAAAGTAGTTATCTTGCTGAAATGTTATATAGGGGTAGAGTGAGGGTATGAGTATCGTTCAATTTTTTATTCAGCACTTTGGTTCTGTCTACACTCGTGATAACTTGGTTGCTTCTAGTTTTTATAATAACAATAAGGTTGTTGCCGCTGGTATCACAGTTAACTTGCAAACCATGATGATAATGATTTAAGCAATCTAAAATCTAAACTGTCCTAGGGTTCTGATGGTGTGCCTTCAGTGGTTCTAAGATAGTGTGTCTGTTGTAGTGTTTGTATGTTTCTGTATTTGATTTTTCAATCCTCTCTGGATTCTGAAATATTTCCAATTTTTTGTAAGTGAAATAAAAAATTGATATTTTCGTTTGAAGATATGAAGTTGATCATCGTAACTTATTTTTGGGTAACCCTGTATACTTAAATGCACCAATTAAAAACCATATTAAGAAATACATACTTCTGGGAATCTCTTTGTATGTCTCTTGCACAGGGACGTTTTTTTAAGTGTCGCATCCGATTGGCGTTTTTCCTACCGATTAAAATAAAAACAAATTACATATTTCTAAATAAATTTTGACAAGAAAGCCAAATTTGATGTCAAAAAACATATAGATTTACAAATTTGACAGATACGACGCCATTTTCAATTTTTTTAAATGGCAACCCTCAAATATAATCAGACGAAAAAATTGCATTTGGCGATTCAATTTCAAAAATCTATAGTTGTTAATATTTATTTTCAGCCGTTTCGGAAATACGGGGGTTCCTAACTATTTGCCTTCATCGATTTTGTCTTTTAAGGCTTTTACCCCTTTAATAAAAAGACCTTCTAAGCTGAACAGTTCAGTCTTTTTCACAGCTACATAATCTCCCGTGATCAAGCTATCTACGCTATAATCAAATCCGACAGATGTCAAAAAGTGACAGATACCATGCCATTTTGAATTTTTTTAAATGGCAACCCTCATAAATAACTACACAAGTGAATTGCAATTGGCGATCCGATTCCAAAAACCTATAGTTGTTGATATTTATTTTCAGCCGTTTCAGAGATACGGGGGTGCCTAAATTACCTTCATCGATTTTGTCTTTCAAGTGTCTCACTTGTTTAATAAATATCCCTTTCAAGCTGAAAATCCCAATTTTTGTCACAATAACATAATTTCCCGTAACCAAGGTATTTACGGTATAATCAAATTCGACAGATGTCAAAAAGTGACAGATACGACGCCAGCTTGAATTTTTGAAATGCCAGCCCTCATAAATAACCACACAAGTGAATTACATTTGGCGGGGTGAGACACTTAAAAGACAAAATCGATGAAGGCAGATTAGGAACCCCCGTATTTCCGAAACGGCTGAAAATAAATATTAACAACTATAGGTTTTTGAAATCGGATCGCCAAGTACTATTTACTCGTGTGGGTATTTATGAGGGTTGCCATTTAAACAAATTCAAAATGGCGTCGTATCTGTCAAACTTGTAAACCTATATATTTTTTGACATTAAATTTGGCTTCCTTGTCGAAAATCATTGAGAAATATATAATTTGTCTTTTATTATAGTCAGCAGGAAAATCGCCAATCGGACGAGACACTTAAAAAAATGTCTCTGTACGTACCTGATACGGTTCTTCGGTGAGGTATCCATTCTATAGAATTTTTGTCGAAAACTTCGAGAAAGTACAAAAAAGACTTGTTAACTCGGCTCTTTTCAGAATGCATAGAAATACTGATTATTATCTGAAGTACTGTAAGAAGCTTGACATTGAATTTGTAATCACTGGAGGATCGTAGGGTGCACTCGGATATGCTGTTCCTGTATAAGTTGTTAAGACGGCGGACCGACTGCTCAGTATTGCTTGGATGCATCTTGTTTAATATAGTTTATACAACAAGAAATACAGAGTTTCTGAATATCGGATATTCTTCGAATTATAGAATGAATGACACTAACATGGATGTGTAGATTGTTTAATTGTTACAAACTGGATCCCTTCGCTGGCCAATCCAGTTTTGTGGAAGCTATACACTCCATTAAAAACACTATTAATTAGTTGTTTTAATGATTATTTCTAGGATTGCTCCTTTCCGGATTTATTGGTTTATAGTTATTATTCGTTTTTGGTTGTGATAGGCTTATTTACCCTTACTACTGGCTGTGTTATGAAATTTAAATTTATATTTATATCATGTGTTAAACAGGAACTGTGTTCAATTTCGTTGGATGTATTTATTGCATCAAGATTTTTTGTTTGTTTTAATATACCGGGTGTCAACGAAATTATTATACAAAGCACCACAGAGTTATGTTAAAAGACATTTCAATCAAATTTGGGATACTGTCATGGTTGAGCGCGATCTTAGTTTCACTTAAAAACCAAATTAATATCACTTTGGGTTTTACCGGAAGTTACGTCATTTTATATTTTTTAAATGGCAACCTCTGTTTTTTATTGTTCAATCGAATTCTTCTCAAAATCATTTTACAAAATTCAAAATGGCGTCTATAAAACAACGTGAGCATTTGATACGCGAGAAGTAGTAATAAAATCTGTTAAATTAAGCCCATTCATAATTTTTTAAGCACTGATATTTACATCTTTTTCTTCAGTTTCTAGAAAAATATAACTTATTTATTTTTAACCCTAGCTTACGTTACTTTTCCAATTGATATTATCTTCTTTTCATCATCTAATAATGAAAAGCCAATTCTGTGTCCTTAATCATCTTAAGCCATTTTGCAAATCAGATTGCTTCTTGCTTAAGTTTTAAATTTGCATGTTTTTGTAAAAATTTGATTAAATTAATTAACAACGGGATGGATAGAACTAAACTGCAGAGTATATGCGAAGTGCATATATATGTATTTTTTGCATATTTTGTCAATTTTATAATAAATTGCATATTTTTCTCAAATTATTATTTTATGAGCATATTTTTATGCTTTCGGCGTTATCAAAAATTTAAAAACGCCCGGTCATGAAAACTCGTTGACTCATAGGCCTAATGTCCAGTCCGGCATCAGCTCTGGCCTCACCCAGCTGGTGGGTGAACCAACTCGGATTCCAGACTGTCATGGTGATTTTGCTAGTTTGTTGGATCTTTTCTTAACTTCAAACCCCGACTTGTACACTGTCACCGTTAAGCCGCCGTTAGGAACGTCTGACCACAACCTTATTTCGGCACTGAACAAACTACCAATTAGTGCTGAAGAGCCTCCTAAACCACGCAAGGTATGGCATTATACATCAGCTAAGTGGGAGGACCTAAGGGACCATTTTCGAACCTTTCCTTGGCGGGACGTTTGTTTTACCTCTGATGATCCATCCATCTGTGCAACAGAAATATCGGAGGTTATCCTTACTGGCATGGAAGCCTTCATCCCTTTCTCAAAAAAGTGCCCTTCTAACGGCAAGCCTTGGTTTACCAAAAATTGCGAACGAGCTGTTAAATCAAAAAATTATTTCTACCGACAATGGCGTAAAAATCCTACCGCCGAAAATCGTACCAACTTTGTTAACGCTCGAAACCAATGCAAGCAAACGATAAACCAAAGCAAAGAAGCACACAACCAGAGGATCAGAGACAAACTTCTTGAATGTCCTAGCGGCTCAAGATCATTTTGGTCGGTAGCTAAGGCCGTCAGTCAGAACTTTACCAAGTCAACCATTCCACCTCTAACACGTTCTGATGGCACCATTGCGACCAAAGCACAGGAAAAAGCAAACTTACTGGCGGAACTATTCTCTTTATATTCAACGGTAAATTTTCAGGGAAGCACTCCACCGAACATTACCCCTGTAGAATCGAGAATGCCCGAGATTGTTTTTCGCCACCGCCATGTTAGACGAATCTTGAGGAGTCTCGACATTAAAAAGGCTTCTGGCCCTGATGATATTCCAGTCATTGTAATTAAGACATGCGCTGACGAACTGACACCGGTATTTTGTAGGCTTTTTAACTTATCCTACAAAAAAGGAATATTTCCTTCTTGCTGGAAAACTGCGAGAGTCCAGCCCATACCCAAAAAAGGCAAGAAGACTTTGCCAAACAACTATCGTCCAGTCGCATTGCTCTCGGTTATATCAAAAGTTATGGAGAAGGCTATCAACGAAAAATTACTAAAATACCTGGAAGGCTTCAACATTATTAGTGACCGCCAGTATGGATTCCGTAAGTCTAGATCAACAGGAGACCTTCTCGCTTATGTTACTCATGTTTGGAACAACGCAATAGAACACCATGTGGAGTCCCGGGCGGTAGCACTGGACATTTCCAAGGCTTTTGACCGAGTATGGCATGAGGGGCTCCTAACTAAAGTGAGAGCATACGGAATGCCGGTTCAATTTTGTTCATGGCTGTCGAGCTTTCTTAAAGACCGTTCTCTGCGAGTGGCGATGGACGGATTTCTTTCAGACACATTTAACATCAACGCCGGAGTCCCTCAAGGTTCTATTTTGTCGCCCACCCTTTTCTTACTATACATTAACGATCTTTTGGAAAAAACTAAAAATCCTATATATGGCTTAGCTGATGACAGCACACTTGTTTCATCTTTTACTTTGGATGCTCGGACATCGGCTGCTAATGCACATCTCTATAGGCAGCAAGAGGTCTCACATCTTAACAAAGACCTGGAAGAAATTCTGTCTTGGGGTGACAGTAACCAAGTAGAATTTAACGCTAAAAAGACCCAAGCGGCAGTTTTTTCTAAAAAAGTTAATGTTGAAGAACCGGATATAGTTATGGCGGGACACTCAATTCCTTTGGCTTCATCAATTCATTTATTGGGCGTAAATTTGGATGGTCATATGTCTTGGCATAGTCACGTTGCGGCCATTGCTAGGGCAGCCTCGCAGAAGCTTGGAATACTTTTCCGAACAAAGAACCTCTATACACCCCAGCAACTTTTGATGCTCTATAAAGCCCAAATTCGACCATCACTGGAGTACTGTTCGCATATTTGGGGCTCTGCTCCTAAACATACCCTGAGATTGCTAGATTCCATTCAAAGAAGAGCCATTCGCTTGATCGGTGACCAAAGTCTGACAAACAATCTGGAAAGCCTTGAACATCGAAGGCAGGTTGGCGACTTGAGTCTATTTTACAAATATTTTCATGGCAAGTGTTCAACTGAGGTTGCCCGCTTGATACTACCCAGAGCGGTGCATGGTAGAAATACACGACGAGCCGCTGCAGCCCACCAGTACGTGGTTCAGCTTAGTGTCCCTCGAACGACACTGTTTCAAAATTCTTTCATCTGGAGAACGTCATCACTCTGGAACGACCTCCCTGAGATCGCGTTCCCCAACGAGTATACTCTCCAAAGATTCAAGACCAACGTGAATCGTTTCCTGCGCACACGCACCGCTCCTAGAGCGCCATAAAGGATTTATCCTGCAGTGCTGTGCCTTATCAAAAAAAAAAAAAGCATATTTTTATGCTTTCGGCGTTATCAAAAATTTAAAAACGCCCGGTCATGAAAACTCGTTGACTCATAGGCCTAATGTCCAGTCCGGCACTTGTTTCAGGGACTTTTCAATCTGAAGATAATTATATAATTATAAAATTATATTAACAATGTAGATCACAGTTTCAAGGAACCTAAAATCTAAAATCAAATTTAGGAGATGACAGAGCAAATATATCAATGTTTTTATTATTATTTCGGTATCTTAATGATTTAATAATAGGCGAGTTCATGCCGTAGTTAATCCGATGAAGACCAACGCGGAATAGTTTAAGAGATCTCAGTGTCCTATTAGGTACGTTAGGTTTAATTGTTTTGAGAAGTTGCGGACAATGTATCACACCATTAGCAATCCTGCATAAAAAGCGAACATCTGAGACAATCCTTCTCCACTCCAGAGTATCCAGCGATTAAGCATTTAGGACAGTCTCTCTCGTAGTTGTAAGGCATCCCCAACCTATATGCACAGTATCTGACAATTTTTTCTAAATTTTAAGAAGTCTTTTTTAGTAAATCTCATAAGATGGACACCAAACAACCGAAGCATGCTCTAAAACAGATCTCATAGATCTCACCAGAGAACAATATACAGTCCTTAAAGCGCTTACTGACAACTCCCTACAACTTCTCAAGACAAAACTCAGCATTTTGTAAGCTTTTTTAGTAATTGTATTAATATGGTCCGAGAACCTCAAAGAGCTGTCAAAATATACCCCCAAATCTTTAATTATAGTCTGTCTGGATAATTCTGTGGTGTTCATGTGTAACTTGGGTTCCTGCCTACTAAAACTAATACAAGAACATTTATTAGCATTAAAAGATTAATTATTGGCAGTTAACCAGTTTAGTAACCTATCTATGTCCCTTTGTAACAGGTGTTCATCCGATCGATCCACAGTCTCTAGATTTTAAGGTCGTCCGCGAACATCAAGCATAGGAAGGATCTTAGATCTGATACTATGTCATTCACGAAGAGATTAAAAGGTAAGGGAGAGCAATGTGCCCCCTGAGGCAGTCCTGATGTCACCGAAATTTCTTTACAGACAAAATTCCTGATTTTTACACACTCCTTTTAGTTAGAAAACTCTTAAACCATTCCACCAATCTAATATGACATCCCACGGCCCCCAGTTTAGCAAGCAAGATCCGATGATCCACTCTATTACTTACAACAATTAGACGTATGCATATCCCTGTATATTGTATACCCTCTAACATATATGCCGTTGATTTTCCCCTCTACATTGCAAATTGTAATCGCTTAATATAATTTATTATATTCTTAAAGCGGCGAGGATAATATGTTTGGCAACCCACGCCGAAATTAAGCAATCAGCGGAGATTTCTGTCCCTTACTAATTGTTTTGTCTCTTTTTACCGTATATGATGTTGAATGGGTGGGAATACAAAGCAAATCTAGATACCTTCAGAAATTTTACAGGCATTGCCGGAGTTTAAAATTATTATATTTAATTTTTAATTAATCATAAATAAACGTTGATGTTTGTAAAATGAATAAATATATAAAATGTAAAGTCATTAATAGTCAAGCCAGGGCAGTAATTGCCAATAAATCAGTAGGTATTTGTTTTTATATTTTGAGCAATTTAAAATTAAAATAATTAAAACAAAAATTATTACGCACGGCTATAGTGCCAGCGTCATAGCGACTCTTTTTATGAATTTTTTCACCCTGCCTCCTGAGACGTTGTAGCTCTAGAACCGTGCGTGTAGCAAACTAAAACTGCATCCACTCACTCATTACGAGATATATTTCTAGGGTCTAGGACTATTCAGCGCAGGCGTTTCAGCGCCGCCGTTTTAGAGCCGCCGTTTCAGCGCCGCCGTTTCATCGCTAGGACATTTCAGCGCCGGCCCATTTCAGCGCTAAATTATTTCTCAAGATTTCATAATTAAATATTTATAATAAAAATGATCTACTTAAATAGAATTTATTAAATAAAATTAAAAATAGATAAAATATTGGTAATACAAACTAAAAAAAAAGCAATAACTAAAATTTGTTTAATAAATAGAATTTATTAAATAAAACTACAAAAAGATACAATATTGGTACTACAAACTAATAACATTTTTAATATATATACAATTAAGGGTAACAATAATAATTTATAATACAGTTTATCCACTAAATTCTTTCTCTTTATTTTTTAACTGACTATTAAGTATGTAGTTACTCTCATAATATAACAAAGAAAACTTTGTAATAATAATTATAATAATAATCCGTAATTATTATCATAAAATTATTAAACTTTAAAAATATTAAAAAATTTTGGCGCTGAAATGAACGGCGCTAAAAAGTGCAACGCTGAAACGTCCTGGTGGTGAAACGGCGGCGCAGAAACGGTAGTGCTGAAAAGGCTGCGCTGAATAGTCCCATTCCCATATTTCTAAACTGTCATTCCATTAGACAGAAATTATTACTGGACTATCAACAAAAGCTGAAAACAAAGTTGTAACTTTATGACGTTACTGTGTAATCTCCGATTTTTATAGCTTCATACGTTTTAGTTTACCGATAACTGCATTTTGTTTAAATGAAAACACGGTGAACTAAAAATTGTGTATTTCATGAAGTAACAGTAATAAACAAATGAGTTAAAAAATAAAATGTAAATTAAATATGAGACTTCAATTTGGCTATAATTGGAATAACTTGCAATGGCTAGTATACTCCACAGGAGGAATTTTCGGAAGAAAACGTAATACTCTTTCAACACCCGGTATAATACAAAAGTTACTTTTTTTAACGACAACATCATTAGCGGTGATATTCTTAAGAAAAAACTCTACAACTAGAAAAAAAGTCAATAAAAGCAAACAAGTTTCGAAAGTACATAACATTAAAGTTGAGGCAACTTTTTAATTGTGCCACAAATAATTTGATCAACCTATCTCATTTAGTTGAAGAAATGTCAAAAAACTTTAAGAACCAAAGTTGTAGGGCCTTTGATGTATTTTTAGGAAATAATATAAGAAGAAACAAATGAACATCAAAAATGATAAATATTTTACAATTTCATGTTTTCCTAAATGGAACACCCTATATATTATACGTTCTTCTGAGGGGAAATTTAATTTTGATTTAAAATATATATGGTTTATATGATCTATTTTAAAGGGTTGTGTTAATAATTACAATTTTAATAAATAACATTAGTTGGTGTGGGCAAAATAATAATAATAGCGTATTGAATGTGCGGCCATTATTATTATTACGTCTTGTTTGTCTACTAGATATAAGTTGTCTACAGGCAAACTATTCTTGTTAAAAATAGTATGTAAATACTACAAAAATATAGAAAAAAAAATTAATGAAATTTAATAACAATATCAACAAAAGACAAAAACCGACAAGCTTTACCTATATCCCCATTAGAAAAACAAATTTTTGCAGATCTATACTAGTGGATGATAAACCCATATTTAAATTTTGATTGTGTAAAACAATGTATTACCTAATAAAAGCAACAAAATAACAATCCGTTTATAAAAAATGCTCGAAATGACACCAGTTTGCACCAATACATTTTTGATACCCCGTTTTTAATTTATTAATTGCCGCAGTTATCCAATCGGGATGGTTAGTATTAATACTATTTATTTCGTTGATCACTCTTGCTTGAATTTTTAATATATTATCGCTGTTTTAAATATATTTTATTTTTCAAAGCTTCCCAAAGAAACGTGTCGACTGTTAGGCGGCCAGGATATAACACCATATCTCCCAATCTAAACTTCGAAATTGGCATCTAACCGTTCAGTAATCTGGGCAACGTTATGCGGAGGTGCGCCATCCTGTTATCAAGTTATGGAGTTAGCCACGTTTAAAGGTAACTCATCTACATGATTCTCTACAGCATTTAAAAGTTCCATATATCTTGCTCCTGTCAGATTGCTGTGAAGAAATATTGGATCAATAATCTTGTCACTTAATATACCGCATCATACATGTAAGGAACGCCTTTCAGATCTTTTTGTTTCCAGGATTTTGTGTGCATTAACATCAGCCCAAAATGCAAATTTTTGCTATTGGATGATCCCGAGGTGCAAAAAGTGAATTCATCTGTTCATAAAATGTTTGAAAATAACTCCCCATCTTCTAGTCTGGCTAAAATATCCCTACAGAAATTAAGCCTTCTTTCTTTGTCGCTTTCACTCAATTTTTGGTGTCTATGAAATTTATATGGATGCATGTTATATTTTTCTAAAGTTTTAAAAACTTTCCGATATGATTTCTCTAAATCCGCCATGGCTTCGCGTATATAATTCAGTAGATTTTCTAGAAACATTAAAATCTGAGTTACACAATCAACTAGCAACAACTAGCGATTTTATGTTACCTTGAAAATAGAGAAGAATTTCCAATTCTTCATCCTCATTTATTATAATCACCGTTCTTTTTTTTTCTTTTTAATGATTTTGTGGTGTGCACCAAATTGCATATATTTCTAAAAGTATTTAGACTTGGTATTCTATTTAGATTCTCACCATATAAATTATTATACTCTTGGCGCACCTTGTATTTATTTTTATTATTTTTTAAGTAAATCTCAAAGATTTTAAACTTTTCTTCTTTCGAATACCCCGTTTTTGTGATGAAATGTAAATGACAAAAAAAAACAATTGCAGCATATTCAATTGGCCATTATTATTTTGTCTAGGCCTACTTAGGTTATTTATTAAAATTGTAATTATTAACACAACCTTTTAAAATAGACCATACAAACCTAATATATTTGAAACCAGAATAAAATTTTCCACCAGAAGAGTGTATAATATATAGCGTGTTCCATTTAAGAAAACAATAAGTTGTAAAATATTTGCCATTTTTGATATTCATTTGTTTCGTCTTATACCATTTCCTAAAAATTCATGACAGATCATACAACCTTAGTGCTTAAAGTTTTTCTGATATCTCTTCAAATGAGTGAGTTACGTGGGTGGTCAAAATATAACAGATCACCCGGTACGGTGAATCCTTGCCGATACGTCATGGATCAACGATCAAGAGAGAACGTGATTTACAACTTCCCATCCTTGTTCTATTATAGGCTTAAAAGTGGATAAAAACATAATAGAGCGTCTCCGAGGTTGCGCAATACGTCCCGAATTCAACGTAACGTGCTAGACATTGTTTCGATCTGTCAATTTTAATTCGTTTTTAAACGTTCTTGTGTCTTGAAATTTAATTTAATCCTAAAAACTGTTCTTTTCAGGACCATTTTTATCGTATATTCGTGTGGCGGTAAGTAATAATGGATATTCGGGGGTAATACCACGAGTGCTTAAAAATTACCGATAATTTTCATGAAAGCTTGTTATTTATAATTCCACGAGTTCGAAGAACGAGTGGAATTAGTATAACAAGCTTGAATGAAAATTATCTGGTTAATTTTTATGCACGAGCGGTATTTAGGGAGAATATTTCTAGAATGAAATATAATTTTTTCTTTGTCTATTTGTTCATTAAGTGCATGACCAAATCGGTTCATTTTGACTTTTTTAATAATAACAATACAAACAAACAGGTATCTACGATACAGTATTTCGCCCGACCAAACCTGACTGTTGTCAAACTGCTTTACAATGCTGCACCTAAGGCAACTCTTCTTGAATAATTGACGAATAGTATGTAAAGCCTTTGATGGCTCAAGTGTCAAGGAGTTGCGTTTCGCCAGGACGACCCCGGACGACCGTCGGGTTCAAACCCGGGTTGGGTTTTTTTTTTTTTTTAGGTAAATAATATTTATATTTTTTCATTTATGCCATAATTATATCTTTGTCGTTATCTGTTTATAGCTTCATACGTTTTAGTTTACCGATAACTGCATTTTGTTTAAATGAAAACACGGTGAACTAAAAATTGTGTATTTCATGAAGTAACAGTAATAAACAAATGAGTTAAAAAATAAAATGTAAATTAAATATGAGACTTCAATTTGGCTATAATTGGAATAACTTGCAATGGCTAGTATACTCCACAGGAGGAATTTTCGGAAGAAAACGTAATACTCTTTCAACACCCGGTATAATACAAAAGTTACTTTTTTTAACGACAACATCATTAGCGGTGATATTCTTAAGAAAAAACTCTACAACTAGAAAAAAAGTCAATAAAAGCAAACAAGTTTCGAAAGTACATAACATTAAAGTTGAGGCAACTTTTTAATTGTGCCACAACCCAGTAAACCAAGCGCAGTCGGCAAACAGTCGGCCACCCTCTGGCACTCGCGGCATTGCCGAAAGATCGCATTACCGCGGCTTTACCGCCGGTGGTCCGCGTACTATGTCCCCTACACTATTATACCAGATTCTCGCCATGCAACATAATAGTGCAGCACAGCCGCTTGCGGCCTCAATGTTTCTGCCCACCGGTGGCTATAGCCCGGCAGGCCGGTTAAGCGCGGGGGATATATCCCAGCCTCGAGCCTACCGCGGGTATCCGTCGGCTTTACGTACATAGGTGCGTACGTGCATGATTTAAACGGTTTCAGTTGAGGACGCTGTTATCATTCTGCTCGTCTAATGTTTGAGGTTAGATTTTAGTATGTTTTGTCGTTTGGGGAACGTTGTTGGGTTTTCGTTTATGGTTCGGCAAGTTTTTAGTGTTTAAGTGCTTGTATTTTGTAGTGAAATAAATAAAAAAAAATGGATAGCATTGAACGGTAAGCAATCCTAATAGATTATATTAATATTAACAATATAATATAGTGATACCTACGCTTGGTAATACCTAGTAATATTATGTCGGGAATTCGTAAAAAATTAAGTGAAAGGCAGAAAAGGCGTATTCTTAGCGAACAGGTAAAATGCCTAGTGAAAGACTGTTCACCCATTAAAGTTGATAGTAGAAACATTAGTCATAATAATCAAGATGAATCTAGCAGCATGGCGGTATCGGATATTATTAATCAACCTTCAATACCATCATGTTCTTGTACTAGGACGCTTGAAACTACTTTTACTACTACTGAAGACAAAAATTCTGACATATCTGATTCAGACTCCTCTGAGTTTAATTACTATATTTCTGATTCTGAAGCTGAGCCATTTGAACAGGCCATTGTTGATGATAACCTCGATGATGTCTGTCTGGATGTCTGTTTAGCTGAGAACCAACAATGCATTGATTTGGAGCCTCCACGAAATCCTAGTGTCGTATTTTTAAGGCACTGGGCTTTAAAAAATAATCTTACTCATACATCTGTCAGCGAGTTACTTCAGTGGTTCTTAACAAATCCCACTATTAGTAATCTTCCTAAAGATCCGAGAACATTATTAAGCACACCAAGACAAGTAAATATTATAACAATGGGGGACGGTAG
This sequence comes from Polydrusus tereticollis, assembly GCA_963920685.1. Classification (NCBI taxonomy): domain Eukaryota; kingdom Metazoa; phylum Arthropoda; class Insecta; order Coleoptera; family Curculionidae; genus Polydrusus; species Polydrusus tereticollis. The sequence goes on from OY987329.1 coordinate 39,588,425, forward strand.
TTATCACTACTTCGGTTTGTCTAGAGAGATTCAAAGAATTCACAGTAAATATGAATATAGTAGTGATATAGGTCAATCCTTATACCTTCTAGACTTTAATATAGATGGCTTACCAATTCATAAGAGCACAAAACAATCATTTTGGCCTATTTTATGTAGAGTTACAAATTTCTCAAATGAACCACCATTTGTTGTGGCTATTTACTGTGGACGAAGTAAACCACCACTCACAGATTTTTTTAAAGATTTTGTTACCGATGTTAATGAGTTGTATAAAAATCCACTAACTATTTCAAAAAAAAACTGTAAACATAAAATGTAGAGCTTTTTGCTGTGATACACCTGCCCGAGCGTTTGTTAAGGCTGTAATGGCTCATAACTCTTATCAGGGTTGTGACAAATGTACAGTTCGAGGAGAATACTTAAATAAAAGGATGGTATTTCTAAATTCAAGGGCTGCCAGTAGATCTGATCATGAGTTTGTTAATAATCACTATGGGGATTACCATAAAACTGTAAGTCCGTTATGTGATATAAAAAATATAGGTATGGTCTCAGACTTCCCTATAGATTACATGCATTGTGTTTGTCTTGGTGTAATGCGTAAACTGTTGTTTTTATGGAGAAGTGGTGGCAGGTTAGTTCGCTTGACTATTGAAAAATCAGAAATTTTAGAAAAGCGCATCACAGAATTTGGTAAATTTTGGCCTTGCGAATTTAACAGAAAGCCAAGAAGTTTAAAAGATCTTGAGCACTGGAAAGCAACTGAATTTCGTCAGTTTTTGTTATACATAACACCACTTTTGATTGATATTTTACCTTATAAGCAGTTTGGCAATCTGATGTTGCTTAAATTTGCCCTTACAATACTTCTTAATGAACAATTAAATTCAGAATATAATAATTATGCTGATGAGCTTTTAAAACTATTTGTTTCACACTCGGCCCAAATTTATGGTAAACAATTTTGCATTTACAATGTACATGTTTTAACTCACCTTGCTGGAGAAGCAAACAAATTTAATACTCTTAATAGCATAAACTGTTTTCCTTTTGAAAATTATCTTGGGTTTTTAAAACTGTCTTTGAGGAAATCCCATCAAAGTTTACAACAAGTTGTCAATAGGATTTATGAGGGTAGACATATTGAAACCACTGTTGAGAAAAATCTTATATCTGTTTCTGGCAACTCAACAATTGTTAACAATAGAACTTTTTATTCAAAATTAATCTACAAGGAATGGTTATTTTCTCCCAATAAAGGAAATAACTGTGCTTTTCTGAAGGATGGTTCTATATTTCTTATTGAAAGTATTTTCACTGAATTAAATGACATTTTTATTGAAGGAAAATTACTAAAGGTGATCAAACCATTTGTAAGCTACCCTACAGAAAGCACATTTTTAAAATTATTTAATGTGGAAATTAATGATTGTATTTTAAGTAAACCCTGCAATGAAATTAATGTAAAAGGGGTTATGTTGCCATATAATGTTAATAGATTTATGTGTTGTCCTCTACTTCATTCAAATTTATAAATTAACAATTGTTTGTAGTACTAGTGCTTGTGTCCAGCGCATTCTAGCTATCAGCAAAACGCTTAAGCGCTAATGCATCCATAATAATTTTTCTGCACTTTTGTACAGTGTTATTGGTTATTATGCAACCCCCCCCCCCCTTAACTTTTTTCCTTTAAGGTATAGAAAAAAAGTTAAATACATACAGAAAATGTTTGCAAACACATAATAGTTTTTTGACATATAGTTTTTGATCATATAGTGTGTTATTATTGCGGTATAAGTGCAGGTATGTTTTTTTTGAAATGGGACCCCCTGTATATTTTTGCAGATTTGGATTCTACTCGAATTTCTAGACCAAAAACATGTCATATACCTATCTTCACTCGTTTTCGCGTTTTTCGAAAATCGTGCAGCGGCTTTTACCGCTAGACTGCACTGGACATAAGCAGTTATCTCAAAGTTTTCTTTCACAAACGTTTTATTAAAGAATTAAACCTGGTCTCCTTTAAGTTGAGTTTTTCCACCGAAGATGAGATATAGCTCTAAGTATTACCTCAAAACATCTCTGGTTTAATTCTTTTTAAATAAACTGTGAAAAAAAGATTTTCAGTTTTTCTTTAAAAAGTTATATAAGATACCTATTAGTAATTAAAAGTAGAAAGTTGGTGGAACAAAAGACTTTAGTTGTAGAACAGTTAGTATGATTCATGTCTATTTTTTTGTATTGTTTGTAAGTCAAAATGTTTGTTTGATTAATTTGGTATGCCTACGGGTATACTTACCCTTTGTAAAAAAACTTTGCAGCAGTTTGATTTTTTTGTTATCATGTGCCTTATTTAAGAAAACTCTTCTAGTGAGTATGTCATTGTTGACTTCCCAGATGAGTCAACAGAAGGGCAGATTCCAATGGCATTAATATCTAGTACCTGGCTCTTTGAAGATCAAGAAGTTATGAACTGCTACTGGCCAGGATATTTAAAATCAACATTGTCAAGGGAGAAAGCTGTAAGATTGCATAGCGAGCTTAACATTTCAAAATCCACAAAATGTGTGGTAGTAGTAAAGTACCATAACAGTAAGTGGTATATTTTTTTATCTTTTAATTAAAAAGCCAAAGTTATTTAACTTTTTTAGGTGACTATGAAGAAGCTGCTAAAAAGCTTCGCGAGCTAGAAGATGAATCCGAAGGATTTTCTTCTAGTTCCATAATAGTGCCTCAGAAAAGACCTTCAGAAAACATAATAAAACGACAAAGGGAAAACAAAGTACCACCCAGACACAATGATTTTTTATACAATTATGATAGTGGAGATGAGGAGGAGACCCTTCCTACACCACCTCGAAGAGCAAACAAAGAAATTTTAGAGTATACAAATTTAAAACCAGCTTTGAATCATTCTCAGGAACCTGTTTCTACTCCAAAAATCAGGGGACTAGGAGAGAGTCAGAAAAATGTTAACAACACTGATGGAGATTTTCTGGTAGCTTCATCTTCAGAAGATTTAGCACACCAGGCAAGAACAGTCAAATCAAAAGCAGTAAAACACCCAACCATACCAACTGCCTCAAACCATCACGAAAGTGATCACAATAACTATTGTCAATGTGAAAAACTTTTAAGTAAGTTTACTATGATTGTTTTTCTTTTAAGGTTTTTATTTAATAAATCTTTCTTCTTTACCGTTTAAAGTTTTTACTGTCAATATAGATACATAAAAATAATGTGTTTATATTATAATTTTAGACCTCGTACAACGTCTAACAAGAGACATTCAGATCATAAAAGCAGACGTCAAGGATGTCCTCCAAGGGATAAATGCGGAAAATATACACAGATATGAAACGCTAGACAGCCAGCTTTCATTTAAAACATATGATGATATTAAAACCTTCAATGCTAAGTTGGGGGAAGAACCGGAATATTTTAATAAAATGGTATGTAAATATTTATATTTATCCGCTAAAAATATCAATAAACACTTTCCATTTTAAACTACTTTAGGACTGAAAATTTTAATTATATTTTTTTGCTTCTAGGTGTCCGCAGTATCTCTTTTAGGGGGAAGAGATGCGCAAGATACTTGCCGAAAAATAATATCAACCCTAATAAGCCATTGCCTCGTTTTACAAATGAACTGGGTGGGTGCAAACGACAAGGGAAGTTTCCAAAAATTGGAAAACGTATTGAAACTAATATATGGTGAGTCAGTACCTATATCAAAATCTATTCATTTACTGATGATTTACTTCCATTACTATGTGTATAGTAAAATTTTAAGCACGCAAAAGTTTTCAATATTAAGTTAAATAAATAATTTTAGCTGCCACAAGAAGAAACCCTATTTGCCCCAACTCTACTAACGCCGAAATTAATACCGCCATTAAAAATTGGCTAAAAAACGGTCCTGATCGGGAAGGGGGGCGGCTCAACCGTAAGAAAAAGGATGCCGCCAACTAATTCACTTTTTAAGTATTTTCTAGTATATATGTAGTTTTCCCAATATTTCTAATAAGATTTATATGTAAAACCTTTATTGTTATTTTTTTGTCAAAGACTGAAAAAAGTTCTTAAGTTAAGCAGTGTGATGACAACCTAAGATTTAGTTTAAAAATTTTGATTGATTTTTTATTTTCTTATGACTCAAAGAGTTGCAATATAGTCTCTTAAGTATTGTTCTGCATTTTATTGGCTACTGGTCGTCTCACGCTCACCTTTAGTTTGTAGATATCTTTTTCCAGAGTATAGGTCGTAGAGCCCACTGCTTGATTCCCCGGAAAGCTTTACAAAAATCAGTCAAAGTTACAAATTGGATCTTGGAAACTATGAGATTAAATGTAGAATAATAATAAAAAGTTCAACATTTTAGTACTCAAAAAATTCCATGTCAAAAATTAGAACCTCTAAAAAATTTGATGCGTCAACTTTTGACTAGCATTTTATTGCGTACTAATATGCGCACCTTTATCCTAATTTAAACAATTTCATACCTCTTGTAAAATAGTTACTGAGATTCTATTTGTAATCTTTGAATTGGTACTTCTTGTATACAGGGTGTCCCAGAAAGAATGGGATACATTTTGTTCCATTCTTTCTGGTACACCCTGTATACAACATAGGAAAAGCGGAACTACCACTAGTGGCTAACCGGATAGACAGTGGCGGGCCAACCGTGGACCGTCAGCGGTCCACCAGCGGTGTGTCGCAGAACGGCAGTGGCATGCCGTCTCTCAGCCATCTGACGGCCGAGCGGACATGCCCTACCTGTTTGCCGCGGCGGCTGCCGTATATCGGCCCAGCCGCGGCATTTCGGTATGCCGCAGTCTGCCCATCTGCGGTGCCGCATGTCTGTGTTTACTGGGAAATAATTTGATCAGCCTATCTCATTTAGTTGAAGAAATGTCAAAAAACTTTAAGAACCAAAGTTGTAGGGCCTTTGATGTATTTTTAGGAAATAATATAAGAAGAAACAAATGAACATCAAAAATGATAAATATTTTACAATTTCATGTTTTCCTAAATGGAACACCCTATATATTATACGTTCTTCTGAGGGGAAATTTAATTTTGATTTGAAATATGTATGGTTTATATGATCTATTTTAAAGGGTTGTGTTAATAATTACAATTTTAATAAATAACATTAGTTGGTGTGGGCAAAATAATAATAATAGCGTATTGAATGTGCGGCCATTATTATTATTACGTCTTGTTTGTCTACTAGATATAAGTTGTCTACAGGCAAACTATTCTTGTTAAAAATAGTATGTAAATACTACAAAAATATAGAAAAAAAAATTAATGAAATTTAATAACAATATCAACAAAAGACAAAAACCGACAAGCTTTACCTATATCCCCATTAGAAAAACAAATTTTTGCAGATCTATACTAGTGGATGATAAACCCATATTTAAATTTTGATTGTGTAAAACAATGTATTACCTAATAAAAGCAACAAAATAACAATCCGTTTATAAAAAATGCTCGAAATGACACCAGTTTGCACCAATACATTTTTGATACCCCGTTTTTAATTTATTAATTGCCGCAGTTATCCAATCGGGATGGTTAGTATTAATACTATTTATTTCGTTGATCACTCTTGCTTGAATTTTTAATATATTATCGCTGTTTTAAATATATTTTATTTTTCAAAGCTTCCCAAAGAAACGTGTCGACTGTTAGGCGGCCAGGATATAACACCATATCTCCCAATCTAAACTTCGAAATTGGCATCTAACCGTTCAGTAATCTGGGCAACGTTATGCGGAGGTGCGCCATCCTGTTATCAAGTTATGGAGTTAGCCACGTTTAAAGGTAACTCATCTACATGATTCTCTACAGCATTTAAAAGTTCCATATATCTTGCTCCTGTCAGATTGCTGTGAAGAAATATTGGATCAATAATCTTGTCACTTAATATACCGCATCATACATGTAAGGAACGCCTTTCAGATCTTTTTGTTTCCAGGATTTTGTGTGCATTAACATCAGCCCAAAATGCAAATTTTTGCTATTGGATGATCCCGAGGTGCAAAAAGTGAATTCATCTGTTCATAAAATGTTTGAAAATAACTCCCCATCTTCTAGTCTGGCTAAAATATCCCTACAGAAATTAAGCCTTCTTTCTTTGTCGCTTTCACTCAATTTTTGGTGTCTATGAAATTTATATGGATGCATGTTATATTTTTCTAAAGTTTTAAAAACTTTCCGATATGATTTCTCTAAATCCGCCATGGCTTCGCGTATATAATTCAGTAGATTTTCTAGAAACATTAAAATCTGAGTTACACAATCAACTAGCAACAACTAGCGATTTTATGTTACCTTGAAAATAGAGAAGAATTTCCAATTCTTCATCCTCATTTATTATAATCACCGTTCTTTTTTTTCTTTTTAATGATTTTGTGGTGTGCACCAAATTGCATATATTTCTAAAAGTATTTAGACTTGGTATTCTATTTAGATTCTCACCATATAAATTATTATACTCTTGGCGCACCTTGTATTTATTTTTATTATTTTTTAAGTAAATCTCAAAGATTTTAAACTTTTCTTCTTTCGAATACCCCGTTTTTGTGATTAAATGTAAATGACAAAAAAAAACAATTGCAGCATATTCAATTGGCCATTATTATTTTGTCTAGGCCTACTTAGGTTATTAATTAAAATTGTAATTATTAACACAACCTTTTAAAATAGACCATACAAACCAAATATATTTGAAACCAGAATAAAATTTTCCACCAGAAGAGTGTATAATATATAGCGTGTTCCATTTAAGAAAACAATAAGTTGTAAAATATTTGCCATTTTTGATATTCATTTGTTTCGTCTTATACCATTTCCTAAAAATTCATGACAGATCATACAACCTTAGTGCTTAAAGTTTTTCTGATATCTCTTCAAATGAGTGAGTTACGTGGGTGGTCAAAATATAACAGATCACCCGGTACGGTGAATCCTTGCCGATACGTCATGGATCAACGATCAAGAGAGAACGTGATTTACAACTTCCCATCCTTGTTCTATTATAGGCTTAAAAGTGGATAAAAACATAATAGAGCGTCTCCGAGGTTGCGCAATACGTCCCGAATTCAACGTAACGTGCTAGGCATTGTTTCGATCTGTCAATTTTAATTCGTTTTTAAACGTTCTTGTGTCTTGAAATTTAATTTAATCCTAAAAACTGTTCTTTTCAGGACCATTTTTATCGTAATTTCGTGTGGCGGTAAGTAATAATGGATATTCGTTATTATTATTAAGTCCGAACGCTAGACACGAGAATGTTGACGTTTATGAACTTAGACTTTGTTTTGACTTTTTGAACCTCGTAACTTGATTGATTAGATTTATATGGTTTTAGTCACATGGAAGTAACGACGTACCGGCAAGGAACCACCGTCTCGACTCTTTATTGCATATAAATAAAATAATAATAAATAAATAAACTTTATTTCCAAAAGACTTACAATAGTAAGTATGGGATATTGTCAAAAAAAAAAAAAATTTTGTATTACAATTTAAAAGAATAAACATTAAGTGTAAAAAGAGGACTATCATATCAACATAAATAACATCTAAAAAAGCAACTAGCCAATAAACATCAACAATAAATAAATATTAGTTACGAAGGTAAGTTGCAATCTAAGTACTCTTGCACTGAATAAAAACAATTTTCAAAGATAAGCTTTTTCACCGTTTTATTAAATTTGCTTAATACAGCCAACCCCTTAATTGTCGTGGGTAACTTGTTATGTAATGTAATTGGTAGAACCAGTGGACTATTCGCAACAGTCGACAAGCGATGTCTTGGAGTACTTAAATTAAAATTTTGTCTCAATCCGTAATGATCAGTGACCTCCCTAGTTAAACCGTGTGTAGACATATTCTCTCTAGCATATTTAATTGAATAGTAAATAAACAAAGATGGAAATGTTGTTATGCCCAACTCGGAAAATAAATGACGACATGAGTACCTAAGTGGCTTAAATAACATTGTTTTAATTACCTTTTTTTGCTGCACAAATACTTCATGCGCTCTTACGCAATTTCCCCACGATACAATCGCATATACGTTAGGCAAGACTGAACATAGGAAAAATAGTATAATTTTAAAAGATTTGCGTCAATTTTTGAGCGTAGCTGCCAAATAACAAAAGCATATACCGCCAGTTTCTTGAGTATGTGATCAATTTGAGATGTCCATGAGAGCTTGGAATCAATGAAAACACCTAGAAATTTAGCCACTGTTTTTTGTTCTATAGTTTTATCATTAAATTTAACCAAGAGGCTTTTGTTTAAGTCTTTCAGTGAGAAGAAGATCAATTCGGTTTTTTCTTGGTTCAACACTAAACCGTTTTTATGACAGTAATCCTGCATCCCTACCACGCCACCGTTAGCATTTTCCGCAACCACCCCCAAACTGTTGCCAGAGCATACCACAGCAGTATCATCCGCAAATAGGGAAACATACGACCGACCAAGATCCCCCGAGGTAATATCATTAATAAAAATTATGAAGAGCAAAGGCCCCAACAAACTTCCCTGCGGAACGCCGCAATCCAATAGTCTAGTACTCGAGCAATGTATTTCGTTATTTTGCTTTAAGACTACTTTTTGAGAGCGGCCCGACAAGAAATTCTTAAGCCAGTTATATGCATTTCCGCGAACTCCATATTTACTTAACTTCGCAAGCAGCAATTCAATATTTACAACCTCAAATGCCCTTTTTAGGTCAAAGAAAAGGCATGCAGGCTGTTCAGATTTATCCAAACAAGCCAATACCCTATTATACAATGAAACTATAGCGTGGTGAGTGGATACTCCCTTGCGAAAGCCAAATTGGCAAGGACTAAAAAATGTTTTGCTTTCCAAGAATGCTAAAAGTCTATTATAAAAAGCCTTCTCCAAGATTTTTGAGAACACAGAAAGAAGGGCGATGCCTCTGTAATTGCAAATTTCATGTTTACTACCCTTTTTTAGAATAGGTTGAATAACTGTGTTTTTTAGGATAATGGGGAAACAACCCTCGATAAAAGAAATGTTAATTAGGTGCGTAACAGGATCGATAATATAATCAACGACTTGTTTTAAAATAGAACACGGTATTTCGTCAAAGCCGTATGAATCCTTCCTTGAGACCGAAAATATTATAGACTTTATATCCTCTTTTAAGAAGGGTGCCAGGAATAAGGTGCTGTTGATTGGATCGGATACCTTTGGGTCACAAGAGACATTCAAAGTAGAAGTAATACTTTTTATAGAGTTAAAAAAATAGTCATTGAATGCTTCAGCAGCATCATTTAAGTTACTAATTTTGTTATCACTGTTGGGTTCGACATAAAAATCAGGTAGGTCAGTGACCTTGTTTTGATTTGTTTCATTTTTTATTATTGACCAAGCTGTTTTAGATCTATTTTTAGAATTTGCAAATAAGTTATTATTGTGTGCCTTTTTTGCTATGGAAATTCGTTTTTGGTGCTGTTTTTTCATGATATTATACCTTATTAATAGTTGGGGGTCTGATGCATATTTATAGACCTTGAACATCTCCCTCAAAAATCTTCCCCCGTTAATAATTTCATTAGAGAGCCAAGGCTTCCCATTGGGTTTACTTCTCGTTGTACATGATTCAAGAGGAAAACAGAAAATAAAGTTTTCTAAAAACACATCAAAGAATTTATTAAATTTGTCATTAAGATTACCCTCCTCACTAAGGCAAGACCAATCCTGTTTGGAAAGTTCAAGCTTGAATCTATTTATATTACTCACCCTATGAAAGCATCTCTTCTGAACAGTGGTGTTTGATTTGTTCTTAGACTGTACAGCAATAGAAGACAATTGCATAAAATGATCCGAAATATCGGTATAGACAACTCGAGACGTCACTAAGTCGGGAGTGAGTGAACAAAAAATATTGTCGACTGTTGTTTGTGAACCATTTTGGACGCGAGTATACTCGGATATTAACTTATTTAGGCCAAAAATAAAAATAGGTTCACTATATCCGTAGTATTCTTGCAGTTGTTTTTAAAATTTACATTAAAGTCCCCACACACAAAACCAATAGAAGCTGTCTGGTAAGCTTTGGATAGTAATTCATGTACGTGATCAAAGAATATCTTTAGATTTCCAATTGGAGAACGGTACAAGCAACTTACTATAATAGATTCTACACCATAAAGTAACTCACATAAGCAAAATTCAAAGTGTTGCTCACTGTTAAGACTAGTAAATTTATTAAATGATTTAAACTCTAAATCCTGTCGTACGTAGATTGCAACGCCACCGCCCTTTAGGGAAGATCTACAATAAGAACCGGCAAGTTGATAACACTGTATATTAATTAGAGAAATTTCGTCGTCAGTACACCAAGTCTCGGTAAGACAAACAACTTCAGGCGAGCCAATAGAGTTCAAAATCATTTCAAATTCACAAATTTTATTTCTTAGACTTCTGACATTTATATGACAAACAGAGATCCTCCCAGTATCATACTCCGAAACACGAGTAGGATCTATCGATATCTTAAGGGCGTCAGGTGTATCCAATGATGCATCCCCTAGCGTCTGGCAAGAATCTGTAGCTACGATGAATTCATTGAGGCTTGATTGGCGAAATTTGGTTGAATCGCCGGAGCCGCCTGAGTCGCGTCCAAAGGCTTATTTTGCCGAGAGAACCTGTATCTGTTTACGCAGGCACCCATAGGCCATATTGAGGGATCATAAACATTTTTCACGTGTTGGAGTGAGAATGAAGCAATAAAGGAGGTGCTTCTCTCGGTTCTATTTAATTCTCTACATTCAAAATCAATGTTTGGCGCTATAAATATAATATAAAGCGGATCTGTTTACTACCTTACGCACACAATAAATATAAATAACCTAAATACTGGCTCCCTTCCTAAGAACAGTAAAGGACGATCTAAGTTTAAATATCTTAAAGAACTGAACGGAAAACATATCGGAACAGAACAACAAAAATCCAACAAAATACAGCCAAATTTACCAAGGCTGAAAATTTACAAAGGCTGAAGGACTTCGGTCGATGGCCATTTGGGAAACCAATAAAGTTCTTTTTAATAATAATAATAAATACAGCCGAAACAAAAACATAAGAAGAAAAACAACCAAAGAAACTTTAGAATAGTCATTAGCATTATCAATATAGACTATCTCTGCATTAGTGACGTCATGCTCAAATCAGTTATGGCGGTTGCGTTTTCGCACAGAATTAAAAAATTAAAATTAAAAATTTCGCTAGTCGCTACTTAGCGATATAATTTTTAAAAAAATCAAAATTCAGGTTGATTAATACCAAGATAAATATAACAAATTAAGATAGTTTTGGACAAACAGTAACGCAGCATATTATGTCAGCTTAATAATAAATAAATAACGACTTTATTAAACATTACGTTTGGTACTTTGGTATTAAGTACCGCGCAATCAACCGTCAACGTCAGGAGATCACCGTGAATAATCAGGCACAATCTTCGATAGCAACAATAGCGACTGGTTCAGACATTGACGAATTGGACTCTCGGTGCAATCGGATCGACGGTCCCGACGCAGATGGTTTTGTAATTCCCAAAAGAACAAGACGCCATAGGTCAAAACTACCAATTGTAGAAAACAAAAGATATGAGATATTTGGACGGTGTTATGCAACATCCGTCTAACCCACACTTCATTCAAATAACGTTTTTTCATCGAAAAACCTTTTATATGAGTTAATCAACGACAAGCATAAATGATCTAACCAATATTTGGCATCTAGCGTCATCTGTAAGTTGTTTTCCTAAGCCACAATTTCTAAATATTACAATATAGAAATTTGCAACAATGGTCCATCCCACAATCTGTGGGATAGACCATTGTAGAAAATTTCTCAGTGCGTATACTAGCTTGTTTATCTTGTTGGTGTTAATTATTTATTTATAAACAGTAAGAACTTTGTTGGTGTGTTTTGTGTTCCACGCAGTAAAGGTAAGCTAATAAAACCAAATAGATAAAAAACTACTCATCAATAAAACAAAAAAAGTAATTAGTGAAACATAACCTAAATGTTGTTTAAAAAAACTTGTACACATTATGAAAATAAATTTAAAATACTTGAACCTAACACAATGTACTGTTTTTTGTAAAAACAAGAGATTTATAAATTTTAAGACGTAAATAGAATAAATAAATATTTTTTCTGCAGGATGGACATCACAAGAGGAAAAAATTAGTCAGCTTAGTGTTCCACAAAACAAGGTGAAAAATGATCGCTTGCAAAATTGCCAGATTGCCACAACTTCCACAGATATATCTATAAATAAATATATATAAATAAATAAATAAATATATTTTCAACCGAAAACCAACCCATCGAAAAAATATTTCCAAGTTCAAGTAATAAGAACCAATTTTTTGAAAATGAAAATGCAAACTTGGAACAAGTTATTCGAAATGTTGAGAGTACCGAGTGTTTAAATAATCCTGACGAGAAAATTACTTCATCCTGCATCCTTGAAAAAGCTATTACCAATCGCAAGACTGATGTTAATAAGGAAAACATAAACTGGCTTAAGTTACATTAAATCACCTTGAAGAAAGAAAATCCTACTCTGTTATTTATAGAAAACCATACAAGGGACTCAGTATACACACAAGTTAATATTAAAAAGGCAGGAAAAGCACGAAGACCAGTTTTAAAAGAAGTAAATCTAACTCCTCAGTGGCCAGAAGGTAAAGCATTATCTATAAGATATTGAAAGGATTGGTGCCGATATAGATTTTGAAATAAGTAATTTACAGAAGTCCTAGTCAAAAAATATAATATGTAAATGTTGTGTGTTGTAGAGAAGGCGCAGTCCTATTTTTTAGTTTAATGCTATTATATTTGTTGTTTCTTGCAAAACCAACAACTGTTTATATTGAGTTTTGCATAAACCATCTAACCCTCTTTGACATTGTTTTTTTTTCTGTCAAAAAATTATTTTTCTTTTTTTTTTGGTATACCTATATTTAGTTTTTCTGTTTATTTTGTAAAGATAAAAATAAAAATAAAAAGTATTTCTCAACAATTGATTTTGTTTCATCTGTTTAATCTTTAAAGCTAATTATCTCGGAAAAACAAAACTGTTGCTTAGCCCATTGTTGCATAATACCGTCCATTTAATACTGACCACAATAACCATCGCAATAATGAAGGCCATCGAAATAAAAGACTGCGTAAAGGAAATCCTCAAATTGGCACACGAGTCGACAATTAAACGGAATTTGGGATGGCTTGAGCAGCAAGGCAGGACAGCAAAATATGGATGTTTCTTTCAAAGGTCAAAGACTCCATCACCGAAGTTATTGTCAGAAATTATGTCGCCAAACACACAAACTGCTTCCTGGAAGAGTTGGTAGTTAAACTCTGCCGTCCAAAACAACCAAAAACGAACAAGGTTAAATTTATGCTGGGAGTCAAGCCCGAACTCAAAGACCAGGTTTACGATGGCATATTTTGGTCAAAAGGTATTGGCTTCGAGAGATGTAGTCCAGAATAAACAGCCTCTGTGGTCTGTTAAGGATATTGAGAGATCAACTGTTCATTCACACAATACGATTTTCGATTTTACGAACATCCAATCAATCATAAGCTGTTGTATTCTCTTCTGGGGCTTTTCGAGGTATGCTCAGAACATATTTAGGGCCCAGAAGAGAGTTATTCGATGCATATTTGGACTTCATCCAATGATATCATGCAGGCCCTACTTTTCAAATTTTGGAGTTCTCACTGTACCCTCACTTTACTTCCTCTCACTGGTAAACTTTGTAAAAAAAATCATGAACTCTTTAAAACGAATCACTAGTCTAATAAGTCAAAGCTAACCAGAATCAGAGACGCCCTCAATATTTCTTTTCACAGTTCAACTTATTTCGAGAATGGCTCGAAGTACAGAGCCATCAAGGCATTCAACATGCTACCACATTACTTGAGGCAAATACAGAGCCTGCACTGCTTTAATAAAGCAGTTAAATTATTTCTGTTATAAAAATGTTATTACTGTTTTAAATTTAATTGTTAATAATTATATACTTTCTACACGTTTATTAGTCTGTTAGTATTGTCTGATTATTTACATTACATGTTTTATTTATATTTATTTTTAATTTGGCTTAAGATATTTATATATTGTGAAAATTCAAAGCATCTCCACTTTAGTTATAATTTAGTCTAGCTACCCCTAGTTTCACCTTTTTTGTTGACATTGCTTTGTCATACTGTATATGATTTTGATGGCAAATAAAGAATATCATTATAAAGTTTAAGAATCAATTTTGTCTCCGGAACATGAGAATGAAACAGAAGAGAATGGGTAAGAACACAGTATTTTGGGGAACATGGTTCAATTTCTTTAATAATATTTTGTGTTTAATTTTAAATAACCAGAGCAAGTGCCTTGTGGTTTAATTCAACGGAGCCAGTGTCCTGTAGTTCAATTTAAGGTTTCATAATTTAAGTTTAAGGATATTACATAAAATTAAATTGGAATTTAGTTACAAAACAAATATATTGTTTTACTCGCTCCGACTTTATAACACTTCACAACATAGTTTAATTCGTAATCAAATAAACATTTTGTGTTAAAGTTACTTTATGAAACAAACTTTATTACAACCTTTAAAGTGGTTTGTTGCAAGGCGGTAATTTCAGCAGAAATATATGTCCTTTTAAGTGTTTTAAGCTCTAGAATATGAAATTTTAAAACTTTAAAAGCACTCTGTAATCTTAATTCGTAGTTTTAAAGCATGATTATATGTGTAGTGGTACCATAAATGTGATGCCTAACGTCTTTTAGTTTAACTGCAAAAAGATCCTTAAGTTTGTTTATCTCAAATATATTTTAAATTACTTATTAATGAAATCAATATTTGATGAAAATCCATTTAGATTTAGATAAATAGAAACTTAAAAAATTAACTTGCCGCTATTTTATTTTACAATGTACGATATAATAATATGTTTCGCAATACCATAGCTTCTTAGTTTCTTTGGGCACTTATTACAAACCATAGCGTAAACAGGTAATGTAACAATATAAATAAATGAACTAATATAAATTATTCTATTTGTTAAGCAAGCCAAGTGTTGTTATTTAACTTGCGTCAACAGTTCATGAGGCTTTTATGTTCCTCGATTGTAGGTTAATTTCACTGATTCTTTTATTTACTGAGTGAAGGAATTAAAGAGCTTTTCACTGTGGTAACTTGGTGTTTATTTCTCCAAATCACACAAAACTTGTTTAGTACATGATTTTACACGAACATACTATAACATAAATATTCACTACTGATTTACAAACACATAACTAGTCACTACATTTGTTTAGTACATTTGCTGGGTGCCTTTTTTTAGGCAATGCTATTTGTTTCAATCCGACGTAGAGAAACCACGTGCATTTGTTGACATACGACCTTGCTTTATCAAAGCAAAAAGTGTAGTGAAGTAGAAAAAGGAAAACTATATTATCTGACAGCAAGGTTACGCCCCCGCTGTCTGGACGACTAACCAACAATACATTCTACACAACCGCCATGTTTTTTCGCAACCAATCGGACGGCAATCAATAAAACGTACCATACTATGTCACCTTCCTAGAGCGTCAAAACACCGTCAAAGGGTTTTCGGATATACAAGATTCTAAAAATATACTTTTTCTACGATCATGCAAAAAGGGACAACTTTTGTAGTCACCGTCTTATGTCAAAAGTTAGCTTTTATTGCACGCGTGCAATAAAAATAAATTATTGCACGCGTAAAATAAAGTGTTTTCTTGGTTGCCTATATTCACCACAACCCACCGAAACGACACTTAACCACAGCCTACTTAACTTGGCGTTGGGGCCGTTGGTTGCCTATTCCTCAGTCAATTAGAATAAGTTCCTCAAAACTTTTACCCTTATTTATTGCTTATTTATTATACATTTACTAAAAGAAAAATTTTAAGAGACATTTAGCAACATAATATCCAACAACAAACGAAAACTGTAACAAAAGACCGTTTAATCAAAAACATTTAATAGTACTTTTAAACTCTGACAATGGAACATTATGCTGAATAAAGCTCCAAGAAACCTAACCAAACTTATTTATTTTATTATTGTATTGGCAAAACTTGTTTTATTTAATATTATTAAGTTACAAAATGAAAAGACGAACTATACCAAAATTACACTTGTACAACATTAGAAAATGGTTATTTATTGGAATGTGTGTTTATGGTTATGTGACAATAAGTGCAGTTGCTAATATTAATTGGAGATGGACCGGGCATTGATTATAAATAACTTATATTTCCCTCGATATTTCCACATGATGGAGTTTCTGTGATTCTGCTCGTTGATTGTTTATGAACGTTGTTTCCTTCTTGGATTGTAATAGACTCGGCAATAGATGTTGCCGAGGTTGCTGTTGCTGGTAAGTTAGGTGATAATATTTTACTAGCAATATTTATTTTATTTTGAATCGAGTCCTCCACATAGCTTTCAGCCACAACCTCCATGCCTTTTTAAGCTTAAAATACCAACCCCTGTGTCTGCTAGCATTGTGGCTGATATTCTTCGGAAGCTGTGCCCAGTGTATTTACTCGGATTGGGCAATTGTAAGTATTTAGCTATTCCGCTTGGAATTTTAGCAAAAGTGTTAACCCCAACTACTTGGTTTTGGCATTTTCCATTGTAATATCTTATAAAAAATCTTTGAATTTCAGTATTTGAAGGCCGAAGGGAAAGATATTTTCTGTAATAATTTAACATAGTTAATTCATGATGTTCATTAACAACAAATCTTCTTGGCTTATTAGTTTTTGTATCTGGAATCTTTATTACCAGAATAGGCCCCAAATCGTTAATATCTTCCAAAGACTATTTTTGCAACTCATCTCTGCGGCATGCACCAGCAATGCCAAAATAGCTACCACCTACAAATCAAATAAATATATTTTTAAAATGCACTTTTAGAATAAGGTATAGTTATTTTTTTACCTTCATTAGTAAATATCTTTCATCCGGTGCTTCCCTTATAAACTTAAAAAATTGTTCCTTGCTAAAAATTTTTGATTTTTTAGCACGGTAGCCAACAGATTGTCTTTTTAAAAATGCAATAAGTTTAACATAATTCTTAATATTGATATTCTCTTTTACACTTAATGTTGCCTTAAGCATGGAATATTCAGCCCAGAGTGTAGAGGACTTTACAAGTTTAGCTTTTTCAAAAAAATAAGCAAGAAGTATATTTTCTGTGCTCCCTGTAGTTCCCTTCTTTTTCTTCCAATCTTGGAACCTCGAATAAACAATGTCATATTGTTTTTTCGATTTTTCTGGTAACAAATTTAATGTTGCCTCATTCGCAATATTTGCTACCTCTGGCGGGGTATGGGAAAATTCTGTTTCAGAATTATTAGCCTCTAACTCGACCTCTATCACGGTAAAATCAATTTTTTCACACTTCTAATAAAATACTTTTCTAAACAATATAAACAAAATGACGGGCGACAGGACGCATCTCGCGTAAAAACAATTGAATAAAATTTCAAGCCAAAGCAAAGGTTGCTTAAATTATTAATTATACATGGAGAATTAGGTAATTAAGGGAAGATTATTTTAATTTTATTTATATAAAATAGGTTCGATCATAGAAAAAATATTGTATGCAACATGTGCAAAATGGCTGTTTATTGCACACGGCACACTTATTCACCTCGACTACGTCTCGGTGAATAAATGTATGCCTTTGTGCAATAAACAGCTACTTTTTGCACTAGTTGCATAAATAACTATTTAACATCTAAACGTGGAACATTGCTTTTTCTTGGAATAACGGTCGACTAACCGCTTATTTTGGAGATATAATATGTATTTTAAAAGATGATTCTTGCAAGTTTTATGTTTATCCCGGCGATAACACTATTCGTTCCACAACCATTGATACATTTTGCTTCTTTATTAAAATAATATCGAAATCAGATATTTAACAGTAGTATTGATTCTAAAAACATTTGTTGCATTTAATTATATTATTTTTAATGCACCTGGATGATCGTTTCCCCAACACTATTCTTAATTTTAATTGTTTATTGGGTGTTGTGTTCTACATTGTAATGATTGCTACTGTTATTGGAATAAAGGTAAGGTATAAAAAATGATTAATCATTTGAAAACAAATTTAATAACCTGTCATTTTTGGATAACATGAATTTAAAAAAAAATGGAGTTTGGACAATTTTAAGATATAAGAGAAATAAAAATAATTTTTATTCCTTCCCCCCTCTGTATAATATTAAATCAGTTTCTATATGGGGATTGAATCTGTTTATCTGTTAGGTTTCGCCAGTAGCGGCGGTTGGGCGACCACCCAGGGCGCCGGACGCCGGACATGAGGGGGCTCCAAGACGCCCCTTAATTTATGTGTGCTCATCCAGTTTCATATTGTGACTTGTTGCATTCTCGGCAGTGGCTAGGTCACCTTTAAGAGTCTTAAATTTCCCAAAATCCACTCAAATAATGCTGAAAAAGACTTAAAACTTCAAACTAAACCTATCTTAATATTGCTCATCTACTGATTTCATTCATGACGCTTTAATTACTTTGGATATTGGAACTGAAAAAATTGATGTTCAAATCTCTCATGAGGTCACTACTCTAGCCGAACAGTTAAAACAATTTAGCTTCATAGTTTAATTTATTGTTTGATATAAGACACTTCTTTAGATTAATGTCGTTAGTAAATCTCTGCAATCAACAGACATGGATCTCGGCAAATGCACAAAAATGTTGAAAAAATGCTGCGCTTTTTCGGAATAATATAGACGGGCTTTAAAAGTGCCATTTTAATAGCGAAGGAGTTAGCTAAAGGACTTAAAATTGAACCTGCATATAAAGCCACATCAAGAATTCGACATGTTGAAGGCTAAGCTGATGAAACTGCCTGCGACGAACCTATAACTTCTCCAGAAAATAAATTTAAAGTTTAGTTTTTCAACTGTCGATCGGACACTACTTTAATTTCACTCAATGAAAGATTTGAATAGGTAAATGGGTACTCCGAACCTTGATCTTTTTTGTAGAGTATATACCTTCTCAAACTCTGTGGTTAACTCTAGGCCCTAAATCAGATATCGATGATTGTATGTTGTGTGATGAACTTATACGCCTGAAATCATTTTTGCCTGATCAAGATAATGTTGTTACTCCTGTCTATATTTTTATATTTCACTAAAGATCCGAACATATAGGAACTGTATTCAAATGTATGGACAGCGTTGCGAATATTGATCACTATACCTGTAATAGCTACTGTAGTGGGGAAAGGAGTTTTCCAATGCTTATGCTGATAAAAATCTATCTGCAATCGACAATGTCTCAACCTTGATTGACAAGCTTGGTAACTTTGTCAATCGAAAATAAAATAGCGGAAAACAAATGTAGACTTCGGTGTCCTTATAAGACAGTCGTAAAAATCTCGCCCAGGACGCTAGTAGTG
The DNA here is from genome assembly GCA_963920685.1 of Polydrusus tereticollis. Lineage (NCBI taxonomy): Eukaryota > Metazoa > Arthropoda > Insecta > Coleoptera > Curculionidae > Polydrusus > Polydrusus tereticollis. The sequence continues at coordinate 39,607,967 of OY987329.1, forward strand.
TTAAAACTGGCAATGGGTTTGGCCAAACTATAACGAAGAAGCTTTAACTCTCCGTAAATTTAGAGCGAGAATTTACAAATTTATAAATGAGGTCATGCTTCATGCAATATTGAACAGAATAATTTGTTATCTCGGAAACAGTAAGAGGTATAAATAGGAGAGTACCTAGTGATAATAAGTGATTTTAAAAACCTAATAGTATGTGGGGTATTATATTTAAAATAACAAAGTTGCAACTATTTTTCGGTAGAAGCGGCAACAAATAAAATCTTTAAAACGATCCTATTATCCGTTTTCTATATACGTCTAACTGAATGAACTAAATCGACCGTGGATCACCCTGTATAAACCTACTTTATTCGTTGTTTTCCGCATAGATTTACTCGGACGGACTAAAGTGTTCAAAAATAACGAAGTATTTAAGTGACACACATACGAAATACTTAAAAATATTTTGAGACAGCTATCAAATGTAAGTGATATGGTAAGTTTTCTACGGTGTGTATTCCTAAACCAGTTCTAGCCAAATAAGTTTATATTATCTACAACAAAACAATATTTCATACTGTATTATTTACATTGTATAAGCATATTACCTTCACGCCAACAAACAGTTTCCCAAGTGAAGAAAACTGCAATATGTGTCTTTACTGACACAAAACTATGTTAAGCATTAAGTTTATGTTATCGTTGTTCTGCTTGTTTAAGTCTAGAAATTAAGATTAGAGTGCTTTTAAAGTCTTAAAATTTTATCAGCATCGCAGTCCAGGACTTAAAGCACTTAAAAGCATGTATTTCTGCTGGAATTACCTACGTGCATTTGCGACCACCTGAGATACACTTTAAAGCTTGTTGCAAAGTCTGAATAATATAGGAAAATAAATTTTGTATGTTCCGTTTGACGGTAAACTAAAATACGTTGAAAATCAATATTTCAATAAAAATGTAAATCAAAAAGCGATAATTCCTCGAAAGCATAGGAGAAGGAAAATATATAAACACAGAAGAAAGAGAAGAATAAAGAAATACATTTTTTTTAAATGAATAAAATAGTTTTAAACAACATGGAGTATGTCGCCGTGCTATATACCAACAATCATCCTTTATCTTCGGTAAGATATAATCAGTGTCATGATGAAGTATAGAAAGTGTTGACATCTTTTACAAATATTAATATAATTTTTAATAAAATAGTAAGTGCATATTTGAATTTGTATGTATTTTTTTTTACAAAATTTTGTTCTAAATTGGTAGCAAAACATAAATCCTAATATGTATTAAATAAATCTTATAATACATTTTTACATTTTTAAAGTTTTTTAAAATAATAGTAGATTTCCCACAAATGAACATCAAGAAATTTACTCGAATCCAGAACAACTTAATAGATATCTAAAGGTTAGTTAGGCGTCTCGCTGTATAACAGTTCGTCACTGAGGCTGTAGAATCCGACGAAACAAAGCAATAACGTAGAGTCTACTTGACCCTGAAAGGTGGATGGATAACGGCAGATGTAGCTTTTAAGCGAGATCTTGTGGCAATCAAATGCATCACTTCGCCCGTCTAACAAAAAACTGAGTACTCGGTCCGTATACCGAATTGGCTTTTAATGCTGCGCTCCTGGCGGCGACTCCTGTAAGACTACCGGGTCGCCGGCTGCTTGCAGGAGTTTGCTTCTCCGTTTGTGACTGATTTTTGTTAGATGGGCCCGGGGATGCATTTTAATGCCACAAGATGTCGCTTCAAAGCTACATCTGCCGTTATCCAATTTGATAAATGTTGAGTCAACATTGAAAACACCAATAAATTTTTCCAGACCAGTAAGTTATAATGAAGGAAACAAAATTAACGTTTTGGATTACTTTTTTGCATTTCCCACTCTTCCATTACAATTTCATCTGTGCATAGAATTTTGGGAAAATATAATATTCACGATTACAGGTTTACTAAGCTACAAGCTCTTAAACCTTAAGATTATGTGCAAGGAGTCGGGTTTAGCGATATGTTACTACTACGTACACAGGAGGATTCAAATTTATTAGACAACATTATATGAAAATCTTTAAAAATCCTTACTAGTCAGATGGAGTAAAATAAATATAATATACTAATTAGTAAAATATTTTCTAGCCATCTGATATAAACCTTATACAATAAGGCCGTATTTGGCTAACACAGTTAGCGCTACAATACTAAATTGATTGCTTAAAACTACCAAGAAAGGAAGACCTTTCTGTTGGTAGGATGCTGCTACCTGTGGACCAGTTTCGAACTTATTGGTTCTCGTTGTAGCGCTAACTGTGTTAGCCAAATACGGCCTTATAGTATAGGTTTATATCAGATGGCTAGGAAATATTTTCCTAATTAGTATATTATATTTATTCTACTCCATCTGACTAGTAAGGATTTTTAAAAATTTTTAGTTTTTAATATACCTAAAGGTATAGTCCTCTCTCCTGATTACTTAAAACTTCTAAGAGATGGCGGCACTTGTCGTTCACTGCCTGAGCAGGACGATAAAACTGGTTATAAAGACTTGAGACCTTTTCTGTTGTTAGGTATGTCTGCGCTTACCCTATGCTGACGAGAACCAATAAGTTCAAAATCGGTCCATAGGTAGCAGCATCCTACCAACAGAAAGGTTTTCCTTTCTTGGTAGTTTTAAGCAATCAATTTAGTATTGTAGCGCTAACTGTGTTAGCCAAATACGGCCTTATAGTATAAGGTTTATATTAGATGGCTAGGAAATATTTTCCTAATTAGTATATTATATTTAACATTATATGAGTCGATGAGTCAAGATTTTTGAGAGAAGGTATTTTTAATCGACGTAATAATAACTATTGGGCAAACGAAAGTTCCCACGTTACAAAAGAGAGAGGAGATCAAGAAAAATTTAGTTTTATTGTTGCTTGCTAATGGACAATCAAATTAGGTATCTGATACACGAGGGAAACCTCAATTCTAGAAAATACCTTAATATTTTAACAATAGTGGTCAAGAAATTCACAAAGATCCTTTTACTTCAAGAGTATCGTAGCTGTTGGTACCAACTTGATGGGGTGTCATCACATTGCACTGCACAAGCTGGACCGAATTCTTGAAGACCGATGGTTCAGACAATTAGAACCGTAGAATTGGCCGACAAGATCACCATACATTACTCCTTTAGATTTTCATTTATGGGGTACGCTAAATAAAAAGATGCGTACGACTTCGGTAAATACCAGAGAAGAATTAGAGCAAGGAATGCAGCATGCATTTTAAGATATTGATCCCAATGTTATTAGAAGTGCTACATGTAGTTGTGCCAATGCGCGTTTATTAAAGTGTTTAGGGGTTAATGGCCAATACTTCGAATATTTGCTTAAAAAATGTGAATAGTGACATTTTTAAAAACTTTAACTAATTTTTTTATTTCTGACTTATTATTTATTTTAAGTTTATTTTTCTTGGTATTTTTAATATTGAACCGAAATCACTGAACTTTCTTTGCATTCGAACAGATTTTTGATATTCATTTGTGGTAAATCTGGATACATTTCATTACATTTTCTACACGTTATGCCTATAATGGTATCACACTGTCTATGTATTATTTTAAATAAGTGGTTGCCATGGAGCCTAACAATTAAATTATTGTTTTGATGACCTACTTCTAAACTTGCTGGAAATTACATGTTTTACGAAATCTCGTAAAGAAATGCTTATAAATCGAAAACTTGAAAAGTTAGGTTATAGATACATTATAGAAAGGCTACTTTTATCGACTTCAAATCAAGGTGTCTCATTTAAAAAATAGATTTTCGAGCATTTTTCAAGTTTGGAGAAAATCGAGTTCACTAGAAATAATGTTTTTGTTAAAAACAGTGAAAATTAATTAATTCCTAAAAAACGGCTACAGAATTATAGGATAATATTCAAAAAAGTTGCTCAGAAATATATGTAGAATATGAAAATTTAAAAATATATAGGATACTTCGTTTAAAGCAACGATGTAGCCACCTGTTTTGAACAGAAGCGGCGACGCCGCATTGCTGAAAGTATTTTAAAACGATAGACCATGATTGTTAATCTGGGCAACTAAATGTTTAAAAAAAATATCATCACCCGACTTCCAAAACGTCTAACGTTCCATCCACCGTGAAGCACCCTGAATACACCCGTCTTTATTTAAAATCATTGGGAAGAGGAGTTACTGAATCTGAGCATCAAGTTACATAATGTTTTGCCTCTTGATATAAACCCTAAACTCTACATCATTAGGTACGTTTAAAAATGTCCAGATTTTAAAAGCGGGGCGTAATAGCAGCTGCACTTGCTTAAAAGATTAAAAAAAATAATTGACTTTTAGGACAATACAAAACTGGCGATCCGCGTATCAAAATGCAGGCTAACAGAGCTAACGCGGAAATACAGAGACTCTTGTGCGAATAGGAGTCAAAAGTATAGAGACAAGAAACCGAGAGACTCAAAATAGAGGATATTTCAAACTTTAAGTTCACCCGATCTCTAACAGGACGCGGGAGAAAACAAACATTTCATCTTAGAGATCCATCAACAAACCAACCACTAACGGATCAGGTAGAGAAAACTATTTAACAGTTTAGTTATTTCCCATCGACTGATCCCGGTACAGTTACACGGATAGCTAGCACAATACAGATTTTTAATCATATGCCAAAGGGTCCAAGAAACACACCTAGAGCAACCATCGAGGAAGTTCGCCTTATTGTGCAAAAATTCATTCAAAAAAGGCGGCCGACACAACCAATACTCTAAAGAGGCTCCTTCCCAGATACTTGGAAGAAGGTCAAGGTGGCATTAATTTCTAAAACTGAAAACGACTTAACGTTAGCTGTCAGTTGCAGGCCGATAAGTCTGTTATCACGGCAAAGTGGTTGAAGAATTGAAATTAGATCGAATCACAGATTTTGTATCAAACAACGACATTTTACCACCGAAGCAGTTCGATTTTAGAGCTGCTCATTACACAGTGCGTTAAACTACCTGAATGGTAACCACATGTCGACAGGATTAGTCTTTTCGACGTCGCTTAAAGTGCTTGATAAGGTTTGGCATAACGAGCTATAGTGAAGTTGATAACGGCAGGTAGATATATCTGACTACCTAATCAGGCTAACTGTGTTTTTTCCTTGGAAACAGGACATCGTCAACAAGGCAAATCGAAGCAAGGGTGCCGCAAGGTTCTTCCCTAGCTGACATTCTATACAATATTTAAACTGAATATTTATGCTGATGCCACGCCACCTCAGAGTAGCCCTGACTAGCGGTCTCACGTCTGCAATGCCATATTGCAATTTTACAACAGTGGCTAGAAAATTGGAAAATGGAATTAAATCCAAGCAATTTTCTTTTCAAATGGCAAGGTTAAGACTTTCAGAACCAAGGGTGCGAGTAAACAATATTCCAGTCAACTGAAGCCAAGAAATTAAATACCTTGGCTTTGTCTTGGACAGGAGGACAGGAAATTATTATGGAACGATAATGTCAATGATCGCGTTGCCAAAGCGCAAAAGCAACTGAGCGCAGTTTTTCTTCATTCTGTGCAGAACAAGCTATAAAACAATAATATCAGTTTATAGGACAATAATTCCACCAGTGTTAACAAACCGCATACAGACTTGGTGTATGGTTAACAAAACAAGACTAAAGGATATGCACCAAGATATGTACCACTACAAATACTACACGCAAACATGACACTTATGACACTACAGGACCATTATATAAAATTAATAACAAAGTACAGTAAAATCTTTGAATACCGACCACCCTCGGGGAATCAAATGTTGGTGGTCGGTTAATAGAGGAAAATTAAAACAACTGGTCTGCGTTTTATAGTGTTTGTTCATTAATAGGTATCTACATAATATATGTAAATAATTTTAAATATTTTTGTTTGAATTTATCAGATCTGAAGTTGAAATAGAAGAAGCGAATTTACCAGTATGTATACAGAGTGGCAAGAAAGTCGCACATAATGCCTGCAACTTTTGAATTACCTCGTATACGAAAATGTGACCTTTATGAAAGTTACCTACATGAATTATTTTTGTCATTTCTGGTTTGGTTGCCATTAACTTACTTTTTTTAAATAGAACACTCTGCATATGATTGCATATTTGAATTCTACTAGGAAAACTCTGAATTTCTTGTATTTCAAATTTTTACCTATCTGAAAGCGTTTCCGAGATAATGACAGCTCAAAAATGAAAAACTTCCTAATTATAATTATTCCTACCTAATACCCACCAGTTTGGGTTTCTGTTTAATTTTCTGTTGTCTGATTTCTAATTTGTTTACACTTTTCCTCATCTGAATGAGAAACAGCGAGTTGAAATTTTAATAATGAACGGTTACGAAAATATGAAGAGATCGCAAGATCAGGATTGTCAACTTTTCAATGAATTATATCTAAATAGGACTCCAATAAATCAGTCAATGGTGTGTTGAGTGGTAAAGAAATTTAGAGAAACAGGCAGTGTTAGGGAACCCGCTAGCTCAGGTCGACCTAAAACAGCAACCAGGGGAGACATAGTTTTGGATATCATGCCCTCAATACATAAAAATCGATCACAATCATCTAGGCCAATGGCAATGAATTTTAATATATCTCATCAGTCAGTGAAAAATTTGTTTAAACAGGAGAAGTTGCATCCCTACAAGATAGAGTTGGTGCACGAGTTAGACGAGGACGATTTTTATAGAAGAGAGCTGAATTTAGTGAGCTGATAATGGAAAGATGCAATATCGATAATAACTTCGCAACAAATATCATTTTCTTGCATGAAGCCTCTTTCCATTTTAATGGCATTGTTATTAGACACAATTATCGTTATTGGTCTGGTGAAAATACTCACTGGTTCCAGGAAGGTTGTACTCAGAGGCCCGAAAAAGTTAATTTTTGGGCGGGCATAGTTGGTAGACATATTGTGGGACCTTCCTGAATGGCGAAAAATATCTGGACCTCCTCAGGAATCACATAATTCCTTGTTGCAGAATGGTTTTACCGGGAGTAAATAATGGCATAAACGAACAGGTATGGTTCTAGCAAGACGGTGGATCTGCGCATTATGCGGCAACTGTTAGACAATACATAAGCGAACAATTTCCAGGATATTGGAGAGGCAGAAGAGGTGCTATTGACTGGCCAGCGCGATCCCCGGACTTAATCCCGCTCGACTTCTTTTTGTGGGGACACTCAAAGAACAAAGTCTACGTTAACCATCCAAATGACTTAGAATCTTTAAAAGTCAGAATTAGTGCTGAAATTCGGGCCATTAAGAGGAAAAATTAAAAAATTCCTTTCAAACGTTGTAGACGGGTTTAGGGATCGACTTCTCTCGCTGCTTAGCAGAAAATGGTGGTCATTTTGAACACCTGATCCACTGAAAAGGTTTCATTGGTTTATGATTCCGATGTTTAGTTGTTCAATTTTCTAGGCTATTTATTTTGTTATTATAAAGTTTGCTACAATTTTAAATAAATAAAAATTTGGAATACAAAAAATTCAGAGTTTTCTCAGTAGAATCCAAATATGCAATCATATGCAGGGTGTTCCATTTAAAAAAAAGTAAGTTGGTCTCTATGGTGCAAGAAACGACAGAAAAAATTCATGCATGTAGAAATGTGGGAAATAATTTACTGAACAACTTTCATAAAGGTCACTTTTTCGTATACGGAGTAATTCAAAAGTTACAGGCATTATGCGCGACTTTCTTACCACTCTGCATACTGCACGTGCATACTAACATACATATTATACAATGTACTGCATGTTTGCTTTGAAATTCTTGTTTTTTTTAATAATAATGGTTGCTTTAAATTTTATTTTAAAAAAATTCAGATTAACATTTCAATAGCAATTAGGAAATATTTGTGGGCTTAAAATTGTCAACATTATTAAAAAACTTTTCAAACTTGCGCAGGCTTTAGGCTTGATATTTTCGACACTGGAGCAAGTTTAGGTTTCTCTTCTTCAGTCTCAGAGTTGGGAGTACTTTCATTTGTTTCTTGGATCTCCTCAATACACTAGATGATAGTCAGTTCTGCAATTTCTATTGGCAAATCGTTATCACCAGAGGCAAATGGTTTAAAGTGTACAAATGTGTCCTTAATGTTAGGAAACAGTTGTGCGAGCGAATTATTATCTTCTTCCTCGAAGTCGTCAATATTACTCGTACTATATTATTATATAATTTTCATGAAGCGTTGTTATATTGTCACTGGGGACAAATTGCGCCAGGCCACCGACACCTATATCAAGGCGTTGGTTATGGTAATATTATTTTGGATTTCTTGAAGAGGACAACAACTATTAAAAGCCACTTAATGAAGTAGCTTCTGTGGAGCATTATAAAATTTTGAATAATGCCTTGGCCCGAAGGTTGGCAATTTGAGGTAGTATTGGGTGGAAGAAAAATAAATTTGACATTATCCAGTGTAAGTTTGGGATGGGACGTTGCATTGTCCAGAAACGATACCACTCTTCTATTCTGCTTCTTTATCTTGGTATCAAATCAGTGACGCCATGTTGTAATGATGTCTGCTGTCATCCACGCTTTTTTGTTCGAGACCCATTGAAGAGGTAATTTATCGATATGTGCGCCCTTGAAGCATTGAGGATTTTTGCTCTTGCCTATTATAAGTGGTTCTTCCTTCTCACAGAATAGAATTGTAAATCGTTGTTTTGCTGTTTCTTCCAGTACACTTGTCATCTTTCAATGCATTTGTTTTTGTTGGAAATTCACGATAGTAGAGACCTCTGTCATCTGCATTAAATACGTTCCTTGGGGCATATTCCTTTAGAATGGTCAGTAGCCTCTCTTTTCAAGCAGTTACGTTTTCTATGCTAATATTGGCTGATTCGCCACATATTTTCTTAAAGGTAATATCGTGCCGACGACGGAATTATTCTAACAATCCATTTGATGCCTTTAAGTTACCTAGTCCTACCATGTACCAGTTTTTCACTTTCCTAGATTATTTATTTTTTTTTTGCTTAAAGAAGAATATTTCCTTTTTCCGGCCATCTTCAAATATTCACGTTAGTCCCAAAGTACACAAAAACTATTCAAAACAAAACTAATGGTAACAACCGATATATCTGCTTTTAAAGCAAATTGAATGGATCCGCCAGCAATAAAGTACAGGGTGGCCAACTAAGAATGCGAGGTACTGTATCTGGGAAACAATTTATCGTAGAGGCTTGCGGCAAAAAAAATTATTACGAAAAGAGCCAAGAGAGAAACCTGAAAAATATTATCAAGTTTCTGAAATGGCCACTAGGGAGCGTAACTGCAATCTTGAATCTAAAAAAGTGATGTTTCTGTAAATTCCGCTATATTAACCTAATAAAAAAAATCCTAATTTTTAAAGTCGAGGATAATCTGAACCTTTTTTGTTTGACACTTTTTGCAGTATCTCTAAAAATAAAGTGGTGGGGGGTATTCAAACGTTTCCGTAAATAACATCCTGTACCTTCGAAACGGCTAAGCCGATTTGAACAAACTTGGGCTCGTTACAAGGAGCTATTCTTGGGCTACAAAAATCATTATATTGGAAGTTTTGTAAGTTTCACATATCGCCGCTAAAGGGCTTTTTTCGACATTCCAACAGAAATGGTTAATTTTCTCAACAAAATAAAATGCATTGGTATGATTTTTTTTTTTCATGAAAAGTAGCTAAATGATGCTTAAACTAGCTCGCCAAAACCGCATCTCGATATCTTGTTTCTAACCCAAAATATCGGCAATAGAAAATTTTATACGAAAATCCCTTAAATTTTCATTTTATTGTAACTATATTTTTCTGGAATACTTTCTATTATGTAAGTTGTGGCCCTAAAAAGGACCGATTTATAAATGAAAGATTTTTAATGCCCCCGTAAATGCTCGAAATGCTGGCTTTTAAAAAAAAACCTTTACAATGGCAACTTGAAAATAAAATCATAATGTTCCGTAATTATGATTATTGTTGTTGATATCTCCGGATTGAAAATAGATATTAACTTGCGGTTTTCGCTGACTTCTTACACTCTTAATCCTCCTTGTAATCAGGTAAAATTGAATATACTATTAAATTTACAATTATGGAAAACACGCGCAATGTTTGTGAAGTTGTAAGACAGCGCCCCCTAGCGCCTAGTGTAAAACACATATTGCCGTAGTTCATAAGACGATATATAGAGTGAGAAAAACCCTTTTTAACAAAACTAAGTTTACTAAGTTATGTTAAGCCATACCGGAGTTATCAGCATTTATTACAAATAATGTTCAACCCTCCCCTACCACTTTAATTGAAAAGTGACGAACACGTTCTATAGGTGAATTTTATTAATAAATCTTCCAAATATACAAAAATGTTATTTTCGGGATACCTTAACTAGGCGACTTTTGAGGAAACTTCGTGATTCATATTTACCGTTACTGTTGCGCCCTCTAGCGCCAGTCTGAGAAACTTGAAAGTAATTTCCAGCAATTTCTCATGACCACTTTACCTAATATATTTTTTTTCCGCAAGCCATACGACTAACACTTTCTGAGATACGACCGACAGCCATTCTTAGTGGGACACCCGGTACTACAAGGAGACCCAATGCAATAATTTTTGTGTAAACACTAACCTGAAAACCAAAATCTCAATGCAGGCAAAAAGCAAGAAAGTAGGATAGCACTGAAAAGAGAATTGAACGCCCTTTAAAACGATGTGCCACTTGACCCCCATTCCGATTTAAGATTCTAAGGGTGACATCTACCCCTCCTAGGGGATTGAAACAAGAAGGCTAAAACTATTAATTTAAAGTGTCTTTCCGATTTTTCATATTTTTAACTGCAAGAAAGATAGTAAGGGTGGGAAGTTTTTAAATTGACACCCTGTATTATTGGGTTTTGAGCGCCACTCACAGCTGCTTTTAACTCTAACTTATCACAATAACATCAAACTCCTGTGAGTAAAACAATGGGGTTCATACACAGTGCCGAAACAAACACAAACTTATTTAAAAGTTATTTTAATTATGAAAAAAAGGTAAATGTAGATGTAAAAGATTTTAAATACAAATTAACATCAATAAATTCATAAGCTGATGAATATAAATAGTCGGTTGATTTATCAAATCAGATAAAATAGTAAGAGTATGTTTTTGACTATGTTAAATATTCATCATTATAGTGCAAAAGTTGCAACTCTTTTACATTCCGCTTTATAAGCATATCTGAATTATGAGGTTAATAAAGTAAATCAATTAAAATGTTGAATATTAAAGAATTCTACTGTTAAATTATGTTATAAATGGTTAGGCAAAATAGCTTATGGCTTCAATTAGCACAAAAAAAGATTATACTTTTCCAAAGTCAGTTTGATGACATAAAAACGCTTCGACCGGGCTTCAAAGGAACCGGCATCATAATCGGGGTTGTCAGATCTTTTTTTAAAAATTCTTTAAGTTTTTATCAATTAAAGTGTTCTTTTATATCAGTATGTATTTAATTGATAGTCCGTAACTGTCTTTGAAAGCTAATTTGCAAAAGTACTTTGAACAAAGAAATTTTTAATGTCAAAGAAAGAAGGAACAAGCTATTAATGAATCTTATAATAATTTTTTTAGTACTTCAGAAATATTATTTATACAAATATAATTTAAATCAAACTAAAAAGGAATTTTATTGCTGTTAAACAAAAAAAATAAACAAATAACAATCTCTTATGTTTTTCGTACACTTACGTAAACTTTGTAGAACTGGCAACACCCTGGCGATAGACCGTCGACGCCCACACGCAATTTAAAGCACATTTAAAAGGCGAACTATTTTTTCCGGATAGAAAAATTAATAGAGCAGCATATAAATACAAATTTAAATGCTATAGACAAGAACAGCAAATAATTAAAGGTTCTCCCAATTGGGTGATTCTTTATCAGCTTTAAACTCACTTGATGTTTGAGGTATGCGATATTGGGAATCGGACAGCGGATTGACGATTTACTGTAATTTACATATTTCATTTTCTACTATAACTATGTGGTTTCAGAGAAGTAAGTTTTTTCTAGGTACCTATATTTTATTATATCAGTATGCCATCTTGGCGACAATTTGAAACAGAAGGTTAGGGTGAATTATCGCAGGAATATAATGAGTCGGTACCAGAGTTGGCAATCGAAAGCGAAGTAAGTCCGGAATTAAGAAACAAAGATTTACATGTTCAATGTCAAGGCAATATTTTAAATATGTACGCGTGTTAAAAAAAAAATCCGGGAAACACTGAAAATGTACTTGTAATGAATTAACACAACTTGAGTTTTATAAGAATTTATAATGTAATTAATTTGGGGACTGTAACCGGTCATTCCATAAAGCGTTAACCAATAAATCAGAAATTCAAAACGGCTAAAAATACTACAAGGGATTTTATTTTGCGAACTATTTACAACTTTTACGAGGATAATATAGTGCCAACTGGTTCGTGATAAATTGCGAGGTTATCCTGATTATAAGTACCAATCCTTAGAAACATTGGGTGGTGTTTTATTAAAATGTGGATTTAAACATAAAAAATTAGATAATCTAATGGTTAAAATGGGATCCCCGCGTACCATCGAACTACGACAGGACTATTTGCGCAAAATAAAGGAGCAACATGAATCCGATAAAAGTATAATTTATTCAGACGAAACTCGGTTCGATATTTATGATGTTGTTAAGTATGGTTGGGTAGATAGTACAAATTGTACTTTTGGTTCGAGAGGAAGACGCGTTATCATGCCGGAAGTAAAGATGACTTTGTACCTAATGTGTTGCTCTTGTCAGCAAAAAGATATCACTTAATGATCAATCTCCAACTTTAAGCGCAGTTGTCCTTGATAATATTCGGCAGGTAATAACGAAATGAGTAGCGATGTATGGAAAAATCGCGTAGCTCTTGTTATAAAAACAGAAAATGGATATTCAGTTTCAACGTCTTTAGCGCCAGTAGTAATTCAACCTGGAAATGAGTCTACTTCTGAAAGTTCTGACGATTCCAGTCATTAATTTGTTTGTGAATTTTAAATTCATTATGTTCGTTTAACATGTATCTTAAAAACTTGTTATATTACAAAACGTTTACTGTGATTCTGCTAATGCGATCCGCAATTTGTTGTTAAAATAACTGTATATTTCAACTAACATAGTACCTGCCCCAATTCTTTTTCGGCAAGGAAAACTCATACCTCCTCGCGCTCCTGGCTGGAGAAAGACAATTTTTTTTAATTGTTTTGGGCAAAATGAGAATATTTTTCTTACCGAAAGACCATTTTAAAAATATTAAATTCATGTGTTCTTTGCAGGCGAAGTCACAGGTAAAAACCTCTTATCGATATTAACTATGTTTTTAAATTGTTTTTGGCAAAATTAGCATTTTTTTTACAGAAAAACCATTTTGAAAATATTCTCTGCAAGCGAAGTCACGGGAACAAACCTTTTATCGATATAAACTGTAATGAACAAGCTGTAATATATACCTACTATTTAATCATATTAAAAATTTTTAACAATCCGCATTTTAAATATTTGGTAGAAGCGACGCCTTATGGTCACCAGTTCAATTCTTTTTTATGTCATCAAATTAAGCTTGGAACAACTATACTAATATTTTGGTAGAGCAAAAAAAAATCACATTTAGCTGTGTTCAAAACAATAATCAAAATTACTAGGTATTTACAGATAATAAAAAGGTACATATCAGCAGGGTCCTCTTGGAGGTGGCTGGTTCCCTAATGGGGTGGTATCTTTTTGCTGGTTAGAAATGCTCGCCCTCAAATATGCCTCACAAGAAAAATGGGTCCGATTAATCTGGGAAACTAGAGTACGGCAACGTAAATTAAAGGCAGGTGAAAAACCGCAAAGTGGTTAATCAGTTTGCATAGTCTGATTTCTCCGAATGACATATTGACATAGATGACGGTATCACCAGGTATCCACGAATACTTTACATTCTTTTTTTTTTATTTGTACACTTTGAAATCATAAATACTTAATTTTATTGGGAGTGCCATTAATGGAAGTGCAAACTCATTGACTTCCGAGAATACTAGCATTATTAATTTGAACAGCATTTGCTCTGATTTAGAAAACCGAAGTAGTAATATTTCAAACAATACCAACTGCATTCTTCACATTTATTTAAAAAATTAAGATTGTTAAATGTTTGAATAAAGCTGGATTTATAAACTCGAAAAGTTCAATGTATAAACTCAGTTCGTGCAAAGCTCGTAAGTTCCGAGAAGTTTCCGTGTAGTTCGAGATAAACAATTTTTATGTTCGTAGTTCGGGAGGTTCGTTTCGACCAATGAAGATGCTATTTTAAAGTCATGTGGTTACACCAAAATGTCAAACGTCTTTTATATTTGTTGCGTTTGCGCTCTTTGTTGTTAACGTCGCCCTTCCGTCATTTATATTCAGATTTTCTGCTGTATTGTGTTATGTGCCAGAAATTGGAAAACCAAAACTGGATAGTGTAGAGAATGATGACACTAATTTATTGTTACTTCAACCTCGCCAACTTTTCGAGTTTATAAATCCAGCTTAGCTTTTCAAACATCTGTTAGTAATATTATACAGATTAATAATTAAAAAGTTGACATTTAGGCTTAACGTTTCTCGGGTTGTTGATGTTGCCATGGTTCCTCTAAAACAAGCGCGTTTTTAAAAGCCCAGTTTAAACACGCTGAGGCGTACTTTAAATAAGCAAAACAGGGTACCAATAAAAAAAATAGTTTTTATTTCTGTTGTGTTGCGATGGACACCGGCGCTGTATAAGCTCTACTGCGTAAGAAAAATTCTTTACGGGAAAAACTTGGGCGCGGTATAAAAATGTATTAGAAAATAAAAAAAAAAACGACAATATATCGGTTAAATGAAGAAATTTAATTTGGAACTTTTGTTTCTGAAAATAAACGTTCATAGAAATAACTTTATTAAATCAAATACACTTTACTCACAAATCAGTATCAAATCATAATAAAGAACATTAAATTATCCAATCGCGAGGACTCAGAAAAAAATAAATAATAATTAAATCAATCTGCAGAAGCTAAAAACACACAATAAACTTTGATGTTAATAACTGATATTTTACAAATCGATGATTTAAACGTACTACACACTGTTTACTTTAATTAGGATTGGTTGTACCCTCCGCTTAAACATTGATTAAAACGTTAATTAATGATTATCTCAAAATATCTGCTGTGCCGTCTGTTAAATAACAATTGAAGGCAGTTAATCATTAATTAAACTAAACATAGTTTCTCATCATCGATAAGTAAAAAAATCAGTAATTGACCTCAAAGTATATTGTGTGTTTTTAACTTCGGCAGAATTTATTTTTACTTATTTTTTCTGGCTACTAAAATAGAAATAGAAAATAGAAAATTGTTGAAGATACATATATAGTGTGTGTATGAAGTCTGGAAACGGCTTAATAACATCAAAATTTATTGGCCGATTTAAACCAAATAGTCGTGTACGAGGATCTGACGCACCGAATGACGATATTGGCGTGCTGCCAGCTATTGAGTTTGTCTGGAATTCGAACGAATCTTATATTTTTAACTGTAACACCCTGTATATTTTTTTATTTATAGTATTTACTTTAAATTTGTTACACTTTTGGTGTAACATACTTTGTTCCTAATATCAGTAGTTTTCGAAACAACGACGTGTTTTGAAAATATCAACAAATTGTGTTTTATTTATTAATAAATGAAACACCAGTTCAGTTTTGATGTAAAGTCATAAAAGCTGTCATTTTTACATTTAAAAATGTCTTTAACTGAAAGTGAAAGAATTACAATTCTTATGATGAGGGGATATGGCGATAGGGTCAGGTCTTACGGAGAGGTTAAAAATCTATTTAATGCCGCATTTCCAAACCGAAATCCAATTTTAAAAGCAACTGTTTTAAAAACTGTCCGACTGTTCGAAGAAACTGGAAATTGTAGAGATAGGCGACGATCAGGACGACCAGCAGTAGTAGATGAAGAGAAAAGTTTAGAAATTTTACAAGTTGTTGAAACCCCTTTATTAATAAAAATTTCTCAAGTAAGTGACGTCTGCTTCAAATCCGTCCATAATGCTTTAATAAAACATAAATATCACCCTTTCAAAATACATGTAGTTCAAGAGTCATCAGAAGATGATTATGAGCGAAGAATTGAATTTTGTGATATTATGATGTCAAAGTTTGATCAAAATAACCAGTTTTCAAATTTATAGTATTTTCGGACGAGGCAATTTATGTTAAATGGTAAAGTCAATAGACACAACTGTAGGTTTTGGGCAAATGAAAATACCCACTGGATGAGAGAAGGTCATACACAACGCCCTGGAAAACGGAATGTGCGCTGGGCTTCTGGGTAACCACAAGATCGGTCAATTTTTCATTTATGGAAATTTGACACCACAACTTTACCTTGAGCTCTTGGAAACGCAAATAGTGCCTACCATACGAAATGTGATTGGTCCAAATTATGCAAGTACGTTCTTCCAACAGGACGGAGCTTCTCCCCATTTTGGTTAAAACGTACGCGAATATTTGACCAACACTTTTCCAAATAGGTGGATCGGTAGAGGGGGTACAATCGAGTGGCCACCTAGGTCTCCCGATTTGTCGCCTAACGACTACTTTTTATGGGGACACTTGACGAACACCATACCACAAAACCTCAAAATTTGGCCGATTTGCAGCGTCAAATTTTGGAGGAATTTGAATTAATGTTACATTTAAAAATATGAAATTAGTTCGAATTTCAGATAAACTAAAAACTTGACAACAACGCCAATATCGTCATTCGCTGCGTCAGATCTTCTTACACATCTGTACCAAATTTGGTTTAAATCTGCCAATAAATTGTGATGTTATTAAGCCGTTTCCAGACTTTATACACACACTGTATGTATATTTGTGAATGACAATCTGGAAATTCTCGATATTTTTGATGTCAAATTTCCGCGCGAGATATAAATACAATAGGGAAAATAATTTTGAGAAATTTGATAAATTAACGTTCTTTAGGCGATTTGGACTCACTAAAATCACTTTTACATTAAATTTATTTAATCTTAGAAGAAGACTTCTAATTTTATAACGATTTGTATGTAAACCAGCTTTTATTTTCAGGAAAGATAGTGTAGCACCCATTGCTATCTTGTTCCAATTTAAATTTCTTTCACTAGCCGATATACTGCCAGTTTTTTTTTATATTTTCTAATACATTTTTATATCAAGCACAAATGTTTCCTATATACAATTTTTCTTCCGCAGTAAAGCTTATGCAGTGTTCTCTTTTCTTTTGTCGGAATCAATCGCAAACTAAATGAAAATATCAACGCAATATTTTAAATATGTACGCGTGTTAAGAAAAAGAAAACCCGGGAAAAACTGAAAATGTACTTGTAATGAATTAACACAACTTGGGTTTTATAAGAATTTATAACGTAATTAATTTGAGGACTGTAACAGGTCATTCCATAAAGCGTAAACCAATAAATTCAAAACGGCTGACAATACTAGAAGGGATTTTATTTTGCGAACTATTCACAACTTTTACGAGGATAATATAGTGCCAACTGGTTCGTGATAAATTGCGAGGTTATCCTGATTATCAGTACCAATCTTTAGAAACATTGCGTGGTGTTTTATTAAAATGTGGATTTAAACATTAAAAATTAGATAATCTAATGGTTAAAATGGAATCCCCGCGTACCATTGAACTACGACAGGACAATTTGTGCAAAATAAAGGAGTAACATGAATCCGATAAAAGTATAATTTATTCAGACGAAACTTGGTTGATTTTTGATTGGGTTTTCGTTGAAATTAAATAAAAAATGGTTATTTAATTTCAATGAAAACCCAATCAAGCTGTCAAAGTACTCAAAGTGGATGCTAAAAAATTATTGTAACCTATAAAGTTAAATAAATTCACCGATCTGAAATCAGCCAACAACCTAAAATTTAAAGAACTGGACTGTTGCCAAGTGTATTTTTCGATTAACTAAACGGGCCCTTATTTTTGGTGGTACAACTCATGTACAGGGTGTCCCATTTTCGACACTTTTATGAGGTATCTCCGTAATTGTTAGTGCTATCAAAAAAGTATTATAGGTGTCATGTGCTCTTTTTGGGTCAAACCTAAAATGGTTAAATCAAAATTTGAAAATTTTTGCTCGCTTAAGAGATACGGGGAAAAATCAAAAAAGTGACAATTTCAAAATTTCCCTTTATTTTCTTAGTTAAAAGAGATAGAGAAAAAATGTTTTATACAAAAGTTTCTTTATAATTGCTCAATAATCTGCCGTTTTCAGAATAAGTATACAGGGTCAGATAAAAAAGTTATTGAACCTAACCTTATTTTTTTAAATGGAACACCCTGTATCTTTTAATCTAAGAAGATAGAATTTTAAATTTTCTTTTCAAACATATAACACACCATGGATGATATTGGTTTCCTAGGCGATTTATTTAAATTTTATTACTTTGAAACGAAATAAAAGATTAAGATTAAGGTAAAAAATAACGGGAGTCATCGCAAATGTTCGAAAGCTCCTCCGTTGTTTTCAATGCACTCTTGACATCTTTTTCAAACGGATTTTAAGCCATTCATGATGTGTAATGGTTTTATTTCTGCAAAGGCCTCATGAATTCTTTGATTAAGTTATTCTGGGGTTAAAATGACTTCTTTATAAATTTTATTTTTCAACACTCCTCACAAAGAAAAAAATCTGGAGGTGTTAGATCCGAAGATCGTGGTGGCCACCTTACAGGTCCATGTGTTCGGTATCTAAAGTGAGTATTTAAATACCCTCTTATTGAATTATGGGTACGGCCGTCATCTTGTAAAAAGTAAGTATCCATTAATTTATTTAAAGGAACATCGTCAAGGATATCGAAAAGGTTTGATTAGAGTATGTTTTGTTTTGAAACAAAAAACAACTTATATTTACCCCAAATCGACCTTGTTGGCGAACAGGTCGTACCATGTGGGGATTTGTCGAGTTCCAATGTATTTCATTATGTCGGTTATGAATACCGCAACTTGTAATTCGACATTCATCTGACCAAATTATTTTTTGGTGAAAAGAACGATCCTCGCTAGATTTATTTAAAAACCAGTGACAACATTCCAATCGTCTCACATCATCACCAGGATGCAAATATTGGGTAATTTTAACAACATAGGGAAAATATTTATTGGAGGTCAAAATTCTTTGCTCCTTAGATTTTGTAATTCGTTTCAGTTTCTACATTTCTGACGGACGTAGAATTTTGTTACTAAAATTACAAAGTGATTTTAGATAATAAAATTAGGATGTGTGCTTAAGACCACAAGGCAGAAGTGAAAACCTCACCAAGACGAGATTTTCTATAAACCTTTCACAATCTAACATCCGCAATCAAATTCAAGACGATAAAAGAATCGATCCATAAAAAGCAAATATACTATGCATTTGGTCATATTTTAGTATCTTGCTTTTTACCCCGACTGCATCATGAGCGTTGCATAGCCGAATCTGACGGCTCAGTCTTATTCAATACCCACTAAAAGTGCTACACGCGCATAAAGAAGTTTCACTTCATTTAAAGTTAAGCTACTACTATTAAAAGCAACAGGATATATTACCTGATTATTGACCTCGAAAAATCCTAACACCCTTATTTCTTCATTTTCCTTGTTTTCTTTATTATAAGTTTTTGATCTCGGCATCATTAAAGAGCCGTATGTTATTAAATTATGTTCCAGTCGTCGGAATATGTCCTTAAATGGTTGCCGTCTTTCCGGATAGCGAACAAAATATAAATTTTGCGCCATTTCTTCGTTTTTTCCATTTTCAATATAAACTGATATCATATCAAATTTTTCAAAATGTTGATAATTCATTTTCACCAACGAATATGTAAAAATAAA
This sequence comes from Polydrusus tereticollis, assembly GCA_963920685.1. Taxonomy (NCBI): domain Eukaryota; kingdom Metazoa; phylum Arthropoda; class Insecta; order Coleoptera; family Curculionidae; genus Polydrusus; species Polydrusus tereticollis. The sequence continues at coordinate 39,627,936 of OY987329.1, forward strand.
ATTGACGTTAAATGTTAATAACAACTAGAATGTCCACATAGTTGTTTCTCGGATATTAGCTTTTGTTTCATGACCTACTGTGGTTTAAAGTAATAAAGTTTAAATAAATCGCCTAGGAAACCAATATCATTCCTAGTGTGTTATATGTTGAAAAGAGAATTTAAAATGCAATTTTTTTAGAGTAAAATATACAGGGTGTTCCATTAAAAAACATGAAGTTAGGTCTGATAACTTTTTTACCTCACCCCGTATACTTATTCTGAAAATGGAAGATTATTCAACAATCACGATAAAGAAACTTTTGTATAAAACATTTTTCTGTATCTCTTTTAACTAAGAAAATATAGGGTAATTTTGAAATTGTCAATTTTTTGATTTTCCCCCGTATCTCTTAAGCGAGCGAAAATTTTCGAATTTTGATTTTACTATTTTAAGTTTGACCCAAAAAGAGCACATGACACCTATATTACTTTGTTGGTAGCACTAACAATTAAGGAGATATCCTATAAAAGTGTCGAAAATGGGACACCCTGTACAGTGTACAAGTAACAATCGATTAAAATCGCCGATTAACTAATCAATACTTATACCGTTAACGGCTAACGGCACAATCGGCCCTTATTAATGAGCTGCCTCTAATCGTTGTTTAGCGAACGGCACAATAGATCTTTCGAGATAATCATTGATTAACCTTTTAATAAATGTTTAGGCCAACGGTACAAACGGGCCTAAACAAAATTTGAGCCAACGCAACCTAAAATGAAAAGCGATATCGCGCAAGGACGTAGAATCGCGGACTTGCGGTTCAACGACAATCCACATAATATTACAACCAGAAAAACCTGAAAGTAACGCCGTTAATTACAAGCACATGGGTGAAACTAATATGGGGAACTTCGCAACAAGACAACCGTTACAAAACCTAGTGGGCCACCAGTCCACCAGAGGGCTCTTCGAACGGTCACTACCATGTGCTCCTTACCAAATCAGACTTGCATATTATTAATCTTTCGACTATCTCTCTCTCATAATATTAACCTATAAAAAGAGACAGACCTTGTTAAAAACGCAATATATATTACGCCAACTCACTCGAGGGCTTTATTATCCGTTTTTTGGATAAAATAAGAAGAAGAGAAGTTCTGTCAATCTTGTAAAATGTGAACCCCCGAACGAATTGTTGGTAAGAACTTGATTTTTTTTTTAATTTTTATATCATAATTACCGTTTTAATGCTTTACAGACCGTTTTACGAGTTTTGAAGAATTTTAGGATTGTTAGGCGACCTTATATCACAGGTATGTAACCTAAATGTAAAATTTACGCCTTGAAGGTTAGGTTTGCTGAATTTTCAAATTCAAATTGGATCTTTTCTAATATTTTTAGCATACTCTTCAAAAAGGTCTACCAACTATAGTTTATAGAAGAGGTACATATATCCACAGCCCAGGCGAATGCAAATAGAACTGTATGATAAGTCATGCCAAAGGAGTTTTAATGTTCAGCCTCGTGTAAGTTTTTCATTTTGTTTTTTGCCATTTAATACTTTAAGTGTTGTATTTAAGTGTATGCTCCTTATTTGCCTCTATCATTATCTATGATGACCTGTGTGGCCCATTCAATAACCAAAATCAAATTTTACTGTAAATATCCCGGTTGCAAGAGTGCATTTAGATCTTCATCTGACCCTAATTGTGTCAATAACCATTTTTCTATACATTTCCCCTTACTGATGTTGAAAGACCTTAGTCTGTGTGTGGAAGAATAAATGTGATATTAATCCTGACATCGAGTGCAAAAACTTCAGGATTTGTGAAAATCATTTCAATGATTGTCAATTTAAGAACTCAGTTTAAAAAAGGCTTAATTGGAAGGCTGTTCTCAAACTGTCCCTGAGCTTTTACCACCTGATGTTTTAGGATCACTTCCACATTTTCTGTAGAACTATGGTAGTCAATTTTTTTTACTGGCAGTCCAAAACATTCTGTTTGGTCCTCTAAATGTATCCATTCTACTTTTGACACATGTACACATTCCACTTTATATTTTATCGAATTTTTTTTCACTGCTTTCAGTTTCCCAGTACTTAATTAAAAAATTATGTTTTGTTCAGTCTGTTAGTCATTTTGGTACTAATCATTAACATTTTTTTCTGTTGCATGGACACTTTATCAAGCCCAAATCCTGCGACAATTTAACTCTGGCTGCAACATTTGACCTACACCTGGCTAAGACATCTTGCACTGGCTACGAGATTTTACACCTGACCAAGACATTTTTCACTTGGATGGACACTTTCAAGTAGGTACCTGGACCGTTATGTTTTTTTTTATGTCAATTTTTTTAAATTTATTTTCTGTAATAAAGAGTTATTGACTGGAAGAAGGAAAATATATTTAGTGCCAGTACTTTTGGCACTGGTTAACTCATGTCACAATAATTTTTCATTCGTTTTTATTATTTTCCTTCTACCAGGGGCTTTAACTGTTTACATCTTTACCACTTGACTGAGCTAAGTTTAAGGGAAAAGCAAGGGAGGAAGCAAGATTCTTATGTAAATGGGTCAAAACTGAAGTAACTTACTGAATTTACTTGAACTAAGAAAGTGTGCAAAACATAAACAGCGAATTGCTATTTTGTATTAATAGTCAGTAGAGTAACTAGAAGACCTGGGTTTGATATGAAGCAATCATTTTTTTTGGGACAACGCCCAAATGTCAAGAATTCACCTATTTGCCTCGAGCAAACCCTGGTTCATTAAACACTTGGAACCATTTTAGTCACGTCGCTGTTATTAGTTACATTTTTGGTTTATTTTTTACAGAACATTTTTTATTTGTACCTATAAAGTATTTCTATTGTTTCGATACCAATTTTTGTCAGAATTTGTTCACATTATGTTTTATGGTAAAGTTTAAATAAATTTTGAATTTTTCTTCATAAGCTTTGTTTGTTATTTACATCGGCATTCATAAATAACAACAATATTTGGTTTTTAATGACATTTATTGACTTTTTGGTATAATTTGATATAAAATACATACATTCATTAAATTCTGAAATTTAGTGAATACATGGTATTTTAGGGTGAATTAACTCAAAAAGCGATAAAACGTCTTTAATAATCTCAAATATTGTTTAAATAGTAAACCAGTAATTTGAAAACGAGTTATTTAAACTACCCGCCATCCGCAATAAATTTCCTACCGTAGCGCTCGGGGTGGACTGGTGGCCAACTTGAATCTTTGTTTCTCTGGTTTTCTACGTAGTTCGCATTTCTAACCTCTTATCTGTTTTGTGATTACAAGAGATATCGATACAGAATAGAAGTAGACGCCTATCTAGCTAAGTTAAAGAAACAACCTTGCAGGGAGAGAGCAGGTTAGGTATAAGTTACATTGTGTGGTAGTTACATATCGGGTGATGCATGGCTAGCTGAACATAGGAAATCCCATGTTAATTTTGAGGTGGCTAAGTATTGGCTCTTTGAACATTTTAGAGAACAATTGTATTATAATTTTTTGAAGATGCCGATATAGTAAACCCATGTGCTTAGTTTGAATAAATTTTAATAAGCCAATCCTAACTTATTCAATTAAATGTGATGGCAAAATTACGAAATTTTAATAGTTTAGGTATTACAGAAAACACGAGCAAATAATTTCTATGACGCTATTGTCAAAAATTTACGTAAAGCTAGGCATAACGACTAAAGATTATTTCACATTAAAAACACATTTTTGTTTCACCCATCCGGCAATCACACATCAAAGATAAAATGGACCATTATGTTTTTCTAACTAAGCCTTTAATTTAACATAACATTCTTAAGACTGCAGATTTTCACAAAAACATTAATTAATTAAATGTTTAAACAAACCTCCATTAACAGCTAAACAATATCCTAACCGATCATAAAATTTATTTTTGACATTACTGAGTTGATATTGAGAAATTCTGCCACATTCTAACGAAATACAGTTTTTAAGCTCGTCTAGATTTTCAAATTTTACATCTTTATAAATAAAATTTTTTACAGAAAGAAGTCGTTTGGCGAAAGGTCAGGAGACCAGGCTGGCCAAAGGATTAGATACCATTTCCGTTAAAATATTCTGCAAGTATTCCCTAACTATGAGAGAATTATGGGCAGGATAACCATCCAACTGGTACCAGATTTCCTGATTATCGCGTACAATTTCTTTTAGTGCAGGTTTAATTCGATTTTGTGGTAAGTCCAAATATGTTACTGCTGTAAGGTTGCCTTCCATAAAAAATTCTTTTATTCTTTGCTCTTTCATTTACCTCAAAACAGAATACCATTCTCCGTTCTTCATTACCTTGCCGTAGCTCTTGATGTTTTTTACACTTCTCAGGAAAATATTTATATTTTTTTAATGTGCGCAACACTGTGATGATGTCCCACGGCTTGGTCAAGAATCCTCGTGCTAATCTTCCTATTTTCCTCCACGTGCAGTGAAATATCAAGATCTCTATTATCCCTGTTTAAAGAACAATTATTTTTATTAATTTTCACAGTTTCATTTTGTCCGCGAAGTCTGTAGCAACATTGGCAACACTGTTTGGTTAGGCTTCTAAATTAAAATGCATCAGCATTTCGCCGATTTTATTATTTTTGTAGATTTATCACTCCGTCGTACCTTTTCGTGGTAAAAAGAAACGAGCGTTCACAAATTATTGATTAGTTGGGCCAGTCGATTATGGAACCATAAGGGGTGGTCGGATGACGCGAGCCCGTCGCATTTTTGCACATAAATCTTTTGTCAGTAGTGGAACCACAGCTTTTGAACGCACCTCCACGTTTTTCTTTTGCTCTGCATTTTAAGTTTAATTGATCTCTAGTTTCTCTGTTTAACAACAGGTTAAACAGACCCCGGTGATAGTATTTGAATGCTATCATCCAGTTAAATTTGTGCAAGAATTTAAAGTTGTTTAGTTAGTTTATCAACACGATAAACCCCCAGGGTTTTATTTACAAAGTGTAAAAAATCCTTTGTGCAGTGAAAACACACACACACTGTTGAATTGTGGGCAGGGAAAGACAGTAAAAGGAGAGTTGTTGTGTCAGGGAACAAAGTGTTAAACAAAAAAATAAGTTTAGTTTTGTGGTACCCAGTAGTTGCTGTAACTTTGTAAGTACGTTTTTAATCCAAGTTTGATGAACACTTATGCACTGTTGTCAGATTTATTGCGTCTTTAATAACTTTCATGTAATGAACCTTTTTACTCCGCGTAGTATTTTGACTATTTGACTTATTAATAATTGTGAGACTTTGTCGGGTATTAAGAATAATAACAAACTGTCACGTTACATCCGTCTTTCATAACTGTTTTTAAAATAATGATAATATTGTGACCTTTTAGTTTAGTTAGTTTTAGTTTAATCTCATTTCCAGGTTTTTATTAGTTACCTACTATACTATAAAAAATAAATGAATAGGTATTGCAACTTGCACGTTGCCAAAGTTGCTGTTGTTAAAGATTCAATGTAATGTAGATAACGAATTTAAGATTTTTTCTTAATAACTTATTTCAGTTCTTTAAGAAATCGTAGACAGATTTTTTATAGATACTTATTCAGTTTAAAGGTGGCGGTTCGGGCCGCGACAGAGACAGGAGACTGAGACTAGAGACAGAGACGGGAGACTGAGACAAATGTCTCCGTCTCCAGTGGTCCACTCTGTACCGAGACCAAGACTTAAGAAAGCGAGTACAGCGACCTATGTTCAATCAGTATTGTAAATATAGTCTTTAGAATCACTATTGTTCTGGAGGAAAGTGCAAATGGAAAATCATACAGTTATTGAGTTATTATTGGAAGAAGAAGATGATGACTTGCTATTGTATTATTACTATAAAAGCAAACGAAGAATGCCTACCAATAACCTATATGCTACTAGAGGCCAAGAAGGATCGTTTTCACTTTTGATAAAGAACCATTTATTGTTTGAAGAAAATATGTTCAGGATGTACTTTCGGCTGAATAAAATGCAATTTGATTACGTATTGAATTTATTGCAAAGTACAATGGCAAAAAAAGGAAGAATAACTTTAAAGGAAAAATTAGCATTAACCTTAAGGTAAGTTATAGGTTAGTATCTTACAATATTGCAATATTATAGAAATCGCTGAGATGTAGATGGTAAATTATTGAAATCGTTTTGAAATTGTCCGCTAGAAAAATCCTGGAATTGTCTAGGTGTTAATAAATTATTCTGAAATTGGTCATCCAAAACGTTGTGAAATTGTCCGCTCGAAATATCCTGAAATTGCCGAGGTATTGGTGATAAATCGTTCTGGGATTGGTGTTCTGAGATGGGAGATGCGACACTGATTGGAGAATATGGAGTTGTGTTCGATAAAGAACTTGAATAATAAGGACGTGCATTTTCTCTATCGATGTCTATAATCTCATACTTGGAAATTATCTGAAATATTTCACTCTTGGCCATTGATCTTGAGCGTGCGCTCAATTTCCTAAGAGACCATTCAATATTTTTTGAAAATGATGATATCTCATCAATAGGCACTTGAAAGCTATTTTGGCCAGATGTCATTGCTTGCAGACGAAGTTGTCTATTTTCATCTCTTCCCTTAATAACTTCAAAAACTCATCATCAGTTTTTTTTCTCTTGGGAGTGTTTTTCGTTTTTTTGTCAGGATTTGTGTTTACTGGGGAAGATCTTTCTTACGTAGAGCTCTCCTCCCTTGAATGGGTGTTCTCAACACGTACGAATAAGATCTCCAGAACATAGTGGATCCTTGTATTTTAATTATAAGGAATTCTATTCGATAGTTCTCCTGGCTTTATTAGATTAGTAGATCACAACTACAAGTTTATTGCAGTCGACGTTGGGTCTTATGGCAAAGAAGGAGATAGTGGAATATTTTAAAAGTCACAAATGGGGAAAAAAATCATGAAGAATGAATTTAATTTTCCTGAACAGAAAAATCTTCCTGGAACGAATACAAACCCACCACATTTTTTAGTTGGAGACGAAGCTTTTAGTCTTGATATGTTTATGATGAAGCCATACGCTAGAAAAGTAGCCAAAAATGATTTACGGAAAGAAATATTTAACTACCGCCTTTGTCGTGCAAGAAGAGTATCGGAAAACGCGTTTGGTTTACTATGTCAAATATTCAGAGTGTTTTACACGCCTATAGGAATAGTACCAGCAAAATGTACTGACATGATCCTAGTTGCCTGTTGCCTGCATAACCTTTTACGGGAAGGATTTTTAGAACCCGCTCAAACGCCCTCACATCAATGGAACCAAGAAGAAAATTTACCCCAGAACTTTATTTCATTACTCGGAAGAGGGGGCTTTTCAAATAGTAATGGAGTAGCTGTCAGAGCAAAATTAATCGATTATTTTATGACACAGCAAGGAGCCGTGGACTGGCAAGAACAACGTGTCACACGATTTAATTAGAACTGTAATTAAAATTACGCCTATGAAGTTCCACTTCTATTTCATAGCATAATTCAAAATAAATGTACATTTTAAAAATTACTCACCGCTTTTACTTAAACCTTTAGCTATGCTTTTCCAAATATTATCCTTTATATTTTTATCTCTGTATGAATCAAGTTGAGAATTAAATAGTGCAGGATGTTGTCTGATCATTTCAATCAATTTGTCAGTATCTTCATCAGGAAACAACGTCATTTTTCACAATTTTCCACGTGCTTCTCGAGCGAGACGAAAGACACTACTGGTCCAGGGCAGAGACTGTCTTGCGGTCTTCTGTCTCGCGTCGCGGTTGCCTGTCTCGGTCTCGCTGGCGAACTGGTACGCATATGGTGCCGTAGAGTCAAGTAAGAGTCTCGGTCTCCCGCCTCTGTATCTGGTCTCGGTCTCCTGTCTCTGTCGCGGCCCGAACCGCCACCTTACGAGTTTTTAATTTAGGTTTTTTTACAAGGATATTTATACCTGCAATATTTTTTTGTACGAATGTATACATAAACCATTTTTTATTATTTAAATATATTATGTATAAAGTGAATTCGTGCTTTCTGTCTCAAGCCAGCTGTTACTTTTTAGGGCGTCCAAAAGTGTTTTACTAGCCCCTATGTACGCAGTACATTGGTGGTCGGGAATGTTATTCCTCGACTACACTATGTCGACATGCAGTATCTGAAGCGTATGATCGAAGAATCCCTTTTTTCAGCTCTATTGACATTCTGAGTTGAGCATTTATAGTTATTTATAACAGTGCCTTTGGACTCAAATTAATTAATGATAAGTTTAATTTATGAAATGAAAGGGTTATCAGGGAACTGAACTGAAAAATATCAGACACTGCTCTTAAACTATTTTCTGTATAATACCACATAATCATAGTTACTTTTCCCTTAGTAGAATAACTCATATTTAGCTATAATAAGCGCCTTCAATAAAAATGTTGTCACTGACGCTACTTTTTCGATTTGTCAATGCCAAACAATAATTTGCTGGTGTTTGCTGTATTACTTAAACTATGAAAATTTCGCAATTTCACCATCACATTTAATTGAATAAGTTAGGATTGGCCTATAAAAATTTATTCCCTCTTGGCACATGTTTTTCTTATGTCCGCCTCTTCAAAAAATTATAATACAATTGGTTCGGGTAAAGTGCTATTTTTTCGTGATAGGATTGAAGTTCGATATAATTTGGATACTTGTGGATTTTTCTTGATAAAAAAACGATTTATTTATACTAATTTAACAAAACAACATTATAATATTAAATAACGATTTGAATGAAAGTAATTCTTGTCTTTCTGTTTTACCCTCGATTGTTCTTGTTATTTTCTTGACTTCTGTCAACCCCATTGCTACTTCGATCCAAACTTCTTCTAGTGGCGTGTATCCTTGGTTGCCTTATTATATCTGTCTTTACTGAACACAATTTTTCTCTAAAATGTACCAAGGAGCCAATATTTAGCCACCTCAAAATTTACATGGGATTTCCCATGTTCAACTAAGCCATGCATCACCCGGTATACCATTTTTTTGAAATAATTTCTAGAATAATTGAAATTCGTTCCATTTAAGAAAAAAATTGTTTTGCTATGCTATTTTGGCCAATCGTGTACATTTTATTTTTATTTTTTGTTACAGAATTTATAAGACAATAAGATTTTGTGTTAAATATTTTGTTAGCACCCTTACTTTAGCAAATAAGTGATCGGCCTCTCAGGTTTTTATTCGCCAAAAGAGGATCGAGCGCTTTCTTGCGGGCGTAAGTAAACTGTCCTCTTGTAGAACCCTATTTGTATGATTTAAAATATTAACAGTTGTATCTATTTTATAATATTCATATATAAGTATATACTTAGAAATGTCTTTTGCATTAAAAAGTAATATTCATATATTTAACGTCAGAAATAGGAATCATTTTAGACTGCTTTTCAGTAGACTTGATTGCGGTTAGGTTTAAAGAACTACCTCATTATGTAAAGCAGATTGATGGTCTTAAAAATTTTAAAAGATCTCTTCGACTTTATTTGGTCAACAAATGTTTTTACTCCCTCTAAGACTTTTTTAATGGAAGTTGAATAGGGAAAATTTTTATTAAAGTCTGTCTGATTTAAATTTATTATTTATAGGATATATGTTTCGTGACGTTCTCCGTACAAAGTGTCGTTTCGAAATAAAATGTATTTTATTTATCATTTTTATACGTACCAGCGACCCTGTATTTTATTTCCAAGACACTATAGTTATACTAAATAAGAACCTATATTAATTTGATTGTTCAAAATACCCTGAAACAGTAATATAGACACAGTTTATGTTTTCAGAACCTGGAAAAACTATCTATATATAATAATATATAACACAAGTTGCTTAGGTTTTTTATATTGCGATCATCCTTCGTTTATTTTTTGTCAAGATTCTTAGTAAAGGCTAGCAAAAATCCTAAAAATGATGTATTTAAATCATCGGTGAAAGCCATATTCCGCGTCAAGTTAGAGTTATTTTATAGCACTATTTAGCATATTATCTTCCGTACTAGTGAAGCTTTGCCCCATTTTAAACGTACCTTCGGTGAAAAAGCACTGCATTTTCTCGTAACCATAATAGTTTTTGTACTTAAAACATACTGGGAACATAAAGTTATTTATCTTGCATAATATTTATGCAGAGAAACTGGGAAAAATATTGTTTCATATCCATTTCAGTAACATACCATACTTCCTGAAAAACACATAGCATGCACAAGCACAGCAACAAATTAAGTATGCTAACAAAGAAGATATTTTCTAGTAAACACAATCGTATATACGTATACCTGTTGGTTTTACGGATTTTTACTAACTTTAAAATATTTTATTACAAAATTGACCGAAAACCGCCATATCTGTGTGAGTCGGTGAAATCATACTCTGCACGCTGGTCACTTTGGGTTTGATGATGATCAATTTTTCTGGGATTTCTGAAACATAGCGTACAACTCCATATATGTTTTTTTTTACCAGTCTGTCTTTTTTACGTTGTTTTTTTTCCCACCGTGCCCCTTTTCTCACTTTGCTGATTTTCTAGTAACTCTGGATTTTTTCGGCCATATCAAGTTTATCCCTTGGGTTTTCAGTCTGGATTTTTTTCGGGGCCACCTGTGAGGCGTGTGAGGCCTATTTGAGGGCCATCAGCATTACTAGCAGTCAACAAGGGGCCACTTCCAGGGGGATGCCGCTAATAAGAATCTACATTTATATTTAACTGCAAGTATCCACTTGATTTTGATTTTTTTGTATTGGATACAGCAAATGTAATTTTTTGCGGTACCTAGAATTAAGTAATTCTCTTTTTAAAGTTGAAAAATAGTCCATAATTTCAGTGGAGTCAATGTAATATGAATAAAACAATGCAGTATTCCTCCACAGTTGTAATAAAAATTGTAAGTTCCCGACATGTTTCGAGTACTTAAGTACTCATCTTCAGGGGATACCAACATCGGGTTTAACATAAAAGTAAGTTGTCTCAAATTAATGAGTATAACTCAAAGGTTGAAGACTTAGTGCATGAAATGGTTGTATGTATTTAAATAGAGGTGAAGTTTAGATTAAGTTTTAAAATTTAGAATAGTAGAAGACATTTTAGAGAAGATTATAAGTTTATTATAACATCTGGAGGAGAAAAGTTTTCTTTTTTTTTTTTTTTTTTTTTTTTATGATAAGGCACAGCACTACAGGATAAACCCTTTATGGCGCTCTAGGAGCGGTGCGTGTGCGTAGGAAACGATTCACGTTGGTCTTGAATCTTTGGAGACTATACTCGTTGGGGAAGACGATCTCAGGGAGGTCGTTCCAGAGTGATGACGTTCTCCAGATAAAAGAATTTTGAAACAGTGTCGTTCGAGGGACACTAAGCTGAACCACGTACTGGTGGTCTGCAGTGGCTCGTCGTGTATTTCTACCATGCACCGCTCTGGGTGGTATTAAGCGGGCAACCTCAGTTGAACACTTGCCATGAAAATATTTGTAAAATAGACTCAAGTCGCCAACCTGCCTTCGATGTTCAAGGCTTTCCAGGTTGTTTGTCAGACTATGGTCACCGATCAAGCGAATGGCTCTTCTTTGAATGGAATCTAGCAATCTCAGGGTATGTTTAGGAGCAGAGCCCCAAATATGCGAACAGTACTCCAGTGATGGTCGAATTTGGGCTTTATAGAGCATCAAAAGTTGTTGGGGTGTATAGAGGTTCTTTGTTCGGAAAAGTACTCCAAGCTTTTGCGAGGCTGCCTTAGCAATGGCCGCAACGTGGCCATGCCAAGACATATGACTATCCAGATTAACGCCCAATAAATGAATTGATGAAGCCAAGGGAATTGAGTGTCCCGCCATAACTATATCCGGTTCTTCAACATTAACTTTTTTAGAAAAAACTGCCGCCTGGGTCTTTTTAGCGTTAAATTCTACTTGGCTACTGTCACCCCAAGACAAAATTTCTTCCAGGTCTTTGTTGAGATGTGAGACCTCTTGCTGCCTATAGAGATGTGCATTAGCAGCCGATGTCCGAGCATCCAAAGTAAAAGTTGAAACAAGTGTGCTGTCATCAGCGAAGCTATATATAGGATTTTTAGTTTTTTCCAAAAGATCGTTAATGTATAGTAAGAAAAGGGTGGGCGACAATATAGAACCTTGAGGGACTCCGGCGTTGATGTTAAATGTGTCTGAAAGAAATCCGTCCATCGCCACTCGCAGAGAACGGTCTTTAAGAAGGCTCGACAGCCATGAACAAAATTGAACCGGCATTCCGTATGCTCTCACTTTAGTTAGGAGCCCCTCATGCCATACTCGGTCAAAAGCCTTGGAAATATCCAGTGCTACCGCCCGGGACTCCCCATGGTGTTCTATTGCGTTGTTCCAAACATGAGTAACATAAGCGAGAAGGTCTCCTGTTGATCTAGACTTACGGAATCCATACTGGCGGTCACTAATAATGTTGAAGCCTTCCAGGTATTTTAGTAATTTTTCGTTGATAGCCTTCTCCATAACTTTTGATATAACCGAGAGCAATGCGACTGGACGATAGTTGTTTGGCAAGGTCTTCTTGCCTTTTTTGGGTATGGGCTGGACTCTCGCAGTTTTCCAGCAAGAAGGAAATATTCCTTTTTTGTAGGATAAGTTAAAAAGCCTACAAAATACCGGTGTCAGTTCGTCAGCGCATTTCTTAATTACAATGACTGGAATATCGTCAGGACCAGAAGCCTTTTTAGTGTCGAGACTCCTCAAGATTCGCTTAACATGGCGGTGGCGAAAGACAATCTCGGGCATTCTCGATTCTACAGGGGTAATGTTCGGTGGAGTACTTCCCTGAAAATTTACCGTTGAATGTGAAGAGAATAGTTCCGCCAGTAAGTTTGCTTTTTCCTGTGCTTTGGTCGCAATGGTGCCATTAGAACGTGTTAGAGGTGGAATGGTTGACTTGGTAAAGTTCTGACTGACGGCCTTAGCTACCGACCAAAATGATTTTGAGCCGCTAGGACATTCAAGAAGTTTGTCTCTGATCCTCTGGTTGTGTGCTTCTTTGCTTTGGTTTATCGTTTGCTTGCATTGGTTTCGAGCGTTAACAAAGATGGTACGATTTTCGGCGGTAGGATTTTTACGCCATTGTCGGTAGAAATAATTTTTTGATTTAACAGCTCGTTCGCAATTTTTGGTAAACCAAGGCTTGCCGTTAGAAGGGCACTTTTTTGAGAAAGGGATGAAGGCTTCCATACCAGTAAGGATAACCTCCGATATTTCTGTTGCACAGATGGATGGATCATCAGAGGTAAAACAAACGTCCCGCCAAGGAAAGGTTCGAAAATGGTCCCTTAGGTCCTCCCACTTAGCTGATGTATAATGCCATATCTTGCGTGGTTTAGGAGGCTGTTCAGCACTAATTGGTAGTTTGTTCAGTGCCGAAATAAGGTTGTGGTCAGACGTTCCTAACGGCGGCTTCACGGTGAGAGTGTACAAGTCGGGGTTTGAAGTTAAGAAAAGATCCAACAAACTAGCAAAATCACCATCTCGGTCTGGAATCCGAGTTGGTTCACTCACCAGCTGGGTGAGGCCAGAGCTGATGGCAAAGGATTCGGCTTCACGACCTTGTTCGTCAGTCATGTTTGAGTATTTGAGCCAGTTGACATTATGAATGTTGAAGTCGCCAAGGATGACAACTTCGGAATTGGGATGGTGGGTTTGCAAAAAGTCGATAGTATTAGCAAGAGTGGAGAACAAGTCTCTATAATGGGTATCGCTTGGCGGCCGGTAAAGGCAGCAGATGAATTTAGTAATTCTCTGCGTTGATATTTTAAACCACATTACATCAAAGTCGTTAGGCTCGAGTGTCTCCTCTCGTTGACAAGAAATATCACTCCGGACAAAGAGACAAAGGCCAGAATTCCGCCTAAATCGGTGATGAAAGTCGTACCCAGGATATAAATAACTGACCGTACTAATCGATGATCTGACTTTGGTTTCGGTTAGTGCAAGTACATGAGGTTTGGTAGATTGTAGATGTTGATGGACTGCATTGATGTTGGAGTTCAGTCCTCTTATATTGCAGAAGTCAATTTGGAAGTTGCTAATCTCGGGTCTTTTAACAACTCCAGTTTTCACACCATTTCCATTTAGAATATTGTTCGAAGGACCCGCATGGCTACTGGACATGGTGGATGATTGGATAATCTCGCTTGATAAGGCGCCAGGACCCGCCCCCACTCGGAGATCCGATCGGGGGGCGTTTTTAACTCCGGAATTTATTGATCTTGGAACCATCATCACAGCATTTTTGGTATATTTCCCACCCTGGAAACCGGAGACATCGGCACAGTGACGAAACGTTAGCTCAAAGAGCAACTTCACGCCACCTAAGCCGATGCGATGGTATTTCACCGGGCGATGTCGGGTGAGCCAACATCTACCATCTACAATCTACTACTTTTATTTTAATTAGAGCTGTTAAAACTTAATTCTTATTTATTGAAAGAGGGGATTAAAAGAAATAAGAAGAAAGTATCACTATATATATATATAGCTAACCAGATAGCTCGTTGATAATATAATATTGATAATATATGATAAATAACAAAATTATAGGAAAATGGATTTAGAAACGGTAAAGAAAACACGGACTGTTGCAAAAGCCGTTATAACGCGAGTTCAAACATGGATTGAATAAAGTTTGAATGATAAAAAAGGAGTAGTACAAGCTTCCGTCAGGGAAGAACTATTAAAATAAGCATTTCAAAACTATACAGAGGCGCAAGATAAGATCGAGGAATTAAACCCCGACGACGACGATCGTACTAATATTGAAAATAAATACTGTGCTCTAATAATTGAAATTAAGAACTTGAGGTCTACTAGTGTTGCAAACTCAGTATGTAGCGTGCAAAGTGTGCCGTCGGTACACATCACATCGGGAATTAAATTACCAGACTTGAAAATTTCACCCTTTGATGAAAACGTAGCCGATTGGAGAGGTTATGCAGAATTGTTCACGGCATTAATTTTAAATAATACAAGTTGGACAAATATTCAGAGATGAATTTATCTAAAAACAACTTTAAAGGGAGAAGCGCTCAAGCTGGTCGATTCGCTGGAAATTATAGGTTAAAACTTTGAAATTACGTTTAATATTTAAAAAAAAGGGATGCAAACATAACCTGTGTCATAAATAGGTATTCAAATAATATTTTAGATACCCCCCAGCTTGCAAAACCGAATGCGGGAGATTTAAGGGAGTTTATTGCAAATCAAAGAAAAACAATTGAGTCAATAAAAAAATTAAGCTTGTCAAACACAGACATCTGGGAAAATTTACTGGTATTTATTTTGGAAAATAAATTAGATTTCGCGACAAAAAGAGCATTTGAGCTGGATCGCGATCTAGATGAATTGCCGTCGGTAAACGATTTCTTTGAATTTCTGGAGCGAAGATGCATAGTCTTCGAAAATTTATCTAGTACAAATTTGCAGTCAAGCACTACCTCACAAGCAAGGGGTGCTAGAAATGATAGAGTTGTGTTATTCACGGGTAAACAACAAAATAATAAGTCTTTTGACATTTGTGGTGCGACGGCAGGTCACAAACTATACGCATGCGATACATTCTTGCAACTTTCGGTCCAGGAACGAAATAAAATTGTGCAGCAAAAAAGATTATGTTTTAATTGTTTTGGGAGACATAGTATGGCGCAGTGTACGTCAATTTATACATGCAGAACTTGCGGAAGTAAATATAGTTCTTTGTTGCATCAGAGCGGAGCCTTCGACTCAAATGGTGGGCGACAACAGTCAAATAATGCAAATTATAACGCAAATAGGGGAGGTGCCAGTCAGTATGCACAAAACAGACCGATAAACAATTCGAGAAATGTATCAAATAGGCAGATAAACAATGCAAACAATAGGCCTACTATAACAGTAGAAACCCAAGTACAGAATCAACAGTCGAATTCTAATGCTACAAGATGGGGTGAACGCAGCTGTTTGCAGCCAGAGCAAGCCGTTTCTTTGTTGGCAGTGTCTTCAAGACAATCAAATGTATTATTGGCAACTACTCAAGTAAAAGTACTTAATAAATATGGGGAAATGATTTCTGTAAAAGCTTTGTTAGATAGCGCGAGCCAAAGTTCATTCATAACGCAGTCACTGATAAACCAATTAAAATGTAAAGCGTATAAGCACGAGCTAAATATTTCTAGTATGTCACAAAGAAATAAATAATTTAACAGATGTAACCGTACACTCCAAAACACAAAATAAAAATTATACCTTGTCTCGTATAATATTGGATAATATAACACATACGTTGTCGCAGGTACGGATAAATATAAACAGTTTAAAAATACCAAATAGTATACAGGGTGAACTTCCAGACCCAACATTTTATGAGCCTTCTAGTATAGATCTTTTATTGAGAGCGAGTTTTTATTATGCAAATTTGGAGAAAGGATATTACAGGGTAGGTAAGCAATTGCCGAGTTTTTTAAGCACCGAATTCGGGTAGATTATCGCAGGTGATGTACCTTCTTTCTGTACTAAACCAGTGCAAAATCAACAAGACTGTTCACAGAATGAAGTTTCGTTTGTTTTACAAACACAAGAAATTGATAATAGGTTAACAAAGTTTTGGGAGATTGAACAAATCGCGTCAACACAGGTAATGTCAGCTGACGACAAGTTAGCGGAAAAAATATTTTGTGATACTACAAAAATTCTGGAGGACGGAGCATATCAGGTGGATATGCCATTTAAGCAGCCGCAAGAACATAAGTACTTGGGAAATTCATATGCAATGGCAGAAAAACGTTTTCTGTCACTTGAAAGGAGATTTAAGAGTAACCCGGAATTATTTTCGGAATAAAAGAAATTTATTGATGAGCATGTTGACCAAGGTCATGCAAGCTATGTTCCGTTTGCTTTGACGAACGCGAATAATGAAAATATATATTTTATATTCGGGATATTCTTTGAATGACGTCATTCTAAAAGGATATCAGGTACAGCCTGAGCTTTTCGATATTTTGTGCCTGTTCAGGTATTTTTAATTCGTATTGATTTCAGACAATAAAAAAATACTGAAAATCGAAATTCAAGGATTTGCGAACGCAAGCACATTGGCGTACGGCGCCTGTGTGTATATTCGAGTTTTATTCGCGGATAATTCGGTGACTAGTAATTTGATCGCTTCAAAATCGAAGGTACCACCAATTAAAACAATTACCTACATTACCAAGATTGGAACTCTGTGCCTTGGTAATTTTAGTAATTTTAGTGCAAACAAACAAAATGCATGTTAAGATATGTAAAATCAGCAAATAATCCCTCGGACATTTTGTCACGGGGAAACTTTTCAGCCGAAATCATTAATTCAGGAAATTGGTTTCATGAACCTTAATTTTTGTTGAACTCGGACGTGGATTTGCACTCGCTCGACAGTCAAATAAATTTAAAAAATATTTCAGAACAAAGGAAAATAGTGCTCGTTGCCTTTCAGGGACCAGAGGCGTGCGATTTTTGGTTATAATATTTCGCAAACTTTTCGAATTTTGGACGTTTAATACGATCAGTAACATTTATATTCCGGTTTATATATAACGTTAAAAATAAATATGATAAAAAACAGTCAAATCTTGAGGTCAATGATATTGACAGAGCAAAAAAATTTGTTGTAAAAAATCTGCAGGAAAAATATTTTACCAAGGAAATTTCAAAATTAAAGCAAGATAAAATAATTTCTAGTAGCCAGTTAAAAGGATTTAAATTTTTTTTGGATTTAGATCAACTGGTACGAGTAGGAGGTAGGCTGGAAAATGCAAATATTTCTTTTAATCAGAAGCATTCGTATTTGTTGCTTTCTCATAATGAAGTAGTAAAAATAATGTTAAAATATGAACATACGCGATTAGGACACGCTGGTGTGTAAACAGTGTTGTCAAATCTTAGATTACGGTACTGGCCTCTGAACGGTTTACGAGAAACTAAAGCGGTTATACGAAATTGTGTCACGTGCGCATAGAGTTCAGAGTGCACGACTCTTTGAAAAAGTAGGCATCGACTACGGTGGCCCATTTTTGATTAAATCATCACGAGTACGGAAAGCGCCCACGATAAAAGTGTATATCGCAATTTTTGTATGCATGACAACTAAAGCAATGCATATCGAGTTAGTGACTAGTTTGTCAACTGAAGTGTTTATTATGACATTGAAACGTTTTATTTCACGAAGAGGTAACCCGATCATCATCTATAGCGATAATGGTACAAAGTTTCAAGGGAGAGCTAATCAGTTGCGAGACTTATACAAACTTCTAAGAAATTCACAAAATTGTGAGCCTTTCCTTGACGGTCTTCTAAAAAACGAAATCCAATGGAAATTTATTCCTCCTAGGTAATGCGGTAAAAAGCGCAAAACATCGTATGACCAGATTAATGGGAAATTAAAAATTTACATTCGGGGAATTTTGTATTATCCTAACACAAATAGCAAGCAATTTTGAATTCATTGCGTCCGTTGACAAACGATCCATCTGACGTCAGCTGCTTAACGCCAGGGCATTTTTTAATCGGAAAAAGTTTAACTGCATATCCTGAGAAGGATTTAAGCGATGTCCCTAAAAATAGGCTAAAGTTTTGGCAACAATGTATAAAGATACAACAAGATTTTTAGAGACGATGGTCTGTGGATTATCTCAATCGACTTCAAAATTGCCCAAAATGGCTAAAAAATACAAAAAATAACAGTCCGAACGACATAGTCTTATTGAGAGAAGATAACGTTCCGCCCTTACAGTGGCCGTTGGCACGCGTACTGGAAGTTTATCCAGGAGGATGGTTAAGTTAGGGTGTTGAGCTTAAAGGCAGCGACAAGTGTGTTTACTCATCAATACTCAATTGGTCACCAAGGTGTCGCCTCTACTATTATGACGACATAAACATAAATATAAACCTTACCCGAAACTAATGTTTAGGTAAAATTAGAGTGAGTTATTACAGCGGTAATAATTTCATTTTCTTTCTTAGAGTTTAAAATTTCGTCATTTCATTTCTTTTTTAAGTTTAAAGTTTTTTAAGCAAGCGTTCAATCTCTTTTTCGGTTTGGTAACTTGCGACAAAAGTTACTGGGGCTGTGGCTGAGTCCCTGGGGCAACTCTAAAAATGTAAATGTGTGTAAACTAAAGAGTGTGGACTACCCTGGCAGTAACGCACTGTCCTTCGGCGCCAGATCCACCCGGACTGGCCCCACTTTTGCCTTGCAGGTCATCTCACACCGTTTACTTCTTCCTATTCCTTTTTCACGCATGTCTTTGTTTCCGCGCTGCATGGGCACGTGCAGCGTCAGTCTAAGTACCAATGTCATTTCTCTGGGTTGGGTGGGGATAAGGGGTTCTGTTGTTACCCAGTCCAGGGAAATTATAGGGATTTTCTTTGGGTGGGAGTATTTGGGGTTTGTGATAGCTCTGTAGGAGCAAGAGCTCCGCAGAGGCTAATACAGTTGGTTGCATTCACTAAGGGTGAATGGCAACATGTTCATTGTTCAGGTCACGTTGTAGCCAATATTCTTCAATGTGAAGAATACGTACAAATACCTAATGTGAAGTACAAACTTACAACTTGTGCTTCATGCTGGACTGAGGACTCAAGCAAGAGGGCCAAAGTCATTACTTACTACTTAGGGAGGTGCAAGCTTACAACTTGTACTTCCACTTGCGTTGGCGAATCCACGTCGTGGTTAGCTGCTATCATGTGTAAATAAGACAGGGTCGCACGTCAGATGTGAAATTGTTGTTCTTTGATTGTACCTATCATACTTGAGTACGGTATCAGGGAAAATTGATGATTATGTTGTAGTAGGGTATCATATGTATTGCTACGTTTGTATTTAATGTAGTATATTAGATTTAGACTCATGAGAGTATTTCTACGAATTTGTTGTTACAATATAGGTAACATGTTGTTTTTACACAAAGTAAAATGTATTGGTGTATGACCATTGAGAGTCCTAAACCATATTGGAAAAATGTTTTTTTTTATTAAAAATTATAATGTTCAGTTGTGAAAATTGTACTGTTGGATACCAAAGCAGGGTGAATTTAGGCAATAGTTTGTACATAGTTTAGTAAGGGAGCTGCTGTTATTGGAATATCCGTTGAAGCATGAATGCTCCAACGCGGGTAAGAATGTTGGAGAAATGATTGCTCAAATGCAATAAAAATATTGAAATTAAATGCAACCAATGTTTTCAGAATCAATACTACTTTTTGTCTAGATAAAATAGGTGCAATTCAAACATTCCATTAGCAACACAATTCCTTAACGATCAGAGAAACAGAGAAACAAAATGCATTTCATGTTTTCAGAACGAATAGTGTTGTCGTCCAGACAAACAACAGAGCTTGCAAATATTATCCTAAAACAGCGGCCGGTCGCTACGGTTAATTGAGCAAAAAAGTGTTCTCAACATAATTCAATGTTAAAACGTCTATCTTTGGAAATTGTAAAAACGTATATCTTTTGGCACGTTCTGCCGACAGGAAAGCAAGCCCATCGCGGTAGACAAAGCGGGAAAAATAACAATTGGTTGTAAGAAAACATGGCGGAACAATAAATAGCCTATTAAAAGACAAGGCCTTGTGATTGATCCATATGACAGCGGGGCGTGATTTTCTGGCGACAGAGTAAGCTTCTGGTTCCTCGGGGAGGACTGCGAGTTAAACCCTTGAAAGGTCAATACGTACGTCAAAATTAACGTGGGTCATCGGCCGTCGGACATGACAATTGCATTCGCTTAATGAAAAGCACCAAGTAAATAAATATAGTAATGTTATAAGTTAGTAATTAATCATGTATTGATGTAAACACGTGCCGAATTGGATGAAGTTGTCCTGTACTAAAGTTAGTAATTAAAGTTAGTAATTAATCATGTATTAAAGAGCTATCTTGTAAAAAGTGCCGAATTGGATGAATAAACGCCAAATTAAATGTGATCTAACTGTCTAATTCACTTAGCCAAATATATAAAACCTATCAGTAAAATAACTTAAACCCGAGGAAAATTCAAAGCCTCCCTTTTAATGTTGGGAGTTAAAAATACAACTTGATTCCCACATCTAGGTTTTTCTATACGATTGAATAATTGCTGAAAGTTCTTGATAGTCCCAAATTATTCGCTTTTTCCTCATTTGTTTTTCTATATTACCATGTACTTCGTCAGCACTCTGATATGAGATATATGAGTGTGGCCCTTAGTTAGGTATTCAACCAAAAGAACCAACACAAAGTCCCGGTCTCAAATAATTAGTTAGGTACCTAATTGTAACTTTATGCGGACCAGTCGATTGAGTAACAAAATTAGTGAGGCTAGTAAACAAAACCAAATTCTTGTTTTGGTAAGAACAGTTGGCTGTCCTAAACAAATATTCAGTTCATATCCATAAATCCCAAATCGCGCTTATACCCTTCATCGACGAGTATCGACATCGTCGCCTCCACCCACTAACGGCATGCAGTGGCATTTTCGTTTGCCAACGGCCAATTATTATTATTCTCATAGTTTCCAATTTAAAAGACAGTAACAAAAGATACTAGGTTTTTTATTAAAACTCGTTTAAGATCAAAAAAAGTTCATTTACTCTGTTTGTATTCCATGGAATTGAATTTGATATTCCAAGTCAAAACATAGCAACGCCACTTAATTTGTGTTAATTTTACTGGCAAACTTCCAATTTCCCAAGTCAAACACAGTAACTAAATAATTCTATCAGTTACTGTGTTTCAACAAAAAAAATTATGGATAGAAGTATAATTTAATAGAACCTAATGTATCACTTCACTATTTTAAAACCCAGTAAATGAGAAATACTTACTTTGTTTTATAATCATAATTTCGACTTACTGTGTTTTAGTTTGGAAAATGTACCTCGTACGGTCGAGGCAGTTACTGTGTTTCCATGTTTAAAAATCTTTGAACTAAATGCTCTTTTTACCGAGATTAAGTAGTGGTTGAATGCATGATACCCAATAACATCCAAAGAAACAATAAAGCTAATTTTCAACAAAGTGTCAGTTACTGCGATTTCGCTTTGGATAGTCGAGCTGCAGTGGTGCTCAAAACCCAAACTTATATATCTTATCGATCTTAGTTTTAGTCAAGTGTTATCAAGGGGGTAGTTTTTAAATGAAGGCTTATGAAGATTAACGTTTTATTTTACAATTTATAATATAATAATAACAAAGCATACGAACTAGCAGTTTAAACCGGATTCAAAAACGGGTAAGTAATTTATGCTGTCTAAGGTGGTGCTTCCAAATCCTATTACTCCGTTAAAAACACCAAACAATCTTTATCTAGCTACGTTTGTCAACAAAGAGCTGTTAAACAGTGAGAAAATGGAAATGAAACAGCCTTAGTTAAATAAACGATGCGAGATGTATAATTAAAACGGTGTAAGTAAAAATAAAAACACACAATAAAGGCATCGGGAAAGTTAAAGAGCCGCTAAAAGTTTCTTAAGAGATTTCGTAATGAGTTTTCTTTGTTTTGACGTCGGGACCATTTTTTTTCAACACCCAAGGCGTCGGCGGCATTCGCGGATTTATTTGCATGATATTGCGTTTTCTGACTTAAATAAATTGCGGTTTTTGATTAATCTTCTTTACGTTGAAAATAATTGACAAACATATTTTATATAAATGGTGCTGGCTTTATTTAAATTATAATTTTTTACAATCTCTAGGCGTTAAAATGATTTCGGTTACTTCAAAGATAGCTTATAAAGAACCCTTGAACTGAGCATTTCAGCAAAATGGAAATTCGCTTTTCTTGTTTTTTAAGTCGGCGATATTTTGGTTGACGCGACTTATCTTGATTGACGCGCTGGAAGTGAGTAGATTGCTTAGTGAATGGTCAGGCTCAATCAGATATACGGTTTATGGCGCTTTGCACGCGGTGCGTGAGTTACATTCTTCAAGGATTTTTAAGACTTTTGTGTGTTGTTTCTTAAAAGATGTTATATTAAAAACACCTAATCTCATTCAGGAGCACGAGAAGGTAGCGCTAGGGTGTGCAGGAAGTCTTGAACAGTGGTAAACTGAACCCCAAATAGGTGAGTGGTTCGTCGTGGATTTTTACGATGTACCGTTATGGATTTTCATCCAGAATTAATTTCTTAAGCGGGCTAAGTTAGATAAATATTGACACGCGAAGATATCTATAAAGTCACGAACCTGCGATGTTCTAAACATTTAAAGTTGTTTGTCGGTTCGCTGTTATCAATTAGGCGACTAATTCTCCTTTGAATTAAATCCAAAGGAAATACTTTTTTACTGGAATATTAGGGAAAAAGGTAAGTGTTGGAAACAAAAAATTATATTCTTCTACAAAGTAGAAATTCAGTATTCTACTAATTTAAATAAAACGTCAATAATATTCGATATGTAGTTGTAAGCGGAAACTAACAAAGAAATCCACGTTGAAATAATTATACTTCTAAACCCTATTGCACCCAACGTGTGCAAAAATAGTGTAACGTCTTCAGACAACTGCTAAAATCGGTGTGTTTCACAAAATAAACACCCAATATTAAGCTCAGTTCTAGGAATTATTATTTCCCGAGTTAAGATAAAAAGGTACAATATTCTAAATAAATCTATTTATAACCTAGAATCCTTTCTCGGATATATGGTAATAAGGGCCTTTGTAAAGCTCCGACACACTACAATGGAAATATATTATTCTCCTATAAGTTGCTCTATTTTTTGATTGGCCGAATAAAAACATGAACGCGCGGAACGACGACAATGAACTTTCGGCTGTTTGTTGTTATATTGTTTAATCACTTTTTAAGGTAGATTTATAAACTCGATAAGTTGGCGAGGTTGAGGTTCAGTTGGTGTTGGAAATAGGAGTTCAATTTAAACTAAAGGGAACACTCAGTTTTATTTATACACTCGTTCATGTTGTTCATGTAAAGCTCATGTAAGGTTCGAAAACTTCCCGGGTAGTTCGAGATAATCAATTTTTATGCTCGGAATTCGGAATATCTAACCTCACAACTTGACCATAACTTCAACCTCACCAACTTTTCGAGTTTATAAATTCAGCTTAAGTTGATCCCCAACGATAGCGCCGAGAAAGTAGGTTGTGACATTTCGATTTTGTCACTATAACATCATAAAATCTAGCTATTTATATCCATCATAATATTATCCCTTATTTTATTTGAATTTTACTATTTTTTTATGAGTTTCGCCATTTTACCTTGATTCTCTACTAACATATATACAAACATTTTACTTCCAGCGTAATCATTCACATTAATTTTCCTTTTACCGCCTATAATATTATTTCAGCCATTTAAAAGCGTTTTTCGTGGAAATTCCTGATAAGTTTCTTTGTCTTGAGTGAGTTAATTGTCAGTTTTCTTTCAAAACTTTGGAGGTTAGTTCTCGTTGGTTCTCTTCGTATTTTACAGACATTTCTTGATGGCCACTATATCAAGTACTGTATTATAATGGTTTTCGCTAACCTCGGTCATAAATTACAACATTGTCTTTTGCCGAATGTCGGATCTGGTTTATTGAGTGGGAAAAAATATAGCGAGGGAACGCTTTTGCTTTAATTATTGATCAGTAACTAATTTAGGTACCTCTGCTCTATTTTACTTACTTTAGCTAGCTGCAACCGAGTTGTCAGGGCCCATTTAATTTATTTCAATATGAAGGAAACAGTACCATTGGTATGTAATCCAATCTACTTCTTCCTTTTGCATTTCGGTTTATGCAGTACCTCTGTCCATGGTTATAGTTGTGATTTACAATAATTAGGGCCTTTATAAAGCTCCGACACACTACAATGGAAATATATTATTCTACTATAAGTTGCTCTATTTTTTGATGGCCGAATAAAAACATGACCGCGCGGAACGACGACAATGAACTATTCGGCTGTTTGTTGTTATGTTGTTTAGGGCGGGTATTATAAAACTTAATTGACAGATGAACGAAGGTTAACTTGTTGAATGACGGCACAGGTTGAAGTTAACTTGACAATCCCCATGTTAACTTTATTGGGTGGAGTAGGTATCAATTAAAGTTAACTGATGCACAGATTTTGGTAATTTTGGACGATTTTGAAGACTTTTGTTGACATAACATAACCTACAATTTTATTTTCGTGTTTTGAGATCGAATAATCGAAAAAATTGATTGCTCTTCTCACCATGTTTTTATAAAATATAAAATAATTAATCAAAGTACAAAAATTAAGGAGAGAAACGATATTGATGGCAGATTACACTGACATTACGACCATAATGTCAGTGACAGATTATAAATAATTATAGGTTAGGTTGTTAAAAATTATTCTTTACTTTTTACATTTGAAGGATAATGATAACTTTATAAAACTATCAATTTTTCTAGGAAAGTTAACCCTACAGTTAGAATCAAAGTTAACTTTTGCCTCTTTTATAATACCCGCCCTTAATCATTTTAGTTAATCCCCAACGATAGCGCCGAGAAAGTAGGTTGTGACATTTCGATTTTGTCACTATAACATCATAAAATTTAGCTATTTATATCCATAATATCCCTTATTTTATTTGAATTTTACTATTTTTTTATGAGTTTCGCTATTTTACCTTGATTCTCTACTAACATACATACATACATTTTAAATTGAAAAAGTAGTCCATACTTGCAGTGGAAATTACGTAATGTAAATAAAACGACAATGTCTTCCTCCACAAATTTAATAAAGGTAAAATTCTTGTTCCCTACATGTTTCGGGCGTCTAGACGTCCATCTTCAGGGGATACTAGAAGGAATTTCATCTTTACAAAGCTAGTTAGAATCATGGTGAACACTGACTTACCCATAATCGAGTTGACTATAAAAACTTTAAATGGTTGCCTCAAATTAATGAGTACAGCCAAAATTGAGTAGGAACCTCAGAAATTGGGTGGACTTGTGAAAAATTATAATTTGTATATTTATAGAATGAAAATTTTTGTGAAAATATAAGAATTGAATAGCAAATATATTATTTTAAAAGGTGCATTTTATTTTTTAATGATGATTTTCTAGAAAAACATTGTACTTAGTTGTGAAGAAAGAAATTTAAAATAAAATTTTTGGAGGCATGCTCCGTGTTAATTTTTAAAATATTGAAATTTTTTTATACCAGAGGGGCTATGCCCATGGTAATATATAAATTATGAAATCATTTCATTTAATGAAAAAAGAACTTTTTATTTTTAAATTTTTTTAAAAAACAGAAATAGTGCTAAATCACCACCATGTTCACTTTACACACACGTGTCTTAGAGTGAAAGAGAGTAGGTAAAGCGGATATGACATCACTTGGATGTCAGCTGTTAGAAAATGAGGTTTACCTAAACTCGATATTGGATTTAAAAAATCGATGAGAGTATGTCAATATTCAATAGAATAAAGTTTAAAAGTTGTGGTCACTAGACGCTCATAGTATCCGAAGAATGACTGACACCACACATCTGTCAATGAATTATAAAAATTGGGGTTAAAATGTTCAGAGGGGGGCACTAAACTGCACTGAATTTGCGAGTCGCACAAGGGGTAAACACTATAGTTAACACTAGATGATACACTCGAAACAACTTTTGCAACTCCAAGG
This sequence comes from Polydrusus tereticollis, assembly GCA_963920685.1. Classification (NCBI taxonomy): domain Eukaryota; kingdom Metazoa; phylum Arthropoda; class Insecta; order Coleoptera; family Curculionidae; genus Polydrusus; species Polydrusus tereticollis. Next base: position 39,654,592 of record OY987329.1, read on the forward strand.
ATAAAGTCCCACTTTTAGACAAGTCTGGAGTGTACGAGGTCAGTTGCTCAACTGAGGGCTGTTCAGCCTCCTATGTTGGACAAATAGGGAGAAAGTTTAGGACTAGGATTAACGAACATTGTAAGGAGATAGAAAGAGCATCAAATCTAAATTTAATACCGACACAAATAAAATCGAACTTCTCAAGACACATACACATAAACAATCATAACTTCAACCCAGACACAAACACTAAATTGTTGCATTTCTGTGGCAAAGGCAACACATTGGATTTACTTGAGATTATGGAAATAAACCAAATTATCAGAGACCCAGATATTGTCTGCGTTAATGACCAAATTATTCACAACAGCACACATTTTTTCAATGCTTTAAGTTTCACTAAATAATCAAGCTCTTACTATCTCTACTTTACTCTTTCCCTACCCAAGGGAGTTCAACTGTTCTTTTGATTTTGTCAATCCTACCTTGACTCCCTAAGAATTTTCTATTCATAGATGTTAATTGTTTTTACACATCTATGACTTTGAGACTGTTTATAGGCTGAGGTTTTCATGTTTCGAGTGTATCATCTAGTGTTAACTATAGTGTTTACCCCTTGTGCGACTCGCAAATTCAGTGCAGTTTAGTGCCCCCCTCTGAACATTTTAACCCCAATTTTTATAATTCATTGACAGATGTCTGGTGTCAGTCATTCTTCGGATACTATGAGCGTCTAGTGACCACAACTTTTAAACTTTATTCTATTGAATATTGACATACTCTCATCGATTTTTTAAATCCAATATCGAGTTTAGGTAAACCTCATTTTCTAACAGCTGACATCCAAGTGATGTCATATCCGCTTTACCTACTCTCTTTCACTCTAAGACACGTGTGTGTAAAGTGAACATGGTGGTGATTTAGCACTATTTCTGTTTTTTAAAAAAATTTAAAAATAAAAAGTTCTTTTTTCATTAAATGAAATGATTTCATAATTTATATATTACCATGGGCATAGCCCCTCTGGTATAAAAAAAATATCAATTTTTTAAAAATTAACACGGAGCATGCCTCCAAAAATTTTATTTTAAATTTCTTTCTTCACAACTAAGTACAATGTTTTTCTAGAAAATCATCATTAAAAAATAAAATGCACCTTTTAAAATAATATATTTGCTATTCAATTCTTATATTTTCACAAAAATTTTCATTCTATAAATATACAAATTATAATTTTTCACAAGTCCACCCAATTTCTGAGGTTCCTACTCAATTTTGGCTGTACGCATTAATTTGAGGCAACCATTTAAAGTTTTTATAGTCAACTCGATTATGGGTAAGTCAGTGTTCACCATGATTCTAACTAGCTTTGTAAAGATGAAATTCCTTCTAGTATCCCCTGAAGATGGACGTCTAGACGCCCGAAACATGTAGGGAACAAGAATTTTACCTTTATTAAATTTGTGGAGGAAGACATTGTCGTTTTATTTACATACATTTTACTTCTAGCGTAATCATTCACATTAATTTTCCTTGTGCCTATAATATTATTTCAGCCATTTAACAGCGATTTTCGTGAAAATTCCTGATTAGTTTCTTTGTCTGGAGTGAGTATTAATTGTCAGTTTCCTTTTAAAACTTTGGAGGTTAGTTCGCGTTGGTTCTCTTCGTATTTTACAGACATTTCTTGATGGCCAGTATATCAAGTACTGTATTATAATGGTTTTCGCTAACCTCGTTTATAAATTACAACATTGCCTTTTGCCGAACGTCGGATCTGGTTTATTCAGTGGGAAAAAATATAGCGAGGTAACGCTTTTGCTTTAATTATTGATCAGTAACTAATTTAGGTACATCTACTCTATTTTACTTACTTTAACTAGCTGCACCCGAGTTGTCAGGGCCCATTTAATTCATTTCATAAGATTTTGAAGGAAACAGTTCCATTGGTATGTAATCCAATCTACTTCTTCCTTTTGCATTTCGGTTCATGCAGTACCTCTCTCCATGGTTATAGTTGTGATTTACAATTGATTTATCTTCTTTTGCGTTAGTTTCCGTTTCTTTTTCGATATTTTTACCGAGTGACAATTTAGCTTCCGGTTTTCAGCAGCAGAATAAGCAAGAGGCCTTTTAAATCCAGGACTAGAGAAGTCATCTTTACAGGATATCGGATTTTAAGGCCAGATTCTCTGTCGCTCTTTCCTTGCTATTCCATGGTAGACAGAGAAACCACCTAGGTGAGATTTTTTGTTGCATTTATTCGCTGTTTAAGTCAAGGTCAGTACCCCTCACCCATTGTTGATCCCCAAATCAAACCATAGGGCCCTTGAACGCTCCTATATAGGGTCTTCTGAGTCACGTCTTTTTTAAGCAATCTTGAATTGTCTTTCAAAATATCGTTTGAGGTCTTTTTTAAAGTCTCTTTCGAAGTGTCTTTTAATCTGTCAGTCCCTCCTTCAGACATTGCGGAGACTTTCAGTTTTAATCTCCGATAATATCAATTAAGTCTAGGTTATGTACTAACCCTATTCAAAATTTTTGAATAAAACCTTCATATCATTCTTAAATCACTGCGTTTTAATTTATACGTACTTCCGTAAATGGAGACTGCGGCCAAACCCCAATAAAACGGAGACGACGTGCTTCCATCTCTCTAACAAGGCAGCAAATAGACAGCTCCAGGTCTACTTCGAGGACACTCTCCTCCGTCACAACACGCACCCAAGATACCTTGGTGTCACCCTAGATAGGACATTGACCTATAAGAGGCACCTGGAGAACACGGCTGCAAAGCTGCGAACTCGGATCAACATTCTCCATAAGCTATGCGGTACCACATGGGGCTCTACCGCTGAAACATTAAGATCCTCGGCACTCGGGCTGGTTTACTCAACTGCAGAATACGGCGCACCGATCTGGCTCAACAGCGCGCATACCCAAAAGGTAGATACTCAACTAAATGAGACCATGAGGATAATCAGCGGAACGTTAAAATCTACCCCTACCGAATGCCTACCAATACTAAGTCATATACCTCCCCCAGACCTCCGACGCAAGGCAGCTCTTCTCCGAGAATATAAACGTATCCAAAACAATCCTCAGCTTCCCATACACCAGGATACAAATAAAGCTTGCAGAAATAGACTACGATCCAGAAGACCAACCATAAGAACTGCAAGAGAACTACACACGTCACAGTTCGACCCTATAGACTCTTGGGAGCAAAAGTGGACAGATAACTGCCCCCCCCAACTCAGAAATTTCCCGTGCATAAGGACGAAACCTCCCGCCTTCGAACAGCCCCGCAAAATATGGGCACCACTGAACAGAATACGCACCAACCATGGTATATGTGCGGACTCATTATACAAATGGGGTAGGGCGCAATCTGCGAGCTGTGACTGCGGGGCAGAAAAGCAAACCGTCCAACATATGGTTATGGAATGCCCAAATACAGCATATGAGGGAAACTTTGAAGACTTCCTAATGGCAACCGACGCCTCAATTGACTATATATCGAGTTTAAATGCACGTTTGTGAATTAGAATAGTTTGTAATGTCCTTCTACACACTTTTGGTTATGTATTTTGTACACTTTTATGTGCGTTTTATGTGTTTTGTGACATGTGCAGCCATACGATAAATAAATAAATAAATAAATTTATACAGTTCCCCCTTTTGGTTTACCTTTCGTACTTCTCTCATTTTCTTTACGTGATATCAGGTCACACGGCCAGAGCTAGCTGCATGACCACCTACAAGGGTTTCAGCCTTTCCTGTGGCACAGCTGATGGTGCTTGCTAAACCCCTCTACGCGTGCTAGGGCAATTTGCAAGCGTGCTCCACAGTTGGTTCTGCCCCTTATCTCTGGCATCCACTTATCTATTTTTATTAATTAAATCGACCATTCACTTTTGTCTTGTTTTAATCTAATTCATTGAAGTTTTTGTTTAATTGTGAATTTTGTTTTTGTGCGGTTTTGCCTAGTTAACGGTGCTCATCACAGCATTGTTAAAAAGTACATATTTCAACTAAAAACCTACAACACAAAAGTGCGTGTCGCAAAGTTAACTGTTTGAATGCATATTGAATCGGTGAGTTTTGTTAAGGACTCGCTAACAACATCTTGAGAAGAGAAGTTTGCTCCGCCACCGATTCTATCCTGAAGCCACAAAAAATGCGTTGTTTTTCCGCTTTGTAATAAAAATTATCTTTAGTGCTATTTAGTAAGTAGGTTGTTTCGCTCCTGCCAAGTAGTGGTAAAATTCTCGTGTGCGTAATACAAAGACTTCCTTAAGAAAAATAAAGTATTTTTTTTTCAGCTCGTTTACGACATTTATTCTAGTATGATAACACAGATGTGTGTTCCTCTGTTTTTCGTGGAGGAATATAATAAAATCCTACAGATACATATGGTGCAGAGTGTCTAATGTTAAAAGATTCGTATTATTAAAGTGTAGTAGATCCGCAAGTTAAGTAGTTAAAGTGTTGTAAAATCCCGTCTAAAAGTGATATTTATGTGAAGTAGATAGATTTTAATTTTTGATAAACGGAGGTTTAATTGAATCTGATAAATATAAACGCACCAGCCTTATATTGTGGCTATTACAGTAATTATGTGACGACGAAACAAAGCCTTTCCGTTCGGCTAGTAACTTTAATTCGGCTAACGATTGCTTAATTAAATAGTTACTGCTAGTTATATGCTGATGTAGCAGTTCATACCACGTAATTGAAATGATTTGCAATTAATATATAGTTATGTGGAAATTACCAAAGTGTTTGATTTTCTGTCCGTTTTAAGTTAAGAGCTTAAGTCACTACATAGCGATCCTGCCAGTTTAGTAATTAATTGTGATAAAAGTTGTGTGGAAGGGTAAGAAAGAATGAAAAAATACCAAATTAAATAACTCTTCCGAAACAAAATGGACAAACCACAGTCTAAAGAAAAGATTGATATTGCTCTTGCAGTGGAACAACATCAACTAAGGGTTTCGGTGTTTCCCATTCGGAAATGGCAATTTCGATATCTTTCTCTTATGTCACGTGTCTAATTGCGGTGTACTATTATCTATGTATTAAAAATAATTTGGAAATTAAGACTCAAGATCCGACGAAGCAAGGAATTATCAAAGAATTAATTTGATTGGGGGTCATCTTCAACAAGGAGCTGTCCTTTGTTCTTCACATTCAACATACCATCTCCGCTACATATAGAGTACCTGGTTTTGTTATACGCACCACAAGGGATTTACACAATACAGTTCCTATTAAAACTTTATTTTTCTCCTTCGTCTTATCTAAGCTGGAATACGCATCAGTTGTTTGGTGCCCTTATTACAATATTCATATACATTGGATTTTGATTCACTAAATACCATCCTAGTAATGCTCCCAAATCATGACCTATAACAACACAATTACTAACACCAAACGAGTGTATGAACTGGGTGATTTCTTTAAGCACAGTGTAGAGTTTATAACTGCTTCTCCATGCTAGCTTATCGGAATTGCCGAAACCTTTAAGATCCAACGCTATCACGCGAAAATTTATTAAGAGAACTGGCATTTGGTATCTCCAACTGAATTAAAAGTCTGGAGATTCGTGGAGTAAGAGTATTACCGGCTGGTAGTTCGGTTCGGGTTCCACATAGTGTAGTTTTACGCTCTGAAAAGAAAATTTTAATCTAAAAATAAATTCTTGTATTCTTTTAATTAGACTGTTCAACAGAACTCTGTTGAGTCGGTGCAAAGACGATTTGCTAAGGCTCTATGCTTTAGAACGGAGGGTGTTTATCCGATTCAAGGTTTTCCCTATAATCAGCTGCTGCAAAAATTCTCGCACATAAGTATCGATAGAAGACGTAAATACCTTTCTCAGTCTTTTTTATGCAAGCTTGTCAACGGTAGTCTTGTTTGTGAAGAATAATTGACAAAAGTAAATTTTAGGTTTCCAACGTTAATTTCTCGCAACACATTACACATATTATGTAAATCTAAATCGCTTTGTGTCAAATCATATGGGTTTAGTTGTGTAGTAATATTAGGTTAGTTTGTAAGTTTTCGTTTATACCTGTAATTGGGAAACTGTTAAACAGTGTATGTATGTACCTAAAGTTAGTTGTGGTGGTAAGGTCGAAAAAGTCCTTTATGAGTATGATGCAAAGCGTTATATCATCGATGCGCATTGTTTAGCAAAATACACCAACGAGACGTATCACGAATCGCGTTACACCTAGTGAGTATCTAGCTTAAGTACAAAATCATTAATTTATCAGAATGTGATTTGATAAATGCTCCCATGTTTTAATTTAATACAAATAAAGCCCTCGAAATCTCATTATAACAGTCCATAATACCATGCATCCTCGATAAACAAAGACAATTGGACTAAATCCCCAAGCCGAAGTTTCCTAATATATTTCGTACATTATTGTAGACTTACTTCGTCTCACTAAGTACCTAAACTAAGAAATGGATTTTCTGAACTTATTTATTCGGCAATGTTAATTAATTACAACCTCCGAAACACCCTATTCGCATTTGCCAGCGAGCAGGTGATAAACTTTCGAGGATTGTGTTGATAACTTTTAAAGTTAATGCTTTTAGAAACTTAAGGGCTCTCTGGAGATAATTTTTTTTTATAATTCACTTAACTTTATTACCTCGCAAGTAGGTCTTCACATTTTCTTTAATAATAAAAGGAAAAGTTTGCTTTGCATAAGTTAAGTTATGGTTAATATCAAGGTAATTTTTATCATAATATTATTAGAGTATATACATATTCAGGTTTCTAATTGACAAAGTTTTGAAAGTATTTTATGATATAACCAAATTTATATAATAGTTATAGAAATGGTTTAATATACAGGATTGTGGATATATAGAAACGGTCTTATATCTCAAAATAGACTTAAAAAAATCACCACCTGGGGGTAATGAATGATGGCTGAGTCAATAATGGGATTTTCAATGTTGCCAAGTTTAACGTTTCTAAGATACTGATATTGACACAATAAACATAAAGAAGGACCTCCATTTAAGAAAATTAAATTACTTACAGTATCATAGAAACGATAAGCTTGGCAACATTGCAAACCCAGGTAGTAATTTTTTTATTTTTTTGAAAAACGGTTCTCAGACTGTTTCCGCACATAATAATAACCCTGTATTTTAACCTTGCATGGGAACGGATTTCAGAAATAGTTCTTAATTGTGGTCAGCGACAATACGCTGAATGCTTGCCTTTTATGTTCACCCTGTCTTACTCCAAATAAACTAATTAATAAGAATATAATTGGAAAAACTTTAAAAGCTTTAATATAATCTTTAAACGAGTTTTACACCTAACAGGCAATTGATCAAAAAGTTGTTCCATTCTTTAAAAAAAATATTTGATAAATAAATTGGAAAATGCCACAGTCTTACACTTTGCAAAGAATTGTTAAATTTAATTTTTAATCTAAGTTCTGCCAACTTAACTTTGAAGTTGGTTCTTATTTTATCATAATAATGTGTTTTTATAGGGTTATGATTTTCAGGTTAGCTGGTTTTTGCGGTGCCTTTTGCTTAAAAGTTAATATAACACTGTTAGTTTACCTTTTGTCTGCAGCGTTGGCGACACAAGCACAAAACAATCAAAACGTATGAGATTTATGCTTGGCAGCGACGAGAAAATTGAAATGGTACTGTTGGGGATTGCTTTAGTTATCTAGTTGCATAATTTAATAACAAAAACAAGTACTAATTCAAAGTAAAGAAAGTACGGCAACCTCGCCGTCTACAATATTTTAATTTATCCTCTGTGCATCGAAAATACAAATTCATATGGAAACAAGCAAAAACAAAAGCCAGTTAAGTTCGGTTAAATTCTAAAACGTAGTTCCAACCGCCAAGAATGATTTCCTAGAATATTCACCAAAATAAGCAAGCAAAAAAGCGAAAAACCAAGATGGCATCGAGCTTCGCGGAAGGCGGCATCTTTTGGGCGTCAACAGACGAGCGGCCGCTCGTTTGTCGAAGTGTATGAGCGTACGTGACAAAACAAGGGTTTAGTGTTAGGCAACTAGATATACTTGCGTGTTAATTGAAACAGCATGACAGGATGCTACTGTGTGTACGAGAAAGGGGGATGATATATTACAAATAAAACTCAACATGTTTTAACACTTCAGATTCGTACCATTTTTGTAAGAAGCACACGGTCTCACTCGCGGCTTTTACGCGGGTTTCGTTGATTTTTCACGGCATCCAAGCCATGAAATGGGTCGGTCAGTTCGCGAAGTCATCCCGAAGATATAATAATGTAATTATTTTATCCCGACTCGAGTCCCGTTTATCTTTTGCAAAAAGCAGTCGGAAATTCGTGGAATTTATGCGATAATTCCTCGAAGGTTTAGGAATGTAGTATTGTATCACGATATTTATGTTTGTTATCAGTGGCGTAAAATGTGTAGCTGTTTTAATGAATTAAGTAGTTATTATACTAAGCTGTAACAGCAAAACCGTATTTGCTGCTACGCAGACCAAATGTGACGGCGAATAACCGATATAATAGAAGTAAATAAATATATTTTGCGTAAGAAAAAGCCTTTTATTTCAACTGGCATATTTTGAACCACGCAACCTATGGAAATACAGTAAACAATTTATGTTTGGCCAAAGCAAATGAAGGCAGCAGCAAGCAGTTACTAAAAAGTTACTGAAAAATAGATCATGTTCCAATTTCATCAATAACCTGATCAAGCTACTTGAGACACAAATTGACAGAAAAGTAACCACTTTACATATAAGAAGTCACTTGAAAAAGCACTTTTTCAAGTGTGTAATCAATAATTACTTGTTAGGTGTAAAACTCGCTTTAGTGCGGCTGCAGGTGCATATCTCCACAGGTAGCAAGATGCCTCAACTCCTAACAAAGAGCTGTAGGAAATTCTATCTAAGGATGAACCAAGTGGAAGTTAATGCTAAACACTACGGACGTGGGACAGAATTTCATAGGCTACATTAGTGAGTCATTTATTGGATGTCAATTTGGCATAGTCACGTTATAGTCAGAACAAGGACATCAGTCTCGCAGAAAAGTTCGATAAGTAGCGTGCTTAACTAAGAGACTTTGTATACCTCAACAACTTTTGGTGCTCTATAAAACTTAAGCTAAATTGTACGGTACGGTTGTAAGGTCGAAAAACCGTTTTTAAAAACAATTTATTTCATTGTTACAAATTCAAGGTATTCATAGAAGAATGACAATTAAACAAATTGGACATATACTTATAAACTAGTTTCTATGGGAACCTCTTTATATAATATTATTTTTATATAACACAATTGGGACTCTGCTGGGTTCTATTTATGGAAAAGTCATTCTTATAATGAGCTTTTTTCGTCCAATTCCCAAAATTCCATGTGGGGCTCTGATTAATATAGTTAAATGGCCACAGAAAGATATTAAGGCCGAGTTGTATATTAATCCAAGGGTTAATATAAAAGCGCGTTGTGTATAGACAAAGGTTACCTGCGATCTTAGCATTTACCTTCAACTTCTGAGCTAATTCGTAACTCAGGGTTAGAAAGGCAAAAATGGCGAATTTTTAACATAATACGTTTGCAGTTTAAATCTGCGCTTGAGCTGGATTGTTTCATAATGGTTATATATGGTGTTGTAGGAAGATATGAGAAGGAAATGAGGAAGATGACTAGAGGTTTATTGACATACTAGTAGTAACATATATATATATATAGTATGTCCGGTGATGTGGTAGGCAAGAGGGCAAACGGACCAGAAATTTCATTTTTCGAGGAAAAGTCATTCTTTATAAAAATTTTTGCTTGCTGAAAAAATATGTTTGTCGATGAAAAAAAAAATACATTGTATACAAGGTGTCCAAAAAGTTAAAAATTCCAATTTTTTAGAATAGTAAACTACCCTTGTTCTAAAGTTTTTAGCAAGGTGCTATTTAAGAGAATGCTTTCAAATGATCACATCTTCTAAGATATTGGTTTATATTAAGTTTGGATAGCAATAATATTTTTGCTTTAAATTTGCATTTCACTGAAAGTTTGGTAGGTGTACCGGTTGACTTCGTATAAACTAGCACACCCCGTAACTTTTTTATTTTTTATCGTACGGAAAAAATAAAAATGTGACATGCAGGGGAAATTGTTTCCTTTCCAAATCTGCATTGTAGTTTTCGGTAATTTTGCATATAAATAAATAATAATAAATAATAAATAAAAACGACTTTTATGAGCATCAAAGAATATAAATTACATTTTTTAAGAACCATGCTTCAGTGTGGCGAAGTCTAGCTTCAAGCTATTCTACTTAACCACTAGAAGCAAAAAAATCAAGATAGTAGAGGCTAGTAAATTACAACAAAAAAGAGTGAATAAAGAGTGAAAAGCAAAACAATGAAGTAAAGGCAGCAAAGAAATAAAAACACCTACACACTATTCATTATCCAAATCTATATGATCTTACTAGATAGGTCACTGTATTACTACACACTTAATATTTTGTTTTTTACATTAAGAGTAGATAGCTTTTATATTTCTTTTTAAATTTTATATAAGATGTTTGTTTTTTTAAATCATATGGCACTGAATTGTATAACATAATTGCATTATAAACATAACTTCGTTTGTACAGGGAAGTCCTGTGTCTAGGGATTGATAACACGCTATCATTTCGTAGATTACTGCGCACACGGTTGTGATGGCGCACTATAAACTTTGCTTTGAGAGGGGATGGGTGGTTACTCGTAACAAGCTGATGGGTAAAATTTACCAAATGGTGATTTCGGCGCTTATCCATTTTTAACCAAGCCAATTCTTTTATTTTGGGAGATACATGATCATATTTTCGGAGACCGCAAACAAATCTGCAACAACTATTTTGGATCTTTTGAATACGAACCTTGAACTCAAGATCCAGACAGGGGCCATAGATAAAGTCACAGTAGTTAAAATGTGATAACACTAGGCTCTCACATAAATTACGTTTTAAAGTTTTGTTTAATAAGTGTTTATTAGAATACAAAAGTTTAAGGTTAATGAATGCCCTTTGACTTAATTTTTTAACATATTCACGAAATCTTAGGCCCGTGTCCAAAATGACTCCTAGATTCCTAGTGGAATCAACAACATTCAAAGGAACCGCATTGATTTTTAACAATATCTGTTGTTTAACCAAAGTTACCCTATTTTTTGCACCAAAGAACAGCACATAAGACTTGTCTGCATTTAATTTAAGTTTATGTTCCAATGACAGTTCATAAACACTATTTAGTTCGTTATTAATTGATGACTCAGCATTATGATGATCCCATTTACAGTTATAAAATTATAAATTTATTTGTATAAAATTTTTTCCAGAATTTTTGAAATAGCTGGAAGAATACTAATGACGCGCAGATCAGAGAAATTTTCTGGGTTAGTTTTTTTAGGCAAAGGTTTGCCGACAGCAACACGCCAAATTTGTGGAAAGTAGCCCTGCTCAATGTAAGAATTAATTATGTTAGTAATGTAAGGATCAATAAAGGGGCTGCAATTTTTTAACATCTGAGCAGAAATTTTATCAACGCCATAAGCATTGGAACGCAAATCACGTAAAATACGACCCACTTCTTCCGGAGTAGCCATAGTAAAACTAAAAGATTTGGAATCATTATAGAAATTTGATTCATAGTAATCAATTTGATTTTGACAGTTACTCGATACAGTATGCAAAAAACTTGAAAAATAGGTACTGATCTGTTTAGGATCAGATAGGTGTTTAGGAATTTCAGTCGAATTGTTCGATTTTATATTAAAATCTCTCAATGCAGACCAAAGTCTCTTAGGATTTTTTTTATCTGTCATTAATGAATCAATATAAGATTTTTTTTCCCTGCGAAGACATGTAAGGGCAAAGTTACGGAGGTCCTTATATCTACCATGATCTAGCTCATTTTTAGTCTTCTTAAACTTTTCCAAGGCGAGATCACGTTCCTTCATAATTAATTTTAAGTTTTGCGTTAGCCAAGGAGCCTTGGGCTTACTAACCCTTACTTCTTTTATTGGGACATGACGATCATACAGGGTGGCTGATTAGTGCGAGGAAGTCCAATATCTCCGTTGTTCTTAGAAATATCGAAATTTATTAAATACAGAGGTTCTATGATAAACAAAACCGCACATTTTAAAAATATTTTTGGATATACAGAATGCGCCAAAAAAGCAGGGCATCATGAAAGTATATTTTTTTAAATGGTACCACTAACTTTTTTTTATCCCATCGAATTCGGTATAAAATTATACATAAGATATGATATTTTATTTTGGTGATTTATACGACGTTGTCAGATTAATCAATTTTTCCTAAAATTTTCTCGGAAAACATCATATCAAAAAAAATTATTTTAAAATAGAGGTGTCCGAATGATTCTACCCGAACAAAGTATTAATATCGTATACAGAGTGTTTTTTACATCGGGACAAATGTGGCAATCTTTAAATAAATATTACTCGTTTTTTTCAAATGGAACACCCTGTATATTATAATGTCAGTTTACAGATAATTGCAACCACTTCAAATATGCAATTATAATAAATGCTCTAAAACGCATCGTTCTTTTAATATTTTATGTTTTAATTCAAAATGTAAAAATATCGGCACTTTCAATAAGTTGGCCATGAGTTAAACAAAAATCAACAATACGTGCTGTCATAATCATAATGAATTTAGATTTCTGACATATTTTGTGGTGTATTTATGGTGTTAAGATTAGTATTATAGATCAAAAATTTCTTTTGTTGAAACGCTATGAATTTTTCTACAGACGAATTGGTTGATATGGTTTTTATACTAGGAGCAAGTGACAGAAACTCTCTACTTGCTACAAGGCTTTATCGGGAAACGTATCCTGATAGAAGGCAACCAAGAAAAGAGGCATTGGATAAATTAATGGATCGTTTCTCTCGGACCGGAAAAGTTGAATATGAAAAATCTGAAAGAACTAAAAGTGTTTATACAGAAGAAAATGAATTAACCGTGCTGCTGAAAGTAATTGAAAATCCCCATATCTCCCAAAGAATAATTTCAAATGAAACGGATATAAAACGTTGGACTGTACAAAATATTTTAAGTAAAAATAAAATGCACCCATATCACATTCAACTGATGCAAGAGCTGAACGATCAGGATTATGGAAATAGAGTTACTTTCTGTGAATGGGCTCAACAAAAAATTCAGCAAGACAGGTATTTTTTCAATTATGTATTGTTCGTTGACGAAGCTACATTTCATAAGAATGGAAATGTCAACAGGCATAATTTTCATTACTATGCAACCGCCAACCCATTTTTTATTAGAACTCATAGTCAAACCAGATGGTCACTAAATGCGTGGGGTGGAATAGTTGGAAATTATGTAATCGGTCCTTATTTTTTTGAAACACGAGTAACTGGACTAGTCTATTTGGATTTTTTGCAAAATGAGTTACCACGCTTGTTATATAATTTGCCAAATTTTGTAAAAGAAAGAATGTGGTATTTACATGATGGAGCTCCAGTCCACCATACGGCACTAATTCATGAACATTTAAATAATGAGTTCCCTGATAGATGGATAGGTAGAGGTGGACCATTTCAATGGCCACCTCGATCTCCAGACCTAACAAAAATGGACTTCTTCTTGTGGGGATACGTCAAAGATGAAGTGTATAAAGTGCCACCAACCACAAAAGAGAATATGAAGGACCGAATAACACAAGTTTTTCGGAATATCAACAACAATGTATTAAATGAAGTTAGTAGATCATTTCAAGAACGCTTAGAGACCTGTTTAGATGTTAATGGAGGTCATATTGAACATTTATTATAGTTTTTTTTTAATTCAGTTGTTACAATTTATTATTTTTTGTTTAACTCATGGCCAACTTATTGAAAGTGCCGATATTTTTACATTTTGAATTAAAACATAAAATATTAAAAGAACGATGCGTTTTAGAGCATTTATTATAATTGCATATTTGAAGTGGTTGCAATTATCTGTAAACTGACATTATAATATACAGGGTGTTCCATTTGAAAAAAACGAGTAATATTTATTTAAAGATTGCCACATTTGTCCCGATGTAAAAAACACTCTGTATACGATATTAATACTTTGTTCGGGTAGAATCATTCGGACACCTCTAAGGTGTATAAAAATATAAAATTTTCTTTTTTAGTTTAGATTAGTAATATTTTAAAATAATTTTTTTTGATATGATGTTTTCCGAGAAAATTTTAGGAAAAATTGATTAATCTGACAACGTCGTATAAATCACCAAAATAAAATATCATATCTTATGTATAATTTTATACCGAATTCGATGGGATAAAAAAAAGTTAGTGGTACCATTTAAAAAAATATACTTTCATGATGCCCTGCTTTTTTGGCGCATTCTGTATATCCAAAAATATTTTTAAAATGTGCGGTTTTGTTTATCATAGAACCTCTGTATTTAATAAATTTCGATATTTCTAAGAACAACGGAGATATTGGACTTCCTCGCACTAATCAGCCACCCTGTATAATGACAGAATACAGCTATTAAATATTTCAACCTTTCTATCAATATTTCTCTCTCTAAGCAACAAATGCCATGGGAGCTGTCTCAAATCGACATCAAATTTTTGTTGATCAAAGTTTTCAAAAGATCTCACCTTGATAAACCTTTGCGAAGCTTTCAGCTTTTCAATTGAAAAATCAGAAAAAGTGAGGCCATGATCTGAAATATGATTAGTGTTTATAACACCACTGGAAATGACCAACTCTTTAGATGTAACGAAAATAGGATCAAGTAACTTGCTCGTATTTTTTGTTATTCTTGTCGGCTCATTGATAATTTGAAATAAGTAATAGGATTCTAAGCAAGAGGTGACAAGATTGTTAGGGTTTAAAAAGTCACAGTTAAAATCTCCCATACATATCACCTCATCAAACATTGGGCATAAAAATGAAAAAATATTTTCACAGTCTTCAATAAATTTCCTTATATTTTTATCTTTAGGGCGGTAAAGGGTCCCAACCGCTATATTCCGTGACTTCACGGTCAACTTCAAAAATAAAAATTCCAAATCATTATTCACATGAAAGTCAAATTGTATTGTTTGGCAGGTTAATTGATTCTTGATATAAGCCCCCACTCCTCCCCCTCTCCCCACTCTATCATGTCTATAAAATGTATAACCAGGAATATTAATGACACCAGAGCTAATATCGGCATTTAGCCAAGTTTCACTCAGCATTAAAACATCGAAATTTTGCTGCTGAACTAAAATTTTAAAATCATGAAAGCCTGTAAACACTGACCTAATATTTAAGTGACCAAACCTCATTAATAAGGCAACCTAGCAGGAATAAAATTTAGGATAGTATGTTTTAAAGAACAAATATTAGCAAAAGCACTCTTTACCACTATAAATATTAATGTAGCTATGAAAAGAAAGAAGGTATCAAGCAGGCAGCCATATATGCACCAGAAGGCAAATAAAACAAGATATGCAAAGTAATGTGTTATGGTGCCTAGTTAGATAATGAGCGTGCTTACATGTGGGTACACACACACAATATACACATACATGCACCAGAAGGCAAATAATAAGACATATAAAGTAATATGTTATGGTGTCAAGTTAGACACCTGAGTGCATTCACATGTACACACACTCACTAGGTATATAGAATATAAATGAGCCAGGGTAATTAATAATAAGAGAAAACAGAAACGCAATATTAGCAACTCAATGAAAAAATCAAACCTAACATGCACAAGATTTAACATAATAAGTGAAACAATAACATTACCATAAATAGCAATAAATCAACAGGTTGCCGTAAATAATCCAAAAAAGAGACGAATTAGCATTAGTATCAATTATTAGCAATAGGCTGTCCCTCATAACTTTTTAATTTAAATAGATCACTATAGGAACTAATTAAGATTTTCCTAATATTAGCACTCGCATAAACACGACCATTGAAGGTCCAAGACAATTTACCCATCACCTCACACACCTTTATAAAGAGAATAAAACTCTCACTTGTTAACATCTCGGTAATTAACAATTTCGAACCTTTAAGATGCTTTTTGTTGAAAAAGACTTGGTCCCGCAACCATTTCGTACAAAACTGAACCACAACTGGCCTTGGATTGGAATTCTCGCTATTTTTTTTTACCAATACGATAACAATAATTTTTGTCGCGTATATTGATATCGTTTATTTTTAAATTGCGGTGAAAAATATCCACAAGACTTTGGAAAATATTGTTTACGTTTTCGTCGATACCACGTACAATGATGATATTTGACAGCTGTCTGAATTGGTTATGTTTGTGATCCTTTGTCATGCCCTCGATATTCAGCTTTAAGGTCTTGACTTCCTTTTTAAGATCGGTAAGGGATGAATTGATTCTGGCTTCGAACATTTGGAATTTCATAATAAAATCCTCAGGAACTGCCCCTGCCACATTAGGAGTTGGAAAAACTGCCGTCTGAATTTCGGCCTTAAAATTTTCTAGTCCCGCCTTGAAGTCGAGTGACAGCTGCTCAATGCGTGCACTTATTTCCTTCACAGTTGGATTTTTAGACATAATTGCACAACTAGCACGGATTTTCGTACGCACACCAATGCAGACAATAATTAACCCCGACACAAACACAATTTTAGATTAAACTTGGCACCATTAGTTACTATTTTCGTAAAAACCTTCCAGAGCAATACACAGATACTACTCTCTACACAGCGCCATCTACTACTATTCACACAGCGCCATCTACTACTATTCTATATACGGGGGACGACAAAAAGTATTTTTTTTAATGGAATGCCCTGTATATTTTCGGTCAAAATGAAAGATCTTTTTTTTCTGATTTCAAATATACCATACAAGTTGACATTTGGTTCAGCCATTTTTGCGTTAATTAAGTTTACATTTGCATTGAATTTACATTATCTTGATATACGCTACCATGATAGATAATGAGGGGGGAAATATTTATTCTGATTAATATTCTATATAGTTATTTTGTTTTATTTTATTGAATCTCTACTACTCTACTTAGTTAGTTAGTAAAACATTGTTTTTTGAATCTTTGCATTGCTGTTTTATTTATTTATTTATTAATTTAAATAACGCAAAAGCGGCTGAACTAAATGTCAACTTGTATGGTATATTTGAAATCAGAAAAAAAGGATCTTTCATTTTAGCTTAAAATATACAGGGCATTCCATTAAAATACTTTTGTCGTCCCCCGTATATTTGCAAAGTTACTGAAAACTACAATGCAAATTTAGAAAGGAAAAAATTTCCCCTGTATGTCAGTTTTTTTATTTTTCCCGTACGATAAAAAATAAAAAAGTTACGGGGGATGCTAGTTTATACGAAGTCACCCGGTACCTTTAATTTTGTACACCTTTAAGTATCACCTTTGATTAGGTACCTTAGAATCAACTATTACAGTGTCAAGAAAAACGTCATTGTCAGTAACTTTTAAAGAGTTGATTAGTTTACAATGTTAAACGGAGCAAATAATACATAATTATTTATTTAATTTATTTATTACTTGGAAATATAAAATAAAACATTTAACAAGATACGATAAACATAAAGCAATACCTAATTATAATTTGAGGCATAATTCATGAAACTAGACCAAAATCAGATAGCATTCAAGTTGAATATAGAAATAGTGCATACTTTCAGTGGAGTTGATGTAATATAATAAAACAAAGCAGTCCTCCTCCACAGTTTATTAAAAATGATGATAGATAAAAAGGTTCCCTACATGTTTCGAGCGATTAAGCACTCATCATCAGCCTCCACGTTGCGACAGTTCCGCGGTAGTGTCTGAAGAACAGGTTGTACTTTTTTTTTTAAATTACTAAAAATTCTAAAATTTTCTAAAATATAATTTATTTTTAAACAATTAAATAATCATAATTATAAAAATGATTATCCTCTACAACTTCTCCAAAATATGGGGCATAGCCCCATACTACCACATCAGCTAACCTTATATATATATTAATATAAATTTAATTTTAAACGCACAACTATAATTTAAAGAAAATTTCTTCTCCTTCATAAATTTTAAATTGTTCCATTATCCACTCACAATGTTTTTTCTCAGATCTTAATCTCACATTTAACTAGAACTTCATTCATTTCTTAAGATAATTAAGCATCTCACATACCAAGTCCTCAACTATCAAGTTACTATGAGTTGTACTAATTAATTTGAGACAACGTTTTGTCTACAAAACTCTATGTTAGGTAGTCCTTAAAAAAATTTTCTTTTATATTCATTGGTCGTTTTAACTTTTCTTTATAGTATCCGCTGATGATGAGTGCTTAAGCGCTCGAAACATGTAGGGAACCTTTTCATCTATCATCATTTTAAATAAACTGTGGAGGAGGACTGCTTTGTTTTATTTATATAATAATTATTCAATCACCGCTCCACCATAAAAGACGCATTTTCCAGTTGGGCTGTAAAAAGAAGTCTAAACTCCTCCTCACATCTTCTGGGGATATTGTTTCTACAGCTTATATTCTTTGTTTTAAAATGTTTTCATCTTTGGTAGTAGATTTGCATCAGTTAACAGTTTAAGGCGTCCCTACAAATACATATCTGCCAACAGAAATACCGTTCTATTATACCATAGTAGGAAACAGCGCACCAAACATTCACTTTTTTTTTTAATATTTGACGTCGAGATGGGATTGTGAACATAGGATTAGGATCCAATAGCGAACATGTTGCGATGCCGCAGTTCCATTCATTGAAAGCGGGGGCTCACCCGAGAATATTATAAGAGTATGGAATCCCCTATTACCACCTAAAATCTTATTCCCTACCCACAAAAAAAAATCAAACCTTTTGTCATCATCGCCCTTTGCTAATATGTGGTTATAATGATGTTTGTAGGGACGTATCTTATTTTGGTTTCAAATTTCTTGAATATATAGTTTTCTTTAACAGAGACTGCAGCACGAGTAGAGCCGTTGCATCATCTTCATCTTCATTGTAGTATTTTTTTTACTTTTTTTAAGTCTAATAATAGGAACAATACATATAGTGCGTTTCTTTTTTAAGCGGGTCGTAGAAATTTACGTGGTAAACTTTGAACCCCATGAACACTTTATTATGACTTTTAAAGCTAATATTTCTCTAAAGGACAGTGTACCTCGGAATTTGATATTTTGCACTGAAAATCTTGGCTTTTGATGTATCCAGAGTGTATTAAAATGCTTTAGTCTCTTTTAGTGTTTGCAGCGCCTGCATATAAACTAAATATGAACAATGAACACTTATTTTAAGGTGCATGGAACATGAGCTGTATTCTAATAAATTTTATTTTAATCCCATTCTTACAATTGCAAAAAATATTTAACCTTTTAAACTCGAGGTTTAATAGACTCATTTAGGAGTTTTTTTAATCACCTTTTCTAAAAGATGTAATTTCAGTGCGAACTGCAAAAAATCTCCTGACGCCTCTAAAGTCTTTAAAATAATTTACGAATATCGACTTGCGGAAACCGCTGTGTGACGTCACTATCTCCAATAGCAAGTCGAGTCGCGCTCGCTGCCGCGATTACTTGCTGTTTACGACTAAGAAGTCAGGTGGTCATTTTCATCGCCCTTTCTGCGCTCCTAAGTAATGAAGTTGACATCAACAGGAGAGAAAAAATAATAATTTTTTTTTTCTAAAATAGTGTTAGAGAATGTATAGCACAGAACTCGTATGAAATGGTATTTCCTACTTGTAATAGAATATTCCATCAAATTAACTGTAACTGAACAAAGAAGCAGTAAACGCATCTCCCTTCTATTTGCGCAGAAATACCGTTCGACAAGTTCAAAGCGGAGAAACAGTAGGATAATGACGTGTTTTTTTGATATCATATATTTCAAAAACTACTCATAGCATTGATTTCAAATTGTCAGGGCTGACCATACCTTATGAATTCTTTATGAAACTTAGTAGTAAGTAATAGCATATATCAAAAAAGTACTAGTAGTGGTAGTAGTAGTAGTAGTAAATATTAAAAAAGTGTATTTTTAGGTTTGACCAAATGACCAAATTGTAGGGTAAAACTTTGGAATAAGTTTAGGATTAACACTAACCTATACAATTGGGCCTAAAAGAACTGAAGCGTTGTAATCATTAGAAATAACTTTGCCTTTTTGACATCAGCTGCTGTTATTTTTAGGTTTTAAGTTACTTGCGGTGAAGAACTTAACTTCTTGTGGAATATCAACGTTGCGCCTGTAAACATCAGCGTATCCTTAAATTTATTATGCAAGCATTGTTTCAAAATAAATAGGTTCTAATAATAATTATAACTTTATTTTAATGTAAACATAATTTTTATTTGTGGAAATATTTTGTATCTGTTGCTTTTTTATGGTGCTTACCATAAAAACAAAAAATAACAACAACTCAAGTTGCATCAGAGAAAAAAGTTTCGGTTAAATATATATTTTTGCAAAGACAAAAACATACGGAGTTTATCAAGACTTTTCAAAATCCTTCTTTGTGTCTCGAAAGATTTGAAATGAAATAGTGAATATACCCAACCTAAAAAAAAAGAGAGAGACAGAGAGACAGAGAGACAGAGAGACAGAGAGAGAGAGAGAGAAACAGAAAGAGAGACAGAGAGACCAAACTCTTTAAGAGCACTTAAAGAGTGTGATTTTATGCTGATATTAATGAACGATGCTTAAAAGGAAATGCTCAAAACATATAAAATAATTGCACTTTGTATTGATAGAACTCACGAGTTAATTAAATTAAATTTTGACTTAAGGACACTGTTGATTCTGGATGATCTAGGTCAAGGATTTCCCTTAACGTTTTTAATCAGTAATAGCGTTGATGAAGATGCTCTTTTAATTTAGTTTGAATGCATAAGAAATAAAACGGGAATCATTGCAACTTGAAATATTTATGTCCCACATGGCTAGTGTATTCTCTAATGTTTTACCAATATTATGGCTGTTTTACTCCTGGCATGTTGACAGAGCATGCAGGAAAATTTTTCGAAATATATATATATATATATATAAGGAAAGCAAGTTGAAGTGTATAAACGGATGTTAGCCATCGGGAAACTTTTGGATGAATGTGTGAAATTAATCATGGTCTTACTGTTACAAAGTGAAGTGCAGCGCACATGCAAATATGTATACAGAGCGAATGAGCAAAACCATTAAATACGTATATTTACAAGAGAAAAACAATGAATGCATGATAAAGTTTGTAGGAAATCGTATCTATGATTAAATCATAACGCTGTACAAAGGCTAAATCACAAAAAATCTATCTGACCTTCGTGCTCGATGCAAATCAAGTCACACATGCATTCGCAAAGTAATAAAATGGTATATACTCTAGCTGAGCGAAAAGAAGTAATCTTCCTTTGCAGGGCGGAAAATTGTCGTGCGCGTAGAACCGCCATATTATTCAGTGAGAGGCATCCAGACCAAAATGTCAGACATAAGTATATATCGTAGAATTGGTGCGTGAGTTTGAAGAAACCGTGTGCAACACAAAAAAATACAAGCAAGGGTTTTAGATAAAGCTTGCCAGGTTGAGGTGCTGGGTAAATTCGCTGTAGGTATAACTTCTGTTTTTATTCCGTAAGTCGCCAGACTGACCAATATTTCTTCTGGTTCTGCGCACAATACTGGAAAATGTAATGATGTGAAATGTAATGCGAAATACGAACATAAGAATCTTCTTTTTGTACAATCTTTGGGAAATCAAATGGATGAAGATGGCACCCTGGAACAAAATCAAGACAACGAAACAGATGGAGCTCCTCCCCACTACGCATTACCAGTTAGAGAGTGGCTTAACCAACGGTTCCCTGGAAAATGGTTGGGAAGACGAGCTACAATAGAGTGGGCAGCAAGATCAAGGTTATAGAGCCCCGGCTGAAAGTATTGAATACTTCAAAAATAGAATAACACTGGAGTGTAGGCGCATTACCAATCAAACATTCCTTAAGAGGAATTTCAATATAGGCCTTATTATTGTCTTGCCAATAACGGTACACATTTTGAACCCTTAATAAAATAATTTGTTCAAACTAAATAAATTGGTTGCACAACTACTACATTTTTTCACCGCTTGCAAACCGATCACCCGATTTTACATTTCTTGGCACATTTAGGTAGGCAATTTCATGCCCTTCGCAACGATAAATCACTCAATAGGTAGTGCCATTTGACATTTCAAAGTAAGGTTTGCTGAGGGTGTGGAGGTCAATAGTAAAATTATTTTAAATGTGTATACAAACTTTGACACGTTTTTTGTCAAATCTTATTTGTCTTAAAATCAAAAGATATTTAGGAATTTAGGGTGGCTTGTTTTGAAATGCAAGCCTTGTATAACATAACACTAGTATCACAAATAGCCAGTCGCGTAAAAACCACTCTCGCAGGCCCCGCATTGCAGGGGGGCGCAGCAAAGCCAGGGGCGCCCTCAAGTCCCTTGATGAAAATAATAAATCAAATGAAAATCGACTAAAATAATAGTTTCATTATCACAACATTAAAGTTAAAAATAAACAATAATAAATGTTGGAGATTGACCCTGTAGATAACAGTGGGACCAGTTGGAATTGGGATTTTAATTGTAATTGTCAATATAGTTTTGAAATAAATAGTTTTTTGAACAGTAAATATAATTTGAGCTATCAAAATATATAGAAATAGTTAATAGAAACCACAATGAATAAGAAATAATGTAATATGAGTCGATATAAAATAAGGGTAACGTACTAAAGACTTTGTTTTCTTATCTCAGTGAGTACACAACTTTTATGTCTGTTTTAATTATCACATTGTTTTTTTTTAGTTGCAGTACATTATTTTAAAATTTCATTATTTTTACAACAAAAACTGTTCTTTGTTCTCTACAATACTTTATATCCTTTTATATTAAACAACGCTTACAAATGACAATATTTTTTACTATAGTGTAAGTGTGAAAGATTCAGACAGGTGCAAAATACCAGGGCGCTTTCAAAATTTTGCGAGGGGCGCACATGCCCTTAGTTACGCCACTGCAAATAGCTATTATATTATAAGAACATCTTACAAAACTGTTTATTTAATTTCGTTTGACGAATAAGGGACAACCAAATCTTTAATCCACTTTTATCTAGCTTTAATATGGTAGACGGTAAAATTTGTTTCCTAGCCTGTTCCCCTTCTATTTACTTACGGGAATGCGAGGATAAATCATAAAATTCCAAGCATATTACATGCTCTGGATGTAGGCATTAAATAGTTATGTTTAAAGCACTGGTTCTCTGTTATCGCTGTTCTGTTCTCTTTCTCAATTATGAAAATATGACTTAAGAATCACGTAACCCATATGACTCAATTAATGAATCATGTAATTGCTGACTGAATTTAGGGCAGATTTAAATCAATATAGCAGCTGGATCCAGTGACTGGCGTCAAAAAATTAGATCAAAGAACTGGAGTGGATCGCATCGTTTACATATTTTATCTTACGAAGCAAGAAGTACAGTTTTGTAACAAAAGAGAACGCATTTGGATCTCCTAGAAGACAGGAGGCTATTGAGTAAAAATTATTAAGACATTGAGTTTAACATAAACGTTTTCCAGTGAGGAGACACAGAGACCTGTGATTTCCGCCAGAGCTTTCGAAATAATCTTTAATCAAAACTAATTACCAATCATTTCTTTTGACCTAAACTAATTTTCACTAATTAATTATTTTAACGATGTTTTCAAAAAATGCAAATGAGTATTTGCCCCGGTCGCATAAACAACTTAATATTTATAGCTATTTATGTATCAAGGGCGTTACGGGGACTATAATGCCCTGAAGGTAGAAATAGCCCGAGGGCCTCTGGCCCGAGGGATAGGTTTCTGCCTGATGGGCATTATAGTCCAGTAAAGCCCGTGGTGCATACAATGCTTTATGTTTTACCTAAAAAAGAGTTTTTCAATGACTAATTACATTATTTATTCGCAATATAAAAAATAAGTTGCACCTGTACCTGTATACGTAAGTAGATAATGACTGGTGTTAAGTTTGACTTTGATGTTTCTGTCAGTTAGTCAGTTGGCATTTTTTATTTAACGATTTGCTCAAAATGGAAGAAATTCCACAAAATATAAGAGAAAAGGTCATAAAAGCGACCGAAAATCTTTTGCCAGTTAAATCAAGGCAACAGTATGATCGGGAGTATGGCATATTTGGTATTTGGAAAGATACGAACACAATTCTTCAAATAACCGAAAACGTTTTAATGGCATATTTCCAGGAACTGGTAAGTTATTGATTTTATTTTAATACATATGTTTAACAAACTTTATTATTTTTAGTCGGAAAAATACAGTCCGAACTCTCTCTGGACCAAGTATTCTACCCTAAGGTCTACGTTGATGGTCTATGAAAATATAGACATTTCGCAATACCATCGTCTCATATCTTTTTTAAAAGTTAAGTCGAAAGGATACGTCCCGAAGAAGTCTAAAGTTTTGGAAGGAGAACAAATATTAAAATTTATTAAGAAGGCTCCTGATGATATCTACTTGGTACACAAAGTCATATTGGTAATGGGTGTTTTTGGAGGTTTAAGACGAGATGAGTTGGTCAAAATGACCATTGATGACATTGAAGATAGAGGAACAGTCTTGGTTATAAAGGTACCAGAAACTAAAACTTCAACTTCAAAAAGTTTTACTATCATCGAAGAAGATTTAGGCGCTTTAAATTTAATAAAAAAGTATACAACATTAAGACCAGCTGGAATAAAGGAGCGAAGATTCTTTCTTACCTATAGAAAGGGTCGATGTACAGTACAACCCATTGGAAAAAATACCATAGGAAGCGTCCCAACATTGATCGCAAAATTTTTAAAACTGGATAATGCAGAAGCTTACACCGGCCACTGTTTGCGTCGCACATCGTCAACTTTACTTGTTGAGGCAGGTGCTTCGTTTGAAACGCTAAAACAACATGGGAAATGGAAAAGCTCTTCAGTAGCTGAAGGATATATAGAAGAAAGTATTTCATCCAAAAACAAAATAGCCAAAATGATTGCCAATTCAGTTAATTCCGAGGTTAATTCCGTAGCGACTATTGAAAATTCTTTAATAGACTGTTCTTCTATACAAAATAGCGTTAGTGCTACCACCGCTGCTACCATCACAAAAAACACCGACCATTCTATAGTGGGATCAGCTACATTTTCCGGGACATTTCAAAATTGTAATTTTTATTTTGGAAATAAAGTTTAATTTTTAGTATTGTTTAAAGAAAAAATTATTTTTTGTATAAACTTGATCTTTATTGTGAGAGAAATAAAATTGGATAAGCAATAAAATTTCCATATTAGCGCATTAGGGTAATATAAGCGGGCATTATCATAATGCCCGCTTATAATGCCCTAGGTGTGATAGCAGGTATTATTGCTATCATAACATATTCCGTTTCTAAGGTATTATAGATCAATAATAGATAGGTAAAACATAAAAAAATTAACAGACCTGAAAATGTAATTTAGAGGGCAGAAAAATAATTAAAAACGAGGAAGGAAAGAAAACGCGTTGTTAAAGTTAAGCACAAATATTTTTTAATCGACAAAACTAATTACTTTTTAGTGGATGGCATTGGTTCCTGGTGGTCTATACAGGGTGTTACAAGTTCGAGGCTAAGTAACGAGATCTCTAAAACTATAAGAGATACAAAGTCGGCTAAATAGGGGCAAACTTCCGAAATAAGGGACTCAACAAAACGCCGCTGAGAAACATTAAAAGTTCTGAATACTTTCGGGGATTTGCAAAAAAAAACCGATAATTAGCAAACTGGTTTTTGTTTTTTCCTGATTATATTTATTGAAATAATTTTAACCACATGTCACATTTCTGTTGCCACTTTTTCTCGTCTACAATTTTCTATTCCGACGTTTCGTTTTCGGGCCACCATCATCAACTTCATTTTTCCGAACACCGATATGGAATTTAAATTGAATATTTTTGATTATCATAAACCTTAAACCTAATATTTGAGCCTTCTGAATGCCATTCGCATGTGTATTGTCTTAAGAATACATTAGCAATGTTTTGGGAGATTTTACAAATACCACACTGGTGAAAATCTTGGAATCTTGAAATATGAAGAAACTAAACTATACTTTTCCCATAAAACACTTAATTAATAATAAATAGATGTAATTAGTGATAGGTTCACAGAACAAAAACAGTTACATATTAGAAGCTTTATAACCTTATTAGGTGGTAACAAAATATAAATGTTGTTATAATAGAATGAGTCTAAGGTCACCACCTACCTCGGCTAGCTTAAGCTCGTGGCAATTGTAAACCGAGGTGGTTCTTTTAAGTAGGATCTTTGCCAGTAAAATTATAATGTGTATGAGTGTGGTCCCCAAAGGATGTTGCTGTGCAAGCCTAGATGTATGTTTGAGTTTTGAGCCCCACTTACACAGCCAAAACAAACACAAAAATTACTCAAAAGCTATTTAATTATGAAAAAAAAAATGAAAAGAAAGGTGATTCTAAATTGGAAAATATATCAAATCCAATCAAATCAGAATATGCTTTATTGTCATAAAGTATTATTTTTATCTACAAAGCATTTTTTTAAAATTAAATTAACAATAAAATATAATAATATAGTAAAACTTAAAATATCGGAATAAAAAAAAAGGCAAATAATTATGACAGAGTATCACCAAAATATTCAACTAGAGTATAATAAGCTTTTTCCAATAATAAATTTTTAACATTTTTTTTTAACATTTTAAAATGTGACATTTTCTTAATAAAATCTGAAAGAAAATTAAAAATTTTTTTAGAATTATAAATTATGGATTTTTTTACAAGACTTGAAGTAGGAATAGGTAAACATATATTAAAGGTTTGTCTTGTATTATAAGTATGTGAAATAATACTATTTCTATGCTTTTTATGAATTAAACAAACTGTTTCCAATATAAAAATTGAAGTTCGTGTTAAAATTTTATGTGAGATAAATAGAGTTTTACAAGAATCTCTAGATCTAGCTTTGCACAAATATCTGATAGCTCTTTTTGGTGAAATAAAAATTGAATTTAGGATATATTGGCTTGAATTTTCCCAGAAACAAATTCCATATCTCAAAAGAGATTCTATTAAAGCAAGATAAACATTTTGAAGAACCGCCATATTCATTTCATGAGAAAGTACTCTTAGGGCATAACATCCTGAAGCTAATTTTCTACATAACTTTTTGATATGCTAATTAAAAGAAAGATTTTGAGTATTATAGATTCCAAAAAATTTTATAAATTTGGGGTTTCTAATTATGAGATTGTCAAAAATTATATTATTAGGTGAACATTTAAAAGTTAATATATTTGTTTTAGTGATATTAAATGAGAGTAGAGTCACACCACTTTTATTAAATCTTCATTAATTATTTTAATTAATTTATTACAATATTTACTATGCCAAAGTATTGTTGTATCATCAGCAAATATGTTAAACTTACCATTTATAAAAATTGACGCAAGGTCATTTATATACAGGGTCGTTGGTATGTGTGGAAACGGTCGATTATTTCTTAAAGTAAAACAGTCAGCAAAAAATATTTTAGATAAAAGTTTTAGGGTTTTTTAAGGTATATTAGAATTAAAAAAAAATAAGTATACAGGTTGAGTCAGAAAACCGTAGAGAAACAAAGTTACTTTTTTTTAAATGGAACACCCTATATCTTCGAATATTTTTGGATTTTACTTAAAATGACAATTATTTTTTAATACATGCATTATAAGTCTAAACTTAATAGTTTCCGAGATATCGACTTTTGAAAAATGACATTTTTGAACTTTGACAGCTTCTAGCTTTCTAACGGTACGTTTTAGAGAAAAACGGCTTACATGTCCCTATCTTACTTTTTTATTATCTTCGCAAAAACATCAACTTCCGGTTAAACCGGAGGTAACTCAAAAGCCGGAAATACGGTACTTCCGGTTTAACCGGAAATTGATGTTTTTGGGAAGACAATAGAAAAGTAAGATAGGGACATGTAAGCCGTTTTACTCTAAAACGTACCGTTAGAAAGCTAGAAGCTGTCAAAGTTCAAAAATGTCATTTTTCAAAAGTCGATATCTCGGAAACTATTAGGTATAAACTTATAATGCACTTATTAAAAACTAATTGTTATTTCATGTTAAATCCAAAAATATTCGATGATATAGGGTGTTCCATTTAAAAAAAAGGTAACTTTGCTTCCCTACGGTTTTTTGACTCATCCTGTATACTAATTTTTTTAAAATTCTAATACACCTTAAAAAAGCCTAAAACGTTTATCTAAAATATTTTTTGCTAACTGTTAAACTTTAAGAAATAATCGACCGTTTCCATATATAGCAACGACCCTGTATATTAAAAATAGTAATGGACCGAGAACTAAACCTTGAGGTACTCCACAATCAATTTTATTACTTTTTGATTTCTTGCCATTTAACAATAATACTACTTGAGATCTTTCAGATAAATATGATTTTTTTTTACCATTTAGGTGATATACTTCTAAAGCCATAAAGCTTAAGCTTCTTTAATAATATATCATGGTTAACACAATCAAAAGCTTTAGAAATATCACAAAATATTGCTGCAGCAAAATCTCGTTCATTTAATTTAAAATAAAGATGTTCAAGAAATGCAAAAATAGCATCAGTAGTATTTATATTTTTTTGTAATGCAAATTGGTTTGTATTTAAAATATTGTTTTTATTTAAAAAATAAATCATTTTATTTTTAACAAGTTTTTCAATAATTTTATAAAGTGTTGGAAGTAAAAAATTGGTCGAAAATTGGAAGCAGATTCACAATCACCTCCTTTATGAATTGGAATAACAATAGCTGATTTAGGGCATTGTGGAAATATTCCATTTTCAAAAGAAACATTTATTGCCTTCGCTAAAGCTTCTAAAACAGGAATAGATAGTTGTGAAAAAATTTTTATTGATAAATGATCCCATCCAGCAGAATTTTTATTTCTTATCTCCAAAATGATTAATTTTATTTCTTGAACATCGGTTGGACTAAAGAAAATTGTATCCTTGATTTTAAAATTCTTTATGTACGAAAGCAGATAAAAAAAAATTAATCAAATGATAAACACTTAACTCAACAAATATGTTGATACAGAAAAATAGTGGTAAAAGGATGAGTTTGCTAAATAAAACACTCTTTATAACAGCGTAAAAGTTGCAGCCCTTTTACAATTCGCTTTATAGGTATGTCAGAATATTGATTAATAAGGTAAATCACTTAAAATTCTAAATAGGTTAGAGTAGTTGTTAAGTTGGATCAAAAATAGTGAGGCAAAATTGCTTATGGCTTTGAGAAGAATAGAGGCAAAAAAACATACTTGGCTATGTCCAAAACAAAAGGTAATTAAAAATTTGCAGATAAAAAATAAGGTGCTAATCGCACGATCCTCCTTGAGGTGGCTGCTCCTTTAAAGGGATAGCCCCTTGCTGCTGCTCAGAAACATAGGTAAACAGGCTCTCACAAATACCTCAACTACATAGGTCGAAAATCCAAGGGTTCAAACTCAGGCCGGAAAAGTGGTTATTGGAATAGGCAACGTGAAGGAAACTAACGTGTAGTATAGAGAGGGATAATTCTTGTCTAAAGCAAAGATGTGGAGTTTCAGGTTATGTGGCAAATATCTCTCAAAAATATCGATTAACCACGAAAATGTACGTTGTGAACTTACCATATATGCGCCTCAAACAAGATTTGATGTAAGAAACACAAAGATGGGGAAATATTTGCCAAATTTTCCCACAAGGGCTAAGAGTCTGACCAGTCGTCAGAATTTAGTTTGATAGTTTTCAGTTAAACCCAAGAAACCACCGAAAAGGTCACAGAGAAACCATATTTGAGAGAACATGTTAAAATGAAAATCGGTTTGGCGCACGGATCTACGACAGGCGGATCAACGACACAAAACAAAACATAACCAGAATAACCTGAAAGTAACGACGTTACAGCCTTGTTGAAAGCTTGACACGGTTACGTGAAGAACTTATAACTTCATGATGAGTTAAAGCGCCGCAGACAAAAATTTTTTGGGACCAAGCCCAAATTTCGCCGTCCTTATGCTCCCTAGAGAACGGAGGTTTGGCTCCAAACAATGTGAAAATTAATATCATGCGGTGAAACGCTCTAGAAACCGCTTTTATTATTATAAATTTATTCTGTTCGCTCTTCTTTACTAAAAGTAAAATAAGACCGATCTTGTCTCTTAACAATTATT
This sequence comes from Polydrusus tereticollis, assembly GCA_963920685.1. Taxonomy (NCBI): domain Eukaryota; kingdom Metazoa; phylum Arthropoda; class Insecta; order Coleoptera; family Curculionidae; genus Polydrusus; species Polydrusus tereticollis. The sequence goes on from OY987329.1 coordinate 39,684,929, forward strand.
ATTTAAGTAGTAAAGAGGCGCTAGGACAAGGTGGACGAGGGTAGCGATCGCCCCCCTTCACACCCCTATGGCTACGCCACTCTCCAGCACCTAAAAAGCGAAAGACAAGTAACACGACTGGAAGATCAATGACAAGAAATGAGCGAATCGGCAGCAAGAAAAAATATGGTGACCAACGCCCGGGTATCATCGAGACCAACGATTGGGACACCTAAAAAAGTAGGAATTTAAAGAATGCACTTACTTTTATCTTTTGAATATCCTTGGTGGTAGTTACAAAATGAATGATTATATACGTACATTTCGGGTAAATTCCTATAGCGCTCAGATTCTGGAAGATATAACAGATGACAATTCGATGATCAATGCTACAGATGAGGAGGTGTTTGTAATTTTTCATAATAATATTCGTAGTCTAGGAAAAAAATATAATGAGTTACAGGTTTTGTTGCAAAATTTTGATTTGTTGGTTTTAATGGATGCTTGGAGGTTAGATATCATGTATTTCCTAGCAATCTCGGGATACAATACTGTATAATGTAAAGAAGGAGAGGAACAAGTGCGATGGAGTGGTTGTATATACAGGGTGTTATGGAAATGACTTATTATATTTTAAGGGGCCACTCCTGAGGTGGTCTAGAGTTACACTTGATAGTTTTTTTTTCTAAAATCGGAAGTATTTTGAATTTTGTAAAATACCTTAAAACCGGACTATGTGCGCCTTCCATGATAGTTCAATGCCCCTGAACACATGTGTTTTTGACAAGACAAACTGCTGGAATGGTAATTGTTTAGTTTAGTGCAATTAATGTTGAATTTTGTGCTAAAATTTCGTATATAGACTAATTGAGGGTAGCTGATCACAATTTTCCTTTTGCGTTTTTACGGCAAATGCACTGGTTTTGAGAAAAAAAAATGTTAAAGTTTTTCACTTACAGGTTAGGGTATTCTTTTGTAAGGATGTCTTCAATTTCCTAGATTTTATGGTTTTCCCTTCAAAATATGTGATAAAACTTTCACCAAACTATCTGTTCATAAAATAAGAACAACATTTTAGCAAAAAAACAATGGAAAAGGCACAAATTTAATTAAATTCGTTGTTAATACGCCGACAAAGTAGAACCGTCTCTTTTCAGATTCATTGCACTCACGTTGCCAGATTGTTCTTCTTTTTCTTGTAATTATTAATGGCTTCCATCCAGGAGAATGATATGCTAGCTCGAGCCAATAGGATTCATTCAATTAATAAAAATGAATTGAAGAGTATAGGCAATTTATAATACACTAACAATCTGACAACATGGGTGCAGTTTGCTTCTGCTTTTTTGGCCAGCTGTCAGTGAGCCCGTCTTTTTCCAGATAACGTAGAGTTTTCTGTTCGCTTACAAGTTATCCCGTTTTTCAGAGTTTCCTTGTGGCATATTTCGTTTATTTCAACTCAGAAGTGTATACTATGACTCCGACAAGTAATATTTTATTGGAAATATCAACATTTTAGGATTACATGCAAAATAACATACCGGTGAGTTAGAAAAACTTTAACATTTTTTTTCTCAAAACCAGTGCATTTGCCGCCTAAACGCAAAAGGAAAATTGTGATCAGCTACCCTTAATTAGCCTATATACGAAATTTTAGCGAAAAATTCAACATTTGCACTAAAATAAACAATTACCCAAATCAGCTGTTTGGGTCATTGGCGCGTAGGTGTTTTGGACCTAAATTTTTGAAGGCATTTTTCTCGAATTTCTAGCTTCGAGCGCCATTTATAGCAATTTTTCCCCAATTCGTCTCGACCTATATATTTACGGGTTAAAAAATAATAAGTCATTTCCATAACACCCTGTATATAAAAAAAAACGTAAATTATACTTTAGAAATTAAGAATATTGGCAAGTTGAAAGCAATCAAGATAAGTTTGGTATATGGCAGTAAAACAGTAAAAGGTCTTATTAATACCTGGGACTTATATTTGACCGAAGGCTTAACTGGAGGCTCAATTCAATTAATAGAGTAAAGCTTGCATTGCGTCAATTAGGCTCTATCTACCCCCTGCTTCACAGGCGGAGTAGACTTTCAAATCGGACTAAGGTCAACCTCTACAAGGTATTGGTCAGGCCGGTGTAACAACCCTTTTATGCTTGTTACAACGTAAGTAATTTACCAATTTTATAAGCATTTTCATACATTTTAAATATCAATAATATCTTAAAAAAAAGTTTGACTACGCCTATGTAAAGAACCTTGATAGAACCTGCAACTTATAAAATCCTTTGAATTAATTTACCTACTAATAGGCAACCCATAATTATGACATGTATCTCTGGCTGACTGAACCATATTATGTTAATTGGATGTTTGAAGATTGTAATCTTTAGATTGTTGGCACGTTCCCAGTGTATTGTTTATGTCTTTCGAAGATACCTAACCTCTTATTTTATGGGTTAGTTTTCGGGTCGATTTTCTAGTTTCCTGGAGGATTACGGTTATAATCAGTTGTCTCCCGTTTCACAGTTCAAATATCCCCAACAGTTTAGTCCGTTAGCGGAAGTCGTCAATGTCACCTGATACCTCGGAGTTGCTCGATGTGAAATTGTTTTTTATACTTGAGGATTTGATAAAAGCGTTGTTTTTCGTTTGCCCCGGCTGTTCCAACTAACATCGGCCCCGAGAGGTTGAACAGCGGCGGTGATATTAAGTAAATGGTGCCTCTGTGTTAAGATTGCACATTAAAGTGTAGCGGCTGCAGTCCGGATTGGAATTTTCATAGAAGTAACCACTTGAAGCCACCTTAGATGGGATTAATTCACCGCCTGGCCGATAAAAACCATAACATCTGGTTTTTCCTTTTTCTAATTTTCTTTTTCCCTAGTTTTTACTTTTTCTAATTTTCTTTTTCCCTAGTTTTTACCTAGTTTTTCCTTTTTCTAATTTTCTTTTTCCCTAGTTTTTCCTTTTTCTAATTTTTTTTTTCCTAGTTTTTCTTCTTTCTAATTTTCTTTTTTCCTCTTTTTCTTTCTTTAACTTTTGCTTGATACGTTTAAGCTATATCTTACTTATCCCGTTTCACTTATTCACTTTTATCCTGATGTCTTTAATCATCCTGTTTCTATTTTATTATTTCTGCGATTAACATTTCATCCTACCTACATCTTCTTACTCTAGTATTTCCGACTAAGGAACTATAATTAGTATTCTTAACCCGTATTTTCAATCCCAGAACTAAGTTTCACATTTTAACCTACTTTTACCACTTGAACTGGAATGGATGGTGGACATATATGATTTGGATAGACCAAGGCGCCCGTTGAGAGGTTTTTTGTATGGAAGACGTTCCTATTTTGGTATGAAGTTACCGCTTTTTATGCCCTCGACGATTTGTATGGTTTAGTAACACATGCTGCTTGACGCTTACCCCTGCCAGAGTCTCTCCGTTGGATATCCAGAACCAGATTAAGATGAGTAGCTTTTTTTTTCCTTCTAATACCTTCTTCAAAATTTAATTATTAACCATTTTCGACTTTCAATAAGTAATCACATTAATGCGGGGTAATTTTACATCATATTAATCGCTAGTAACGTACTACTAAAGAATATCAAGTCAACTTAGTATCTTTCTTTTCTTGATAAATGTATCTCACTGGTAAATAGCCAATCTAATACCTAAATTTGTATTATTTTCACTAAACCTCGCTAGTAACGTACTACTAAAGAAATTGAGTCAAATAAGTATCTTTCTTTCCTTGATAAATGTATATCACTGGTAAACAGCCAAGATAATACCTAAATTTATATTATTTTCACTAAATCTCGCTAGTAACGTACTACTAAAGAAGGATAAGTCAAACCAATAATTATTTCACTTTTTTAATAAAAAACATATTTCACTGGTAGACCATACCATATAGATAAATTTAATTAATTTTAACGCTAGCAACGTAGCTGCTAAAGTACTGGAAGACAATTTATTACTTCTTGTGGTTATTATTTTATACCACTTCCTTTACTAACCCTGTAGTATTAGAAACCATTTAATCTGCTTTGTACATTTGTAAAATTATAACTAGGCACATCCTTGCTTATGGTCACTGTATATTTCATGTAAATATTGGTTATTGCAGATAGGGTCACATCTAGACATGTATATTATTTCTTATTATGATTTATATTGATTTAAATTAATAACTAAAACGATATGCAGTAAAGTATAAACATAAGTCTTACTCGAGGAGTACGCAGTTCAAGTTTAAAATATTCATTCAAAAATAATAATTTTTTTGAAATTAAGTATTACTATTATTAAATTTATATATTGGAGGATATACTCCCCCTTATATTTTCTGATACTTTCAGAAAGTTATCAGTTTTAATTCTTGATTAGTCAACCTTGAACCACTACGTGGACAAGGCCCCCAACTTTCAAGCCGAGTTATTAAAACTTATTTTACTTTAATCTTACCTAAGATTGTTTAGTTTTGGAAAAATTGCCTTGTTGCATAAAAGGAAAAAATTGATTGATTGATTTTTCTATTTTTGACCCAATCTTTTAAGTTGATTTATTAAAACCTATTTTGCTATAATCTAACCTATGATTGTTAAGTTTTGAATATATCGCTTTATTGCTTATAGATTAATTAATTAAATCTTCTAGGTAAAATTTTTTAGTTTAAACATATTTGGTTATGTAGAATTCTTCTAGATGGGTATTTGGTATTGGTAGCATGCTGTTATGTTTAGAAAGGTTTATCACTTCTTCGTGTGTTTATTTCTCATTTAGCTTGCTTAGCCCTTTGTTTTTATCTGCATTTCCATTTAATTTATTGTTACTTATTGTGTAAACCAATTGATAATTTAAAAGTGTTTACACTATTTACATAAATTGAATAAAAACAAGAAGTGATTATAGTTGTTTTATTGAAGATATTTTATCTCTTTCAGGGCTAGGGAACTAATATTGTTACTCTTCTGTCTTTATCTTTCTCAACCCCTTTGGTTGATGGCGCCCATAATAGCTTATCTGAAATAAAAGACCTACGACCTTTAGCTCTCAAGCGACTTACTAAACTGAGTGGCCGTGGTGACCCAATGTAATAATACTTAAAAAGCAAAATAAAGTACAAGAATAACAACAAAAAATTTTTATTATTAATATAATTAATAATTAATATAATAAATTAAAGAAAAAATTACACCGGTTCTCACTTATGGTGCACCTTCGTGGTGCAACATAAGCAGAACGGAGCTTAATAAGTTCCAGGTAATTCAGAACAGGGCGTTAAAAACTATCGCGGACGTACCTAGATATACATCCAACAGAGTGCTTCACCGAGACTTTCAAATGCAGACGATAAACGAGTTTTTCTTGAAAATTACACGATTTTAAAGAGTGTAGTTAGTAGTGACGGGAAAGATAAAACTGTAGTAGCACAAACTGGTCATAAACGTATTTAAATCACAATAAGCTAGAAACAGTGCTCACTCGAGAAAACTAGCGAGAAATTTATCAATGTGAAAATATAGAAATCGCAATAAAACTATTATTTAAGAAATTAACAAATCTTATTGTAAGTTTTACGAACCTACCTCTCACAAATAGGCAATAAGCATAAAAAAAAAATCAAATAATTTACAGTTTTACAGGAATTTGTAATCTACAGAAATAGATCAATGGAACTAATTATTGTTGCAAAATTTCAATTTTTTAAATATTTAATTGACACTAACATAACCTGCCCCCCGCCCCCCCCCCCCCCCCAAAAATAGCAATGCCTAAATGAACAAAAAAAAATCCAGTACCATAAAGGAATTAAAAAATGTTAAAAATGAGCGTATTAATACTGAGCTTAAGATTACTGAAGAGTTCAGTAATTTTTTTTCGTAAGGTAGGTGCTACATTAGCATTAGAAATTGGAAGAAGACCCTTTTGTTCACATCAAGTAAATCTTCCTTTATTCTCTGTCTTTAATGTTATACATGAAAGTAAAGACTATCAAATAAATAAAGTGCAAAATTGTGGAACTTACTTGGGTATTACTGTAGATAGTTATCTAAAATGGGACACTTTGAAGTAAGGAAGATTGTCTGGTTCCTAAATTTAAGATTTATAGAAAATTGTTTAACACTAATCAACTAAGGACTTTATATTGCATTTGTGCGTGCAATCATATCTTAGTTATGGCTTAATAGCGTTGGGTTCAGTAACCAATAACTATTTAAAGAAACTTCGAACAACGCAAAAATTGATTTCAAAGATAATACTTAATAAGAGTTATTTTTATCCAAGTGACAGCCTGTATATTTGATATCCGCCAGTTGTTTTACAAAGAACTGGCGGTAATACAATACTGCAAAGTTGAAAATGATTGTTCTACTCTATTCCACCATAACTACTTAACACGTAATACAGGAAACAAAGCGTTAGTACCCAAAATATAGAAAATCATTGGACCACCTTCTCATTTATGTCTTTCTGGCTGCCTAGATCTTTCTTGTAATACTTTCGAATGAAATAGGCATATTTAGGTTTTTCGCAAATATTTTGAAAATGGTCCAGAATTTTGCTACACTTGTAATATATTGTAATATGTTGTATTTAAATTCTGCATTAGGTAGTAAAATAATATACAGGGTGCTTCGTTTGAAAATCTTAAGAAAAACTAGTTTGAAAGATGTCATTTTTGGAACCAAATTTTAAACACCCTGTATAAAAGAAAATAAAACTATTTGATGTCAGAGTATCGTTAGACCTTTTGTATTTAAGTTCACACTATGTATCTCGAGCAAAACGGATCTAAGGCCGTTATTTTAATAATTTTTTCAAGGCGTGCAAAACGATTTTTCATTGTTTTTAATTTATTTCTCGTAAATGACTAAAGCAAATCAAATAATTTTTTTGAAAATAAGAACGAACACTAAAAAAAAAAACAAGATATAGGGTGTACCATTTAAAAAAAAAATTGTCGTCATACTTTTTTGGATCATTCTGTAGGTATATGAGAAAATATGTTCCCGAAATACACTTATACATATAGTGTAGGTCTGCGTTCGAACACAATTTCTTACTATTGCAGGACCCAGTATAATTAGGTACTACAAGAAAAAATAAAATGGGATTGAGATCATTTATTTTTAAGTTTTGATTTACTGAAAGTTGCCTGCGAAAAAAAAATTGGTCCTGCTATAACATAAACGAAACGTTAAAGACTTAAAAAATTAAGCAAAATAAATAACAATTGTTTAAACAAAATTTATGTTGACACACTAGTAGTTTTGATAATAGGCTTTGAACACCCTCCACACTATTATTTGATATCAGGTATTTGCAATATTATTTATTAAACTCCTTGCTAAATGTCGCAGCAACTATATTAAAGGTAGGTAATAATATTATTATAAACTATTGTTTAATCAAAAATTAAATTAACTTACAGTAGCTTTAGAATTTTGTAATATAATATTTAGCTGGTTTATATTAATGTAAAATTTAACTTAAAATCCATCAACTTTTTTACGTAATATCTTACATAGTCCTTTTGGACTTGAGCTTTAAAAACAAAAGAAAACATAAAGAATACACCTTAATTCACTTTCGCTCTTTAGAGAAGGGAAAAATAATGGCATTTAGAACTTTTAATTCTTTTTTTTTTAAACCATCATATATTTTACACACAATATTTTACATTAAACTCTTTAAAAAGTGCATGGAAGCACTGGCTTCGAGAATATGAATATAATATACAGTGTACGGGATTGCTTAGCCTAAATTAAGTTTCCCTAAACATTAGAAAATGCGTTTTTAAACCATTTACAAAAGTACCCCAACTTTTTATGTTCTTTATAGAGGTAGGCAGCTTATTGAATACCTTAGGCGCACTAGTAATCGGATTATGCAGACCTATATTTGTTCTAGTTTGTATTCTATATACATCATTTATATTCCTAGTATAATAGTTATGAACTTTATTTGCCAATAAAATATGAGAATTGGATTTTTGATGCTTTTTTAGTATACTATACACAGCTTACACTGTTCTATTTGCAATAGTGCATCAATTCTGTGAGTATTTAATTCTCTATATAATACATCTGCATTGTTTAGTCTATCATAGTTATACAGTACCTTAAGTGTTTTATTTTGTAATACCTTTATTTTATTAAAGTTTGTTTTACCACATATACCCCAAATGGGTAACAAATACCGAAGGTGAGACAAAAAGAAGGTACTGTACACCATCGACTTGGTTTTAAGAGTGAAATAAAATAGTCCCTGCATCTAAACAGTGCTGAATACATAGGAGCAATCTTATCAGCTATATACAATACATGTTCCGCCCAATCTATTTTGTCATCAACAATTAGCCCTAAATATTTGATTTTGGAGACTTGCTCTAATTTCAAATTATTAATTTCTTCAATATGTTTATCTTAAGTTTGTTAGAGTAGAGTCAGTTTACATATCTCTCTAGGTCACTGTTAATCTCCCTACTAAGTTCGTCTGGACCATCTCCTATATAGGTTAGAGCCGTATCATCCGCCAATATAAAGTAGCGTGCTTTAAGACTTGCATATTTTAGATTAGGAACATACAAGGAGTACAGCAGTGGCCCAAGGACGGATCCCTAGGGGACACCAGACCTATTTGATTTTATATCGCTACTGACACTATTTACTCGAACATACTGGTTTCTACCCTCAAGATAATTTCTTAGGGCAAGGGCCTAGCGACACTTGAAGCACCGGTTCCCGTCAGATAACCGAAGTTAAGCAGTGTCGAGCGCGGTTAGTACTTGGATGGGTGACCGCTTGGGAAACACCGCGTGCTCTTGTCTTAGGGAAGAGTGTAAAATGAATCGACATCAAAACCATCCTATTCACGCCGGACAGGCCGGATGATATCGGATATCTCGTAGGATGAAGGTGCCGTTTCACACTCCCCAGTCGGTAGACCACACGATTAAAAACCGTACAGTCGATGACCGGTTCAAGATGGCCTCTGATACGCCGACAACCGTAAAAAATAGTAAATAAAAAAAAATAAATAATTTCTTATTAGATTGAGCGTTATTCCGGTAAATTCCATATTTTCCAATTTACTCAGCAAAATAGTCAAACATACCACATCAAAAGCCTTTCACAAATCTACATAAACAACATCCAGGCTCTAGAGATATAGTTCAAAAAGTCCGCCGTGGCGCATATGGTACTACTATCTTTTTGTAAACCATATTGGTACTCATATACTTCTATATGTTTCTGTATAGGTGATTACATCCGTTTTTTAATTAATTTTTCTATGATTTCGGAGAAAACACTGAGCACAGATATTGGTACATAGTTGCTTATATACTTTTTGCTTCCAAATTTAAATGTCGGGCTAATTTTACTAATTTTTAAGACCTCCGGAAATTTTTTAATACGTTAATAATTAATTTATTTAGGGTTTCTACCAAAATTTCTCCCAAATTGATCAGATCCTTAACGGTTACTTCATGGTAACCTGGCGAAGCATCTTTTTTAAAATTCAATATGATTTCCATTATTTCATTTCTGTTGGTTAATTTAGTATCTATCTTATTCTGTGACGTAATTTTATTGCATAAGGGAACACTATGCGGTCTCGCCAAATTAATTTCCCTATGAAGGTCATCAACAATATACCCTCCTATTTTTGAATAATAATCATTAAGGCCATTTACAATATCAAGTGGATTATTAATATGTATGTTATCTATTTCGAGACAGTTTACTTGTACTTTATTTTTTCTATTTTTAGAGTAGCTGTTAACAAATTTCACGAGCTTTACAAACCTTAATGATATCGGAATTCTTTATTGAATCAATGATAATCTGAGCCGAACAGGGTAAAGATAAAATGTGTATGCCTTTTATTACTTGTTGAAAAACTCTAGAAAACATTCTGTAATCAATTATGTTAACCTAATGTTTGATTTTCTTATTAAACATTTTTAAATCAATGATAATCTGAGCCAAACAGTGAAAAGATAAAATGTGTATGCCTTTTGTTACTTGTTGAAAAACTCTAGAAAACGTTTTGCAATCAATTATTTTAACCTCATGCTTGATTTCTTAATTAAAATTTTTTAAATGATCTTCTATAGTTATCTGGAGTTAGTTATGATCAGAAAGTGGATTACTCTCAACCCTAACAGTACAACTTAAATTATTATGCTGATCAGATAAGACATGATCGATAATGGTTTTTGAGTTCTCGGTAACTCTAGCGGCATACTCAATAGAGATAGAGTTATGTATTTTAAAATTATTTAAAGTTAATAAATTTTTGTAGTTTCCTGTATCCTAAGCGTCTTCTAATATGTTTATGTTAAAGTCTCCTACTATTAAATATTTTTTTGGATGTTTATTTAAAATTTCTTCAAGAGCAACTAGAAATTCAGTATTAGAATAAGATGGGGGCTTATAAACTACACTTATTTTTAAATCCTATTGACCTATACCTATACATACTCAATTAAAACTACTGTTACTTTATATACTTTATTATACAATTAACTATAAGCATACCTAGAAATCAATAATAAACTAGGTTTAATTAAAAAGTATTTCAATTTGTATTAACCTATTCCTAAATAACATAATCATTATAATGTCAAAACATTTAACTTAAAAATTAATGAATACGTTTTAGCAAATATCATTATTAAAGCGAATGTAATTTTATCTGTGTAAAAATCCAATCCTTGAGCAGATTTTTTGTTAAACAAAGCGATTTAATTTCTGGTTATTATGTAATAGCCTTCAGGAAAATCGAGTTTTCAATTTAAATTATAATATTTATGTTTGAATGAATTTCAATGGCTTTTTGTGTGTCTTTTTGTAGGCTTTATTTAATTTTATTTGTTTTTCACATCTTTTTGTTTCTCTTATGTAATTATCCATGCGATACTATTTATTTAAACAGGATATTTTGCAACTATGGATATTTATACAGGGTATCCTACTTGAGCTAAAATTTTTCAGGGGGTGATTTATCTCGTGTTTTTTTTATGTACAGGGTTTTCCATTTTCGATACGTCTAGAGGGTATCGGAGTTATTATCAAAGATAGAGAATTGCGGTTTTCGCGTCAATTTATTCCTCTTTAACAAAACGGAAGATTTCGGTGTTAAATATGTTATGGTTGTTCGTTTTTAATCTACAAGGGTGTTTTTTTCTTACAACCGTAGTCACAACTTTGCAATTCAATTGTTCCATTATTGCGGAATCAAAATCGACGCAACCTCGATGTCCTGTATATTATTTTATATATTCATTAGGAATCATTTGGGCTTTTCAAAAATATATAGATGCTGATATTTATTTTGAATAACAAGCCCAAAATTCGATATTTGTACTTTCTACTTTATCTGTAACAGTGAGCCATGGCAAATTTATTAGAAATAAATGAACAAATGAAAATGTCCAAAACATTTTTAGAGAGAAAAACTCTTAACGTCACTGAGATCTACGCCAAAAGTTCTACCAATATCAGTTTAACGGATATGCGAGGCCTAAAAAGCGGAGTTTTCCAAACTCACCCAGTAGATTAAAAGGACACTTCACGACACTGAATCTTTTGATTTGTTGAAATGTAGCAAACTGGCGCGAAAGCCGCGGCTTTCCATCTTTAATAATAACTGCAATATCCTCTAAAATAGGACACAATGTACAAATGTGAATAAGAAACTTAACACAGTGTGCGCTAGGCATCTACTTACGATCCTTATATATCCAATATATTAAACCATTTCGCATTTAAGTTGGTTCAGGGTAATTTGGGTTGGTAAAATTTACCGCTATACCGCCAACAATCATCCTCCAGCAAATCCCATCTAACTTGTACTTAAGATTTTCCTTACGAGTTATGTGGCTCTAGATCAGTAGAGGATTTGATTAAATGATGCCAACACACCTTAGCCTTCTTCTTCTCAAAGTCAAGAGTAAAAGTTCCAACCTCCAGGGTACTTGTAAATAACAGAGGGTGGCTTGGAATAATAATCTAGAAAAGAGTACTTAAAGGGCAAGCCAACAGTTAGGTGCCATCTCACCACTTATAATTAAACAAGCAGAGTAGACTTAACATACGACAAAGATACATCTTTACATAGCAATAGTCAGACCAGCATGTACTTACGGCGTACAGACGTGTTGTACTGTCAACAAAACTAGTAAGAAAAAACTGAAAATTTTCCAAAATAAGGCGCTCAGAATGATTCTGTTGAAAGTACTCTACAATGAATTACAAATTTTGACCATGACTAAATATATTGGCTTACTATTAACAAACAACAAATAACTTCCACACACATCCATGCCCTACCCAACAACCGTTATTCCTATCCTTGTGATTGGCGGTCTCCGTAATGATCAAAAATGAACTACTAAACTTCTCGGACTGCATATTTCACAATTTATATTCAAAATTCGATATTCGAAATACAAGAATCAATGTTATAACAATTCAAAAGTCATAATTATGGAAAAAAAATGAGAAGAAATAAAGATAATCACTTTAGAAGTAAAAATCGAATCCCAAGTCAAGCTTAAAAGCAACACAATTGTAAATTAAAGTTAATAACATTGCTCCAAATTAAAAAACATGTTTGATATTCTCAAGATCATTTACAATAGCCAGTCACACTGAGTTCTAAGTACGCGATGTACGGGGCGTTCTGAAGCAAAAAAAATAGAATAGCATACCCCAGGAGCGGCCTTCTCCACAAACGGCCAAGATTTCTATTCGAGTTTAGCCGATAGTTTGAAGTATCACATTCAAAAGTTTTTGTTATTTTGCTTGAAATGTCCCAAATCGGGCAAGTTTGATGGGTCGTATAGCATTTGTTTATAATGTCAATGAGGTAAATGAACACTTCTGCGCGCGAGTTTGAACAAAGATCTATCAAACTTACAGGCTCACGGCCACATAGTGTTATTAAATTTTATTTTTGAGCGATGTGATAAACTAAATAATGTTTACCTCAGTTTTCCTTTCAGGAGGCCTGCGACCAATACAAAGAAGCTAATTTTTATTCATAATCTCCTTTACACGTAAGTTTGTTTTAAAACTGTAGAGATTACTTATATTAAAAATACAATCTTGTTTTGTATTGCAGCCTTGGAGAAGGAATAGAAAAGTGCGAAAGTTCGGCGAAGTAGAAAATAGTTTTTCTTTAACTCTACCCAGATCAATTCTTTAATATTTTGATTTTTCTGTTTTACAAATGGATCAACAATACCTTTTCACATTTTTATATGTATATCTAAGTCAAACGGTTTGTTAATCTTAATTTTAAGTGTGTACTATAATATTTTTGGGAATATACAAAAGTATTAACTCAAGAAACGATTTTTTTATCAAGTTCTCGATCCGTAAAATTAGAGGGAAATCAATCAGGAGTTTTGAATCTAGGTGCAACTTTATTTTTTGAAGTACCAGAAGGTTTGTCCAAATATAAATATAATCCTAAACTCCTACAAATATTTACGGGATTTACGTTATCATTGAACATAATTTAAGAATGTAAATAAAACAATGCAGTCTTCCTCCACAGTTTAATGATTGACATAAAATTCTAAGTTCCCGACATGTTTCGAGTACTTAAGTACTTATCTTCAAGGGATACTAAAAGGACAGAACAAATTTGAAAATGAGCAATAAATATAAATCAAAGACTAAGAAGGACTTACCCAACATCAAGTTTAACATAAAAGTAAGTTGTCTCAAATTTATGAGTACGACTCAAAGGATGAAGACTTGGTGTATGAAATGGTTTATTGTATTGAAATATAAGTGAAGTTTAGATTAAGTTTTGAAAAACTTTCGTCATCCTGTTCTTCATTATGCTTTTGCAGCTTTTGCTTTACTTTATTCATAAACTCTTGCTCTATTTCTATGTGATGAATGATCTCCTTGGTTTTGAGGGAGTTCTGCGGGTCTTGAACTAAGTCGTTACTGGTGGAGATTTGTATGACTTTTTGCTGCTTCCTCTCTTCTCTTTCAGAGAACTTATCGATGTACTCGTCGTACATTCGTTGTCTGAAAAACTCTGTCGGAAATACAGGCATTGACATTGGACGAGGCCCTCTATCCACATTCTCTCTCATCTCAGCAAAATCGCCCTTTTTCGATACGTAAAAATCATCAGCTTGAAACACTTTCTGCTGACTGGGCGCATTCTTGGACAAGACAATAAACTGATTATAACATCTGGAGGAGAAAAGTTTTCTTTTATTTTATGTTTAGTTGTTAAAGCTTAATTTTAATGTATGCATGTATGAGATCTGCTGTATCGACTTATGAAAGGCTATCAAGCACATTGCGGTTTTTAACCACTGGAAGAAATTATGAAGATTTGAAATTTACTATTACAATTTATTCTTAGTCATTGTGTTACATAATTTCAGAGACATGCAGTATTATTTATTTATAAAGCAAGTTATGGGAACACCATGTATTGGCCCTTACGATGGGAACTTACAACAACTCGACGTTCTCATAGAAACCGCTGACGAATCATTTTTAGATAAGACATTTTCTATAAATTCTTTGTAACGAAGTAGATAGTATTCTTTTTATATTTACTATTGTAGTAAGAACAATAAAGAGCTTCAATCTCTCAAACATAATTTGTTTTTTAAAAACGCGTTGTTCCAAGTCGAACTCATCATTAGCATTAACCTTAACTAACCTGAACTAACCGTCACTTAAAAACTATAAATCGTAGAAGACTGCGCTTTTTTTTTTAACTTGTCAATGTTTTTGGTTTCATTCGTACACGGATAATATAACCAAATTCTTAAAAAAAAGAGTGATTCGCTTCTTGTTGCAACTAAAGTCCAAATTGAAGTTCCATCTAGTTTTACATAGAAAGTAGAGTGTTAAAATAAACGAAATTAACTCAATAACCTTCTCTCACATTTATTTTTTTCTATCGATTAAAAAAATATAACGGAATTATCTCTATTAGCGCAAAAATGTTGCACCTTCCAAAAAATGTTATAATTGACTATTTCAGTCTAGAGTCTATTCGATTATTCTATGAAGGTCCCATATGGTTGTACCTAAAAAAAAATATTTTTTAAGAAGAAAGCGACTTTTTCCTCTTTTTCATAATATTTTGAAACATGACAGAAATCCGCAGTATAAAATGCAGTTTTTAGAAACTGATCTATTTGGGTAGGTATCCAACTAAAATTTTAGATAAGGTAGGTAAGATCCTACCAGTCAGAGAGATTAGTGGAATTTGTAACTTTTGGACTGGGTTTAATATTACCAGATTTCCATGCAATGCGAAATTTTTCTGATTCCAGATACTTATTTTAATTAAAATTAAAATGCTCACTTGCAAAGTATTGTTAAGTTGAGCCCGTCATTTTCAATTTAAAATAATATTTTCAACCTGTAGAAAAGTGATGATTTCAAATTGAAACTTATTTAAGTCATTTTATAGAAATCATTTATTTTTATATTGGTTCTTAATTAATTTCCTATCCGAATTGAATACTGGCAGATTATCAGTAAAGAATTTGTTAAAGTCATTAGCGCCCGCTACAAAGTACAAATATTTCTTGTTCGACGTAATATTTAAAAATTTTAGGGTATCGAAAACTTTTTGGGATTATTTTTAATAAGGTATTGTAGAAAACCTTTTTTTTTCATCTTTTCCAACTAAATTGACAAAATTTGTATGCACGCGCCAAGATCCATCATTTTTAATTTTATATATTTTGAAAGTGCTTTTCGTCTTTCTTTACTCATTAATTTAATGTTAGGTGTCTGCCAAGCGGTAAGGGGGCTTTGTAATTCTAGAAGTAAGTAATGTAGGGTGAGTACACTTACAAGACATTATTATAAAGTGGATTTGTCATTTCGTCTACATGATGTAGTTCTAATATAAAATTCCAGTCGATTTTATATAAGTCTGATAACAAATCTATAGTGAAAACATTTAAAAGGTCCTTGTAGGTTTTAAAAATCGGCTTTCGTTTAGATTTTATTACATTATGTGTTCAAATGCACTGTAAGGTCCCTTTCCTTTTCGCCAGACTCTATAGTCTTGCCGAGGAGCCGCAATACGGCGAAACGCGTCCAAGGATTGGGTCTGACAGAAAGAAAAGGGGCAAACTTCTTTCTGTTATATCGCAGAAATCGACAATTGGCTTTCAGCGCCACCTAACATTAGATACCTGCTTATACGGTTTCCATTCCGCCATTCGCCAAGTGCAACATCTGGCATATGTATGTATACTTTATATTTGGAAAATCGCATAGACAAAAACATTCCTCAATCAAGTATCGCTAAAAATTGGATGTATGCTAAAATTTTTAAATACGAGTCCAATTTTTTATTTAAGTTGCTATCTAATGACACTTGTGACCTTTGCAGTAAACTAAAATTATAATTATTACAAGAAGCCGATATACAAGAAAGCAGACTTGCTTTACAAGAACAACCAGCATATATAAGAGGCTGATAATCGATATAAATTAAAATCTGTCGATATGAATCTTGCTAAAATAAATAATAATATAGAAAATGCGGTAATGATGGATTTGGAAAAATGTTTACCAATACCAGATCTAAGCAACTCTCAGAGCTTTTTTTCTTTAAAGCTATGGACTTTCAATTTTGTCATAGATGATGCAACGATACGAATATCATACTGCATAATGTGGGACGAAAGTATTGCAGGACGAAAGATGCGATATTCCAGACACGCTTTATTTGGTGGTTTTATTTAGTGGTTATAAATAACTTTTGGATGATAAAGATAAGTCCGAATTTAAAAGTAATACACCATAAGTTCTTAGCACGAGGACGTACTCATTTAGAAGCTGATGGGGGCCATTCAGTCATAGAAAGAGAGAGAAAAATATTTCACAATTTAAAATGTGTACTCCGTGAGACTGGCAGCAATTTGTAAGGTTATGTAGATAAAAGCACTTTATCTACAAGCGTGCGGTAAGTAACTACTTACCGCACTGATTTGAGTGCGGTAAGTATCACTTTACCGCTCTAGTGCTGTAAGTAATTACATACTATAAAAACAAGTTTTTATATTATTCAAGTGTATTTTTTATTTTTAAAAGAAACTCTATTAAACATTATATGTATAACAAATACTTACATATTTAAATTTCTAAACTAATCCAAACTTATAAATTAAGAAATATTATTATTAATTGTAGAATTTGTAACATTTTCAAACGATATTTATGAAGGAAGTGTTTTACTATCCGATGAGACACAAGAATTGAAATTTACTGATTTACTATAACATGAGGTTCTCTCTGCATATTCTTCTACACCATTTATTTGCTTTGCAATTCCTACTTTATTTTGCACCGAATTTTCAATATAGCCCTCCGCAACACTGAAGGACTTCCATTTACCATGTCTTTTTAAACTCATGATATCCCCGCCAGCATCTACTAATAATGTAGCTGACGTCCTTCGATAACAATGTCCCGTATATTCTTTGGGACTGGACAACTTTAAATATGATACAATTTGAGAAGGTATTTTTCCAAAAGTATTTATACACAGTGGTTGGATAGTGCATCTTCCTTTTTTATATGCAATAAATAACCGTGAATGGGCAGTATGATCGGGTCTAAGGGATCTATACTTCCTGAAAATTGAAATATTATTAATTTCTGATGAAAATCCTTCCACATAAACCACGAACTGTCGATCTACTTGCTTCTTTGTATCCGGAACAGTTACAACAAGGTGGGTTTCAAATGTCTTAATATCTGCAAATTTCATTTTACATAACTCCACTCGGCGACATGCCCCAGCGATGCAAACAATGAGTACCACCTGAAACAAGCAAATAAGTTGTTATTTAAAACTAGATTTTAAAAAAATCGGAATTAAGTACCTTCATTATCTGGTGCCATAACAAGGAATTTTACAACCTCATTCTTGGAGAATGCTTTGATTTGTTAGCTTTGTATCCCACAGACTTCCTTTTTAAATATGCCATCAGTTTTGCATACCTGCTTATGTCGACATTATTTTTGATACTTATAGTAGATCTGAGCATTGAATAATAACTCCATAAAGAGGATGATTTACTGTCCTTAAATTTATCCACAAAATAGGCAAGCATCACATCTTCACTAATTGCTTTAACTTTCTTTGATGAACACCAGTCCATGAGAGCCCTTATTCTTTCTCATATCTATGCCGTGATTTATCCGACAATAAATTAAGGGTAGCTGCTTTAGCAATGTCCAGAACTTCCGTCGGAATTTCATCATCACTGCTGCTACTGACTTCTATTTAAAGGACGTAAAACACACTTTCACGAAATTGTTACAAAAATAATTATCGTTTATTCCGTTGTCAAGTTTTACATCTGTCATATAAAAGCCAACTATTAAATTTCTATAATTTATTTCCCTAGCAACCTGATGTTAATGCATTGTTGATAACGACTTACGAGGCACCTACGGGGTAAATTAAAACAGTGCTCTTTTAGAGTTTTTAATATTGGTGCCCTAAACCATGCTTGTAGATAAAATATCGTACAATACACTTACGGTAGGTGTCTTTACCGCATTTGCGTGATTTACCAAACTCGCATTCGGCTCGTTTTGTTAAACATCACGCACATTCGGTAAAGACATACCTACCGTACTTGTATTGTAATATACTATTTTCAACGTTGTTGGTATGGAAAGTCATGTTTTTTTAAGCTTTAAGGCGTTATATGAAGGACGTTTAGCGTCATTTATAATGAAAAAGAACACAGAGAGTGGAAATGCATTTCTTATCTCACGAGCAGTACATCTCCAAGTAAGAAAAAAAAAGCCAGATGTACAATTCTCGAAAGATAATTTTAATGGAAACTTTGAAGAAACATATTTAAGTAGGAAATCTAGGCGAAGTACAACTATTCCCAATGAATTACAACAAATTATAAACAAATCTAAACCAATTACAACCAGGAAATATGACCATTTACAAAGATTGGTATCTTCAATTCCAAAAGTTTTTCATCAGTTTTATACCACTCTTTCCCATGGCGATCAAGTTGCGGAAGACAGTGGATAAGCTGCAATATTTTTTTTGGTATTGTTGTACTATACTATATTGATTTTTAACTATCCTTTCAATACAAAATACTTTAAGACAAATTTTTCTTGGTACTAATTAGTATTTTAGATTTTTTGAGAGGCTCACATCTGTTCTTCCCAGTGAATACGTATTTTGGTTGAACCTAATATAATATTAAGTTTAATTTAAAAAAGAATCCCTGGAAAAAAAAGACTTACCTAAGTCATTTTATAAACAAAACAGAAAAGTTCACAGTCATTTAACTGAAAAGAGTTAAAAAACTTAGTTTTATCATAATAAAATTTTAGAAGATTATCTTATACAGGGTGTCCGGGAAAAAATGGAAAATCTTTAGGATTCAGACAGAACTTGAAAAAATAAGATTATAAATTCCTATAAATTTTTTTCTTACATTCTCTTCCTACGGGGACTTGTGCCCTTGAAAGACCGCTGGAAATAGGCTTTTCTTTAATAACTTATATTTAGCTTTTTTAGTTTACCAGGGGCGAACTACGCTTTACAACTTAATGCTAAAGTTTTTAACACTGCATTTTCGAACTTGTCATCTTTCGCATCGCTTACACATTCATTGATTCTTTACCTTGATATTAATTTACTGATTTTTGGAATTCGTAGTGAATTTAATTGTGAATTGATTCGAACTATGGAATACATATTTATTGAGTATGCAAATATAAGTATGGTCTTGCATTCCTACAATGCTATAGAAGCCAGAAAGTTATATCATGAAAGATCTCCTAATCGTACTATGCCAAACCAGAAGACATTTCAACGAGTTGACCAACATCTAAGGAAGAATGGCGAACGATTCCAGTTAATAAAGTAATACCTACATATTATTAACTTTCTGCATAATTTTGGGAAAGTTTGGAAAAAACAGTACTAACGCTGGTCTGAGAAGAACCGTAAGTACGCCGCAATTAGAGGAAAATATCAGCACAGTTTAATACATCGAAAACAATGGTACATGAAATTTTTCAAAAACAGCTGTTATATCCATATCATTTGCAAAAAGTACAAGAACTGATTTCTGAATATCTTTCTCGTATAATGCAGTTTGCAAACTGGCTATTGGATCAACAACGAAATGATGTAAACTTCAATAGCATTATTATTTTCACGGATGAAGCAAGGTTTACCAAAAATGGTATCACCAATGTACACAACACACATGTATAGGCTGAGGACCTATTGCCTGGCCTCCTCGATCTCCCAACCTAACGCCATTAAATCTTTACCTGTGGGGATATTTGAAGAACTTGGTGTATTCCACTCCGGTCGGCACTAGGGAAGGAACTTCTACAGAGAATAACGTTTCATTTTGATGTGATAAAGACCAAGGCTGGGTTATTGTGAGTTATTACAGCAGTCCTCAATTCATCGTTCCCGCGAATGTATCAGACTTCATGCAGCCAATGTTGAACCCTCTTATGAAGTTTCTCAATAATTTTGTTAAGGTGCCTCCTATTACATAACTGCGTTCTTTTAAATTTTTGTATTTTTTTGGACGAAGCTACTTCAAATTAAACTTTTCTGTTGTTTGAATGACTTTCGTATCATACTTTGTTGTCGAAAAACAAAAAATAAATCATGGCCATTTTTATTAGAATAAACCATGAATTCGTTGATGATTATTTTTCTGGATAACGGTTCATTTTATCGACAATAAATAAGAGTACCTGTTGAGAACATGCCGAATGTTAAAATAAAGTACGCCACTGATGGCATTCTTGGAAGTCTAATTGATGTATATTATAGTGTATATATATAAAGCTTATGTAGCTACCGCACGAGGCAAGGACAAACTCTGTGCTGTCTTCGTCTTTATTAGTTCGTCTCTTTTTCTCACGTGTAAGTAAATATCCAAGATTTATCATAAAACCTGCATGGTAACCGCGCGGCATTGTTGTCATATGTAATTAGGCGCTTCACCCAAAATACACACCTACCAAGCTGCGTGAGAAAGGGGGAAGGACGCGAGAGAGGATGAGGCAACACAGCCTCCAGACGGTCGCTGAGGGGAGTTTGGCTAGACGCATTAAAAATAGGTTTAACGACTACACTGTTCACCGAGAGTTCGGTGGTATATGTCACGACTGTTCTAAAAGGTAGAGCACGTCACTTGGGTGGAAAGTGTCAACATTTCTTGCACTATGTAAGCAAAGTTAACCAAAACAAGGTTTAATAAGTTAATACAATTTAACAGTATTGAGTAATATGGAAACGTACGTGTAAATACAACTTAAAGTGTAAATAGTAATATAATGTAGTGTACTCTCAGATAATGAGAAGTCGTAAAGTGAATATTGTAAATAAAATGTTAGTGCTATATTACGAATAAAACGCTGTTGGAATTAAATACAGTGTTTTATTAAATCAACAGATCTACACACGAGCCAGCTATTCCAGCCTATGGATACACAGTAAAAATAAAATAAGTGTAAAGGCTGAACCATAGTTGACTTTATAACAGTACCTTTTTTTAGTATAAGGTGCAAGCTACCGAGATTAATATTTTTTAAGTATTTATCGTACAGGTTCTTAGAAACTTAAGCATTAAGTTGTAAAGCTTATTCCGCCCCTGATAAACCAGAAAAGCTAAATAGGGGGCACTATTTTAAGAGATCCTTACTAGTGTCCACCACATTAAAGTTTTTTAGGTTAAATTAAGTACTTTAAAAGCTATTCAAGAGAAACCGATTTGCAGCGGCGTCCTTTAGGGACACATATCTTCGTAGGGAGGGCATGTAAAAAAAAATTGTATAGGAACTTATCATTTTATTTTTTCACATTTTATCTGAATCCAAGAGATTTCCCACATTTTCCCGGACACCCTGTATAGTTGCGGAGCAAATCAAGATATTTTGTTAAAAATTATTTTAAATTGCTTTCTTGTAAAAGTAACATTTTTGACTGAAAATAGATACTGACATGTAAACGACGTTTGAAGAAAAAATAGCATTCTTTATTCGCAGTAAAAGCAACGTCTTATGACTCGTCTGTAATTGTCTGTTCGGCCGGCAAACCTCCAGACTCGTCACAAAATATCGCTTTTACTCCTAATAAAACAATATAATATTTCATTCAAAACATCAATACATTAATGCGAGAAAAAGTTGTGACCTTTTCAACGTTGTGCACACACAAAAAAATGGAGTATCAAAGTGAAACTAATAGTTTTATCATAAAACTAACGTAAGCATAACTTTATATCATATTTAAGTTAGTTAATTTTCAAAATTTATATTCACTCTGAAATTTCATATAGTCAGATTTATCATGCCGTTAAGTTGAAATGATAATAGATATGTAATATTTATGAGATATAATATATCCTCAATTTGAAGAGAAATTTGACATGAAATCAGTATTAATATATGTTAGGTCTGAAATTAAATTAATCTCAGCCTTAATGAACGTATACTTAGAGTCGGAGTCAATGTTTTTGTTGTAATAATTAGTTTATATCAAATTAGCTTAAAAAAAAATAATAAATAATTTGATTCTTATTAAAATTAGCTGTATATTTAAAATAATAATACCCAATCGTAAAAGAAACAAAAAGTATGTTTCAAAACTAATATAAAGGATTTTTAAATTGAAAAATCCTTGTATTTACTTCAACAATTGACTAGAGTCAGAATAAAAATGATTTAATAACTTCGTTTGAAAAATTCCACTCTCGAAGTAATGGTTCCATATTTCATGAATAAATTAAACAAACAGTAGGTACACTGCACTGCACAAAGAAACGTTCTTAAAAAATGCAATTAAACCAAATGACCCGTCTGTACGTGTAGGACCGCAACGCAGCGTCGCTGGAACCCTTCCACTTCCAATCAAGGAATATAGTATCGATATCATCAAAGTAAGACGAACTGTCGCGAAAATTGTAAAAATTTGTGTGAAACTACTTTCTAGACACAGTCTGAAAACAAGAAATTTTCACTATTTTTAAAATTATTATATTGTACAAGAAATATCTTTAAAATAATTATAATTTTATGACATATCTTCATTTTAGCATGTTGGTTGTTTTTATGTTTATTCTAAAACTACTCTTATATTTTATTTTTAACACTATCCTAGTTAGGTTTCATATTTAATGAAGCTGCTATACTTCAAATAATAATAAAGTAGATTTATATTATATCTGTTTTATAATCAGTTTAATTATATTTTTTAATACCAACGTATATTTAGACTGAATCGAGTTCTACGCTTAAAGTATTGTTTATTATTTTCAATGTAAACATATTTTTATAAAAATAAAAATTTGAAATTAGATTTGTTTTTCCAAAGCTATTTACAAAAAAGGAAAAATAATTTTAAATTTAGATTGTATCTCGGTTGTTGTTAACTTTTGTCGAAAGATAAGTTTGGCTAAAAACAAACATATTTTTACATAAAGAATAATATGTGACTTTTGTGTGCACCAATAATGGGTGATACCCTGCATAATCAGTCAATTATATTTTCTATAACATGCTCCTAGACTATAAATTTAATACCAGAATAGCAAACAACAAAATTCGCGTAGCTAAGCATCAAGTTGATTACGGGGACCAGTCACTATAATAATTGAACCACATCAAGCGCTCGGCGATTACAAGTGTACATAAACTAATAATAATTAAAATTACCGATCAATATTGATGTGGAAATTTCAATTAGGGCCGTCAGTCCATCATTTAAATCACTTTTCAGTAAACAATGACGTTAAATCATATGCCCATATTGAAAGCAATTATTCACTTTTATTGACTCGATCTCGTGTTGCATCTGACAGCCTTGTCGATAATTCGGTGTGATCTGTCAAATGTCCGATGACGAGCGTAAAAATAAGCGATATTTTTATAACATCCTTATTAGGTGCTCAATTTGTTGAGTGCCACTTTATATTCGGGCCATGTTTTTTTCAATTTTCCACGGCAAAAGGTCAAATGGAATGGGATTTTTTGATGTTTTGCGTGTCATATTATGTAAAACTTAAGCTAAAAATCAGAGTGGAATTTTATTGCTTTTAGTAAATTGATTTTTCTGTAAGTATTTATTGATTACAAATGCATAATAAAATAAAATAAAAAAATAATATAATACAATAAATTAAACATTTAGGGTATTAATTAGGTATGTAGTAAAACTCAAGGGCGAGCACGTATCCAATGGGGGGGGGGGGGGAGCTTATGGGCTAGAGCCTCCGCCCAGAAATATATTGTACAAGAAATACAGAAGGAACAAATACAATTTTTCCCATTCATAGTACCTACTCATAATTTTTCATTTCCGCTGTATGTAGATGTTAAGTAGTAAATATTTAAATTGATTCCTTTTCCACAGGGAAGCGATAGAAGCATCGCTTACCCTGCTGCTTTAAGGAGAAAAAACATTTTTTTTTATTAAAACTAATTAAATTTTCGCCAATCAAACATAATACCAATTTATTTTTAATTTCCAAAACAAATTATAGTTTGTTTACTTTTATACCGACTTTGTTTTTCAGTTTTTCAGTTTTTCTTTATTATTTTGTGATGGAGCAACAAAATACTTTATATTTAGCCGGAGCATAGATTTTGGAAAACAGATAACCTAATTGTAATTGCGTAAATTGTGTTTGTTCAGTGTGCAAGATATTGCAAGAAGAATTTTCAGTGCCTATTACCTTTGAAGAAAAAATAAATGTTATTTCCACAGGTAGGCTTTTACCAGAAATAAAATTAGAGACAGAAGTTATGTCGGCTTAAAAGTTTACACGATAGTTTAAAATCGGTTCTTACAATAAATGAATTTCTTATTTGAGAAACCCAATATGTCCAAACATCATGTTTTGAGCAAATAAAAAAAGCTGAATATTTACTTAAATCTGCCATAAATGCACAAAGCGAATTTTCTAATATTTGTATTTATTGGTTTCCTCTTCCTAAAGATATTGTATGATCTAACTTTCAAAACAACTTTTGCTATTTTGACGTCAAAAGTTAATGAACATATAGTGTTTTTCATATTAACTGTTTTAAAATAAAGTTCAAAATTTTTATTAGAGAAAATAAAAGGCTTGGGCTACAGATCTCTGACATTTATTTGAAATTCGTAACTACAGAAAAAGATAAACATGAAATAATAAAAAATCAGACTTCCCAACTTCTACTTTGGCAGAGATTACATGACAGAAAAATATTTCTTCGAAGAACATACGGATTTCTGGAGTATCTTCTGATTCCATTGGTTGGTGTGGTTAAATTTTTTTAATGCTAAAGTTTTTTCTTAGTCGGGACTTTAGTATCAGGGTAAGCCGATTTCAGTGTTATTTCAGAGTAAATCTTATTCTTCGAGATGTTGCGCTTCACTACTGCGAAATCTCGGTCGCAGGGTATATATAACAATGCCCTCGAATGGAAAAATATTGGTTAACTTATTCAAGATGACCAGTTTCTACCAGGTCTGAAAATATGTGTCAATGTCGAATATTCCTTGCTTTCATAATAAATGAACAAACTTCGTTTGCTCTTTTTTCCCCTAACCCTTTATGATACACAAGTAACACCGTCTTGCCTGTACAAAGACCATGAACGTCAAATTGGCAGTCAACAGTCAACTCATACAAGGTTTCCTGAACTGATATCTCTGGGAGAAACAAGTTCTGCATATAGTCTTTATCTACTTTCATTTAGTAATATGAATTTTACAGTTCTGTAAATCGTTTTGTAATGGCATCTATTACAGCACTAGTGCTGTAATAGATGCCATTACAGCACTAGTGCTGTAATAGATGCCCTTACAAAACGATTTTTAATAGCAGGTGCATTTTTACAGGTGCATTTTTATTTTTAAAAAGGCCTTTTGCCAAATATTTTTATTCATAGATGAAAGTAGATAAAATTTTGTACAATATTCTTGTTGTAAATTCATATTACTACACTCGATGTTTTATTAAACTCGGCTGACGCCTCGTTTAACAACTTTAACATCTCGTGTTGTAATATGAATCTTTACAACACTTATATCGTAAATAACTAATACATGTTGCTGCTGAGTAGCTGATCATTATGAGATCTTTCTTACATCTCGTCCATTATTGTAAAAAACTCCTTTATTCTTCCTAGGTGCCACCATCTATTCTGCAGCCGCAACTCTTTTGGCATTGTCATTTAACAAATTTGATTTTATTTTCACCTCAAACTTCTCACATTGACAGCACGTGTAAACTTGTGGCCTTTCGAATAATGGATTAAGTTTTTCTTTAAAAATTCGGTAGAAAAAATAATATTTTACTATAGTATTAAACGTCACTTATTTAAGACCTTTTCTACGTTTTGTTGGTGCAATTCCATATTTCTAACCTCAGCAGTTGTTTACTAAACTAGTTGTCTGACAGAACAATTTCTGACATAATACATTAATTTATTTATTTGAGAAACACAACAAAGGCTATACTTGTTGGGTTTCTCAAATTAAACCGAATATTTAAATGCTTGCTGTGCCGCACTAACGTTTGCTACTTGTTGGGTTTCTAAAACAAACGATGAAAAACCCCTCCGACATGTAATTTTGCATAAATGTTAAAAACGCATACTTTGGGTATATTGGGTTTCTTAAATAAGCGATTTAAATATAATGGCTTACTGGATGTAGCACGTTGGCAAAATTATTTTGTTGGCGTTGTTTACTCTTTGTTAATATGAGCGCTAGTGAAAAGTCACTAGAACTCTTGTGGTTTCTCGGACCTAAACTAGTTTTACAAGAACCTCAAAACGCTCTTTACTAAAAGAAACGACCTTTGGAAAAATGCGTATTGAACAACATTAAACGGTATTGAACAGTATTGAACGGTATTGAACAGTTTGGACATTCGATTAAAGCTTAATTATAGACTTCATGATGAGTTGAGGTTAGTTACGCACAAATCACCGAAATAAATTTAGATACGCAACTGGACTCTTAGAACTGTCAAAAACTTATTGGCGCTGATGTCCTAGTATTTGCGATCCAAAACACGCAAAAAGAAAAGAAATCTGTTTGGCAACTGTGAGTAAAAATAAAGAAAACTGTACCAACTTTTGATGAAATCTGTTTTATCGGTAGATATTGGTGCCGCTTTAAAATTTAAAATACTCCTTGGTTTAAATATTCATTTTTTTCTGCTTTTACTTTTAGTTCAGGGATACACGTTATTTGTAACTCTTGTTTTTAAGTTTGGGGTAAATACCTTGTTGGTAAAGTAACAAATAACGTATATCTAAGAGCTCAAATAGAAAGGAGCAAAGAAGGAATTATTTAAACCAAGCAATACCTTTTTAAAAAAATACAGCTGACTAAAATAAAGCGAAATAGGTAATAAAGCATTATTTTTATGGTATATATAACATGTAGTATAAATGTAAACAAATTGACACTGCATAAAACAACGCTTTTATGTTTATTACCCCTGATAACACTCTACTTATATGAAAACACAAGTACTCATTAGCTGTGTAGTGTAGTCTTCTGGCTAATCCTGTGAATCCACTGGTCAAAATTTATCGGATCTCTTTTTGGCAAGCGGTGTCGCATGCCATGTTTATTTAAACAGTTTGGAACACAACATTTTTTAGGTTTTAACGGAGGTGCGTAGTCTTCAATAACGGAAACAAATACGCGAACTTTAACTAAACAAACCAAAAACACACTAAAACTAAACAAATAGTCAAAAGAAGTATCAAAAAACACGCTACTAGTACACACAAAGACCAAACGATCACAACCGGCATGAAAATTCAACGCAACTTAAAAGAAAATCGAGAATAGAAAATTGACAATACACGTCAAATTTTTGACAACAACGAAATCTGGGAGGGCGCTTCTTCTCGATCGCAAATCGCAAATGAACGTGGTGCTCTCTATATGAACTTAACTAAACCAAATTGGGCGATGCCTCTACCTATACGAATCTATCGTACGAAATTCGTACGAAATGCGATCCAAACAAAATAATAATGTTTGGCGGGGACGTCCAGCTTACGTATCTAAATTTATTTCGGTGATTTGTGGTTAGTTACTTTTCGACTGGCATAAAACGTCGAATAGCCTTTGCTACATGTCAAAAAAAAAAAATATAGGCAGATACCCAACTCTGCTCTTAGGTAGAATCTTGGCAATATGTGGGCGTGGCCCTAAAAAATTTTTCGTCTGAGGCGCTTAGCCTCCGGCGGGCCTACCGATTGCCTTTCTTCATGGATATGACTGACCGCAAGCTCCCTCCTAAAGTAAAATCCTGGCTACGTGCTTGCTCAAGGGTGATATTCCTTGCTAACTTTCAAGTCAAAAAGTTCTTTTTAACATAGGTCCGCCACCGCGGTATTTTTTAGATAAAGGGTGTTGCAAATTTTAAGGGAATAATACCAATTTCCTTTTTATCAGTATAGTGTTTAGAGCATGTTGCAAATGCTCGTGAAACAATGAAAAATACGCCAAAAAAACGTGTAAGACGCCTGTCTCAAGAAGCGGGAGATCTTATGAAAGATGTAAAACTATTCTTAAAAAGTAGTTAGATTTGTTTCCTTAAACAGTGCAAGTATTCCAAGAAATACAAGTTGCAGATATTAAAAGACGCAGGAATTACTGTTAGTGGTTTACCCAAAATTTATTAGAAAGAAATAATTTAATACACCCGATTTTTTTTTTTTTTTAGATGAAGCCTGGTTCTACTTCACCAGTTACGTAAAGTCTCAGAATACACGTATGCAGAATTGTGAAAATACACATTTTTTTTGTAGAGTCCACATTGCACCTTCCAAAAATTGGTGTCTGGTTAGTTATTTTCCGAAGAAAAATTGTTGGTACTATTTTTTTCCATGACACAGTTACAGCACAACGATATATAGACACTATTTGTAATCCATTTGTGAATCACTTACCCATAACTACGTTTTAATAATTTTAAACAGAACGGTATAATCGCCCCTACATCCGCCAAAACAATTAACAACTTACGCAATTTTTTTGACGACAGATTGATCAGTTCTCGAACAAATATTAAATTCTCATCCAGATCACCTTGTCGGGCGGTTATGAATTACTTTTTTTTTTCTCGTATAAAGAACAACTTTTTTAAAATACAGTTGAAAATTTAGAGCAGTTACAAGAAAGGATTATCCAAGAATGTGATAACATTCCTACAGGGATGCTGGTCACCACTTTCGAAGATATGGAGAGACGTGTTAGTTTATGCTTGGGGCATGGCTGTGGCATGTCAGCAATTTCTATAACTTTTATTTTCCTTTCTCTATATTCTTACTTTGTTAATTTCGTAAACAAGAAAATTAAATTTTAACCTAGATTTGGCTAGATATATCGTCCTCTTATAATTGTGATCTAAACCAAGCCCTACGTTTTTTCAGTCCAAGCCCTCTTGGATG
Source organism: Polydrusus tereticollis (assembly GCA_963920685.1). NCBI lineage: Eukaryota > Metazoa > Arthropoda > Insecta > Coleoptera > Curculionidae > Polydrusus > Polydrusus tereticollis. Next base: position 39,714,423 of record OY987329.1, read on the forward strand.
AAAATAATGTTTGCTAGCACGGTATATTTAGAGCTGCTAAGTCGATTTTAGTAGCGTTACTCAACAATTCCAATTTGCAAGCTCTCATTTGTTAAACACAACCCAACAGCGGAATTTTATTTTGTAAACTGAGCTTCGGATGGTTCAGGTAAGTTAGAGTACTAAGGGTCTTTACTGACGCAGTTCACTATCATTAATTTAGCCTTCTAATATAGTTTTCCTTAAGACTAATGCCTTTTCAAGGCGAGCTAGTTTCTTACTAACTTGGACGCATTATAGAAACATAGCAAACAGCATTGCAGGGTAAATTCTTTATGACGCTCTGCGAACGATGCCTGCACGCAGAAAGCGAGTCACGTGGGACTTTGCATGTCTTTTTCAGGAACCCTACCTCAAAGAGGTCATTCCAGAGTGCCGAGGTTCTCCAGATGAAGGATTTTTTGAACAACGTCGTTTGAGGAATAGTAAGCTGAACCATGTGAAGGTGGGCTGCGGTAATTCGTCATGAATTTCTACTATGTACCGCTCTGGGTGAAATCAAGCGGGCATGAAATTGCCACTTGCCATGAAAATATGTGTAAGAAAGGCTCAAGTCACCAACCAGTCTTCGATGTTCTAGGCTTTTAAGGTTGTTTCTCAGATCCTGATCGCCGATTAAGCGAATGACTCTTTTTTTTAATGGAATCCAGCAGTCTCGGGGCATTTTTAGGAACAGAGACCCAAATGTCTTAGCTCAAAAATATTTAGAGACGTTAACGTCAAGCGACATGTGTCACAAACGCCAAATGTGGCGTAATAGGTAGTCCGTAACCGTATATATTTTTATTGTGCGCGTACAGACAGAGCGTGTCACCTGACGTTGTATATTTATAAAATTAATATAAATGAATTAGAAATTAATAATTCTCTTTTTCATTCCGTAAAAATATTTATATTTTTTTACTAGTTGCACCTAAAAAGATCGCCTGCGATGTTTTATAAATGAAAATACACAAAAAAAAAATACCGTAAATTGAAGTGCGACCTTTGCATTTGTATAAAAGCGCGATTCCGGAATGTTTAGCGAGGAAAGAATCACCGTAATATTATAATGACCGAGTGTAAACAAAGAAGTCGTAAATAGTCGCAAAGCTTAAGCATTTTTTAAATAGGAAGAAAACTCCATGTTCATGTAGACGCGACTGCTTTGTATTGAGCTGTGCTTATAGAAAATAAGGGCGACATTTAGTTGAATCGTGATAATTTATGACGGAGAAATGCAAATATTTTTTATTTCGATCTGGGACTAACAAATTTTAGTCGTAAAAAAGGTTGTAATTAATAATTTTTTTTTTATACTATGGGTGAATTTTTCTTACGAATCGAATTATGTACATGTTTTATTTTCGTAAAGTAAGTATCTATTTAACTAGTATAATTTGCGGAATTAATACATTGGTTCTAACCGAAATGATTGATTAGTTTTCAACAAATAATTCGAGTTATTAATGTGTTCACTCGCCTATGAATACATACAGCCATCGACAACATTTAAACTCCTCGAAAACGTCTTCAAGTACACGGCATTCGGTTACAATTAGGCGGGATTTACAGTGATTGATTAGCCAATAGACGCTCATCCGTGATCGGACAGTCAAATAAATTCTGGACGTGGAATTGAAACTCGTGCCAGCCACTCAGTAACGTATCTCGTAATTTCTCTTTTTCGCCAAGATGGGCGCTCACGACCATCGACGCAATAGATAAATCGACTTTAAAATTAATTACGAAAAAGATTACTGAGTGAGAGTGGTCTTTGATTTGGAAGGGTTTTTATTTATTTAGCTTTAGGTTGCAATGCCTTAAATATATCCAATATACATCGACACTTTTTAGTATAATATACATATATAATATATAATATACACCGCAACGATTTAGGTTTATTATCGATTTTACAAAATTTTAAATATATAAAATATAAACAGTTCTTGACCGGCAGACTACCAAAAAAAAAAACGAGCATTTTTTAATGAGCAAATTTAATTGTTCAATTACATATTTTGATACCGGGATACACACTCTCTCGAATATTGTTGTTCAGTTTATGAATTCAAGAAAAAGCGATCTTTAAGATTTTCATAAAATGTAATGTAAATAGAAATGGCAACACCATGAAAATATTATGAGCAATAATAGTTAGTTAACTAGTATACTACTAACTTATGTAAATGATAATATTTTAAGACCGATACGCATGGATCTAGTATAAAAAGTTAATATAGAATCCAAGAATACAAGAATACAAATTTATTCATGTTAATACATCATACAATGTTTACATTCGTCAACAAAGGTTTAGAAAAGAATACAAATTAAAAATTCAATTTATAACAATTAGATGGAGGTAAATAGAAAGACAAATTATATATAGTACCTAATATCAGAGAAATCATAATTGCAAAATTCCTCCATGGAATAGAAACATTTCTCTACTAGGTATTGTTTTAATACAGTTTTATACTGTTTAGCGGGCAGCACCTTCATGGCAGCTGGGCAGAAGATTGTACAGTTTAGGGCCATAGAAAGAGACACCACACTTGATTTTATTTATTCGATGGAATTCTGTGTAAATGCTTTCCCTATTTCGGGTGTGATAACCATGAAAATCTTCGTGTGTACGATAAACACTGACGTGTTCTTTCGTATATACTAAGCAATGAAACATATATATACATGGTACATTGAGCAGTCTTAGTCGTATAAAAGCATTCCTACAATCATCTCTGAAGTTTAATCTTACCATCACTCTCACAGCCTTTCTCTGTAGACTAAATAGTCGTTTTATATTGGGGGAATGACCCCATCCCAGTATCCCATAGGATATTCTCGATTCTATAAAAGCACGATAAACAGACAGAAGAATACACTCTCAAACAATATCGACCAGTTTCCTCAAAGCATACACAATTGAAGCCATTCTCTCACATACCTTATCTATATGATCATTTCATGAAAGTTTACTCTCAACATGTATTTCCAAAAATTTTACATAATTCGACATCTCTAACCCCTCTAAGTCTCTCAATGAGAAATACATAAATTCAGTTTTAGTCTCATTTAAGTTGAGTTGGTTACAGGTAAACCATTCAGCAACAGCCAATCGAGTATCTCTCATGACATCAATGATATTTTCTTTTGATTTGGACTTCTTAAGTACAGTAGTATCATCCGCGAAAAGTACAAGTTCAGCACTGAGGTCGCAGCCCTCCAGATCATTAATATAGATCAAAAAGAGCAGCGGCCCCAGCACTGATCCCTGTGGTACCCCGTACTGAGTTGTTTGAAGTTCAGACCGATTTCCCCTAATATCAACAAGTTGTTTTCTATTGCTTAAGTAAGAAGATATTAATTGAGTACTGGTATTGCTGAATTTATACAGTTTGAGCTTATTCATCAAAAGTTCTGGAGAAACGCAATCAAAGGCCTTTGTGATGTCACAAAACAGGTTCCCAACATATTCACCCTCATTATAGCCCTCATTAATGATTTTTACAAGTTTATTTATAGCTGCTGTTGTAGAAAGTGAGCTTCTAAATCCAAATTGTGATTTGGTGAAAAGCTGGTTAATCTCAAAGTAGCGTGTTATTTTGATTTTAAGTATTTTTTCGATTATTTTGGAGAAAATGGGCACTAATGATATTGGTCTATAATTGTTTGATATATCTGTTTTACCATTTTTATGGATAGGAACAACTCTTGAAATTTTAAGTATGTCTGGAAATATTCCATCTCTTATACAAAAGTTAATTAGCTTGGTTAGTGGACTTATTATTACATTGACTAATCTCTTAATTATTTTAGTGTTAAAACCGTGGTAGTCCCTGCATTTTTTGTTCTTAAGGCCCTTGATTGCGTCCCTGACCTCCACCTGTGATACCAAATCAACCTGGAAGTTTATGGTGTTTAGTTTATTACTAATCGAGTTACAAAATTGTTCTGCAAATTCCAAGGACGTTGTTTTTAAATTTGGTAAGTTGTTAATAAGATCCCGGGGTATATTAATGAAGAATGAGTTTAATTCATCTGGTGCTAGATTGCAGTTCTGTTCAGATATATTTTTATTGAGATTGGAATTGTTTTTTACAGTTGCCCATATGGCTTTAGAATTAAAGTTATTTTTTTTAAGGTAGTTATCGTTGAAATGCTTTTTGGTTTTTTTATTTCATTGCGATAATAAATTTTATATTTTCGGCAGAAAAGTGTTAGTTTAGGGTTGTTGTAGGACCTAGCTAGTTCGTTATAGAATTTCAACCTATCGCGTATATATTTTAAATTTTCATTAAACCAAGGTACAATGGGGTCATGCTTACGATGTTTATATTTTTTCTCTGGGAAGGCCAAATCCATACAGTTTTTAATAAGTACAACAAACATTTCAAACTTCATGTTTGTACCTATGTTCTCATTATCTATAAATTCCCAACATACATCTTGCACCAAAAATGTTAGTACATTCAGACCATTTTCTGTGATTGGTTTATGCACAGTACTCACCATCTCAATGGAAGCCGGACTGTGGTTGATAAACCCAGTCCCGACAGCCAAGTGATCTGAGAATCCCAGATCAAACACATGCTCTTCGCAGCCACTTACATTCGTAAAGATGTTATCTAAACAGGCGCTACCTCTTGTATTTTTTGTTATAATGCCACTAAACCCAAAACTACTAAAAAGATCCAATGTACCAAATTTATATAATATCGACTAGGCGCATGCAATATCTCCTAACTGTTGACGAACGAACTTTTCAGGGGACGCAAATAACTGTTTTTTACCTTTATTTTTGTAGCTAAATTTTTGTTTTGTAACATTTATTGGTAGATAGGAGATATTGATGTTTTTATTAACGTAGATAGGATATTTTTACTTGTGATTTTAAGAAATAAATCTAACAAAATAAGTTCAAAATAAACATTTTATTTCTATATAACAAACGAAACAAATTTAAACTATACCTAATTGTTATTTAAACTTACGACAAAACAATTTTTTTTAATGGGGTAAATTATCATAGAAATGGTGGACAGCCCTTGGTAAGACTGACTTTAATTCCTGTAAATGTTTCCATTTATTGCTAGGAATTTTGCACCTTTGAGAATGCATACGGGGGTAAGTAGAAATAACTGGAATTTCCCTTGCTCTGACTGGTAGATCCAACCACTGAGCATCAAAGCTTAGTTTTACTTGAATTTTATTATTTGCATATTTTATTACTCTTATATCTGTTACTACAGGATCATCCTTTTGTCTGCCAGGGCGAATCGAGGGATACCTATAATGTTCGGATTGGGAAAAGTTCAAAAAAAAGTTATAATTCAAATCGACGGCTTCATATGGTCTAGGGTTTTGCCGTGCCTCTCTGGTTACAGACAGGTAGTCGCTGGGTAGATGAGTCTCCCTATTTTTTAACTTGCGCTCGATAGCTGCATGCACTGAGTCGCACTCCATAAAAGTATTACCACTTTCCAAATACTTTTGAAAAATTGTCACTTGATGCTTCATTGAAAAGTTTAGAAGTGCATTAGCCATTACAACATTACGACTCTGATAGGTACACCCATCAGAATAGATAATAATTGGTACGTTCGCTGGAATACACTTTTTTTCTAGATAATCTAACAGGCAACTAACGAATGTTGATGCTTTGAGCTCATTATTTTGATCTTCTGAAAACCAATAACACGTAGCATCATGGGTTTTCAGGTCATAAACTGTAAAATTGTGTACACATAATTTTGTTTTGTAGTAGAGAGCACCGGCTTCTAAATAAGGGGCTAATTTTACAGCTTGTAAATCCACACACAATACTATACACTCATTTTTTAAAGCGTTGTTCTTATCAAGTTCTTTTTCTTCGCGTGCTCGGTCTTTCCGATTTCTATGATCAATGTATTTGGTCTCAGGAATATTTCCGGTATTGTAAGAACAACAAGTATTGCATTGATCTTTTTTAAGTGTGTATATGAATAAACTTTTTTCTTTAAAGCGCTGGTTAAAGTATTTTTTGGATAAAGCCTGTAAGTTGTTATCTGCACAATAAATTTTATACCGCTTGTAAACTTCAACCAGTTTGTTGAAAATTGACTCCAAAAATAGTTTGGAAGAACTTTTTCTGGCATAATGTGATGGTAGTTTTGGTAATTCGTCGAGAAATATGTCCATATTCGTAATACTTATAGCGGTGTGAGTCTTTAGAGCCTGTCGAACGGTTAATTTTCTTTCTGTGCTTTGGTGCATTCCATAGTGGCCGTTATTAACCCATTCCTGCACTGTCTTATATCCTAAATCAAAGGTATTTAGAAACATGGTCCTGCATACTTGTACCTTTTGGATATATGTATTTAGATAATATGAACGTTCCCTGTCTCCTAGATTCCCGCTCAGTATCAGTACTTGTCTTCCTCTTTACTGGTATCTTTTCAACGTGTGTAGATATGTATACTCTCCTCTGATCCCACGTCATATAATTCCAAAAGTACTCGAATAAGCTTGTTCTTTGCGCTTGTGTTATTTCTGAATAGTTCCGCACCTTAGACTTTATACAAAATTCTGATTCGCACGCTGGTTTTAATTTTCTTCCTGGTCGGTCCTTGTCGTGAGTAATTTTCTTATTTTTATTTCTGGAAAATCCTAAATATTTTTCACCTTTTTCTCGCAATTTCTTGTTCTTCTGCCGGATCGGTGGTCCCTTGTTATCCTTTAATTTTCTTTTTTTCCCATTTCCCTGTTCAGCATCCAAAATTTGATCATCAGTACCTGTAACATAAAAGCAACTAGTTAATTTTAACGTTACTATAAGTATTTAATTTAAAGTTACGTTCAAAATCGTTGGCGTCAATAACCTCGGATTGATCGGATGAACTCTCATCTTCTGAACAGCTAGCACTTCCATTTTTTTTTTATCTAAACCAGAGTTAGACGGCCCAACATTGTCTCCTCCCAATTGCTCCAACGTTTTTTGTAGTGTATCTATACGTTAGCTGGTTTGATAATCCTGGAACTCTGACCATTGCAGGCTTCAGTTGTATCTAAAAATCGAACTATAAAGGTGCAATGGCAAGTTAATTTAACAAAATGGTTTTCTGTACCATTATCAAGAACTAAATATACTGGACTACTGGAATCTAAAAATTCTGTATGCAAAGGACCTTCAGCCATACCTAAAAACAACCTTAAGTTAATAAAACATCTAATACGTATTAAACGAAATTACCTAAACTATTGTTCGTATCTGTAGACTTTAACTCTGTGGCAAAGACAATGTTGCTATTATCGTCAAAGTCACATCCCTCATATTCAGATAAAGAATAATTTTGATTGACTCCTAAAAAAAAAAAGCTAATAATAAACCGAAAATACATAAGCGCAATTTTCAAATTACCTTCTTTGACCTCTGAGACCAAAAATGTGCCTTCTGCGACGGAACTTCTATGGTTGTTATCATTATAAGCCAACTGTGGCATACTAGAAACATCTTCTAAAATCAATGGTTTGGTAAAATCCTCTACGGTTCATTAAGAAAAAAAAACTTACCACTTACAACCACAACATTATTGCAATTTTGGCCTTCTTCTACTAGATTAATGCCTATAATGTCAATCGGTATATTTGTTAGGTTTGTAGCTTGCGCTAATTCCAAAATTTTCCTCGCTCGATTCATTTTAATTCTAAAAGCAATAACTTGTGAAATATCTCCTGCTACACAAAACGGGATAAATTATGTTTCAAATCAAAACCTCCTATCTACCCATAAAGTTTTAACGGTCCTAAATGGTACTTTTCTAAACTAAAATAGCGTAAAACTTTACTTAAATACAGCTATATTATTATACTTTACTTTCTACTACTATAAACATTATACAAAGTATTAATTCTCATTAAATATTACAAAAAGAACGTACTTACCCCGGAACAACAAGTAACACGTGGAAACACCTGTAACTGTATGTAGTTAGGAGAAATTTCGCGAAAAAAATGCGGGAAACAGTTAGGAGGTATTGCATTTGCAAAATTTAAGGGGTTTGAACATTTTATGTTGGTTACGAGAATTTGTTAGTGCATGCGCACGTGTGCCTTTTATTTACCGTCATTAAAATCTCTATTTAGCCAAAAATGTCAGTTAGGAGATATTGCATGCGCCTAGTCGATATGTTGTTTTTATTAAAATCTATATTAAAGTTACCCAAAATAAAGATCTGGTATTTCATATTACCTATAAAGTGTAAGACATTACTCATTGTGTCTAAAAAAGTAGCAAAGTCACTCTGAGGAGGTCGATATAATGTTATTATTATGATATTTAAGGTTGTCGACTGAATGGCACATAATTCAATTTCCCTTTCTATAGAGAGTGCATTGAGATCTATCCTAGGATGGAAATCTTTAACGAGTGCGTTTCGAACAGCCGCTGCCACACCTCCATGTAAGTGATGCCCACGACAGTAATATGACAAAAATGTGTAATTACGTAGCTTAGTTTGCCCTAGCTCTGTATCTGACATACAGTGTTCACTGAAGACCAGGATATCGTAATTGAGATTATTAGCTTCTAATTGTTCAGTTTTATTTCTTAGAGACTGTGCGTTAATATGTAAAATTTTAAAAAGATCTCCATTGCAGATTTCACCAGTGTTTTTATTGATATTTAAATTTGCAGTATGAGTTCCTTCCCCAATTGTAGAAACACAATTAGTTGCATTTACACTTGAAAATTTGCAGATGCAAGAAATTCTTTATGTCTTTCAAAATTAAAGCGTTTGATACCTATGTTGCGTGGCCAAAAAGTTGGCTCGTACATCTCCTCCTTTTTGCTCATTGGACCTATAATTACAAATCTTTTTAGTTGATTATGATGCGAGGGGATTTCCCTAACCATAATGTTTTCGGATTCAAACCCGGGCTTCTTTTTTATGAATGTAGTAATCATGGTAGCATTCGCAGCTCTTTTGACTCTGTTGATATAGACACGTCCGTCCTCTCCAACAAAGTCTTCGTCCCCTTGTAACACTTCTGCTCGACCTAACCTTTTTTTGAAACCCCTTTGTTTTTGGTAGATAAACCCATCGTGTTCTGATGTGCCAGATGTGCTTCGATGTAGGTAACTTTTTTGGTTAAGTTGATAAGGTCTATCTTCTTTATCGGCGTGTCCGACATCTCTGTCTCTGTCTTCTCTGAAAGTCAAGGGAGTGTGTCCTAGTTTGCGCATGTGTTGTGTTCGATTGACCCTACCGGAGCAGTTCTTGAGTGTACTGGAGTAGCTTTTGGGCATGTCATTAGCCACAGCCAAGACACTCGGCCGACGCTGCGGTTCGGTAGAATTATCAAAGGTTGGCAACATTGCCTGATTCGTTTCTCCAGTGACATGATCCTCACCTGCTCCAATAGTTCCGAGTCCACGATGTTTTGTGCTTAATGTGGGTTCTAGGTTAGAAATTCTCTCTAATAACAGCCGATTGTTTTCTTTTAGGACTTGATTTTTGTCATTCATTTCAGCAATTAATCTATGTAATAACTGTACTTCCTGAGTTAACTTTTCATTTCCATGCTTTAGTTCAATTAATTCACCATTTTTTATATTTTCGTTGTTGACATTGTTGATGTTTATTGGCGCCAAATCAAAGCAGACTACGCGAATCTTGCTAAGGAATTTCAAATTTTTACGCTTTGCACAGCTGCCGTGGAAGATTTCTTCGCAGTTTATGCAAAAGAAGGCCTTGCACACTTTCTTAGCAAAACACTTGAACTTTTTAACTTCATTACAACCAATTAAATCATCTTTTACACTCTCCGAATCAGATGGACCATCATCATCGGACGTCATCTTGCGATATACACTAATACACTCTCAATGCAAGATTCCATAACATCCAAAGCACTGAACTTTTAAATACTTTTTAAACACATTATACGGAGGCATTTGGTTTACAATTTAAAAATTTTTGGAATTATTTATGTAGTTTTGGATTATCAAATCAAATATACCTTTTTTTTTTAATAAAACGCCCTTTTATGTTTTGACATTTTTGGACTTTTTAATAAATTCTAGGGAAATTTTGTAACACTTTCCCAAGAAATTAACGCACCATCAAAAAATAACCAAAAGTTCATAGTAAATTTTTGTCAAAACTACTTGCCCGATTTAAATGATTTTTTTTCGAATGACAGGTTAACTTTTCCAAAAAGTCAGTGTACTACTGTATTTGCATACAAACTTATTTTTGTATGCAAATACAGTAGTATGTAGTAAAAAGTATATGAGGTGTTGCAATGATAACATTTCTTCATAAACTTTCTAACACCCTGTGAAGTTCAACAGTTACAATATTAATTTAAAATTAAAATCAAACTGTGTCTTCATCTTTTTGTAACATTTTGTTTTTTGATTTACTCTATTATCTTGGTCACAACAAGAGAAACACAATTTTATAGAATAACATGTTAATATTAAAGTTTAATTTCCAAATTTAACAACGAAAAACAAAAAAACAAAATGTAAGAAAAATGTCAGTAGCGAGTATTTCCGCCTCTGGCACAAATAACTGCTTGGCAACGACGGCCCATACTTAAAATAAGCGACCGTATATTATTTTGGTCAAGTTCTTCCCATATTTCAATCAGTCGCCTCCCCACGTCTTCCAAAGTGTTCAATTTCCGTTCCTCTTGTAATCCCCTCCCAAGAAAGTCCCAGAGATTCTCTATGGGATTTAAATCCGGGCTTCTAGCTGGCAATGCCATGGTATCGCTGCCAACTTCCTCTAGATAATTCCTCACAACTCCAGCAACCTGAGGCCTGGCATTATCTTGCATAAACAAAAATCCTTGCCCTATAAATGGCGCAAATGGCATGACATGTTGGTCTGAAACCTCCAGTATGTACTTTTCAGCTGTAAGGCTTTCATTATTTATGACCACAAGTTCTGTGCGACCAGTCAAAAATATACCTCCCCAGACCATCACAGATCCTCCTTCAAATAATGTGGTATTTGAGAAATCACACTAAGCATATCGTTCGTTAGGGCGTCGATATACACACATGCGCCTGTCATTATTGGACAAAGAAAATCTTGACTCATCCGTACATAATACCTGTTTCCATTTAGCTTCTAACCAGTTACGATGTTCCCTGGACAAATTCAGCCTCGCTCTTCGATGATCTCTAGTTAGAGCTGGCCCCCGAGCAGCAATTCTAGGTCTCAAATTGTGTTCTGTTATTCGCTGACGAACTGTTTCATCACAAATTTGCAAACCATTAGCCTCTCGAAGCTGGGTTTGAAGGGTTCGGGCTGTTACAAAACGTTGTCTTAATGCTGATAGTCTTAAAAACAGCTCCTGAATAGGAGTTGTTATTTGATTTCTTCCTTGTCCCGGTCTATGACCATGACTTCCAGTGTCTCTAAATCTTTGTATAACTCGTGAAACGGTTGTATGATATACATTAAATCGTCTACCATTTCTTCGCTAATTCCAGCCTTCCTCGGACAATATTAATGCTTGAGCACATTCTTCGCGAGTAAGATTTCGTGTTTCACGTTCACGTTGCATAATATAATCAAAATAAAGTTTTTTTGCAAGGAAAACGTAAGGACTAACACTGAAATTACACTTCTATGAAATGCTTTTTGACACCTGTGTCAAGCTAATAACAATTTCCTGTAACTTATGTTTTTTCACAGCCTGCTACTCACTCTAGTGCATATAATGCAAATTAAAATTAATAAAAACATGTTATGCTATAAAATTGTGTTCTCTTGTTGTGACTATGTAGGACTTTAAGGAAGGAGGCCGATCGCAATACATCGATTCCGGTCCCACTTTAGCATGGGTAATTCAGCTTCAAAAACTGCCGCCAGGGTCGCATTGTTCCATTAGCGGTGCAAATTTCATGGGTTCTTATGGGAGAATTAACTGTTTTTTCAAAATTAGTTAATTTAAACAGTCTACAGACCGAGATATGTGTGAGAGGCGGGTGCGGGATACTCGCTAGATACATAATTCTAGCATGTAAAAGGGTGTATTACATTCTAAGACACTGTATTATTATTACCAGGAGGATTAATTTTTTCAAATACTGGCGGTCTTTCTAGACACTCAAACAACTTTTTATTTGGAAAGGAAATAATTACACAATCTGCACGTTACTATATACATTTTTTATTTAAATTCAAACTAAAAATAAATTAACATATTATGTTCATTATAGGTAGTACGTACACCTTTTAACAGACCTGAAAAGAAGAAGATTCTTATCTTATTTGTTTCGCAACTAGCTTTACAAAAGATTATAAATGGGGATTTTAAAATTATATTTAAAAGACTCTGAATTCTATTAATGGTACCATCAGGTAGTTTAGTTTCGTAAAAACGCAAAATGTCCTCTTCTGGAAAGTGCAACGAACAAACAGCATCCTTTACACAGAATATTTTGTCTGCTCTAGGAATAATTATTCGCCACTTTTCAAATGTTTCAGGATCCTAATAAGAAGACATTATTAATAAACAATATTGTAAACCTTTTGTGGTTTTTGCCTACTGTAGGGGCTTGAAAGAGACTCGGATTTTTCTCACCACGATTTTTCCTAAGCTTTCTATCAGACGAAAATCCAGTTTTACCCCCGGCACGAAGCAAACGCTACTTGTAAAACATTGTACGCCACTCATTGTTTATATTAATAACGCAAAAAAATGATTCCAAAGCTTATTTTTCAAGATATTCGAAAAAAATACCACACTCGTCTATCAAAACCTGCAAAAAATAGCCGCTAAGCGTGCAGTGGCACCCTCGACGGCCAACCGGCGAAGTAACGAAAAACAGGGACGTAAATTTAAAATTCGGCCATTTTCGATCGGCCTCCTTCCTTAAAGCCCTCCATAGTTGTGACCAAGATAATAAAGTAACTCAAAAAACAAAATGTTACAAAAAAATGAAGCTACAGTTTGATTTTAATTTTTTGTTAATATTGTAACTGTTGAACTCCACAGGGTGTTACAAAGTTTATGAAAAAAGTTATCATTGCAATACCCCCGTATTTATACAAAAATAAGCATGTATGCAAATACCGTAGTACACTAACTTTCTGGAAGAGTCAACCTGTCATTCAAAAAAAAAAAACATTCAAATCGGACATGTAGTTTTGACAAAAAATTACTTTAAACTTCTGGTTATTTTTTGGTAGTGCGTTAATTTCTTGGAGAAGTGTATTATGTCTAAACTTTTTGAGTTATTACCGATTTTCAAAAATATGGTGTTTTGCAGCACTTAAAAAATATGCACTTGTCGGTAGTAGAGATCGAGAGAAATAAATGAAATTTGGGTTTGTCCAGTAGCAACGAACATTAACAAGAGACAAGAAGGATCACTCCAAGCTCCTCCCCTCGTTATGCCTATCTCGCTCGAATATCGGATGCTACCGTATCTAGAGCACCGTAAGCCCCCGACGCGCGATATGCATAAACAGGTTGTCCGTCGTAGAGATATGTAGTAATATGTACCAGTTGTCTTTATGTGTCGGCGTGAGTGAATTCCATTAAAAATAAAATAAACATTTACGTAGTGTTTTGTGTTTAGTTCTGCAATAAAATGCCACGAACGAACGAAAGTTACTTAGACATTTTTTATGATCACGACAAAAAAAAATGTGTCGACTTTGTCCTAAACTTACTGACGAGCATATGTTTCCTAATAGCTTTCAAAAAATGAAGGTAAAATATGCTTCGCAAGTCTTTAGTCACTCTCTTTCAGCTGCCCTATATACCTACATACATTTTAAGGTTTTGCCTTTAGAAGCAACGCTTACTGCAAAATTCCTACAAACAACAAATGATTTATTTGATTTGTTAAACTCGTCCCATCTTAACAACTTTAACGCATTTATGGGCACAGAAAAACAATTGCACTTTTTAGAAAAATAAAATGTTTGTTGGATGACTTACAGGTAATTAAATTAGTACAGGTAAAACAGAACGATGGAAAGGTAACATACGTGGAAAAATGTATAAATAATACTATGCATTTTATAAAAGGCTGGAAAATTACTATTACCTCTAGTCTGTCTTTATGGGAAACCTTAAAATGCAAGAACTATTCATTTCTTTTAACAAGGAACCTTAATCAGGATTGTATCGAAAATTTTTATGGTCTGGTAAGAAATTGTTGCGGAAACTCGAGAAATCCAACCCCAATTCAATTTTGTAGGGCATTCAAGAAATTATTTTCTCTAAAATATTTTAATGAGGTTGAAGGTTCCAATTGTATCAAAGATATTAATACAGTTTTGCTTAATGTAACTCCTGATATTCTAGAAGAATATAAAAATATCGATGTACCTATATTGACAAGTAATAGTTCTTTAAAAGTTTTTACATGCGACTATAGAAATCTTTTTAGTACGGACGAAAATGCTATAGTTTACATTACAGGGTATCTAATAAGGAAATGCTTGCTGCAACACTCTTGTAGTGCTTGCACAAAGTATAATGATGAGAAGACATTACCAAAAGAAGCTGCTGTGTTTCTAGAGCATAAAGCATATTCGACTTCTAAAAATTATGGAGGTCTAAATGTACCTCCTAGTAATATTGTAGAATATGTCAAACAGCTAGAAATAATTTTTGTTGAAAATTTTAATAAAATTAGTTGCCACGAGAACGTTGGAGCAACCCTTAAGATATTATATAAAAATGTACTATTTACACATCCTTGTAAAGAGTTTCCTCATAAATATTTTTTAAACCTATATATTAGGGTGCGTATTTATTTTACAATTAAATTTGCTAACCGGGATATAAAAAAAAGATATTCTTTGAAACAATCAATAAAACCTAACATAAAATTAAATATCTTAAAACATCTTTAAAAAGCGGCCGGTAAATTTTATTTCAGAACTTTTAAATACATTATGTAATTGAGTTGTTAACGGGCTAGGTACTAGATTTGTAAAACGCACCGAACAGCAATTCAGAGGTTTTAACTCATTTGGTTAAACGCCTTTGGCTTAGAATGGTTCGTTTATCGATTTTCACAATTTTCCATACAAATCGCGATAATTTGTTTTCCCAGAGTATAACTACTCCTACCCGTATTTTACTGTTAAGTAAGTAGGTACTCTTTGATGGCCTCGAATTTGAAACAACCTGTATATATTTTATGTAATAATAAGGTAATTAGAATAAGTACCTATTTCAGTTAGCATTTGCAAATATTTGATTGTTAATTTTTATACCTACTAATCTCGTTTGTAGCTTACTACATTGTTACTTTTGGAAGAAACTTTCCTTTTTCCCTTCATTTTTACTACCAGTACTTTTTATAATTATGTTAAGATCTGCCAATTAAATAACCTGACGATTTCCCCATTTTTCTTTTAATTCACACAAAGCAGAATAGGACACAATAACAATAAAATTATTACTAGAAGTTTTTAAGTCACCCTCGTTTATTCGTTTTAATCGCTAGCCGTTTGCATCAACCTCGTATAAGCAAGAACAGGGACACTGCCTCAGGAATTTATCGAAATCGTCGGCGCGCTTGTGTAAGCAGGACATCAAGGTTCCGACAGAGTGTGACCCTTCTTGTCTTGTTAATGTTCGTTGCCAGTAGTTACTAAAGAATATTTTGAAACACAATAAGACTTATCGGACCCTTTCAAAATGGCTTTCTAATGTAACGATTCTGAAAACTTAAAAAATTTTAAAAGGTCCTTTATTTTAAATACCGCGGTAGCAAAAATTATTTTCATTCAAGAAGGCCTGGACTGAAAAACGTTGGGTTTGGTTTAGATTAAAATTATAAGGGGACGATATATCTAACCAAATCTAGGTAAAAATTGTGTCAAATTCATAATATGGCAAACTGATGAACAATAAAATAAGTAAACAAATACAAATTTATTTTTGTTGTGTACAAAGTAAACATAGTAACAATATAGAGAAAAGAAAATAAAAATTATGGAAATTGCTAAAATCGGCCATTGCCATGCTCCAAGCATTCTGAGAATTCACATAACCGGTGAGGTGGAAGCAGTCTTTATCAGGAAAAAATGCCAGATCTAATAAATCGTGTATTGCTATTAAATTTTGTTTAAACCACTGACTGTAATTAGTGCGTCTAATAAAATCTGCGGTTCGTATTTCGTTGAATACTTGAACTTTATAATCAAACAAATTTTACTGTTTTTTAAGAATAGTTCTGCATGTTCCATAAGGTATTTCCACTTCTTGAGACAGGCGTCTTACACGTTCTGTTGGCGTATTTTGCATTATTTCACGATCGTTTGCAACAGCTTTGTTTTTATGTTTAATAGAGCCTCTTTCTCTAAACAGAGTCACGGTTCCTCTCAGGCAATGATAAAAATCCCCAGCAGTAAAGGCGACGTTAGGAAAATTATCGCGAAAATCGTCCATGTACAAACGCTGATTGTATTGCCACTCACTATTTACTCTAACCCCATTTCGAAAATACGTCTCAACCATGAATTTTTTGTGACGTTCCGTAAAACCCATTGCGTGAATTATTCAAGAAATTTGATAAACTGGCGATAAATCAAATTACTTGTAACGACTGTTCAAGATGACGAAATAGCGAACTGAGTGATAATGTTTACTGACACACAACATGTATTAAGCTCTACCGCTAAGCAGTACGGCCTTAGATGCAACGCACACTTTCATGATAATAATTTTTGCTCGCACGGTAAAACCCATATATTTTTTTTTGTCTAATTAAAAGGCATTTTTGTATTTTACAATTTTGATTATACTGGGATTCCCTATATCTACCTTTTATGGTTTTCCCCAAAACAGCTATCTTAGGGAAAGCCGAGTATAATTGACATTGTTTTAAAAATACTTTTTGAGTAGACATACAAAAATTATATTGGTTGTATTTCAAATAAGAGGCTTTGTAACGTTGTTACTTACAGGTTGTCCTGGTTATGTTTTATCTTGCGTCGTAGAACCGTAATTCCGTAGATCTAGATCGGTGCGCAAAAACGCTTTTATTTTAAGGTTATGTTCTCTCGGATCTGGTTTATTCTCTGTGACCTTTTCGGTAGGTCAAACGAAATTCTGACATCTGGTCAGTCCTTTAGGCCTTGTGGAAAAATTTGAGAAATCTTTCCCTATCTGTGTATTTTTTACACTGACTCTCAATTGAGGCACACATAGCGCAAGTTCACAACGTATATTCTCATGGA
This sequence comes from Polydrusus tereticollis, assembly GCA_963920685.1. Classification (NCBI taxonomy): domain Eukaryota; kingdom Metazoa; phylum Arthropoda; class Insecta; order Coleoptera; family Curculionidae; genus Polydrusus; species Polydrusus tereticollis. Next base: position 39,731,654 of record OY987329.1, read on the forward strand.
TTATCATTATTTTTGAGAGATTTTTGCCACATAACCTGAAACTCCATACCTTTTTGTAGGCCAAAAGAATTATCCTTCCTCTACCACATTATGGTGTCGTTGTCGTTGCCGTTTTCCAACTCGCCCCTTTATTAACCCTTGGGCTACCGGCCGATTTAATGAGGCATTTGTGAGGCGTATTCGAAGACAACATTGGTAGGCAGGAGAAACTTCATAAGTACCTGTATTTTTATCTGCAAATACCTTGTCAATTTTAGTTATTTTCATTTAATACAACCAAGTTTTTTTTGTACTTAAAATAAATTAATTTCCTTTTTTGTTCATCTTTTCTTTTTTGTTCATCAGTGCCTTAAGCTATTTTGCCTAAACTATTTATAACACAATTTAACAGTATAAATACTTTAATATTCAATATGTTAAGTGATTTGTCGTGTTTAATTTAGAATTCATACTTATAAAGCGATAATATGATGAGCACTTAAACTAGTCGAACTCATCCCTTTACTAATTTTTTCTGATTTGGTAAGTCAACTTACTATACACATTTATTAGGCTAATACAATGACGATAAAGCAAAGATAGACCAGGCATCTCATTCATGTACGTAATTTTGCGCCGAGCCTACAACTCACTGTTTATAAGAGGACGATAGCATGGGCACGCTACTACGAGGTTGAATTAGCAGTGGCGTATCACTTTCAAAGCATTTTGAATGTTGTGTTAAAATTATCAATAATATCATTTTAATAACAATTATATAAAAATAGGTGACCATGATACAGGCCAAATCGTTTTCTAAAAACTGGCAAGAGCATTGCTGTATTTAGAATGAAAATAAAAAGTGATATTTTGATAGACGATGACGACATGCGAATGAATTCGTGGCTTCCAAAAATTATAAAAATATGAGAAAAAAGTGCTTCAGGTTAACATTAAACATAAAAACATATAAATAATAACAATATTTTAAAATTACAATTTAATCAAATAAGTACGTCGGAATTTGCTTTGTTACCTAAGTGTTAAATAATACTTGACCTGGGGCAAATTGACGTATAACTCGTAGGCTGGAGCCTGAGGGCTCAATCATGGACTCTGCAGACCAAACCTGGAGAGGTGGCAACCTTAATAGTATTACATATTGCCAAAGATTACATATAATACTAAAGTGGAAGAAAGATTAAACAATAAATTAACAATCTTAACAGTACCTATTGTTATTAAGTTAATTACTGTTTTATTTCACCTGTCTTCGCCCACCCACACACCTTTTTTCTTTAAAATATAAAGATTAAAATTGGTCAGAAACCCCTACTTTTAGGAAGTGGTTAAAAAACTTACAGATCATTTCATTTTTGTAACAACATACCTCTTTGGAGGAGTCCCCTCTATGGTCGAATCAGAACTGAAAGAAATGGGATTCAATTTATAAGTAAGAAAAAAAATGTTGGTTGCTATATTATAGCTAAACCTATATTCTATTAAAATAATTTTTCTAATCCACAATATAAACGTCTAATATCACATATTTTGTAACTTTCTCAGGTAGACTTAAAGGGACGTTTTTTTTTACTAAGCCTGACACGAAGTATAGGTCACCCGAAAGTTTACTGATAGCTTCAGAACAAAATGTGTTTAGAATCTGTGTGTGAGTAAAATATAAAAGCGCAATAAAAATCATCATCCTATTTAAAATATTAAAGCTGACAGCTACTTTTCCTATAACCACACAAGATAGGAAATTGCAAATCTTTTAAAGGAGGCATTTACACAAATTAAAACATGCAAAGTTTTAAGAGGAAATATTTAGTAGTTTACTTAAAAGTGTTAATGGTTGTTCCTATTGAATTTTCCCATACAATACTCATTCATAGAATTTCACGTACCTTATATTAATTGACTGATTTCTCCCTACATAGAATGGCTTCGGGTTAACTCCACTTTTTAAGTACTTCACTCCGTTTTCTTTAATACAAAAATCGTCCTCATTAAAGTGCTTTGAACATACCAAAGCTCTTTGTGGTAATGGTTTATCTTCTTGAAACCCGACTAAAGTAAACCATTCTTTTCTATGTACGGGATCACTTGGAAACCTTAAATATAATAATAATTGAAATCTATTTTATTGATTGAACATTTTCCTGTAACAATGTATAAATACTGAACAATTTGTACATTAGTATGTAATGCTTAAAATAATAGTAGGTAAATAACTTGTAATACAAGGACACTTATTTCATGCCCAGTGGTATCTCAGGAGAGGCCGGCGGCTCTTTTATACCATAAAAAAAACTAAAATATGGAGTTTAATAAGATAATAAACATAGACCTAAACTTTTCACGCCGATTTTAAAACAAGTACCTAACAAATTAAGATTCTTCATTATTGTATTTTTAATTAATTATTCTACAATTTTTGCCAATCTAACCTATTTAAAACAATAGTGACTTTGTTGTTCAAAGCGCAATTATTTATAATAGCCCTGTTAAAATTAAATTAATATTCTGTTTGACATCGACATTAAAAAAATACCTTCATGCACCGCTACTGTTGGTCGAATTATCAATGAAATATTTATCTCATAAATACTTACTTATGAAAAGAAAATCCAGGCACTGAATCGGTTATTTTGCAAACCTGACACTGTCTCACCATATTGTAAAATTATAATTATCTCACAAAACTATAAATCACAATAATCTCACCACTAAATTAATTTATAAAGCCGAAAATGCTTTGTAATAATTATAGTGTCAAAATTGTGACATTTATTTTCTTATTTTCGCCGGCTACCGCTAAGAGGCAGACGTTGCCACATTTTGCGGACTCTACACCAGTGTCGAATAGTCCGAATTATATAGCTGCCGTTCTAACTGTAAAATTAATTTTTGATTGACTGCCACTACTGCCAGTCAACATGTTTTCTTAAAACCCGCATTATGCGCGGCCATAGCACTAGTAAATACCAAATTGTTACAAATTGAGTCAATTTAAGCAGAAATAAAACCCAAAAGGGGTAAGTTTTGGACTCATCGGCAACAGTGTACAAATATTTTTACATTGGAACTCGCATGGAACCTGGCGGAGTTTTGCATCTGACCTCTCGACTGCTTGTTATGATAAAGGAGCATGCGACGTCCATCTTTGCTTTATCGTCTGTGGGCTAATACATGTGTTTAGTTAGTTGAATTAATTATCGTACATTGACTTTTAAAACCAGCCACTTTTCACAGTGACATTTTCCTAATTAAAAAACTTTTAAGTATTTATTCTTGTGTTTATTTTGACCCTGTGTGTGGATACCATTGTTTCACTCACAGGAATTTGGTGTTGTTGTGTCAAGTTAGAATTAAAAGACATTGTGAGTGGCGCTCGAATTTTCATTCTTAAATCTTGGCGTGCATAGCAGCATCCCTTGGGGGCGACACTCGTACATATTGTAGTTTACTGGCAAGAACCTCACTTAAAAGAACCACCCCGGTTTACAATTGCCACGAGCTTGAGCTTGCTGAGGTAGGTGGTAACCGTAAACCTTATTCAATAATTAAATTTTCATGGTTTATATTTCGTTACCAACTAATTAAGGTTATAGGTTAAGGATATTAGGATTTTTTATGTTTTAAAATATGTTACGTTTAGAAGCCATAAGTATTTTTATTTCCTAGAATATATTTTAGCCGCTACTACACAATCACATTCCATAACTCATATTATTTATTTTTTTATGACGATTTGTATATGTTAAAATTGATTCATAATTTTGTTGGGTACGATTGGTCAGAGGCACGGTAGTTACAGTTATCTAATGTATGATTCACACTTTTTTAATCGACCACTCATTACTCATTATAAAGTACTGTATGATGTACCAATATTTGTTTCGTAAAAATTTTGCAAGTGTACTTAGTAGATCAAATAAATTAAAAATTAATGTTTACTATAGTCACTTAGAAATTATTTGGAGTCCTTTAGGGAATCCTGCATTAAGAGTGGGCCACCCTGCATAGTGTAGTCTTCCTGAGCGTCAATCATGGTAAATGCCCGACAAGACATTTAACTGAAGAAGCAATCTTAGAAAATATGAAATTTCATGAGAAATGTTACATCTGGTATATAACATAATTATAATGAAACTGAATCATAATCTTTTAGGGAATGACTTGTCAGGGGCACAACAGTTACAATTCATCTAATGTATGGTTCACAGTTTAGTAATCAACGCAAATGTGTGACTGTGTAGGATCATGTTCGTTTTTATTTTCAATTATCCTAATTGATGTTGCAGGATGAGTCAAAAGTACTTTGACAAACTGGGAGAGGTAATTTCTGGAATTACTGTAAATTGAATTATTTTTAAAAATTACTGTTTTTAAAGCCTTTATTACGATAGGGGTCATAGTGTAAATAGTTGCCTTATTTACTGTTAAAAATATTTTTTTTGTTTGCTTGCTTATACTTTATACAAAAAATTTAATTATATAAAAATTTCATATCCACGCTAATGGTTGAACCTGATTCATAATCTTTTAGGTGCCGTCTAAAAGGCAACTTGTAAACGCACTACTTTGTGTGTAGAACCTGCCAAAGTATTCGGACTAAAAAAAATATATTTTTCTTCCTGTTTTGCAGAGTGGGGTACAAGATGCCGGTAAAATTAGACTAGCCACCTTTGTGTCATTGTGTCAAAGTAATTTTAAATCACCCTGTGGCAACGGCAGTTTACTTAATGTGTAGGCACTGATCCAAGGACATAAAATACTTATTACCTCCCTTTCGTTGTTGGCTTGCCTTGAACGCCACCTTATTTGATACTACTATAAACCAGGAAAATACATACATACACACAATTTCTGTTTTCATTGCAAAATCATACAATGAAAAAATTAACAAAGAAAATTTGTGACCTTTTTTCAAGATAGCTTCAAACAAAAATATGTAAATTAAAATGGTTAAATTGGGTTAATTAAATTTGACTAAATCAAATACTTTTAAGGAGAGGTACAATGATAAATAAACTAAAAACAGTAGGCCTACTTCTCGAAGATCAGGTGGCTTCAGCCACGTGAATTCAGCTTATATGATGAATTAAGTTTTTGAAATCATTCTGGGACTATTAATTTATATGTCAATACAGGTAAGCTTCTCAGTGGGACTTGACACACATTGAATATTGAATCTTCAAATTCGTGACATTGGTTAGGCAGGGGTGATAGACAGCAGCATATAGTGACAAAACTATAACAAACAACAAAATTGACAACACAAAAAAATTTGAAGACGAAGTTGACAAATTAACAACTAATATACAGTACGCGTGAGACAAGATTGGCAAAAGGGTTAAAATAAGACACAATATAGAAGACGCATTGCCACAGGACATCCTAAACTTAATTAAATTTAAGAACAAAATTTGAAAACTATTGCAGCGTTTTCGAAGATCGATTGACCGACAACGACTTACTGCCATACAAACAACTATTAGAGAGAAAATAAATACACACAATAACAACGTATGGGCAGATATAATCAACGAACTAACGACACAGGACTCCTCTTTATAGCGCGTTATTAACCGCCTAATGAGGAGATTTAGCAAAATACCTACATTCAACAATAATGGCGTAGAGACTGACAAAGAGAAGGTATACTGCATCGCCACTGCACCGGCGGCAGTCTGCACTTCTCCACCGAACTTTACAACAGAATTACATTACAAACAAAATAATAAACATTACGAGACAGAAATACCCGATTTCCATACCGCCCTATCACACCTAACACCTAATCAAAAATCACAGAAAAAACAATACGATCTAAAAAAACAAAAACTTACAGACAAAATACCTGACGAACAATTTGGATTTAGGCCGACGCACAGCACTGTCATGGCTGTGGCAAGGGTGCCTCAAGATTTGGAAACAAAATTCAACATGCCTTTGACTCCGTCTGGTACCACGGACTACTAACTAATATACAAAGTTTTTTACTACCACGAGCTACCCTTATATTACCTAAGGCAACTTCATTCCTACCTCACGAATAGAACCTTCTTGGTTAAGGTGGGAGGTGCAACTGGCGTTGTACGCGGACGATGCACTCATCTATGCTCAATCGTTTGCGCTAAAGCTGCTACAAGGAAGATCCAGACGCATGTAAAAACACGCTCATTGGATACTTCGAGTCGTGGAATATCGAAATATACCCAGCTAAAACGGTTTGTATAACCTTGATGAAGTACTTCACGTACTTCATCTTACACGAATCTTCGTACCAATAAAAATGAAAGACACCTACATACAACCATAATGTAAACTACACTAAATAGGATTTACTACAGGTGAGCATTTGTAATTCACACTCCACATCTCTACCACCCTTAGAAAGACCTTTGTAGCAATGCAAAGCCTTTATTCCATACTTTCCCCAAAATTCTGTTTCTCCCCTCCCAACAAACAGCTCTACCGACAAATACCCATACTACATACGCGCGCCAGTGTGGTGTTCAGCCTCAGCTACTCACCCACAGAGATTACTGGGGTTTGAGAACAAAATTCTACGATGCGTTACATCATCTGACAGATAAGTACGCATCGCGGACATGCACAACATAGCCGACTTCGAGAACTTACTAGACCTCATCATAAAAATCTCTACAAACTCTTACATGTACAAGACAAAAAACTAACCCCTAACCATCAACCTAACCAGAGCAAGACACGACCCTGACAACCCTCAAACACATAAGCCACTGTACTAAAAACTACCTATGTATCACTTTGCCTTGCCATGAGCATGAGTGTCAAACCCCTAACACGCACACCAAACCCTTAAATTTTACCAAACACGAATAAAATAACTTAAAACACACACAATGAAACTCTTATCTCTAACACAATTAGCATCGACACACAATCACAGAAACCTATACACAAAGAACACACACACACACACACACACCCTCCCAATTAATAAAGGCCTCCACAATAAATACGCATAATGCACTGCAAATACGCATAATGCACTGCAAGGCCTTCTGTCAGAAAGTTGTTGAACATCTTCCAATTGTCAAATGTCTAGTCTTAACCAAGGGCGATAACACCGGCCTCCGGAGCGTCGTCTCCGGTTGTTAAACTTATTGTACGTAGTTTTAGGATAAGGTTTAGCCTTAGGTTTAGTCTAGAATAAGTATAGATAGAGTAATTTAGACAATAAGGACCCCTTGAAACTAGTTAGGACTAAGGTAACCAATACTTTAGAAGCTGTAATAAAGGAAATATAAAAGTAGACGTAAATTGTTTACTTTTAAATCATTTGGTGGTCGTTCTCAGTCAGTAATTTAGGTGGTTATGTAGCGTATGCATCATCGTAAAGCATGGAGCGTTAGTCATTATTCTAAGTTCTTATGAAATTTCAAACTTTTTTGAATGTTGACTTAGTTACGGTGCACCGTGAGGCGACGTCGTAAATTAGTACAGGTGTAATGATGGTCTTGTACAGCAATGTCTTTGTTAGTAGGTCTTACTTTTACTGTTGATGAGCGAATAGATGGCGACAAGTTGACCATTTCCTGTTCTTAAGCTTAGTCTACCTTGCCGTGAACTGAGGCTGTTTTTGAGTAGGTAGATGCCGTCCAACAATCGGTATGACTTATACTAAAAAAATACTTTTTGTAGCGCATGTAAATATTTTAATGCTCTTCGATGTGGGATAAGGTATTTTCCAAATATTAATATTTTAAGAAGTGCTATTACACATTTCAAGAATTTTTCTAGGACCTTCACTGTTTCTTGACCTTTTCTTCAATTATTGTGTTGCTGACATTGTATATATTTAAATTAATTAAATATAAATATTACATAATGATTTACTCATTTAACTTGACCTAAGGTAGCTGTTTGGTTTATATTAGTATGAGTGTGTGTGCTAGTAAATCGCTCATGCAGATAGTTCAATCAAAATTGAATTAGAAATTGGCAAAAACATAAAGGGAGCTTACCGCCAGAAGGGCAATGAAGAGACATTGTGGTTCCTCTTATCAAAAATATAATTGCCAGTCGGCAGATGGCTCAACCTTCTTCGTCGAATGATCGGAACCAAAAATCACGAGCATATCTTTCTCCACAAAACTACTGCTGACTAACCAGAGTGTTGCCAACCTAACAACATAACCTATAAAGAGAAGAACATGAGACACCCTATGATTAGGACAATACAAGGGTCTGGGCAGAATGTAAATTAACAAACCAATAAAGAATATAATATAATTAGTCCGAACCATTTGTGTTATAAAAAGAAGAACTGATAAACAAGCGTTCTGCGAAACGCGAACGGGAATACGTGGTTAAACCTATTTACCCAAGAGACTGTGGTGCAAATCCCCAGCAGAAACGCAGAACAAAAAATACCGTAGAGAAAAGGTACCACTAACAAAGAAACTAAAATGATTAAACTTGTATAGAAATATGTCTCGAAAATTAAAAGTAAGTTAAATATTCCCCGAAAAGTTAATAGTGGCAATTTTAAAATTGCTACAACCCTGTATAATATTTCATTTTTAGCCTATGAATTCTTAAGATACAAAAGTTTTATTAAAAGTCTTTGTTGAGACTACCTCTACAAAACTCGGGCAGTTCGCAAAGTTTTATTTCAAGCAATTTCAGAAAAGAACTTTTCTTTTCATTATTTTTGTTACATGATTTTTAAGGCGGGATTGCTCTCCGTAAATAAAAATATCAATTTTCACTACTGACTTTCTGGGGGTAAAATTAGTAAAGTTTTAAATTACGCTTGGTGAGTTTAACCGGGTGGTTTTATTTAGTAGCGTGAAAGTATGTAAAGGAGCTCGATACCTACCGCATCAGTTTGATGAAATTTAAAAAATGAAATACAAATTATATGTGTCACTGATTTTTCAAGAAAAGGAAAACAAAATTGAATATCCAATGATCATCTGCAGAAAAGGGCCGCTTCACGATCTGCATGATATTTCGTTGTTAAATTGGTGGATTGGACAAATTCAACCAGTTTCAGTAAGTTTCTTAATAAAAAAAAATTTCATTGAATTTTAAACGCTTGCATTATTTTTTCTATGACAAATTCAATTCAATTCAATATACCATATGAGCGAATATACTAGCATCAATATATATAATAATCAGAGGGAGATTCGCCGATGCATTCCGCTAGTGTTGTCGCTCTTGTCGTTTATCGCAGCTGCGGCATAAACGCACCTTTATTTCTTTAACAACCCGACGCTTAGGTTTTAAGAAAATTAAATAGTAAGGTGAACAGCGAAGGTAGAAGTTTTAGTGATCATAGAAAGTGGTGTCCGCCAGCTTCCACGCTGTGGAGACGGGTCGTAGTTAAGGTGTAATTTGTGAGTGCCACGGATGATATCTGCGAATCGCCCTATAACTTCACTACACTTAATTTCCTTTACGTTAGGTCGGGGATAGCAATGTAAACAAGTAACGCTAGTCTAGTAAATCTATTTGCTTGTATGGCTTAGTGCATGTTGACATAAAAAAAAAATGTAGGTAGGGTCGATAAGAATATATCAGGAAATATGCAGTAGTAGGTAGGTTCTAGCTCCCTTAAAAATGATATAATGCAGGTTGACATAAAAGAAATATAGAAAAACAATAGTGATTGATAAAAAAAAAGTTATATTATGAAATATATAATAATGAGTTCCGTTCAATGGGTCATAGACCAATAGACATTAGCCGACTACTTAGAGAGTGAGCATTAAACAGAAAAAGGCAACTATGCTGATATAAATGTAACTGTCAAGATATAGTTAAACGTAAAAATTCAAAGTATAGTTAAAAGTCAAGATATGACCCAGAAATATTTTAAAAATGTAGTAGTTAGGAGTACTATTAGGGGATACTACAATGATAATATTATTAGGGAAAGATAATAATATATGACCCCAAGTCAACTAAATCAAAATCAACTATAAGTTATACCAAATGGTGTAATCGGTTCAATGTACGCTACTAAGGGATCTAGGCCTACAACACGTGATCACGCCTTATTTACAGCGGTGTCACGATAGTTATGCATATTAGATCACAGTCCTCTTATGCAGTGTACTAATGCAAATGTGTCATAAACAAAAAAAAAACGTACAAATACTATTTCCGTTTTATGCAAACTCTAGCAACCAGCTCTGTTGCATACTAATATAGTGGGCAATAAGAAAAACCCAAAACATTAAATTATTAAACAAAGAGCGCCCAAAAAATCCCAATTACCTCGTTTTTTATTCGTTTCAATTAGTCTCGATTTTTTTAATGTTTCAGTAAAATTTCTCTATGTCTCGTAAGATGTCGAATTTGTTGAGAACCTTTAGTTATTCTTATTTGCCATTGAACAATGTTTAGGCTGAGCTTCTTATATTGAGTACTTTATAGTGGCACTTAATATTTTTATCATCATTTAATGATTCGTTGATTTTCATTACTGAATAGGACTGTGGTTTATTTTTTGTTTCTGATTGTAATAAGTAATTCTACGCAAATCCATCATTACTGTTGCTCCTATGGACGCTTTCTACTGGCAGTCGATTTAGCACTGTAACATCTTGTATGGTGTTCGAATTTCCTAAAGAAAGTATTCATAGCGTGTAGACCATGCTCTAGGAAAAATTCTGGTAGTGCATTCCGTATTTCATTTCTTTATTGTACTTCATGTACTTCCGAGGAGAATTTACTCTTCTTTTGCGTCTTATTAAGTTTCGCATTAAAATCTCCAACTAGAGAATGATAAGTACGGTAAAGTATTGGAGATGGCCATATCAATATCACAATAGAACATTTCAACTTCCTCGTTTGCGTATACGCTGAAGTTGACGCATAGGCCTAAATAACTTGAATGCTGTATTTTGATTTATTTATAGTATCACGCAACACTGTAGTGCTTACACTTTCAAAATTTTGTATATTTTTCACGAGTTTTTATGTACCAAAAACCGAATCCAACATTTGAACTTTCATCATTTCCTTTGCAGTAGAATGTGTTTAGTGTTAGGCTAATTTGTTTTTATCCTCATCTGCGAATTTCACTCAGTCCTAGAATATCCCAACAGATTTGTTCTTCTTTCAACTCAAAAACGCTCTTCTCATTTGGAAGTGCTCTCCTATTTTAAGTAGCAATACATTTTTTGTTTTCGTTGGTAACCTGATCTTAGCCGGTGATTCTTAACACCCTATACCTGTCGTCCAACGCAACCACAACCAAGGCTGGACGTGATACTTGAAGGTATACAAAATCAAAGGTACACCGACTAAACTTTTCAGTGAAATGCAAATTACTCTTGTAAAAAATTTGAATTTTTAACTTTTTGGACAGGGCAGTCGTATTTTTCCAGAAAGCAACAACATTTTCATTAGGAATGGCTTTCGTCGAAAAATGAAATTTTTGGTCTTTTGCCCTGTTCTACCAAATCGCCGGATATACTGGATATAAATCACAAATTACTATTTAACCGTAAAAAAATAAAAGCTCCTAATGTATCTTAACTTGTAACTAAATTAACGTATATTCGATGTCTCCAGACTCTGTAAACGAAAGCAAACAAATATCCCGCTGCCGCCTCAACAAACACGAGTGTATTTGCTTGTGAGGCCTATTGCAGGCAATGGCTTGTGCGTTGGTGTGTATCTATTTCCGCTTGTTCTTCAAATAATTGCCTTACGGCTGGAAGTCAACATATATTCCCGTACCCCAAAATCCCTTTTCCCACTTAGCAGCCGCTTCGTCTAACCAAATAAGTAACTTCTCTCGCGTCAAGGTAATAAATTAATTTAATTCGAGGCAATGATTTAATAATATAGATAAATTTGGTTTGAATTTGTTAGTTACGATCAAAAATACATTCTTACGTGTGGATATTTTTTAAGCAAAAAAGTCCAAAAACAAAAATTTATAAAGTCAAGGTTTTTGAAATTTCAAAAAATTTTTAATGTATTGAAATGAAATACAGTAAAATGTCTCAATAGCGACCACCCTGGGGGAATCAAATGTTGGTCGGTTAACAGGGGTGGCCGGTTAATTAAGAAAAATTAAAGCAACTGGTGTGCATTTTATAGTATTTGTTTACTAATAAGCATCTACATATATGTAAATAATTTTAAATATTTACCAATATGTATATACTGCACGTGCATACTAACATATTATATACAGGGTGTTCCTAGATGTCATGTACATACGGAAGGGGGTGATTGCCTGGCTTACTTTATGACTAAAAATCCATATAAGCATAGGTCCGCAAATGCTTCGTTACCGATCTACAGGGTGTTCAAATTTCAAGATTTTTTAAGTTTTCCCTTAATAGCTCCTGCAGTTTTTGATATATCTTGCTCAAATTTTGAACACAGGTTACGCTGTAGGACTTACATCATTGAGCAGCCAAATGATTCTGAAAATCTACAGGAAGATATTTTTTCCGGCGTCATGCCCCTTTTTTCCTCTTCAACTCTTTTGTGGTGCGCCGTTGGTAGAGTTTAAAATATGAAGTGTATTTTCTCTTTTGTTTATAAGCTTTTTAGTCTCTTGTTGGTTTTTCGTATCTGTGACCGATATCGAGAAAAAAAATAAAAAACGATTTTCTGTATTTCGCTAGATAAAAATAAAATTTTTAAAATGATCTAGTAGGCTCTAGATTTATTTGGATACTTTCTTGTGTTTATTAATTTTGACATTAGCATTTGATAAAGCGAGTGGTTGCAAGCTGTAGGGCGTAAAAGTGTTTTAAATACGCGTCAAAATCACGTAACAATGCCAAATTTTATAAATTCTGAAATGGTTGAGATGGATTTCATCTATGGCCTTGCGAATGGAAATGCAAGAAAAGCCAGACCCCTATACATGGAGCGCTATCCCAACAGAATGATACCTGATCATCGAACATTCTCGAATATTCATAGACGTCTTGTAGAAACTGGAACTTTTAATAGGAATAACAATGATGTAAGTAGACCACGTACTGTTAGAACACCACAGATCAAAGAAGCTGTTCTAGATGAAACAGAAGAAATCCCGGCACTAGCACCAGAAAAATCTGTGAACATTAAAATATTAGTCATCAAGTTGTTTGGCGTATCCTGTCTGATTCTATGCTATATCCTTACTACATTCAAAGGGTGCAGGTGCTCCTTCCTCGAGATTTCCCTTTAACGATTAATTTCTGCCAGTGGTACGTTAATAGGCTAGCAGCGAACCTTAATTTTAATTATAGAATCCTTCTTACCGACGAAGCCAATTGTTCAAGGAATTTAATTTTAAATTTTCACAACAACCACATATTTATGGGCTGACGAAAGTTCACATGAAATTGTAGAAACGCGTTTTCAAGCGCAGTTCTCATTAAATGTATGGGGTGGTATAATTGGAGATCATTTGATTGGTCCTTTCTTATTGCCTGGTCAGGCATTTTTTGCAACAAGAGTTGCCTTTATTGATTGAAGACTTACCTCTTCTGCTGAGAAATCAAATGTGGTATATATGCACGATGGCGCCGCAGCACATTCATTTTTCTATTTTGGCTTGGGAGTATTTAAGTGAAGTGTATTAGAAAAGGTGGATAGGACGGGGTGAACCTCAGTCATGGCCCTCTAGGTCCCCTGACTTAAATAGCTTTGATTTTTTCCTATGGGGGCACCTCAAATCTCTAGTGTATACCACACCTGTGAATAACGTTGATGACTTACGAAACCAAATACTAGATGCATTTGAAACTGTAAGAAATACTCCGGGAGATTTTGAGCGAGTATGGGCATCAATGAGAAGAAGAGTGGGCGCATGTATAAGGGTTGCAGGAGGTCACTTTCAACAATTGCTTTAACATAGCTCTCTTGTTATTATAATTATTTAGGTTTTTTGCAGTGTAAATCATTGCTACAAAAACCGGGTAGTCCCAGATTTAACTTTCAACGGGTAGTTGCGAATAAACTGTCAATACAGAAAATCGTTTTTTATTTCCTTTCTCGATATCGGTCGCAGATACGAAAAACCAACAAAAAACTAAAAAGCTTATAAACAAAAGAGAAAATACACTTCATATTTTAGACTCTATCAACGGCGCACCACAAGAAAGTTCAGGGGGAGAAAGGGGGCATGACCCCGGAAAAAATATCTCCCTGTTAATTCTTAGAATCATTCGGCATGCCCAATGATGCAAGTCCTACAGCGTAACCTTTTGTTCCAAATTTGAGCAAAATATCTTAAAAACTGCAGAAGCTATTTAGAAAAACTAAAAAAATCTTGAAATTTGAACACTCGGTAACGAAGCGTTTGTGGACCTATGTTTATATGGATTTTTAGTCATAAAATAAGCCAGGCCATCACCCCCTTTCGTATAATATGACATTTAGGAACACCAGGTATAATATACAATATACAGGGTGGCCAACTAAGCGAGGTAAACGACTGTATCTCAGGAACCGTTAATCGTACAGCTTTCGGAAAAAAATATTGCTAGTAAATACGGCTAAGAGAAATTGCTGGAAATAATTATCGAGTTCGCTAAATGGACGCTAGGGGGCGTAACACTAAAGGCAAATTGAAAAAAGGGGGTTTCTTTATAATTTGCATAGATAAAGTATACTAAAAATATGTGCAAATAAAGTTCTCGTCCTTTATCTACATTTTTTTTCACACTTTTTTCTCTAACTCTTCAGATAAAGTGATGGTGGTAAGGCAAACATTTATTTGAAAAATATTCAATATCTCGGGAATGCCTTATCGGAAAATAATATGCTTAGCGGCATTTGAAAGAGTTTTTTATGCCCTATCAGCTACATTACGACATGTTTTCATTTCGTTCACTATAGTCGCCAGATGGCGCTTTCTAAATTTTTCTTAATTTTATGATTTTTTTCAACAAACCCAAATGCAATGATAGATATATTATTACGCCGATTTGAAGAGGACTAAAGTCCAAAGCAAACGGTAAAAACCGGAAGTTTCTTTTTTCTTTCTTTTTTCTAACCGTAGATATCAATGAAAAAGTGATGATATAATCTGAAACATCAAATTTATGTAAAAGAAAATAAAACAAGTAAGTGGGCATTTAAATAACGGCTGCATTTTAGTGCTTCCTCAAATGCTCAAAGTGCCTGCCATCATGTTCTACACATTCCTCCAGCCTTTGTCGGGTAGAGAAAGCAGCAGTTTCCACTTCCGCTGTTGGCAGGTGATGAACTGCATTTTGGATTCTATTCCTCATATTTTCCCTAGTAATAGGCCTAGTTTGAAAAACAAGATCTTTTAAGCGGCCCCACAGGTAAAAAGTCTAAACAGGTCAAGTCTGGTGACCTGGCTGGCCAGGGAAAAAGGCTTCCTCTTCCTATCCATCGGCCTGCATATTCTAGATTTAAGTGTTCTCGCACATTTAATGAGAAATGTGCTGGACAACCATCGAGCTGTAAAAACATATTTTGCCTAGTTTTAGGAGGAACGTCTTCCAATAAAATCGGTAAATCGTTCCTCAGAAACTCCAAAAAACGGTTACCAGTTAATGCCTGGTCAATGAAATAGGGTCCAATAATTCTACCTCCAATGATCCCATACCACACATTAATACTCCAGCGTCCTTGATGTTAAACTTCTCGTATCTAGTGGGGGTTTGAGCGGACCAAAAATGCATATTGTGCAAATTTACCGTGCCCACGCTACTAAAAGTAGCCTTATCAGTCCAAAGAATTTGGGAGATAAATTGAGGGTTTTCATTAATCATGCCTAAAAGCCAATGGCAATGATCTAGCCTTCAATTAAAATCCTCTTCATTTAAGGCTTAATGCAAAACTATATGCTAAGGGTGCAGTCTAAAAATATAAAATAATTTATATGAGTAATAATATAAAAAAATAAATTTTAGAGAATATTATTATTCTAGCAAGGAAAACGTTTTTTATTTTATTTTTTTTAAGATTATATCAACTTACCTGTGCTCTTGTAAAATATTCTGAATGATAGTGCGTGATATTCCCAAGCCTATGTGATTTAGGGCATAATTTTATTGTCAGGGCGAACAAAAAGTCTATATTATCTGGTTTATCACTTTTTCATTGATATGTACGGTTAGAAAAAATATAGAAACTTCCGGTTTTTACCGTTTGCTTTGGACTTTAGTCCTGTTTAAATCGGCGTGATAATATATCTATCATTGCATTTGGGTTTGTTGAAAAAAATCATAAAATTAAAAAAAATTTAGAAAGCGCCATCTAACGACTATAGTGAACGAAATAAAAACATATCTTGTAATGTAGCTGATAGGGCATAAAAAACTCTTTCAAATGCCGCTAAGCATAGTATTTTCCGATAAGGCATTCCCGAGATATTGAATATTTTTCAAATAAATGTCTAAATAAATGCCTTACCCCCACCACTTTATCTGAAGAGTTAGAGAAAAAAGTGCGAGAAAAAAATTGTAGATAGAAGACGAGAACTTTATTTGCACATATTTTTAGTATACTTCATCTAGGCAAATTGTAAAGAAACCCCCTTTTTTCAATTTGTCTTTAGTGTTACGCCCCCTAGAAGCAATTTCTCTTGGCCGTATTTACTAGCAATATTTTTTTTCCGAAAGCTGTACGATTAACGATTTCTGAGATACAGCCGCTTACCTCGCTTAGTTGGCCACCCTGTACTGTATGTTTGCCTTGAAATACTTATTTTTTAAAATAATCAGAAATTAATGATTCCTCCACACTTTTTATTTTATTTTTATAAAATTCTACATTTACACCTTTTAATAGCAAATGAGAAATATTTGTATTTTGTCAAAATTGTTAATATTATTAAAAAGGTTATCTAAGGGAGAGCGCCCATAAGAGCAGTGAATTGCTTGAGGTAAAGCGTTTGTGAAGCACACATATTCCAGCATCCAGGAGAGCGAGTAACTCGAACTGAAGATATAATCATAAATATTCTTGCACATATAGTAGCGGATCCACATGTGTACACTCTAAAAATTTCAGTTGATTTAGGAATAACTAAATCAAACGTGCACAATTTTTAATTACAGATTACCAAGAGCGTGTAGAATCGAAGAGCATTTAGTATTTTAGTAAACAAATTTGGATTAGTTGAAAGTTCAATAGCATTTTGCCCCGCCGATGTAGATAAAATTATGCATATGTGCTGTGCTCTTTGTTTTATTATTTACCCACTGGATTAGTAATCGGGGATATTTTTCATGGCAATTGACGACGGATTCAATTCAACGGAATGATTAGCCCGAAGTCAAATTTCAAAAATCATTAAATTTGTGGATTATTCTCTAGGTGACGACTGCATGCCATTGTAATTTAGAATAGTATATTGTTATCAATAATAAGCGCCAAACAATAATCGGGTGCCAGTATTCTCTTTAGGGTAACCTAAAGTATACTGCAACAAGGCAACCTATCCACCCGTAGGGGAAGACGGTGATCATAGTTATTACACGTGCTTGTTGTCGCGGAAATTAAAAAGAAATGAACTATAAAATCACCGTTCCTGATTAAGTTTTTTGACATCAGTATTTGTGCTGGTATTATGTGTATACATGACATAAAGAAAAACTTCGTGTGTTATAACGTGAGTATATTTATTGGAGCTATTTTTACACGTGTCTATTCTAACCTAAGAATATTGTGGTCCTTGAATTTCTTGAGGTTTTTGTTGATAGTTCGCGAGGGAATCATTCGGCCATGTGACCGGGGAAATATTCTGCCAGGGTCGAATGTTTCCCTGATGAATAATATTATAAAATAAATATTAATTTTTTCGGATTCTTTTATTTCAGATGCCAAGAAAACGAGTTCTCAAAACAAATCGAGTAAACATTGATGAAAATGTAATTAGACGAGCTGTTGTTAATGTTTTTAATGAAACTTACTCAACTAGAAGAGCTGCTATAGCGTTTGACATAAAACGAACAACGCTACTAAGCCGAATTAAAAGGTTCTTGGAAAAAAAACCAAAGACGAGTATCTTTCTAAATATTTGCAGCAGCAAGATGACCCAGGACGTGAAAGTGATTCAGCCGAAGACTCTTCGAAATACTCAAGTAAATATACTAATACTGTAAAGCAAAATTTTACAACTGAGCAATAATATGAATTAGAAAAGTACATAAAGAAATGCAGTGATATAAATTATGGGCTTATCTATAAAGGAATACAAAAGTTAGCTTGCACAAGCTTTACCTGATTGTAACATACCTCCCCAATGGCATCCGAAACAGTAGGCGAAATCAGGCTGGCGCAGAGGTTTTATGGCCAGGCACAAATCTTTGAGTCTTCGTAAGTTTGTAAGCCAGAAAGTACAAGTTTGAGTAGAAGTACTGCGTTCAATAAATATACAGTTGGAGGTTTCTTTGACAACTATACAAATTCGCGCCAGAACATATCTTTAATTTAGACGAAACAGGAGTTACTACTGTGATGAAACCCGTCAAGCGATTGTCTCTACGCTGGGGAAAAAGAGCAAGTATCTCAAGTGGCTTCAGCGAAAAGAGGAGAACTTGTTACATTTGTTGGCGTCATAAATGCTGTTGGCCAGAGCCTGCCGCCTATCTATGTTTTTCCAAGGGTTCGCAACCTAGAGGACTATATCACAGATGCACCTGCTTCTAGCTTGGTCTTAGGAAATAAGAGTGTCTGGATGACAGCTGAGTTATTTTCTGAGGTTCTAAAGCATATTATAAAACATACCAATTGCAGTGTGGTTTCTCCGATATTATTAATCGTCGACAATCACGTAGTCCACGTAAATATTTCAAGTGTGAGATTTTGTAAATATAATGGGATCATTCTCCTTAGTATCCCCCCCGCACATGTCACATAAATTACAGCCCTTGGACGTAGGGATCTGCTCACCACTAACCCGGCAAAAACCATCTCGATAAAAATATTCCTGAATTAACCAAGTTGGCCTATCAAAGAGCCTTTACAATAAACAACATAGTCAACAGTTTTCGAAAGCCTGGTCTTTGGCATCTAAACAGGTTGGTATTTGGAAATGAAGATTTTGCTAGCAGCTATGTTACAGACAGGTTACCAACCAACAATGTTGCATCGAAAAATGCAGACAAAGCTGCTACACAAGAATCTACTGAAATAAATCTACAGGATTTATTATCTTATAGATCACTATAGTGGATGAATTGGCAAAAGGAAGCGCTGAACATGTTGCTGAGAAAATAGTTTTTGACCCTCAAGCTACCATTGAGAAAGAAAATCAGAATCTGTTACCAGTGGAGATCGCAGATAAGACAGCTGATTGTGAGGATGTTTTAAACCGTCATGTAGTGGTATTAATAAAAATTTCCTCAAAAAGTTAAAAATTACTCCTGAAAATATAAGATCATACCCTAAAGCAGGCGAGACAAAAACAAGAAGTAAGAGGAAGTTAGCCCGTTCCAAAATTTACACTGATACTCCAGAAAAACACCTATTGGAGGAAATTGAAAAAAAAAAAAAAAGTAAGGAGGGAAATTAAGAAGCAAAAAGAAGCGACATGAAAGTTATTCGGAAAAACGGTTAAGAATAAACGTGAACCTAAAAAAATCAAGATGTCGCAATACTTGTCAGAGTCAGATGACAGTGGTGATCTTTCGCTTCATGATGATTCAGGAGAAGATCTGAGCGACGAATTCGAGGAATTATCTAAAATCAAGGAGAAATCGCTTTAAGGTAAAAAATTCGCTTGTCCACTTCATTGGTCAAATTTTGGACGGTAGTGATACGATTACGAGAATCAAGTTCCTTAGGAGAAGAGGACGTTCCAATACATTTTATTTTCCTATAATCGATGACGTCTCAGATGTTACTAATGACGATATAATAGCCAAGTTAATCACTCCGATAAAATCTGGTATTGTAAGAACCTCGTCGTATTTTACGTTTTATTATAACTTTGGCAGTATAGTTGTCCAATAGTGAGATGGAAACTCAACAAAATATTATTCTTAAATAAATGTTGCAAGATTTGTTATTGTTTTCTTATGTAGACGAATCATCCTCCTGTGGTGGGCGAATGTACACCACGTAGGGGAACATTCGGCCAAAAAACAACAGAACACAAAATATTATTTTTTTACATTTTTATGACCTCATTTTTTCTACAGCAGGTAATATAAAATTTCAGAGGAAGTATTATATTCAGTCATATATGTGTTAAAATAATATTAAGACGTTATTAAATGCCCCATTTCAATATAACCTCTTAGGTGTCGAATGATCCCCGTCTTCCCCTACTCTGGCAACCCTACGCCCTGGAGGATGTACTCCAGACAACAGTCCCCAAAAATGACCTATGTTGTGCTGCCTGAAAATTCACCCCTTAGCAAGCTCAACTCAGGGTAGGTTCGCTATTTTGTCTCTAGATTAAGAGGTTTAGCTCTCTTATATAAGTAGTAAGTTAAAGTCAAATGCTGAGGCCGCCACCTTAGTTTTATTTTACTTAAAAGCCTTTAAATGTTCTTGTGCTTGGCCTCAGAAAAAAAAACAAACTGGAAAAAAAAAACATTAATGTCACAATCGGTTTACAATAGCTCCTTATAAGCTCTCATTCACTCAAGTCCCTCAGAGTCACTCTATTTAAAATAAAAGCCAAATTTTCGCAGAGGAAAATACAGATATTTATTCTTAAAGTCGTGTTAAGCCCTTGGCTACTTTGATTTATAAATGCAAGCTCCTCTTACTTTGGTGGACAATAATAGGTACTTGAAGTTAAAAGATAGATAAGTGAAATATAATATCACAATGGTAGTATTTGGTTTAAGATATAAGTTCTGAAGGTTTAAATTACAAAGTTATCATCAAAAGAATAAGTAAAAGTCAAACCCTGTTTGACAGGGTTTTGCACAAGATGGCAACTGTCAGACCTACACCTCAAAAATGACTGGTCAGTCTGATCTGGCAGCCACATAGACCAACATTCAGGACATGATCAGATATGAATCAAAATACACCTGCCATGACTTGGAATTTCCGCAAGGTCTATGCAAGAACCTCTCACAACTAACTAAATCTACCATAAGAGCATTCTTAAAGTACAATACAAAATCTTCCGAGGACCTGTGGTTACTCGATAAGCAAACTAGCCACTCGGGCGTAGATAAGTAAAAACGCTAAAGTTACAAGTAATATATCGATGTTATGTTTTTCAATTCTTTGAGCAATTTTTTTTATGACCGAAACATTCTATTGCCGTTAATTCTTAGATGTTTGTACAGTTCGTTTTTGACATCCCACAAGCATTCATGTATAACATATTCTTCGACAAATTTTAAAGTATTTTCTTCCGACCACCTTGCCAATATGATTAATAAAAAATAGTATTAAGCAGTTTTCTGTCCACACACGCTTAGTTGGTGCGCCAATCGGTTATCCTATGCGTGGGCGGGAGACCTGACCTAAAGGAGAAAAGCAGGCGAGTCAGGATATTCTGGAATGTAAGAAAGACAACCAGCAACTGAGAGGAATACAGGACATCCCTGACTGAGTACAACCACGACCTGAGAAGGGCAAAAGGGCTATCTTGGAGAAGGCACTGCGAGAGTATTGTTAACACCCCAGCATGTGCCAGACTCTAAAAAAATACTCTCAAAGAACAATCAGCTAACAATAAACTCCCTGGTTACAGAGACATGGACGTACACCTCTAACGGCGAAGAAACGATTACCGAACTTTTTCGGGTTCACATTTCCACATCAATGACACTAAGAGCACCACCGGAGATCTAGAAAGTTTAAGAACCGGATGGGACCACCAACGGGGCATCCCGAGAAAATTGGCAGATCGCAAACAAAGTGGTTACTTTAGATAAAATTAAATGGGCAGTAAGCTTATTCGAACCGTACAAATCTCCAGGACAGGACGGAATTTGTCCAGCAATGCTACGGCAGGCCCCAGACCTCCTTATTAGCAAACTGTATTTAATACTGAGAGCCAGCTTGGCGTTAGGATACATTCCAAAAACATGAAGGCTAACCAAGGTAGTGTTCATACCAAAACATGGGCACCTAAACTAATCGATAGCCAAGGCATTTCGGCCCATCAGCCTAATGTCATTTGTGCTTAAAAGGTTGAAAAAACTATAAGATAGACATATAAGGGATGACGTGATAGGCGACGGACCATTCCACCAAGACCAACATGCCTACAGGACAGGAAGATCAACAGAAACGGCACTCCACCAATTAGTAAAAAGAGTGGAGAGAACGTTAAAAAAGGCGAGGTAATGCCTGGAGCATCCCGGACATTGAGGGAGCGTTTGATAACACTTTCATTGCCTCCATCACAAGAGCAACCAGAAACAGAGGACTGGAGGAGACCTGCTGCCGATGGATATATCACATGCTTAGGGGCAGTTTTGTGTTCACCTATCTTCTGGGTGAGACTCAGGCGGTTCTAGTGGCAGGGAGGTGCCCACAAGTTGTCCAAAAATTGGTTACACTATATTATAAAAGGACGAAGTTTGTTCTGTTTCTTTTCTTCAGACCCAATCCTTGGACGCGTTTCGCCGTATAACGGTTCATCGGCAAGGCTATAGGGTCTGATCAGGCTACGATAACTTAAATGGTGAAGGTCGTTTCTAACTCGTTTAGTTTTTCAACCAGACGATATTGTTGTCGATATGTATTATATGATGTCATGCTGTGTTCTAATTAAATGAAGGATAGCATCGAATTTATTTAACTGAAATGGATAAACTTCTACGACCTGAAAGATATGACACTGATCAGAACTCTCCCAAAGCTGCTCGAGAATAGACCCATTGGAAAGTAACATATCACAATTTCATATCAACTATCAAAAACATATGCGATGATGGTAAACTCAAAATTTTAGTTAATTTTATCATGAAGTCATACAAACTCCGATTTATTATCGATTGTATAACGAGTGAAGAAGCTATTAAAATTCCGGATTCTATTTTTATGAAGCCTAAGAATGAGGTATTTCTACTATAATAACTACTATTTATAACTACTTGCAGTTGCTAGTTTAAGTAAGTGCCTAATCAAAGTTAAAATAGATAGTACTATTAATAAACTATAAATTGTAGTTCTTTTGCCCTTTTTTTCTTTACTTTATGAACTCATTTTTGTATAATTCAGGTTTCGAAGGGATAATTATTATCTCTTGGCTGTTTTCTTGTTTAAAACCTATTTATGTAAATACCTAATATTAATTAAGCTTGTCGCCATATGTGAAACGTTGTTATAACTTCTTTTTATTCTCCAAAAATATATTAACTTTAATTTAGAATTTTAACGCTTCTAACTTTTCCGCCAGAGTTATAAGCGCAAAGTTTCGATTCACAGTTATAAAATTTAAATTTCCATGCGTGACGCCGACCACCCGCCACTGCTACATTTAATTCTTCAACCATTCGCGTATGGCGCCATTATGGAACCAGTTTAGTATGTTAAATTGCCTATCTATCCCTATCGTAAGCGCATCTCTCTTGTCTATAAGTGATTAAAAGGAAAGGAATCTTACAGTACATTTCAACACATAACGTATACATACATATGCGAGATGTTGCACGTGGCGACATCTCGTGGCAAACGAGCTATCCACCAAACCAGGCCAGTGAGGACTAAGAGAAGACCAAACATTGAAATGGAACCCGCAGAATCAGAAATGAACCAGTGGCGCAGTAACAAAAGGGTGGTGGACTATTTAAGGCATTTATTTTGCCGAGTGCATTTCCTGTATTATACTGCTTTAGGGCGCTGACGTCTGAAAATAGAATGGGTTTATATGCTGGAAACAAACTTGTTGGGTGTAGGTATTACATGACAGGCGCATGTTTTTCTTTATAAACGTGTGTCGCTTGAGAAATAGTTGTTGTCGAATCAGCAGCTAGATAGTTAGATAGTTATAATGTATTATACGCCAAAATTTCGTTCGAGTAGCCTGAAACCCGGCTGTATCGACGATGGAAAATGCAACGAATCTATGAGCAATAATAACTAGTTTTGCAAAAAATGGCGTAATATACATTTTACCTCTCAAGCATCGACGTGAAGTTACAAATGTGGATGTTCAACGTTTCACAAAATCTAGTATACGCTGACAAATAAATTAAGCTAATATATCTAAGCCGCTATATCAAATACGGGTATTTGCCAGTGGGATTCATAGCAAACAAATGCGGATGTGTGTGTGTGTATTTATTTCTGTTTGTTCTTGAAATAATTGCCTTACCAGTTAACAAACAAACACAGGCAAAGGTAAACCCTTTTGCCACTTAAGATGCTTGTTCGGCTAACCTGATAGGAAATAATAATACTTGCAACTGTTGCATTTGCTCAGGGTAATTTGAATCTTTCGTTATTTGTATACAGTAGGTATGTCCCGGCCGGGACAAATAGACCAGAAAGTAACAAATACGAATAAAAGTAGTTTTTAGTAAATTTTTTGCTTCCCGTAATCCATAATGCCAAAAAGCGTAAAGCTATCTTTTTTAAAGGGCTAATGCAAAACGTAAATTAAAAAAATTGTTTAAATAAAAAATTCGTACTTCAGATTTTCAAGTAAAAATTTAAAAGTACAAGAGTTGCTCTTTTCTTCTGCCAGACCCATCCTTAGGCGCGTTTCCCCATGAAACAGCTAGTCAGTGAGGCTATAGAATCTGACACAAGAGAAAGCAGAGAAGTCTGCTTTCAAAACAGGAAAAACGGTAATCAACAAGGAACCCAGATAGCTCCATGGCGTACGGTTGGTTAGAAACACCCTTTTTTAAGCATACCGGCACCAATTGATTCTTGCAAATTTACAAATATCAGAGGAAATCTCCTGCAAGGACCACACATTACAAATGCTATAGGCAACTGTAATGTATTCAACAACCGGCAGAAGGAAAAAACAACCCTTTTCCTGTTCTTAGCCAGTTGGTAATTATTTATGATATTTGTGACTTTGCAAGAGTCTGGGCCAGATGGTACAGGCATCTTTACGAAACGGTGCTTCTTACCAATACCACGGCTTCATTCTATGCTTTCAAAATTTTTGTAACGGTAAGTTTAAACGCTCATACAAGGTGCACAAACTGATGTGTGCATTCAAATTTGCACAAGTTAATCGTATCGTTATAATATGTAAACGAAAGCATGAAATCCGCGCAAGCGGACTAAGTAAAATTCTATTCTGTCCGGTAAACCGGTAGAATGGGCACCGGTTATTGGCCAATCTTTAAAGTGTACACAACCTTTAAAGTAATCCGAAACTATTATATCCGGCATAAATGTTTTTTCTTTATGATAAGTCGCAGCGCTGCAGGATTAATACTTTATATCACTTTACGAGCGGTACGTGTGCACAAGAAACGATTCATGTTGGTCTTGAATCTTTGGAGATTATACGCGTTGGAGAACACGGCCTCAAGGAGGTTGTTACAGAGCGATGAGGTTTTCCAGATGAAAGAAATTTTTAAACAGTATCGTTTGTGGGATACTTAGCTAAACCACGTACGGGGTAGGGCAGGCTGTAGTGACTCGTCGTGCATTTCTATCATGCTCCGCTCTGGATGGAATTAAGATTGCACACGTCAGTTTAGCACTAACCATGAAAAAATTTGTAAAATAAAATATTCAAGGCTTTCCAGGTTGTTTGTCAGATTATGGTCACCGATTAAGCGAATGGCTCCTTTTTGAATGGAATCCAGCGATCATAGGATGAGTTTAGGAGCAGAGCCCCAAATATGCGAACAGTATTCCAGCGATGGTCGAATTTGGGCTTTATAGAGCATCAAAAGTTGTTGCGGTGTATAGAGTTTCTTAGTTCGGAAAAGTGCTCCAAGCTTCTGCGGAGCTGCCTTAGCAATGACCGCAATAAATGAATTTATGAAGCCAAGAAAATCGATTGTCCCGCTATTACTATATCCGCTTTTTGAACATTAACTTTTTAGAAAAACTGTAAAAGTTCTGTAAAGTGCCAAATGAGGGTGCCTCTTATGAGGATCTTGTTAAATTGGGTAAGCATAAGAACGAAATTTAATAGAAACCTTACTAATAAGTACGCCATTTTAAAGAAACTAAGTAGGTATTTACATTGCTACAGTGTTCCCTTTACCTTTTAAATTATTCTGATATAAGCTTATAATATAAATGTATTCCTTTTTTATATTAATACTTAGGTACCGACCTACATATTTTACTTCATAGATCTCTAAATAAATATACGACTAATATAAATAATACTCGTCATTTTCATTCTTTTATATTGTTTTAAAGCATACTTTTATTAAGTGGTTTAGTTTTATAAGTAGATATACATATATTTATTATGTTATTTGTTTTGTCAAGCTTAACAATGAGGTACATTAAACGTGGATATATATATGTTTAATTTACTAAATTGTAAACTATATAATAGGTGTGTCATTTTGTTCAACTAGTTATAATAATAAATGTAAAAGAATCACTGGGTTTTCCAGTTCTGTTGTAACCATCATTCTGTTTATAAATAAACGATAAATAATACTCAATATTTTCATTCATTTAACAAACCTTTACCAAGCGATCTGAAGATTTATATATATTAGGGCCTACTACTTTCGGCTTTGATAAAGTCATTCAATCATGTATCAAACTAAGCAGAGGTCAATAATGTAAAACATCTTGAATAAATAATTTTTTACATTTTAATTATAAACGCCCGGTTAGTTTGATACGGGATTAAATGACTTAAACAAAGTGGAAAGTATTCTAGCCCTGGGTAGATTATTTGATTACACTCACTATAGTAAAGTCACATCCAAATAAAATAAAATTTACACTACAATA
This sequence comes from Polydrusus tereticollis, assembly GCA_963920685.1. NCBI lineage: Eukaryota > Metazoa > Arthropoda > Insecta > Coleoptera > Curculionidae > Polydrusus > Polydrusus tereticollis. The sequence continues at coordinate 39,758,450 of OY987329.1, forward strand.
ATATGATATTTACACTAACTAATCACAAATTACCATTAAAAAGTGGTTTACTTACACCTCTCATTATTTCTCTTATATCCTAGTAGGATAGGTTTACAATCGGTGAGTTTAATTTACACTCGATAGTGTAAATGTTCCTACCCATAAATTAGAAGAATTAACACTCATCAAAAAGTAAAAAAACCATTCAAAAATCTTTTTTTTTTGCCAGATACACTGATTGGTTAATATACCCTATTGAGTGTGGTCCTATGTGTTGTTATAATTAAAATGGGGGTCGGTATTAACCTGAAAGGATGGTAAGATAAAATGAGAATTTAAAGTATGTTTACCAACTTTACCCTTTTAATTTCCCAAACTAGCTCATCAGGGTGGGTTCACTGGATTTCATATCCGGTCCTGTCCAATACCATGATGCTACCAAAAAGCATTAATACCATACTTACTTCTCACAGACCATGGAACATCAAGTTAACAACATATAAAGGGACGCCAGACAGTTTTTTCTATAAGCAAAACTGCCAAAAAGAATATAAACTATATAGCCAAAGGACCACAAATAGGCAAATCAAACACTACCTAAGCTTGACTGGTTTATATTTATAAAAAAGCTACCCTGTAATTGGGTGAAGCCCTTAAATAATAGGGTGTGATTTAGAGGGTCATAAGACTGATAAGGCAAAATATAACCTAGGAATTCTTAATTCCAAAATAACAGAAATGCTCTATGAGCAATATTTCAAGGAAAGTTTCAATAAATTAGTAAAATAAAAAGTTCAACCTGGTATACTCAGCGCAGTGATGTCGACATTAATTCATAAAATGCTGTTACCTTACAGCATTATAATTAAGTAAAATAGTAAATAGATAAAAATAAAGGTAAAGATTTAGAGATTCATATAATAAGTTAAGGAGGTTTCAGCAGTCTAGGTTAAGCTTGTCTTCAGCGACAAGAAAACATACAAGGTATCTCCACCAAGAGATGTAAAAATCATTAAAGTAAAAGGCCTTGACAGACGCTTAGACTAGTCTGTCTGAGACTGTAAAAGTGATATAATTGGTATTATTTTAAAAATTTATCTGTCGATGAAAACAAAAGGTCCATGTACTCAATCAACTGCACCAGGCCAAGAAAACTTCAGGTTGGATCTGCTGGCAAAGCATGATAATCGGTTATAGGCTGGTAAACCAAACTATCTATTACGGGTCCAAAAGCCCATAGGTGACTTCAAAGGCAAACCTCCAAAATGTCCCGAAATACCTTGGATTGGCGTTTAAGCCAGAAAATGTACCCAAACTAAAAACCCTAAAGAAAACATTGTTTCCATTAGTAAATAATCTAAACCAGAAAACTCAGAAGGCAAAGTTTACCCTTTAAAATAAAAGACATGTGCTGCCCTTTTTTTTTAACCTTCAAAAAAAAATCCTTCAAAAACTCAAGGTCGACACATGGTCAAACCAAGATATCTACATGAAATTAAGGTACATTTACCCCGAAGTATCAATTTTCACCAAAAATTTAACCATAGAAAAATGCAAAAAAAGAACCAAACTTACCTCTCAATAACATGGAAGGCCAAAGAAAAACGTGTCGCAAAAAGCCGATGTTCAGTAAGCTCTAAACGTGAGTAAAATCCGAGAAACTCGCTAATTAATCCATAAAAACAAAACCTACATTAAGGCCAAATAGGATTGATTAAAATTGTAGTCCAGCCAACATTTCCGCTACACAGCGTGAATTTTCCGAAGAAATTCGTCGGTTGGTCTGGCTAGTCTCACGTCTGGACAAAAAGTAAAATGGAGACCCTAAAAGGGTTTAAGGAAAACGAGGTAGTGTCAAAAGTTGATTGACAAGAAATTCGCCACAGAATCGAGCTTTAGATGTTCACTAGGTTAAAGTGCAATTCCACTCTAGGTCAGTAGGCTACTTGAAGAGAGTACGAATAAGAACAGACCTACGCGCACCCTAACGAACCGTATCGACGCATAAAATAAGTCGATGCAAACGGCCAAGCGAATAAACGGTCCGAGCGACGTACCAATAAAAACGACCAAACAGCTGACTGGCAAATTTCATATGTAAACAAAATCAAATCTGGTTTTAAATGTATTACGATGGACTAAAAAAGAAATACGAAGCAAGAGAAATCACGATGGATATCAGAAATAATTAGCCATAATTGAGTACCTGAACATTTAGTAAGGAATGACCAAAATAAAAGGTATGAGTAGATAAAGCTATAGGAGTTCTGGCATCAAAACCCATAAGAAATAACATGGAGCCGAAAACCTGCATTTTTATCACCATTTTAGGGCGTGGCACTTTTCCTGGAAGTCGCCATCCTCTCTTAACCCGAGCGGAACCCAGCTACTATCACCATCTAGTGTCTGACGTCACAACCGCACGTTGTCGGTAATACAGGATCCGTCTTAGCCTAAGTGGCGCCCCCTGGTATTATCAACCCTCATTATTTTAAGATTCTAACCTAACAGTATACCCCATGGAACCAAGTACCCGCGGAGCCCCCCAAATCCCCTTTAGTACGTGACAGTGAACGATTAATTGTAGAGGCGCCCCCTAGCGGAGGAGAGATGGCATACCACGTTCTCAATAGTACCCAAACCCAAGTACCTAACCTGAACATCTATCTAAATATTCAATATTGAACAACATAATGAATAAATAATAACAGAAAAAAAGTTTGTGCAGTCAGCGGGAATTGAACCATAAACCTCTGGGGCCGAACCTCAAAGCCTTGCAAAATACGCTACGAGAGCATATAGATAAAAACTGTTAAACAATGTTTGACAACGTGAAACCACGGGGGCACATCTGAATAGATTGCTGGAACAAAAGGTCCTTAAGTGGGATTATGGTGATATTTTATAATGTACAAAATTAGGGTAAACCAGACTGCCTCATATACTTAGTAAAACAAACTAATTGATATCTGAGTACTACCTGAAGTTAGGTAACCAGTGTTTCACATAAAAATAAATATTATAAGCGTAGGAAAATATTAACAATCTTGTGCATTCACCCATCTGTTATGCAACGCGAGCATCAGCTTTCAATATTATTTTACAATCATTCACCCCGAAAGGGCTGCAACGTTTCTTATAGATAGATAGTATAAACTAAAAATCAGTAATTAGCCGAAGCGTCAAGTCTTTTAGCCGATAATTAAAAACAAAGACATCAGATTTAACAAAAAAAGTATCGTAATATAAACTGCTCTGTGGGGAATCAGATTAAACGTATTATGAACCCTGTCCAACAGCCCCTGTTGGCCTGAACAGACCCTGTTGGCCTGAACAGCCCTGTTGGCCTCGTCACAGAAAACAACCCCGATTAAGAAACAAAACAGTTAAGTACATCAAACAAATATATTACCAAAAATATATAGGTATACACCAAACAATACATACAGGGGCGTATTAAAAGTAGTTTTGTATAAAAAAGGAACATTTTACCATGCACAGCATTAAAAATAAATTATCTTATTATTATAACCAAAAACTTATCAGTCTAACTAAAGAATGATTACATATGAATTAATGATTATAGAATTATTAAAAGCAAAAAAAAATGTAGCATCATTATGCTAAATGCGTAAATTATAAGCCACACTGTATGTTTCATGAAGAAGAAAATTATACATTATTAAAGCCGATGTTCAGTAAGCTCTAAACGTGAGTAAAATCCGAGAAACTCGCTAATTAATCCATAAAAACAAAACCTACATTAAGGCCAAATAGGATTGATTAAAATTGTAGTCCAGCCAACATTTCCGCTACACAGCGTGAATTTTCCGAAGAAATTCGTCGGTTGGTCTGGCTAGACTCACGTCTGGACAAAAAGTAAAATGGAGACCCTAAAAGGGTTTAAGGAAAACGAGGGAGTGTCAAAAGTTGATTGACAAGAAATTCGCCACAGAATCGAGCTTTAGATGTTCACTAGGTTAAAGTGCAATTCCACTCTAGGTCAGTAGGCTACTTGAAGAGAGTACGAATAAGAACAGACCTACGCGCACCCTAACGAACCGTATCGACGCATAAAATAAGTCGATGCAAACGGCCAAGCGAATAAACGGTCCGAGCGACGTACCAATAAAAACGACCAAACAGCTGACTGGCAAATTTCATATGGAAACAAAATCAAATCTGGTTTTAAATGTATTACGATGGACTAAAAAAGAAATACGAAGCAAGAGAAATCACGATGGATATCAGAAATAATTAGCCATAATTGAGTACCTGAACATTTAGTAAGGAATGACCAAAATAAAAGGTATGAGTAGATAAAGCTATAGGAGTTCTGGCATCAAAACCCATAAGAAATAACATGGAGCCGAAAACCTGCATTTTTATCACCATTTTAGGGCGTGGCACTTTTCCTGGAAGTCGCCATCCTCTCTTAACCCGAGCGGAACCCAGCTACTATCACCATCTAGTGTCTGACGTCACAACCGCACGTTGTCGGTAATACAGGATCCGTCTTAGCCTAAGTGGCGCCCCCTGGTATTATCAACCCTCATTATTTCAAGATTCTAACCTAACAGTATACCCCATGGAACCAAGTACCCGCGGAACCCCCCAAATCCCCTTTAGTACGTGACAGTGAACGATTAATTGTAGAGGCGCCCCCTAGCGGAGGAGAGATGGCATACCACGTTCTCAATAGTACCCAAACCCAAGTACCTAACCTGAACATCTATCTAAATATTCAATATTGAACAACATAATGAATAAATAATAACAGAAAAAAAGTTTGTGCAGTCAGCGGGAATTGAACCATAAACCTCTGGGGCCGAACCTCAAAGCCTTGCAAAATACGCTACGAGAGCATATAGATTAAAACTGTTAAACAATGTTTGACAACGTGAAACCACGGGGGCACATCTGAATAGATTGCTGGAACAAAAGGTCCTTAAGTGGGATTATGGTGATATTTTATAATGTACAAAATTAGGGTAAACCAGACTGCCTCATATACTTACTAAAACAAACTAATTGATATCTGAGTACTACCTGAAGTTAGGTAACCAGTGTTTCACATAAAAATAAATATTATAAGCGTAGGAAAATATTAACAATCTTGTGCATTCACCCATCTGTTATGCAACGCGAGCATCAGCTTTCAATATTATTTTACAATCATTCACCCCGAAAGGGCTGCAACGTTTCTTATAGATAGATAGTATAAACTAAAAATCAGTAATTAGCCGAAGCGTCAAGTCTTTTAGCCAATAATTAAAAACAAAGACATCAGATTTAACAAAAAAAGTATCGTAATATAAACTGCTCTGTGGGGAATCAGATTAAACGTATTATGAACCCTGTCCAACAGACCCTGTTGGCCTGAACAGACCCTGTTGGCCTGAACAGCCCTGTTGGCCTCGTCACAGAAAACAACCCCGATAAAGAAACAAAACAGTTAAGTACATCAAACAAATATATTACCAAAAATATATAGGTATACACCAAACAATACATACAGGGGCGTATTAAAAGTAGTTTTGTATAAAAAAGGAACATTTTACCATGCACAGCATTAAAAATAAATTATCTTATTATTATAACCAAAAACTTATCAGTCTAACTAAAGAATGATTACATATGAATTAATGATTATAGAATTATTAAAAGCAAAAAAAAATGTAGCATCATTATGCTAAATGCGTAAATTATAAGCCACACTGTATGTTTCATGAAGAAGAAAATTATACATTATTACTGTTAAATATCAATAAGATCTCGTGCTAAAAATTATTCAAACAAACGGCCAACTATCACTACTAAACACATTGTATTTTCTGCAAACATTTGATGATGTTATAGAACCCAACATTTTGACTGGTGACTATGTTTTAAGTTGCAAATATTACCGAAACACACAATCACAAGCCATTACGTAGGGGCTCAGTATCTGTTTTGTCCGTTGTACAGGTCCCATTGCATGAGGAATTAAGGCATAAATATAATTTATATTTAAATTCCAAGTACTAAAGGCTCCAAATATTCTTTTTAAATTTTTGAAAAACCTCTCAGTGACATCTTAAATAGTGTAAAAAATATAATTTATATGTTCCAGAACTAAATATATTATACCAACAAGAACAAACTTATTACCAACCTCGTATAAAATAATATAAATACTTATGATTATTATTAGGAACTTATTCGATGAAATTGTGGCCTTTCAAGAACACATTTAACACAACGTTCTAAACAACTGGTCATATAAACAAAGCCATTAAATGTGCAAATTATAAGCCACACTGTATGTTTCATGAAGAAGAAAATTATACATTATTACTGTTAAATATCAATAAGATCTCGTGCTAAAAATTATTCAAACAAACGGCCAACTATCACTACTAAACACATTGTATTTTCTGCAAACATTTGATGATGTTATAGAACCCAACATTTTGACTGGTGACTATGTTTTAAATCGCAAATATTACCGAAACACACAATCACAAGCCATTACGTAGGGGCTCAGTATCTGTTTTGTGCGTTGTACAGGTCCCATTGCATGAGGAATTAAGACATAAATGTAATTTATATTTAAATTCCAAGTACTAAAGGCTCCAAATACTCTTTTTAAATTTTTGAAAAACCTCTCAGTGACATCTTAAATAGTGTAAAAATATAATTTATATGCTCCAGAACTAAATATATTATACCAACAAGAACAAACTTATTACCAACCTCGTATAAAATAATATAAATACTTATTATTAGGAACTTATCGACAGGGTGATTAGAATTTAGCCTAATAATACCAGTTCAACAGACCCTGGTCAACATCCCCCTATTTTATCACCCCTGATCCCAACAACATTCACCCCACATCGCATTGATACAAATACCCATATAAACACCCTAGCGGAATACCATTCATGATTGTATAATTAATTAAAAATCAATCAATTTAAAAACTTTTTTATTCACAACATAATAATATCACTTACTATCATCCTGGTATATATCACATTATAGGAATAAAAAAATCTGCGTAAAATAAAAAGACATATCTGTAATTTTATACCATCGTGTTATTTCAGAAATATATGCAGTTTTCAAGTCAAATCCACTATTATAGCAATATATAAAAGTCATATCGGAGAAAATAAGACATTTTTTTGAATTATAATAAGTTTATCACCGTGAAAAACAACTTTTAGGATATGTTTTCCTAAACGTGCAATAAAAAACAGAATACATAATTAATTATCTTTCATTAAATAATTAGATAAAATTGGACCACAACACGAGGGATAATTGATATTATTTTACCTTATTAGCGTATTTAATAGCCGATCGCTTTAAATGCAATTTTGTATTTAAAGTAATTATCTTGTTAATAAAATAATTATAGCGTAATGTGCACGAATAAAATCAATTAATGGGATCTGTATACAGGGGGGTATGAACCACATATTTAAAATCAGTGCAAAAATAAACAAACCTATTATCTACATTTTCAAAAGGTCCTGTATATGGCGATATTATATTAGTATTTGAATTAATTAGTACGTACTCCAATCGACCTATATTTATGCATTATAAAAATTAATTCTTTAATAGTAGGAATAATTTATAGAAATATAGATTGAAGTCCCGTTTAATGGTAATGTGAAATAGTGTAAACTGGTGAGTGCTTTTATCATTAAAATTTTTTAATTTTTTAATTCAGGGTTTTTATAGTAGCAGAACAAATTCTGAAAATATAAAGACCATGTCCGCATGTGAGTTCTTTTTTCTAGTGCATTGTTCAAATTTTATTTTGAATAATTTTTTAGTTATGCATCAGATGAATTATATTCAGCAGCTTGCTGATATGATGTTTCCGGGTATAGCAGTAAGTTTTAGCAATATTTTTATTTTAATTACGTTCTTTTAGTTTGTGTGCTTATTTTCGGAGGGTTACCCACCCGATATGATGCCGGAAAATTTTGTAGAAATTTGGAACGGCCCATGCATGGGAGGCATGATAATTGCATGGGCCGATCTAGGAGATAATGTTGTGTTAATTTATAAATATTAATAATTAATTGTTATAAAATATATTTATATTTAAAATAAGAGCCTTTTTAATTTTAAAAATTAAAACTAAGGACTGAAGCAAGAAAAAGCAATAATATTAATGCATCAATTTATTCTATAATATTTATAAAGCACTTATTTAATATTTTGGCCACTTTATTCTGAAAGAAAAGAAACGAACCTTTGTAATTTCAAGCGTAAAAGTTAAATAATATTTTACTTACCAATACTTGCGTATCTCTAAAATAGGGGTAGTGCACCCATATTTTTCGACATAATGTTGTCCTGTTCTAACAAGATATGTTTGCCCACAACATATATTTATCACTTCTGCTTCGGTTTTGGTCATCCTTTTAGGGAGATACACCATTTTATCATCTTCTAGATAGACGATTGTGGAAATGCCAAAGGGCCCGTCCTTATTTTCGATGTCAAGAATTCTGTAATGTTCTCCCTCTACCAAGTCCAACCCGTTTACAACAATAAGTTTTGAGGCCATTTTAGTATGGTATAGTATCAACTAGAAACTAACTTTCTGAACGTTTGTTGCATATATTTATATCAACTCCCCTACCTTTTTGTTGCATCATTCACTCTATGGAGACCTCTAGTATATATGTCCTTTTAATTTCACTTAAAAAGGTATTTGTCTTATACTTTGAGCGGGGTAAGTTGGTTTTATTTTCATTTTATAAAATTTATATCACTGTTTTTTTATTTTTTTATAGTTTTATGGAAATTGAATTTATATGAACAATTTTAAAATGTTTAATTGTCATTTATGCGAAAAAATTTTTACATATAACCTTAAAAATGAGATACTATTATCGGTACCCGAGATTAATTTCGAAAATTATTTAGAGCTTTTTAAAATTTCATTTATTTATAATGATTCTATACCAGAGGGCCTAAACAAATTATCGCAAGGGTTTTCTACAGATAACTTTTTCTTAAATATTTCGTTTATAAGAAATTTAAGCATCTGCTTTGAAAAGTGCATACGTTTAAAGCGTGATGCTCAAAATTGTGTACCTATATGTAATATCTGTATTAAAACGCTCGAAAGTTAAGGTAACCTTTTTTATTTTGAATAAAAATTTTAAATTACCTAATGCATTATAAAAAAGTCGACGTTTTTAAAAAATTCAGACTCTTCAAGATAAAAATAAAAATGTTTAATAATTATAGCAAAATTACCATGATTTATAGAGATTCGTACTTTACACTAAGACTTACGAACGCCCAAGAATACGTAAAAAGTAATTCAAATTAAATTATTTATTGTCAAGAAAAATATTGCAATGTGACCAGAATGTGGGGTAAAGCTTAAAAATATAGTACTTTGCAAAAATTATACAGTAAACAATGAAAGTATTCAAAACTGCTAATTTTCAACCAAGAAAATACTATGGTGTGCTATATAGATTCATAAAAATATGTAATAAAAAAGACAACAGGCTGTTATTTTAAGTTATATAAAGATGTAGAATATTTCGTTAAAGAGAAAGCTCTTATCAATTTTTCACAAGAAGCAATAAACAATTTAATAAAATGTAAGCACCTGCATAAATTAGGAAAAAACGGATGCCCAAGAATACGTAAAAAAGTAATTCAGATTAAATTATTTACTATCAAGAAAAATATTGCAATGTGACCAGAATGTGGGGTAAAAGTTTAAAAATATAGTACTTTGCAAAAATTATACAGTAGGCAATGAAAGTATTCAAAATTTACAATAAACATTCAAGAATATCCAAGTCTGTATATTATTTATTAACACAGTTGTATGTAACAATATCCAAAAAACTAAGGTTTACTAGAACACACTGTATACAGCATGATAGAAATACTTTACATATTTCATATTCTAATGTGATAAAAGAATAAAACATAATTATAGTTTAAAGTCAAGCCTATAAATATTATTCTCAAAAGAAAAGGTAGGTACCTTGCTCTGTACGAAAAGTAAAGTGCTAATATTCAATCAAGAAAATACTATAGTGCGTTATATAGGTTCATAAAAATATGTAATAAAAAAGACAACAGGTTGTTATTTTAAGTTATATAAAGATGTAGAATATTTCCTTAAAGAGAAAACTCTTGTCAATTTTTCACAAGAAGCAATAAACAATTTAATAAAATGTAAGCACCTGTATAAATTGGGAAAAATTGAACTAAAAATATGTATCGATAATAAAAGCATTAAAAAAATGTGCGTGTAATAAGATAAGATACCTATCTATAGCGAACAAATATTGAACGTTTCGAACCCCAGAACTAACCCTGTATATACATTTACAAACATCGAAAATTAAGCAGGTTAAATAAACTAAAAATGTACCTTGTGGGAATTCACAGTACTGTAGAGAAACAGAATAAAAGTAAAAATACAATTCAACGCATGGAAAGTACCGTAGAGTGGGGTTACTTTGCAATGCTATTAGGATATTATGCTGCATAATTTTTTTGAAACAAAGGTTTGCAATGTATAATATATTTTAAGGATTGTAAAAGTGTTTTAGTAAGCATATCCCAACAATTAGATAAGACATTTCGAAATACAAAACGTTTTTTTTTATTATTTTGTATTTGGCAAAGTTGTATATATATAGTAAGTATGTGGGGCTAATTTGCCTTTACGTATAAAATCGTTATAAAGCTGCCTATATGCTAAGTAAGGGGTTACTTTGTTCACTTAAAAGTTGCCACAAACGGCTACAAATTTTTTTTTTGGTGGCTGTCAGAAAAATAAAACACATAAAGTAGGTTTATTAAATGTAATATTTTTTACATTTTCTTTATTTAAAAAAGATATAAAATACCAAAAAACAACCATTTTAACAACTTAAGAACACAGGTAAACTAAAATAACAGTTTTAGTAAAAAAAACATAGGTAGGTAAAGCTTTAACTAGGAACATTTTAATAAATCAAACCTTCTCTTAACGACCTAAACGCAAAACAACAACAAAACTCTAAAACTAAATGTAGGAACGTTTAAGAGATCACACCTTTAAAAGTTAAAGGCACTTAAATTCTCACCAAATTGATGAATATCTCTGATAATTTTTGGTTTTTTGAGAATAGTTTCGATATCATCTTTGAAAGCAATAATTGCTATGTCATCGATATTAGGGAAAACAAACAAATTTTTGCTTTTTTTTCTCAGATATTTTACATCATAGAAGTTTTCATCTTGAAAAGATAAAATTATAGCAATGTAATGTTTAAATTGCTTTTCCGTATTAAATTTCACAACTACAAAGTCACCAAGTTTTGGTTTATTTTTGTCATGCCAATTATTACAAATCCGTCTTCATCTGCTTCATCGATGTCCATTCTTAGGTTTGTGTCTACGAAATTGGAAGTATCTTCATCATTAGAGACTACGGTGGATGGTCCAGCCTCAAGCTCGTCCAAATCGTTTGGAAACACATCCAAATAGGAAATGGACTGCCCTATGGAGGAACAGACAATATTTTCTTTTTCTGCCTTGCTTGCTGCATTCCAGGGCTCCGTTTTTCCTTCAGAAAATCTAAAACTGCTTCATTAATCAGTCCTGCTTCTCTCAATTCTTGTGTTTGGTTCTTTGCCATTCTTTTCGTGACTTCAAATTTATCCAATGGATATATACCGGAGGCTTTAAATGCATTTTGTATAATACCTTGATGGCCTTTGGAATGCATCTTATTAACCAGTTTAGTCAACAAAACTGGAAAACAGATCTTATTTAAGGTTGACACAGTCGGATTTTGTATTTTGTAGGTCGTGAGTATTTCCCTCCATGCTGCTTTTAAGGATCTGAAAAATCCCACGTCGAGGGGCTGTGTAAGATGTGTTGTGTTTGGGGGCAAAAATACAAAACGGATGTCGAGTTTCTGGCAGGAGCGTAATATTTCGATGTTAAGGTGTGATGAAAGGTTGTCACCAATAATAACTTTAGGTCCTTGTAATTTTTTTGCCCATGGCTCTACCATGGTCTTAAACCACTCCACAAACGTCGGCCCATCAAACCAGCCCGATTTCGTTCTGTTAAAGCGTGTTCCAGGGGGTCTACCCAAGCACCATTTATCAAAAAGCCGTTCCGCTTTATAAACGACATAAGGCGAGCCTAATTTTCGCTTATAATTTCTAAATTTTGGTATCTAAAAACAAAAGTTATTATCAAATACAAGGTAAAAATTTCGGCGGCAAAGTTGCCCCCTCAATGGAAAAAAAATACATGTCGCCATATTTTATTCAATATATTTCACACAAATTATTTAAAAAATCCAGCATATTATTAGGAAAGGTATCTAGTTTGATAACAACAAGCTTTAACACCACTTGATTTAATCCTAGTGCTCCGATAGGCATTAGAAAGTTAGCTATTATAAATAAGCATTTTACCACGTATTTACTTACCTGAAAATTTTAACCGCCAAACCACCTGTTCAAAGCTGCTTGTCGGCGAGAGCTATCGCAATACCGTTAGTAAATGGGTTGGACCCTTCTCCCCTCCATAATATTTACGAATTAGAAAGAAATTAGATGTTGCGAAATTTCTTTCTGAATGGGCAAAGTTACCTCCGCGGGCAAAGTAACCCCACTCTACGGTAACCATTCTTTAAAATATATTCTGCACTTGGCATATAATTAATTCGATTATAACATTTGTGAAAAAAATATCAGATCATACTACTAAACTTTTGCATAAAATAGATGTAATTTTAGATAGCCTTGATATTAAAATACATATAGTTTGAATACCGAAGCAGTGGAAATTTTAGAGCAACGAGAAATATTATAAACATATTTAAATTATGCGTAGATCAGAGAGAAATGTATGTATCTACCAAAAACGAAATTGTATTAATTTATTCTATAAAAGGCAACGTGCATACGGGGGAAGCTAATAAAAAAGTCATTTTTATTTTATTACATTTTTCCGAAAACTATTTAGCTAAATTATTAAAATTTAATACACAATGATGCCTAATTATGTTGATACATTGTTAACAAAACTGGCGTTTTTCTAGTCACCCGTTTCAGATATAGGCACATTTTGATATTTGATTATTAGTAATTATATAAAACGCTAGGTAAAGGCGATACAAGCACGGCTTTTTAAAACGAAGAGGGTTAAACATTTAATATTTATCAAATGTAAGATACAAAAAAAATTAAAGTTCTACTTGCAACCTAGAATATAAAGCTAAAAAGCCAAATTTTTATCAGATAAACGCTACGTTAAGGTGCCGTTCAAATGAAGAAAATGAAAAGTTTGCCAATTTTTGCAGAAATTTTATATCTACGAAAACATGGTTCGGGGAAGCTTCTGAAAAAAACTTTGGAACAGGTCAGTTCCCGGGGGAACAGGTCTGTTCCCTGAACTGACCTGTTCGGGGAACAGGGAACAACAGGTCAGTTCAGGGAACAGGTGAACAGGTCAGTTCAGGGAACAGACCTGTTCCCCCGGGAACTGACCTGTTCCAAAGTTTTTTTCAGAAGCTTCCCCGAACCATGTTTTCGTAGATATAAAATTTCTGCAAAAATTGACAAACTTTTCATTTCCTTCATTTGAACGGCACCTTAACGTAGCGTTTATCTGATAAAAATTTGGCTTTTTAGCTTTATGTTCTAGGTTGCAAGTAGAACTTTAATTTTTTTGTATCTTACATTTGATAAATATTAAATGTTTAACCCTCTTCGTTTTAAAAAGCCGTGCTTGTATCGCCTTTACCTAGCGTTTTATGTAATTACTAATAATCAAATATCAAAATGTGCCTATATCTGAAACGGGTGACTAGAAAAACGCCAGTTTTGTTAACAATGTATCAACATAATTAGGCATCATTGTGTTTTAAATTTTAATAATTTAGCTAAATAGTTTTTGGAAAAATGTAATAAAATAAAAATGACTTTTTTATTAGCTTCCCCCGTATGCACGTTGCCTTTTATAGAATAAATTAATACAATTTCGTTTTTGGTAGATACATACATTTCTCTCTGATCTACGCATAATTTAAATATGTTTATAATATTTCTCGTTGCTCTAAAATTTCCACTACTTCGGTATTCAAACTATATGTATTTTAATATCAAGGCTATCTAAAATTACATTTATTTTATGCAAAAGTTTAGTAGTATGATCTGATATTTTTTTCACAAATGTTATAATCGAATTAATTATATGCCAAGTGCAGAATATATTTTAAAAAATGGTTACTTTCCATGCGTTGAATTGTATTTTTACTTTTATTCTGTTTCTCTACAGTACTGTGAATTCCCACAAGGTACATTTTTAGTTTATTTAACCTGCTTAATTTTCGATGTTTGTAAATGTATATACAGGGTTAGTTCTGGGGTTCGAAACGTTCAATATTTGTTCGCTATAGATAGGTATCTTATCTTATTACACGCACATTTTTTTAATGCTTTTATTATCGATACATATTTTTAGTTCAATTTTTCCCAATTTATACAGGTGCTTACATTTTATTAAATTGTTTATTGCTTCTTGTGAAAAATTGACAAGAGTTTTCTCTTTAAGGAAATATTCTACATCTTTATATAACTTAAAATAACAACCTGTTGTCTTTTTTATTACATATTTTTATGAACCTATATAACGCACTATAGTATTTTCTTGATTGAATATTAGCACTTTACTTTTCGTACAGAGCAAGGTACCTACCTTTTCTTTTGAGAATAATATTTATAGGCTTGACTTTAAACTATAATTATGTTTTATTCTTTTATCACATTAGAATATGAAATATGTAAAGTATTTCTATCACGCTGTATACAGTGTGTTCTAGTAAACCTTAGTTTTTTGGATATTGTTACATACAACTGTGTTAATAAATAATATACAGACTTGGATATTCTTGAATGTTTATTGTAAATTTTGAATACTTTCATTGCCTACTGTATAATTTTTGCAAAGTACTATATTTTTAAACTTTTACCCCACATTCTGGTCACATTGCAATATTTTTCTTGATAGTAAATAATTTAATCTGAATTACTTTTTTACGTATTCTTGGGCATCCGTTTTTTCCTAATTTATGCAGGTGCTTACATTTTATTAAATTGTTTATTGCTTCTTGTGAAAAATTGATAAGAGCTTTCTCTTTAAGGAAATATTCTACATCTTTATATAACTTAAAATAACAGCCTGTTGTCTTTTTTATTACATATTTTTATGAATCTATATAGCACACCATAGTATTTTCTTGGTTGAAAATTAGCACTTTACTTTTCGTACAGAGCAAGGTACATTTCTTTTGAGAATAATATTTATAGGCTTGACTTTAAACTATAATTATGTTTTATTCTTTTATCACATTAGAATATGAAATATGTAAAGTATTTCTATCATGCTGTATACAGTGTGTTCTAGTAAACCTTAGTTTTTTGGATATTGTTACATACAACTGTGTTAATAAATAATATACAGACTTGGATATTCTTGACTGTTTATTGTAAATTTTGAATACTTTCATTGTTTACTGTATAATTTTTGCAAAGTACTATATTTTTAAGCTTTACCCCACATTCTGGTCACATTGCAATATTTTTCTTGGCAATAAATAATTTAATTTGAATTACTTTTTACGTATTCTTGGGCGTTCGTAAGTCTTAGTGTAAAGTACGAATCTCTATAAATCATGGTAATTTTGCTATAATTATTAAACATTTTTATTTTTATCTTGAAGAGTCTGAATTTTTTAAAAACGTCGACTTTTTTATAGTGCATTAAGTAATTTAAAATTTTTATTCAAAATAAAAAAGGTTACCTTAACTTTCGAGCGTTTTAATACAGATATTACATATAGGTACACAATTTTGAGCATCACGCTTTAAACGTATGCACTTTTCAAAGCAGATGCTTAAATTTCTTATAAACGAAATATTTAAGAAAAAGTTATCTGTAGAAAACCCTTGCGATAATTTGTTTAGGCCCTCTGGTATAGAATCATTATAAATAAATGAAATTTTTAAAAGCTCTAAATAATTTTCAAAATCAATCTCGGGTACCGATAATAGTATCTCATTTTTAAGGTTATATGTAAAAATTTTTTCGCATAAATGACAATTAAACATTTTAAAATTGTTCATATAAATTCAATTTCCATAAAACTATAAAAAAATAAAAAAACAGTGATATAAATTTTATAAAATGAAAATAAAACCAACTTACCCCGCTCAAAGTATAAGACAAATACCTTTTTAAGTGAAATTAAAAGGACATATATACTAGAGGTCTCCATAGAGTGAATGATGCAACAAAAAGGTAGGGGAGTTGATATAAATATATGCAACAAACGTTCAGAAAGTTAGTTTCTAGTTGATACTATACCATACTAAAATGGCCTCAAAACTTATTGTTGTAAACGGGTTGGACTTGGTAGAGGGAGAACATTACAGAATTCTTGACATCGAAAATAAGGACGGGCCCTTTGGCATTTCCACAATCGTCTATCTAGAAGATGATAAAATGGTGTATCTCCCTAAAAGGATGACCAAAACCGAAGCAGAAGTGACAAATATATGTTGTGGGCAAACATATCTTGTTAGAACAGGACAACATTATGTCGAAAAATATGGGTGCACTACCCCTATTTTAGAGATACGCAAGTATTGGTAAGTAAAATATTATTTAACTTTTACGCTTGAAATTACAAAGGTTCGTTTCTTTTCTTTTAGAATAAAGTGGCCAAAATATTAAATAAGTGCTTTATAAATATTATAAAATAAATTGATGCATTAATATTATTGCTTTTTCTTGCTTCAGTCCTTAGTTTTAATTTTTAAAATTAAAAAGGCTCTTATTTTAAATATAAATATATTTTATAACAATTAATTATTAATATTTATAAATTAACACAACATTATCTCCTAGATCGGCCCATGCAATTATCATGCCTCCCATGCATGGACCGTTCCAAATTTCTACAAAATTTTCCGGCATCATATCGGGTGGGTAACCCTCCGAAAATAAGCACACAAACTAAAAGAACGTAATTAAAATAAAAATATTGCTAAAACTTACTGCTATACCCGGAAACATCATATCAGCAAGCTGCTGAATATAATTCATCTGATGCATAACTAAAAAATTATTCAAAATAAAATTTGAACAATGCACTAGAAAAAAGAACTCACATGCGGACATGGTCTTTATATTTTCAGAATTTGTTCTGCTACTATAAAAACCCTGAATTAAAAAATTAAAAAATTTTAATGATAAAAGCACTCACCAGTTTACACTATTTCACATTACCATTAAACGGGACTTCAATCTATATTTCTATAAATTATTCCTACTATTAAAGAATTAATTTTTATAATGCATAAATATAGGTCGATTGGAGTACGTACTAATTAATTCAAATACTAATATAATATCGCCATATACAGGACCTTTTGAAAATGTAGATAATAGGTTTGTTTATTTTTGCACTGATTTTAAATAAGTGGTTCATACCCCCCTGTATACAGATCCCATTAATTGATTTTATTCGTGCACATTACGCTATAATTATTTTATTAACAAGATAATTACTTTAAATACAAAATTGCATTTAAAGCGATCGGCTATTAAATACGCTAATAAGGTAAAATAATATCAATTATCCCTCGTGTTGTGGTCCAATTTTATCTAATTATTTAATGAAAGATAATTAATTATGTATTCTGTTTTTTATTGCACGTTTAGGAAAACATATCCTAAAAGTTGTTTTTCACGGTGATAAACTTATTATAATTCAAAAAAATGTCTTATTTTTTCCGATATGACTTTTATATATTGCTATAATAGTGGATTTGACTTGAAAACTGCATATATTTCTGAAATAACACGATGGTATAAAATTACAGATATGTCTTTTTATTTTACGCAGATTTTTTTATTCCTATAATGTGATATATACCAGGATGATAGTAAGTGATATTATTATGTTGTGAATAAAAAAGTTTTTAAATTGATTGATTTTTAATTAATTATACAATCATGAATGGTATTCCGCTAGGGTGTTTATATGGGTATTTTTATCAATGCGATGTGGGGTGAATGCTGTTGGGATCAGGGGTGATAAAATAGGGGGATGTTGACCAGGGTCTGTTGAACTGGTATTATTAGGCTAAATTCTAATCACCCTGTCGATAAGTTCCTAATAATAAGTATTTATATTATTTTATACGAGGTTGGTAATAAGTTTGTTCTTGTTGGTATAATATATTTAGTTCTGGAGCATATAAATTATATTTTTACACTATTTAAGATGTCACTGAGAGGTTTTTCAAATATTTAAAAAGAATATTTGGAGCCTTTAGTACTTGGAATTTAAATATAAATTACATTTATGTCTTAATTCCTCATGCAATGGGACCTGTACAACGCACAAAACAGATACTGAGCCCCTACGTAATGGCTTGTGATTGTGTGTTTCGGTAATATTTGCAATTTAAAACATAGTCACCAGTCAAAATGTTGGGTTCTATAACATCATCAAATGTTTGCAGAAAATACAATGTGTTTAGTAGTGATAGTTGGCCGTTTGTTTGAATAATTTTTAGCACGAGATCTTATTGATATTTAACAGTAATAATGTATTATTTTCTTCTTCATGAAACATACAGTGTGGCTTATAATTTGCACATTTAATGGCTTTGTTTATATGACCAGTTGTTTAGAACGTTGTGTTAAATGTGTTCTTGAAAGGCCACAATTTCATCGAATAAGTTCCTAATAATAATCATAAGTATTTATATTATTTTATACGAGGTTGGTAATAAGTTTGTTCTTGTTGGTATAATATATTTAGTTCTGGAACATATAAATTTTTTTTTTTACACTATTTAAGATGTCACTGAGAGGTTTTTCAAAAATTTAAAAAGAATATTTGGAGCCTTTAGTACTTGGAATTTAAATATAAATTATATTTATGCCTTAATTCCTCATGCAATGGGACCTGTACAACTCACAAAACAGATACTGAGCCCCTACGTAATGGCTTGTGATTGTGTGTTTCGGTAATATTTGCAACTTAAAACATAGTCACCAGTCAAAATGTTGGGTTCTATAACATCATCAAATGTTTGCAGAAAATACAATGTGTTTAGTAGTGATAGTTGGCCGTTTGTTTGAATAATTTTTAGCACGATATTTTATTGATATTTAACAGTAATAATGTATAATTTTCTTCTTCATGAAACATACAGTGTGGCTTATAATTTACGCATTTAATGACTTTGATTATATGATCAGTTGTCATTTGTTAAATGTGTTCTTGAAAGGCCACAATTTCATCATGAATATATATTTTAGGGAATTTGTGGGGGATCTGGAAGGTCTTTGTATACTTACTTTATATCTTCCCTGTATAGATTTTTGTATAAAATTATGCAAGTAATTATCTGTTCAAGAAATACATTTTTGCATATAAATGACCCAATATTTGTTGTTGTAAATTACCTGTAGTCAATTAGCATAAATAAATCATTATCTAGACAAGCCTCGTGTATAATTATATAATGATGCATGATAGCATAATGATGCTACATTTTTTTTTGCTTTTAATAATTCTATAATCATTAATTTATATGTAATCATTCTTTAGTTAGACTGATAAGTTTTTGGTTATAATAATAAGATAATTTATTTTTAATGCTGTGCATGGTAAAATGTTCCTTTTTTATACAAAACTACTTTTAATACGCCCCTGTATGTATTGTTTGGTGTATACCTATATATTTTTGGTAATATATTTGTTTGATGTACTTAACTGTTTTGTTTCTTTATCGGGGTTGTTTTCTGTGACGAGGCCAACAGGGCTGTTCAGGCCAACAGGGTCTGTTCAGGCCAACAGGGTCTGTTGGACAGGGTTCATAATACGTTTAATCTGATTCCCCACAGAGCAGTTTATATTACGATACTTTTTTTGTTAAATCTGATGTCTTTGTTTCTAATTATCGGCTAAAAGACTTGACGCTTCGGCTAATTACTGATTTTTAGTTTATACTATCTATCTATAAGAAACGTTGCAGCCATTTCGGGGTGAATGATTGTAAAATAATATTGAAAGCTGATGCTCGCGTTGCATAACAGATGGGTGAATGCACAAGATTGTTAATATTTTCCTACGCTTATAATATTTATTTTTATGTGAAACACTGGTTACCTAACTTCAGGTAGTACTCAGATATCAATTAGTTTGTTTTACTAAGTATATGAGGCAGTCTGGTTTACCCTAATTTTGTACATTATAAAATATCACCATAATCCCACTTAAGGACCTTTTGTTCCAGCAATCTATTCAGATGTGCCCCCGTGGTTTCACGTTGTCAAACATTGTTTAACAGTTTTAATCTATATGCTCTCGTAGCGTATTTTGCAAGGCTTTGAGGTTCGGCCCCAGAGGTTTATGGTTCAATTCCCGCTGACTGCACAAACTTTTTTTCTGTTATTATTTATTCATTATGTTGTTCAATATTGAATATTTAGATAGATGTTCAGGTTAGGTACTTGGGTTTGGGTACTATTGAGAACGTGGTATGCCATCTCTCCTCCGCTAGGGGGCGCCTCTACAATTAATCGTTCACTGTCACGTACTAAAGGGGATTTGGGGGGCTCCGCGGGTACTTGGTTCCATGGGGTATACTGTTAGGTTAGAATCTTGAAATAATGAGGGTTGATAATACCAGGGGGCGCCACTTAGGCTAAGACGGATCCTGTATTACCGACAACGTGCGGTTGTGACGTCAGACACTAGATGGTGATAGTAGCTGGGTTCCGCTCGGGTTAAGAGAGGATGGCGACTTCCAGGAAAAGTGCCACGCCCTAAAATGGTGATAAAAATGCAGGTTTTCGGCTCCATGTTATTTCTTATGGGTTTTGATGCCAGAACTCCTATAGCTTTATCTACTGGTATGCTTGCACAATAATACATAGTTAACAAATCCAGACCATTACAATGTACCACTATTGAGTGTTAAATTTAACACTGAATTTTTTACTGTGTACGGATAATTTTTTCACTTCAGCAACGTTGGCAGAATTCCCTCTTTTTAAAAATCTTACCTTGATTGAAACTGTTCGTAACCCGAAACTCCAAGCCAACTGGCAAACAGTAGAGGTAAATCTGCTTATTTTTTGTAGTTTATATTTTTCGGATATACACTCCCCAGAGTTACATACACAAAGAATGATAACCATGCTAGTCCCACGCCAGATTTCATGGGAACCAAGATGCTGCTGACTTCTCACTTTTAAACTTGCATTATATATTTCATATTAAAACATCCTCATTCTCTATCTTGTCGTTGTTAAAATCGCAAGGCTAATCTTAAATTGTAATAAAATCTTTTTTAAAAAAGAAGTAATTCGTTTATCCGAACATAACTGGCGCAGTCGGTAGGATAGTGCCGTAGTCGAGTTAATCGATTCATTTTCGGTCGAATTGGGCTATTTGTGGTTTCAACCTTTCAGCATTACCCAGAACCATCCCTTCGAGAAGCCAAGCACGATATCGCAACCCACAGCAAAAGCAGATAATCGGGAAAGGAAGAAGACCTTCGAATCAGTAAATGCCATTTTCCTTTTCGCCCTTTAAATCCTCTGTATAAGGTATAAAGGATAATTTTAGGTTTGTGCATTGTGCATATCACCTTATTTTAGGTTCAGTCTATTGAAGATAATAATTTTTAGTTCCGTCTATTGAAGACAATAATTTTAGGTTTAGTCTATTGAAGACAATTATTTTTAGTTCCGTCTATTAGAGACAATAATTTTAGGTTCAGTCTATTGAAGACAATTATTTTTAGTTCCGTCTATTGAAGACAATAATTTTAGGTTCTGTCTATTGAAGACAATTATTTTTAGTTCCGTCTATTGAAGACAATAATTTTAGGTTCCGTCTATTGAAGACAATTATTTTTAGTTCCGTCTATTGAAGACAATAATTTTAGGTTCCGTTTATTGAAGACAATTATTTTTAGCTCCGTCTATTTAAGACAATTATTTTAAGTCAGTCTATTGAAGACAATTATTTTTAGCTCCGTCTATTAAAGACAATTATTTTAAGTCAGTCTATTAAAGACAATTAGTTAAGAAAAAATTTTATTGTGCGTATGAAAGTACATTACGCATAATTCAATACATCAATATTTTTCTTGAAAAAAGTGAAATATTATACATAGTTTTAGTGATTTCGCATTGCGCGACATTGTATTTAAATAACTATAAACTTTTATTTTAAAATGACTACAACGACGGCACAAACGTCAACTGCCACAACCATTAATTGGGATCCTTTCAGACTTAAACTCGAGAATATTAAGCCTTTCGATGGCAATAGTAGCAATTGAAATAAATTTATTAAAAGATGTGATGATTTGGTCACCAAATATAAAACTTTTGTAAACGAAGATATCAATTTTCACGTATTTGAATCTATTACAGAAAGGTTAACCGGCCGAGCCGAAACCATGATAGGTAATAGGGTAGAACTTGATAATTGGGGAAAATTAAGAACAGCTTTACTCTACAGTTTTTCCGATCGTAGAGATTTAGATTGTTTAGTTCAAGAACTAACACGCACTCAGCCTTATTAAGGAGAAAATATTCTAAATATTGGTTACAGGCTACAATTACTGCGCAGCAGTGTCGTACAAAGAGTTAGTAATGTTACCTTAAGCGAACAGGAGAAATTATGTTACATTAACTATTACGAAAAAACAGCTTTAGAACACTTTTATTGCAGGTTGTACTAATACATTAAAAAACAATATGTATTTAAAGAAACCTACTTCTTTAGAAGACGCTATGGCGTATGTTAATGAATTTGAGAACTTTGAAAAATTATATAGTAATTTTGGGGACATGCCCAAAAATAACAAAAATAATTTCTCTATGCGAAGGCCCACGCAATTTCAAAACGTTTAAAATCAAAACTATCAACAAATGTATATACCACCAAAGAATAACTTTCCGATGCAAAATTTTGGCAATAGGCCCACTTTTCCTAATCAACCAATGAATGTTCAACGACGCGCAATAATGCCACCCCTAAACCGCTTTTCCAGAATTTGGTACGAATTATAAAATTAATTTTACCCTTTTTGACTTCCACAATTTTTTCGATGGTATATTAGGCTTAACTGACTTAATAAACATGCAACTTAATATTGACCTATGTAATTAAATATTAAGTAGACCAGATATCGAAATCCTGTTCTTTTATAGACAACCCCATAAGACAAATTTTTCATTTTCAGTAAATCCAAACGAAAAAATATTCTAGTCAATATACTAGAAGATGAAATTTTAACTAAACCCGATACAATAGGTACTTTACATTTACTTTGCTTTAGTAGAAATACATAATCCCTCCGATAAAACTATTTCTGTAACATTGACAGAACCTATCCCTGTCGACACCTTTGAACAGGATTTGTACGAAATTTACACTGTTGAAAATATATACGAAAATTGTCAAAAATTCCAAAATTGCAACGAAAAAATTAATATTCAACATTTACTCCATATCGAACATTTAAATAAGGAAGAAGAAATTGCCATAACAAAGTTATGCAAAGATTTGTTTGATATATTTCATAAGCCCGGAGATAAACTTACTTTCACATCAAAAATTAAACACGACATAAAAACCACTGACAATATCCCCATTCACACAAAATCATACCGTTACCCGTACGTACATAAAGACGAGGTACAAAGACAAATAAACGATATGCTTGAAAAAGGTATGATACGTCCCTCTGCCAGTCCCTGGTCTTCGCCCATATGGGTAGTTCCGAAAAAAATAGACGCACCCTTAACCAGATATGGAGAGTAGTTTGCGATTTCAGAAAAATCAATGAGAAAACGATCGATGACCGTTACCCCATCCCTAACATACTAGACAAACTCGGTAGAGCTCAATATTTTTCAACCCTTGATTTAGCTAGTGGTTTTCACCAAACTGAAATGGGGAGAAAAACTTAATTAAGAAAACTGCATTCCCAGTTAACAACGGACATTATGAATATCCAAGAATGCCATGCGGACTAAAAAACGCACCGTTTACTTTTCAACGCGTAATGGACGAAGTCCTAAAAAATTTGCAAAATAAAATCTGTATGGTTTATATAGACGACATCATAATTTTTAGTACGTCCCTGCAAGAACACAATCAAAATTTGAAAATGTTATTTAATAAATTACGCGAAGCCAATCTTAAAATTTAACTCGATAAATGCGAATTTTTAAGCAAAGAGGTCGAATTTCTTGGTGTATAGTGACACCCGAAGGAATTAAACCCAATAAAAAGAAAATTTCGGCAATACAAATTTTGCCAATACCCAAAACACAACGCGATATCAAATCATTTTTAGGATTGTTAGAATATTATGGAAAGTTTATTAAGAACTTTGCTAAAATTACCAAAACTATGACAAAATGCCTAAGAAAGAATTAAAAAGTGGAACACACAAAAGAATTTATTGAACGCTTTAACACTTGTAAAAATTTACTTATATCCGAACCTGTACTATCGTACCCGGATTTCTCTAAACCTTTTAAGCCTACCACCGACGCATCTTCATATGCAATCGGGTCAATTTTATCCCAAAATGTACACCCAGTATGTTACGCATCAAGAACTTTAAACCCAGCCGAAATAAACTACTCAACAATTGAAAAAGAATTATTGGCAATTGTTTGGAGTTTTAATTACTTTCGCCCGTATTTATTCGGTCATAAGTTTACCATTATGACAGATCATAAACCATTACAGTGGTTATTTTCTTTAAAAGAGCCGCACTCTAGACTAGTGCGGTGGCGCCTCAAGTTAAAAGAATTTGATTACATAATTCAATATAAAAAAGGCAATTTAAATCAAGCTGGTGATACCCTCTCTACTTTCATAATTTAGGACTTTAATACTGTTATTGTTGCTTTGTACTTCTTTCGTTATATATATAGAAAGTTTAAAGGCGATACCATGCTTCGATATGATTAACCATTTATTTGTCTTTATAGATTAGGCAACATTTCTACCCAAGAACGTCAACAAGAGTTAATCAGTTTATCCCAGTTTTGTATTTAACACAATGTGAGCTCTACGCAAGTAATCAGTGTTATCAAAATTTTAATTAGGTAGTAACGTAGTAAAGTACATGTCCACCGGTAAACGAGAGATTGGTTATCAGTTTCAGTATGTTACTCTGATTAGTATTATAAATATTATGCCCTATTATTCACGTAAATAATTGTTTCCTAGTTTACTTTTTATGATTTAATGATAAAGTTTAACAAGAAAAAACAATTTTCATGGAAATTCCTCCATTTGTAAAAATTGAATTCTCTAGTCGGAGAAAGCAGAATATAAGTATACTGTTTATTTTATTCCTTTAACGATATTCGTATCAAGGAATACAGGAAATGGCATATCAAATGATCGAAATATTTAGCTTTATGAGAGCAAGACAAGAATACTTGGTGTGAATAAATAAGTGCTTAATCTTTACATAAAAGTGAGAAATATTTATCAAAAAAAAGCTTAGTAAAAGGAAGTAAACAAACAAGATTTCATGATTTAGATAAGAGCTCTTAAGCCATAGAAGCATAGTTGAGCTATTTTATTTGAATTAATTCAGAAAATACAGAGCTCTTGGACGAGCAGATACAGGACCTCGTCGAAGTTTTATGAAATATATGAATACCAAATGTGCAAGTTTACTTGGTATCAAGAGTTTCGGTAAAATGTCTGCTGTTATAAAAGAATTCTTGCAGCTCCCAGATCCGAAGCTTCACACTGGTTACTGTTACCGTCAGTCCTTAACAGATCAGAATGATATATTGAAAACTTGCTGGAAAATAAGACGAGAATTGCTAAAGGCCTTCTTACGACGTCTCCGTCCAGTCTTGTTGTTTCCATTCTCTCCGCTAGCATACAAATTGAAAACAGAACCTATCAGAGGTTCTGTTTTCAATTTGTATGCTAGCGGAGAGAATGGAACAGTGGAACTGCAAAAATAATTCATTTTTCTGGTTGCTCAAATTGTACAATAATGTCAATCTTAATAATAAAAATTAAAAGATCCTTGTATTTTTTTCTAATACTGGTGTAAGTAATCCACTTTAAAGACTAGTGTAATAAATTGACATTTTAGACACTGACAACAAGCGTTAAAAAGGCCACTTTTAATAGTGTTTGTAGACAAAATCCAATTAGCCCCTACGTTGCCATATGACTGTAGCAATTTTAAATTGGCACTATTGAGTTTGTGGGGAATGTAAAGCTTACCTTTGATTTTTAGAGACATATTTCCATAAAGTACATTTTATGTATTTATTTTGTTCCATAATCTGTTTACTTAACTAGTTGCATCATTTGTTTACAGAATCAGTCGAAATATATGGGATTAGTGGTAAAGTCTATCCGAACATATTTCGTTTGACCTAATAACTGCAATAATAGTTTTATTATATTGTAAACAACCAAAGAAACCCCGTTACCTGTTCGATTGCGAAACCTACCTGGCCCCAGCTGGTATCACTGTTTATATTACTGAAATAAAATGAAATAAGGGGTACTGCTTTGCACAGGAACGGATTTTGTAATTAAATTAAAAGCCATAGTAATACCTTATAGTAGCAATGTTTATTATTGAAGTTGAAAATGTTTATTATGTTTATTTTTACCATTACTTGTATTGTATGCATATCAATTTATTATAAGTACAAAACAAGTGTAAAAAGTTTGCGTGCGGAAAAGGGCAACTTTTCGCGCGCATTTAGGTAAAAGTAATAATAACAATTAATATACCTACTTAAAAAAATAGATTTACATATATACACAGAAGGTTTAATTGTAATTATAAAACGTTTTAATCTATTCCAAATTCAGTCTTGCTATCACTATCACCCAAATTTATAATAAGAGGATGTATTTTGCTTTGTTGTATAGTTATATAAGAGTCTTTAATTTTTAAGACATGGTTGCCCTGCTACATGATATCGTTGTATCGTCAGTGTCAACCGTGTTTTTAAAGAATCTAACGTAGACACAACATTTTCTCGATACATTTGGTATATTTTCCTGCGAATAACATCTTTGTCACAATCATCTACGCACTTCATTTTTCCGGTATCTTTGCAAACTTTTCTTTTAAAATGTCCTTTTTGGCATAATATCTCGTACCGTCGATTATGGAACTTTCGTCATTTCACTGTTTTTTTTTTAATGGCAATGACTTTAAGGTGGCCGCTCTTTAGTAACGATTTAAATACATTTTTTACGATCACTTTGACGTCAGAAGATAAATGCTTCGTGGAATGTTTAGGGTAGCTAGATATCGCATTAGCTGAATATTTCCAAGGTCTCAACATACTTTTAATATTAACTTGTTGCACACTGTTTCAAAGTAAAATAGATAGGTACTAATCTATTTCGAATATAAGCTATATAAACAGGTACCTGTAACTAAAAAGTTTTGAGGAATATTCCAATAATTAAGTTGTTTCTAGAAAACCTTAATTATACAGTTTATTAATTTTGATAATAAATCAAGTAATGTACCTATCTGTTGTTATTATAAACTGGCATTAAAAATAAATGTGGGGGAATACGACTCTGCGAAAGCGAAAGCCGAGTTTAGGAGGGGTTATATTACAGTCATTGAGCCAAGCGAAATATGTTGGGAAGTACTTTTACTGCGTTTTCTTTTCTATTGGTTAATTGCACAGGGCGTAGCAAATATGATTGACCACGTATTTCCGTTCGGGTCTCCGTTAAGTTCCTAAACGCCCTCTTTTCACTCTTGGCAAATTTATGTGATAACAAAGTTGTTTGGAATAATTATTTTCTTTATTTTAATATTCAATTTAATGTTCTGTGAAAGCCCAGACTCTTATATCGTCCTAATCTGTCTTAGGATGTTTCTTGTTCTCTTTTCTTTTTCTGGGGGTTATGTTAGGTTGCCAACAGTCTCGAGACATCGGTTATTTTAAGGAGAAGTGCTTTCTTGGAATTCTCGTGGCCTTTGGCCACGCTTTCGATTGAAATCCTTTGATCGGAAAGGTCAAGCCACCTGTCGCTTGGCAACTATATTTTTTTAGAAAATCGGTGGATAGGAAGAAGAGAACCTACTGAATGGCCTGCTAGATCGGCAGACCTAACTCCGCTGGACTGCTTTTTGTGGGCTTACTTCAAATCGAAAGTATTTGTTGACAGGTCAAACAATCTGCAAAAGGTTAGTGAAAGAGAGGATCTGAAAAGATGTGCGGGCCATAACTCCGGAAATGGTTGAAAACGTGCAAAGAGAGTTTATAGAGTTTCTTAATCGCCTCGGATATTGTCAAGCCGCAAATGAAGCACATTCTCAACATTTAATTCGATTTGTTGTTCTGTTACTTTTAAATAGCACAAGTCGTGCTTATTGATATGTTCAATCATAATTTTTTCGATAACTGTTGATATTTCTAGATATCAAATAGTACACAAGAAACCTGTCAATTACTGGAATAATTAGGACCTCAGCTCGTATTTAAAATGATCCAAAACAAATACATTTTTTTCTATTGCCAACATCGATTTTCAAGAGGTTTTTCAGTGAATATTTCCTATTATTCGCTTATGTTTTATGAATTTCAATTTTTAGCAAAACAGTGAAACCCCTTTTAAAGTATCTGTTATTTTATTTCCGTTGTTTCGATGAAAAGGGGACTCGAAAATAAACAAATATCCTGTTGTCGTGCTGTCTCAACAAATACGGGCATTTACTATCGAACCCCAGACAAGGTCGCGCGTATTTCTTTGTTTATTTGGTTTTATCCATGCATAATATTATTTTGTTGACATTGTCCTTTTTGTTCTCGACAACACCTATATAAATGGGATTTTAAAAACTCGAGATAAAATAATAAATATATTTTAAAGTTATTTTACCATTTGCAGCAGGACCGTTTTAGTTTATATTCCTTAGGTAAAACAGAGTTCCTGTGGTCCAAATCAAAGCGGGTAAGTACTGTGAGGTTCTATTTTATTATGCTGCGCCCACCCTTATAATCTCTGTTCCAGTAAATTATTCTAAAAGTGGGATAGAAACATCAATTTTATTTGCAGGGGGGGACACTTTTTAAGATTATATACAGCCTTCGTGGTTCATCCCTGGAAAGGATAAATTACCCCTAAAATCTTAAATTAAGAAGGGTCGTCAGTTGGTATATTATTTTAGGGGCCGTTTCCAATATTAACTTACACATTTATTATTTTTGGAGAAGTAGTTTTCAAGAGATCGCTTTTCAGAAATGATAACTTAGCTGCACTGATATTTAAATTGTTTTTAGAATATTGTTTCAAAAAAAATTATTGTGTCGATTCTCCTTTTAGTAGAACTCTATCTTTTTTTGATATTACTCCAAAAACATTCTTAAAATAGCATTTTTTAACACAAAATAGTTATTTGTTCTAATTTTAAGAATTTAATAAACTGAAAATTATAACAAAACAAGAAAAAAATTATATGATTTTTACTTATACCGGGTGTTTCAGGAGGAACGCTCACTCCGACAACTTTCTTATTGTATAGGTTACTGTAATACAATTTGGTGGGTTTATATGTGATATTGACGAACGCCATTGTGTCACTTGGGTTTAAGCGGAAATTATCTAAACTTTAGATTTTAAAATGGAACACCCTGTATATTTTTGGCTATATTGATTCAGAACACCATTCCAAATTCAAAGACACCCCATACTTCACCTGTTGACACTTTAAATAATTCTTTTTTATATTTTTATTTTTTAATCTAGGTTGCTATGAACCCTCAAAAATTGTTTGCTTTTAAGCCAAAATCTCAATAAAAATGCAATTTTCAAGTTTTATTGTGTTTTAAGTTTTTTATAAACTTTTTAACTCATTAAAACGGGTTTGCCCCAGGGAACTCAATTATTTCAAATAAAAACATATTGGCTCACTCGACAAAAAAGGAGCACTTTTTTCCAATATTTTGATATCACACACCCGTATGTATATGTATGTATGTATAATTAGTTTAATGGGAGTTTAAAATTTAAATTTTCTTTCACAACTTTTGAGCAGCTTCGATAAACAATTAACAATTTAGAGCCTAACGCTCAGAAATTAGTTCTCTTATGCTAAAGTACTGGTCTCTAATAGTCTTTAGTCAAATAACGCACATTGTAAATTGCTATTTGGAATTAAGGGACTTGCCGAAATGCTGGAAATTATCTTGCAAAAGTCAAATATTCTCCTAACTATGAAGACTTAAGCCCAGCAAATATACTTCCTACACGTTCCAAGGACATCAAAAATATTATCTATGGTCTTATGCTTTGCTAACTATCGCAGATAATATTAAAATAGAATACACCGATGTTGGTAAGGATACTTTTCTCGTATTCTTAAATTTATCTAAAGCCTTCGATATCTTGGATTATTAATTTCTTTGTGCAAAGTTCCGTTACTACGGTTTCTGTGAATTTGTTTTGAAATTACTTGAGTGGATGTTGTCTAGACGTTTCCGTCAGGGATGTTGTGTCGGGCTTTGCTCAGATCACGTTTGGAGTGCCCCAAGGTTCTATTCTTGGATCACTTCTTTTTTTCATTTAAAGTGCAGATATTTTTGTTATATTTCTTATACAAGCATACAATCATTTGCTGACGACACAAAGGTATCATATTTCCTTGACCCTTAATTCATCGAGTACGCAGGTTAAGAAGTTAATGAAGATTTGCCTGCCATTAAATAATATTTAGAGGATAATATCTAAAAACTTAATGTAGTACAGTGCTCTGTTTTTCGCTCTAAGAACTATCGAAATGTTCAAAATTACGTAGAAATATTCAATAATCAATCTAAGATTCAAGTTGTAGGAACGGCCAAAAATCTTAGTTTTACTTTCGACAACAGAATGCGCTTCTCACATATCTTCGGTAACCACAAAATGCTATGCTGCTCATATATCCCTTTATTTAAATGTTAATATTGTAAAATTGTTACTTTTAGGTATATTCTGATAATTCTATTGTAGTTCCGTAATTCTACGTCCTTGTGCGAAATCGTTCTTCATCTTAGGCTCTGTGACCTTTGCTGTGAGTTTTGAGTTTGACAGAAAACCGGCATCTGTGTCATTCGGTGAAATACTACTTTGCACACTGGTCACAAACTAAAGCTTTTGTGAAAAAAATAGGAAGATCTTTTCCGATCTTTAGGTTTTTCGCACCTATTTAAGGCACATATTTGATGAGTTAACAACGTAGTTACTCATAGATAATCGATATATTTGCGACAAAATTTTTTAGACAAGTCTCTTTTTACGTTGATGTCTTTTCCATTTTGCTGATTTTCAAGAAATTCATGATTTTTTCGGCGAAATCAAGTTTGACCCTTTAGTTTTCAGTCTGGATTTTTTTTAAGTTATCTGTGAGGCCTAGTTGAGAATCATCCGCATTACCAGCAGTCAATATGTGGCCATTTCTTAAAATCAGCCACCTCAAGAGGACCCTGCGGATAAGTACCTCTTAATTTATGTGGCAAATATCCAGTTGATTTTTATATTTTTTATTGTACACAGCCCAAATTTCTTGCGGTACCTAAAACTTAGTAATTTTCCTTTTGTTCTTATCAAAACCATAAGCTATTTTGCTTAACCATTTTAAACATAATTTAACAGTATATCTAAACATATTCAACGTCTTAAGTGATTTACAGCTAATTTCACCGCTTCGCTTAAAACTACATATTATCTAAGGTTGACCTTATCTTAAGGTGAACCTTAAGTGGGATGTGGTTTTCACAGGTCTTTTCTTAGTTAAGTTTAACAAACACTTGGCAACATCGCAAATGTAGTACGAACCAAGACAATTAGAAAAAAGAAGAGAAAAACGATTCCATTCTAACCCAAGTCAAGTTTTATTCGTTCATTTTATTTTTGCTTTGGTGTTTGGTTTAGGCCTTTATTTTTTAAATTTTGTTGTGCGGTGCAGTCAAAGTTGTACAAGCAACAAGATGGAGGATAAAAAAAGAGCCCCGAATTTTTCAAACAGAGAAAAAGTTGTGCTTCTAAACCTTGTCTCAGATTACAAAGATGTGATTGAAAATAAGAAAACCAATAGTCAGACTTGGAGGCAGAAGGATGATGCTTGGCAAAAAATTGCAAATCTATTTAATACCCAAACTCCAGAAAATTACCCGAGAGCCAAAGACTCACTAAGAAAATATTATGATAATATAAAAAAATCTCTTAGAAAAGATATTGCAGAAGAAAAAAAGGAAGTTCAAAAAACCGGAGGAGGTGGCTACAAAGTTTTTGTAGATCCAATTAATAAATTTGCTTTAGAAATTGTCAATCCAAAAACAGTATTTGGCCTGTCAAATCCATATGACACCGATTTAACAGCAGAAGAGAAGATTACTTTATCGCAAGACTCTGAACACATGGAACACACATATTCAGCAAAAGCTAGTCCTACACCTGTTCTATCTACATCAGGTGCTCTGTCGACAGCAGTAACTGTTAGCACAATGGCAGCATGTAAAAAACAAAAAAGTGATGAAAATGTTCCTCTACGCGAGCTTGCAAGTAGTAAAAATGTAAGTTTTACCTGCCAAATTATTAGACTAAGCATGTTCTGTGTGCCTAAACTTTGTATGGAGAAGCGCATTCTGTAGTTTGTAAGTACAGGAAAAAAATTGAAATTTTCGATAGAAGTCTGCAAGTCACAGATGTTTTAACATATTTTTTTAAGATCCGATAGTAACATAAATATTTTAAATTTTAGAAAGGCATACGTAATTTTGTACATATGGAAACGAAGCAGTCAGATGCATTAAAGCATATGTGGACCAAAAGGCGACGACCAGCAGTTCAACAGCTTACATCTTCCCAGTTAAGTGAAGAATATCTACAACTAGCCAAAATTAAGCAAGAATGTTATGAAGCAGAGACAGCAGGTATTTTAAAACGAAACCAACATAATGAGGAAATTTTCGAATTGCAAAAGAAAAAGCTATTACTTGAGATCCTAAATTTGGAAAGGAACCTATAATACTTAATACAATCAGGCAAACCCCTTTTGAGTATAAGTTAAGTAGTTTATTATTTATTACCGGCTAATCAAAGTTCCTCAAAAAAGTGCAATGGTCTGAATTATACTTACTCTAAGTAAAAATGAAAATGTGAATTTAGTTATTTTTAAGGGTTTACAAGTTCCTAAAAGTTTGTATAAACATTAGTCTTAAGTTAAAGAATTAGAATGGTTATTTTGTTTATGATATTTGAAGTTTAAATAATAAAAAGTTTTGAGTTGTTAGTAATTCTTTATTTCTTTTTAAAAAAAAGTCCAATTATCTAAGGTCTCCATGTAGTTGGCTCTATTGTAAATTTTTCGAGGAATTCCAAAAAATATCAAATTTAAATCGTCCAAATCATCGTCGTCATCAATAGCAAGCCCCTCGGCAATCCCTATCCTATTAAAAGCCATTTAATTTGCACTCGCAAACTATCTTCAATCACAGCTCAACTATAAGCAATTTTAAGAAAAAGTATAGAATTTGAGAAATCTTTTAAAACCAAAAAGACCAACACCCACAACAAAGACCCATATAAGTTAGGTTATAATATGCCCAAGTGACACATAAGCTCCAAAAATCCTGGGCTTAACTTAACTATTACTTGAGTTACACTGAAACGACGGTGAAATCCAAATGTGCAACTTAAGTTCCACCTTAACCTAAGCCCACCTTAAGTGTAAGCGGTAAAAATAGCTGTTACCTTATTAATCTTAGCTATTCAAATAGATTTTTCGCGCCTATTTAAGGCACATATTTAATGAGTTAATAACGTAGTTACTCATAGATAATCGATATATTTGCGACAAAATTTTTAAGACAAGTCTCTTTTTACGTTGATGTCTTTTCCATTTTGCTGAATTTCAAGAAATTCATGATTTTTTCGGCGAAATCAAGTTTGACCCTTTAGTTTTCAGTCTGGATTTTTTTTAAGTTATCTGTGGGGCCTAGTTGAGAATCATCCGCATTACCCGCAGTCAATAAGTGGCCATTTCTTAAAATCAGCCACCTCAAGAGTACCCTGCGGATAAGTACCTCTTAATTTATGTGGCAAATATCCAGTTGATTTTTATATTTTTTATTGTACACAGCCCAAATTTCTTGCGGCACCTAAAACTTAGTAATTTTCCTTTTGTTCTTATCAAAGCCATAAGCTATTTTGCTTAACCATTTTAAACATAATTTAACAGTATATCTTAACATATTCAACGTCTTAAGTGATTTACCTTATTAATCTTAGCTATTCAAATAATATAAAACGGAATATAAAAAAGTTAAGTTAAAACTTTTGCGCTGTCATAATGAGTGTTTAACCTAGCCAAACTATTTTTGTCCGATTTTGTCAAATCAACTACATTTAGACATTTATGAGATGTTGAATTAAGTGTGAACCGTATACATACACATTGTTGTTTTACTGGCAAGGACCCTTTAAAAATATCAACAGTTTTATTTTTGCCACCATAAATGGTTAAAATACTTATTACAAATTTTAAACTAAGAAACAAACTGTGCGAATCTCTGATTTGACCAGTAATTAATTACGCGAATGTTGTGTATACTTATTGTGTGTCTTACTTCTTATAGACTTAATCAAACGTAACCAAAATGGCTTAGAATTAAAAGTCCTACGAATACCACCTTTTAATATTTTTATAACCCGTTTTTTTGCAGACCTTCTTGTCTCTTTACTTGTTCGACAAACTTCATTTTAGAACCACCACTCATGAAGTAGACTTGAGGTATGTTCACAAATTAGCTTTACCTAGATTGTTTTAAAAACTGTTTTTCTTAAAATGCTCCTACTATTTATAATAAAATCAGGTATTAACTCAAAGGACTCTCTTTCTTTTCTTTTTGCGCAAGTTTAAAATAGTATATTTTGTGCTAAAATGAGCGCATCACTATTGCTTTTTTCTAAGTTATCAATTTAGTGTTTACTGTGATTGCATTGATTGATTAATTGTAAAAACTATGTAGCCTCAACTAATGTAATTTATTGTCTTTTACGTTAACCAATTCTGATAAAACAGCAAATAAAATACTGTTTACTGTTAAGACTTTACCGTAAAGTTTGTGTTTTCGATACAGATATATTTATAATCTTTGTTGACTGTTGGAAATAAATTCAGTAGGCTTATCTTCAGTAAATGTATCATAACGTAGGTATTTTGAGGAAGTTTGAAATAAACTAGGATTGTCTCAAACTTAAATGCTAGTGTTAATTTACTCTATAAATTTTACAGATACACATAGCTGGTTCATGTTGAATACAGGGTGTGGTGGAAATGTAATTGGCGAATTTTCACACACTCAGTACATTTTCGCAAATCTTTTCAATTTCGCAAACTAATATTAATATAAAGTGAGGACCAGAAGTCCTGCTTAAATTCGATAAAATATTAGTGATGCATTTTTCGGAAAAATGCTTGAATACGTAAATTTCTATTTTCATTTGCGCAATTTTTGACGTGAAAGTTTAGTATACAGGGTGACACATGTTAAAGATATGACGTAATTTGTTATTTTTTCTTATGGAACACCCCGTATATTTTTCGATTTTTCAATTCTAGTAAACATTCTAAACATATCTGGTATAGCAGACCCTAGGTCTAAAGTGAAAGATTATCGAGAAATTTTCGATTGAATAAAAAAGACTAAGTTATAAAAATATTTATTAAATTGGGGGTATCAAAGCTTAAAATATTAAAAAGTACTCTAATCATTAATTTAGTAAATGTTCGAACTGTGCTCCATTGACTTCCTGACAGCAAGCAAGCCGCAATTCAAACTCTTCAAAACTGTTATGAATCATTTCACGGGTTATAATTGAATTTCATATCTGATCTTATTTTTTAATTCTTCGATATTGTTGGATTTGGTCATATACACTTTATGTTTGCCCCATATAGAGAAAGCCATTGGAGTTATGTCCGGCGACCTAGCAGGCCACTCTATTTGCCCCCTTCGCCCTATCCAACGACCCGGAAATACGTAATTTAAATATTCGCGCACTTCCCTACTAAAGTGTGGAAGCGCGCCATCTTGTTAAAACCAAACAAAATCTCCAGGAATATTAGGGTTGTTCGCATTTGGAAACAAACGGCATAAGGCGGGGATCAATTCATTTCTTAAAAACTCCAAGTAACGTTGACCTGTTAGCGTGCCATCGAAGAAATACGGTCCTATGACTCTGTCGCCCACAATACCCGCCCAAATATTAACAGACTGTTTATACTGGGTGTGAGCTTCAACAGCCCAGTGTGGATTAAAAGAAGACCAGTAGCGACAGTTTTGTCTGTTCATCACCCCTTCCAGACAGAAGGTCGACTCGTCAGAAAATATAATCCTACGTGCAAAAAAATTATCATTATTGCAAATATTTATTAGAGTTTCGCAAAACTCTAAGCGACGATCTGGATCATCTTCGTTAAGCTCGTGGATTAATTTTATTTTATATGGATGATATTTCTCTTTTTTTTTTAATTCTTTTTACAGATGATTTTCCAATTTCGTTATCCAATGCTAGCTTTTGAGTAGGTTTATGTGGATTTTCTTTAATGGATAATATAACGTTTAATTGTTTATCTTCTGAAATTGAAGGCCGACCGGACCTAGGAAGATCTCGTACCTGTCCCGTTTCTCTAAATCTCTTCTCGATTCTGCTTACGTTGGGCTGAGATATCTGAATGTCTTGATATTTTATATTAAATAGTTCACAAACTTCTCTTTGAGTCCTAATACGATCACCACATCCTATCATAATTAAAACATCTATTCTCTGAGTTTCAGTCAATTTAACCATTTTCTTTTGTGAATTTTCAATTTTATTTAGTTAAGTAGTACGAAATGCTGCATGAGACAAGATTACTTAAATGTTACTTGATAGCTGTCAGCTATAAACTGACAACTAATGACAACACATTTGAAGGACTGGTCTATACCTATTTAAATAATAAAACTCAAGGTGACTTTAAAAATACTATAATTCAATCGAAAATTTCTCGATAATCTTTCACTTTAAACATAGGGTATGCTATACCAGATATGTTTAGAACTTTCACGTCAAAAAATGCGCAAATGAAAATAAAAATTTACGTATTCAAGCATTTTTCCGAAAAATGCATCACTAATTTTTTATCGAATTTATGCAGGACTTCTAGTCCTCACTGTATATTAAAACCCTCTGTGGATTGGGTGAGGTGTAACATACCCCTACCGAATTGGAGAACGTTTAATTTTTAAAAGAATACTTGAAGAAGTAGTCCATTACAGTGGAGTTGATATAATCAAATAAAACAACGGCAGTCTACCTCCACAATATGTATTTCAATGTATATGTTTATATCCTACATGTTTCGGGCATAGAAATGTCCATCATCAGGGATACTAAAAGAAATTTACAATGTGAGTTAAACGTTTTAAGTAAAATGAGGGGACTTACCAGTAGTCGATTACGACAGCTCTATCTTGCATAAGCGACAATCAAAATTATGTTAAAATTGAAAATTGTAGGTTCTAATGAATGTTCAAGATTGAATGAGATGTAATATTTGAAATTTTGGTCAAGGTATCTTTGAATAAGGGGATTCCCAGTTTTCAGCCACTGAGACAGGTGATGAAGCAATTATGTTATTTGTAGCTATTTAGAGGAGATTAATTTAAGTGAGGTGCTCAAAGATGCTTCATCTAACCGTGTCTAGGGTGTGGTAAGCAAAATACTGGGTTAGACTTGAATAACACATTCCTAGGAGATAAACAATAAACGAAATTAAATTATACTATTTTAAGGTTGGAATTTATTAATTTGAAGCCAATGAGCAGGTGGTGAAGCAATTATGTAGGTTGTAGCTAATTAGAGGAAAAAGATGTAGATAGGTGCTCAAAGATGCTTCATCCAACCATGCTTGAAGGATTGGCTAACAAATTTTTAGGTTAAAGGGGGTAGGAAATGAACATAATGTTATGATTGTAAAAAAGAGATATAAAAAATTAAAATTGGATTTTTACCATTTTGACTAGAAGTGAAGTATTTATGTTAAAATCACATTGTTTTAGCTGATTAGATGATATTACAGCTCAAAGATACTTCACTTCACCATGCTGGCGTGCAGGAAAATGTTGGTTGTCAAATAGTCATGACAGCTTGAAAAGTCAAAAAGCAAAGTACAGTGACCGTCGCATGCAAGAGGCGCAGGGGTGTACGAGAAGTTGATCAAAGATCGACCACTGGTATACGGTCAGTTGTGTCGGGAACAGACGAGTACTGAACTAAACTCCACACCAAATGGGTGGGGGGTAGTAGTTTGTGAGGGTAAGCAATAAGGTTGCGGAGTTCCGTCGGTTCCCGACACCACAGAAAGGTGACCAGGGGGGGCCACGATCAGGTTATGGCGACAAGTGGGCATTGAGGTTCAAAGTTTAAGTTGGGTACAGTGCCAAAGTGAAACGTACAACAAGTGGTTAACAATTAACAATAGATGGCGCATAACAATACAGAAGTAAAATAAAAGGTGTTCCTAAGATTAGTAGTGGTTATATGAACCATAGTTTAGAGAGGTTATAATGTTATTTGAATAAACACTAGATCAGGATTAAGGTTAGGTCAATCAATGAGAGATTATTTTAGTAATGAATACAAGAAAAGTATAGAGAAGATGGAATGTTAATTACAGGTCTACTAGATTAAGATTATATAAATGTAAAATGAACAATGAAATAGTGAGATGTATGATAAAAATGATGTGTAATCCTGACAAAACACTGTTGAACGAGGAAAGAGAGAACAGAGAGAGAGAGAGAGAGAGAGAGAGAGAGAGAGAGGGAGGTGAACCTAGCTAAAGTGAAGGGCATTGAAGAAATGTGTAGAGGAGTGATTAATTTGGTCATTGACGCTGCTAAAAGAAGGATTTTTTAACATTTTGTTAATTTCCATAACTTCAAGGAGGTCAAGTTTATTGCTTTTATGACAGAAATGTAAGAGAGTTGTGTTGTTAACTGAATTAAATTCGTGGTTATTGGCAACTGTGTGTATCGAGACAGCGCAGGGGCACGTTAAACTATGATAAGCGCGACTGATCTGAATGTTATGTGTTTTTTAATAAACTGACTCTGCTACGGAATGCCTTTTACCGGGAAGGAAAATGATACTTAATTTAATTGGTGGTATAATTAAAGGTCAGGTGGCACTTAAGAGGTATGATTGTTGTTCTGTAGGGCAACGACCGGCTAGTGGCTAGCTCTATTGCCGGAGAGTGGAGTGGGTCAAGGTTGCGCCACCTGTTTTGGGGCCCTTCGGTTAGAACAACAACCCTGTTAACTTAAAATTGACAGATAAAACAGGAAACGTTAAGACACTAAAGAAAACACCTGTTAACCTTCAGATCACTTTAATAATAAATTAGGCTGACAAACTAGCATAATGTAATGGTATTGAAAAATGGCTGCGCCACCGCAGAGCCGCAACAACGTCACTATGCGAATATACCGCGGATTCGCAGGACCGCGAGGGCCTGCCGCGACCTGCGTTTGGGCGGACGGACCTTTACGGGCGTGATCCTATCAGTAGGCACTAGCGTTACATATGGAAACTGTCAGATCCAATTATTAATTATTAAACCCACGATACACATAAACACGGTATGCTCTTGCGCATAGTATAGCTATCTCTCTCCCACAATAATGACGTCAGCTGGGTGATAAAATTCAACACTTGCCATATAAAAGCAATGGAGATTTAAGATATGTCGCTACTTTTGAGACATTTTTACTTAATTTAGCTAATATTTCTATTAAGTTGTTACTATATAATAGAGATTTAATAACTAGCTTATATATTTTTATTAAATATTTTATATTTTTAAGACACATATTGGTTAAAAGAATTTTTTTTATGTAGGAATTGGTGACTGGTTGAATACCTATAATTTCTTTATATGTGTTTAAAGGGTTTTCACAAAATAATAAAAATATTATTGATTTTTTATAAATGTTTATTCTTAATAATAATAATAATATAGGTATTTCAGAATAGGTACAGGGTGTTCACTTTTCGTTCTTTAACTTCTTTGTTTCGCAATTAAGAAAAAATTGTTAAATACAAAAGTTGTAGGATTTAATGTAAACTTTTTGCAAAATACATTTTCGTAGATACAGGGTGTTGCATCAAAGCGTGACAGATCAAAGTTATATTTTTTAAAATGGAATACCCTGTATATTGTTGCATTATTGGATTCTAGGGACAATTCTAAACCCAACTTTTGCTTCTTTGGCCTCTCTTTGGAGTTCATTGATTTGATCGTCTAAAAGCTTAACTTTGTTTCTAAGCTCGTTTAATTCTATTTCCATTTCCCTTAAAATAAATAAATAAGTTGAAATTTTTTTTTCTTAATTAATTATATTTAAAGCTGGATATATAAACTCGAAAAGTTGGCGAGGTTGAGGTTCAGTCGGTGTTGAAAATAGGAGTTGAATTTAAACTAAAGGGAACACTCAATTCCATTTATACACTCGTTCATATTGTTCATGTAAGGTTCGAAAACTTCCCGGGTAGTTCGAGATAACCAATTTTTATGCTCGGAGTTCGGAATATCTAACCTCACAAACTTGATCATAACTTTAACCTCACCAACTTTTCGAGTTTATAAATCCAGCTTAAAGCAGTTCATGTATGTTCAAGTTAAGTAAAAGTAACAATACAAACTTACACATACGCCTTTGTCTTTGTAACAACAGAAGTTGCTTTAGCGCTGACAGACGGATCCATGTTAAATACGATGAGGTCTCCGGTTCAAGAGATGCTGTGTGTATAACAACACTTTCTGCCAAAATATTCTTAACTTCCTCTCGTCTCCTTTTTTGTGCAAATCATACCTTGCGTTCTTTACTTGGTCTTCTACGTTTTTTAAATAAATTTAATGTGGGAACTGCATCAGGTTTTAAATGTCGACTATTTATTTGTACATAGGTACCCCAAAAGTCGTTCTTTTAATGGTACTTCAAAACAAGTCTCTTCAAAATGTACAGAACATATGCGGGCTAAAACATAACAGTCTTGATAAGAAAATAAAGATAAGAGCGCGTTGAATAACTATAGTTACTTAATACATAAAAATATCTTTAAAAAAATCAAAATTAACTTACCATTCTTCGCATTAATTTTGTCCTCGCATGTACAGGCAATAATCCACTGTCTTGATAAATTAGCGATCTTTTGGAAATCGAAAGAACTTTATAGTCTTTCGGGTATGGTTATTACAATGTACCACAGCACAATTCGGCATTTTAGCCGTTAATCACAAATTTAGGCAACTTAAAAGCACTTTCACGTTTACGTAAATAATGCTTATATCAATATATTATTATAAAATACGTTTCATTAAGCAAATAACAATAAAATTCCACAAATACTTCGAAACGACAGATATTTTACATATCAACAAATGCACAACCTGACAGAAATGTCACCCACATGACGTCATGCGCAGAAATTTCGTATTTTCGTCTGTCTAAAGATCATACCGTGTAACTTATGTGTATCGTGATTAAACCAAATTAAATAATAATATTGTGTTAATTAACTAAATATATGTATGTTTTTTTTTTGGTCTGAGGGAACCTAAGAAGTAACAATTAGTTTAATCCAGCCTCACAGCTTGGGTGAATGACAAATTCAATGAATAATTTAGAATATTACATGTATTTTGGTCTGAAGGACCCTAAGAGGTAGGAATTACGTGTTCAGTTCCCACAGGTTGGAGAGGGTGTACCTTGTATACGTATACCTGGCTTACAATGTTTATGTGGGTGTATATTGGGATACCCCAACACAGAATAACTGCCTACTAAAGTAATGCACACGTTAATTTGATTACAGCGCGACTTATCTATTGCTTACTGCTACGTTGTGCTACAACCCGTGTGATAATAAGTTATATAATATAAGTGGAATTAAGCTGACATAACGTGCGATGATGACTGACAAATAGTGGTTCCGAAGACATGTACGAGGCGCTCTGGCCAAGGTAAGCAGTAACAGCCTTATACCCAAAAGAATAAATAAATAATAAAATGGATTGGACTTGCCAGATTCCAGGTTAAAAAGAGGTCCAGTCACTGAAAGTCCGAGTACCATCTAGTAGCGACAGGCTAGCAGGAGCTTTCACAAGCCAAGTTTCATGCCCTAGATGACTTGGTGTAGCTGCTATATCACCTATGTGGGACACTGTAGTGGGCAAGTTGGCGTAAGCCAAATTTAAGTCGACGACAAGCTGCGAGCACTTAGACTGTAATTCGTTTAAGAGATTATCGTCTATCCCCTCACAGTCAACTATTCGGTCAAGTCGAAGTCTTAGTTGCATCAGACGCGATGAGATTCTTTTATATTCGTTTTCACGCCTCTCATGATCGAATCCTCCAATTTTGTTCCCCAACTGGAAAAGTTTGGCTCTGCATGTACAGAGTTCCGACACCACATCCAAATTTGTAGACGTTGGTGCTTGTAGCAACCCTTCGCGTTCCATTCGGAAAACATCGCGAACAGCCTCACGCTTATCCGTAACTCTCCGCGGAATTGGCAAGCCGCGAATTCTAAGCTCATAATCAAGGTCGTCACTTTCTAGCCGATTGATTTCCATCTTAACCAGAATAATCGGGATAAATTTGAAAAGGAAATTTGGAAAAGAAATTTGTTTTTCTTAATTAGTTTTGATTTACTTGTTTAATTCTTAATTAATCAAGAATAATCAGCATAATTTTAAAGAAAAGAAACTTAAAAAAAAATATGTATGTTTATATTTTTTTTTTATTATTTTTTTTTTTTTAATTTCAATTTACTTATTTAACTTTAATTCAGTTAAGAATAATCAAGATAACCTTAAAAAGGAAATTTGATATTTTTTTTTTTTAATTAATTTTAATTTAACCAATTAACTATCAATCAATTAGGAATAATCAGGATAACTTTGAAAATAAAATGAAAAAAATTATTTTATTTATTTTTTTTTTCAATTTTTTTAAATTTAATTATTTAACACTTAATTAGTTAAGAGTAATCAGGATAACTAAAAAAAAAGGAAATTTGAAAAAAAATATTTTTATAAAATTTTCCTCTTGCTCTATTTTGTAATACTAATCCATCAAACCTGAACTGGTCTAATGCAAAATCTTTTGTATGTTTCGTGTAAAGACACGACCCCGCCCTGTACTAAATAAACAAAAAAAAACAAATAAAAAAAAGATTAAAGCCTGCAGGGAAAACAAATTAAAAATCACGATCGAATCG
This sequence comes from Polydrusus tereticollis, assembly GCA_963920685.1. Lineage (NCBI taxonomy): Eukaryota > Metazoa > Arthropoda > Insecta > Coleoptera > Curculionidae > Polydrusus > Polydrusus tereticollis. The sequence goes on from OY987329.1 coordinate 39,801,870, forward strand.
TGCAGAACTACCTAAAAGCAAAATAGTAAAGTTTAAAATGAAGCAACGCTTCAAACAGGCAAAGCTTCCAATAACCAAAGCTGCAAATAAGCAAAGCTTCAAACAACTAAAGTTCCAAATAAGCAAAGCTTTAAATACCCACCGCTCCAGATAAGCAAAACTTCAAATAAGCAAAACTCTAAATAAGCAAGTTTTTAAATAAGCAAAAAAAATATATATACAAACCAATCAACACGTTTAACCACTTATTTATACTCAAAGGTCATCATCACGAAAAATAAACTGAATTAAAAAGAAATTATCAACACGTTTAGGGCGCCATTTGCTACAGCATCCCTTTTACCGGGAAAGAAAATTATATTTAATTTAATTGGTGGTATAATTAAAGGTCAGATGGCACTTAAGAGGTATGATTGTGGTTCTGTAGGGCAACGACCGGCTAGTGGCTAGCTCTATTGCCTGAGGGTGGAGTGGGTCAAGGCTGCGCCACCTGTTTTGGGACCCTTCGGTTAGAACAACAACCCTGTTAGCTTAAAATTGACAGATAAAACAGGAAACGTTAAGGCACTAAAGAAAACACCTGTTAACCTTCAGATCACTTTAATAATAAATTAGGCTGACAAACTAACATAATGTAATGGTATTGAAAAATGGCTGCGCCACCGCAGAGCCGCAACAACGTCACTATGCGAATATACCGCGGATTCGCAGGACCGCGAGGGCCTGCCGCGACCTGCGTTTGGGCGGACGGACCTTTACGGGCGTGATCCTATCAGTAGGCACTAGCGTTACATATGGAAAATGTCAGATCCAATTATTAATTATTAAACCAAATTAAATAATAATATTGTGTTAATTAACTAAATATATGTATGTTTTTTTTTGTTCTGAGGGACCCTAAGAAGTAACAATTAGTTTAATCCAGCCTCACAGCTTGGGTGAATGACAAATTAAATGAATAATTTAGAAGATTACATGCATTTTGGTCTGAAGGACCATAAGAGGTAGGAATTACGTGTTCAGTTCCCACAGGTTGGAGAGGGTGTACCTTGTATACGTATACCTGGCTTATAATGTTTATGTGGGTGTATATTGGGATACCCCAACACAGTATAACTGCCTACTAAAGTAATGCACACGTTAATTTGATTACAGCGCGGCTTATCTATTGCTTACTGCTACGTTGTGCTACAACCCGTGTGATAATAAGTTATATAATATAAGTAGAATTAAGCTGACATAACGTGCGATGACTGACAAATAGTGGTTCCGAAGACATGTACGAGGCGCTCTGGCCAAGGTAAGCAGTAACAGCCTTATACCCAAAAGAATAAATAAATAATAAAATGGATTGGACTTGCCAGATTCCAGGTTAAAAAGAGGTCCAGTCACTGGAAGTCCGAGTACCATCTAGTAGCGACAGGCTGGAAGGGGCTTTCACAAGTCAAGTTTCATGCCCTAGATGCCTTGGTGTAGCTGCTATATCACCTATGTGGGACACTCCCAGTAAACCATGCACCGATAATTAGCAACTCATGCAGCGAAGCTATTCCCAAAGATGGTATGAGAGTAGAAAGCAGAAGAAGAGTAGAGCAATAGAAGAAATAAAGATAAGCAAGAAGGTAAGAAGAAAGGAAGAAAGAAGCCTAAAAAAAAAGAGAATAAATCGTCTACCAGTTTGCCAAAAGTATACCTTGCCTAGAAATATGCATGATATTTATTTTACCTTAGGTGGTGTGTGGCTTCTCGGATTTATAAATTAGTTTGGCCCAAATTCCAGCAATTCGTATTAAATCCCCAATCAATGGGATGGAATCACCTAGACAGGATTATATTCCATACAATGCTAACTCGGACAGCGGTAGGCTCAACTTGATTAAATCCCCAAACAAAAACTATGGGACATGGTTCGTCTTCAAGAACCTAAAACCACGTGTCTAGAACCTCCTGAAGGCGGGAGAATCCCCCCCAGGATCAAAAAAACGGAAACGGAAATGCCTCCTTTGGTAGATTTTGAAATTTAGTGTTGGCAAGACTTAAAAGTACGGGCAAGTTATACAGGGTGTAATTTAATTGAGTGCCGATACTTAAGGGTGATAATCTATGAATGATTCTAAGATAAAAAGTTCATATGGACATATGTCCTAAACCTCTTCATTTTTGAGCTACAGGGTGTTAACATTTTAAGAAAAATATAACCTTTTTATATAAATCACTCTTAGATATTTTTATGAAATTTTGTACATACCTTTTAATCAATAAGGAGCATTTTTTGACCTAACAGATTTATAAAAATTTTTACCAGTGACGTCCGTACGGGGTTTGAACTAAATATTTTTAAAGAAAAAATGGATACGCCACTGCTTTTTCTAAAAACGAAACTTACTTTTGAAATTCTCATTTATTTTAAAGCAAATTTCGTTTATAGACTTACTTTTGTACGACGCACCGTTTTCGCGTAAAAAATAAAAACAAAAAAAAATAAAAAATTTTATTTCAAAAATCGCGATTAATTTAAAAGGAAAAATTCCAAACCTTAAATCGAAAGCGAAATGACAAGAGAAGATAAACAGAATAAAGAACCCACATTATTTACAGTAGTTGTTCGAAGTGTCGTCCACCCACACGTATGCAAGCATGGACTCTTCTTCCCATAGACTGACGCACATTTTCGAAGATTTCCGGGGTGTTTCTTATGGTTTGGCAGCATACTAATATACGATTTCGTAACTCTTCTTCGGTATGAATCGGCACTTGGTACACTAAGCTTTTCAGATGCCCCCAGAAAAAATAGTCTAAACTGTTAAGGTCCGGAGATCTAGGTGGCCATGGCTGCGTTCCTCCGCGACCTATCCACCGATTGCGATAGGTGTGATTTAAAAATTCACGCACTCGTAAGCTAAAATGTGGAGGCGCACCATCGTGCATTAGCCACATCTGGTTTCTTAATAATAATGGAAGGTCTTCAAGCATTGGCGGCAGATCTTCTTCAAGAAAGTGTAAATATGATTGTCCATCAAGTCTTCTTGGGAGAAAAAATGGCCCTAACAAATAATCATCAATAATGCCAGCCCAAACATTTATTGAGAACTGTTCTTGATGATTTGATTCTACAATTGCATAAGGGTTTTCATCCGCCCATAAATGGTTATTATGGAAATTTCTTATTGAGTTTCGAGAAAAATTAGCTTCGTCGGTAAAAAGAATGTGCCTGTCAAATAACGGATTTTCCATCAGGTTTTGAAGAAACCACACACAGAAATTAATGCGCATCGGGAAATCTCTAGGGAGTAATGCCTGGACTCTTTGAATGTGATATGGGTATAATAAATTTTCGATGAGAATTTTCCAAACAAGAAAATGTGAAACATTAAATGTTGCCGCGATTTTCCTCGTGCTACTTTCGGGGTTCTCCTCAATTTCGTGTAAAATTCCTTCTTCAAGTTCCGGTGTTCTTACTGTTTGATGGACTCCTTTAGCACTGTGGTCTACTTTTAAAGTTCCGGTCTCGTGGAGACGTCTATGAATCCTAGAAAATGTTCTCGGATCGGGTAGTACGCGATTTGGATACCGCTCTTGGTATATCCGCCTGGCTTCGTATGCATTACCGTCTGCAAGCCCATAAATAAAATGCATGTCAGTTAATTCACTGTTTGTAAAATTTACCATTCTTTTATTATAATTTAACGTCTTACTGTAATAATAATTATTTAATAATGCAAAATCAATGCCAGGCCTTTTGTCTTTATGAAAAGAAACGTCAAAATTGATGTAGCTTTACCCAGCCTACTGATTTGTATTTGATTTGCTTTAAGAGGGCATTTAATATGGTTACCGGTTTTTTCTTTTCAAACGTTCAGTTGAATGTCACTGGTGAGTAGAAAATAAATTGTTGTCCCAAAAAAAGTGTTTCCACTCATGGTGGGTGCCAACCAAATTCAACAAAATAAATAAAAGCAGTCTCAATGAACCGAAGAAAAAAATGTTTTTTTTGTTTTTATTTTTTTACGCGAAAACGGTGCGTTGTACAAAAGTAAGTCCATAAACGAAATTTGCTTTAAAATAAATGAGAATTTCAAAAGTAAGTTTCGTTTTTAGAAAAAGCAGTGGCGTATCCATTTTTTCTTTAAAAATATTCAGTTCAAACCCCGTACGGACGTCACTGGTAAAAATTTTTATAAATCTGTTAGGTCAAAAAATGCTCCTTATTGATTAAAAGGTATGTACAAAATTTCATAAAAATATCTAAGAGTGATTTATATAAAAAGGTTATATTTTTCTTAAAATGTTAACACCCTGTAGCTCAAAAATGAAGAGGTTTAGGACATATGTCCATATGAACTTTTTATCTTAGAATCATTCATAGATTATCACCCTTAAGTATCGGCACTCAATTAAATTACACCCTGTATATGGGCTAGAGTTCCATCAAAGGATTCCTGACTGAAACAGCTTCTGCTACTCGTACCAAAGTAGACAAAGTGAAGAAGATTTACCTGAAGTTGGTGACCTTTCAACTTAACCTGGTCATGACCATGACCATGACCTAACCTTAATATCTTTGTTTTCATTTGAGACCCAGGAATGCATAACCTAGAAGTGTAAACAAATCCATCAACTAAAACAGAAATCCCAAATTTAATTACCCAGAAAAGAAATGCTTAACCTTAATTATTTGAAACGAGAAATATATAGAGATGCTAAACACCCATGAGGTAAGTCATAATTTAATTCATACTGAGTACCCATATTTCGATCGGAACCAAATAAAACTATAACAACTCCTTGAGACAGGAGGAGTGTGTGTATCGTCCAAACCTCCCGGACATCCAACCAATATCTTAGTCCTAAAACAAAAGAACCTAAAGACTATCATGTAGTTTTTAAAATTAAAAGGATTGGAAATTAATACGACTCACCTGTAGCCCATTTATAGGATCCCACACACCAAGAGCAAATATTTTCAGCGGCTATGGATTTTCCGTTACGGATTCACAGTGAACATTCGCGTTGGCCTGTGGAATTTTCATACATGATGTCCCATAACTAAGGGGCCAATTTTTAAGGGTGTAATCTAAGTTCCAAAATAATAAAATCTCCTTCTGCTAGCGTATATCAAGAAATGCTTTCTAATAACACTAGAATTTCAAGTTTCTACCTTAAATAGTTTCGCCGTTAATTAAAGAGACCAATCTTTAGGGTATCCCATTTGGGAGGCTCTAGCTTCCTTAGGAGGCATTTCTTGATATAGGTTGCAACACGCACTTCAGTGTTATGTTTTTTTGATAGAAAAAGAAAATAAATAACAAAAAAAATTAGTTATTTTATTAAAAAAAAAGGGATGGTGCTTTCAGCGATGCTATGAGGAGCACCGCTGAAATAGCAAAACCGTAAATATTAAAAACAAAAGAAAATAAAAAAAATTGAAAAATTAAATTAAGTAAATTATGGCTCAAAAAAAGAATTTAATAAAAATGGTGGCCAGAGGACCCGGACAGAACCAGCCGTGGAGCACGCCTGTCAATTGCCTTAGCTCGCTGGAAGGGGTTTAACAAGCGCTACCAGCTTTATCACAGGAAAAGCTGCAAACTTCCACGATGGTCGTGGAGCTAGCTCTGATCGTGCGACATGACACCACGCAAGCACAAGTTTAAAAAGGGGGGGGGGGGCTGCATAAATAAAACAAGAAAATTAAAAATATTGCTGGATTTATAATTAAAAAAAATATATAAGGGGTTAGTATTTGATTTAAACTTATGACACAATCTCAAACTGTAGGCAGCTGATTTTGAGACTGAGGTAAACAAACACATTATGTAATGTATAAATTATAACTGGCAAAACTGAGTTCTCAGCTATTTAATTATGCAATACAAGTTATAGCACTAGGTCTGGATAGCGTTAAAATATTATGAACTTAATGTTAAAATGCTTACACAATAATAGCAAAACAGAAGAAAACATCACTTAAAAAGCAGGCCACCATACATTGATAGACTCAAGGTAAAAAAATGCACTAAACTACTGCGATATGCAACCAATAAATTCAAAAACAATCAGTAACTGTCACCACTATATGGCACTAAACCACCTTTTAGTAGAAAAGTAATAGTTATATTATATGAAACAAACATAGTTAATTAAAGAATTAGATATGTCACCAGGTATGGCATGAATTGAAATGTCATGCAATTTTAGACTTTAAGTAAAACTTGTGCTATATAAAACAAAGTAACTGAAATAAAGTGAAAAAAGCAAGCTGGACCCAGTAGCGGACCCCTTATAATACTTAATAAAAACTAAAGAAACGCCACTGAAGCTGTAAGCACTCTCAAGTGGGCTAATTAAATTTCAAGGTCAAGACTAATTAAATATGAACCAAATCTCAGTCATATATTACATCAAATTGACAGTAGACAGGAAACGAAAAAGAAAATAGGAGATTCTTCATTTAAAAGTGCTTTTTGTTGTCTCGATAGTACTTTAAGACAACCTGCAGGCTGCAGGGTTGATAAACTAGCAATATTAAATGGATAAATGAGGTTCAATTAACATAGGTGGCCAATTGCTTTATATAGTAATCGAAAAGTAATAAAAAATATTAAATATTTAGCTAATGAGGCCTTTAAGCACTCGGTGCAAAAAAACACATTTACCTGGCAAAAGCATGGTTTGCCTCATTACGGGATTTTGCACTAATATACAGGGAAAATGAAAAGATAAAAATGCATTACCTCACCTAGTAGGAGCTTCTAGAGTCCTAAAGGTTTGTTTAGGAGGTTCAACACAATGTTGGGTGCTTCCAAATATTCGGCCCCTCTCGGTCCTGGTGACCGGACTTGACTAAAATAGAGCCCCAGAATTGATTTATTTAGATTGGATACTTTTTTCTGATGAAGCAACATTTACTTTATAGGGTTAAGTAAGTTTGAAAGTCAAGCAAAAATTTGTTTAGGTTGCAAAGGGATTTAACCCTTGTTCTAGACAATCACTGGGTGAAATCTGAATCTCTAAACCTATTATTAATTAATTGACATTTTAGGTTATCCGTTGAAACTGCCGATATTAAGCCCACGAAAATCCTCATGGCATTGTTGAATGACACTCTCAACGCCAAGGGAAAGTGAATGTTTGGGCTGGAATAATAGGCGACAGACTAATTGATCCATTATTTTTGGAACACAGTCTAGATCAAAAGATATTCTTTCAGCAGGATCAAGCCCCCCCCCCTCCCCACTTTGCAAGAAATTTAAGAGAATTCTTAAGTGCAACATTTCCTAATAAGTGGATAGGACGACGAGGATTTATAGAGTGGCCGCCCAGAGTTGACGGGATGATACAGAAAACAGCATGGTATGCGAAACTTACCCCTTGACAGCAAAATATGCAGCAAAAATCCACCTAGGTGATTTTTCTGCCTCTCAAGGAACAGCAAACGCAAAAATATTAGCTACACCGCCATGCTGCGGTATGGGCGACAGGAAATATGGCCTTTTAATTCCAAATCCTGGGAAGATGACTGGGATGGTCCTGAATTGCAAAATCTGTTGCAACCACAGAACACTAAAGGTGTCACCCTCGTCAACGATGCCACAGAGGTGGAGACGCCGAGAAGAAGCAAGTTCAAGCGAACCACTCCCGGACAGTACTGCTCGAACCGAAATAGGCCGGTTCAAATACTAGCGGTTGATATTGAAATAAGTCTAGTGGGCCCTGACTACCCGATTTCAGGTATTTAAGCTAAGTGAAATAAAACAGATGTACCTAAATTTAGTTATTGTTGTATAATCAATGTAACCTCACAATAAAATACTGTCACGCCCTACGGGTGCGACTGGGGACGTTGACCTAAGATCGGAATAAAAACACCAAATTTATACAACAACAATGAATTAATTTATTTACTGTTAGTCTGTTTCAAATAAATCATTACAATTATTTTACACTTCAATTACGTTATGGTTAAATATTACCCTTGGTTACATTTCCTTATAGGTGAGACAAACTATAGTTTCATACTTACAATAAAAGATTAACTTTGAAAATAACCATCGTGGGGCTGGTTTCGAACGGCGTCTCGCAAAGGGGAGAATCGGGATAGAATCGATCAGTCATCTTGTTGCCCAACAACTGCCCACTTTGCCATTGATCAAATTTGTCTTTATACCTTTCAAACGGTTCGTCAAGTCAGCACTCTTTTTACTATCTTTTAATCTATGTTAGGTAAACGATGTACTACGGTCAATGCATAGGTCGAACACCTTCGTTTCCGCTGACTTGCTGAATCGGCTTGATTGGCGTGTTTATAAATTTAGTAATAAATAATGGGAAATTAATTTCTTTACTGAAATGTGGATTTATGTAATATTGATTTAGGTTTTGAATTATTTTGAGAAAATATTCTTTTGATTATTCCCTTTGGGACACATTCCCCGGTCCTACGAGAGCTCGCCCCCAGCTATAAACTCGAAAAGAGTAGAGTAAAGAGATTCTAAATCTCTTTTTTGTTCGCGATTGTTAAAATTTAAACATCGTATGTACCTATTAAAAAAAATGGTTGAACGTCTCTACTTTAATCCTTTTATAAACTACGTACCTGGTTAAGATTTATTTTCATTTTATAAATAAGATTAATAACAATAAGACACAATAATTTTGCAATCAAAAATAAAAGATAGAAAAAAATGAAAGGGAAAAATTACAATGTTTATACACACACTCCACTATGGAACACATTCGGTGTATGGGTACGATCCTGTCGTCTTGGCTAAATAGTAGCGCGGATGCGCGGGAAGTCCATCGAAGTGCCGGTACGTTTGTGTCAAGGCCTCTTGTGTTCGCAGCCTAGCCCTATGCTAATTGTGGTTGCTTATTAGCATTTCGTTTGTCGTAGGCGTAGGACTTGGGAGTTTTCCAAAACTATTGGAGTGAGTTTTCCAAAACTATTGGAAGTGTGTTCTCCATTCTCCATACTGCTTTAGTTTTCCATTTTTTGATTCCTTTGGTTCCGTTCGTACTGCTCGAGGCTGCAGCCTTTGTCGTGTTGCGACCTATGTAGTACTTGTTGACAATCCAAGCTGACAAGAAGATTTTTAGATGAGTTTGAGGTCTGTGGTTGTAACATGTAACCTTACACCTAACGGCTGGCTGCAGATGCTGCAAAGATTAGCAAATTCAAAATATTTGCAAATTTAGCAGTTTTCGTTGCAGGGCTGGAAAATGTCAGCGTCTCTGGCGTGTTCTCGTGTGAAATCATCCCCAGTGGTAACCGAACGTGTGTGCTTTCAGTGCGGTGAAGTGTTTGTTTTGTTGTTGTGTTGTTCCTCTAGGATATGCATTACTGGGATGATCGTTGTTCGTTTCTGCCTTGCATTTAACCGTGCCGAAAGTTCACGTGATGACGGTCCTCTTATAGTGTTTGTTGTGCGTGAGGACTCCATTCATGGCATGAGGTTTTAGCATCAGTTGTCTTCCTCGTGAGCTGGTACAAATACTTTGTGGGTGCGAAGTATTGGCTGGGAACCAGAGGTATCCTGTGGAGGTATCACAGCGTTTGAGTGGGACAGGTTGTCCAACAATGATCAAGCAAGCTGGACTGTTGGATTAGGATGGCTTCGATGGGCTCTTGGTTGAACCAGGCTTTGAAGTGCGTTCCATCGTGTGTGTGATAACATGAAAAGAAATAAAGTGTGAGTATGTGCCTCTTATTTCTTGCTTATATATCTATTCTTAACTTAATTTTCCATTACCTTGGATTTATTAATACTAATGGTAGTATAAAAAAATAACGATATTAATCTATTTTTATATTTTTCTAAAAATTAAGTTTTATTAATAATTTCGAGTAATAATTAATTTTATCAAATTGCCTCGTAAAAAGCATTAGGATTAGGTAAAAAAATACATATACTACCAAGAAATGCGTACATATATAACAAATTCCACTGTTGAACTTGTTGAAATATTTACAATTTTCAAAAAAAAATAAATCTGTGATTCTGCACCTTTCTTTACAGTTCGAAGTGAACTACTTATTTTAATATATTCTGACTTTATTGTACTTTAGACTGTCTATGATATAAGTAGTGATTATCTTAGTTTGCTCCAAGTTATATATAAAAAAAAATTTTATAGTCAATACCAAATTTGTCTTTGAGTAAATCTTTGTTTACAAAATTATAAATTAGTTGCATTGTTAAAATTACGTAGGATTTGTGGAAAATATATGAAAATCAACTATCGAGTTGTATACCCCTGTCTCCCACCTACGTTCAATATTTTTCATATTTACTTCAATTAATACTTGTAAGTACTTATATTCTTGATATAAAATCTATCATCTTTATAATATTTAAGGATATGTTATGTTAATTATTATTTATAGTTATTCGTCGTTGTTCCGGAACTTATTTGTGATTTACGATGATATTTATCCAAGAATTACTTTTTGTAGGTATATCTGTATTCTTGACTTAAATAAAAAGGTAAAAACACTTACTTGACGAGAAAAAAAATATTAACCTTTTTAATGATGCTAGGGCATACTTAGCGATACCTCGCTTAGGAGAAATATTTATATTTCTACACATTGAATTTGTGCATTTAGCTTTTCTCCAGGAGACAGTGATAGGAGATTTTTGTGCTCAAGTATTTCCAAAGAATATCTTTTTACACAGTTGTGTTGCGAGTTTGACGAAGGAATTTCCGACATTTTGATTCCTTCGCCATTTTGTGGTGAATTGGTATTAGCATTTGAATTGTTGTTTTTGGTGCAATAATGACATATGATGCGATATGCTAGATACAGCAAGAAGATAGAAAGGCAAGTACAAAGAAGACCGAATAGAGCGTCATGGGCTATAGGAGATGAGTATGTCTCTCCTTGGACTCTTTGAATTGGGGCTGTGGCAGCCACGAGAAGCCGATTTCGGCTAAAGAAAAGAAATGCGACAGCGATGGAAAGGCATATATTCCAAACTAGGAACAAAGTGTCACTATGTAGGCTGTAAGTTTCACTGTATGGTGAAATTGAAGGGTGTATGTCACCTATAGAGTCTATAACGTTTTTCATTGTATTGTCTGTTGAAGTCCAGTTTAAATGAGCTATTTTTAATGTCCAATTTGTATTTAAGCATTCTTGAATGTTTTTGTATGTGGGTAAGTTGTCTTGCATTTTTGGATTTAAAACAAATGATTCTAAATTTAACCATATTGCTGAAATTATATGAATAAATTTTGCTTCCGATGTTATTTCATCAGGGCAAGGAAACCTGTTTGGAATTATTGTGTCTTCCCCTGAGTGCAATTTGCAGTTACATGGTAAATGTACTTTAATAGATCCCTGATGCTTGTGTTTGTCTAGAATTTTTTGCGTCCTTTGACAGCAAGTAATGTTTGTATTGACTTTTGGGTGTGTAAGTATGTAATTGTCATCATAAATTTCCGAAATTATCATGGATGTTGAAGAGTGACAGTTCAAGGGACAGTGATTACTTAGGTCTTGAACTGTAGTGCCTTCGTATAGTTTTTTAGCGCATTCTGGACCTTGCATGGAGTCAGCTGAAAACCTTGGGATGTAGCATAATTTGTTATGATAGGGCCTACATTGGTGCAGCCCTGTGCCGGAGATTTGCCTTATGTGATTTTTGTTATTGAATGGGTCAGTTGGTACTGCTAAATATAAAGTTTGGTGTGAAATAGTGCATGTTTGATTGAACCATGCAAATGGTGCGGTTACAAGTTCGTACAGTTCCCATTGGTGCCTGTTTTTTATTATGGGAATTCTTACATGAATGAAAAGTTTTGAGGCGATGAAAGAGCAGTCTGCGATTGGAAGTTCGAAGTACTTAAAAATCTCTGTGCTGGGAATGGTCAGTTCCTGACCAGAGTTTCCAAGTTCATTTTCTAATGTCTGTAAGTCCTTGTTCAGTATAGACGGGTCGACAACAGATGAAGGTATCTTATGGTGTTTGCATGAATCTATTATTGTGTGTCTGCGTATGGCCCTTGTAAGTAGTATTGTCCGTTTGAGATTTAGGTATTAGTTATGGAATGAGTTTAGTAGCATCGAATCCTGACGGTCTATAGTTCTCGATATTTTCATTTGAATGTATTTTATTGTTTGTCGTTCTATAAGTTTGATTCTGTCCTCTGTCTGTTTGAATGTTTTTGTCAATGAGTTTTGGTATTCTTCAAAGTGCTTGGAGTTTTCACTTATATCTCTTATTGTCTTAGAGAGACCTTGACCTATGGAATTTAACCTTAACCTTAATTTTTCTTCGCTGTTAGCGACTAAATCAAATTTTTCCTGTGTAACTAGGCCACAGCACCATGAAAACCCCTTGCCGATGAAGTCCAATGCTCTTTTGTGCCTTGTTGTTGTATTTATCGTCATTGCTTCAAACTTGTTCTAGAAGTTTTAGTTCTTCTGAGAAGGATTTCGCCAGTTGGCTGATGTGGTGGATGATGACACACTTGTTGCTTTTAGCTGTTTTGTTTTCGCATGCCCCTTCAAGTGGATTCGTTTCTATCATGCTATTGTCGGTCCATTCAGCTTCGTATGTCAGTGGTATTGTTGCATCATATGTAATAGTTTCTGGGACGGCTTCCAAAAAGCCCCAGCACTAACCTCTACACTGTGAGTATCCTGCATAGTTCTACTTGTTAATGCTAACAGTGACCTGATAAAAAAAATATTGAAATAGCTGTATCTGGGTAGTTTTCTCCTTTTACACCTCTGTGACTGTCTAGACGCTGATCTATTTAGTACAATTTGCTTTGTATAACGAAATTTAATTATATTTTTTGTACCTAGCTCAATTTTATTTTAAGTAGGTACCTAGATATTTTGTAAAGAAATGCAGGTTATAATTTGTCATAATTTATGAATTTTTTATGCTTGTATAATCTAATAGGTATAAGTAGTAGGTACCTATTTCCTTAAAAATTTACTTAATAATTATTTATTCCATTTTATAGGTAGTATACTTGATTTTATAGTACAGTAGATACTGTCGGTAATAATTTTTTCATTTATTTTACACATGAAAAAAAAATTATTGATAATTTTATATTCTTCCATTTCTATAGATAGATATAACAGAACTTTTCATGAGATAATTTTATGATTCAATTATTTTAGTATTTATTACATAATGTTATATTAATATAAATCCCAAGTGGATGATATGGCTATTACCCGAGCCATTAGATACCTTAATATTAAAATGTACTTGCTATGATTATTATAACACCGTTCCTATTTGCCTCATTAAATATGTTTTTGTAGCTAAGTATTTTTGTATTTTTGTGTTACAGCAGGGTTCCTATTTACTAAAATTAAGAACAAATATGGGCTTTATATACACATGGGTTAAATTTCGGGGGTGGGAATTGGTGTCCAGGGGTCGTATTATGGCAGGATTCTACTGACATGAACTATGTCCTTTTTGCTATTTTTCGATACACCCTTTTGAATTTAATAGTCTACTTCAGAGATTTTCTTTGTTATGTAATATGGACCAAACCAACATAGAAGTAGTTTCTCACTTCTGCCCACTTTTCTTATAGGAGTGAATACTTTTGTTTGGTCGCCTTCTTTATATTCTACATGCCTATGTTTGGAGTCATATCTGAGTTTGTCTATTTCTTGTTTTCTTGCTAGATTTGCAACAGCCTTGTTTCTTACTGTTAATGCAGTGTCTCTTATAGTGTCGCTGTTTGGTGGGTCTGTTGAGTGAGTAATGTGGGTAATATTGGCTCTCTCCCATATACCAACATAAATGGAGAAAACTTTGTCGTATCCTGTCGACTTGTATTGTACGCGAACGTGACGTGACTTAAAAATTGATCCCAATTTGTTTGGTTCGTGTTCGTGTATATAGAGAGCATATCTGCTAAGGTTTTATTGAATCTTTCAGTTAAGCAGTTTGTGCTTGGATGGTATGCTGTTGTAAATTGTTTTATTGTTCCCATTTGTTTTAGTAGTTCGTTGACCAATTCTGACTGGAAAACTTTTCCCCTGTCACCTAATAGATATTTGGGTGCCCCATGTCTTGTTATTACGTTTTCTAGAATAAATTTTGCCATTGGGCCTGCTTTGCCACTTGGTAGTGCCTTTGTTTCCGCCCAACGTGTGGCGTAGTCGGTAGCTACTACGATCATTGTATTCCGTGAACTACTTTTGTGGAATGGTCCTAACAAATCTATGCCTATCCTTTCAAATGGTGTTCCCACAGGAATCGGCTGTAGGAGTCCTATAGGCTTAGGATTTTGTTGCCCTTTTCTGGCTTGACAATCTGGGCATCCTTTAATGAATTTTTCGACATCTTTTTGCTGTCCTTCCCAATAATACCTATTTTTAATTTTATACAATGTTTTGGTGGTACCGAGGTGTCCAGTTAGGGGTTCAGAATGGTTACTATAGATAATTTCTCTAATAAGATTCTTAGGGACTACTAACAGATTATCCTTACCTTCCTGGTTGTGGTTAACTTTATATAACACGTTGTCTACCATTCTAAAATTTTTTATACGTCTTCGGGTACCTACGGTTACAGTACTTGGGTCGGTTAGGGCTTGTATGAGTTGCTTTACCTCTGGGTCTTCGAGTTGTAGTCTTGACATGTCGTCAGGCTCTAATAGGAACGTAGGGACTTCATTTAGCTCTTTGTTATCTCCAGGTTCTAGTACTGGATACCTACTTATACAATCTGCGTCACGGTGTGCTACGCCACTTTCGTGCGTAATAGTGTATTCAAATTCTGACAGTTTTATGGACCACCTTGCTAGTCTCCCAGTTGGATCTTTTTAAGATTTTAGCCAACAGAGTGCGTGATGGTCTGTCACTATCCGGACTGGTTTTCAATAAATTAGATGTCTTAGGTATGTAAGCCCCCATATCGCTGCTAGTCCCTCTATTTCTGTTATTGTATAGTTTTTCTTGGCTTTTGAAAGGCTTCGGCTAGCATAAGCCACTGGATGTAGTTGTTCGTCATCTCCTTTCTGTAAAATAATTGCTTCGATTCCTATTAAACTTCCGTCCACTTTTTGTTGGGTTATAGTGTGCTAGAACGGTGCAGTATATAGCTTTTCTTCTAGGACTTCAAAAGCTTCTTGTTGATCTTCTTCTCATATAAAGCCAGTATCTTTCTTTGTTGCTTGATGTAAGGGATGTGCAATAATTGAAAAGTTTTTTATAAATTTTCGATAGTAATTACATAGACCTACGAAACTTTGTATGTCTTTTATAGTCTTAGGTATAGGGAATTCTTTAAATGCCAACAATTTTCGTTCGTCCGGTAAAATACCATTTTGTGAGACGGTGTACCCTAACATGTTAATGCTTTCTTGTAGATATTCACATTTGCTTGGTTTTAGCGTTAAAACGGCTTCTCTTAGTCGCATGAAAATTTTTCTAGTTTTTCGAGGTGTTCTAGTATTTCTGAGAATATTATTATATCGTCCATATAGATTAGGACTTCCCTCCATTTTAGATCTCTGAACACTGTATCGGCTAATTGCTGAAATGTGCCAGGAGCGTTGCATAAGCCGAAGCTCATGTAGTTAAACTCCCATAGTCCGTGTCCCTGTGCTTGAAATGCAGTGTAAGGTTTGGACTCTTCTTTAATTTTTACCTGCCAAAATCCAGAAAACATATCCAGAGATGAAAAATACCGTGCATTGCCTAGATAGGTCATTATATCATCAATATTAGGGATGTTGTAAGCCGATTTTCGAGTAGCCTCATTGAGGCGCCTATAATCTACACAAAATCTAGTTTCACCTGATTTTTTCTTAACTAGCACGACCGGACTGGCCCACGGGGAATTGCTAGGGCGAATTATGTTGTATTTTGTATTTTATTTGCTGATCGATTAACTCCCTTTCTTTTTGTGACACTCTGTATGCCTTAGTTTTGATTGGCTGAGCATTTTCTACGTCTATGCTGTGTTCTACTAGATCTGTTTTTCCCATATATTTTGGCGTCTTTGAAAAAACGTCGTTCTATTCTTCGAGCAGATTTTTCAATTCGGTTTTGATGTCGCTGTTATTTAAGTGGTCGATTTTATGGTCGTTTATGGTGACTATTTCGTCTTCTTCTACATATAGTAGTGGTGCTTCCTGTAAGTCATACAAGTCAATCTTTTTCAGGTAGCCTAGGGTTGTTCCTTTAAATATTTTAATATTGTTGTGACTCTTCGTCACTGCTTTTAATATGAAGGCATTTTCTGTTATATAAGGCGAGGTCAATAAAATCATACTCCTTGGCCTTAGTAACTGGTCATTTTCTACGAATACCAAATTTTTTAATGTTTCAGAAGTTAATGGTTCTATTTCTGTACCCAATTTAATTTCTATTTGCATATTTGGCTTCAAAATATAGTCTTCACTTGAGACTACTTTATGCACTTTTTCTTCATTATCTTCATTTTCTAACATAGAGAGCTGTGTACCAAGCTCTGTACTTTCCTCTATTTCACTTGCTTCCTCCTGGGCTTCTTGTTCTCTATTTTTTTTTAAAACTAATGTCCTTTGTCTATTTTGATTATAAAATCGTACAGTTTTTTGGCCAAAGTCTATTTTAGCTTTATTTTTAGCCAAAAAATCGATTCCTAAAATTAAAGGCTTAGAAAGCTTTTCTACAACTAGGGCTACTACATATATATAGTTATAACTTGACGTCAGCTGTCCTAGGCTGTTAGTTTTAAGATTTTATAGATCGTGTTTGTATAAAAAACTATATAGCTTTGTCAATAAGAAATTATTACTTTGTAATATTTTTTGGACAATACAGTACTTTTCATCATCATAGCCTGATAAATTCCCTAATTTTATTTTTACTTCAGTCGTTCCTAAACGTAGAATTCTATTTCCCCCTGCTGTAACTAAATTTATCCTTTTATCTAGAGGTTTTATGTTTAATGCTAATTCTTTGTTTACTACACATTGACTGGACCCAGTATCTAGTATAATATCCATATTTAAATTATTTACACGTCCTTTTACTTTGAGAATGTTTTGACCTAAGCCCCTTGAGTAGAGGACGACTTCATTTGGGCTAATTAATTGAGTCGTCCCCTGTCGTTTGGGGAGCTTGGTCTTGAGAATGATACTCTTCGTTGTCCCTATTTCTGTTCTAACCGTTGGCCCTCGGGTTGTCACAAGAGTAGTGACCACCTCTATTGCAATTGTGGCACCTTGGTCTGCCATCGTTGCACCTCGTGTTGTGTATGTAGTTTCCATTCCTTTCTCTGCTACTATCTCTGTTTCTATTGTTGCTATTTTGGGGTTGGAAATTTCCTCTATTCCATCCCCTATAATTGCCTCTCTGTGGTGCCCTATATCGATTGAAGCTGGTACCTCGATTTCCCTCTGTTCTTTGACCGAACCTATTTTCAATGTATCGTGATGGGATATAATTACTTCTGAATCCCACGCCACGATGTTGTTGGTTAGATCTATAATTTATTCTATTTGATCCCCCTTGTTGTGGTGTAATTGACAGCAAGGATGTTTGTGCCGTCATCCTGTCCACTAGCGCTCTTTTTTTTATTTC
Source organism: Polydrusus tereticollis (assembly GCA_963920685.1). NCBI lineage: Eukaryota > Metazoa > Arthropoda > Insecta > Coleoptera > Curculionidae > Polydrusus > Polydrusus tereticollis. The sequence goes on from OY987329.1 coordinate 39,819,427, forward strand.
ACTAAGTTTTAGCACGAGTGCCTTTAGTTGCGAAGAGTCCATATTTGCAGAACTCTCATTAAGTAATATGTTTCATAGTATGATGAGTGTAATCCATTTTCGAAATGGTCCCTAAACAAATCAAAACTGATGTTTGGGTCGAGTTCATATGCCAATGTGAGTAGGTCATAGTAATATTTTTTAATGTCCTCGTTGTCTTGTTGTTTTCTCGTATTAAATCTAAATTTTAATTTTCGCATTGGTTGTTCACCGCTAAATTCACTTATTATATCTTGTCTAATTTTTGCCCAATTATTGTCTTTATTTGCAGGTTTAGTTATATAATCATTGTACCAATAGCTAGCAGGGCCCTCCAGAAAATTTCCCAAATAGGATATTTTGTGGCTATCACTCCAGCCATTACAAGTAGCTATTTTATCATATTTTGATAAGAAGTTGACTGGAGAGTCCAAGCTAGGGTCAAATGTTGGTGGCGAAATGAATTTAGGGGTAGCAGGGTTTTTTGCCTCGGCGAACGCGTTTTCTAAAGTTGTATTTGCGATGTTATTATTTGTTACAGTAATTTTGATTATTTAAGTCCTGATTTGTACTCTAATAAGATTCTTAGGGACTACTAACAGATTATCTTTGCCTTCCTGGTTGTGGTTAACTTTATATAACACGTTGTCTACCATTCTAAAATTTTTTATACGTCTTCGGGTACCTACGGTTACAGTACTTGGGTCGGTTAGGGCTTGTATGAAATGCTTTACCTCTGGGTCTTCGAGTTGTGGTCTTGACATGTCGTCAGGCTCTAATAGGAACGTAGGGACTTCATTTAGCTCTTTGTTATCTCCAGGTCCTAGTACTGGATACCTACTTATACAACCTGCGTCACGGTGTGCTACGCCACTTTTGTGCGTAATAGTGTATTCAAATTCTGACAGTTTTATGGACCACCTTGCTAGTCTTCCAGTTGGATCTTTTTAAGATTTTAGCCAACAGAGTGCGTGATGGTCTGTCACTATCCGGACTGGTTTTCCATAAATTAGATGTCTTAGGTATGTAAGCCCCCATATCGCTGCTAGTCCCTCTATTTCTGTTATTGTATAGTTTTTCTTGGCTTTTGAAAGGCTTAGGCTAGCATAAGCCACTGGATGTAGTTGTTCGTCATCTCCTTCCTGTAAAAGAATTGCTCCGATTTCTATTAAACTTCCGTCCACTCTAAGTTCGCAACTTTTTGTTGGGTTGTAGTGTGCTAGAACGGTGCAGTACATAGCTTTTCTTTAAGGACTTCAAAAGCTAATTGTTGATCTTCTTCCCATATAAAGCCAGTATCTTTCTTTGTTGCTTGATGTAAGGGATGTGCAATAATTGAAAAGTTTTTTATAAATTTTCGATAGTAATTACATAGACCTACGAAACTTTGTATGTCTTTTATAGTCTTAGGTATAGGGAATTCTTTAAATGCCAACAATTTTCGTTCGTCCGGTAAAATACCATTTTGTGAGACGGTGTACCCTAACATGTTAATGCTTTCTCGTAGATATTCACATTTGCTTGGTTTTAGCGTTAGGCCGGCTTCTCTTAGTCGCATGAAAACTTTTTCTAGTTTTTCGAGGTGTTCTTTTAGTATTTCTGAGAATATTATTATATCGTCCATATAGATTAGGACTTCCCTCCATTTTAGATCTCTGAACACTGTATCGGCTAATTGCTGAAATGTGCTAGGAGCGTTGCATAAGCCGAAGCTCATGTAGTTAAACTCCTATAGTCCGTGTCCCTGTGCTTGAAATGCAGTGTAAGGTTTGGACTCTTCTTTAATTTTTACCTGCCAAAATCCAGAAAACATATCCAGGGATGAAAACTACCGTGCATTGCCTAGATAGATCATTATATCATCAATATTAGGGATGTTGTAAGCCGATTTTCGAGTAGCCTCATTGAGGCGCCTATAATCTACACAAAATCTAGTTTCACCTGATTTTTTTTAACTAGCACGACCGGACTGGCCCACGGGGAATTGCTAAGGCGAATTATGTTGTATTTTGTATTTTATTTGCTGATCTATTAACTCCCTTTCTTTTTGTGGCACTCTGTATGCCTTAGTTTTGATTGGTTGAGCATTTCCTACGTCTATGCTGTGTTCTACTAGATCTGTTTTTCCAATATATTTTGGTGTCTTTGAAAAAACGTCGTTATATTCTTCGAGCAGATTTTTCAATTCGGTTTTGATGTCGCTGTTATTTAAGTGGTCGATTTTATGGTCGTTTATGGTGACTATTTCGTCTTCTTCTACATATAGTAGTGGTGCTTCCTGTAAGTCATACAAATCAATCTTTTTCAGGTAGCCTAGTGTTGTTCCTTTAAATATTTTAATATTGTTGTGACTCTTCGTCACTGCTTTTAATATGAAGGCATTTTCTGTTATATAAGGCGAGGTCAATAAAATCATACCCCTTGGCCTTAGTAACTGGTCATTTTCTACGAATACCAAATTTTTTAATGTTTCAGAAGTTAATTGTTCTATTTCTGTACCCAATTCAAATTTCTATTTGCATATTTGGCTTCAAAATATAGTCTTCACTTGAGACTACCTTATGCACTTTTTCTTCATTATCTTCATTTTCTAACATAGAGAGCTGTGTACCAAGCTCTGTACTTTCCTCTATTTCACTTGCTTCCTCCTGGGCTTCTTGTTCTCTATTTTTTTTTTAAACTAATGTCGTTTGTCTATTTTGATTATAAAATCGTACAGTTTTTTGGCCAAAGTCTATTTTAGCTTTATTTTTAGCCAAAAAATCGATTCCTAAAATTAAAGGCTTAGAAAGCTTTTCTACAACTAGGGCTACTACATATATATAGTTCTAACTTGACGTCAGCTGTTCTAGGCTGTTAGTTTTAAGATTTTATAGATCGTGTTTGTATAAAGAACTATATAGCTTTGTCAATAAGAAATTATTACTTTGTAATATTTTTTGGACAATAAATAGTTTTCATCATCATAGCCTGATAAATTACCTAATTTTATTTTTACTTCAGTCGTTCCTAAAGGTACAATTCTATTTCCCCCTGCTGTAACTAAATTTATCCTTTTATCTAGAGGTTTTATGTTTAATGCTAATTCTTTGTTTACTACACATTGACTGGACCCAGTATCTAGTATAATATCCATATTTAAATTATTTACACTAATTATTTTACTTTGAGAATGTTTTGACCTAAGCCCCTTGAGTAGAGGACGACTTCATTTGGGCTAATTAATTGAGTCGTCCCCTGTCGTTTGGGGAGCTTGGTCTTGAGAATGATACTCTTCTGTTGTCCCTATTTCTGTTCTGGCCGTTGGCCCTCGGGTTGTCACAAGAGTAGTGACCACCTCTATTGCAATTGTGGCACCTTGGTCTGCCATCGTTGCACCTCGTGTTGGGTATGTAGTTTCCATTCCTTTCTCTGCTACTATCTCTGTTTCTATTGTAGCTATTTTGGAGTTGGAAATTTCCTCTATTCCATCCCCTATAATTGCCTCTCTGTGGTGCCCTATATCGATTGAAGCTGGTACCTCGATTTCCCTCTGTTCTTTGACCGAACCTATTTTCAATGTATCGTGGTGGGATATAATTACTTCTGAATCCCACGCCACGATGTTGTTGGTTAGATCTATAATTTATTCTATTTGATCCCCTTTATTGTGGTGTAATTGACAGCAAGGATGTTTGTGCCGTCATCCTGTCCACTAGCGCTCTTGTTTTTATTTCACTAAGATTTAGCAGGAGTGCCTTTAGTTGCGAAAATTCCATATTGGCAGAACTCATTAAGTAATACGTTTCGTAGTATGATGAGTGTAATCCATTTTCGAAATGGTCCCTAAACAAATCAAAACTGATGTTTGGGTCGAGTTCATATGCCAATGTGAGTAGGTCGTAGTACTATTTTTTAATGTCCTCGTTGTCTTGTTGTTTTCTCGTATTAAATCTAAATTTTAATTTTCGCATTGGTTGTTCACCGCTAAATTCACTTATTATATCTTGTCTAATTTTTGCCCAATTATTGTCTTTATTTGCAGGTTTAGTTATATAATCATTGTACCAATAGCTAGCAGGGCCCTCTAGAAAATTTTCCAAATAGGATATTTTGTGGCTGTCACTCCAGCCACAAGTAGCTATTTTATCATATTTTGATAAGAAGTTGACTGGAGAGTCCAGCTAGGGTCAAATGTTGGTGGCGAAATGAATTTAGGGGTAGCAGGGTTTTTTGCCTCGGCGAACGCGTTTTCTAAAGTTGTATTTGCCATGCTATTATTTGTTACAAAACTGATGTTTGGGTCGAGTTTATATGCCAATGTGAGTAGGTCGTAGTAATATTTTTTAATGTCCTCGTTGTCTTGTTGTTTTCTCGTATTAAATCTAAATTTTAATTTTCGCATTGGTTGTTCACCGCTAAATTCACTTATTATATCTTGTCTAATTTTTGCCCAATTATTGTCTTTATTTGCAGGTTTAGTTATATAATCATTGTACCAATAGCTAGCAGGGCCCTCCAGAAAATTTCCCAAATAGGATATTTTGTGGCTATCACTCCAGCCATTACAAGTAGCTATTTTATCATATTTTGATAAGAAGTTGACTGGAGAGTCCAAGCTAGGGTCAAATGTTGGTGGCGAAATGAATTTAGGGGTAGCAGGGTTTTTTGCCTCGGCGAACGCGTTTTCTAAAGTTGTATTTGCCATGTTATTATTTGTTACAGTAATTTTGATTATTTAAGTCCTGATTTGTACCTGAATGTCCTACTTGTCTTGTTGTTTGTATTGGTATGTTTATTTTTGGGTCCCTGCTCGGGTCTATGTCGGTTTGGTTTTTGGGTGGAACCTCGGCTGGGACGATTATTGAATTGTTGTCAGGTATGGGTTGTTTTGGGGTCTCGACACTATCTGTTAAAGTTGTTACAGGGGTAGTAGGGTTGGATTTTAGTTTTTTGTTATGTGTTTCGGGGATGGTCAAGTCAATGGTAAATTTTGTCTCCTCAATAGCCGGAGCTGAAGTTAATTGTGTAGGGCTTCTTTGCAAAGATGTGTTTGGTGCAAAAGGACTAATGTCGGTACTTCTGTGTGTTGGTTTAAAATTGGCAAGTAAATTTAACGCCGCTTTGTTGATTTGATAATCTTTTATCGCGCTGCCCTGTGCTTTACTCCTAGTGATTCTTTCGTCACCACTCATCTGGTTTTAGAAAGATATTTTTGCGTGCTAATAGGTAGTAGGTGATAAAGATATATACTGATAATCTGTAAAATGATAAAAAAAAATCTAAAAAAAAGAATATAATTATTTTTGTTAAAACTTTGGCATATTTATAGTTCATCATCCCCAAATAATATAAGAAATTTTGCCTTTAATCGAGCCGTGCTATCGTCATCTATAGTGGGAAAAAATTGTTGGGGCCCTTTAAATGTGGGTGTGACAGGAAGGCCTGTTTCCTTATGTACCTTTATATCTGTGATTACTAAATTTATTTTTTCGAGTCTTTTTCGTTCTCGTTGATTTTTATTCAATTTTTTGCGGGCCATTAATCCTCAGGTGCATAAATAACTATTTGACTTAGAAGAAAGTGATTCTTGAAAGTGCCTTTAATGCAGAGTGTATTATTTCCGACAGCGGGTAACTGGCACAGAAATAAAAATCTGTATACTGCTGCCGATAGAAACTCTAAAACCCAGCGTGAACTAGGCACAAGCTAGAATTTAATATCAGTCACAGAATAGCAAACAAGATAGTAATCTTAGCTTCGCCTGCGTTAACGGGCACAAAGTAAGATTACTACCGGTACACGTCTGTATAGTACTAATCTCGCCAGCGTGAACTGGCACGAGACAGGACTATGTCAAACTTTTTATGGATAATATAACCTTTTTCTTTAGAAAACATGCCCTAAAATTTAATGGTCATACTAAGTATTTAATATTATAAAAAATTCACAACGAGAATGAACCAGAAAATCTTTATAAAAAATTTTAAAAGTACAAAAAAAAATAGGAATAGACCAGTATGCAGTATTAATACCTAGAAATAATTAATACCTAAAAATCACACTAAAGTAAAACCAAAAGGAAATAAATTTTTTCCTTTAAGAAATTGTAACCAGGGTTATTATTACTTTACCAGTTATTTTGCAAAAAATAAAAATATAAACACGGCGCCTCCACCAAGTTGTCACGCCCTACGGGTGCGACTGGGGACGTTGACCTAAGATCGGAATAAAAACACCAAATTTATACAACAACAATGAATTAATTTATTCACTGTTAGTCTGTTTCAAATAAATCATTACAATTATTTTACACTTCAATTACGTTATGGTTAAATATTACCCTTGGTTACATTTCCTTATAGGTGAGACAAACTATAGTTTCATACTTACAATAAAAGATTAACTTTAAAAATATCCATCGTGGGGCTGCTTTCGAACGGCGTCTCGCAAAGGGGAGAATCGGGATAGAATCGATCAGTCACCTTGTTGCCCAACAACTGCCCACTTTGCCATTGATCAAATTTGTCTTTATACCTTTCAAACGGTTCGTCAAGTTAGCACTCTTTTTACTATATTTTAATCTATTTTAGGTAAACGATGTACTACGGTCAATGCATAGGTCGAACACCTTCGTTTCCGCTGACTTGCTGAATCGGCTTGATTGGCGTGTTTATAAATTTAGTAATAAATAATGGGAAATTAATTTCTTTACTGAAATGTGGATTTATGAAATATTGATTTAGGTTTTGAATTATTCTGAGAGAATATTCTTTTGATTATTCCCTTTGTGACAATACTGTTGTATATGAAATGATAGGATAGTTGATGTCAGGAAAATAAGATGATTGTTCTTATGGGAAAAGTGTAATCCCTCTTGGTTCAACCTCGAGTAGGAAACCAAGATAAAGTTGGTATGTAGTTTTACGCAGAAAACAAAACATTGAACTTATCACCAGTTTTAAAGCTAAAATTCAAATCAGATATTATGTGATATAAGTTACTCTGATTAGGCCAGTTCTAATGACTTATTAGTGTCAAAATTGAATTTTCACAAGGTTCATAGGAAACAATTAGATTATTATTACGCCCTACGGTATGACCCCTTATGTATGGGACACCCTGTATACAAGTAGCATTGGAAATAAACAAATCTACGTGGATTAAATAAAAACACTGAACCGGGCCAAATCAAAATTATAATTTAAATGCTTATATTGTCAGCGCCATTTTACAGGAAAAAGGAGAAACGGTTTGAAACGAAAATAATATTTTTGTTTTACAATTTATACACGTTTGTATTGTTTCTTTATGAGCTTTAACTAAACCGTGATAAACAACAAATTATTTTATGTGTTTTTGTGTTCTAGCAGCAAATGGAATTACATAAATTTCACTGGTTAAATCGTCACTGTACATGGGCAATTTTTAATTTTTTTTAGTTTTCATTACACAATAATACTAATAATTTTATTGTTCTTGAATTTCATTTTACTTCTACAATCGGTTTGAATTTATGACAATATACTGTTAAAATCCTGCTAAAATCTACAAGGCTTAAGAACTATACCTATAGATAAAAACTAAAACCAATATATGGGTAATTCTAAGGAAACTCTGCATTTCTTACAATGGTTTTCAGAAATATATTTAATTGACGTGAGAACCAAGAAACATAAAAAAAACCTCTAAAGTGACAATACCTCCTTCTGCGTAGAATGTTAACACAGCACCTCAGGATGAATCCTTCATGGCGCTCTGCGAGCGGTGCGTATTCGCGATCCATATTGATTTCGAATCGTTGGAGATTACACTTGCTGGGGAACACGACGCCAGCATCAGGAAGGCCATTGAAGAGTGATAAGTTTCTCAGAAAAAATAATTTTAAAATAGTTTCGTTCGAGGCACACTAAGCGGAACCACGTACGAGTCGGCTGTAGTGGCTTGTTGTGTATTTCTACCATGCACCGCTCTGGGTGGAATCAAGCGGGGAACCCAAGTTAAGCACTGGCAATAAAAATATTTGTAAAAGAGGTTGAAGGTCGCCAACCTGCCTTCGATGTTCTAGGCTTTCTAGGTTGCTTGTCATATCATGGTCGCCGATCAAGCGAGTGACTCTTCTTTAAATGGAATAGAGCAATCTCAGGATATGTTTAGGAGCAGAGCGCCAAATATATGAGCAGTATATAAGAAAGCTTGACAGCCATAGACAAAATTAAACAACTATTCTGTATGCTCTCACTTTAGTTGAGAGTCCCTCATGCCATACTAGGTTAAAGGCCTTGGAAATGTCCAGTGCTTACCACCCGGGACTTATTATGATGTTCTATTGCGTTGCTACAAACGACGAGAGAATATCCTGTTGATCTAGAGTTACGAAATTCATACTGACAATCACTGAAAATGCTGAAGCCTTTCAGGTATCCGACAGATCTTATATTTATATCCTACTGATTTAACTGAATTGAAAAAAATATTTTCCTAAATAACGATTAGGAATTCTGCGGGGATGGTAAATTTTCTGAACCCTTGAGCACTACTTGTGGCGTTCCTCAAGAGTTTGAATCATACATTCGATATAGTATAATGCTTTTGTAACCAGCAACTTTTTAATAGCATCTTTGTGTTGCAAAAAAAGCTGTTAGGTATATGTGCAGGCTAAGAAGCAGAGACCACTGAAGACCATTATTTTTCAGACATGACATACTAACATTAATATATTTATTTATCTTAAAGACAGTTTCTCCACTACACAAAAAATAATTTACAGATTTAATACGCGACAAAACCAAAATATATGCCTTCCTATCTATACCTAGGCTTAATTTGACCAAACGATTGATGAAAGTCTCAGGATCTACAACCACTTGAGTATCGAATGTAGATAATAATCATATCTCCAGTTCCGCAGAAGGGTAAAGAGTGTTTTACTTCGGAGGGCATATTACAACTTAAACGAATTTTACAATGATGACTTTTGAAGTCTTAAATGTTTTTTAACCGAATATTTCTGACTTACATATTTGCTTCTGTTTCTTATTTTTTACAATTTTATTTTTGAATGATTCATTTATTTAGTTTTTTGGTATTTGGTACTTTATTGTATTCTTTAACTTGATAGGTGCGTTTCTATCTTGTCCGTCCTGTTATTTTATGTTTTATATTTTTATTACCTAGTCTCTTTTATTTATCTATTGTCAAATGCTTTTATTCCATTACCTTCATTGGTCAGTAGTGTTTTTAGCAATACTTGTTTTTGATTACATGTTCATGTATTGTCATGCCCAGGATAGTTATAATTATATTTATTGTTGTAATAGATTTCTGAATTATTGATATATATTAATTATTTGTAATAATATCTTTGTCGCTAAATTCATGTAATTTCAGACAATAAAGCATTTGTAAGTAAGTAAGTAAGTAAGATAAGTTTAAAAGAAAGCCTTTAAAGTCATCGAGGCATGTCTTGAGGGTCAGAAGCTTGTTTAGTGTCAAGACTCTTCAAGATTCGTTTAAAAAAGCGCTGCCAGAATACAACAAGGAGAATAGTTTCGCCAGTAAGTTTGATTTTTCTTGGGTTTTGATCGCAATATTATCACTGGACGTGTTAGGTGGAATGGTTGTCTTGGTAAGGTTCTGACTGACGGCCTCAGCTGCCAACCAAAATGATCTTGATCTGCTAGGGCGCTCAAGTACTTTGTCTTTGATCATCTGGTAGTGTAATTTGTTGATTTATTTTATCGTTTACTTCCATTGGTTTCGAGCGTTAACTAAGATGGTACGATTCTTAGAGTTAGGGTTTTTACGCTATTACCGGTAAAAATAATTTTTTGATTTAACAGCTCGCTCGCCATTTTTGATAAACCAAGGCTTGCCGTTGGACGGCCACTCTTCTGAGAAAGGGATAAAGCCTTACATGCAAGTAAGAATAACATCATGTACTTCTCTAGCACTGGCGGATGGATCGTAAGAGGTAAAGCAAACGTCCCGCTAAGGAAAGGTTCGAAAAATGCCATTGAGGAGATCCCACTTAGCGGATGTATAATGCAAGATATTGCGTAGTTTAGGAGGTTGTTCGGCACTAATTGGTAGTTCGCTCATTGCCAAAATAAGGTTGTGGTCAGACAATCCTAACGGAGGCTTCACGATGACTGTATACAGATCGGGGTAAAAAGTTAAGAGAAGATCCAACAAACTAGCAAAAACCACTATCTCGGTCTGGATTTCGAATTCGTTCGCCTACGAGCTGCGTGAGGCTTGAGCTGATGGCAAAAGATTTATCTTCGTGATCTTGATATTTGGCTTCTAGATCTTAATAGATCCAATAATGACTTAAATTAGAATATATTTGTGATTTCCCCCTACATTTAATCTAAGGCTCTTCTGACAACAAGTGTTTGCTTTTTCTGCAGATTGACTTTTACCTGCTACCCTTTTGCTCATCAACTATTTTGTTAGGTGAATTGGGAAATTTTCTTTTCGTCCTTTGTATGTTTTTTTTTTAATGTTTGTCAACCGTCTCTAAGATATTTCATATCATTCTTAGGCTCGTCTCTGTTCGTTCGCATAATTCTGCCCTAAATGGCTTGCCTTAAAAATGGAAGACGTGGCAGTATAGCTTCTTGGCTTCTGCTTTACAATTTACAATTTCCTGTCAAGCTCTCCTCTTGTGCATCATACTTTTTTTTGCTGATGACCCTATATTGTTTTCTTTTTTCTCTACCTTTAAGTTCACCTATATTATTAATCCTGCTAGCTTTTTTTTAGCTAAATGCTTTCTAAAAAAGTAAATCCGGATCGCAATTAATTTGTTTACGTAATTTCCTTAGTACCGTCCTGTAATCGCTGATGTTGTAATTTTCGGAACTTTTCAATTTCATTTCTGTTTTTCTTTTTAGGTACATAAATAATTGATAATAATTGAAATAGCCTTCTAGTGTTACCAACTATATTCATTAACGAAGATGAGGAAATCGGTCGTCACCGTGAGTTTTATTTTATTTTGGGGAAAATCATTTTTACAACTCAAAATATTATTTTACGATTGCCAATTTTCTTAGTTTACTTTCGAATTAGCTTTAAGAGTACCTTTCAACTGTAGTTTATATCTACATTTTGAATTTAAAATTTAAGTTTTATTGCTTGGGACAGTTAACGAAGGTGATATCTTATATACTGTAAGTGGTCTTAAGGAAAAACTAAAAAAAAAAACAAAAACTGTCAAAGGACACAGCCAGTGTCACAGTTCAAAATGATGAATTTTTTTCGAGCAACTTACGATGGCTGAAGCCTGAAGAGGGTGTATTTTAGGACACATAATTTTAGTAAAAAAGTGACCTAAATATTAGATATAAAATGTCAGAAATCAAATAATTACTATTTTTATTTCGCTTTTTCCTTAACCGCAAGACAACAATAGTAATTTTACATCGACAGGGAGGTTGCATACCCCATTAGTGAAATTTAAATCCATTTATTATCTTCCTATGTCCAAAGTGCCCCCAGCCCTCCTACAGTATTTTTTGTATCTTTTTTTATGGTACTAGACGCAATTAAACATTTAATTGATATCGTTTAAACTACTTGTATAGCACACATCCCACTAAAAAATATTCTATTGTCTCTTTGTTCGCTACTGTATATTTTACTTATATACCCATACTAAGGATGTCGCCATTACTGTTTTATTAGGAGAACAGGTTCACAAAGCTTGGAGAGTCATTATAAAAGCTCCATCTTCTGCTTAGCATACATGTTCATAATGGGGTCAAACCGCAGACTGCTCACCCCTCGCAAAGTATAATAGCAGTAACGAAAAGTTTTAGTTTCCATATAATTTGTATTTTTATGGCCCGATGTGGTGCTAAAGTGCTCATGAACGTTCTATATCGTCAGGTGCTGAGGATAAACTTTTACACGAACTTTAAAGGAAAAACCACAAAAATGATAATCTGTTTTATCGGTATTAGGTAAAGTATTTAGCCTTCAACTTTTTCTTTACTGTCAGTCACAAGGAATGCAACAAAATCCTTCATGGTGCTCTGCGAGTGGTGCTTATGCCAAACAGTGCCATTTGAGGAACCCCAAGGTGAATTAGGTACGGATGGGCGGCAGTGGTTCGCCGCGTATTTTTACCATGTAGGTACAGTCTTCGGTGCTTCATAAGCTGTGTCCAATCATTGTCACCGATGAAACAAAATTCCCTTCTTTGGATATCATCTAGAAGTTTGAGAATATGTCTAGAAGCAGAATTTCAAATGTGATAGGGCGTCAAAAGCTGTTGAGGTGTAGGGTCAAGTGGGATGGAATGGAATATGGCACTTTTGAAATTAAATGGATTTAATTTGTGTTAACAAAAACATTTTTGTTACGTTACTAATAACTTATTTCAAATGCTAAGTAATTAAGTATGCAAGTTTTTTAATGTTTTTCAGAAATATTAGCCATTTACAATTTTTCCATTTCATTGACAATTTCCCCTTTGCTTCGGGGTTAGTGTAAATAAAATGTTTACCTGATATAAGAGATAATACATCTATAACTGTGGTATTTGAAAACAAGACGACAAAAAATTAAATTTTGCAAAAAAATTTTAAAGAATTATATTTTTTTTACAATTACTCCAATAAAATTAATTAGATAATAAAAACAACTTTTATTGAAAAAATACAAATATCTACAAGTAATGAAATCCCTATCTTGTGCCTATTATTAACAATACTACAAATAATATTACTAACTAAAAAGTATAATAATAAATAACATAAAAAAAGCTATTTTTCAAAAACGCTAACAGAACCAGGAAAAATTTAGATAAATTTTCATTTTTCTACCTCAATTTTTGGATCTGGTAAAATTGCTATTATTGAACTGAATTCTATGCCTGTTGTTGGTTCTTTTAGGGTAGTGAATGTCGTCGAATAAGTATCTACCCGTCTAAAACAATTTACAAAAATTTTCCCATCTTCAAGTCAACCTTTTCAATGTAAGCAACATATTTTAAATTATTTATTTTTCTTGCACCTCCTAAGAAATTCGCTAATAACAACATTCCTGCTTTTAGCTTTATCCATTGTGGTTCCTCATACTCAACTTCTTTTATGCTATGCTTTATACACAACTCATGAAAATCAGAATCCTTCTAACTAAGCAAGAAATGAAAACTAACACTTAATTATAATTAGCAAATTAATGAAGTAGGGAAAAAAAAAGAAAATCAAAGAAGCAATTACTTAGGGAACTAAATCACCGTGGAAATGATAGATGGACAAAATAATTTTAACTTAAATCGTTTGAACTTAAGTCCATCAGATACCCTAAAATAATAATATGACATTCAACAAGGAAGCAAAGGGACTCCAAATAAGGAAATACCGCAAGTAAACATTTCGACACTACGTGAGAAATTGTAGTTTTTCTTATTAATTTTTTTCTTTTTCTTGAAACGCTAACTAAAACGATTTCCACTCAATCTCTATTGCTATTTTTGGTCTAATAAAATTTGTGTGCAAATAAGAGACATTTTTGTTTGGATTAATGGATGAAATAAACAAGCAACATGCAATAAACGCCTATTACTTATGTTCAACCAGCAAGTTGTTACAGTTTTAAATTGAATACACGTACCAATTAATTTTCTTTTCTGTAACTTGTGTTCGGTTGAAAAAAAAGTAAATGTTTGTTCATTTCCATCATAATTTATTAAACTTCAAAGCATTTCTTCTCTGTAAGATTATGTTCACAACTCTCTAGCTCTGAGAAACCACGGTCTTGATAACATCACTAAAGTTGTAATAATAAAGTTCGCTTTGGAATATTGACAGTAACTCAGGTAAACACTAAAATTCCGACGCCGCTGAACGTTGCGTTGGGAGCTTGCCGCCTTTCCATGAATTTTTTTGATTGTGGAAATCGTTCTTTCTGCAGTGTTGCATTGCAGTTTCCAAAGCGTTTTTGCTAATTCTTAATGAAACCTAGGCCCTTAATTAGCGCTAAGGTCGTCACATAGCTTTGTGAGCCTAAGAAGCCCATATGGTGCTGATTTTCTGCTAATTAGTGTGGATCCTACGTTCCAATTTTTTCACATCTAAAAGACCACATACCACCTTCGGCCTCTTTCTTTTTCTTCTCGTATTATTAGTTTCTATATCTCCATCTTGTTCGATTCTTCATTCCGTACCTTGTGTGGATATCGTTTCCACTCTATTATTGGAGTGTATTCTCAAAGTAGTAATTCTCTCTCCGAAGAAAGACGTCCTGTTATACCTTCAGACGGTTCAACAAGTCACAACTTCAAGTTTTGATGCTGGCCCCGTGACATAAAATTGGCCTACACACTGTAACAGCAGAACCAGGTTTGATCTGTCTGATATTAACATTAATGTACTTTATAAGTGAGGCGTACGGATGCAAAACTGTTTAAATCCACTTTTAGTCAAAAATGAGTTATTGCTGGCGCTGCCTTCTCTAAAATGTCAATTATATGATAGCATTATTATATGGCTACAGAACTTCCTAAATCCCCAAGAAATTGAATTACAAATTATAATGACGGAAGCAAAACTTACTCAATCCTAAGTAAATATTGTTCCAAAACTGTTTAAATCCATTGACCCACAAAGGTATCAAAACTGTTTCCATCCATTGCGCTGGTAACTTTATAAAAATGGTTGTTTAGTCTTGTTTTAAATGCGCTTCTAGCAAGAAGTAGGTAATTTGATTTTGTTTGTGCTATTTTGGGTTAAATATTGTACTTTAAAATACATTAATAAACAGACTGTGTTATTAATTCAGTAATGGAAGATAGTGTTGTCCATGCTACACCTGGCAAAGGTCGAAAAAGATTAAGAGACCCGTCAAAATGGAAGAAAACCAAATGTAAACTAGAAAGGTAATATTTAAATGCACTTTTTTTTTAGAGGAAGTTGAAACTGCTTTTTTCCTAGATATATACCTAAGAACTTTCCAAGCCATCCGAAATGTAATCATAGAAAAGGTACTTTTGCCTGTGGAGACTTGTCTATGCAAGATATTTGAAAGTTCCACCAAAATTTCTACGATAATACTACCAAAATAGAACAGGATAACTTTATACTGAAACATACAGCACAGAATATTCCAAAAAGACGCCGTCCCATAAAAGGAACTCGAAATAATTCCGTTTCACTGACATATTTTATTAAAACTAAAAACGGATCTGTATCAATTTGCAGTAAAGACTTTATATCCATTTTGGGAATTTCAAGGTTTAGAGTTCAAAATATATCAAAACGCTATTTGATTGATGGTTTACCACCAACAGAAAACCGAGGAGGTGATATAAGTAAGCATTATTTATTTATAAAGTTCTTTATTGGTTTACACCAAATGGCCATTGACCGAAGTCCTTCAGCCAGACAAAAGGGAGGAAGTTAAACTATTTATTTTAAAGCTAAAATGCGCCCAGTCTCATTATACTAGAAACAAATCGGAACGACAATATATGGCAAGTGATCTATCCATAAGGCAGTTATGGAAATCATACTGCGATGAAAATACTAACACACCCGTAAAATATGACTATTTCCGAGATATATTTACAAAAGATTTCAACATTAGCTTTAAGAGTTCTGCCACCGATGCGTGCTCAGAATGCATCAGACTTAAAGGCTTGATCACTGGTGAAACTAACACTGAAATCAAGAGTCAGCTTATGTGCATGTTACGAGTTCATAAACTGAAGGCTAAGGCCTTTTACGATGCACTTAAAATACCAGTGGAAAACACTATAAAATTATCTTTCGACTGTCAAAAAAATATGTTACTTCCCCGAGTCCCAGATCAATCTGCTTACTATTTTAGGCAGCTTTACCTGTACAATTTTACGATATGTGAGGGAAATTCCAACGATAGACAGACCAAACAATGTATCACTTCGTACACGTGGACTGAAAATGTATGCGCTAAGGGATCCAACGAAATATGTTCAATGGTAAACCACAAGCTCTCAATGTTAGACTTGACCGACGTTACCTCAATCAAACTTTTTTGTGACGGCTGTCCTGGTCAAAACAAGAACGTAACACTGATGGGTATGCTTATGTATTGGTTACATCACACTAATTCTACAGTGAATGAAATTGTTGTTACTTTCCCGGTAGTTGGACACTCATTTCTACCGGCCGACCGCGTCTTTGGACGAATATAGAAAAAGGTAAAGAAAAAAGAAGTTATAGTGCATCCCGATGAATATAGGATGATTTTCTCCGAATACGCAACTGTCCTTGATTTAGAGACGGACTGTCAAGTTTCTAACTGGAAAAAGCTATTCAATCGATCATAAAGCCGCCTGGACAGTGGCATTTCCAGTTTGCTACAGCCAAACGGATTTCAATATTGAAGAAACTGACCTCAAAAGGATCTTATGCGGTGTTTGTCAAGGGGGAAATAAATTACAAAAGTGACATCGGCATGTACAAGTCCGTTTTGAAAAAAGGACAAAATCTTACCCAGCTTAATCTGGATCCTCTTCCTAAGCAATGCGCGGTCAAGCCAGAAAAACTTAAGGATGTTGACGCTTTATTAAAAAAAACATTATGGGTTAAACTGGAGAGATCTTCAAAATGTTAATTTGACGTTTTATAAGAACATCATTGATAATGTCATTGAATTATCTGATGATCCAGAAGTTGAAGAACTCGTGCACATCGAGGAAGATGATGATGGTCTTAAAATATAAGTTTCTGATAATTTTGTTTTTTGAAAAATAAAAGTGGGTAATAATAAAATATAGTTTATAAGTTGACAACAATTTTAAGTTCTACTGTTTCAAAACTCCCTACATCCCACAGGCACTGTTCCAAAACTTCTTAGTTCCATAGTGCGGCAGCAAAACTCTTTAATTACCTATTTTTTTTGCAAATAACTGTTTTTATATTACGAAAATTTACTTTTTGGTAACATATATCTAAATAGAAAGGTATCTAAATGTTAAATATTTACTTTAAACCATAATAATTTGTTCCAAAAGGCCAACAGACGTTTTTTGTTTCTCCTGTAAAATTAGGTAGAATGGATCTAAAGAGTTTTGGAATTGGACGCCTCAATAAGTTAATATACTTATTGAGCTTTATTTAAATCGGTTTAACCGGCTTCTTACAGAAAATAATTCTAGCATACAAAATTATTACTTGTACATTACTTTGGGTAATGCTAGTAAACTTAACAAATATAAATATACCATAATCTAGCCTAACTGTATCGATCGACACCAGGGGTTTGTTTACTTCTTTTCTGTATTTATACCTATTTTAATATATAAGTTAATGTGGAATTGTTTCAATATGGTGTTTTCTTGTCGATAGGAAGTTTCCTGTTTTCATTTTAGTAACGAAGGCGTTGTCTTAACTTTAAGGGCACAAAACAGGTGGCGCTTTTGTCTGTTTTTACCCACACCAGTCGCCAACCACTAAGCACCATATGAGCTCGTCGTCTCGGCCCTGAAAGGCAGTGTCTCAGTCCTCCTGTGAACCACCAGACAGGAATAATTCCAACCCGGTTACTATTTTCAATGCGGCGGTAAAAAAGTTGATCAAGCTTATGAGATCTATGATTTGCTTGGCGAATACCAAATATCAGGCGAATACAAGAATTTTGCAGAACTTCAATGCGAGCCTTATTTGAGAATTTCAATGAGAAACCATGCACTGAGTCATAGAAATTCAGTCCTGACAGAACCAGTGATTCACAAAAAATAACTTTTAACTTCTGGTTCTAGTAAGTTCTAGAATTGTATACCATTTTCAAATTAAAATATGCCCTAAGAATACCTAGTGACATGGGACCTATATCTTAGCATTGAATCCATTGTAAGGTCCAAGTTTCTACAGTTGTTAAATATGGGTAGTTCATCATTATAAATTCTAACCTTGATTAAGGGCAAGCAAGTATCTTGAGCCCGTATGGGACCGAACGTCATTACACAACTTTTTTGCTATTAATTAGCAATGAACGAGCAAAAGCTGAAAACACTAATATAGAGCGCACGCCATTCATTCCTTGAATAGAAGTGTTAAGACTTCTAGGATTAAAACAATGACATTCAAATTACATTTAAATATTTTTTGTTATACTTTAAACCCAATATCATATTCAGTTACGTAACACTCAAAACCATGGAAACTGCCAAAACACTGTGGTAAAGTCCGTTCACAAATTTAAGAGAATGACTTACCGACTCGTGTTGACGCCTCTTTAAAACCAGACTGGGGTCTACACAGGCTAGCACTGAATTGTATTTCAAGCATGGATGATTTGACACAAACAATAAACAATTTTAGATAGAATCGAGGATATAATATATTATAATTATATATTATAATAATTAATGCAACTACAGTTTACTCATTTAATTAATTTTCACTGTCACTATCAACATCTATGTTAATAATAAATCTTTCTGTAATATTCCCAATTTGAATGTATAAATTTTCAACAGTTTTAATATGCGAAACACAATTTTTCCATCTGGCTACTTACAGGCACTTGTCCACTTCAGTAATAATAATATCCAGTACACTAGCGTTTATAGTAAGTGATACATCGACAGACAGTGGCTTTTATTTTCTATCTCGAAAACGAAGTAAGATACGAAATAATTTCAAGAGACATAAACGTTGTATTTTTAGCTGCTTAACTCGAAAACAGTATAATTTTTGAACCTATCAGTAAGTGATACCCTGTATCTTAAAAACCAGACTATTTAGGATACATATTGATATAAACCTTCCTACTTAAATTTCAGGAATGCACCTTTTAAATTACGAGCTATCGTTAGGTAACACCCTGTATGTTAAAACCTAAAATACTCTATTATCATTAAAATATTTATGTTTAAATGTAATATACAAAAAAGTAAAGAAGTGTTTTATAAAAGATTGTATATTAAAACAAGACATGCAATGAGCAGAAAACAAAACATGACCTGTCCTTTCATTTAACTATCAGCGGTCGTCGGTGAACGTTGCTTCGTGCTGCACCGTACGATGCAAGACCAAACTCCTGCGAGTATGCGCGCTAGGTATAACGTGTCCGATGTAAGGAATGAATATAACAAGTAATTTTATTATTATGAGGAGAAGCTTCGTCACTTCTGGGAAGAAGTGATTTAATAAACAAGTTTTAAGGTAAGCTAAACCTTAGCGAACCCAAACTAACCTGAACTAACCCAAACTGACCTGAACTAACCTATAAAAGTTATTGCAGTTTTATCCGATTTAGTCGGGTATGTGGGGTTTTGAAAGGTTTTGTGAGAAGTATCTGGGAAGGTACTGGAAGGGGGGGGGGGCTGTGTGTGTGTGGCTACACCTGGAGGAATTGGTGTCGAGGGCATTTGTGTCGGTGCGGGGTACCTATGTCATAGTCGGAGGTTGTCTATTGAGCAAGTTTGGGGGGGGGGGGGGGTGAGGGTGGCGGTGAGGATTTAAGTTCCTCTTTCATGGAGATATTGGATGACGGGTGTATGTTTGATATCTCGGTGTAGATCTACGTGACGGATGAACCATGGAATGCCCATGACTCGGCGAACGTAACGATTTTCAAGGGATTAGAGACGGTTGAGGTTGGTTGTGGCTGCGTATTCCCAAGCTGCTGAACCATATGTGAGCGTAAGGCGGATGATTAAGTATATGAGGAGAAGTTTGTTTTTGTGACTGAGGGTGCTGCGTTGATTGAGCAGTGGGAACAGTTGGCTAAAGAGGGTTTTGTCTAGAGTGATACCGAGGTATTCCACTTTGTCTCGCCAGGGGACGTCGCGTCCTTCCAGGCTGATAACGTCGAAGGGTGGCGCCTTTTACGAGCAAACTGGATGGTTTAGATTTTGTCGGGGTTTAGACGAAGTTTCCAGTTTACACAGTGACTAGAAAATTCGTTTGCTGTTTCTTGCAGTTTTCGCGTGACTATGCGTGGACTTAGTGACCTTACGACGAAGGCGGCATCATCAGCATTGAGGGCTAGGGTGTTGCCAGGGGCTTTGAGGATCATACCGACATACTAATTTCAGTTAAATTCCTTGGTTATGTACTCAGTAAGTCTATGGGCTTGGAGTTCGGTATTGGGATTTTTGCGAAAGCCGAACTGTTCGTCTGGAAGTACTTTCAGTTCGGCTGTTTTTCCTTTAGGCGTTCTAGAATATAGATAATTTCCATTATTTTTGCCATTGAATTGAGAAGGGAGACGGGGCGATAATTTTGGGGAAAAGTGTGTTTTTCTCCGGACTTGGGGATCATGATTACAGTGGCTTCTTTTCACTAAATTATAAATGCTGTTACAAAGGTATTTATCTAAACTCTAATGTAAGGTGTAAATAAGTAATAAAGTAATTAAGAATAGGGGTTATAGTGGATTGATACATTGTGGGGTTTTCCTATTGTTATACAGGTGGTCTCCACAAAATATATCTTATTTTATTATGTTCTTGTGTTTGATTATTAACAACATTAGTTTTGTTTGTTTTTTTTCTTTTTTGATTGTTCGAGATTCTAGAAGGTTCAATTTTTTGCTTTTGTTAATGATTTTTTTCTTCGTAACCGTTGTTTGTGGTTTTGGTTTATGGTATGTCTAGCTCTTTTCTATATTCAGTCTGATAGGGGGATGTTGACTAGTCTATATTGCATACTGTGGAAGGCTGCTATTTTGGTTTGTTGGGGTTCTTTAGAGTCCGCTGGTATAATAGTGTCTGTTGTGGTAGGTTTTCTATAGATTCCATAGTTTAATTGAATATTGTCATTTTAAAAAAATACATTCCAAATGTAGTTTTAGTATAATCAAATATAATTATTCTGTTATGCTCATATTTCGATATTCCTGAAATGAACCAGGGTAAGATATTTTTCAAAAAATGAAACTCTTAGCAGAGGGTTAAAACTGGTGCGAGGTAAGAATATTAAAAACAAGCAACTTTTTCCGTTGGAACTTTTCGAAATTCTGCTACTTTTGGTAATTTTTTGGAGAAAATGTTAAATCTTACAGTTGCAGAATATCACGTAATTGACATTTCATCATTTTAAAAGCAAAAACGAGGGACAGACTAAAAATTTGCCTAAATTCGATAAAATTTCCCATATGGTGCAGACTAGACTTCATCGCAGGGGTTGTATAGATAGAAAGTACGGAGTAAGCAATTAGTTTTTTTATACATATTGTTTAGTATTTTGTCTCTGATATAAATATCACACCGAAACAAGCAAATTCTTAAACTATAGGTTTTTTAACAAGTTCTCTTTGCCCCTTAAAAAGGTGCATTTTAAAAAGACGAAAAGATTTATTTTCCAGTCTTATATCATCGGTGATTTTTATAAGATCCGCTATATAGACTGAATTTCAAATATTCATTAAGCACGTATGACCTTTCTCACGGCAAAATCCCGTCCGAGCATTTTCCGCACCTGATGCAACATAATTAGATGTAAACTTTCTCAGAAGTGGGATCAGCAAGTGTATTAAATTTGATATTAATTTAGCATGTCGGTGCTACTTTAAGTTCCTGCTCCAGTTTAGCTAATAAATGTTTAAATAATAATAACTAGAAATTTGCAACAGTTTTCACAGATTTTTCATTATAGCACAACTAAATATGTATGTATGTATAATAATAATTAAGTCTGTTAAATACTATTACACCATTAATATTTTATGCCACAAAATAAATAATAATTATTTTCTCAAAAAAAGAAACGTTTCTAAATCCCATCTCATTTCATCAGTTGAGATTTAGGAATAACCACTCTATAGTTCGCCAAATCATTAGATGAAACAAAAACTTTCTTCTATATTCTGCTTCGATGTACTACAGGCTTTTGACAAAGTATTGCCCGCGCGTAGGTTTCAATCATAATAACATATACAACATATGATTATCTCCGTTGTTAGAAATATCGAACACTATTAAATGTTAAGGTTCTAGGAAAAACAAAAGTGCACATTTTAAAAATATTTTTGGATATACAGGATACGCCAAAAAAAGGGGGGTATCATGAAAGTTTTTTTTGCCGATATATACCAGGTTGCCAGATTATTCAATATTTCTTAAGTTTTTTTGGAAAACATCATATTGAAGAAATAATTTTTAAATATTACTGATGTAAACCAAAGAATAAAGTTTTATGTATTGTGGTGGGACGGAATTATTCTAAAGATTTAAATCGACAAAATTTTGGTAGCGGTGTGACCGAAGTCTTCAGTCTTAAATTCCGCATCGCCTAATTAATATCTAAACTATAAAAATATCGCATTTATACCTGGCAAAAACACTCTTGTAGAATCTGGATGTTTACACGATGTCTTGTAGATTCTTGAAGATATCTCAGCAACGAATTAGTAATTTTAGTAATTATATCTTATACACTTACCAAACTGGACCTTACTCAGCAACAGCTAGTTTTTTTGTTGTGGCAACCTCTGATGTCGAAGGGCAGCTGACACAACGATTCACGATTCGCGTACGCGATGTTCGCGCGAATTATAAACTCTTCTGTCAAGTGACCCTTCGTTTAGTATGTTTGGGAAAAACAATATTTGTTTTCAATAAGATAACTTCTCTTCTCAAAACACTTAAAATTTATTTACAAAAGAAAATTAGATAAGAGAATTTTACAAAGGTAAAACTTAAGTTATCTATGGTAAATCTTATATCTAAAAGAGAAAGAGAATTTCTAGAGATTTTTATCCCCACTAAGTTACTCAGTGTTAAACTGATTAACTGACATGAGTTCACGTTTTTATGGATAAACCCCGCAACTTGGAAAAATAAATGAAATTATTTTTTTAATCAAAGTCCCTGATTAAAATAAATTAATCAAACTTTGCCCAGGGTGTTTGGTCCTTTGACAATAGAAAATATTTACAAAGAAATTAATCTTTAACCAAATAAAATCCTAATAGAATATATGAACAAGTCTGTCCAGGGTGATCGGCCCTTTAACAAATTGTAAAATATTATTTAATTCTTATCAAAACTTTAACAAAAAGAAATAGAGAAATTTAGTTTGCTTTTAAGAAGAGTCACTTCACTAGCGAGCACTAACTGAGCCAACTGGATAGCTTAAGAAAAACTTCGGAACTGAACTTAGTGACTCTGTGAATTTAACTGCTAACCTTAGGGATACACCCCCGAAATATTATAATATATATATTATTTCTTGAAAGCCAATTACATTTCTCAAGCTTAAATAAGGGTGGGTTTCACATCTCCAAAATCACATTGTGTCGCCAATTAGAGCTTTATGCGCCCCTCTGTCTTTTTTTTTTACTGTTTTTTACGGTCGTCGGCGTATCAGAGGCCATCTTGAACCGGTCATCGACCGTACGGTTTTTAATCGTGCGGTCTACCGACTGGGGAGTGTGAAACGGCACCTTCATCCTACGAGATATCCCATCTCATCCGGCCTGTCCGGCGTGAATAGGATGGTTTAGATGTCGATTCATTTTACACTCTTCCCTAAGACAAGAGCACGCGGTGTTTCCCAAGCGGTCACCCATCCAAGTACTAACCGCGCTCGACACCGCTTGACTTCGGTGATCTGACGGGAACCGGTGCTTCAAGTGTCGCTAGGCCCTTGCCTGCCCCTCTGTCTTAACGACTAAGATCCCGCCCTCGTTTGATTAGCTGTTTAGCCGTAAGATGGCTCACCTAATCCACGGGAAGAATATATTTTAATTCTTCTGTATTCTCTTAAAAAAAATTACTTAAAAATTAAGTTTACATAAAAGGATTAATACATAATACCAAATATCTAAAAAGAAAGTTAGAAATGTATAAAAAAAACCTACAACGTAGTTAATACGTGTATCTTCGTTTTCGGGCTTTAGTTGTTATTTTGGTAAAAAAAAACAGATCTAAAATCTTTTGTACAATGTCAGAAAAGCTTAGGTCACAAATTGCAGTCTTAGAAATTAGAGTATTATCTATTTTTATATTAAAATATATGATTCAAATGGTTGAACAATTTCTTTGTTTCCCATGACTATTCCAGATGCTTTATGTAAAGCGAGACTCCCCCATTTCGCACCAGATGGGTCGAGGGTAGTTAAGGATTATTTATACTTTACTTATTTCAAGAGTATATTTTTTCTAGGTGGTGAATCGTAATCAAAATTGCCTTTCTTAACTTTTTGATGTTTTGTGTAATATAAAGATAAGATGCAATTCTTGTTTAGGTTCTTAGATGAAACCTGAACATTGACAAAGACAATCCGGGTGTTTGAAAAGTTTTGATTTCATAGATTCTCTGTTTATTTTTGCAATGTTCTTATCCTCTTAAATGATGCAATATGTGGATACAGCTGTTTCTTAAAAGCTTCTATGTTTAGCAACTGATTTAAAAATAATAAAATATCTAATGGAATATTTTATGCTGTTACAGTATTCATAAACCTTATAACTATCTGGAAATAATCTGTTGAAACACAACATCAATATCTTATATAGAGTATTTTTAAATCGGTACAAATGTAGCAATCTTTAAATAAATATTCCTCGATTTTCCAAATCGATCCCCATGTACCGGGTGAGTCAATAAGAAAGGCGGCCGGCTATATCTCGGAAGCCGTTAATCGTACAGCTTTCGCAATATTTTTTTTTATAGTAAAGGCGCCAATAAAAAATCGCTGGAAATTTTTTAAGTTCCCACGACCACCGCACCGCTAGGGAGCGTAACACCCATGGCCAATTGGAAAAGATCATTTGTTTTCGGAATGTGACCAATAAAGATGTATTAAAAATACTTGCATCTTAATACTGACAAAATTTGACAATTTTTTTTTCCTGGCAATAATCCTTAAATAAGGTTGTTGGGGAACGTCAATTGTTATTTGCTATTTTGATTAATAACCTCGGTTCGGCTTAACCGAATTTAGCAAACTAAGTCTCGTTGAAAAGAGCTTTCTTTGTTCTACCGCTTGCATTTTAACCTATGTCTTATAGTGGCCGCGAGAGGGCACTATTTGACAACTTAATAGTAATTGTTGGGGAACAGCCCTAAAAGTTGCAATGAGTTGTCCAAAGATGGACTGTTTAGTTTAGTTGCAACATAGTAGGCGTAACATGTCAAATTTACGATTTCATTCATAACATAGTAGGTATAAGAGATGAGTCGGATCGGCGCCAGGGAAGCGGCTGGCTACCACTGTCACGCTCCAATTTTGTTCACTGTAAAATGCGCCCACTGGGTTGGCGGAAGCTTGGCGTCGGCCAAGAAAGATGAATGAATCGTGTCATAGGGTGTGCGTGCAGCGGCTCCAGCTGGAGCCGCTGCATTGGGCGCTGATCAAGAATTAAGAGGGACTGTTGATTGAGCAAGAAAGCTAGCAACACGTCCCGTCAAAAAGGAATAACAAAAGTTGGTTGTTGGCGGTCATTTTACTGTTTGTACCAAGTGGTAAATCTTTAGGAATGTTAGTGTACTAATTTCTATGTAAAAAGTGGAAGTTTCACCCTAAGTACGGGTACTAAGTGTGCATATCTCTGTGCAAAAAGTTATAATGTGTTAATTCGCCAGTATCTTAAATAGAGTTATTTTGCTTTACCACGAGTTTAATTTCCAATCGCAATAAAAACGACCAGTGAGTCACACGCCTGTGGAAATATACCACAAAATTGATTGAACGTAAGAGGAAATAAAGCCCTGCGTGTCAACAGTAATAACGATATTTATTGAAAATTTTAAAATGTATAGTTTGTTTATTTTTACACAGTTAAATAAAGGCTGAATATCCTAAACAGCCAGTGAAAACCTCATTTATTTAACTCGTTTTTAACTGAAGATACGGCCAAACATATTATAACTTAAATCGCCTGCCAGCTTAAACTCTTTATTAATAAAAATAATAATAATACTAATAGTAATAATAATAATTAGGATTAATACAAAATATTTCGCTTTTTAATGCCGTCCCAGATGTTTGAATTTCAGACCATCATTGACTATGCAAAGCTGTAATCATTTTCTCGTCGATAATGCGGCAGTCTCTATTTCTGCTACGGAAATATTCTGAATAGCGTTTCTTATTCGTTAAATCATATCTTCTCTTACAGTAGTCCTAATGACGTGATGAATAACCTTTATTCTCCCCAAAAATAAAAATTCATACAAATCGGGTGACCTAGGAATGGAATATCTTTTAAAAATATAAAAACCCAATAAACAAGGAGTTTCAATTTTTACTGTTAAAAATATCATATCCAATACCAAACCGTAATAAAACAATACTTTGCTGGCCACGAAGATAAACTTCCTCCTCCTATCCACCTGCCAGGAATAGTTCTGTTTAGATGTTCACGAACGTTTACTGCAAAATGTACCGAACACATGTTACGCTGAACTTTCAGGGGCACATCTTCTAAGAGATTTGGCAGTATGTTGTTTAAAAAATATAGGTATGTTTCGCCATTAAGTACCTCTTTGAAAATAAAGGGTCCAATTATCCTTCCCCCCACAACATCGCACCAGATATTAACGCTCCATCTGCCCTGATATTGCACTTCTTCCATCCATCGCGGATTGATACGTGACCAGTAGTGGACATTATGCAGATACTTTTCCATCGCTGCAAAAAGTAGCTTTATCGGTCCACAATACAAGCAAAGGTATTTCCGGATTCTCTGAAATCATATTTTCCAACCAGTGGCAATGATCTAACCAGCGATCATAATCTTGATCGTTTAAAGCCTGGTGAAGTACTAAATAATATGGGTGCAATTTAACAAAAAGGTAAAATAAGCAAGTTTATTTTTATTTTACAAATTTGTCATACTCTGAGTAATTCCTAACTATTCTGAAATTATTTTTCTGCTGACTTGCGGATTAAATTATAGATACACCACGATATGAATCACGTTTCCTTCCGTACGACTTCTTCCGCATCTACGGTACACAGGACGATAAACATTCCCTGTTGTTCGCAATCGCCTCGCAAGACGAATAAAAACTCGCCTCTCATAATGTTCCCTTTGACGGTATCTTCCTGCATATACCCTTGCAGCAACCACTGGATTTTGCATACATTTAAAATGAATTGCCAGAAAATCAAATGCTTCTTGGTTTGAAATTCTCATTTTTAGAAAAAATTCTAAGGTAACTACTTTAAGTATCTGTTAATGACAATATTTGACAATTTGATGTTTTGCAATAATGTCTCATAGAATTTTTATAATATATCTACAACGGGTGTATCAATCAGAAAGGTAAAATCGTTGAAGGCATCTCCCTAATCACTAAATATGGTATTTTAATTAAAATATAAAATTTAACGTCGTTAATAATAATAATAATAATAATAATAATATTATTATTATATATAATATAATAATATTATTATTATTATTATTACAGTTAATATTATTATTATTATTATTATTATTATTTTTATTATTATTATTATTTTTATTATTATTATTATTGTTATTAATAAAGGGTTTAGGCTGGTAGGCGATTTAACATCGGTAAATTGCTGCAATTATAATTTGTTTCGTCGTATCTCCAGTTAAAAAGGAGTTAATGAAATGAGGTTTTCACTGGCTGTTTAGGATTTTCAGCCTTTATTTAACTGTCTAAAAACAAACATACCATACCATTTAAAATTTTCAAGAAAAATCGTAATTACCATTAAGTTGTCAAACGGCGCCCTCTCACGGCCACTATAAAAATAATTGGGACATCGTTTACAATGCAAGAGATAGAACAAAAAAAATGTCTTTTTAACCAGACTAAATTTTTTAAATTCGGTTAGGCCAAACCACCAAAAATCAATCAAAATAACAAATAACAATTGACGTTCCCTCACCACCTTATTTGAGAAGATACAAGAAAATTGCTAGAAACAATAAATTATCTTTTTTAATTAGCCATGGGTGTATGCCCCCTAGCGGCGGTCGTAGGAACTTAAAAATAATATCCAGCGATTTTTCATTGCCGATTTTACTATAAAAAAAAAATCCAAAAGCTGTGGGACTAACGGCTTACGAGATATAAATAGCCTGCCGCCTTTCTTATTACCTCACCCGGTACATACAGGGTGTCCGATTTTTGTGTGTTTTCATATACCAGCTCTCTTATTATAAGAGATGGAGAGATTGGCTTCACGGCTTACTGTTCTATTATTTTATGACACCTTCGTTGCCCCAAGCGAAATTTTCATAATCCTCTCAGTTTGTCATTTTTGACTCTCCCCTGTATCTCGATTATTTGATAACTTACCAATAAGGTAAGATGCGTTATTATAGAGTTTCTTATGTAAAATTCAGTGCCGCGGTTGGTCTCTTTCTAAACAGTTTCGTTCTTGAGTCGTGACTCTAAATATATAATAGTCTATATTTATTTCTTTTATAGAGGGATAATTTTAACATTTTTTTGTAAAATTAATTATTTCTTGTATAGAAGGCAATGCCCGCAAATAAAAAGATAATTGAAAAAATTGTTTTTATTATACGGCTTTATATTATTACTTAACGTTAAACCAACAACGAGATAAATTTATTATTTTATTAAATTACAAAAATTGTTCGAATTGGGTTCCGCGTTGTATTCTAAGCACTTCCGACACACCGTCTCGATTCTTCGCAATGAATTTAATAAAATAATTGGCCTTCCCTGCAAATGCCTAAAGGTTTGATGGGTAGCGTCTCGAAATTGATTAATATTGTGGAATTGTATCTTATATAACTAATTTACTATATACTCCCTAAAAAAGAAATCCAACACAGAAAGATCAGGTTAGTTCAGAATAGTTATATATTTAGTTTATATACCCCCTAAAAAAAATCCAACACAGAAAGATCAGGTTATCTTGGAGGCCACCTGACAGGTCCATTGATACCAATTTATTTATCGGGAAATGTAGTTTCTAAATATTCTCTCTTTATATAAGAATTGTGGCTCGCGCCATTCTGCTGGTAATAAATATTATTTAAATTGGTCAAAGGAACCTCCTCTAATATTTCCATTACTGCATCTGGCATTATCTCAAGGTGTCTATTTCCGGTTGAAGTTCTTTCATAGATAAAATACTTAATTTTAGTGCCAAAAATTAAGAATAACACTCTAACTCCAATTTAACCTTCACGTTCTCATGGAAATATTACGTGTTAATTCTCTTGGTACCAGCACCTTGAATTGTTTCGGTTTAAGAGACCAGAACTCGTAAAATAAGCCTCGTCGGACCATACCACCATTTTTTCAAAATTTGCGTTTTCCTGCAACATTTGTACGAACCAGTTGCAAAAAACTCCTACGTTCTGCGTCACCGGGATTCAAATGTTGAAAGGGATTGTATTTGTATGATATAAATTTATATTTTTTTAGTTATAAGTACGTTCTTGATTTTTTAATTCCAACTTCATCATACAATTTTCTGCATGATATGGATGGTTGCACCGTGACAGAGGCCAAAACATTTATTTCTTCTTCTTCCCTGTTTTCCTTGCTGTAGATATTAGACCTTGGTTTTTTTAAAAGATCCCTGCTCAATGAGATTGGCTTGGATTTTTTGAAATATTCTTTTATCAGGTTGTTGTCTTTCTGAATATGTACGAAAAATTTAAATATGTAACAAAAAGCTAATCAGACCTATGATCAAACTCACAAGTTAACGCGAGCCGTTAATTTCAAAATTAAAGTGAGTGGGTTAAAATCCAATGCTATTTTCCATTTTGGTATGATGCAACTACAGTTAACGGTCGTGTTAATTCTCGATCTCGTCATCCTAAACAGGAGTGACGCAATCCCTAAAGTGAGTACTTTAGCATATTTGAGCCAATCAGGGACGAGTTCGGTTATCAATCGCGGAAATTTTGAAGATTGTTTGGAAATGTCAAGTTGTCAAGCGGTCAATGAACTTTTGCGAGCGGATGACGGCCACAGCTGGGTTTTATTCGCATATTTGTTGATTTTAGGCGATTTTTGCTTCAAAAATTAGTAATCGAATAGTTTTTGGTGAAAAATGCAACGTTTGTTAGATGTATTAGCTCGTTTTTTATAAAGAAATGGAAATATATTAATAACGGTAAGTTAAAACACAATTGTAAGTACATTGTTGGTATAGATTTTTACAAAGGATTTTACTTTCAGATTATTTTACTTTAAAAATCTTGAAATTACTGAACAAAGTTGATTTGATTTGATTTACAACTCCCTTATAGTGACTTTTATACCTTTTAGATCATAACAAAACATGAGAGGAGAGAATTTCGAGGAGATTTCCTTCTATTTACCTAAATCCGTACCAGCTACTGAATTACACGTAGAAGTGAATAAAATATAAGAATTATACCATTTTCTAATATTTATTGAAGCCTTCAAATAGTTTCCTATAATTTACAAGCTGAAAAATACATGATGTTAAAGTTAAATTCAGCTTTGGCAACAATTTATACCTAATAGAGGTAAGTTTTTAAACTAGGTAGCTAGATACTAGATAATTATTAAAACCTGGATCAACCAAGTATTGTTTCGTACAAATTACACAACTTGTGTTGTATTTATAGATCTTATAGTAGGTACCTAATGTTTATAAAAAATTGAACCACTAGGGTCACAATTCAAAAGCCCAGGTAGGAATACAAAAGTGAGAGTAAGGGCTTTGTCCCTTGGTATTCGTTGGGCTTTGATCCATTTTTCTAAAATATTTACAACAGTTTTAAAGTTAGAAATAGAATAGAGAGTAGATATTTTTGTTGTTTACTTACCTAAGTGCTTGTAAAAATATCTCATAAGGTAAGGATTCAGGTTAGTTATCCTATCTATCCTATGCAGAGCATTCCTTTGTTTATTTTTAATAAAAATATCAACATTCTATCTTATTAAACCTTTTTTTTACCATTTTATTAATAATTTGATTAGATCGAGATGATGTCTACTAGTATTAAAAAAACATTCAGTCCTATTTTTATACCTACCAGTATCTTAACAAAGAACATATGCACCTGTAAAATTCAGAAACTAAAATATTACTATCGAGGAATGGTAGCCTAGAGCAAAGTTAATACTAAAAATATTTAAATAAGTTCGAATGTTATTTTACTATTTTTTGTTTGTAGGCAAATGAGGCAGAAGCAGCTGGATGCAATACGAAGAACTAGTGTAGAATGGGCAAGATTAGAAATTGAGATGTAGAAGGAAAGAATGCCAATGAAGTTGAGTTGTTGAGTTTAAAAATACCTGAAATGTTCTGAGGTGCAAAAATTATTAAAGCAATTAGTGTCAGAAACATGGACAATGGATAAACTTTAGACTGCAGTAAAGTCGCGACAGGAACAGGGTACAGCCCCATATTTATAATAAAAATATTAAATTATAGAAATTACTTTTAGATAACTTTAGGTATACTAAAATTCTAAAAGAATCGCTTAACATAACAGCATTGTTTAAAAACATGACCCTTTTTATATTTCCTGTATGAAGGTATCTCTGAGACTTCCTTAAAATTTTATCGCAAAAACAGTAGGTATAGTATCTTTCGGTTTAGAAAGAAGTTAGTTGAGGTTACATTTTTATGGCATGTATCACATTCTAGTTACTTTTATTTTAGGTGGAGATATATGTTGATTTAGGACCGGATTTAATATATATTTTTTTTATATTAATTAAAATGCGACGAGGTCAGTAACGAACAAGGTCAACTCTAAATTATTAAAGACATGTTAAGGGGTTTTAAAATATTAATTGGTTAAATTACCACGTTTTTCCGGAGGTACAGGGAACAGTATACTTATGATTTCCTGATCGAAAATTTTCTAGTTTTCACACTAATTTTAATATTACATAAAGAAGCTGTCTCAAAACATCACCAAAAGGATTAAACAATCAAGGTTACAGTTTTATAATAATTATCAAATAATAAATAAAATACTCCCGAATACGATTTTGTTTTGAACAAGTTTCTTTTGAGTTTTGGGTTACTTTTTTTAGTAAGCAGAAAGTGACACATATAAAATTCTAACGTTAACTAACTTCTTTTTAAACTGAAAAATATTATAGCTTTGTCGTGAAACCAAAATACAAAAAAAATTTAGCAAGTTCTTGATAAGATATTATTTTAGTCTTGACAATCGTGTTGAATATTATTAGCAGTACCTACCTACCTACCAGATTTTGTAAAAATTGTAAATGTGATTTTGCTCGCTAATAAATAAATAAGTAACAACGAAAATAGTTTATATAATGGTTTTACTAAATTAATATCTAAAATTACAGGAGTAACTTAATTGTTAAACCAAATTTACATTTTATAACGTAAAATTACAACTGGAAGCAGCAAACTAGTGTCATGTCTCATGGCTTTGTGTTTCATGTGGTGGGGTTTTCTCTATCTACTGCAACTAGATATTCCAAAAACCTAAAATTGTTAACAGCATTTTACAAATTAATTTTTTACCTAGCTACAGGGCATCCTGGAATGTCACTCCTGAAGTTTCCCATTTGACAAACCTACTTTTATGATTGCTCAAAAAAGGTTTGCTGAATGAGAATTTTGGAATGAAATTCAAAAATAAATCAAGTTTATTTTAACATATTTTTAAATTGTATAGTAATTATCCCCATGGCAGAAAGCAAAAACTAAAATGTCTACACATTACTAACGTCGAATAATATAATATGTAGTTTATAGTAGATGAAAGCGAGACCTTTTATGTAGGGTTGTAACAGGCACTTTAATATGTACTGAGATAGAAAAGTGGGAATTTTTAGCTGTATAAATGCCTATCTGCAGTTTTTTCTCCAGCCTAGTCCTAGAGTTATTCAAACTACTATCCTCTGCAGACCAAAAACTTGCCCTGACTGGCTTGCACAGCCTCATGTCAGGACTGCATAGGACATCACTGAGTGGAAGATGGCAAATGTATACCATCCTCATTGTAACCTCTGACACACAATTTTTGGCCATGGCTTTTATATATAAGTTATTAAATGGTCTTCTCCCATCTTACCTTGGTGGATTTATTGCCCATACCAGTGATGTACATAATTACCCTACTCGAAATAGAAATGATTTTTATATCAAGAGGACTAATTCCAGGAGAGCTATGAATTCTTTATTTTTCAAAGGTCTTAAAGAGTACAATGATCTACCGAGATATGTCAAGGAGTGTTCATCGATTAATAGTTTTAAAAGAGAGCTTGGGACATTTTTTAGAAGTTAAGATAAGCTTTTCCGATATGATGATGTTTTGTAGCCTGAAATATAGATTTTATTTGAGTTTCTAGTGTTATATCTGAAGTATATTAAAACTTGTAGGAGTGTTTTTTAACAAACATCAGTGCAATAAGAATCAGAATACCTGGAAGTGTGAGAATCTAATGCTACCGAAAGATTTCTTTGCATGACTCAAGTGGGCTTAAGGAGTAGATTTTACGAATAATTTTTTTTTGAAGAATAAATAATCTTTGAAGTTCTGAGTAGTTTGCCCTCAGTAAAGCACAAAAAGAGTTAAGTGGCTGTGGGCCAAAAAATAATATATATTTAACAATTGTTTGGGGTTCATAAAGGTTTTGAGGTTGACAAAGGCATAATAAGCAGTTCAGTTTTGCAGCAACATTGTCTACATGGGCTGTTTACTTTAATTGTGAGTCTAGGTGAAGACCCCGAAACTTGCATTGTTCTACTCTTGTAATAAAATTATTATTCAATTTTAAGTATAAATCAGGAATCTGCTGCTTTTTATAGAATGCCATGTAATGGGTTTTATTTGTGTTAACAACTAGATGATTTGTTTGGCACCAAACAGAAAATCTAAGCAGAATTGTATAAGTTATTTCAAGTAGTTGATTAAGTGTAGAAGCAGGTATGACTACTGTTGCATCATTTTTTCAAATCGTTTATAAATAATGCAAAAAGCAAGGGAGAGATTACGCCATTACGCCTCTTTAGGGAACGCCCTATCTGATATTTAGTTTCTCCGAATAGGAGCCCTAAAGTTTTACTCTTCTTTGGCGATTAGAGAAAAATGATTCCAGCCAGTCAGAAATATTACCACGTATTCCCATAGCATGCAACTTTCTGAGCAAGATGTCAGTGTCGACGCAGTCAAACGCTGGGCTAAGATATGGAGTGATATTTTGGGGTAGTTCAACGGAAATACACAGAATTATAGTCATGCAAAAAAGGTGCATCCGAAATATTTTTAGGATGAAACAGCAGGAAAGTTGTAGGTCTGTTTTTGTAGGAAAAAATATTCTGACGGTAATAGGAATGTACATTTTGGACTCTGTAATATTTGTATGTGATAATAGGGATCTTTTCCTCGATTTTAATGTGAAACATGATTATGACACTCGCCATAAAAGTAATTTAGTACCAGAAAATTATAACTATACTTACATACCTCCAAAAAAATGTAAAATACTGCATCATAAAAATTTTTAATTGTTTCTCAGACGAAATTAGAAACCTGCCAAAGAATAAACTAAAATATACCTTAACAAAATATCTAGTCAGTAAGGCCTTCTACAACCTTAATGAATTCTTTGATGATCCTGATAAAGGAATAATTCAGTGTTAAATTTTAAATGTTTGTTACAATTTTAAGCATGTGTAATTTTATCAAAATTGTCATTGTCTAAATGTAATGTAATTACAAATTTAAAATGGTTATTTACAAAAATCTCTCCAGACATTGTTCAACAGCCCCTATTGGTTTTTTTTTTATTATGTTTATAGTAAATGTAAGCATCTTATTATTGAACAAATAAATACTATTGTATTGTATTGTATTAAATCGAAAAATAGAGCTATAGTATAGTAATTAGAATCTATTGTTTTATAAATATATTCCAAGAGATCGTAAGCAGCTGTGCTAGTAGAGAAGTTTGAGCAATACTAATAAAAAATTAGGTAGGTACTATATTTTAAGACGGGACCTACCTTCACATTATTAGATAATGATCCTTTTATTAGTGAATAAAATTGAATCGAGTTTAATCACATTGGAATCTTCGTGAGTCCTGATATGTGCTGGTAATTTTAGGTTGGTCATATCCTATAACATCACATTATATCACTGAGAAAAAGGCTAAAATAAAAAAAAAACTAAAATTATACAATACATACTTTGCTTTCACTGCGAATAATCTCTTAGTTAGTTATCTGTCTAGTTGGAAAGCATCTCATACCATAATCTCTTTTTTTCTAAGTGAGTTTTCTGACACAAGTTGTTCTCAATTTCTGTTAAGCAGATACATTATTGAGTACCTTTTAACTTTCATGCAGCAACCACATTCTACTGATGTTAATACATAAGTGTAAGCCGGACTACAAATACAAATACTAATAATCTTTATTCCCACTGGGAGCCCTAAAGTAATTAAAAGTACATTTAATATGAAGTACCTAGTAGGTAAATACATATAATTGTTTAGTAACTAACCTCTTTACGTATCAAATATTTTCTTTTACCATTTTCTTGGTGAAAACTTGTCACAGTTACCAATTGAAATAAACTTTGCCTTGTGTCTGTGTTCTTTACTGGTTAATACTTTGATTCCAATCCATATTCTAAAAAAAACAGCTGTAATAATGTAAATATGTAAACAAGCATTCAATTGAAATATATAAATAGGTACTTACGACATAAAATAATGTATCTCGAACGCACACTATAAAACTTTCTCTCTAAAATCTAAAATCTATACTATTTTTAGGTTAAGAATTCTGACACTTAAATCTGACAATCACATCCGATAACTTTAACCGCTCAGCTGTTTCTCCACCACAGTGAAAAATCAAGAAGTAGGCTGTTTTCGGTTGTTGTCATGGAAACACTCACGTTAAAAGTTAAAGTGAGCATTTGATCATAGGGCTGAATAACAGATAACAAAAATGAGTAAAACTTTTTAATTTTTATTCTGAATATTATTGGTACCCAACAAATTATTTTAAAACTTACCAATTAAAATACAGCTCCGAGGCTGCGTTAGCGTCCTATTTAGCTTGGATAAAACAAACATACATATCGTGTTTTTCATAATTTTCATATTTATTATTTTGTTCCATGTTGATCAATTTTTCACAGAAATAAAAAATAAACTTACAAAATCAAACAACTACCTACCAGTCATATTTGACAACAATCCGTAATGGCTCATTAACAGAATTTGGTTTTCTGTCATGGCTATCCTTGATTGACCATGGCATAGCCTTGTTACGAAAAATGTAATTTTACAATAATGTTAAAATTATCCCTTTCTAAAAAAAATTAATATTGCCTATTAAACATTTTTGAAAAGCTCTTAAAAAGAGGGATAAGACAGAGAAAAAATTATGTAGCGTGTCACATATAAAAAAAAAAAAAAACTTTGTGTCATAACTCAGAAACAAAACTTAAAAAGAAACTAACTACGTCACTGAATTCCACATTAGCAACTATATATTAATCCATCTTATCTTAGTAATAAGTTAACAAATAGTCGGCATACAGAGTAGCGTCAAGAATGACAAATTTTCAAAAACGCCCTGTATGTCAGGAAGTGAGAGGGTTGTGAAAATTTCGTTAGCGACAATGAAAGTTTCATAAAATAATAAAACAGCAGGCCCCAAACCCTATCTATCTGTCTTTTATATAAAGGGAGCTGGTATGTAAGAACACACGAAAACTGGACACCGTGTACAATGCAAATGCTGCTGTGTTTAGCTATGTAAATTCTCATTATTTATAAGTAGATTGTAATGACATGAAAAGTTTTAATACAAAAAATAAACCGGTCCTTAGAATTTAAAATTAAACAAAAAAATCTCCAGTCAAAGTCATGATCAAAACGACTTGCACGAGTAAAACACATAATTTTTTACAATAATTACAGTTGAAAAAGTTTCTTAATGGCTTTGTCCGCCGGGATTATTATGCGATCCTGGTGCCTGGCCTCATTATACTACCCGTTTGACTGGATATCGACAATTGATGTACTTTTAGTGCAGTTTCTTTGATAATCTAATAGCGCCTTTAGTATATTATTATGACCATTAAAATTGCAAAGTGATTATGGAGTCTTGTTCATTTAACTATTATTTGTAGATTGTTGGATTTATAATTGCAAGTTATTAGTTCTATAAATTTTTATTGTTTTCCTTTTTGATTTACTTCTCTCGAAGGGATGTTTTGGCATAGTCAGATACCTTATTTATCTCCAACATTTTATTACTTCAAATAAACTTACAGCAAGTGTTTTAAAAGCAACTATGGTTCAGCCTTTAATACTTATTTTATTATTACTGTGTATCCGTAGGCTGAGTAGCTGGCTCTTTTGTAGACCTGTCGATTTAATAAAACACTGTATTTAATTCCAACAACCTTTTATTCGTAAGGTAGCACTAACGTTTTATTTACAATATTCACTTAATAACTTCCCACTATCTGAGAATACACTACATCAAATTACTAGTTACACTTCAAATTGCATTCACACATACGTTTCCATAATACTCAATACTTTCACATTGTATTAACTTGTTGAACTTTGTTTTTGTTAACTTTAACTACATAGTACGAGAAATGTAGACAATTTCCACTCGGTGACGTGCTTTACTTTTCAAAAGCAGTCGTGCGACATGCACCGCCGAACTTTCGGGGAACATATATAACTTATATTTTATGCGTTTAGCCAAACTCTGCTTGGCGACCGTCTGGAGGCTGCGTTGCCTCATCCCTTCTCGCGTCTGTCTCCCTTCCTCACGCAGCTTGGTAGGTAATTATGAAAGTGAAGCGCCTGATTACATGTGACAACAATGCCGCGCTGTTACTATGTGGGTTTTATGATGAATCTTGGATGTTTACGTATACGTGAGGAAAAGAGATGAACTAATAAAAACGCAGACAGCACACCGTTTGTTATTGCATCGTGCGATAGCTACATAAGCGTTATATATACACTATATACATCAATTAGACTTCCAAGAATGCCATCAGTGGCGTACTTTGCTTTAACACTCAACGTGTTCTCAACAGCAAGTAATGGATGCGCTGTCCTGCTTATGATGCGCCATATTGGCACTCCATAAGGATCGGCCTGACGAAAGTTTTGAATAAATTAACTTCAGTTCTATAACCTATCTTGCTACTTTTATTTAACAAACCGTTAACAGAACGAAGCTGATTGGCAACTTTTTTTTAATCTCACAAAAACGGTATTTGTTTTTATAAGTAATAACTTTGATACCACCCTATAGAAATGTCTATGAATCAAAAGGCATTTTCTGATGTATAAGAAGCCTTATCAAGACTTCAAAATAATAATATTTACTTAATATTAGATAAATTCATTGGCTCGAAAAAATTTAATTTTTTTTTATGTATATAGAAGATGCTGCTTTCAGATCCCTGCAATGATATTGGCATCCTTAACTGAATAAATACTTGGATTAATAACCTGGCTACCAAGTCGTGTTCGCTTAAATCTCGATACTTAACAAACGTTTCTCACTAGATCTCACAAAAATGATAATTATATTCGGCTGATTTGAAACTATTATTACCCTGCTCGTATTAGTCCTTCTTGGAATATAAACATTTAAATGTATAACATTACCATTTTCAATTTGGTAAAGTGCTCTCGCGAAGTCTGCGCATTGATCACTGGCCCATTAAAACATCCTTTGGAAGTACATTTATAAGCTCTCGTCGAACTTCTAAAAAGCTGATGCCACAAAACTACTAGGCTTTTATTTAAGCGTGTTGTATCAGTAAGGAAAATTCAGTTTTAATGTTAAAGTTCTTATGTTTTATGGGCATTAATTTGCTTCGTTATCGCCTAATTATACAGTGTAACTATTAAAGTCCGCACCATATTATCGAAATTTTTTTCGTTAATGAAGTTAATTCAAATTGAATAACGGCTGTGTTATTGGTTTAAGTTAAACTAAAAATTATGTATTCAACTGTCACTATAAGTATTGTGTCATAAAATTACCTTTACAAGGCAACTTTATGTACCACACGCAGTTATAAGCTTTTTGATTTCTTCGACGCCACCTCCTATTTTACAGGGTTAAAAAACTAAATACTTAGAAAGCGTTTCAAAATAGGGAAACTGCTTGCTTTTAAGATGGTTTTACGGGATATCTCCGTTACAGTTATACTGTAGCTTATCAAAGAGAAAACAAATGTTCTTTTTGTACTTTTCTACGTAAAATCCAGTGACGTACTAAGACTTTTTCTACGTAAATAGTTTCCGAGAAAAAAAAATTATTATTATTATTAAATATATTTTTAATAATATAATTTAGTTTCTAACAAGCTTCTCAGAAATATATAATACCTTATTCTTATTTTTAATGTTAATTACGAAATTTACGTTTTATTAAAAAATATACATTTTCTGTTAGTAGGCCATGACGGGTATTTAAAAAAAGAAAAGAACACAGTCATTTATGTCATATTAAGTTAAGTTTCAGTCAGAGTATTCAGGTTCTCTAAGTTGTTTTAAAATATGCAATTATTAGCAAATAATCAGTTTGTCCTAATTATGGCAGAAATGTTTGTTCATTCTAATGAAAATGCAGATGAAGCATTAGAAGTGTATTTCAATAGGTAAATATACGCCTTCTTGTAGTGTCTCTATGAAGATTTATTAATTTTCTTAAATTACTTGTAGATATCCCGAAAGACGACAGCTGGATAAAATAATTTATAATATATCCAAGCCACAATGTTTGAATAGGAAGGTGTTCGATCAATGCTTGCTGCCGGTCATGACCTATGGAGCCGAAACCTTAACACTAACCACAGCAAGTGCTAAGAAGCTTATGGTAACACAGCGCAAGATGGAAAGGTCCATGCTCGGAATATCACTGCGGGATCATATAAGAAATGAAGACTTACAAAGAAGAACCGGCGTCACAGGTGTAGTTACCCAGATTCGCAAACTCAAGTGGAAGGGGGCTGGACAGGTGGCACTAATGGCGAACGGGAGATGGACGAAAAGGCTGCTCGAGTGGAGACCGCGCTCGGATAAGAGAAGCAGGGGAAGACCCCCTACGCGTTGGACAAACGATCTAAGGAGATGTGCAGGCAATTGGATACAGAGAGCGCAAGACAGGAGGGAATGGGCAGAAATGGGGGAGGCTTATGTCCAGCAGTGGACGCAGGGAGCTGAATGATGATGAAGCCGTATAGCACCCACCCAGAACTTATAGCCCCAATGGATTGGCTTTCCCGAGGAAAACTGATTACGGCCATGACGCCCAAAATAGGGTATCATGGTCTTATCAACACTGTTGAGTATGGGGACATATTCAACAATTTTTTTATTTAATGTATCAAATTCATAATGGTCTCATTTTTGAAAACTTGTCATTTTTATTTAGTTGATTGTTATCAATTAATTGAATATTGTTCATAATAAACTGGAACCCATCTCTGGATATGGCTGCAGAAACAAGTTTATTATGGGTGTCAGCTTCGACACAGATGAGTAGCTACTAAGAGGAATTATGCTCATAAAGCAGACGAGTCCATCTTTCGTAAAATCGCCAAAAGGTTTTTATCGTTGAGCACACAGATTTGTGCAGTAAAGAATCTGATCTACCGGGTGATGCATGGCTAAGTTGAACATAGGAAATCCCATGTAAATTTTGAGGTGGCTAAACATTGGCTCCCCTGTATATTTTAGAGAAAAATTGTATATAATTTTTTGAAGAAGCCGGTATAATAAACTCATGGGCCAAGTTTAAATACATTTTATTAATCCAATCCTAACTTATTCAATTAAATGTGATGGCAAAATTACACCAGCAAATTATTATTTGGCATTGACAAACCGAAAAGTAGCATCAGCGACAACATGCTCGAATGGCGTTTTTTTTCTAAGAATCAACCATTGAATGTGAAGAGAATAGTTCCGCCAGTATGCTTGCTTTTTTCTATGCTTTAGTTGCAATGGTGCTATTCCAACCAGCCAAAACAAGCAGAAAGCGACCAATCATTAACACCATTACTTTAAACGCAAAAAAGCTACAGGTCGGAATTTCTGAGTGGCCGAACTTACCTGTAACAAACAACAAAGCTCTTAAAGAGCATTTTGACAAAAAACCGATCAACTCTGCAGGTCCTACTAAATCCGGCCATACAGTAGCTACTTCCCCGCCCACTCTAACTCTTACCACCCCCGCCGATATCGCAGACAATGCCATAGTGGGAGTCCAAAAAAAACTCCGGGTCCCCCCTTTAGTTTTAAGAGACAAATCCAAATCCAACGACGTAACCGGCTACCTCAAAGTCAACAAAATTGACTTTGGGATAGCAATTACTGTTGAGGAAGGCGTGAAGCTCCACCAAACGATTATTTAACGCCCAAAAAATTCCGTACCACTTTTTCCGCTTCCTGGAGGAGAAAGATTTACATGTCGTTCTACGGGGCGTTATCGAATCC
The DNA here is from genome assembly GCA_963920685.1 of Polydrusus tereticollis. Classification (NCBI taxonomy): domain Eukaryota; kingdom Metazoa; phylum Arthropoda; class Insecta; order Coleoptera; family Curculionidae; genus Polydrusus; species Polydrusus tereticollis. Next base: position 39,860,811 of record OY987329.1, read on the forward strand.
TGGACCGAGTTTAAGGTTAAAGAGGATCTAGAGGTGTTGGGCTTCTACCCGACCCGAGTGATCAGGTGGAATAAACGTGATGGTTCTCCACTGCCTTTAATGTTGGGTCTTATGTCTAAAACAGAAAAAGCTATATTCGACCTAACGAATTTAGATTGCTGGAAGATCAGGGTCGAGTCCCAGAGATCGAAGTCAAATATTGCAAAATGTCACAAGTGCCAATTATACGGCAACTCGCAATTTAAATGTACGGCGCCCATCAGGTGCTTAAAGTGCGCGAAAAATCATTTTAGTTTCGAGTGTAAAAATTTCACGCTGGAACAGTTAAGATGTGCAAGTTGCGGCGGGGATCACCCCGTAAACTTCCACGGATGCGCAAAGCACTCACGCAATTTGTACAACTGAAAAGCCAGCACCAGAGGCGCTAGAGACAGCGTTGCAGGTCACATTGCAATCATATATGGGTAAATTTACCAAAATGATGCAGCAGCAAATGCAGCTGCAAATTCAAAATATGCTGTCGTCGTTTACCTTAACTAAAAAGTAATGGGTTTGCAGTGCGAGGTTGTCTACTTTAAGTTGGCTACGATAAATATTAACGAGTTTAAAGGCAAAAAACTTGAAATTATCGACTTTGTTGAGCGAAACGAGATTGATATTCTGCTTGTTCAGGAAACATAGTTCAAAGGGGAACGCCTCACATTTCCCAATTTCAATGTGTTCAGTAATGACAGACCTTTAAGGTAAAAAGGGGGTTCCATGGTTCTTCTTAAAAAGAATATCATTGCTCAGGCCGTGCCAGGCCCGTGCAACTGTCCGCACATCGAGGGCACATTCATTCGGGTTAAAACAAAAACCAAATGGATTGACCTGGGCTCTGTTTCCTGCAGTCCGTCTATCGATTTCGATGGTACATGTCTGGGCAAGGTTTTTGATACTAACGAAACGATAATTAGAGGTGGAGACTTGAATGCAAAACATCGCATTTGGGGATGTCGGAACCAAAATAATAGAGGTCGCACCTTGTATGACAAGTCTTCAGACTTTAATTTTCACATTATTCCGCCAAGGGAGCACACTCATTCGTGTTCGTATGGGCTCCCGGAGATTCTGGATATTTTCGTGGTAAAAAATACGGATCTGCTTTCTCAACCTGTGGCTCTCTGCGATCTGACTTCCCACCATCTTTCGGTAATAGTAGAGTATGGGAAGCCATAGGAGAAGGGGCATGGGTCTATTTCAGTTACCTCCACCAATTGGACCATGTTCAGGAGTCTATTGGCAAATGCAGATTCGCTGCCGCCAATTCAGGTGGACACAGATATTGACTTCGCCATAATAAAAGTCACTGCCTCCATTAACTCATCAATGGCTAGAGCTTCTACTACAAAATTATCTAGATTTTCCAAGTACGGAGTCTTAACTAATGAAATCAAAGACCAAATTAGAGCCAAAAATAGACTTATGAACCGGGCGTATCGCACTGGTGATCCATGCATAAAAGCATAGGCAAACAGAGCCGCTTGCTCACACGAAATTATGTCACTGTCAAAAAAATTAGGGTGTTCAGCTTAGAAGGTCTATTTATTAAAGGGGCGAGACACTTAAAAGACAAAATCGATGGAGGCAAATTAGGAACCCCCGTATTTCCGAAACGGCTGAAAATAAATATCAACAACTATATAGTTTTAGAATCGGATCGCCAAATGCAATTCAATCGTGTGGTTATTTATGAGGGTTGCCATTTAAAAAAATTCAAAATGGCGTCGTATCTGTTACTTTTTGACATCTGTCGGATTTGACTATAGCGTAGATCGCTTGCTCACGGGAAATTATGTCACTGTGAAAAAAATTAGGGTGTTCAGCTTAGAAGGTGTATTTATTAAAAGGGTGAGACACTTAAAAGACAAAATCGATGGAGGCAAATTAGGAACCCCCGTATTTCCGAAACGGCTGAAAATAAATATCAACAACTATATAGTTTTAGAATCGGATCGCCAAATGCAATTCAATCGTGTGGTTATTTATGAGGGTTGCCATTTAAAAAAATTCAAAATTGCGTCGTATCTGTCACTTTTTGACATCTGCCGAATTTGACTATAGCGTAGATCGCTTGCTCACGCGAAATTATGTCACTGTGAAGAAAATTAGGGTGTTCAGCTTAGAAGGTCTATTTGTTAAAGGGGTGAGACACTTATTAAGAAGAGTAAACAAAGGCGCTGGACGTGGGCAAGCCCAGACGGAATTACCAAAAATGAGATCGATTATGTGATCACCGACAGGAAAAATATTGTGCAAGATGTCAACGTACTAAACCATTTTTCATTCAATACTGACCATAGAATGGTAAGAGCAAGGGTGACTATCAATGTAGAAAGAGAGAGGACAAATATGATTATGAAACGAACGCTTCAAAAGTGGTCTGATGTTGAGGACCTGGGTGAATATCAAAAGGAGATAAACTATGAACTGGAGAACTCTGAGATTGCGAAGAACGAGGAAGTAAATATAGAGGCGGCGAACAGCGAAATTAACAAAATTTTAAAAAATGCACAAAAACGGTGGAGCTCAAAAAATAGGAAGCCAAAAGATAAGCTTAGTGAAAACACAAAGAGTCTTATGAAGCAGAGAAGGGAACTAAATCTCAAGCACACCACGAATGCAGACCAACTGCGAAACCTAAATAGAGACATCTCAAAGGGCGTCCGGAGAGACATAAGGAAGTTTAAATCCGAGGAAATAGAAAGGGTTATTGAAAACAACAAAGGTTTGAAGGTCCTCCAAAGGAACTTCTCCTCTGGTACCAAAAACATTTGTAAGCTGGAAAATGGGGCAGGCCGTACTACCTCAAATAAGGAAGAAATCTTAAAGTTGGTTGAGGACTTTTATACAGAGCTATATAAAGAAAAGGAACAAAATCCACCAGAGAACTTGCCCCATGTACAGAACCAAGGTTCAGAAGATATCCCCGACATTACCCTGGATGAGATAAGAGCATCGCTGAAAGAAATGAAGGACAATAAAGCTCCGGGCGAAGATGAAATTGTTATTGAATCTATTAAAGCAGGAGGAAACACACTGCTTAAGAATATATGCAAGCTTTTCAATGCATGTCTCCTGAAGGGAACAACACCTTCCCAGTGGGACAATGCAATAATAATAATAATGCACAAAAAGGGAGACATCGCAAAACTAGAAAACTATAGACCGATAAGCTTATTGTCACATGCCTACAAGCTCTTTATGAAGATCATAACTAAGCGTCTGATATCTAAGTTAGATTTATACCAGCCACGCGAACAGGCGGGATTCAGAGCAGGGTATGGAACAAACGACCACCTCCAAACTATTAAGACCTTAATAGAAAAAAGCATCGAATATAACAAACCACTCATCCTGGTATTCATAGATTTTGAAAAAGCTTTCGACCTCGTAAACCAACACAAAATGCTGCTAGCGCTGGCGGACTGTCGTATTGACCACCGATACACTTCCCTATTGAAAAACGTATACAAGCGGGCAACGGCATGCGTAAGATTACATGCAGACACAAATAAATTCCAAATCGAAAGAGGAGTTCGCCAGGGCGACACAATATCTCCGAAACTGTTCACCACCGTATTGGAATATGCCTTCAAAAGAGTAAACTGGGAAGAGATGGGCATAAACATCGACGGAGAGCGGCTGAGCCACATGAGATTCGCTGATGACATTGTCATAACTGCCGACAGTATTGACCAGGCACAGACTATGCTAAAGAGCCTTCATGAAGCGTGCAAAGAAGTCGGTTTGAAAATAAATTTTAAGAAGACGCAATGTATGACCAACCTTGTCATGAGCGAGAATATCTCAGTTGACGGTCGGAATATTGAGCAGGTTGCCACCTATAGATATTTGGGACACGAGATTAGGTTAGGCCGAGACAATCAAACCTGCGAGCTGAACAGGAGAATAGGCTTGGCATGGGCGGCATTTGGAAAGCTTAGGGATGTTTTCAAATCAAACATTCCTATATATCTCAAACGGAAAACATACAACCAATGTATACTGCCAGTATTAACCTATGGGGCAGAAACGCTAACTCTTACCAGAAAAACGGCGCACAAGCTGCGAGTAGCCCAGAGATCTATGGAGCGGTCGATGCTTGGACTGTCACTGAGAGACAGAATACCCAATACGACTATACGACAGAGGACGGGTATAATTGATGTCGTGGAGAGAGTAGCAACCTTGAAGTGGAACTGGGCAGGCCATTTGGCACGAACAATGGATGGAAGATGGTCAAAGCGTATTCTGGAGTGGAGGCCAAGGCACGAAGCCTACAGGAACAGAGGTAGACCACCAACAAGATGGACGGACGACATTAAGAGAGTCCGGGGAGACTGGATGCAGAGCGCACAAGACAGAGAGCGGTGGCAGACACTAAGGGAGGCCTATGTCCAGCAGTGGACGCGAACGGCTGTTTGATGATGATGATGATGATGAGACACTTAAAAGACAAAATCGATGGAGACAAATTAGGAATCCCCGTATTTCCGAAACGGCTGAAAATAAATATCAATAACTATATAGTTTTAGAATCGCATCGCCAAATGCAATTCAATCGTGTGGTTATTTATGAGGGTTGCCATTTAAAAAAATTCAAAATGGCGTCGTATCTGTTACTTTTTGACATCTGTCGGATTTGACTATAGCGTAGATCGCTTGCTCACGGGAACTTATGTCACTGTGAAAAAAATTAGGGTGTTCAGCTTAGAAGGTCTATTTATTAAAGGGGTGAGACACTTAAAAGACAAAATCGATGGAGGCAAATTAGGAACCCCCGTATTTCCGAAACGGCTGAAAATAAATATCAACAACTATATAGTTTAAGAATTGGATCGCCAAATGTAATTCAATCGTGTGGTTATTTATGAGGGTTGCCATTTAAAAAAATTCAAAATTGCGTCGTATCTGTCACTTTTTGACATCTGCCGGATTTGACTATAGCGTAGATCGCTTGCTCACGCGAAATTATGTCACTGTGAAGAAAATTAGGGTGTTCAGCTTAGAAGGTCTAAAAGACAAAATCGATGGAGACAAATTAGGAACCCCCGTATTTCCGAAACGGCTGAAAATAAATATCAATAACTATATAGTTTTAGAATCGCATCGCCAAATGCAATTCAATCGTGTGGTTATTTATGAGGGATGCCATTTAAAAAAATTCAAAATGGCGTCGTATCTGTTACTTTTTGACATCTGTCGGATTTGACTATAGCGTAGATCGCTTGCTCACGGGAAATTATGTCACTGTGAAAAAAATTAGGGTGTTCAGCTTAGAAGGTCTATTTATTTTAAAGGGGTGAGACACTTAAAAGACAAAATCCATGGAGGCAAATTAGGAACCCCCGTATTTCCGAAACGGCTGAAAATAAATATCAACAACTATATAGTTTTAGAATCGGATCGCCAAATGCAATTCAATCGTGTGGTTATTTATGAGGGTTGCCATTTAAAAAAATTCAAAATGGCGTCTCATCTGTCAAATTTGTAAATCTATGTATTTTTTTACATTAAATTCGGCTTCTTTATCGCAAATCATTCAGAAATATTTAATTTGTTTTTTATTATAGTCAACAGGAAAATCGCCAATCGGGTGAGACACTTAAAAAAATGTCCCTGTACCTATTTTCATATTTCAAAATATCCGCAATCAAACAAACACAGAACCGGGTTTTATTGAATAATGGGATTTAAACCCACGGTCAGCATATTTCTATGTCTCTGGCGTCAGCGAAAACGTCCCTCAATTTTTATACTAACGAACAACCTTACGGTTCAAAAACTTTCCCCTCTTTGCCTGGCTACGTTATGACCCAAAACCACTAAATACCGAATATTTATTACTTCTCGGGTCAGTTCCCTTGAGAATTTATTAAAATCGCTTGATATCACTTCGATTTTTCAGTTAGAAGAGTGTCTTTGATAAAGTCCACGGGTATTCGTAAAATATGTAATATATATGATGCAGTAGAAATGATTTTATGTGGTTTTCTCTTTATATTGATATCTTTATTTATAGAGTTTTGCAAAAAAAAACAGAAACCACAACACACTATTTTTTACGTCGTGTGTCGTTGAGAATTATTTGTATTTTCGAAACATTGATAATTTTTATCTTGAATATATTAGTTTATTCCCTTCTCACAAAATAAAAAATCTTTTAGCACGCGCATCATACAATATTTTGTCTATTAACACTAATAAACCATACACTAAAATGAGCAAAAAATTAATAACTATGTTACCTAAATTAAAATTAAAGTCAAATAACAGTTTGTGTTTTCGTTTAGTTTAAGTATTGTAGTAGGTCCATAGATTCTCATTACCTATAATAAATAAATTTGCACAAAGTATTACCTTGGAAGGTTTATTAAACAATAATTTCTCAGCTTATTAGCAATTTCACTGAATATCAAGATTAACATATAACTTAACAGGCTAAATAGTTTGGGTCCCATGTAGACAACTGATTTCATGTTCAAGGTTTTTTAATTTTTTGAATATTTGCATATTGCACATTACCTCTAGTTTGATATTTGTGAGATATTCACATTTCTCCCTTTTTTTATAAACTTACATATATTTAGGATATAAAGATCTCTACAAAGAATTACCTTAACGAGTAAAATGTATGGATCAAATTCATGACACTTTTAACAAATTTATGTATTTGTCTGTCCTATTTTAAATGCAGGTCTACTAAGTACTTAGTCTCTTTTACTTAATTAATGGTGTTGTTATTACATAAGGTTATACTGTTAAAGTGGGGTCGATTTTTTTTATTGTAAGCGAAAAGCAATGTAACTGTTTTGTTCTTCATGTTTAAAGAGATTTGAAATGAATCAAGCCATTATTTTGTAATTTCAAGCCATTTTCAGCAGTGCCTTCTCAGGTATCCCAGTTTTTAGTCGAAAAATGACTACGGTGTCATCCGCATAGGAGATAATTATTCCACTTGTATTAGACTCTATAAGGAGCGAGTTTATGTATATTATGAAAATGACTGGGCACGGGACTGTGCCCTGTGGTGGGTCCAATTTTTATCACCATTAGATCACTAAACATCGTTGATTGAAATTCCAAAAGGCCTAACACCGGCCTCCCTATTCCATATTCTAAGAGGATACCCAGTGAGGCAGGGTGTGGTACCGTGCCAAAAGTCTTGGCCATGTCTAAGTATAGTATACCCCTAATGGGTCAACAAATTGACCTATTTACAATTTAAAAAGTCGATTTAGACAATTTGCGACTTATAGGCTTGTTTTAGTCCCCATTAAGACGGAAAAATATTTTTTACTAGGTTATTTCGGCAAATAGAATTTTTGTTAAAGCATTAGTAGGTCGAAAAATTTATGAAAACCTATCTATGTTCTCAAAACTTGATTTAGGCTGTTGTGGATTCGATAATAATTTGTTTCCAACTTATTTGGGTATGTACATTTTTTTATACCCCTACAGGGGCAACAAATTGACACAAACCTATTTGCAAGTCGATTTAGATCATTTGCGACATATTGGCTTGGTTTAGTCCCTTTTGATATTGGTTTTCGCATTACTATTTATGTTCCTTGTTACCTCAACCACCATGTTGCATATTGCACCATTGATGCTGGCACCTTCTGTAAAAGCAAACTGATTTGGTGAATATTATTACATATAAGGAAATCAGTTAGGCAATAAAGATATGTTTCTCAGATATTTCGAAGAGAAGTCTAGAATATGGAAGTCTTCATCTCTTTGGTCTCACTAATAAATAATTAAATTTAAAATTATAGATTTTAGTAAATATTATGTAATTGTCGCTTTTTCAAAGCTATCAATGAGAAGTCTATGATTTTGAGGAGAGAACAGATTTAGCAGTTCCTGAGAAATCTATCAGACAATAAGTACCACATGATGAAAGCAGCCACTAATTGGGTATATTTGGTGCATGTCGCAGACAGGAGCTGTGCTATTTGACAAACGACAACATCGAGACTTTGGATAGAACATTGTGGTGAACAATTCAAATACAAAAACTAAGGTTTCGCGAGCATCTACTGTAGTTGAGACTTTTGTTTGAATTTGTACAGCAATTACAGAGCTCTTTGGTCAGCAGATATCGGATATCGTCAAATAATTATCAAATATAATAACAAATGTGCTAAAAATTCAATAATAGATTCGGTAAAATGCCTGCTGTTATCGCAGAATTCTTAAAGCTCCCAGGTCCGAAGCTTTACACTGATCGCTGTTTCCATCGGTCTTCAGCCATTTTACAGGCAGACTCTTGTGCGAGCCTGAGAACTTAAAGAGGACACGGTAGATGAAGTCCTCAGCAGTGGCAGAAGGATATACTGATAACAACGTCGTCTTTCAGTACTATTGTTTCCATTCCCTCCACAAGCATATAAAATAACAACAAAACCCTGATCAGTGGAATTCCTATGTCTGATAACTCAAATTGTACATTAAATATTAATGTTAATAATAAAAGGTAAGCAGATCCTCGTATTTATTTTTAACACTTACTAGTAATCCACTTTTAACAGTAGTGTTATAAAATTGAATTTGAGACAATGACAACAAGCGTTATAAAATCTACTTACAATAGTGTGTGTAGATAAAAATTGTTTACGATTCAATCCATAGGTTCAACATAGGTATTTTATAAAACGAGAAATTGCCATTTAAACTAATAGCCAGAAAAATGCCACAGAGCAGGAATATAAGAGAAGGATAATGTTTTAATAAATTCAGCTGTGCTATGGCTACATTGAAAATAGATAGTAAGGTTAACAAAAATAGTTAAGAAACACACGGTTTAACCCTAGCAGGACCAACCTCTTTTTAGAAACAGCGAGGACCAGCTTGCAATTGCAATGCCAGGTTAATAAATGTCCGCACATATTTTAACCAAATTTTTAGTTTTTACTAAAACCAAAATAAAATTAATGCTGTTACCAACGAAAAAAATATTCTCAAACATATATAAAATAGTTAGAACATAAAAAGAAATCCTAATTTACTCGTCTTTAGCTTCAGTGGAATTGGCATCATCGCAGAAATTGCAAACATTGGACTTCTTGCTGTGTTTACCGCATAGTATGGTGGTTTTTGCTAATTTATTAGTCTTTTCTTTTTTGGATTTTGCTAACTTGCAATATAAATGATATCCTACCTGTCCATTCTGGGATAGTGTTGGAGCTACAGCTTGGATAGGTTTGCGTTCAAGTATATTTTCCATGGCATGCAATACAAAACTCTGAAGTCCATTTAAGCTTGCTGCTCTTCTTCTAATGAGGGGGAGCGACAGTGCAGTTCCCAATTCTTGCAGAAACAAATGATGACGGTTGCTTTTATTTTAATTTCACTGCGGATAATTGATAATAAATAGGCCATCTGATCTACGGTATCAGCACCTCCTTTAGTTTTATTCTAAAAAAGTTGATATCCGACTTATCCTTATGTTCACCGCTAGCAGCATCATCAGAATGCTAGGTGGATAAGAAAAAAAGTATCTTTGTAGGCTTCTCACGCGATAGATAACAAACAAGAGAAACTGGTGGATGTCCAGACTTCGGTTGGAAAAACACAAACATGTTTGTATGAATATGCCTTCCTTCCGTTTCTTAAGTACTTTTGGAATTTGCTTGCCATTCTGTTCGAGAGTGCCAACTAAAGTCCGGCCAAAGTCTCAGAGTTTTCTAGAAAATCGGGTAAAATAAAATGTTATGGATACTGTTTAACCCATCCTTGGTCCTGCTAGGGTTAATCTTAGTTGATAAGAAGTATTATTACTTCAGTTTTGATAAAGAAAGTTTAACTCGTAACTACTGCTACTCAATTTTTGTGGCTCTTATTGAACCACAGGCAAGAAATCTTTGTACAATATTTAAAACAAATTCGGAGAATAGTGCTATATTTATCTATTTGTCGGTAAAATTAACATGAGAAACCCCGAAATAAAAATTTTACAATTTAAACAGATAATGGCGGTACATGTACTATATCTGGGTTTTTTCTTGATTTCGAAAGTTGAGCTACAGATGCAGGATATCAGTCATGCAGGGTACGTGACTATTGTTTGTCCGAAAAAACAAGGCCCAGTTCTTGTAGATAATTGCGCCTGAAGATTACTTCACCAGCAGTCACAAACTGAAATAAAACTTGACTGATAACTTTAGAAATACTTACAACTGCATAAAAAGAACCATTGCTCAGCGGCGAGCTTTTCTTGCTGTGGAATACGTAGCGCGCTTCTCATCAGTGGTATTAGCCCCTACTTTGGTGCCATTGTAATATAATATTAATTCTGGTCTGCCAGTATCCTGCTCCACAAGCATGATGTGCTGCATACTTGAAACCAAAATAGTAGATTGATATTTGCATTTTTCCAGTATAAATATGCCCATTGATCATGTAGTGAGTTTCAGAGATCGATGAAATTTAAACTTATAGCCCATGTTTTGCTGGTTTGTTCGAAATATACATCCGAAAGGAGGCACTAACATTTCATCCACCGCAACATTTACCCCAGGAGAATAATTCACCTCTGAATTTGAAACACATCTAAAAAACAGTTCGTATGTTGCCGCAACTGTATCTGTTTTACTTTTTAAGATCTTGTGTGTCGAAGCAAATACAATATAACAAAAATAAAGAACGTGTAAGTGACAACGTGCACGGCAACAAATTCCAGCCTATACATTAAGTAGCCCATAAAGTCATAAGGTATTCATGATTATATTTAAATAATCCCTGCATATCGTCAGCCGGACTGCAAAACCGCATATCTTAAAAAATGTAGATTTTGGGTTATCGTGTCATTAAATTTGTTTTCGCTTATTTTTCTGTGATCCTGCAAGAACACTTATCTCAATTTCGCCCAGAAGTATTTTTAAATCGCAACCTCGTATCATAAAAAGGACCACGCATCTTGAGTGTTTTTAGCCCCTACTGAAAAGTTATCAAAACAAAGATACGAGGTTTTGCAGTCCGGCCGACGATATACAGTAATCCAATAAATGCTCGAATCTCCAAGGTGTCAGTTTTATTTTATAAATGTCGTAGAAATCTTAAACTTTTTGTAACGAGATTGAAGCTGTTCAATTTTGTTGTTGGCATGAATGATAATTATTTTAAACATTTGTGAACGGCAGTTCCCATGCTTACAACGCAGTGGTGAGCAAGTTCTAACAGAATGGCCCTTTAAGGCCTGGCAGTATAGTCCGAAGCACGAGGCTTGCCCTATGAAAAGAATGCGAACAAAAAAGTGCAATATTGCCGATTTGACTAGCACTCATTTAAATAAAGAACATCTAAATATTTATTCATATTATACTATACTGTACACTAAGGTAGGCAAGTTACGATATTATGGAAGCCATAAAATTTTTTATTTACTAAATCGACCACAAGAAATTGCTGGAAAATATTTTAAAGCTTTCAAAATTACCGCTAGGGGGCACAGTTACTAGGATATATCGAAAAGGTCAAATTTTATCAGGTAATCGTTATGTTAAGGCACTGTTTTAATGACGGAAATAAAAAGTTCGGTAATTTTTCGCCGAGCTTTCCATTCGTTTGATCGGTGAACATGATCTGACAAACAACCTCAAAAGCCTTGAACATCGAAGGCAGGTTGGTGACTTGAGTCTATTTTACAAATATTTTCATGGCAAGTGCTCAACTGACGTTGCCCGTTGAGAGCGTTGTATGGTAGAAATACACGACGAGCCGCTGTAACCCACCCGTACTTGGTTCAGCTTAATGTCCCTCGAATGACACTGTTTATAAATGCTTTAATCTGTAGAACGTGATTACTCTGGAGCGACCTCCCTGAGGCTGTGTTCCTCAAGGAGTATGATCTCCAAAGATTTAAGACCAACATGAAGTGTTTCCTGCGCACACGCACCGCTCGCAGAGCACCATAAAGGATCAGTCATGCACTGCTGTGTTTTATAATAAAAACAAAAGAAAAATTAAAAAATAATTGCATCTACAACTTTCCCTAATAAAAAAGAGAAAATAAGGAAATGTGAATTCGGCGGCGAGTTTTTTCAATAAACATTAAATGTATTTTCTGGTTGTAAAGTCACTTTTCTATGTGAAAATATACTATTTCTAAATATCGTTTCAATTTTTAATTTCAAAAAGTGGTGTCTCTAGATCTCCTCCTAGGTTATCATTTCGATATCATAAAAGCTTTCTCGTCCCAGCGCCGGCTAATGAAATCGCACCGAATTTCGCAGGGGGGTTTTTAATGGGGTCAAGCCCCAAACTGATCTTACAGAGTATAAAGCAGCCACGAAAAAGTTTTAGATCTCATATATCTTTTATTTTTATAGCCTACTTCGGTGTAAATGTTCTTAAACACTTAAAATTGAAACCAGGAGGGACTACATATTTTATAAGGTGGTAGATGATGTTTTTAAATGGAGTGATTATCTTAGAAAATGTACAATACGGTTAAATGGGCTTATTTTTGGGAAATAGGTGTATTACTTTGATACAGATTTAATTGGAAAATGGAATTTCTACAAAATTCCTTTTAATAACACTTTAAAATGTCTAAATAATCATAGAAAACTTACATTTGCCATATAAAAATAAACATTTTGGTTAACCTACGTGTATATTAATATTTTATATTGTATGTGTTAATACAGGTACATTAAAGGATACTACTGTTCCTTGATCCCGTTTGACCGCTACAGTTAAGTGCTGTTTCCTCTAAATCTAATAGTTTTATGTCTGTCCACGGATAGGGTTTACAATAGCACAAATGGATGAAAAATTTCATTTTTCGGGAAAAAGTCATTCTTGATAAAAAGTTTTGCTTGTAAAAAAAATGCAATTCACGCAAAGAAAATTTTGATTTTTCATACAGGGTTTGAAAAAACTTCAAAAACATGATTTTTCTCCAAGAGTAAACTACCTTTATTTTTCATTTTTGACCAAAATGCCAATTGGAAAACTTATTTAGAATAACGTTTGTAATTTAAATCCGAGATTTAAAATAAATCTTTGATTTTTTAGGTTTTTATCAATGACTTTGTATCTTACAAAGGGGCATCAACAAATTTTAAAAACTGATTTGTGGTGTTACCAGAAATATGTATTTTGAATTTCACAAAGGAAATGACCCCGGAAATATCACAACAAAGTCTTAAAATAACAACAAATAATAATTTTATAATTTGCTATTCAAACACCCTCCCCCCCCCCCCCCCTTCATATTCAACACATTTTTCCAGCTGTAAACGAGCGTGGTCGAAACTTCTTGAATTTCTTCAATGGAGATTGTTTGAACAGCTTCAACAATTCGCTGTTTTAGAAGCTGTACATCGTTCTTAGTTGGACGGGAGTACAGTAATTGTTTGAGGCGCGCCCAAAGATAGGCATCGGAAATAGTTAAATCGGGACTCCTTGGGGGCCACAGAACCGGACCATTCCGACCAATCCATCTGTGGCCAAATGTATTATCAAGCCATTTACTTTAATTGCGAAACGCGCAGGGCATCCATCATGTTGAAAGTACATTTCGTTCCTAAATTGGAGAGGCAATGCTTCTAGGTTCTCAAAAAAGAATGTTTCCAACATTTTAAGGTAACTCCTACGGTTACACGTGTTTTCAAAAAAGTATGGGCCAATAATGCCATAATGTGAAATCACACTTTACTTTTTTGTAATATTGTCTTCTAGCAGGAATTCTTAAACGGGGATTATTTTTGCTCCAGTATCTAATATGCGCAGAAGACACTTTCCCGTTTGTTGAAAATGTCGATTCATCGGAGTACATGATAAATTTATGAAAATTACTGTCTTCACATAAAATTTTGTCTCCGACCCAAAGACAAAAATCCAAACGTTTGGCTTTTCTCCTTCTTCCAATGTTTGATTAAAAGTTGGCTTAAATGGTAATATTTTGTTTGCCTTTAAAATGTTCCAAATGTGAGATTTTTTTACGACATCAAGTTCTTGAGCTCGGTTTCTTAATGAAAGGGTAGGATTGCCAGCAACAGACTACAATACGATTAGGGAAGCTGCGTCATTCTGCGCTGAAATTTTCTTAATAATTTATGAAGTCCCATTTTTGAGACGTAAACGTTAGGATATCTTTGATCAAATTTCTCTATCACAAAGTTGTAAGAACATTCGCCCGCACCGTAGCATTGAACTAAATAAACCCTTTGTTCTAAGGTCAACATTTTCAAAACACATCAAATTCTATTTGACAACTTCAAATGTGCCCCATAAGGTACCTGAGACAAATAAGGCCCACCTAAGACAAAACATTTTTTATTTTTAAGTAAAACGATAATGAACAAAATAAAAATATATTAAACACAAACTTATATATTACTCTAATCAGAACACAAACTAAAGAAATAAAAAAAATAATAATTAACAAAAATATCGTAGTTTTTTAAAAACACTGTAATTGGGTCTCATTTCTGCCAGGTACACTAATAAGGCCCGTATGCTATAAGCATAATAATAGGCTAAAAAGTAATCGAAAAAGTATTTAACATGATGTTTTAACAAATATTTTATTCGAAATAAAGTTTTACATAATGAAAAATTTAACTCTTAGTTATCGCATTTGATGCAAATATAGTCATCATCATCAGATGGTGTATACCCTAAACAGTCTTCGTGTGCCTATGTATTGCAGCAAATACAGCGCCTCATATCGCTTTGACGGGATTCCCGGCATAGTGGACAGTACCATAATGAATTATGCTTATTCACTGTGCTTTTAAACGTAGAAGTGCTGCCTGTGCTGGTACTTGGTTCGGGTTGGTCGGTTTGCTGAAACAGACTTTTTGTGACCATCTGAGCTTTATAATTTAAAGCTTTACGCCTTGGAGCTTTGTCATCTTTCTTTTTCATTAAGTCTGGAGTTTCCATCAAGTCATGAAAAGAGTTATTCGAGATGTCCTTGGCACTTTTCTTTTCCCTAAGCCGTTGTTGTAGTGTTGTAGCACAGCCAGCGAACATCCATTTTCACTGTCACTACTGTCTTCCAGTAAATTAACTTGATCAGAAAGATTATGTGGACGTTCTGTGAGGGTACTTGGGCCATTGCAGAAAAAGGAATAGCTGATGGATCATAGGGATACAACCCAGTAGCTCGAAAACCACTTATAATATTTTCATTGGTCATGCAGCGTGACCATACTTTTGAAAAAATATGGTTAAATCTTGACTTGGTTATTACCCTCTCTGGATGTTTTTCCCAATAAAGGAGCACTTGTTGATCCCAGTGCGCTTCAAACGATCGATAGATCGCATTGTCAAGCGGCTGTAGCTCGTGAGTTGTGTTGCTCGGAAGACACATCAATGAGATTTCATGCTTATGAGCTTCTTCAACTATTGTAAAGTCGAGGTGACACTTTGCTCCATCAAAGACCAATAATATCGGTCCACCAATTTTAAATTTTGCTAAGTGACGGATAAATTCGACAAAAAGTTCGGTAGTCATACTGCCTTTCGGTACCATTGCCACCAATGTGCCCGCTGGCAAATTGTCTTCGACCTCTGGTTTTAATCTCTTGCCCTTAAAGATAACCATGGGAGGAATAGCTGATCCACATGCAGGCACACAGCCAACCACAGTAACGTTCTCTGCATGTTCTGGGGCTACAAGATGCAAACGTTTTTCTCCTTTTCTAGCCAACACTGTCTGCTGGTGATGGATGCTGAGACGATACCCCTTTTCATCCATATTGAATATACGTTCAGGTTTATTTTTAAAACCAAAATTATCCCAAGTAATTCCGAGTTTTGTAAAATAGTCACCTACTATTATCGGATTTAATTTTTGAGCACGAGCTGGATTCATATTTTGTGCTTTCCGATTGGCCAATTCCGGATTTCGCTTCAGAAAAAGTTTAGTCCAAACACGGCCGGCCATTTCTTCATTTTTGTTAAAGCTATGTTTTATGTTGTTCAATTCAACAAAACGATACACCTGTCGTCTTACACTTCTTTTGGTATAAGGGTAGCCAACTTCAGCTAGCCTTATTATTCGATTGACTAAATCCCTTTCCTGCTCCCGGGTTAAAATTGAGGATCTTCCTAATTTTCTTTCGTCTTTTCCACTCTGCAAATGATTTCGAAGCGTTCGTCTAGGAATTCTAAATCTCGTAGCAGCTGCACGTTGGCCAAGCCGGCTCATTCTTACAGCTTTTAAAGCCGAAATTAGATTATCTTGAGTCCACGGAGCTCTGATATTTCGGCAAAATTTTCCCATTTTTTCTGAAATAGAAGAAAAACTTAGAATTTTATATGGCTAGAAATAAGGCCCACTGGTAAGAAATAAAGCCCACCTTAAAGCTTGCCTGGGCCTTATTTCTGACATAGAATGCTTGAGGTTAGGTCACAGTTACAAGAACAACAATCAAAATCCCTCGATTTTTTTGTTAAATATTAACTCTTAAATGTGCTACTTACCATCAGAATTAAACTCCCACTTTTTAACTTCAAATTAGATTGCGGAGAAAGACTTGATTTCATCTAAATATTACAAAACCCGTGCTTGGGTTGGATGGAACTGGATGTCAAATAAATGGCTAATTTCACGCTGCGTGCGTGGGGGCGGTACGCCATCTATGTAAAATTACTTGCACTTATAGCCGAACTAATTGGTCGATATTAGAGATGGAGTTTGTTTTTGTTTACAGTGTTGTACAAAGTGGGCCTTATTTCTTGCTGGGCCTTATTTGTCTCAGGTACCTTACGTAAAGCAAAGTAATAAAAAGGCAAAAAAAAATTTCTTGTATTTACAAAAGATGGTAGGAATGCATTTAAAATTTTAAAATAAGATACACACCACCCATTATGAAAATAGAGTTTAATAAAATTTTATATTAATATTTTTATTGAGCAGCAAAATTTTCATTTAGCTCTAAAAATTGAAAAAACTAAAAAAATCGAATATTTCTTTTAAATCTCGGATTTAAATTACAAACGTTATTCTAAATAATTTTTCTAATTAACATTTTGGTCAAAAATGAAAAATAAAGTAGTTTACTCCTGGAGAAAAATCATATTTTTTAAATTTCTTCGAACCCTGTATAAAAAATTAAAATTTTCTCTTCGTGAATTGCATTTTTTTTACAAGCAAAACTTTTTATCAATAATGACTTTTTCCCGAACAAATTTTTCATCCATTTGTGCTATTGTAAACCCTATCCGTGGACAGTCTGTATATCAAGCTGTCGATATTTCACAGGACGATTCCTCAGTTATTTAAAAGGTGAAAAGTTCATATAAGGATGGGTCCACAAGCCCCTCATTTTTGAGATACAGGGTGTTACAATTTTTAACAGGAACAAAAAATCTGTACGCCACTGCCGTTTTCTCTTTTGATAACACTGTTATGTAGGCACTTTATTGGTTAATGCAAAGTAAATTTT
This sequence comes from Polydrusus tereticollis, assembly GCA_963920685.1. Lineage (NCBI taxonomy): Eukaryota > Metazoa > Arthropoda > Insecta > Coleoptera > Curculionidae > Polydrusus > Polydrusus tereticollis. Next base: position 39,878,261 of record OY987329.1, read on the forward strand.
AATAATTTCTTGATTTCGGCTTTGTTTAGGAGATAAATGATATTTTATCAAACTCTGATATGGGCATAGCGATATGCACATAAACGCCATTTATTTCTTCATTATTCTTTTTCTCGAGAACGATTACTCGTAGCGATTTCTACCAAGTATGAAGTGATGAAAGAATCAATTTTTTTTTGCTTAAAAATGTAATACAACCACGTATAAAAAAGTTATGACTCCTCAATAGAGTAAAAAGACACGTAGGTGGCGCCCTCTACAAAGGCAAGCTATACTAACATGAACTTACTAGATACCAATTTTTGTCCTAATATTGACATTATTTCAAAAATTATTTACGAAAAACAAAAATAAAAATTAATTTTTAACACCCTGTATCCCAAATGTAAAGGGTTTGCAGACCCATCCTTTTGTGAACTTTTCACCTTATAAATAACTGAAAATCGTCCTGTAAAATATCGGACACTTATTAAATAGCACCCTGTATACAGGATATTTCAATATTATACCGATAAATTTATACGGGTGATTCCTTGACAAGAAATAAAGAGAAAGTTCCCATTATTGGAGGTCCAGAAACTCCTCGCTTGTAAGATAAAGGGTGTTAAATTTTGTACTGTGTAAACTAATATACAGGGTTATCCAACCAAGACTAGACAAGGCAATTTTTTGACTTTTCCTGTACTTTTATAAAAAAACTGAAATAGCCATCTTAAGTCATTTTCTCCCGCGAATTCGAATATCTTCAGCAAAAAACAATTGAACATCAAACAAAAGTACTAGGGGTCACTTTGATATTTTTTTAAATGGGATGCCGTATTTTTAATGAGCTTATCCGATTTCTCATATAAATTTTGATCTAAAATCTAAAACGCCTTTTTTCTTCAGTTTTAAATTCGGAAAATGTTCGTCTACCGTAAGATTAATACCTGATAGATGGATACCCGTTTCACCTGTTCACCCTTTAACCTGCTTTAAAGCGTCCGTCAGTTAGACAAAATAATCAAGTTTCAAATTTCTATATATTTTTCACGAATTAATTACAAATAATGAAATATTCTTTAGAAGAACGGCTAAATGTAATAAAATTATATTACAAAAGTGGAGAGAATGCTCGACAAACACAAAGAACATTTTTTGAGAGTTTCCAGAGACACATTTCAGTGGATACAATTCTCAGAATTAAGACCCTATTTAAAGAAAGTAAGACATTGAAAGATAAGCCAAGAAAGATGAAAAGACGGAATATAAGGGATCGAGCTATTGTTCAATATTTTACTATAAATCCGAAGAGTTCTATTTCGCAAGCGGTACGAGAAGTAAGGTATGGTCCAGGGCTCCGGAGAGTAAGCTATGGAACAGTTCACAGAACTTTAAAAAAATGTGGTCTAAAACCATATTGCATCCTTCCCGTTCAATACTTAACACAGCTTCAAAAAGAACTGCGATTTCGATTTGTTGCTTCAATGCTGATGAGAGAGCAAGACGAAGATTATAATTTATATAATAAAGTTCTATGGAGTGACGAAGCGTCATTTACAACATCGGGGGTATACAATCGGAAAAATACAAGATACTGGGCAGCAGTTAACCCTCATAGATATGAAATGATAAAGTTTCAAGGTTGGAGCTCACTTAATGTTTGGTGTGGGATGTTAGAAAATCGAATTATTGGACCACTATTTTATCGTGGCTCTTTAACAGGCCAAAGATACCTCCATTTTCTTCATAACGATATCGAGGATTTCTTGGAAAGGTTGCCATTGCAAGCCTACAACAATATCATTTGGCAGCAGGATGGTGCTCCGCCTCATGCAGTTCGAGAAGTGGTAACATACCTAAACGAGCGTTACAATCAGTGGATTGGCCGTAACGGAACAATTCATTGGCCACCAAATAGCCCCGATATCTCACGCCAATGGATACATTTTTATGGGGTCATTTAAAAAATGTAGTTTATCAACGACCCAACAGAAGTCTGGAGGACATTTAGCAAAAAATTATAAATGAAATTAATAGACTTAACCAGGACCAAAATATTGTAAGAGATTCTTTGGAGAGATTGAAAAGGGGGCATCGGTCATGTTTTGAAAATAATGGAGGACACATAGAACAATTATATTATTGAGATTAAAGTTATTCACTTTAGTTTATAGTTTTTTCTAATATGTCATACTTTTTTTATACGTAAGCAATAAGAGATTTGCAAAAACTACTAAATTTGTAATTAATTCGTGAAAAATATATAGAAATTTGAAACTTGATTATTTTGTCTAACTGACGGACGCTTTAAAGCAGGTTAAAGGGTGAACAGGTGTAACGGGTATCCATCTATCAGGTATTAATCTTACGGTAGACGAACATTTTCCGAATTTAAAACTGAAGAAAAAAGGCGTTTTTGAATTAAAAATCCAACATTTTAGATCAAAATTTATATGAGAAATCGGATAAGCTCATTAAAAATACGGCATCTCATTTAAAAAAATATCAAAGTGACCCCTAGTACTTTTGTTTGATGTTCAATTGTTTTTTGCTGAAGATATTCGAATTCGCGGGAGAAAATGACTTAAGATGGCTATTTCAGTTTTTTTATAAAAGTACAGGAAAAGTCAAAAAATCGCCTTGTCCAGTCTTGGTTGGATAACCCATTTCTTTTATTTGACCAGATTAAAAATGTAGCCCTGCTTTAAATCATATTTTGCCAAACATCAGCCAAACCGTAAAAGATATCAAAATAGTGCAAGAAATAAAAAAGGTGAATGGCAAACCAAAAAAGTTGTTTTAATATTAAAGGATAGTCAGTGTCGTATCAAAAAAAAGTTGGGGGATCGCAGTGGTCGTGACGCCCAAAAAAATAACACCCTGTAGATAGTCTTAAATGGTAAAAGGTTAATTCTTTAGATTCTCTAACATAATATGTACCGAAAGTGCACAATTTGAATAAATAATTTTTAAGCACACATAAAATAAATAGGAAAAACCGAAAAAAAATTAAAAGTTTAACACAGGGTGTACAAACGAGGGTTTCTGGACTTCCATTAGTGGGATCTTTTTTCATTATTTTCTGTCAAGGAATCACTTATTTCAATTTGTCGGTATACTATTGAAACACCCTGTATACAAGGTGTTTCAAAACAAATGCGATAAGCTAAAGGGGGCGATTCCTTGTTTAAAATAAAGGGTAGTTTGATATATAAACGTTGGGTCAAAAGTCAACCGTTAGGGAGATATCGCGGTAAAAAGATGGCGGTTAAAAGATGGCGGTAAAATAATGTTTTTATTTTCTATCTTAAAAACGAGAAGCGATAATAATGATAAGATTCTGTGGAAGTATTACTATTATGCTAATATACTTTCTACAAATTATTCCACTTCTTTAAAATAGGTTAAAAAGGTTGAAATAGACAACCCCTGTCATTATTGTTAACTAAATTTGAAGAAAAACTGACGTAACGACTTGGAGAAAAATAAATCTAAATAGCCTGGTTTATTTAGAAACCTTTTTTATCTCTTGTATTTTTTTCACAAAGCTTACCGATATGAAAGAAAGAAAATAAAATATAAAGCACTACATGTCGGGCGGGGAAATTTTTTAGAAAAAAAATCGCCGCTGTCACTTTTTAGGACGTTTCTTTCTAATATTGATTTATTGGACATTGCTCAGTTTGTTTGTGCAGTAATAAGAGTTTTAGTTAAATTAGTAGAACAATAATGGTTAGTTACACTAATGCGGGAATGGCAGATGTGCATTTTATGTACGGACGTGCAAACGGAAATCCCTTGGAAACTCGTCGTCTTTATACACAAGCGTATCCTAATCATATACCTCCTCATCATCGCATGTTTACGAGGCTTCATCAAAGGCTACGTGAATCTGGAACTTTTCACAATTTTGATACATTCGATAACATGACATTTAACACAGATTTCGGCATACGAAAGATACTGCTGACGGGGTACTAGGAGAAATCCAAGAACCATTGGGACTTGAAGACCGTACCTATTGAACATTGCGAAATTAACTATTTAATTGAGATAAGAAATATACCTTATAATTTACTGCCCCGTCAAGACAATGAACGCAATGTGCTGAATATAGCGAGATTTGCAATTAGCCATTGGCCAGGGAGACTGCCAAATTTAATAGAATTATTCTTCTTTTACGTCCAGTTTGCGCAAAATTTTTAAATGTTGCCGAACGTATTTAACAGTTAATTAAACCGTGAAGTCACAGGGGTGGTGCATGAGACCAAGACTCAGTTTACGTAAACCAGATTTATTAAACTGGATAAAGTTCTGTAAACCTTGCATACCGCCGTAATAAATATTTTATTTTAACAGCTGTTGGCAAAATAAACCAGGTATAGTTCAATCAGATTTAAAACCGTTGTACGTCATCAATCAGCTGATAATTGTCAGTCCGTAAAAAAACACGAGGAAATTAAATTTGGGCAAAAAGAATTAAAACTTTATGGGATATTAAATTTACCACAAACTTAAAGTATTCTTCTTTGATACAATACCCACCCATAGCATATATTTTGTTTATTTAAGCTTGTAAAAATTAATATATTTTGAATTTTATTGGCCGATAGTTGGTAACACAACTATAAACGGTGCGGTGGCGCAAGCTCGTTTGTTGGCTTTGTTTGACGTTTATGCAAAATAACCTCAATTATTTTGTGATTTCGTGTTATTTTGCGTCTATTTTTTTTACAAAAACTCCAGATATTTTTATAAATAGCATTAAAAAACTGTTTTTTTAAGAACAACAAAAGTGCACATACATATCTCTGTCGATTACGTTGTTTATTATTTGTGAAAAATGCCAAAAGTATTTAAATAGCCGGTGCAAGGAGCTTATAGCCTTTCTAATACCCTATTTTCATTAAGAACTTAACAACAATGTTCCATTGTTACCCTTGACAGCAGTTAGAGAAGTAAATTTAAAGAATGTGTTAAGGTCTACATATTTTAGTTCCAATTTACTAATTTTAACATGTAGCAGCTGCCCTAAATTTGAATATCTCCACTGTAGGCGCAGTTTCAACAACAGTTAAGCAAAATAAATTATTGGAGTCACCTAAAAGAAAACGTTCTTATTTAAAAAAAGTTGTAAATGTGTCAAGATTGGATATAAGTTCTATCCGTGACACTATTTATGGAATGTATGAAACAAGTAAGTTGTATTATTGAAAAAGTAATAATATTTTACATTGGTTATGCATAAGCTGTAACTTTTTTTAGAACATCATGTAACTTTGACCACTTTAAGTAAGAAATTAAAAGACAGACAACTATTTGATCATTGTCTTAACTCTTTAAGAAGCCTCTTAAAGGAAATAGGCTTCGGATGGAAAAAAGATTAACCGAGGCAAGGGCGTATGGAACTTTCCCATGTAGCTTTCAAACGATTGGTATTTTTGAATATGTTAAAGAAAAAGAAGCATCCTTGTATCAATTCGTTTTCTTGGATGAAAAATGGATTTTCCAGAATGGTACCATTGGTCAATCTTGGTAAGATGAAAATACAAAAAGTGTTAGATCTACTAAAGTTAGTAAAAGGTATTATGCAGTAAACAAATATACACTTACCCGCAAATGTAACGCACAACCAAAAATTATGCTGTATTTCAAATTTGATTTTCTCGCGAACTCATAAATCGATTTCGATCATTTTTTTTTAAACTGTAGCTTTTTTCTTTGGTAATTGCACTGTGATAGAATTTTTTATTCCGATTTTAGTTTTAGGCCTATACAGGGTGCAACAATGAGAACAGTTTTTTTAGGTTAAATCTGAGACACCCTGTAGGGAGCATTAGCAACAACAACGGACGCATGATGAAATCATACGGTAGCATAATGTTTTCTTGACATTTTGTTTTTTTAATTTCACTGATATCTGTACTACCAAAGAAAATACAGAGTTCTATACCAGAACATGTTTTTCTTCAATAAATCACAATTTTACTGGATCCTCACTTGGTTTAATAAACAAAGTAGTCTATGATAAATCAACAATACCAGCAAATGTCAGTTTTTGACAATTTCCATATTTATGTATCGTCTTAAATTGGATAATTGAGTTCATAATTTCTGATTTATTGTTATTTCGTGACAATGGAACGTGTTAGAAGGAATATGACTCGGGATGAATGTGTTCAAGCAGTGACGTTACATAATGAAGGAGTAAGCTACAACGCCATTGGTTTGAGATTAGGATTTGCACATACAACAATTTCTCGTGTTGTCCAACGCTTCAGGGAAACTAATGACTATAACGTACGTCCACGACAAGGCAGACCTCGGATAACTACAGTTGTTCAAGATCGCTATACTAGACTTTGTGCTTTAAGAGAACGTTTTACCACATCAAGGAAGCTTTTGAAACAACTCAGTGCAGTTCATAATATTCAACCAAGCATTGATACTGTGAGAAGACGCCTTTTTGATCACAATTTACAGGTCAGAGTTCCATCGACAGGCCCTAGATTAAATACAGGTCACCGCAGAGCTAGACTGCAATTTGCCAGGGAACATTTAAACTGGACTATTGAGGACTGGGAACAGGTTCTATTTACCGACGAATCTAGGTTTTGTCTATATAGCTCCGATAGACGTCTAAGAGTTATCCGCCAGGTGAGCGTTATGCACAGTGCAACATACGTAAAACAACTTCAATGGAGGCTCTGTGATGTTTTGGGCTGGAATATCCTTTATAGCACGGACGGATATCGTACCTTTGCGTGGGGTTCTTTAAATAGCGAAAGGTATATCAGTGACATTTTGTCTGAGCACGTTGTCCCTTTCGCTCCGTATATTGGGAATAATTTCTTACTAATGCACGATAATGCAAGACCCCATGTAGCGCGCATCGTCAATGCATATTTACATGAAGTAAATATTCGAACTCTAAATTGGCCACCGCGCAGTCCCGATTTAAATTCTATATAGCACTTATGGGATATTATAGGTAGGGCACTAAGACAGCATCAACCCCCTCCTGCCAACCTGCAAGAACGTCCAAGTAATGGTTACCAATATTTGGAATGGACTTGACCAGAATCAAATATCCAATTTGATATCGAGTATGCCGAGGCGATGTGAGGCAGTCATTAGAAGTAGAGGTGGAAACACGCGCTACTAATGTACCATTTTTTGCTATTTATTGTTAATTTTGTTAGTGTTACATATTCTTAGTTTAATGTTGTCAAAATAATATTTTAATTAAAAAAACATGTTCTGGTATAAAAATCAGTATTTTCTTTGGTAGTACCTACAGATATCAGTGAAATTAAAAAAACAAAATGTCAAGAAAACATTATGCTACCGTATGATTTCATCATGCGTCCGTTGTTGTTGCTAATGCTCCCTACAGGGTGTCTCAAATTTAACGTAAAAAAACTGTTCTCATTGTTGCACCCTGTATAGGCCTAAAACTAAAATCTGAATAAAAAAGTCTATCACAGTGCAATTACCAAAGAAAAAAGCTACAGTTTAAAAAAAAATTATCGAAATCGATTTATCGGTTCGCGAGAAAATCAAATTTGAAATACAGCATAATGTTTGGTTGTGCGTTACATTTGCGGATAAGTGTATAAACTATGAGAAGTTTACCCAGGTAAAACATATTTTTCTAGGTACATAATACTTTATGCTGGTAGTGAAGATGGTTTTGTTGAGGGTGCAGAGGTAATTTTCTTTTCTAAAACTAAGCTGAGTGACTACCATGGAGAAATGAATCAGCAAAACCTTTTACAATGGTTCAAAAACCAATTATTGAAAAATTTAGCAAAGCCATCTGTGATTGTAATAGACAACGCCCGATACCATAGCATGTTGTTAACAAAAATACCTAGTACATCATGGAATACAGCTGCAATTCAAGATGGTTAACTACTAATAAAATTAAATTTGATTATACAATGTTCAAAGCCGAACTTTTACAAATCGTTAATAGGTTAAACACAAGACATTATTTATGCCCTTTTTTTAACATATTCTTGAATACTAATCTTAAATTGTTTTCAGGCATTAGCCACCAAAAAAATATTTAGTTGATAACCTGGCTGAGCAATATGGACCTAAAGTTTTACGGCTTCCTCCATATTACTGTATGTTCAATCCGATTGAACATATTTGGGGGATTATTCGAGATGATCATTGAGTACTGCAACTTCTGATGTTTCGAAAAATTCAATTCGGGACACAGAAAGCAAGATATTAAAATGGTATGAAAGAGAACATGTTTTAGATAATTGTTGAAGTAAATGGAGCGAGCGATTCAAGTTATTTGGAGGGTGATTGAAGATTCATATTTGTATTATTATTTCATTAAGTATCCTCTTCAAGAAAATAGGCTTCAGATGGTAAAAAGATGAACTGAGGCGAGGGCTTATGGAACTTTCCCATGTAGCCTTCAAACGACTAGTATTTTTGAAAGAATATATTAAAGAAAAAGAAGCATTCTTGTACCAATTCGTTTTCTTGGATGAAACATGGATTTTTCAGAATGATGCCAATTGTCGATCTTGGCAAGATGAAAATACAAGAAGTGTTGGATCTACTAAAGTTGATGGTAAAAGGTATCATGCAGTAAACAAATATATAAACGATGGGAAATTTTTGTATTTTTATCTTGTTTGTATGAAAAAAAAAACTGTAATTCCCTCACTCGGATATTTTGGTTACAAGCTGACAACACTGTCGATATCTGACGTCACTTAAAGGGTATGACGTACAACGGTTTTAATTTTGCATTAAGTTTATTTATCAAATGTCTAGTTATGTCTGTTGTAGATAAATAGATGCGGCGTCTTCAGCTACCTAAATGGATAAACGCCGCACTTTTTGGGTTTCAGGAAATAACTAATATTATTTAATTAGCGAAAATGCAAAAAAATTGCATAATTAAACAATGCCTAAAAAGTATATCCGGAAGCTAACTGCTAAACCTTGAGGGCAGCGGACTGAACAACAACTTCCAACAGCCACAGAGAAAGTAAGAGCTAGAGAAATCTCAAGTCGTGAAGCCGAATGAAGGTATAGAGTACCAGCACGGACAATCAAGCTACAAATGAAGTCGGGTAAGTTGCGAAACTGTTCTATTGGTCCAGAAGGTATGACTCTATTCTTGGTTTCGATAATGAGGAAAAATTAAACAATTGTGCATGGCTGGATTTTTCCCAAACAGAAATACAATTAAAACAGTAGCTTTTAATTTGACCGAGAAGCTTATACTATCAAGCACAAATTTAACACACAGAATGGAAAAGCTGGACCGCATTGGTTTAGATCGTTTATGGAAAGAAATTCTTAGCTGTTAAAAAAAGACAATCACAGGGTTAATCACTAGCAAGGGCCCAAAGAATGACCCGCTCAGAGGAAGCCGGATGTTTTCATCTGTGCAAAAATATATTAGTTCAAATTGGTATAGTAAACCGCTCGTCCAACATATTTAACACGAATTAGGCGGGTATCCAGCTAATCAATATACCCACCAAAGTGGTTACATTAAAAGGATCAAAAAACGTGCACGTTTTAACATCTCACGAGAGATGGGTGTTGTGAAGCAGAAGAAATGTTCCTACCCCTGTTATCATTATAATAGGCATAAACCAAAATCTTGAATTTTGTGATAGTTAACCGGCAGGATCTGCAGTATAATAATATATATAAAGAAAATCTTCTTTTATAAATTCAGAATTTAAAATGACTTAAAGAACATTTCATACCAAGGAAGCCTATGGGTAAAACGGTGTTAATTATGGATGGACACTCCTGTCATTGCACTAATGTGGAAATGTTAGAGATCTCAGCGCAACACGATATAAGTATTGGCAGATGTAGCCTTTAAGAGACATCTAGTGGCAATCAAATGCATCACCTGGCCCGGCTAACAAAAATCAGTCAGAAACGGAGAAGCAAAATCCTGCAAAAACCCGGCGAGCCGGTATTCTCACAGGAGTCGCCGCCAGGAGCGCAGCATTAAAAGCCAATTCGGTATACGGACCGAGTACCAACAATTAGAAATCTGAAAGTTAGTTGCTTTCCTTCGCCGGATTCATCCCCAGACGCGTTTCGCTGTATAGCAGCGCGTCAGTGGAGCTATAGGATGTGTCGAATGGTTGGAGCAATATAATAAAATATATCAAAGGGACGACTGGCTTCGCTGTATAAGATGCCTAAAATGGTTATATGAGACCTGTACGATATTTTCCAATGTTTGTAACCTTTTTAGCCATAGAGAAAAATAAACAAAAATTAATAGAAAGTAGTAAGCATCTCTCCTTTACCTCCACTAGCCACGGATAACTCTCCCTACCACGTAGGAGATTTCCCAAAAATCCATAATTGTTCAGATTTATTTTATCGCCATATAAGAAAAAATACTTAAAGGTTTTTATGTCGCAATACATTTCACGAACAATTCATTTTAATTTATGGAATAAAACTCAAAGTCTGCTCCACTAATTTAATCAAATAAATTCATAATATATGCCCATACATGTTTCAAAGGCATAAACCTTCATCCTCAGTGGGTAATTATTAAGATGTAATAAAATATGAAGAGACAATTGACATTGTTACATTGTAAACTGAAAGGGGAAGGAAAAAATACAATTAGATAATGCGAAAGCAACACAGGTGTCATCAAAAAAAGTTTAATATATGGAAACAGATATTTTGTAAAATTTCGAGATTAATATTAAACCGCAATTACAGTGAGATAAAAGCTAGTGACTTACCTTATGATGCAGAAAAAATTTTTTAAGTGAGGAATGAAACACAAAGTCTGCTCCACTAATTTAATAAATAGGTTCAGATTAACATCCCAAACATATTTCAAAGGCATAAACCTTCATCTTCAGTGGGTAATTATTAAGATGTTGTTATTTATGAAGAGACCAATGACATTGTTACGTTTTTTTTTATATAAACTAATGTTGCAGAAAATTTTTATGAAATCATATGTAACTTTAATTAGGTAAATAATACATCTCAAATTAAAGTAAAATTAAAATTAACTGAATAAAAATAATTTAAATGAATTTAAGTTTTATTTTAAACTTGTTGAAGAACCCAAATTTTTTTTTCCACTGTGAGATGGACTACTTCCATAAAAATTTTTTAATTTTTATAAGGAAACATATTGATGTAAATTAATTAACTAATGCATTATAACTAATAGTAATAAAAGGTTTTTTAAAAAATTATGTTTATTAGATTAGTTTTATTTTTTTATTTAATTTTGAATTTATTATAAAACCCAAATATGGCTGGGAAAATAAAATCAAGAGCAAAATAGGGTACGATCATCATGGCGAAGTCGTACCAAATGGTAGGTAAAAATTTTTATATGGCCAAAGTGAGAATGGATTATTCTATTTTATTTTTTTATATTTTATTCAAAAAACGGTAAAATTCGTCGCAATGCGACAATGTCAAAGTGAACTCTATTTAGACGAATGGAGTAACAACTAAATAAAGAAGAAAGATAGACACTATGAGTTAGACAAGGTGTGAACTAATATAAAATCTAAAAAACTTAAAAAATATAGACATCTGTTAAAGTATTATAATAAGATCATAATGGATGAGCAAGACGAAGTTTGGACGCCAGTCACAAGAGAGAGTAAAGTGTTTATTTTATAGTAACTGAAAACTGTTTATAAATGTAAATCATGTCAGGAAACTAGGATGTATAAATTCAATGTACCATAAACGGATAAAAGATGGTGCGGTATGACAGGGTAGTTATGAAAACCGTAATGACAAAGGATAACATTGATGGTTTAAAAAATAAGGTTATGTTTTAAATGTTCAAGAATTTAAGAGCATTGAAAAAACTTAAGCAAGTAAAGTTAATCTGATCATTAATGCAGTGCAAAGAGGGATTGTTGAGAGCCTTCTGGATTTCAAGGATCTCCAGGAGATTCATTGTAGTCCCCTTTTCACAAACAATCTCGAAATTTTACAAAATATCTTTTTCCATATATTAAAAATTTTTTTGATGATACCTGTGTTGCTTTCGCATTATCTAATTGTATTTTTTCCTTCCCCTTTCAGTTTACAATGTAACAATGTCATTGGTCTCTTCATATTTTATTACATCTTAATAATTACCCACTGAGGATGAAGGTTTATGTCTTCGAAACATGTATGGGCATATAATATGAATTTATTTTATTAAATTAGTGGAGCAGACTTTGAGTCTTATTCCATAAATAAAATATTACTCCACTGTGAGATGGACTACTTCCATAAAATTCCTTTTAAGATTTTTCTTAAATACAGAAAAAACAATAAACAGAATTATTACGATTTTTGTAACGCATGCTATCCTACTTCTACCCTACCGATGAAGTTATAGTCCAATAAACGGAACGCTTAAAAAGGAATTTTGGTTAGAAAGCTGCTTTTTTGGTGGAAGGTACATTTTAATGTTTGAAAAGACACTTCGGTATTATTTTGTATTGAACCCTTGCATAAGGGATGGAAAATTACTTTAAAATGTTTTTTTGACCCGTGGCTTTAAAACAAAAGACACTAGAAGAAAAGGTTTTAGACAAAAGTTGTAGAGCATTTAAATCTGAATAAAAATGTTTATGATCATTTTTACGATATCTCTAATAGTTGTGGCCTTAGAATCATGTGAACTTTGAGGGTTGGTCGGCGTCTTCGAAATTTCACAAACGCATTAAATTTTCAACTTGGTAACACTGCCCATCGTCTCGCTGAGACTCTATACGGGTGTCTGAAAAAAAAGTTTTTTGGTAGGTACGTTAATTTATTAGAGTATGTTATTTTTGTACTGTTTTGAGGTTTTTATGAGTGAAACATTTTTGTGAAATATTGTTTGAATAACCCTGTGAAAGGTATGTATGAAACTAAGCCAAAAATTTTGAATGGTTTATAATTATTTTATATAATATGATATTTTTATTGAGGGTATATCTTGAATAATAATATTGTCCATTGCCAGTCAACTGTGAAGATATTAAGGTTAAACAATTTTTGTAGGTTAAAAGGGTAAAGCAAAAAATCAGTTTTAAACAGTTTTTTTAGAGCAACTGTTTACTGTTTGGGTGCCAATTTAATATACACTCCTATAATAGGTATCACCTATATGAAAAATAGTATGAAGTACTTAATAACTGTGTAGTGAAATTTATTACTTACTCAGATTTTGATCTTCTCTTACATTGTCTTTCTAAAGTAAAGTAATATTTTTTGTTTTTAAAATTTTCGAAATGAAAACTACCCTATGTGCCGTTCCGAGGTATTGGCTATCTACTAACCAAATTTCACATACTCCTAAAATATAGATATAAATGTTATTTGCGTACCCTGCATCCGCAAAAAATCATTCGGTATCTAAAAACCCGATAAATACTGCACTAGACGCTGCAACTCTTTTCCAAAGACGACAGTGATCGATATTTAGGTCCCATTTATTAAATACCTGACCAAAAATTGTTTTTGAAATTTGCGAACCTCTTAAGGTTTTTAGATTTATAGATTAGAAAAAAGTAGTAATAACCTTTTTGTGTAAATTTTAATGCTCTACAACATTTGAGAAAAACTTTTTTTCATATTATTTTTCATTTAAAAGTTATTACCCAAAAATATATTTTCAACCCCAATTGAAGGGTTTTTTAGCTCTCGTGCAAGGACTGGACACAAAATAACACTGAAGTGTCTTTTCAAACATTAAAATGTACCTTCAATCGAAAAAGCAGCTTTCTAACTAAAATTCCTTTTTAAGCGTTCTATTAACTAGTTTTAGAGTCACAACTAACAACTTATTTGCACATTTTTGACCTATTACTAGTTCAGCAAAGAGACATTTAAAAAAAAAAAAAGTGTAAAAGCCGGTTGCTATCAGCCGAACGCTTGTATAAAACTCGGTTTCCGCGAGATGTCACCACATGCAATGTTTCGCATAATTATGCTCCTTCATTTTACGCATTGAAATACACTGTGAGGTCCTCCACCTGACGTAGATACCCGCAACTGCGGGTTCCATTCCAGTATTTTATCATCACTGGTCTGGTTGAGTGGATCGCTCGATTGCTGCGGGATGTCGCCACCTGCAACATTTCGCATATGCTACTACTCTTTAAGTTGAATTGCCTCATTTTTATTAGTACAGGGTATATTATTGATCCTTAACTGAATGTATTCGGGCATAATAACATAATCATAATTTTTGTATGGCCCAGAAAATTGGGATATCCTAAAGCCAAATAAAAGTATTTGAGTGGCCAATTAATATAAGTATTAGACCCTCTGGAAGCAGAAAATTTTCATTAATAATTTTCTATCGGAGTAACCCAAGCGTGAAACGAGCGTTTTCCATGGTTGAATGAATTTTTCTTGGCCTGTCCGTAATATTAGATATGGGAATTTTATTGAATATGTATCGATAAAATCTTACCTTCGCTTGAAGGATACTCGAATTATGATGTTTAAGATAGTTGTAGGAAATATGTTATTTGCTTGAAACTTGTAGATATAAAAAAGTCGTGGGTATTAATACGTCTTGGTACGGTCGTTTTATGATTATAATTAGTAGGGCAGCCCTGTAGAAGCGTAGGGTGCTTTTTGGAAATCAAGATTCATACGAAGCATGTTGTTGAGGTAAAAGAAAAATCTGGGGATAAATTATTTTGCCGTCTCGTGTAAACGATTTTTTATTCGACAACAACATTTTACCGCCGGAGCAGTTTGGTCCATTGTCCTTAAGGGATTTAATGGCTTCTTCTACACGGGAGCACTGCTTTTTGACATGAGCAAGACATTCGATAAGGTGTGGCATGATGGACTAACTTTATTCATTTTTATTTTTTTTAGTAGGGATATATAGCGTGAAATCGTTTTTGAGCTTTTGCCACTCGCTCATCTGCATTGTCTTCCCATGCCATCTTTTTATCAAAAGTCAATCCAAGATATTTAATCTTATTTGACCATTCTATTAATTTGTTGTTAACCTCTACCCTGGTTTCAGGTAAATTGCTTCTTGCTTTTGAAAAAAAGGTGGCCTGGGTTTGTCTGCGTTCAAACGAAACTTCCAGCTGTCCAACCAGCTCTTAAGGAGCATGATATGACGTTGCAGGCGTGCACTACTAACCAGGCCCCTCTTGAGGTTGTTGTTATCGCAGTATCATCCGCGAAGAGATAAAGTTGTGTGTGTGGGAGTTTAGGGATAACGCTTGTGTATATATTATATAAAATAGCAGCCAATGGTGAACCCTGTGGGACACCAGCCCTGATCTGAGTTTTCTAAGATATTGTATTCTCTGATGATACCACGAACGTTCTATCTTCAAGGTAAGAGATAATTACATTAACTAAAACGTTTATCAAGTTAAGTATCAAGCTATTGTGCCAGACCTTATCGAATGCCTTTGTGACATCGAAAAAGACCGCTTCCGTGGATATGCGTCTATAAGAACCTCTCAGCGTATTTGTTGCCAACCTTGTTGTTTGGCGCACTGTGCAATGAGCAGCTCTGAAACCGAACTGCTCAAGTGGTAAAACATTATTGTTAAATACAAAATCGGTTACCCGATTCAGTATTAATTTTTCAATAATCTCTCTGGGTTTCGTGTCTCATTTTTATTAAACTGTTCGCGGAGGTTTCTGTGAACAGTTTAATTTCTTCGCTAGGATCAGAGGCGATTTAATTGTTGTTGCAAACTTGTACACGTAATAATCTTTCGTTTTCAAATTCTCAATTTTGTTTTGCCAAAGGCTCGATTCCTTTTCGCTTAGCAGCCTTTTCACTTCGAGAGACTCTCGATTCGCTTGAGCCGTGATCTGCGGGTCGCCAGTTCTATATGCCTTAATATTTTGTTTTTACTCTTAATTCTCTGAGAAAGCTCGGGCACCAAGTAACCCTGCTTTGAAAATCTGGACACCTCTGTTTCCGAAGATCCAGTCATGGCAGAATTTATTTTTGAGGTTAACTTTTCTACTGCTACTCCAATGTCTTCCCTTATTTAAACTGGAAGTACTATATTTCCGGCTTTTCAGCTACATCCGGTTTAACCGGTAGTTGACACTTTTAGAAGGATAATAGAAAAGCAAGATAGGGATATGCAAGCCGTTTTGCTCTAACACGTGCCGTTAGAAAGCTAGAAGCTGTCAAAGTTCAAAAATGTCATTTTTCAAAACTCGATATCCCAGAAACTATTAAGTTTAGACTTATAATGCACTTACTAAAAAATAATTACTATTTTATGTAGAATCCCAAAATATTGTAAGATATAGGCTGTTCTATTTCAAAAAAATATAACTTTGCTATGGATCTTTTTTTTTGGGACATCCGGTATATTTCATTGCCTATGACCCTGTTATTGAAAAATATTAAAAAGTTGAGTAGTTTAGATGCTATGAAATCCTGCGTTGAGCGTGGGCCAGCCACTATGATAATCATATGTTAATGATTTGTTATACAGGGTGAGACCTCTCGGATTCTGCGCGCGGCAGCTCCAAGATCTGTGCATTGCGTTGAAGTCTCCCCTATTAATTATCGAATCACGGCAGGCAGTTTACACGTCATAATACGTTCAGATGGATGGAGCAAAGGTCTTTAAGTGAGAAATAAACGCCAATCTAGCTCTTTCATCTAGGCGGTAAAACACACGAATCTAACTGATACTTAAGTACTACCTGAAGTTGGCCAGCAATCAGTCTTTTCGACAATGAAGATAAATTATAACCGTCTCCAAACTATCAACAAATCGTACTTGTACCACCTGAACTTAGAGAACCAACAAAATTGCACAAAGAGCAGGTCCTGCTTTAGTGTTCAATTATGACGAGAGAAACATTCAGGACGATCCCGGCGCAAAAAAGTTATTGTCTCCAGAGGCACCAGATTAGTCGAAAGAGTTCAGCAGCATTCAAAAGCTGCTGTAAGTATAATGGTATGTAGAAGTGCTAACGGTATTCTTTTGCCCCCTATGGGGGTTTACAAGTCTGGTAATTTATATGAAAATTGGACCAATGGGGGACCCCAAGGAACTGTTTATGCCGATAGTAAAAGCGGGTGGATCGATATGTCACTTTTTGAGGAGCAGTTCTTTGATGTTTTACCGCCACATCTGAATCAAATCAATCGTCCAGGCCAAATAATTATTATAGGAGACTATTTGGCTTCACATTTTTCCCCTAGAGTGATCCAAGAATGCAAAGCTAATAACATCTATCTTACACCACTACCGCCTAATAGCACGCATTTGATGCGGCCACTGGACGTGGCTCTCTTTGCGCCAATGAAGAAAAATTGGCGAAAAATTTTGGACAAGTGGCGCGAAGAGAGCAGAGCTAGTGGGTCTAGTCCAAAAGAACAATTCCCTACCCTTTTGGCAAGGCTATGGGCTGGAATAAAACCAACGTTGCCAAAAATCTAGTCTCGGGCTTCCGCGCAACTGGTTGCTGTCCGTTTGAGCCCATTGAAGTTTTAAAAAAAAATCCCAACCGTGAAGTTGAATTAGTTAACCCCTGAACTGCTTAAATAACAGCGTTGTTGATATTTCACAAGAAATGCGTGGCGCGAACAAAGAAACATTTGTTCGTAATCGTGGTAAACGTTTAGATCCCGGCAAAGCTCTAGCGACAGATGTAACAAGACCTCAACAAGTAGAAGAGAGTGAAGAACTCGAACCTGAACAATAGAATTGCAGGGAAATAGAAGAAACAGATAAATCTGAAAAGAAGGAATACAAGGAAAAAAGATCATTGAACCACAACCAGGACCATCTAACATACAACGTCCAAGTAGAAACGCAAGGAGAAAAAAGAAGAACGTTGTTCAATTTGCTCAAGATAGTGGTCTGGTTATTTAGGGCCTGAATGGATTGCCTGTGTTAAATGCAAGCGTTGGGTTTGTGGAGTTTGTGGGGTTTGTAATGATGAAAGCAAAGATCCTTTCTAGGTCTGCCCGAACTGCGAAGGATTTGATTTTGACAGTGATGATACCATCAAAGATAAAAGACCAAATACATTGGGAGTTCCGTTAATTTTAAGTTTCTTTTTTTTATGAAGCTTTTGTTTTTTTTTTTTAATTTTTATAGCCGTCATTAAAAAAACATATGTTTGTGTTTATGCTCATTTGAAGAGCTTAGTTTAATATTTTATGAATAAAAAAGTTCAAACTATTATCATTGTTTTTAATGAAAAAATGCGTCTAGAAGGTTAAAAAAAAAGTGTGGAAAAAACTAACCCCGATTTTTGGTCGTTTAGGTGCCAAAGAAGACACAAACGCTGTCTATTTTAATGATTTACGCAAAATTAATAGTCTGCCAAAGTACAGTAACCCCAATAATCTGCATACTTTGGCACACCAAAAAAAAATTTTTTGCTCGGTTATCTTCCAACATTTTTAAATAAATTTTGGAACATTTATTGAGGACGTTTGTTATGATGGCAACTTTAGTTGCCAAATATGAGCGACTGTTTTATAGTTATTTGCCAAAATATTCCAAAATCTGCCAAAGTAACCCCGTTTTACGGTAACACTTAATAAACAAATTACCAGTAAATTTTCAAAATATAATATCTGAATACAATTTCAGAGAGCTAACAATAAGAGAAGACGACTTTTTATTATTGTATTGTAAAACTTAAATATTTTTAAATCAAACTATCCGGTAATACTCATAGTGTATTGCATCGTCAATAATTTATTTCTATTGAAATAAAATCCAAAACCTACTGCCAATTTAAAGCTTATCTTCCAAAAAATATTAATTTTAACCTTCCTGTTAAACAAAGAGCCAACTATTATATATTATGGAAAGCTCTGAGCCGATGGCAACTATGAATAAATATATAAGGCGCTCCATTAAAAAAAAGGCAACCCTGCTATATTTCACAAAAATGGGGATACCTTGAAAGAAACTGACTGCGCCACTGAATTCTACGTAAAAAACTGTATAACACCCTGATATTAATTTTTCGATAAGTTATAAGATATGTGAAATACAAGGGGTGCCTGACAATGCACCATTTTCAATTTCGTTCTATATCTCAAAAACTAAGAGGGCAATGATTTATGCATTTACGGCATCGTTTATTTCACAAAAAAAGTGGCACAGGTTTGCGAAAACCGCAGTATTCTATCTGTACTAATAAAAAGTGTCGAAAACTAGACACCCTGTACATTTAGTATTTCTAACACTTTTTCTTATTTATAACATTTTTTAAATTATTATACGACAATTATAGTTCTACACTCTTAAACATAATATTTGATTATTTTTTTACTTATTGCTTATATGTATTTTTTTTCCAATGTTTGTATGAGTAGCTTTACTGAATATTGTCACAAATTTAATGATTTTTTTAAATTTTATTCCTAATACTTATTTACTTATTATTTAACTACAGTTGGCTGAAATCGCTATCCCAGTACAGCAAACACCACCAACTGTACGATTACCATTGTGCAGCCAACTAACATCTGCTATAAATTCAATTAATAAAAGTAAATGTACCTTAGCAGTTAATTATTATATTAATAATAAAAAAAATGTTATATTTCAAAAATAAGTTATTATTCGTAGTTGTTCCTAACACTTGCTCATATACTTTTTCTCAACGCTTAACTGCGTGACTGAACTCCACTACAAGTCGTTCGGTCAACGGCAGTTGCGTGCGGAAAAATCGATTTTCCGCACTTGTTAGGAATAGCTATTTAGAATCAGAGTGTACTAGAATTCCTTCACCTGGAGAACGGCATTTATCTGAGGTCGTGTTTCCTACCAAATACATTAACTCCAAAGATTCAAACCCAATAAAAATATTTTCCTTAACACACGCATAGCTTGCAAAGCGCCTTGATATTTTTTTTTTCAGTGGTTGTGTAAAACGAAAAAGTGTTTAGTTAAAATAAAATATATTTTATTAACCGTAGATATTGTAAAATCTGATTACTTTGTAGTTTCTTTCGATATTACTAAAAGTTCATAACTACAATCTAAAAAATCGCTTTTATGGGATCAAATAATCAATGCACAGATTCTCGTGGAGGCACTCTGTTAAATTGAAAATGGAAATGATATAGAAGCAGTGCTATAATAAATACTTTAAGGTAGCGATCCAAAAAATGCATATTGATCCTCCCTATTGAGACGTTATCTTGCTGAACGGTGACTGAAATTGAAAACCAAATTTATTATTATTATTCTAAAAAATTAAATTACAAAAGCAAGTAATCATTATAATGAGTTTCATTTCAAAATTAATTTTAAAAAACTTTAAACAAGTAATTAATATACAAAACAAAATACTTTACTTATTATGATGGAAAATTGTAAGGAAGCTTAGATCCTTTAAACTAAAAGTATTATAACAGCTGGCAAAAGTTTTTGATGAACATAAAATTTTTATTTTATGTCCTGCCATGGTCGGGAAATACTTATAAACTTAAGTAAGGACTTGGTAAAAAGTCTGCATATTTTATGGGGCATTAGGCGTGAAAGCTTTTGTTGAAATTGAGTAAAAATCGTTTAAAACCGGTCCGATTTTATGATTTTTTTTTATGAATTATAACATTTAATTTTGAGTTTTGTTGCTGGTAATACCTTACATTGTAAAGTATACAAATTTTTTTATTATAGAGTCGTAATAAGAAATCTGATGTACATTTTCCTACCCTTAAATAATTACTCCCCTAATAATTTTACCTAAAAATTGTAGTAAACTTTTTTGAATGCCCTTGTATGATGAACTGGCACATCAATTTTTATAATTTTCTAATAAGCCAATAAAAATTATTTGTTATTTCGTTACTAAATTAGTGCAATCATATATTCTCTTTAATACTGTAAAACATGTTGAAACTAATCACAAATAGAACGCCTAGTAACATTAAATATTATTTGCTTGAAAAGTTGAGACAATGATGAATCATGAATAATAAACGTGTTTTGAACTTCCATAGTCATTATTTATTTTTCTCAACAACGTTTCAACTGGTAAACATCTAAAATTATATGAAATAAAACAATGCAGTCTTCCTCCACAGTTTAATTGTTAACATAAAAGTTATTAGATTCCCGACATGTTTCGAGCACTTAAGTACTCATCTTCAGGGGATACCAACATCGAGTTTAACTTCGAAGTAATAAGTTGTCTCAAATAAATGAGTACAACAAAAAGGATGAAGACTTGGTGCATTAAATGATTAAATAAATTGAATGAGAGGTAAAGTTAGGATTAAGTTTTGTAATATAGATAAGTGTAACATATTAAAGTATGATAATAGAAGGTTATGACATCTGAAGGTAATTAAAGAAAAGTTTGTTTAAAAAATTAAGAATCTTGAGCTTGTATGGTTAAGTTTAGAGGAGTAACACATATGTTAAGTTAAATAAAGAAATAATGTAAACTTTGGAGGAGAGAAGTTTTCTTTTAATTTTCAAATCATAAGTTTTATTTTAAAAAGAAAAATATTATTATAAGAATTTCGTAAAAACTAATGAAATATTTTTAATTGAGAGGATAATATATATAATATTTCATTAGTTTTTACGAAATTCTTATAATAATATTTTTCTTTTTAAAATAAAACTTATGATTTGAAAATTAAAAGAAAACTTCTCTCCTCCAAAGTTCACATAATTATTTCTTTATTTAACTTACCATATGTGTTACTCCTCTAAACTTAACCATACAAGCTTAAGATTCTTAATTTTTTAAACAAACTTTTCTTTAATTACCTTCAGATGTCATAACCTTCTATTATCATACTTTAATATGTTACACTTATCTATATTACAAAACTTAATCCTAACTTTACCTCTCATTCAATTTATTTAATCATTTAATGCACCAAGTCTCCAGCCTTTTTGTTGTACTCATTTATTTGAGACAACTTATTACTTCGAAGTTAAACTCGATGTTGGTATCCCCTGAAGATGAGTACTTAAGTGCTCGAAACATGTCGGGAATCTAATAACTTTTATGTTAACAATTAAACTGTGGAGGAAGACTGCATTGTTTTATTTCATATAACATTGACTCCACTGAAAGTATGGACTATTTTTTCATCTCCAATTATCTTCAGGTGAATATTGAACAAGTCCCGAAGTTACAAGACTATTTATACTACTACTAGTCTAGTTGATCGTGGCAAGGAAAAAAATATATAAGGTCAATAACATACAGTGTATGGTCTCAATCTAAGTCCACACTGCTTACCTGGGATACGCCACCCACTTCTTTAAATTTCCTCTTTCATCAATGTTCTTCCTTGAGTATAATTTTGGCTTGCAAGGGGTAGTTGTGAGTCCCAGCATGATCTGCTGCACAGGATCTGTTTGTTTCTCCCTTCAGTGTGTGGTTTCGATATTCTTTGATCCCTGCTTCAAGGGAGCATAGGGTTTCATCAACGTAGGATTGTACGCACTCGTAAGGTATTTTATATACACAATTCTTTATGTCTTTTTGATTTGTGGGCTTTGTCTTCGGCAGGCGGTTTTTAAGGAATCTTTGGAGCTAAATACTGTTCTAAATACTGTTGTATTGTTGTCCTAGTTTTCGAATTTTTTCGGAGATTCCTTTGACACATGACATATTTATAGTGGGTCCAGCTTCGACGACATCCTTTTGTCTATTGGTGTGATTCTGACGCTTCTTGATGGCCTGGTCTACTAGTCTCGTGGGATATCCATTTGTGTTTAGGTTCTTATTAATGTTGTTAAGTTCGTGTGAAAGAGCGTCCTGGGAATTGCTGAGAATGCCCTGTCGACAAGTTCTTTCACTATTCCATGTTTGGTGCTATTTGAATGATTAGAGGCATAATTAAGATATTGACATGTGTGGGTTTGATTCCTGTACACCGATGTTTGGATGGTATTGCTGTCTGTTTTCTTTGTACAATGACGTCAAAAACCAACAGTTTGTTGTTTTCTGCTTTCTATCCGGTACACCTGATTGTTGGCGCCAAGTTATTAATGTGATGTAGAAAAGCTTGGAGTTCGTCACCGCTTCCATTTAAAATGATGAACGTGTCGTCTACGTAACGCAGCCTTATTTTTGGTTTTACTTATGCCTTTTTATTTGCCTGATTTTCAAACCATTCCATCTAAATGTTGGCGACTACTGGAGAGAGGGATGATCCCATCGGTAGTCCATCCAATTTACTGCAGAATCTATCTTTTTCTTGGAAGTGGAAATTATTAAGGCAGCATTCCAGTAGGTCCAATATGGCGTTGATGAGTAGTGATGTTCCTTCCTCAAGGGCTTGGTCCTCCTTAAGCTTCCTTCGGGACGTTTGTATAGAGACTTCCGACATCGAAGCTGACAAATCGATCATTTGATTGTATTTTTTTTCCACTGGATCCCAATGAAATGTTTCGAGTTTTTTACAAATGATGTGCTATGTTCTTGCAGTATTGGGACCAGAAATCTGGAGAGTTCGTATGTTGGAGAATTTCTGAACTATGCAATGGGTCGTAGAGGTATGTTGGGTTTGTGTATTTTTAATGGTAATAGTGGGGTCTTTAGGGATGTTCTGGAAGTATCCTTTTTCCAAGACATAGTACACAAGAAGCAAATCCACACCTTAATAATGCCTCAAATCATTCAAATAGCACCAAACATGGAATAGTAAAAACACTTGTTGACAGGGTATTCACCCTTTGCAACCCCCAGGAAGCTCTTTTACAAGAACTTGTCAACGTCAAAAGGGACATTAACACAAATGACTATCCCACGAGACTAGTAGACCACTCTATCAAGAAGCGTCAGAATCACCTTGATAGACAGAAGGACGACGTCGAAGCTGGGCCCATCATGAATGTGCCATATGTCAAAGGAATCTCCGAAAAAATTTAAAGATTAGGATAACAATACAACATTTAAATAGTATTTAGCTCTAAAAATTCCTTAAAAAGCCACCTGACGAAGACAAACCCTACAAATCAATGGCACGTGAAGAATTGTGTATATATAACACCTATCGCGTGCGGATCATCCTACGTTGGTAAAACCCTACGACCCCTTGAAACAAGGATCAAAGAATATTGAAACCATACACTCAAGAAAGAAACACACAGATCCGGTGCAGCAGATCACGCTTAGATCCATGGCCACCACTTATAAATACTCTTGTAGCTTCGTAGCTGATTTATTATTCACCTGATGACGACTGGAGATGTTTACCAGTTGAAACGTTGCAAGAGAAATAAGTAATGATAAATGGAAGTCCAAAACACGTTTGCCGTTCATTAAACATTATTACAATAATAGGGAAAAGAAAATCCAAACGTTTTCCTGCACAAGTTTTATTGAATCAAATGTTGATCATTTAAAATTATTCATATTAAGTCTACATATTTCGAACGCAGAAGCGTTCATCTTCAGGCGAATAAAAATTAGGTTGCTGTTGGCGTTAGTTGTTTTAATTTAAGAAAATTGTTTTAATTTTAAGAAAAAAGGGAACATAATACTTACTTGTAGTAGTAGTAGTAGTAGTAGGTGAGGGGAGGCGCACGGACCTGGCAAGTAGACCAAATGCGATCCTTTTTACCTACCCCTTAGCCTTCCCCAATTCACTTAACCACCCAGGCTCTCACCGAACCTATCTGACTTTCTCATGAAGGTCAGACCGTTACTTCCAAGCAAGAGTCCTGACTTCCTCCTGTGGGATCACCACTGTCCCAATGACTTGTCGTCTGAGTCTTCCCAGTGCATCGCAAGTGCACAGGAAGTGCAGTGGTGTCTCCTCATCCTCCAAGCATCCCGAACATATCGGGTCCTTCTCCACCCCCATCGTATGCAGGTGCTTCCTCAACTTGCAGTGTCCTGTTAAAAGTCTTACCAGAGGATTAAGGGCACGCCTACTCTTGTTAAGAATCCATTTTAACTAAGCCCTATCGGGCTGGCTTGGGTCCTAGATAGGGCGTTTCGGCTCTAAGTCTGGAGTCTCGTTGGCCGTCTCGTTGCCATGTACTCCACAATGTCCAGGGACACACATCAAGAATACCTGTTTCAGTTCTGCAAGCACCCCAAGTGCGTCCGCACACTCCTTCACAAACTGCTCCTGGGTTGGCAGACCACCCTAAGGGCGGCCTGGCTATCGGAGCAGATGTATGCAGTCCGCTCTTGACGGTCCATGACCTCCCTCATACTTGCCACCGGGAGGATGGCATACACCTCTGCTTGGAAAACCGTTGTGAACCTTCCCAGTGGGTAGCTTCTTCTTCTGTTGATGTTTTCCAAGTATACTCCGGCCTCTGATGATTCAGTTCCAGCCATGCGCGACCCATCCGTGTAGCATACCAGAGCATCGTCAGGGAACTTCACCTGCTCATCCTCCCACTGCTCCCTACTAAGGATCGTAAGAGTGAACTTCTTGTTCAGCCTTAGCACTCCCTCAACTGGCATTCCTTCTACTCTCGGAGCAATCTTAGTATGGCCTAAGTCGCCCACTCCTTTCCAGCGTCCGGTAGCCCGCATTCGTAGGTATGCCGCCATTGCCTCCATCTGAATCCAGATGGGAAGGCTCGGCAGCCCCGGCAGGACATCCAGTGCAGCCGTGGGCGTGGTTCTTATGGCTGCGGTTATGGCCGATAGTCCCGTCTCCTCACACTATTCCTCCAGTATCCTGCAGGCCGTCTGCATTCTATCGCACACCACACCCAGAAACTTCCCCGTCACAAGGACGAGTCCATCATCTGTGTACGCCTGTGCGCAGAAGCTAGCTTTGGCAATCCTCGCCATCATGTCGTCCATGACCAGACATCACAGGTGGGATGATAAGCAGCCGCCTTGTGGTCAGCCACCCTTCACCCCGATCTCCAGCCGAACGTCCGCGATGGCGGAGCTCACCTGCCGCTTCCTGAGTGCAGATCCAACCCATTCTATAACCACCGACGGCGCTTCTCTCATTCTTAGAGAGTCGCAAATGGTCGACGGTTTTGCTTTATCGAAGGCACCTTCAACATCGAAGAAGATCGTTAGAGCGACGTTCTTGTAGTGTAGGGACCTCTCCACCTTTTCTGCCACGTCGTGGATTGCTGCCTCTGTTGACCGTCCACGCCGGTAGGCATGCTGACTATCCTGTAGAGGATGCGCTTCTAGCACAACCTGTACCACATATCTATCGACCATCTTCTCTAGTGTCTTCATCAGAATAGAGGTTAAAATTATTGGCCTAAAAGTCTTGGCGACCGAGTAGTCAGTTCTGCCATTCTTAGGAATGAAGATGCCCCTTGCTTATCGCCAGGCTTTTGGCGCGTAATCCAAAGCAATGCTCGTCCGGAAGACGCTCTCTGGGTAAGGGAGCAGAATATCTAGACCTTTTTGAAGCAAAGCTGGGAACACGCCATCTGGTCCTGCTGCCTTATCCGGACTGATCTCATTCACCGCCCGGGTTATCGCCGAGCAGGTCAATATTTCGTCGGCCACGCCCAAATCCACCCTTGGAATTGGTGATGCGACCTCCTCAGCAGCCGGCGCTGGTCCGCCACCAGGGAAGTGAATGTCCAGTAGGTGCCTAAGTGACTCCTCACCGGAACTGGTCCATGTTCCGTCCTGTCTTTTTAAAGATCCAATGATCCCTATGCTCTCGCAGCTGACGATTCTAGCCAGTCGGGCGGCTTCTGGCAGAGAATCGAGTTCTCCACAGAAGGCCCTCCATGACTCCCTCTTTCTGCGGCGAAGTTCCCTTTTAAAAACCCTTCTTGCCTCAACGTAGACGTCCCAGTCCTCCATTGACTCGCTGTTTATTGATTTGTTCAGGGCGCATCTGCTGGCTTCCCACAGGGCACCCAGGTGACCGCTCCACCAGCGAACCCTCGTTCCCTTGGCAACTGTCAGCGGACACGACTGTTCGTAGGGCAAGACGATCGCTGCGCAAAGGCTACTTACCTTATTCTCCAATTCCTCCTTGTTTTTTACTTGGACCTGAATTGTTCCCAAGTTGTTTCTGAGAGAGGCGATGTAGTTTTCCCGGTTCGTCGCTCTTGGGTTTCTCTTCAGGGCTGCATCCTTTTTGTCAAATTTGAGTTCCAGTCTGATCATTCGATGGTCAAACATTCGAAATGTCACTAGGAACCCGCCAATTTGAGATATCTTTGATCAACCCTCTTGAAGGCAGTGTAATGTCAATGGCTTTATTCCGAATTCTATTAACAAACGTGGCTTCGCTACCTCTGTTAAGTACCTCAAGGTTGGTATTAGCTAGGAATTGTATTCGCATCACACCCGATTAAAATCTTTGTCTCTTACGAACGCGATAATATGCTCTAAATCCTCTATTACAGGCGGTCGCGCGGCATCGTACGGCAGATATAAACTACAGATTAATAACTTTCGACTACCTTGACTCACCTTGTATTCGAGCATAGCTGCTGTGGCGTCCCTAGTTCCTAGCTGAGGTAGTGGTACCACGCTGATCTCCTTGGACACCGTGATGCAGGTCCTCGGTCTGTCATCGTCCTCTTTCCCAACTACCAGGATGTGGCTGGCTCCTCCAAGACCCCTGACTTGACTCCTAAACTCACCGGTCTGAACACTAACCAGTTCTCCGATAGCGTCCCGACTTTGCTGGAGATTTACTTGACTTACCCGCAAATTATCCATGATGGGGTTTATCATGGGCGGCAGTGAGAGCCCTTTCCTTCTTTTTAGCTTCATGCTCACCGGACGGATCCCGGCGGACAGCCCCACTCCAAGATGGCAGCCTTCGCACAGCGAGCGTTACCAACTTAAAGTAGACAGTCCACCCGGATCCCTCCAGCCGCCTAACGACCTCCTGCTCTACCAGGTAGATGACGAACCACCCTTCCTGGTCCTCCTGTGGTCTGAATATGCCTTCACTGGTCCACGTTGATAGCTCGGCTTTGGAGCGCCAGCACGCTTCCTAGCCGTTTCAGATCGACTGTTGGACTTTTCAGCCAAAAGCCAATCTTTCCGGCCAGGGGACCTTGGCGGCCCTGATGGCTGTGAAGGTCACCTCTCCCAGAATAAGTGGGGCGCAACCCCTATACTTTCAACTCCATTTTAAGTATGAACCATTTCTTTAAATTATAATAATTATTACTGGTGATTTCATTAAGGTACGTATTAGAGCCGTATTTAATTTTTAATAATTTTACGAAGAGTGTTTTTCTAAATAATAAATCAAATAATTTGTTATGCTAGTCCATTATATAATGATATTTTAAAGAGTCTAATACAATTTTGATATATAAGTAATAAGCGAGTCAATTTTTTAGGGTAACAAAATTTACATAGGATTTTTTATGATCAGTCTGGCGGTGCACCACTCGGTATAGGTACCTACCATTGAACATGGATATTGAAAGTAACATCTTTTCTTCAAGCGAACTATATAATCTATGCAGAAACCTATAAATGTCGTGGCGCCATCGTGTCCACTGCGAGAAGTAACTAAAAATATTGCATTTTCAGAAAGATGCAGCTCCTTCCCACTACAAATTACCAGTTAGAGAGTGCCCTAACCATCAGTTCCCTGGCAAACGGATTGTAAAACGAGGTGCAATGGAGTACCAAGCAAGGCTTCCCGACTTGAACCCTCTTGATTTTCTCCTTTGGGGTCACTTCAAACTCAAGTTTATAGAACCCCTTCTGAAAGTATTGAAGACCTTAGAAATTGAATTACATTGGAATGCAGGCACACTATCAAACAAACTTCTCTCCTCCGATGTCCGAGAGGAATTTAAAAATAAACTTGATTATTGTTTTGCCACTAATGAGCCACAGTTTGAGGACTTAATAAAATAATTTGTTCAAACTAAATAAATTAGTGGCATTACTATTACATTTACTTACATAACTCACAAACCGATTACCCGATTTCCGTTTTGTCTTGGCACGGTTGGATGGGCAATTTAATGTCCTTCAAGAATATATCGCTCGATAGGTACCATTTGACATTTCGAAGTGAGGTTGGCTGGAGGTGTGAAAGGTCAATAGTAAAATTCAATCGTGTAAAGTGTAGTTAAACTTCCCCCTCGATTGACATGTTTTTTGTCAAATCTTATTTTCCTCTGAAAGCCCTCTATGAAATTTTAATGGTACCAGGTTCAATAGTAAATAATTCCCAATAATCTAGGAGAAAGAAGGAAATTTTGCTATCCCAGTATATTATCGGCTCGGTAATACCTATTAACTTAATTAATATTTACATTTTTTTACTTCTCTTAAGGTCTGTCTGAAGTACTGGGCCATGGTTTTACAACGTCTTATGTTTTCGGTGAGCTATAATGAGAATTTTACAGGGAACACGTCCGCTCCCTAATTTTGTATTTTTTTTTAGTGAAGTCCAACATTGCTTTCTCTTTAAAAATATGAACAGGAAGATGTAATCTCATTTTATTATTTTAGAAAAAAAAATTCAAAATTGTGCCAAGGGCCCAATTGCCCCAAGTAAAAGGGATAACTGGACCATTGACCTATTTTTATGTATGTTGTTGCTTTATTATTAACCTGGGCATCTGGGCCTTTTTGGGGGGCAAATAAGGAGAGTATAAAAATACCCAACATTAGCTAGAATAAACATTTCTGCTATTAACTGGCAATGTAATTAAGGTAGGTACTGTTTAAGTGAGAAAAAAAAACAAAAAAACTGTAAAAAAAATTAAGAACATTTATTTAAGAAATAGCAAATATTACATACTTAGGTATACTTTATTACCAAAGTAACATGCACCCTTCTGCGTCTTTCTTACATAATTACGCACCATTGTCTGCAAAACATTAAACAAACAATTAAGAACATCCAAGAGGGGTGTCTGGACCCTAGTGGTCCAAATACTCCAAGCGCATGGCCCAGATACCCCGTATGCAAACTTTTTATGGGGTAACTGGACCATACCTTCCACGTTTTTATCCCTGTAAATTATTGAGTATTTGGGAACCTAATTTCTTGAAATAAAGTGTAACTATTACCACAAAAATAAAACATATTTTTTATTGCTTACCTGTACATAGATGTGCCTAAAAATAACACTAGTTACAGCACGATGTTTAAAGATTATTATTAGCAAAACTTGTAGTCGCCATGAAATTCCAAATTTAACTGATTTTAAGGTTCTGCGTGAAATTCCAAATTTAACTGATTTTAAGGTTCTGCGTGTTGTTTTATGTTGCTAGTACTGGACCTAACCATAGCCAACTGTGAAAAATAAAATAATTTAAACGATGTAGTGGAAAATATTCCATGGCCCAGTTACCCCATGGGTCCAGAAACCCCGACAGACCTTACTAAATTTAAAAAAAAAGTCAAACATAACTTAGTTAATAAGAGTCAACTATAATGCTAGACAATTCAGTATATTAATAAGAATAAAAATCCTCAGAATCTTAAAAAAAACAAACAAATGAACCAGCATTTAATATACGATGACCAACTTAAACCAATTTTAAATTACAAACTTTTTCAGATTCCACACTTCCATCCCGTTTTAACGCAACCTCAGGAAAAATTGGGACTTTTTTTTTATTAAATCTAATTCAAATATAGGTCAATTTTATTAGGAGAAGAACACTGGAATGGCAAAACATCGTTATTATTATTCTGTTCGTGATCAGCAAAAACAGTAATTTCCATAATGATGAGCATCATCCTTACGGTTGAAGAACTTCCCTAATAATGTTTTATGTGGAGATTATGATTAACTTGCAGGCATCGACTTATATCGGGTTAATTTTTGTAATATTATCGATGTTATACGATAATAATTTATATTCCGTACTTAGATTATAAGCACGTCATTGTGACATACTTTAATTATACCAAGCGGTAAGCTAATTCTGTTGACAACGGAATATAAGGCAAACAAGAAATCATGTGGTTTCGGAAATAAATGTTTTCATATGATTATTTTCTACACCTGTCAATTTCGCCGTTTCGTCCCATCAAACCGTCTTGTTTTAATCAATCACCTATGATAATAGTTAGGGAGATTTTAGCGGTAAAATGTCGCCATTGGCGCGTCCATGTTCTGTCAAAAAATTTTAATGTATTTAATTTCTTCTATTTTTTATAACTTTTTGGGAAAATTCATGATTTTTTATAGCATTTTTCAGCCAAGAAAAATGTTAGTTGAGGTAAGGTTATTATGTAATGTATCACTTGCTAGTTACTTTTATTTTAGGTTTAAATTTATGTTGATTCAGCCACTAGAAAGTGATGCATTTCATAAAAACCTAACCTCAACTTTATTGCTGCAATATACTAGTATTTTTCAGCTTTTAAAGAAGTTAGCTGAGGTTAGACTTTCATGGCATGTG
Organism: Polydrusus tereticollis; assembly: GCA_963920685.1. Lineage (NCBI taxonomy): Eukaryota > Metazoa > Arthropoda > Insecta > Coleoptera > Curculionidae > Polydrusus > Polydrusus tereticollis. The sequence continues at coordinate 39,909,536 of OY987329.1, forward strand.
TCACTTTCTAGTTACTTTTATTTTATATGTAAGTTAGTGTTGATTCAGGACGGGATTTATTGTTTATTTCACATTAATTAAAATTAACTTGAAAAAGTAGAAAAGAAGTTAAGAAGTTTTAAAACTGTGCATATCTAATATGTGAATTAGTTAATTTACCATGTTTCCTTTATTTCTTCTTCCAGACGTACTGGGAACATAGTAATCGTGATCCATAATTTTCTTATTTTGACACTAGCTATAATATCACAAAAAGAAAAAAAAAACACCAAAAACAATTTAAAGAAAATTGCCTTAAAAATCTGCGGAATGCCATCATATGGATACAATCAATGTTACAGTTTGGTGACAATCAACAAACGAAATAAATAAAATAATCGCGACTACGATTCTGTTATTAGCAACAGATTATTTTAATTATTGGGTTGTCCTCCTTGGTAACTAGAAAGTGATACATGCCATAAAATTATAACCACAACTAACTTCTTTCAAAAGCTGGAAAATACTATATCTATATTATTTTAAAAGTTGTCATTGTCAAATCTAGTAAAATTGTCTAGCGAAATACTCTTGCTTTATTTGTGCAATAACTAATTATTGAAAACCACTATAAGCGGCTATAATATATAATAAGAATCCAGACCTATAGTCTGTTGCTTAATGCGAGAGAGTAATAAATCATTATTGAATTATAAAATTCAGTGGACTTCGCCATATTTCATAGGTGTAGTCTAATTATTATTATTGTACCTATGATTATTGTCAGGGGTCCCGAAGGTACAGGTAGTTTACCTACTACACTGTTTCAAAAATTTGAAATATTTAGTTACTTTCCGGCACTCGTTGGAAAATTTCGTTCTTGACAATAGCTAGTGTTTCTGAATTTTTTGCTGCGAAACGGATTAGTAAAACTGCGCTTTCTAAAATGAGAAAATTATTATTCTTAATGTGTTCAACGCTCTTCGCCACCAAAATTCAACATTCGGAGACTGAAGTGGGACAGTCAAAAATATACCGACTTGTGCACAAGGATAAACATGGCCCCATCAGATCACCAAAGAGAAGAACAGGAAGAAAGAAAATTGTAATAAATAAGGGTGGAAGGACTGTCATCAGAAGAATCAACACTCGTTTTACTTAAAAAATGAAATATCTACCTTGGACAAAATAATGTCTCAAATGAAAAAGGGATGATTTCATTCCCCCATGTGGGTCGAACATGTGATTGAAATAGAAGAAAGAATGTGGGAAGCTTATAATATGCTAGAAAATACTGTAGAGCCCCTAATTATTTCTCTGGACCTCAACGACGATAGTTCATCGGGCTACTCGGAACATGATGACTAAAATTTAAAAATTAAGTTGTTGTATTGTACCGGGTGTTCCACCTAAGGAGGTAATCGGCTATATCTCAGAAAGTAATAAGACTAGGACTTTGGGAAAAAATATATATCGATAAAAGCGATAAAATTATAGGCCTTTTATTTGGGATAAGCCGCTTAGAGGAGAAAATTATTTGAATTTTTTGCGAAATAATTTACCAGTCCCTCTGGAGGAAGGAGAGGTAGCTTATTTCCGAGGCCAACGAGGTAAAGTTAACATGTTGTTCTTAGTAGGTCACCTACCTACTAATAATCACAAATTTTCCTACCTACGTTTTTGTTGCAGGTCACCGGATCTAACCTGACTAGATTTCTATTTATGGGGTCGAATTAAGGATCTCGTTTTTACTACAAGACCTATAACAAGGGAGGATATGATTCAACGGATCTTAAACGCTGTTCGAAGCATATCAAGAGCGGAAATAGAAACAGCTCTCTTGTCGACGAGAGAACGATTGGAATTATGCAATCAAAATGATGGGAGACAGTTCGAGCTTCTTGGACGTCATTAAACCAGAGATTTAATTGATTAATTAATGTTTTAAAAAAATGGCCTATTTTTCCATATTAATTATTATTATCCCTAATTTCTCTAGTTTAAAAAAAGATATCACGTTCAGGTTTTCAGTTCCTTATAGTAACTTTTCCTCCTCTACAAGCTGATGGGGTCAGTTTTTTAATCCGACGTTTCGGATTCGAGAGACCATCATCAACTTTTTTATTTTAAATACGGACCTGGATTTTTTATTCCACTATTTAATAGCCTTTATAAGCCTAAAATAAAATATGATGAAAAGGTCATATCATAACATTTCATTTTTTTGGGAAAATTCTTATTCATTGAGGAATTATGGAAAAACGCCATCTATTGGCCACCATCAGAATCAATATAGTATAGTTAATAGATCCACGTGTAGAGAAACAAAAGGGATTTTTTTCAAGGCCAAGTTGAATAAAATCGGTTTATCCAAAGCAGAGATATCAGCGTTTGAAAGAAAAAAAAGTTTGACCTTCTCCCATCACTTTATTATTGAAAATAGAAAAAAACGATTCCTAACATAAAGTTGCATAATTTTATGAGGAATACAATGCTTATATTTTTAACATATTTTTATTAAGAAAAATCAAGAGAAAATCGGCATTTCTATTTTGAAAGTTCTCTTACGCCCCCTAGCGGTCATTTTTCGAACTTGAAAATAATTTCCTGCAATTTCTCTTGGCCGCTTTTATCGATATATATTTTTTCCCAAAGTCCTAGTGTTATTACTTTCTGAGATATAGCCGATTACTTCCTTAGGTGGAACACCCGGGATTTTTTTTATAAATACATATTAGTATTCATTTCAATTTATCTATTTTAATATTATTCTTACTTCTATATAAGTTTTTGTCTACTTAATATTAGAATAATTGATATTTCAATTATTTACCTAGTATAATTATTATTATACTTATTATTCTAATAAACTACCTGTAGTAACTCCGCGGTCATATTACTTTCAGTCACCAAACTCGTCTTCCTACTGTATGCAAATTAAGGTGACGCTAATTTAGGACCGATTCGGGGTGTGATATCTGAAATACGGAATTTTAAAAAATTATTATTGCAATTTACCTGAAATTTACAATACAGTCTTAAAGTTGTGCACCCTGCTTAATGGGTCCTGTCATCGCAAACTTACATTTGCTTGCTCTCTTGCATTAAGCAACAGAGTGTATTGTACACATAGGGTACTTTATATACCTACTAGTAAAATAAATTCTCGTTTCAAGATTTTAGTCTTCCATCAGCGAACTATTTCTGCTTCTGATGTGTGAAAGCGATGTTTTTTAAACTTAGAATCAGTATTCAGGTACACAACACTTTTTTGCAGACCTAAAGGATGTCAGCACCTTTAAATGAGATACGAATTGTGTATCACAGATTACGGAATAAATTTGGATACGAATCTAGATTCTTCTAATAATCAAATATCGTTTATCGCTAGTATTGGTAGAATTTGCGATTTAAACACTCTGGGAAGTAAGGGAGCCTAGTTATTCCCTAGCTCTACCTAATAAATAAATAGCTATTTGTGTATTAGGAGCGCAAATTGATACATTCCCGCTCTGAGCGAGAAGTTTGACTCCCGACGCGTAGCGTACAAAATTGTCGAAGTGCGTCATACACCCCTCAATGAATACTTTCAAAATTGGGTCAAACATAAGGAACACCAGATATTTTATGATGGTTGTCAAGGTAATCAGGCGAGCGAGCGTTTTGGTTACTTTATCGCTCGGTGAGCGGCAAAATGAGCAAAACTTTCGCTCCTCGGAAAAGTGCTACTTTGTGCCTTCTTTTGAGAGCGCGAAGCTATACTTTGCGTTGTACAAAGTCGAAAACTGTTTTACTGGCAGATACCATTGCAGCAGATATTTAAAATTGATAATAATAGGTTGTAATATTCATTTTTTGCCGCTTTATATGAGAGTTGTTGAAGATGCGTTATTGGTTACTTTATTATCGGAACAAAACTTATTTATTAGACCTACATTTTTAGTTTTGGCGGTAAAAAAGTAAAAAATAAGGTGCCTTCAAAAATGCTCACTTAAAGCAAGAAAAAAATTAATAATTTAAATATGGCAATACCACAAAAACGTTATAACTGCTTGTAATAAACGTTATAAAATCACACATATTATTTTGTAGTAAAACAAAAAACATTTAATATTTTCAAAGGCAGAGCATACGTACATTATTATCACTTGGGATCTTTTCTGGGTTTTTAAGTCAGGAACGTTCCTTTGACTTGATCTTGCCACTTCTGGAATTTTGAAATCGGTTCTTGCCTTGATTATTGTGGTTCGTGTATATTGGATTTAAAAATTTTGTTCTGCATAATTTTGGCACTTTTTCATTAATTTTGTTATTGATAGTGCCTCACAACTATGGATTTGGACCGATAGGGAGCCAGTCTTTCGGTAGTTTGTATGTAGCGTTTTGTCTAGATCTCGTATGTGAGTCTGTAATTAGTGGGTTTGTCGATACGTCCGTAAGTCTCTAATAATTTTTAAGAAAAATTCATTTATCGTTTGCATAAGTCCTGATGAAGTACGCGGTTCATTATATCTGGGTAGGTACGTTAGCAGTAATTTTCAACGCCCTGTTTTGAATTACTTGGAACTTATTAAGCTCCGTTTTGCTTATGTTGCACCACGAAGGTGCACCATGAGTGAGAACCGGCCTGACCAATACCTTGTAGAGGTTGACCTTTGTCCTATTACCAAGTCCGCCTGTGAAGCAGGGGGTAGATAGAGCCTAATTGATGCAATGCAAGCTTTACCCTATTAATTGAATTGAGCCTCCAGTTCAGCCTTTGGTCAAATATGAGTCCCAGGTGTTTCACCTCCTGGCACCAATTGGACTACATTGACCCGAAGCCTTGTTTCAGGCCTGCAAACGGTGCTTTTTGAAAAAACGACGATTTTCGTCTTGACAGGATTTAGGCGAATCTTCCATGCCGAAAGTCATTTTCCCAGCTCGATTACGTTCCGGTGCATCCGGCTGACGACAATTCGCAGTGATTTAGAAGCCAAAGCAATTGCTGTATCGTCAGCAAAAAGATAGAGCTGCGTAAATCTATATCGCGAAATATCATGAGTGTAAATGTTATACAACATCGGAGAGAGAGGTGAGCTTTGCGGCACTTCCGCCCTGATTCGTTTATTTAAAGAGAGTGCATTATCTGACGAGACCGCAAATTTTCTATTCTCCAAAAAAGAAGTAACCACCTTAATTGAGTAGTTCGGAGTTCCGAGCCTTATCAATTTTAACAAGAGACCATTGTGCCAGACCTTGTCAAATGCTTGGCTCACGTCAAAGAAAACCGCTCCCGTATGTGCCCTTTTATTAAAACCTTTGACTATATTCGAAGTCAGTTTGCCTGACTGTGCAGTGTTCGGGCCGGACCCCAAACTGTTCGGCAGGCAGAACGTTTTGTCTAAACACAAAGTCATTCACTCGACTTAAAATTAATTTTTCTGTGATCGGCCTATAGCTTGCCGGCGCCGTAGGATCCTCACCTTTCTTGAATATAGGTATGACTTTTGCATGTTTTCAGAGACACGGGAAATGGCCTTCTTTTATTATCGCCTGGGATATGCTTACTATATTCCCCAAAGCTTTGTCTGGTAGATTTTGCAACGCCGTATTCTTTAATCCGTCCAAACCTGGAACTACTCTAATATTCAGCACGCTAACTTTAACCTCGTTTAAGGTGACTTGAGGAAAGTCCTGAAACGGGTGATTTATTGTTTTATAAATTTGTATCGTCCTTGAGACCCTCTCATCGTGTAACGCATCATTGGTCGGGTTTTCGCTGAATTGATCGCAGATTTTCTCTGCAAGCAATTCAGCTTTATCTTTGTCATGGATTAAAACAACACCTGATTTCTGATTTTTCAGGTGGGACAAAGGTGCTTGCGCGCCCTTGATCAAGGTCCTGGTCATTCTATAGATGTAGTGGTTCTCTATAGATATACATTGAACCTTGTTCCACAGGTTCGATTGCCGTTCTATCAATAATTCCCTGATTATCTCGGCTTTCCGATTGGCCTCCGCCATAATGCGAGGATCTCCAGTACGATTTGCCCTGTTCTTTAACCGATTTTTGATCCTGATATGATTTTTAATTTTATCTGTTAAAACCCGGTATTTTGAATACCCGGATACTCTCGTGACAGATGCTTGGGCCAACGCTGCATTCATGCCATCTGTGATTCTGCTCACCGCATTGTCGATGTCCAATGAGCTACGCAAAGGTTGCAACGCCTCTATATTTTTCATAATGTTGTTGTACCGGGGCCAGTTCGTTGAGGTGTGGTTAACAAAACCTCTACCATTTTCCAGTGGATTACCCACTTCTATAATGACCGGTACATGATTCGAGCTCAGATCACAGATGACCGATGGCTGTGACATTTAATTAGCATTCTTGATCACAGAAATGTCCAAGATATCCTGAAGACCCCGCGCGAGGCAGTGCGTGGGCTCCTTCGATTTTACCTGGTACACGAGGAGTAGGCACCGCATTTTTTTTAAGTTCCCAGCAATAAATTCGACATATATAACTTTTTTAAAGTTCCTTTTCCTGTATCACATTGCCCTTAGTTATTTCCATTCAGTTTTTAACTTGTGGATTTATTTGAATATAATGAATGTTGTAAACATGAATTTACTTTTTTAAGGGAAGATGAATTACCTGATCTTAATAGTAAGCCTTCAGCTCAGACTTTGTTTTTTTTTATTATTAGGGTCTTTCCTTCGAAACAAAGTCTTTCTTCTTCCCTCCATCTTCTTCACTACGTTTCTAACGTTATCTTTATAGTCAGCTTTTGAGTCATACCTCATTCTTGAGCGGTCTTTCTTGAAGAATCGGAACTAACTTCCGACCTTCAAGGTCTCTGTCAAGGACCCTCCATAGTACCATTTATAGATAAGTTTAGGTTTAGGTAACTAACCCCTCTTTCACTTTAGATTTAATGAAGTCATCAATTTTTTTTTGCTAAATAATTTGTGTTGTATATATGCAGCTTCGGCATTGGTTATCTTTTTTTAACTTTAGTTTAATGGTGTCAGGTCGCACGATCAGAGATAGCTCCACGATCATCTTGAAGGTTTCCAGCTTTTCCTGTGGCAAAGCTGGTGGCGCTTGTCAAACCCCCTCTACGCGAGCTGGAGCTATTTGCACGCGTGCTCCACAGCTGGTTCTGTGCGTGTTCCCTGACCACTACTTGTATTTTTATTAATTATTCATCAAATTTCTTTTTTTCTTTAATTTAACTGATTGATTTTAGTTTTTTTTTATAGTTCTTTCGTTATTTGCAATTTTGCTTATTCAGGCTAGTCATCACAGCATTGCTGAAAAGTACTATATTTTTGTTTTATTAATAAAACAAATATATTTTTTTTTATTTTATTTTATTTTATTTTTATTCGACCAAAAAAAAACAACTAAAGTTCGCGTTGCACCCTTTTTGGAAAGCGGTGTTTCTTGCTATTCTGTTTATTCTCACAGTTTTAAACACAATATTTTTTCTGTTTTAAAGGAGGTACGTAGTGTTCAATGATCGAAATAAAACCGCAACTAACGAAGACCACAGTCAAATACCAAAAAGTACAAAGCGCACACTGTCAAATGAGCATGACGTTCCTTTTTTTCATTTCTCATTTTTCATAGTCGAAGTTGACCTCTTTTGAGAAAACGTCTATTAACGATCTATGTCGATAACGTAGGAAATTGGACGATAAATGGCAATCCCCTATATACAGGACCTGCCGTTGGTACGATCTATGATCCCAGCGTGGTTAGGAATGAAGTGAGGACAACTTATAGTGGTTTGATACTCATTTAATATTAAATTTTACATCTATTTATATTTAACCAAATAACACACAAAATTACCAGGAGTTGCTGAATGTGAACTCTTGCTATATGTTGGACCCTCTGATGATTGTGCTGACTGTGCAGGTCCGCGAAGTCGGCTAGTGGGTCACCGTATTGCAATTGTTATTAAGTAAATAGTTAGTTGTTTTGTTTAGATAATATATATGTCTAATTTAGGTCGAGAGATTTTGGTAGTCATAAATTGATAAATGCATAAAATTAGGTAAATTAGACATTCTGGCCGCACAGCAACTTCATCCGTCTTCGGTAGTGGGTAGACTGTTATATATGTGTATTGGTTCCAGTTGGATTCCATGTTGATTGGGATCGTTGTGTGTGATTGGCCTTTGCTGGCTTTATTCTTGTTTTGTGATTGTACCAAAAACATAACACCAATGCGATTGTAACAATGATGAGTGTTTTGCTTATTGAGGTTAGTTCAGGTTAGTCTTCACAGCATTGCTGAAAAGTATTATATTTTTTTATTTTATTTCATTTTTATTCGACCAAAAAAACAACTGAAGTGCGCGTTGCACCCTTTTTGGAAAGCGGTATTTCCTGCTATTCTGTTTATTCTCACAGTTTGAAACACAACATTTTTTCTGTTTTAATGGAGGAACGTAGTGTTCAAAGATCGAAATAAAACCGCAACCAACGAAGATCACAGTCAAATACCTAAAAAACAAAGGGCACACTGTCAAATGAGCATGACGTTCTCTATACGAGAGAATGAAAACTAAAGTGGGCGGTACCAACTGCTAGCTTCATTTACTAATTGCAATCGCATTCAAATACTACTTTTTGTTGAGAGCGCCCAACTTACGGTTCTAAATTTATTCCGGAATCTGTGTTATGGATAAGAAAAATCATAAATACGATAATTGAAGTTGACTGAAGCTTCTGACATTACTGGTCTCGTCATGTCACCTTAGACTCGTCTCTAACATATTTTGGCAAGCTCTCTACCTATAGGATAATAGACCATTTCAGAACATATGATTTTGACAAAAAGTATAACCTAAACTTGTCACTTTGCCCCCCAGCAAACATGGCCGTTGTCAAATATGTAATGGTAATTTCATGGCTTTAACATAAACTTTAACCTAAATTTGTCAAATTTGCCCCCCAGCGACGTCATCCTTAAATGGTCAATATGCTTTATGGTGAAATTATCTACGAAAATATTTTTTTTTCTATATAGGTACTCAACTTTTTGCTTTTGGGACAATTTCGCAAGAAGATGCAAAAATTTTATCGGTAAAATTTTTCCACTAGTGGTGTTATGTATGAAAGTATTGGGCTTTAGCATAGAATACGACTACAAAAAATAGTAGGATAAATTATTAGGTATCTAGCAAAATTATTAGATTTTTCAAAAACCACAAATTTATAACTTATAGTACCTGAACTGAAAAGCACAACATTTCATCCATTTACTCCAAATCTAAGTTAACTAAATTTAAAAAAAGTTTGAATCAGCGTATCATCGTAATTATTATTCCATTCGGTCTCAGCAAAAACAGTCATTTCCATAATAATGAGCGGCCTTACGGTTGAAAAACTTCCCTAACAATGTTTTATGTGGAAATTATTTAGCCCCAAGGCATTAATTTATCGAGTGAGTTCTGATAATATCGAATTTAAACTATGTATTTTTATTTTCAATTTAAGAGAGTGACTATGATGCAAATGCTGATGCTTCGATTATTTTTTTAAATTGCATTTATTTAACGTGCAAATAATATTAATATAATATCCGGTTCTCGGGAAGTTTTCCTAAATAATTACCCATGGAATAATATTATAGTGTTTAATAAACTTGATGCAGAAAAATCTTTTTAAGAAAAAGTTATATAATTTCAACAAATTTTATTAGTCTACTTTACTATAACAAGTAAATTAAAATAAAACAGGGTTACTGGATCCTAACAACTCCCAGTACCCCAAAGTAAGCTATGACTACAATAAGTTAAAGTTTCAATACAATATATAGATGTTTTAATAATAAAACAATTTTCTTCTCCCACTCAACAAGAGTGAACAAACAGTCTTTCTAAATTGGAAATGGCTTATTAAGTCTAGTAGACTTTCCCATCAATAGTTAATGTAAAACAATTACCGTTGCACGTCTTCAATAAGCTGATAATTGTAAATCCGTAAGAAAACATGAAGAACTTAAATTTTGGCAAAAAATATTAAAATTTTATGCGATAGTGAATGTACCAAAAACGTAAAGTTTTCTTTATTGATACGAACCAACTTATATATACTATATATTTTTTTTTACTTCAAACTTGTAAAATATAATATAACTTGAATTTTATTGGCCGAGAGTTGGCAACAGAACTGTCAATAGTACGGTGGCGTCAGCTTGTTCGTTGGCTGTTTTGACGCTTAGTTTTCGTTTTTCGTGTTGTTACTCTTGTTGTGCGTTGTACTTTTAAAACAATCTACAGATTGTTTCTAAAATAGCATTAAAAAGTGTTATTTTAATAACAGCAAAAGTGTGAATACATATCTCTGTCGGTTCCGTTATTAACTATTTGTGAAAAATGCAGAAGCATTTAAATAGCCGCTGCAAAGAGCTAATAGCTTCTATAATAATCAACTTTACTAATTTTCAGCATATAGCAGCCGCCCTAATTTTGAATATCTCCACTGTAAGCGCAGTTTGAACGTCAGTTAAGGAAAATATATTATTAGAATCACCTAAAAGGAAATCTTCTCATGCAAAGAGAGTTGTAAATGTATCAAGATTCGATATAAATTCAGCGCGTGACACTATAATATATGGAATGTATGAAACAAATTCAAAATCCATAATTTTTACATTGGTTATGCTTAAGCTCTAACTTTTTAAGAACATCATGTAATTTTAATAATGCTTGATGGTTGCCTTAATTCTTTAAGAAGTCTGTTAAAGGAAATAGGCTTCGGATGGGAAAAAGATAAGCCGAGGCAAGGGCTTATGGAACTAACTTTCTCATGTAGCTTTCGAAGGAGGTTTCATGCTGTATGTCTTTATCATTCCATAATTTTAACTAAGCGCCCCCCACATCTTTATAATAAAATATCATTTCGATCGGATGTCCACACCTTGAACCTTAGGTTCCGGGGGTTGCTGTCCCCACCGCCTCACAGGACTGCTTTTCATCAAAGGTGCTTTACATTTGATATCTATAAAAAATATAATCTTATACCACATACTCTGAAATCTTTACAACAACAATTTTATCAAAAAATGATGCTCGAGAATGTCTAGAGCCGTGTCCTCCCGCCACTTTCCATTCGTGTTTTTATTGCTTTGGTTTATTTATTTCCTCTCTCTAAACATTGCCTATTATCTCTTCATAATTTTTGTTAACATTGTTTTTGTGCTGCACATGCGGATTTCAAAATAAATATTTTTTACATTGGGTATTATATTCTATGTACATAACTAATTGTTGATATTTTAGATTTAAAATTTTGCTCTTTGGGGCCAAACATAGTATCGTGTCACTGCCTTTTGGTCCTCTTTTGTAGTATTCTCATGTTTCTATTTGGGTGCTGTATATTTTATCTGATGAAAAATGTAACGATGTATTTGTGTATACTACAAATAAACGTTTATTATTATTATATTATTATTATTATATAAATACAAATCTCGAGAGGGTAGTCGTTGCTGACTAGTTAGGAAATAAACTAGTGAAAATTGGGGAGTGCAGCAAATAAAACAGTACTCTTTAAAGTTATTATAAGCGTTCGGAAATTATATATTTCATTTCCATCCTCAGGGAGAAACTTTGTTGAGATTGTTCATAAGGATGTTCATAGAATTAATATAAGACATGCGAGAAGAAAACGTGTTGAAACCCAAGTCAATTACAATTAAAACCAAAATCTGGAGACAATACTAAAGACATTGTATACAGGGTGCCCAAGATAAGGAGGGCCTCTATGGGGATCTCGGTTATGGTAAGAGCTACAACTTTGATTAAATGGGGAAAAAGTTGCGCAATCAGAGGACTAATAATATGGCATAAAAAAAGTTTTAGTAATATTTGTAAGTTTTGAGATATTAAATAAAAACTGATATTTTGGATTTTTGATTTTATTTTTCTTTGGCGTTATTATTAAAGTTAGAGCAAAACTGACAAAACTCTCTCACAGCAACTTGTTATGAACTTAAAGATTACATCGCAATTTTTTTTATACGACGTTTCGTTTCCAAGCAAACACCATCAACTTCATTTTTTCTAATACGGCCCTGATTTCTTATTGTCAAATTTTGAGAGCATTTTTTATTCTTAATTCAATGATGTACCAGACAATGTTGTTTAATTACGTTTCGAGCCTTTTTAACCATCTTTATGAAATTTTCAGGGTCCGGACCTGGATCCTAGAGTGTTGCATATGCTTTTTCAGCTTTTTTAATTAAAAAAATGAAAATGATGGATGTAGAAGGTAACAACGTAATCTTTTTAGTTTCATTATGAATTTAAAAAAAAATAATAAAATTACATAATAGATTTTTAATTATTTTTTTAACATTGTAAAATACTGATTCCGAACCCATAATAATTAAACTTTAATTAATTGAAATAAAACTAACATTAACTCATTAAAAATTAATTTTCCAAAAGGTGTTCAAAGTGATTTCCGTCGTTCTCCAAACATAAATAGGATCTTAAAACTGTATTATTTAGGACATTAGTTAACATTTGTGGCGTTACGCTGTGAAAGGCTGCAAGCACTAGTTGTCTAAGCTCTTCTTCTGTTTCAAAATTCTGCTCTTATAAACACAAATTCTCGATATATCCCCAAAGGAAAAAATCAAGCGGGGTTAAATCTGGGGAACGCGCCGGCCAGGGTGTTACAGAATAAGTGCTGATACTTTTTTCTGGAAATCTTGCTGAAATGTACTCTCTAACTACCCTTGAATTATGTGCAGGTGCACCATCCTGCTGGAACCAAGTGTCGCGTTGTTCTGCCAGAGGTAAATTATCCAGAGCCTCCTCTAAGTAATTTTGGAGTAAATTCAGGTAATGCTCAGATGTTAAATTATGTTGATAGAAAAAAGGTCCTATTATTCTTGTTCCAAAAATTCCAGCCCACATATTAAATCCGAAACGGTATTGGTGTCTTGATTCTTTGAATACACGTGGATTTTCCTTAGACCAGTAATGTACATTTTTTCTGTTAGAGATCCCGTTTCGATTTACCATGCTTTCATCAGACCAAATTATCTGGTAAGGAAAATTTATGTTTTCGTGGCATTTTCTGGTGTACCATTCGCAGAATGATCGACGTCTTTCTGCATCACCTGGCCTCAGTCCTTGACAAATTCTGTATTTATATGGGTGAAATTTTTGTTTGTTTAAAATAAATTGAGCAGTTGATTTCGCTACGCCTACATTTTCATCAATTTCTCTAGTTGATACTCCAGGGTTTTCAGTAACAGCTAATAATACGCTGAAAACCTTTTCCTGGTTACTATTTTTTTTTCGGGAGAGCATGGGTTTTTTAAATGCACCGTGTTCTTTAAGGTTAGTTACTAACTTACTGTAAGTCCGTTTAGCTGGTTGTCTCCTTTCCGGATATTTGTCCAAATACATCCGCTCCGCTACATTACAATTTTCTCCGCTTAAAATAAAACATGATAACATATCAAATTTTTCTTCATTTGAATAATAACCTGCCATATTTAGTTCAACTGAAGTAATGCCAAATTGTCTGACACCATACCTACTCATTTTTTTTCCAATGCCTACTTCGCTATTTTGGGAAAAGAACAATACTTAGTTTGCAACAGCGTAGATTTGTGTTGTTTCAAAAAGAAAATAAACCCAGGAAGTTTTTATTTTTTTTTAAACAGTATCGTAAGGTTTAATTAAAAAAGCTGAAAAAGCATATGCAACACTCTAGGATCCAGGTCCGGACCCTGAAAATTTCATAAAGATGGTTAAAAAGGCTCGAAACGTAATTAAACAACATTGTCTGGTACATCATTGAATTAAGAATAAAAAATGCTCTCAAAATTTGACAATAAGAAATCAGGGCCGTATTAGAAAAAATGAAGTTGATGGTGTTTGCTTGGAAACGAAACGTCGTATAAAAAAAATTGCGATGTAATCTTTAAGTTCATAACAAGTTGCTGTGAGAGAGTTTTGTCAGTTTTGCTCTAACTTTAATAATAACGCCAAAGAAAAATAAAATCAAAAATCCAAAATATCAGTTTTTATTTAATATCTCAAAACTTACAAATATTACTAAAACTTTTTTTATGCCATATTATTAGTCCTCTGATTGCGCAACTTTTTCCCCATTTAATCAAAGTTGTAGCTCTTACCATAACCGAGATCCCCATAGAGGCCCTCCTTATCTTGGGCACCCTGTATAGACGTAGAAACACACAATTTAAAATAAAATCAAAATTTTGATGTTCACATTTTGAAAATTCGTTACTTAATTTGAAATTATGGAATTATTTGGCGGGAAAAAATTAACGAATTTTCAAAATGTGAACATCAAAATTTTGATTTTATTTTAAATTGTGTGTTTCTACGTCCATATACAATGTTTTTAGTATTGTCTCCAGATTTTGGTTTTAATTGTAATTGACTTGGGTCTCAACACATTTTCTTCTCGCATGTCTTATATTAATTCTATGAACATCTTTATGAACAATCTCAACAAAGTTTCTCCCTGAGGATGGAAATGAAATATATGATTTCCGAAAGCTTGAAATAACTTTAAAGAGTACTCTTTCATTTGCTGCACTTCCCAATATTCACTAGTTTAAATACAAATATATACAGTGTAGACAAGAACAGCAAATAATTAAATGTTTTGCCAATTGGGTGATCCCTTATCAGCTCTAAAATCAGTTGGTGCTTGAGGTATGCTATATTGGGAATCGGACAGCGTCATGACTGGTTGAAACGATTTACTGTAATTTACATATTTCATTTTCTGCTACAACTATGTGGTTTCAGACAAGTAAGTTTTACTTGGTACCTATATTTTATTAATTAGTATGGCTTTTTGGTGACAATTTAAAACAGAAGGTTAAGGTGAACTATTGCAGGAATATAATGAGTCGGTGCCGGAGTCGGCCATCAAAAGCGAAATAAGTCCGGAATTAATAAACAAAGATTTGCATGTTCAATGTTAACGCAATATTTTAAATATGTACGCATGTTTAAGGAAAGAAAATCCAAGAAAAACTGAAAAAGGCAATTGTAATGAATTAACACAACTAACAACAAAAATTTATAACGTTACTAATTTGGGGACTGTAAGCGGTCACTCCATAAAGCGCAAAAAAAATAAATCAAAATTTTAGAAGGGCTCACAATACTACAAGGGATTTTATTCTGCGAACTATTTACAACTTTTACGAGAATAATATAGTGACAACTTTAGAACTGGTTCGTGAAAAACTGTAAGGTTACCCTGATTATAAGTACCAATCTTTAAAAACATTGCGTGGTGTCTTGTTAAAATGTGGCTTAAAACATAAAAAATTAGATAATCTAATGGTTATAATGGAATCCTCGCGTATCATTTAATTTCGACAGGACTATTTGCGCAAAATAAAGGAGTACCATGAACCCGATAAAAGTGTAATTTATTTAGACGAAACTTGGTTTGATACACATGATGTTGTTAAGTATGGTTGGATAGACAGTACAAATGGTACACCGTCTTCGAGAGGAAAATGCGTTATCATGCCGAAAGTAAAGATGGATTTGTACCTAATGTGTTGCTCTTATCAGCAAAGAATATCACTCAATAATCAATCTTGAACTTTAAGCGCAGTTGTCGTTGATAATATTCGGCAGGTAATAACGAAATGAGTAGCGGTGTATTGAAAAATTGCCTATAGCGCCAGTAGTAATCCAACCTGGAAACGATTCTACTTCTGAAAGTTCTAGCTATTCCAGTAATTAAATTGTTTATGAATTTTAAATTAATTATGTTCGTTCAACACGTCTTAAAAACTTGTTATATTACAAAACGTTTACTGTGATTCTGCTGATGCGGTCAATTTGTTGTTAAAATATATATTATAGTGAACTCTAACTACATATTTCCACTAACATAGCACCTGCCCCTATCCTTTCTTGGCAAGGAAAACTCATACCTCCTTGCGATCCTGGCTAGACAGACAAAGACAATTCTTTTAAATTGTTTTGGGCAAAATGAGCATTATTTTTTACCGAAAAAAATATTAAATACATGTGTTCTTTGCAGGCGATGTCACGGGTACAAGCCTCTTATCGATATTAACTATACTTTTAACTTGTTTTTGGCAAGATTAGCATTTCTCTTTGCAGAAAGGCCATTTTAAAAATATTCTGGACAGGCGAAGTCACGGGTACAAACCTGTTATCGATATAAATTATAATGAACAAGCTGTAATATATGCTATTCAATTAAATTAAAAAATTACAACAATTCGCATTTAATTATTTGTTACGAGCGACGAGCGACGCCTACGGTCACGAGTTTAATGCTTTTTTATGTCATCAAATTAAGCTTGGAACAACTATACCTTCTATTTTCTATGACAGGAAACGTCAAACAGATTTCACAAATATCTTTCTGAAAATATAATTAGTGGCGACTATTCGATGAGAGTGCGCAAAGTATTTTTGAGATGTAGATACTCTCATCGTTCTCTTAAAATAATGGGGGTAGTATTTGGGTTAAAGCCAACTACAGTTTAAATACAACAATAAAAACCAAAAGAAATTAAAAAAAGTGCTCATTTACATTGATGATGAGTTCTTTATTCTGAAACCTCTAACAAAAAATAAGAGTGATATGTCGTTGGATTCAGAATAAAAAGTAGAGTTTATTAAGCGTTAATATACAATTTTGGGACTTTTTAAAAAACAAAGCGGATGATGGTTGTGAAAAAAAGAAACGTCGGATTAAAAATTTAATTGGACCTTGTTGTAGAGAATATAAGTAGGAATAAGGATGTAAAATTTATTTTGACGTATTTCTTCAAATATATTTAGAAAACAATACGAAGTATATCGCAAGAATTCGGGCTTCCCGGAATATCTTCGAAAATATTCGGAACTTCTAAAATTTGAAAACATAATGTTTCAGAGTTCAGTAATACGCAACTTTTCTCTAATTTAATCACCTCTGTATATCCGATGGTTTACGAGATCCCTTTAGAACGCATACATATCTGGGTGTCCCACTGTTGCACGTGGCAACATTTCGCATATGTATAGTTACATTATGTGTTGGAAAGCACGGTAAGATCCCTTTCCTTTTCGTCAGAATCTATAGCCTTGTCGAGGAGCCGTAATACGGCAAAACGCGTCCAAGGCTGACGGAAAGACAAGAGACAAACAACTTTCTTTTACATCTCAATTTAATTTAGACATGATTAAACAACATCTGTTAAACCTGGATTTTTACAACTATTGACTTTGGCATCAACGCCAACTGTTCAGTAAAGCAAAGAAAGTTGAAGCAGACAATAAATATAATCATAAGTAAAAGTCGAGTTTTAAATAGTTATTTATGCAACTAGTGCAAAAAGTAGCTGTTTATTGCACAAAGGCATACATTTATTCACCGAGACGTAGTCGAGGTGAATAAGTGTGCCGTGTGCAATAAACAGCCTTTTTGCACATGTTGCATACAATATTTTTTCTATGATCGAACCTATTTTATATAAATTATTTATCGTCAATGCCCGGTTCATTTCCAATTAATATTAGCTCTCACATAACCATAAACACACATTCCAATAAATAACCACTTTCTAATGTTGTACAAGTGTAATTTTTGTATAGTTCGTCTTTTCATTTTGTAACTTAATAATATTGAATAAAACAAGTTTTGCCGAATTTAGGGTTTGTTTATATTTTCAAGCAAAATAAAATTTACAATAATAAAAGAAATAAGTTTGGTTAGGTTTCTTGGAGCTTTATTCAGCATAATGTTCCATTGTCACGGTTTAAAAATACTATTATTTCTGACCGGTATATTATTAGCTTATAACGTCTTAGTTACGCGGGAATTATAAGGGTCATAACTCCCTTGGGATATTAAGAAAAATTTGACATAAAATCAAACGATTGACATCTAATGTCAATTTGATTGTCATCTATTGAAACATTTATTCCACTTTAAAAATGAACAAAATGTTACTAAAATCGGTCAGAAATAAAATTATCTATGTATCACTGGAATTATAAGGGTCTCAATTACCTCGGGCAATTGCTGTCCCTCGGGCCAAAGGCCCTCGGGACGTAAACTTTGCCCTCGGTAATTAAGACCATTATAATTCCCTAGATACATAAATAACTATTAAATGTTTTTGATTAAACGGTCTTTTGTTACAGTCTTCGTTTGTTGTTGGATATTATGTTGCTAAATGTCTCTTAAAATTTTTCTTTTAGTAAATGTATAATAAATAAGCAATAAATAAGCGTAAAAGTTTTGAGGAATTTATTCTAATTGACTGAGGAATAGGCAACCAACGGCCCCAACGCCAAGTTAAGTAGGCTGTGGTTAAGTGTCTTTTCGGTGGGTTGTGGTGAATATAGGCAACCAAGAAAACACTTTATTGCACTTGTGCAATAATGTATTTTTGTTGCACGCGTGCAATAAAAGCTAACTTTTGCCATAAGACGGTGACAACAAAAGTTGTCCCTCTTTGCATGATCGTAGAAAAACATCTTTTTTGTTTAATCAAATTATCAGGAGATTCTGAATTGCACTTATTATATAGAAAACAGAAAAAGGAATACGAAAATGTACTTCAATGTGCCAAAAAATAATATAATTCTAATCTTATTGAGCGGAGCGAAAATAATCAAAAACGATATGGTCCGTTATTAATACAAATTTGAATAAAAACAGCACTAAAAAGTGGCTGACTATTTTTCCTTATTTTCCTCAACAATAACTTATATAAGACTAAATAAAAAGTTTTTGAATGAACTAAACACGGTTGTTTGTCAGCGCACTTCTCATGATATGATCTCGAGTTTATGTACTCTACCTATTGCGAAGTCACAGCTTTTACTTTCAGCCCTGTGATGGCTAGAAAATTGCAAATATAATTAATAATGTAAAAATTAAAATTGAAAAGGGAATGATGATATATCTGTAAAAATAATAAAGGCAATAAGAGATTCGATTGGTGGGCCGGTGGCGTACCTAATAAATAGATCAGTCGACATCGTTATTTTTCCGGAGCTAAAAATTGGCAAAGTAATACCCATTTATAATAACATAAAAAGAAATTGTGCTGAGAACTACAGGTCTATAACTATCCTGAATACACGAAGGTGTTTAAGAGCGTGTATTACAACCGCTTAATACACTTTGCAGAGAAGTACTGGTACTCACAACGTTCCAGCATACAAAAATTGTCAGATAATGGAATTAGGGAGGAATATTAAACCTTTTATCCTCCTATCTAACAAATACAAATTTTTATGTACAAGTTAACAACCAGATCACTGACTCGGCGGAGAGCGACATAGAAGTGCCCCAGGGATCTGTGCTGGAACTACAGCTACTTCTTATCTTTATTAATGAAATGTCAAAATATATCCATGACGGTAAAGCCATCATGTTTGCTCATGATTCATCAATGTTGGTTAAGGCACGGAGTTCTGGTGACCTTCAAAACCTCGTGTTGAGTGTCGTCAGTGACCTCGATGAATGGTGTAAAAGAAACAATCTGAATCTGAACGTTCAAAAGAGGGTGTTAGTTAATATCAGATGCAGGACTAATTCACGAACTATAATTGTGAAGTCAGTGACTGCTGGGGAAAGCTGCAAATTTTTATGCTTGCTTGTAGATCAATTGCTAACATGGGAATCCCATGTTGCAAGGAAATGCAGTACTTCATAGTTTCTTTAACTAAGGCGCTTGCTTGAGGAATGGGTACTGTTGCAGGTATACTATTCTTTGGTTTATAGTCATCTCAGCAATAACGTTATACTGTGTGGAAACTTGGTTGGCTCTTGGAAAATATCTTTAATCCAAAAGTGAGTGATTCGTCTAATTTATGGATCCAAAGTGACAGAGAGCTGTAGACATGTTAAATTTGTTTTAGTTACTAAAGTATGTGAAAAAAAATTAAAGTAAATTTATATTCAACTCCTTTTTCCATAAGTACCTACCCAACTAAAATTGCAAGTAATTTATCTGTAATAAAACACAATCTAACAAAATTTGGAAAATCTCCAGATTATGCTGGCCCCGTTTTATTTAATAAATTACCAAAAGAAATTAGACTTCTAAATGAAAACAAATAAAAAAAAAACAATTAAGCAATTTCTGGTAGGTAAATGTTACTACTCAGTATCGGAATTTTAAATGATAGAAATGTCTTATCTATATAGCAATTTTAACTGGTAGTACACACGTACATCCATCTCTGATGACTGCTTATGCAAGTACGAATGAAGAATTTTTATTTTATTTTTTATTTCAACTACAATTATTTTTTATATCTTATAATACTAACACAAGCCAAAATTGATAACAATATCTAAAGTGTTTTCGGCGATGATACTAAATAGCGTTTTTAAAAAATAAAACTCAACACTCTGTAACAAAACTTTAAGCCGTTTATAAGGAAATTTAAAGAAATAAAATAAAATTAATACTTAATATTAAAATTGTATTATTATTTTATTTATTATTTCAGTTAATACGATTCTAAGTTTGTAATATATTCCCTGTAATGAACTATAATGGTTAAATTAAATTGAAAATTTCTCCATGTATAAGTTACATTCAAAGAATTATTTATTACGGTAATCTTATTTACCTGGAATGGTAACTTGAGCTGATTACAGTAAAATACCGATTTAAATGGTTTACAACGGCAAGTTTAATTAGGCCATTACGCCATAGTTTTTCTAATCGGATTAGAAAACACTTAAATAAATATATTCCTTCATTGTTCATTAGCTAAAATTTCCAAAAAAAAAATGGATATAATCATGATATGCATATAAAAAGCTAATTCTGTGAAAAGGCCTCTTTAATATAAATTCGACAATATGGCATTGACAAGCCGCGTTGACACATTAATAAACATATTCCCGTTATTTGCATAAATCCGCCCTCCAATCTACCGAAAAAATCTGCTTGTCTAAAAGCATCAAAACCGATCATGAATAATTCAGCCACGTTAATTAGAACAAAATGTCAGCAAGCGACGGCAGGCGCCGAGTTGCAGGCCGACGCTCCCACGCTGCTGCTGCCCGGAATTTATCGGAACTATTTTCTAATTAGATCAAACACCCGGATTAAGCCGACCCGTCCGATAAATTAAATCCGGAGTCGAATTAGACGCTCCCGGAGGGAGTAAAGGGCAACTGAAATGACGATACCCTAGAAGACAGCTGTTCACTAGAGATTTTGCTGCAATGCAACGAGATAAGAAGATTGAGATGCGGAACTATGGGTTCTGTAAAACTTTGTATCGTTTTATTTAATTTGTTGTTCCTTAAATGACTTTAGTCCAAAGGGTTATCTTTACAACGCTTCATTTGTTTTATCACAATATATGTAAAAGAAAAGATTGTCAATTTTATACTAGACACTTTCATTGGACATTGCATGCTTCATTGCTTTTTATATTATTATAGTCTATTCCAGAAAGGTGTAGAGTAATAAAATGGGAAACTCCGTCCAGTTCGGCTCAATTTCGGTGTCGGCCATAGGCGCAGGTAAAATTTGTGCATTAAATTATTTATTATAACTAACCAAAAAATTTAGAGAATTAGGTTAACAGGTATTAAGAAAAAATGGTATTGTTTGTAATATGAAAATTTCAAGTAATTACGTAAGAGGATTAGGAAAGGTATGTTTTCTGGCCTGAAGTGTCAAAATCGAAATATTGTGTAGGGATTAGTTAGGTAGTAGAATATATAGTTACGTTTTGCGTTTAACAGGTACCATTTAACAGGTACCGAGTTTGGCACTGGCCTCTTTGGCTGGATTATATAAATAGGTGGTAATTTGGAATAAACTTCATATATCGTGTGTGTGTATGACCTTAATAAGTATATTTGTTTAGTTTAACGCATCAGTATTTATTGTTAAGCCGTATATAGTGTTCACAGTATTATAAGATTAATAATAAAATTTCGGCATTCACACCAACAAAAAGTTGTTCCAATATTTCTCCACTATCAGTGAGTGAGAAAGTTATTATTTTAAATGTACATGATTGCATAAAATACGATTATCCGAATTTTACTGTAGAAGAAACTGTCGACCGATGTTCCCGAATGACTGGAGTTGAAAAGTCCACCGTTTTTAAATTATTGCGGGAGAGAAAGACAGCTGGTCAAGTGGAACCTCCCAAGAAAAGTCGAGGCAGACCAGTAAAAGTCCTTGATGAAGACACCAAAAGTGTAGTTCGAAGAAAAGTTCACTCTTTTTATTTTAAAAAAGAAATACCCACCCTAGATAAGATTCTAATGGAGCTTGGCCAGGATGACAGTATTACGTTTATAACTAGTAAACTTATATGGACTACTTTAAAAAAATATGAATTTTGTCTGCGAAAAGCATAACCGTAAATCACTTTTACTGGTAAGCGATTAAATTGTTTGCTGGCGAAGAAAATACTTGAGAAGTATAAATCAGTACAGAAGAGAGCAAAAGAAAATCTTTTATCTTGATGAGACGTGTATTAATGAAGGTTATATAGTACCAAAATTGTGGTAAGACAAAAATATAAGCAGTGCTCCCAAGCTTTCATGGAAGGCCTGTCAACGGGTATTAAGGTGCATTCAGGAAAAGGGAAGATACTAATAATCGTCCATATTGGAAACGAAGAGGAATTTTTAAAAGAAGGTTTGCTAACCTTTCAGTCGTTCAATACGGGAGATTACCACGAGAACATGAATTCGAATGTTCTTGAGGACTATTTTGGTGAAATGATAAAATATCTTGTAGCTGATTCAGTAGTAGTTATGGATAACGCAAGCTATCATTCACGACGCACAGAGAAGACTCCAAATTCATTTTGGAGAAAACAAGAAATTATCGACTGGTTAACCACCAAAAGTATTGAATTTGAAAATAATTTGATAAAGAAGGAACTATTAGCTATAGCAAATTTACACAAACATCGTTTTATGAAATATGCCGTGGAGGCTATAGCAGAAAAACATAGTGTAACTGTGCTGCGCACACCACCATATCATTGCGAACTAACTCCTATAGAACTTATATGGGCGCCAGTGAAAGGATTTGTAGCAAGACACAACACGACATTCAAAATGAAAGACGTTAAGCTACTGTTTGACCAAGCCATTAAGGAAGTGACACCAGAGAACTGGCCAAAAGCAGTCCATCATGTCATTGAAGAAGTGGAGAAAATGTAGGATCTTGACCACTTGATCGATCGGACCTTCGACCCGTTAATTATCAAGAGGAGATGACAGTTCCTCAAATGACGCAGAATATTATGATTTTTTATAATTTAATTTCTGTATATGGTATTTTTTGTATTTTATATTTTTTTATAATTTTTAATAAAAAATAAGTGTACCTAATACTATGTATATAATGCCTAAATTTTATTTTGTTAAAACAAAATTCTTTTCTTTCTACGAGTATAATTTAATTTATTATAATTTTTACGAGTATAATTTAATTTCTGTATAATGTATTTTTTTTAAATGTTTAATAAAAAATAAGTGTAGCTAATACTATGTACATAATGCCTAATTTTTATTCTGTTAAAATAAGATTCTTTCCTTTTTACGAATATCCTACCGGCACGCCTTTGTCACACCATTTTTAGTGTTTGTGAATGGATAACAATAGGCAAAATCCATAAATTGACCCAAACCCGGGTGGTACTACCTGCACTTAATGAAAAGAAAGAATTCTGCAATTAGATCAATTCCAAATTATGAAAGTGGCTTAAATATTCGTGGGTCACTCTGTAGTCCCTTTGCATACCTAATGAGCTTTTATTACTCTACACCTTTCTGAAATAGACTATAGTCAGTATTGTGGTAGGACAGATAAATTGATTAAGTGTAAGTGTTTCCCGCCCCTTAAAAATTTTAATATATTTATTTTTAGGAGAAGATTCTTCTATCGCATTCATTTTCCCAATATGTTTCAACGAGAAAAATTAAGGAACAAAGATTTACATTCATCAACACAGCACTTGCAACAAAGCACGATACGAAAACCGGCAACAATTAAATATTAAATGTTCCTAGCCCTAGGCACACAAATCTGTGCAGGTTAGTTTAACTAAAACAATCGAATGCATGGAATATAGTATATACATTACGCATTTTACAGGGTGTTCAAGATAGGGATGAACAGCATGTGAATGGAGATATCGAAAGGCGTACAAGTTAGAAAGGCGGTTAAAGCACAAAATACTTGCGCAATGTAGTGGCCAAGAATATTCTGTTCAGATAACCAGAATATTTCGCTTACTTCAATAGTTATTCGAAATAATCCGAAATTTTGCGATTTCGGTTTTATTTTTTCTTGACGGTATTTGAAAAGGTATAAAAAGCAAAATGCCTTTTGTTATTGCACTTCTTTAGCTCCGCAAGGCAGCGTGTAGAAATTTCCAGTACAACGTTTCGTCCCGAAGACACCATCATTAACTTTAGTTTCTTATATGGCCCGTAAAAAAAGGACAGTCTGTATTAGATAGCATTTTCTATTACGAATTCAACGTTTATATACAGTATGGCTTCTTACATTTTTATTCAAAAAAATATTTGAACATTTTGGTCTAGATTGGCATTGAAATTATGTCACTGACAAAACTACAAAATTGAAACAGAATTGAAACTAAAAAATTGACATATTAGTATTATTTTTGTCGCATTTTCAAAGTAGATCTGAAATTGTTTTCTTTGTTTATTAAGTATTTTTTATGCAATTGTTGTTCTCGGTTTTTAATTTAGTTTGTTTTACAATTGAGGGAGGTAGTTGGATCAATGCCGGTGCGTCATTATTTGTACGTGATTAAAACCATATGAATCTAAACAAAATTACGAGACTCAAAAAGTCGAAACAAAGTCTAAGCTCATGAACGTAAAAATATTTTCATGGCTAGCATTTCAAATGAATAAATGATAGCTAATGCTTATAAATACTTACCGCCAACACCAAGTACGATAAGAATAGCTCTGAAAAGAACAATTTTTTAGGATTAAATTGAATTTCAAGGCACAAGAACGTTTAAAAACAAATTAAAGTTCGCAGATCAGAACGAGGACTTTGAAATCAATGAGTCACTCTTTAAATATCATTTCTCATGTTACTTTGAATTCGAGATGTATTGCGCAACCCTGGAGAAGCTCTTATATGTTTTTATTCACTTTTAAGACTATAATAAATAAAGATGGGGAGTTGTAAATCACGTTGTCTCTTGATCGATGATTCATCACGCACCGGCAAAGATTCATCGTGCCAACTTTAACTAACCCGTTACATAACAAATAACTTCCCAAGTCCATTTTTGAGCGTTTAGTGTTTAATTGAAAATAATACGGTTTATATCAAACACCTGTTCTATTTCGACAAAAACATGCTAATGAAGATAAGGAATACCAAGTTTTACAATCTTTATTGAAAATCCAGAAAAGTTGAAACCAGACTGTGGTATCTACATATACAACTAAATTTGTTTTCAGAAAGAATAAAATTAAGCCTTATAAATTCAGAATTTAACAAGGGCTAAGACCAGAACGTGTGAGGACAACGTAAATTTTCCTTTTAAAGTTATTTAGTTGGACGAAAGTATGATAACAAATGACGTTATTCTTTACAGGCGCAACAAACATTACTGGTCACAAAGAAATCCATGGGTAAATAGACATGAGACTAAGGTTTCCATCACTTTATGCTGCTGCTGGCTACAACAAGATGGTGTTTCAGTATTTAATAAATTTACTCCTACTCGTGTTTTAGATTCTGCAGTGACTGGGCTACCACTGTCTAGACGTCTAGACAGTGGAGGTAATCGATTTGAGCAATCATTGTAGTACTGTCTTTTAGTTGGTTAAGTTTACTTCAAAATGTGATTTGTTATATTTCTAAGTTAGTTAAATAAACAGAACGATTCGTATACCACAGTAAGCATGTATGCATCTAAATAGCAATCATATTTCAATTTTTAACAAGAATTCTTGCAACTTATTTTTAGTTACTATTTTGTTACCTATTCTGGCTTAAAACTAGGTAATAATTTTTGTCGTCGTTGCCGTCATTTCAACGCCTACTACACCATATTGTTCGAAATTTATTAACAATCCTATTACTGAATAAGAACATGACAAACCATACTGTCATATAAATCGTTGAATTCGCAATAGAAAATACAATCTAATGAATAGTGTACTTTTTTAATGGCCACATAAAAAAATAAAGTGGATGATTTCTTCGATGAACGAAACGTTGTACTTAAACTTAGTAAACGCTGTATTGTAGAGCTAAAAGTGAAGATTAGATAATGCCTTTTGTTTCCTTTATATGTTTTTAAATAACTTCAGAAAAAATAAAAACGTAAACGCAAAATTTTAGGATTTTCTCGAATATTTCCTAAAGTGGACACCCTGCATTAGCGGGACGTTTCAATAGATCGTCAGAAATCAATATAGAGTTTATAAAATTTACCCAAATAAAACACTTAATTATGGCTTGCGTGTTTTGGTGGAAATTTTGTGTTTTTTATTTGCTTTTCGTTTCACGTCATAGGAGCCGCCACTGCATTTACTGATTCGCGTTGGGGTTTATTCTCCACATTTCCTAACCGCATATATTTTGAACAGATGTATGACCCGCAAATTTAGCAGTAGTATTGGTAGATTAGCTATTTAAATCAAGTCTAGTAGCGATTTTAGCACACCTCCTTGGGAGATTCCCCGAAGTGTTGTTTGTTCTTCTTGAAGTTTTGCTAGGAAATGTCTATTGTCAAATGATTTAAGTGCCCTCTATAGGTTATCAAGAAATTTGAATTTTTCTAAAACAAGTTTTTGATGCAGCTTTGAAATTATTTGGGAAGCCCCATAGGTATTTGGTATATACTATCCGTCAAATATTTGTTCGTCTTAGATAGCAAGCTAATTACAGGTGATAAGAAAAAAGTTCTAAACAATAGCTGAAGGGTCTACCAAAACAAAGTGAAATTATTTTAGAGCACATTAAGTTGCCCACAAAAAAGTTAAATATAGATATATTTTCTAAAATTAAAATATTCTTTTTAAAGTTTTGTTCAATACATTTGCGGGCATTCTTTAATACACGTTTTGTAGCTTTTAAAACTGTTCTGCCATCGATGGATGCTATAATGCATCTAATATTGTTTTGAAGTTCGACCAGATTCGCATATCTCGTTTTAAAGACTTCGTCCTTGATATACCCCCAGAAGTAAAAGTCTAATGGAGTTACGTCAGAAGACCTTAGGGGCCAACATATCGAACCATTTGTTGCTATCCACCTATCTCTGAAAAGCCTTTGTAATAATATTCTCACTTCGTGAAAGTGATAAGGAGGAGCTCCATCTTGTTGAAAATAAATTTGGTTACGGTCCTCTAAGTTCACATCATCTAAATATTCTTCTAGTAATTCTGACAACATATTAACGTATCCCCTGCCGGTTAGAGAACCTTCATAAAATTTTTTTTAAAAAGTTAGGATTTCTGGGAACAACAATAAACAAATTTCTTCTAGACCAATAGTGCATGTTTTTACGATTCGCTTCATCGCTCCATAAAATTTTCTTCAAAAAGTTAGGATTTTGCCTACACATATCTTGTAACCATTGGCAAAAAATAAGTCTTCTTTCAGTGTCACCAGGTAATAACGTTTGCACTGGTCGGTACTTATAATGTACAAAGTTATATTTTTTTAAAATCCTCCAAATTGTAAATAAACTGAAACCATTGTCTCTTACTTAATCTCTAGTTAAATTATTTGTGTGCGCTTCAAAATATGCCAATATATTTACTTCTACTTGTTCACTTATTATAAACTGTTTTTTTAGTTCTTGTCTTTATAAAAACTCTTTTGTTACTTCTAAATTTTCTATACAACCTTAGAAAATACCTTCTGTCTGGTTGCTCACCTTCCGGATACATTTGACCGTATTGCTCGAGTGCTACTACACTATTTTTTTTGCAAACGAGATACGCTTCTAACATATCGCAATATTCTAAATGCGTGAACGCCATTTTCTAATATTTAAAAGCAAAAACTAGATAACTTAACGCAAAACTACGAGAATTTTGGCTTCGTTAATAATAATGGCTACCCAAAACGAGAACACTTTAGTTAATCCGTTTTTGTTTTCATGGTAGTCTCGATGAAAACATCAAAGGCAAACCATTTTTTATTTCCATGGATGTGCTGATGTTTTTTGAACTTTTGGCCAATATTGCATATGAACTTTTTTATTCCGTATACGATTTGCAAATCTTTCGGTAAAAAATATACAGGGTGTGCTATATAAAAAAAATATATTATCCTCATTTATTCAGAAACGTTATGTCCAATTGTTTTTTGCTTTCACCATTTTAATTAACAGAAAAAATGCTACTACTTTGCTAATTTATCCAACTTTGTATCTCCAATAATAAAAAAGTAAGCAATGGTGCGCACTTAATTTGGTACACCCTGTATATATTACATGTGTATGTTTGTGAATGATAGATGTGTTTTGGACTACCATTGTCATTATTTATTTATATCACAACGTTTCAACTGGTGAGTATCTCCAGTCGTCTTCAGGTAAATAATGGAGCTTGATTTTGGATTTCTCGTAGCTGTGGAACTTGTCACTTGTACCGGGTCCATACCGGGAGTCTAGTGTTTGTTTGAAGGTTTTGAAGGTTTGAGATAATGATGTATCGTGAATGATAAATGTGTTTTGGACTTCCATTGTCATTATTTATTTATATCACAACGTTTCAACTGGTGAGTATCTCTAGTCGTCTTCAGGTGAATAATGCCATTATGTTGTTTAATGTAAAGGTGATCTTAGCGCCTGAATTCTGAAGCATGGCTGAGCGTGTTACAGACACTTTGCCCTTTTAACCCTTAGCCTAGGCTAACTTCAAGATTTAAACAAAATCTTAGCTAATAAGTTGTTACAGTGGACAATACACAATTCCGTTAAAAACGAAGACTACTATTAAAGAAGATAGCTAGGAACTTATAACAAAAATAAATAGAAATTGATAAACCGGAGAACTAAATAGAAATAATGTAACCTCACTTTATTGACATTTAAAGAAATTTAGCTCAGCTCAGACGTTTAAGACAAAAATACGAATGACTTAGTTGCGGCAACGGGGGAAGTAATATGCTTACTTAGATGTGGCAAAATGAACAGGCGACTTGGTTTATTTCTCGAAAACGAAACAAGATATGAAAACAATTTAACAGACAATAAAAGGATATTTTTAGTTGCTTAATCCGAAAAAATATAAAAATTACCAAAAGCTCAGTTGGCGTCTTATTTTTTGCCAATATTATTTGTTAAGGCGTCCCCTCCCAACCAACAAAGTTATTTTATAATTCAATGGTTATACAGCTATTTTATTTTATTGGTATTTTATTAATACTTCCAAAATGCTAATCAATCACATAAGAGCTGCAATAAACACTATTCTGTTGTAGGCAGCTAATGTGCTTTATAAATTTATCACCATAACGTTTATATAACAGAATTATAAAATATCTTATAAAACAGTCATAAAATTAATGCAGAAATGTTCCTATGAACAACTTAAAAAATATTTTAACCTATAAAATATAATTATTTTATAGTAGCTTTATAGTACATTTCGGCGACATTTTTAATTTCGTTATAAACATATTTTAAAATTGTTTTATAGCTGCTTCCTGTGACTTTAATAAAACAGTTATAATAGAGTACTTCTAAAAGCAATTCGCCTTTGAAAGTAAATTGTTATTTCAGTGATCACTTTATAACTATTTTATAGTAGGGCAATTCTACTACAATATAGAAACAAAAGTAAATCTCTTATAAAATTAAATTGTTCTCATGAATATACATTTGCTTCCGCCAACTACATAATAAGATATATTTAAGACCACTAATTTTATACCATCCCTGAGTCACCTGACGTTAAAAAAAAACTAAGAAAAGTCGTGCTTTTCGAAGGAGATTAAAGATGTGTTATGAAAATATGATGTGTAGTAAGAACATTGGTTTTGATATTAATAATATGGCAGAGGTTAATAAAATAATGAAATCCATTAACTGCCTCAGTGCTTCGGATCAATCTCAAATACCACTTATACTTCTCCTAATGCAAGTAGCAGCGTATCTGAAACGGAAAACCGAGGACAGGCTTTTTTTTTATTAATTTTAACATAAAACACGACTGAAATGAAACGAAAAAATTTTGCCGTCGATTTTATAGGTTATATGTTAATTATTAAGTTATTTTAGGCGGTAATACCGGTCACTTTTACCATCAAATAACAATACATTTATCATTAAGAAGATAAAATGTACACAAAATAACTAATTCATTTTATAAGAGTCGCCAAAATGGCAGGACCGTATTGTTATGTTTTTCATATAAAATAATTTTTATTTGATTTGTTAAAAAGTACATTCTACTACCCACCCGCCCCTTCCATTTTCAAGGGGGCGGAAAACAAAAAAATAACGGAAATCTTTTTACCTTCTTGCTTAATAATTTCGATTTTTAATTAAAATATTTCCAGTATCATAACGAAAAAGAAATCGCTCAATTATCACTACTTTTCTTCCGGTCTATATTTTCCTTAAAAAAGTGATTAATTTATATTTTATTGTCAAAATTAACGAAGTTTTTAG
The DNA here is from genome assembly GCA_963920685.1 of Polydrusus tereticollis. Classification (NCBI taxonomy): domain Eukaryota; kingdom Metazoa; phylum Arthropoda; class Insecta; order Coleoptera; family Curculionidae; genus Polydrusus; species Polydrusus tereticollis. The sequence continues at coordinate 39,940,196 of OY987329.1, forward strand.
GATATCTGTCTTATAGAAATGTGGACTTCTTAGTTTCCGAGGTATTTCCCGTTTAAGTTGTGATTTTTTATAGGTCTGCTGTTTATATCTCGACTTTTATGAACCTATAACGATTTTTACTTTATTATCAAAATTTTCACTATTTTTCTCATGTTACCCCCGAGCAGTGGAGGAAATTAGTTTTATAGCTGCAGAAAATATTCGCATGTTCTTCTCTCTCATTCACAGTACGTACTATAAAGAATTAGACCTCTGGAAGCCGAAGAGGGACACATTTGAGTGACACTACTTTTTAAAAGAAGTAGGTAGGTACCTATAGTAATTTTATAATGTTTTACAAGCAATCCATGATCCATTATATCTAGAAATATATAAGTGGTGCTCTCTATCCTTAATTAATTTCCACTATAAAAACAAAGATATCATCAGAACTGGTCGAGTACACTAGCTACAGACACAAACAAATATTTTTTAAATGAATCGAGGCTTCTATAGAAATTGAATAAGGGAGGGGGGATCTTTTGGTAAGCGTGGGTTATATAGAGGGTTCTCAAACCTGCCACCATTGTTCGAGGATCGTCTGGTGAATCGTCAGTAAAAATAATTTGTAGATATATATGTTGATAAATATGTTTTATGTAAAAATACTACTAAAAGATTAGTGTGCAGTAAGTTAAAGTAAAAGAAAATTAGCGGTGTAGCGTACAATAGTGCTCAATTCTTTTATTAAAGAACACGAGGAATCCAAAAGTATTTATTACTTATGAATTAACATCCCACTCGATGATGATACCAATGATGATCATATATGGTGGAGACACGGTTCACGAGGTCATCTGAATACCGAAATAATCACTAAGCCTCTACTATTTGTATTTATTTTTGTGTTTATTAATCAATTAAATGATATTTCGTTGTATCTTTATATGATTAAGATAGACAACACTCCCTTATATAGTTTATATTTTGTTTTAAAGCAGTTCGGTCCTGTCGCAGTACCCTCAATTTAAAAGCATAAATATATTTTAAATGTTTTATAGGGATTGCGAAGTAGCTTAATTATCTTAATATGCTTGCTACTAATACAAAATTATTTTATAAGAAGCCGCCATTATTAAATGAGAGCGTTCGGGAACATAAAAATTGACAGACTTAAAAATACCAAATATCTCATTTATGTTAATATTTACAGCTGGTAAATATATAAAAGTTATGAAATAATGATGCCTAGAACAAATTGACTTAAGTTTTTCTGAAGAAAATGACCAAATCGACAAAGCTAATTTTTTTATGTTTCAAACAATTCCCTTAAACATTAATAAATACGGGGCCTGCTTATATTTTGTTAGAAATATGCTATATATTTCTCAATAAAATTTAATTCGCAGTAAAAACTTGGTCTCTGCATCACAATCCACGAATGTCTCTAAATAATATCAAGAATAAAATAAATAAAATGGCCTCTTATACTTCTTGTAAATAGTTGGCGACGTTAATTATATTTTTCCTTTGTCCAATACAAAATTGCTTCTTGCAGCATTTAAAATAAATTTAAAAAGCTTTTTTATTTTATTGTTGTTATTTCATGTTTCATTTTTATTTTATAACGTTTACCTGAAACTACTAAAAACCTTTTATAAAACTGTTATTTAATTGTTTTAAAACTGTAATATGCAAGTATATTTTATAGTGTGATATGAAAAGCTTTAATAAAACAGTTTTATAATGCTGGTGTTGAAATTTTATAAGAATTGCAGAAATGTTTTGAAATTGTTATGTAGCGTTCGCAAAAGGCTCTACAAAATAAAAACGGTTACTGAAGTATTTTATAAAATGGTGCCAATTTTGCATTTATAGCTGTTGTAGAAACGCATTAAAAACGTTCCTGAGAGAACAGTTGTTTTATAATTTTTTTGTCGAAAACGTTTTCGCGACTATTATAAAATATCAAATTGCTGGTTGGGCTGAGACGTCACTGGACGTAATAATTTAGCGCTACACGAGCGTTTTATCACTAAAATTATCATTATCAAAATTAAATTAAAATTTGCTAAAGGATATTCAAAATATTTATAATTATAATACTCGTTAAAATTATTTTAATAAAAAACTTAACCCCAAATATCTCCCTTCATGTTGGATTTATCAAAAATTCTTATGAGACATAATTTGATCAAAAATTAATTATCTTTAAAGAACCACAACATTTAAAAGTTCCTGTCGTCGAAAAAGTTTTTTTCACCATGGCGCCACCTACATCTTGTATTATTTAAACACATTTTTTACACAGTTGTGAAGCCAATCATATAGGCTAAAAACTGGCGTTTACAGAATTTACATGTCACATATAGTTTTCCAAATAATTGGCCTGGGAGTTTTTATTGAAGCACCCTGTATATCAATAATTATTCAATATTATTTATTGAAAATCCTCACTATATAATATACATACTATTTCTACAACCATGTAAAGGAACTTTACGAAACTGCATAGTATTAGATGAGGTTTTTTACTGGCATCAAAGTCATTTATATTTGTATTTAAAGAAAATAGGTCGTTCGTTTGCTCGTCTGAGGTAGTCATCTTTCTACTGGTGCTACTCCAAAGTCAATGTTTTTAGGACTAGCTAGATGTCCACTGTCGATTGACCGAAAGTAACCGAGCACATATCGATAATTACCAAGCGATTGGTCGTAGTCGCAAATGTATTCCGATTCGAGATGCCACTGATCGACTTCGATATCTCGATCGACAATTAATAGAGTGTTTGTAATTCGGCTGCAGCTCCCTACTTTAAGCTCTCAATTTCATTCTTGTGTTCATAGCGACCGATTTAGTACGTTTTAATTGTAATATTTCTCTGAGGATTAGTTTAGGAACGTAACTATTAAATTTCAGATCTCTAATAAGGGAGTAGTTAAGTTTTGAACTATTATTTATTTCTGTCAAAATAATACAGTAACCATGTGTTCAAATATCTGTAGGATATTTTATTATTGCTATTGAAAGTGTTAGTAACGACTACAATGTCGATACCGCGGGACCAAAACCGTTACAGTATGATAATGCTCGTATCCGAAACTAATGCACAACCTATTGCATAATAAACACATATACTTAGCGCAGATTATTTATAGTATACATTACGTGCATAACTACTCCTAAAGTTGGCTGGTTATGTTTCCACAAAACAATAGTAATGACAACATTATTTATACAAATTGAATTAATTTTCTTTAAGTTCTATTAATTTAGAGCAATTAATGCTTGTGTATTTTTTTGTAATAAAAATTATAGTTTGTTAGTCTCTTTTCTAACAAAATAAGTTAATGTTCCAGGAGTCCCATTAGTAATAGACAGGCTTAGTTTAAATGTGAGTTTCTTATTATTATATTAAAAGGCTCCTAGCAAGAAGTTTGCATAGTAAAAGTGCTTTGGGTAATAAAATCGTGTTTATATGTGAAAACAGGCCACCGATCAAATTTAAGAACACAGTCCGTGCGTGTCTAATTTTATTAAAGTTAAATTAAAACTAGGGAAAGGTCGTTTGTTCCTTTAACTTTCAGGTTAGTTTTAATATTTGCCTTCATTTTAATTCCTTCTCTAGTCCTTGGATTGCAAGTCAAAAATATATCAGGCCGGTCGATAGCTACACCTACGGCGTATTGTTCCGCGGTGCGCCAGGGAATCGTTATGCACGATTGGTTTTACAATGTTATATTTATTACTTTTACCAAAGAAACTTATAGCTACGCAATAGAAGTCCGATGTAATGTTAATAATTCGACCTCTTAATGGATCCTGGCTTTCAAAGCGGGGATTCTTTTTCGTTAAGCGGCCGGCCTTTCCCGAATGAACATCCAGAGTTGTCGTCTTTCCGGGTGCGAAGCAATGAATACCATTATAATATGTAATACAGTCTTCAGGAATATTCGTTGAATTTGTAGGCTGCTGATTGGGATTAGTAGACCCAATAAAACAATACAGCGCGACCGGCATAGGTGAACCAATATTTTCATTTTCGGGTTTACCAAAAAGCTGAGGTTGATATAAAAATGTTTAAATCTAGAAGTTTATTGTAATCTTTAATAATTTGACCACCTCAATCGATTTTTTTGTTCACAAAACAAATTCCTTTAAACTTATACGAAATCTTTTGGCAAACTCTCTTGACAAATGCTGACATTTTTAAATTACTACTGATACTTATACGATTGATTAGTTATTAATTTACTCCAATGACGGAAAAATAAAATCAAAAATCTAGAAGAACAATATTAACAACGTAAAAAGGGAAATAAAATGTACGTTTATCTGTATATAAGGTGGTTCAAAATATATTTATTTGTATATCTAAGAAACTTTACATTTTCTTTGTATCTGTCTTAGGTCCAAAACAACAAGGGGAAAAAAATTAAAACATTGCGTCATTTTTATTTAACGTAATATTTATTATTGGTAGATAAGAAAAACAAAACTTTTTGATACAAAATTTAAATTACTATTTTTTACAATTAGGTACAGGGTGATTAATCATAATGTCCCGCCCTCTTAATTTTTTTGTTTTTCATACTGGGTAAAAATTAAAAATTTTAGCATGTAGGGTACTAGAAATACTTTTTGCAGGGGTATCTATAAATGTCCTTGGTCACTTTATATATAGGATATCGTATAAAGTTATATTTTCCTAAATGTATTGTCCAATTTTTGAATTGTACCTAAAATTGTAATCGTATTTCATGTAACATGCGCTTTACCTTAACCGAACGATTTTCAAAATATTCACATTAAAAAGGGAAAAGGTGTATCAAAATATTCACATGTCTCCTAACCAACGGTTTTCGTTTGGTTAGGATATAACATAATGTGTTACATGAAACACGTTTAGAACTTTAGGTAGCATACAAAAATTGTATAATAGGCGTTAATATGTATAACCAAATTAAAATAGAATACAAAAAGAAATTGTATATTAAAAGTTGTTGGGCACAAAACGTAAAAATATTTTACCGAATAATGAGTGGTCCAAAAAAAATTATTACATAAAAATATGTGTTTTTTAATGAAAGACCCTGTATTAGGGTGGGCCGAAAAAATATTTTTTTCTATTTTAAAGGGCGCTACCGCAGAAAAGTTGCACAAAAGGTCAAAAAAAATTTTAAAAAAGAAATGGACCTGATTAGGCAAATTTTAACCGGGCCCATGGGCCCCCAAAAGGGCCAACTTTTAAAAACGTTTTAATTTGACCGCGCTACTGGAAAAACCTCTTTTAGGCTTACACTGTTACTCAAAAAAAAAATTTGTTGAAAAAAAACATATTTACCCGGGCCCACGGTCATATTTTTCTTATTGAGCACACCATATTATGCAAAATATCTTGATAATTGAATTATTATACCCTCGTGCATACTCGTTTTCCGATTAAAGGTCATTGATCTGAAAGAATCCGAGTTGTGCTGCGCGTAAGCCACTGAAAGCGGTAGATTTATTCGGTTCTCGCTTAGCCCTTGTTTAATGCGCATGGAACGGCGCGCGGTGTTAAAAACCGTTAAGACTCTCATTTCAACGTCACTATAAATAAGTGAATTATATAACGGAGTTTTTAGAGAGTGACTATAAATAAGTGAAGTTTTTTTAGACAGTGACTGTAGTTAATGCGACAAGTAAAATTTAAAATGTCCAAATCTTTGGTAAACACTTGGGCAAGTACCTCGTGTCTTATATTTGGTAGTGCTAAAGACATACTGCCAGAAGCAAATCAACTACCGACGTACGAAGATTTAATGCAATGTTATTTAAGCGTTCGAATAGAATTAAGAGATGAGGTAAAATACCTGGGACTTATATTTGATCAACGACTAAACTGGAGGCGCAATTCAATTAATAGAGTGAAGCTATCATTGCATCAATTACGCTCTATCTATCCCCTGCTTCACAGGCGGAGTAGACTTGGTAATAGGACTAAGGTCAACCTCAACAAGGTGTTAGTCAGGCCGGTTCTCACTTATGGTGCACCTTCATGGTGCTACATAAGCAGAACGGAGCTTAATAAGTTCCAGGTAATACAAAACAGGGCACTAAAAATTATTGCGGATGTACCCAGGTACACGATAAATCGCATTCTTCATCAAGACTTTTGTATGCAGACAATAAATGAATTTTTCACAAAAATTATTAGATTATTACAGACGTACGGACGTATCGACAAACCCATTAATCACGGACTCCCACACGAGATCTAGACCAAACAGCAAGTACAAACTACCGAAAGACTGGCTCCCTGTTGGACCAATCCCATAGTAAAGAGGCACTAATAGTAATAAGGCACTATCAATCAACCACCAATGACCCAATCAATTCTAAATCAATGGAATAGGCGCCAAAATTTTGCAGTATAAAAACTTTTTAAATCAAACAAGCAGAAATACGAATAATCAAGGCAAAAGTCAATTTCAAAATTTCTACAAGTGATAAAACCTAAACAGTTTGCGAAGATCCAATTGAAGTCGCAGGAGAATTCCTAACTTAAAATAAATAAGAGATCCCAAGTGTGTAATTAAAAGGCGATGGTAGTAAACAACCTGCAAGTGCTACAGTTACCAATATTGTTGCTAGTAAAATAATACGGGTGTGGGAACGAGCTTCTTTACCAACTTTATCTCACGAGAAAATACTTAAACTCCTTCTGGTTTATAATAAAAAATATCAGAATCTTATTAAACCTATAAAAGGAAAAATGTCAAACTTTCTTCAAGCTAAGTTAGATAATTTCAATAAAGAATCTAAAAAGCTATTTGACATATCGACATGTAAGTGTCTTGATTTGGAACGTTGCTCTTGTGAGAAAGAAAGAAAAGTGCCAAAAGTAAAATGGCCTTTCTTGCAAGATCAAAGGTCTGACCGAAAAATGCAAATAGCAGGAATTGATAGAATTCTAACCAAACAAATAGAAAGGAAAGAAGAAAGAAAACTTACTATTCTTAAAAATAGTGTTGAAGTAAAAGAGCCAATACCAAGTACAAGTGGTATTTAAAATATAAATTCAATCTCGCAAAAAGTGATGCATATCAAAGACAGTTCCAGTGAGGCCTCGTCGGACGAGGAATACAAATGTCCGGTTTTGGGGAAACAGAGAACCGTATCAGTACCCAGAGTTCAACAAATGAGATCCAGCTTAACCAACACGGCTAGAGTGGCCGACCTCACCGGCATATGAAACAGAGCGGTTGCTAAAATATGCAGTTTTGGAAGATTTTAACATAATTTCTGAAGTAGACCAGTCAAGAGTTGTAGGTAAAAACAAAATTCGCCGAGAACTAAGCAAGAACAGAAAGAAGCTTCAAAATACACAAGAAAATAAAGACATTAAAGGTTTATACTTTGATGGACGCAAGGACCAAACAATTTTAACAGCAAATAGTCGCAGGATAAATAAACAAGAAGAACACATTACTTTACTCACGTGTCTATAAAGAATTCTGCTACCGCAGCTAACATAAAAGATTAACTTTCCGGGTGTTTAAATAAGTATGAGACAGATGTTACTAACTTAACTGTAATAGGTTGTGATGGTACAAATGTACAAATTTGTACAGATTTCCCACTTCAAGTTAAAAAAATAATTGACAAGGTCTTTACCGACAACGGATATTTTGCTCATCCCGAAAACCTACTTTTGTCAATGCTAATGAACCAACGTCCACACATAAGAGAGCTAGCTGCGAGAAGAATAAAAAAATGTAGGCTGCAACCTAACAAAACGGTAAGGGGTTTTAGGGTCCCCTTAATTAATTTACATGCCGAAGACTACACGGATTTAATAGACTTGCAGAAAATGAATATTACCGAACGACCCTTAAATGCTAAATAAACAATAGAAGCGCTAGATGATATTGTCGCAGGAACAGTTGTGCCGGATTTTAAAAATACCCATGCCACACCCAAGCAGTGAAACGGTGTGTAAAGTTAGTCACCGAGGCATCAAGGAAAGTATGTGGTGAGTTATTCAGAGATGCATATGTTAGAGCAAAATTAGCAGGCCGAAAAATGTTACCATCATTTGATAACAAATTACAATACTTTAAAGAACGAAAAGAAAAATGATTTTATATGCAAAAACGGGTGGGAGGGATCCCAAATGGGAGGAACTCTACGTGCAGATACCTCCACGTAGTGACTTCTGGGTTGATTTAGCGTTAAATATTATTATTTTTCATACAAAACACTAAATCAAGCGAAAGGCTGCAAAAAATTGAAGAAACATTATTTCTTAAGTATATATGAGGGTCGGTAATCCTAGTTAAAAACTGTTTATTTTGGCCCAGTTTTTTTAATAACATTGATAGGCGTATTAGCAAAACATTTTGTGATGGCGCAACTAAATTTTTTGAAAAAAAAAATTGGTACCAAAAAAGACCCATGTCCCCAAAAAAAGGCCCATGGGCCCGGTTAAAATGTATCAAAAAAATTCAATTTTTTTTTAGGTAACCTTAGGACATCAATAGACAACTTTTTCAGAGTAGCGCGTTTGAAGTTAAGTACCATTTTTTTTTAAATCGGCGATTTTCGGCCCACCCTACCCTGTATATTTTTTACTTATTTGATTGAGTGGAAAAATGCCTTGATATCCGCCTTTTGAGTTTTAAATTTGCTTGGGACGTTGCCAAGTGTTTGTTCTGATAGTTAAGGAATTTTCAGCGACTGGTTCAAACTATCAGTTTTTCGAGAATGTTATAGTTAGTGAGCCTCATCACTAAATATGACATTTTAGAAAAATGGATCTGTTAACAAACATAGCTTCTATTATTATGATACTTGTAACCCTTTTTTAAGGGAGAAGTTAACTAGCAACACAAGGCCGCTTAATGTATGGGCCGGCATAGTAGGAAATTATTATACTGGGCCACATTTTTTAATAGAAATCTGACTGGTAAGGTAAATCTTTATTTCTTTCAGCTCATTACAGTCTTGCAGTACGATATCACCTATACCAACGTTTTAACGCAGTTGAATGAAATATTACTTTGGTTTCAATGATCATTGTAAAGGCTCAGTGAGTTGGCCAGCAAGATCTTCCGACCTAATTTTAGATTTGGATAGTCACATGTTTTATAAAAAATGAAGGTATTTAAAAGATAAAAAGTTAAAAAAATCGAAATAACACATAATATTTTAGTTACCGAATTTGTCGCCATGTAGGTACACCCTGTATCAGAAACCTCAAAAACAGTAGTATGGGTATGTACCGCATATCTGAAGGTAGTAATGTTAAAAATGTTGTTTAACTTAGCTGAATGACCCATGCTATGATTTTTTATCGAGCCACTTAAAATTCCTCGAAAAAAAATTATTACTTGACAACGAAGATTTAAAAACGAAAAGACAGATATATAGGTCTCTCTTTACTGAATAAAATAGCGAAAAAATATACAAGGTGTCTCATTTAAAAAAAATGTATCTATATGTATTAACAAAGACGAAAACCTTACTGACTCACCCTGTTACACAGGATGACCTTGAAAAAAGTACAATGCAGAGTATTACACGATAGATGATATCAAAAGAATGTAGATAGGTTCCTGAACATTTATGTACAAATTTCTTTTGTTTTTATGATAGGCAGAGGATATAATATTATATATTGATGTATTTTTTAAAAAATATCAATTTCTTAATTCTCTTCCCAGTAAGTATAGGGAATTGAACCTAAATTGGTACATAATATCCTCTTACAGGTTGCTATATTGTTTAAAAGAAAGAAAATTGGCACCATATGCATCTGTTCAAATCTCCTAGATTGATTCCGAGATTTGAAAAGTACTTTTCAAATACACTTTTCAACACGCGTGTGATATAGGGCATTTTCTTGCCAAACTAACTGGGCTGTTTTGCTCGCTATCACAGGTTGGTCGTAGGTAAAGTTTTTTGTGATAAATACATTCTAAAAAATGAGTTTATAATCGTAGAAAAACTATAGTATTTTACTCGCAAGTAATTATGCTATGCCATGCTAGTCGAATAATATACTATTAATCTATAAATTCACCAATAATATAGTAGAAATAAATTTACAAAAAATTCAAAGCAACAAAAAATAATTTAAAAAAAAACACTTGGAAGTAGAAACGAAGTCGCAACTAGTACAACGATATTTATCTAACCTAACCACTGCACTACAAGCACATTTCAATGGAATGAAATAGATTAGTGATTCTTCTCGCCCCCAGATCCGATGAGAAAATTTAAAACCTAGTTCCGTGTGGTTTTATTAAGGGTCTTGTATCAGAGACTGTAGACAATTTTAACTCTAATTAATTAAATTAAGCTAATAAAAAATGCAATAACTTTCACCTCCATATTTCAATTTCAACGTTTAGGAAAGTATACAACTATTGGCAACGTAGCTCTTCATCAAGCTGAGCACGGGACGCTCGAATTCAAATTTGCTGCAAAATCGTCTGTTTGTCAACCTGGTACAGCGCCTCTCGCGGTTCTAAACCGCTCATAAGGATTACACTTCTATTGCGCAGTTACAATTTTTTTGGCTTTTACACAGGCTGATTCTAAGTATTCCTGACATAGTCATATGCAGTTGACTGCACTTCGTCGTTTGCTGTCCTATTTTTAACTGTTAGGGAGAGATCGGATCGGTGTTCCCAGGAGTTATTGTAAAAAAATCGCCAAAAATGTGCGTTTTATTTATTTATCGACACCAAAACAACGTATTGTTGTTGCAAGCGTGATCTTGGCACGATATAAATAATATATCCTGCATTTTCAAACTTGTCATTTTTCACATCGTTGACACATTGATCCTTTACTTCGATATTAATTTACTGATTTTTGGATTTCGTGGTGAACTTAATTGTGAATTAATTCGAACTATGGAATACACGTTTATTGAGTATGCAGATATGCACCTGATGTATGATCTTGCATCTTGCAGTGCTTTAGAAACCAGAAAGTTATATCATGAAAGATTTCCTAATCGTACTATGCCCAACCAGAAGACATTTCAACGAGTTGACCAACGTCTAAGGAAGAATAGTGGGCGATTCCAATTAATAAGGTAATACATATTATTGATTTTCTTCACAATCTTAGGACATTTTGGAAAAAATAGTACTCATGCTGGTCTGAGAAAAACCATACGCATGCTGCAATTAGAAGAAAATAGTTTAAATGTGTAGATGACACTCCATCAACGAGCACTCGAAAATTATCAGAACAGTTTAATACATCGAAAACAATAATACATGAAGTTCTTCATAAACAGTTGTTATATCCATGTAATTTCCAAAAACTACATGAACTGATTCCTGAAGATTTTCATTGTAGCAGTTTGCATAATGGCTATTGGATCAGCAACGAAATAATGTAAACTTTATTAACATTAGTCTTTTTATGGATTAAACAAGGTTTACCAAAAAAGGGTATCACCCATGTATGGGCTGATTGATGTAAATCCTCATGCCACTACAGTTTCGCATCATCAACATAAGTTCTCATCAATTAATATATGGGTTTTCAGGATTTAACAGAGCACTTACCACTTGAAACCCGCCGAATCATGTACTTCAAGCACGATGGGGCACTACCTCATTTTAGCGTTGGTGTACGGGAGTATCTGCATAACGTCTATGTTGGATAGGTAGAGGAGGACCTATTGCCTGGCCTTCTCGATCTCTTGACCTAACGCAATTGGATTTTTACCTGTGGGGATACCTGAAAAACTGTGTGTATTCTACCCCGGTCGGCACAAGGGAGGAACTTCTACAGAGAATCACGTTTCATTGTGATGTGATAAGGACCAAGGCTGGGTTATTGTGGCGAGTACAGCAGTCCTCAATTCGTCGTGCCCGCGAGTTTATCAGACTTCACGGAGACCATGTCGTACCCTCTTATGAAGTTTTTCAATAATTTCGTTAAGGTGCCTCCTATTACATCACTGCGTTTCTTTAAATTTTTGTACTTCTTTCGGATTAAACAACTTAAAATGAAACTTTTCTGTTGGTTCTTTTTATTAAAAATAAACCATGAATTTGTCTACCTTCTGTCTAGTCTAAGGTCCAGGCTATCCAGATTTATTTTTTTTTAGTCTTTATCATACAGGGTGTTAAGGATCTAATTAAGTTGGTTAGCTTAGTCCGCCCCTGGCAGACTAACAAAGCTGAATATTTAAACTTGAAGAAGTAGTCCATTACAGTGGAGTTGATATAATCAAATAAAACAACGGCAGTCTACCTCCACAATATGTATTTAAATGTTTATGTTTATATCCTACATATTTCGAACATAGAAATGTCCATCATCAGGGATACAGTAGTCGATTACGATAGCTCTATCTTGCATAAGCGACGATCAAAAGTTATGTTAAAATTGAAATTGCAGGTTCTAATGAATGCTTAAGACTGAATGAGATGTGATATTTGAAATTTTGGTCAAGGTATCTTTGAAGAAGGGGGTTCCCAGTCTGTAGCCACTGAGACAGGTGGTGAAACAATTATGTCATTTGTAGCTATTTAGAGGAGATTAATTTAAGTGAAGTGCTCAAAGATGCTTCATCTCACCGTGTCTAGGGTGTGGACAACAAAATAATGGGTTAGATTTGAAAACACATTCTTAGGAGATAAACAATAAATGAAATGAGAATTATACTACTTTTAAGGTTGGAATTTATTAATTTGAAGCCAATGAGCAGGTGGTGAAGCAATTATGTAGGTTTGTAGCTAATTAGAGGAAAATAATGTAGATAGGTGCTCAAAGATGCTTCATCCAACCATGCCTGGAGTATTGGCTAACAAAAGTTTTAGGTTAAAGGGGGGTAGAAAATGAACATAATTTTATGATTGAAAAAGAAGATTAAGAAAATTAAAACTGGATTCTCACCATCTCGACTAGAAGTGAAGTATTTATGTTAAAATTACATTGTATTAGCTAATTAGAGGATATTACAGCTCAAAGATACTTCACTTCACCATGCTGGCGTGCAGGAAATGGTTGGTTGTCAAATGTGTGCATTTGACAACCAACCATTTCCATACATTATTTTCCTCTAATTAGCTACAAACCTACATAATTGCTTCACCACCTGCTCATTGGCTTCAAATTAATAAATTCCAACCTTAAAAGTAGTATAATTCTCATTTCATTTATTGTTTATCTCCTAAGAATGTGTTTTCAAATCTAACCCAGTATTTTGTTGTCCACACCCTAGACACGGTGAGATGAAGCATCTTTGAGCACTTCACTTAAATTAATCTCCTCTAAATAGCTACAAATGACATAATTGCTTCAACACCTGTCTCAGTGGCTACAGACTGGGAACCCCCTTCTTCAAAGATACCTTGACCAAAATTTCAAATATCACATCTCATTCAGTCTTGAGCATTCATTAGAACCTGCAATTTCAATTTTAACATAACTTTTGATCGTCGCTTATGCAAGATAGAGCTATCGTAATCGACTACTGTATCCCTGATGATGGACATTTTCATGTTCGAAACATGTAGGATATAAACATAAACATTTAAATACATATTGTGGAGGTAGACTGCCGTTGTTTTATTTGAAAGCTAAATATGTTTCAAGAACACTATTTTAAGAGATCCTTACTAGTGTTCATCACATTAAACTTTTGTTTAATTCTGTTAAGTACTTTAAATGTTATTCAAGAAAAGCCGATTTCCAGCGGAGTTTTTCAGGGGCACATATCTCCGTAGGGAGGGCCTGTAAGAAAAAAAATTATAGGAACTTGTCATCTTATTTTTGCAGCTTCTATCTGAATCCGAGAGACTTCCCACATTTTCCCAAAAACGGTTTTAAATTTCTTCACGAATTCTTGATCAGGTAAGAGGTATATGGGTGGACATATTTAACCATATTTTTAACAATCTACCCCTTTGTAAATTTTGAGAAGTGGAGGGGGGGGGGGGCAACCTTGAAATCTTATATGAGCTGATGTATTTTTGTTGCTAAAATTCGAATCTACGCGAAAAAGAACGTACCCATGTTACCAAAAAACTGTTTGACTTGCTCCCCTGGTTACTTAATTATGATTAACCAAAATTTGAATTAAAACTAGAACAAATAGATTTGACCAAAATATCAAATTCACTTATTTCGGAATTAATATGCGTACCCATGGAAATGCGTAAGGTTTACTTACGTCAGTTGAAAATATTGAAGTTTTAATAATTATTTCTCAGTTTATTGCTCAAAACATGGAAGCGAATATTAATGTGCAAGTTAATAATATGTTGTTAATTTTGGGGAAGCGCAGGGACAACTACAGAGAAGCTGCACAAGGATGAGCAGAGAGGTTTTCTAACAACCCGAAATCTCCATAGCATTTAAAAATATGGAAACCCGATGTCGTACTATTGACAGTTTGAAGGCGATGCCACGAATTCGGAATAGAACTTAAACCAACGAAAACATGGCAGTTGGTGTTTTAGGAGAGGTAACTATTGACCCTCATATAGAATATAGGCTCCAGGCAGCTTGATAGATTTGCTGGAAGGAGTCAAAAATCACTTATAACAATATTGCACTTGTATAGGTTTCATTCATACCACATTACGCTTTACCAAGAGCTGTATTCGCAAGACTTTAAAGATCGCGTTACCTTTTGCAATTGGGTTACAAGGCAAATACAAGAGAATAACAGGTTTTTGAAGAATGTAATGTTAAGTCACTTTCCATAATTGTGGCCAGTTAGGATTTCAAGTAATTATACCTCATTATTAGAAATTTAATTTCTAATTTTTATTTGGTTGTTTTCCTTAAGGTAAACAGACACAATATATACTACCGGGCGCCGGAAAATCCCCGATGTAGGAGAACTCTTCCAAATCAACATCACTGGTCAATCAATGTCTGCTGTGAAATTATCGAGGATAGAGTTATTATTTCGCATTTCTTTGAATGAAATTTAAATGGGGAAATGTGCACATATTTTTTTAGAAACCTAGTACCCCAATTTTTATACCAACACATAAATATTGACATGTGATTTCAGCAAGACGGGTCTCCACCCTATTAGGCACACGCTCGTAACTTTTTAGATGACATATTTGAAGATAGGTGGATTGATCAAGCTGGTCCGGTCAACTAGTCTGCTCGGTCCCCAGATTTGTCCTCCCTTGGCTTTTTATTGTAGGGCTTTAAAAAAGTAAAAGTGATGGCAATTGCACCTACAACCTCAGATGTTATGAAAGACCGAATCGGTTCTGCTTGCTTTCAGATCATTTAGATGGAGAGTGAAAAGTGTTTGAAAGTTAAAGGGGGATATTTTGAACAACTTCTCAAGCATGGTAGACGTTAAATAATCTAAAATTGGGTTGTGAGTTATTTCTTTATTGCAATACTGTAATAAATCATAATTCCGTAACCTGTGGAGCATGTCACAACATTTTTTGATAACATACGTAGTTTTTCACGAAGATTCTAATTTTAGGAAAGATACATAATCTCATAAAAAATTTCGAACTTGCCTCGACCCGTCAAAATTAGGGGTAAAATGTAGAAAATATGGTGAAATATGTCCCTAGAAAATTTTATGAAAATATTTAAAACCGTTCTCGAGATATTAGGAACGTAACGAAGTCTATTAGAAAAATTTTTAAGAATAACAATTATATACCATATAAACCCAAATTTCTGCATACCCTTTAGGATAGGAACCTAGATGATATACTTGACTTTTATTCCAAGGCCAAAAAGAGGATGATACACATTTTGAAAATCGTATATTGTTTACTGATGAAGTAAGCTATACAAGCAACCGCACTGTAAGTTCCCAAAACTGCAGGCTGGCCAAACCCCCAATTTCATAATTGAATGTTAAAGATCAATATTCTTTTAAGATCAACGTTTGGTGTGGTAAATTAAGTACTCAAATAGTGGGGCCAAACTATTTCAGAGAAAATTTAAATGGCGTTAGATATTTAGAATTATTGCGCAATGAATTAAGCGATTTTTTAGATGATCTGCGTTTAGGAAAAAAATCTTATATTCATAGTACCTTACAAGTAAGGGAATGGCTAAATCAACAATTGAAGCAAATGGATCGGACGGTTTTCAGAAAATTTCTGACCTGCATGATCATCCGACATTACTCCTCTAGACTTCATTCTTGTTCTGGGGCTACGTAAAAAACCAAGCGTATAAATATTGGTCTTTTGGGCCATCTGAAAAATGTTACTAGGACTTGTATCGCTAGAATCAACACTACTTTTTTATGGAACGTAGGCAAAGAACTTAACTAAAGAACGATCAAATGTACAAAAAATTAAGGAGGACATGTAGAAATATAAAGTTATATTATTGTTAATGTAAATAGTTTTAGTACATTTTTTTTGTATTTTATTTTTGAGAGAGTTGGTTGGGATCAATTGGATTATATCATTAATATTTGTATAATAAATAAAAATTATATTGATCCATATTTTGCGTGGCAAATAAAATCCGTACAAATACTATTTTCAATTTTAATTCATTAATTTCAAAAAACTTACTACTTTTCTGTATATCTAAATATACCATTTGGAAGGTGCTTTAAGTTAAGTTAAAGTGTATAACAAAATAATAGTTAGATGAAATTATTTTGCTTCTTAAAAAAATAAAATACGGTGTGTAGCAAAATAATTAATTATTTTTATGTTTTTATTTTAAAAGGCCATAATATTGTTGAAACTAAATAATTTGACAAATTATTTACGGTTATCTCTTACCAAGTCTACCGGGTGTTTTAGGAGGTACGCTCACCCCTATATTTTTTTTACTGTTTACGTTACAGAAATAAAATTTTGTGGGTTTATATGTGATACTATTTTGCATTTTCTAACATGGCGGATGCCATTTTCTCACTTCCGGTTTACCCGGAAATGACCTCAACCTTAGATTTTTAAATGGAACACCCTGTATATTTTTGGCTTTATCGATTCAGAACACCATTCCAAATTCAACGACACCCCATACGTCACTTTTTGACATTTTAAATCATTTTAAATTTTATTTTTATTTTTTCATCTAGATTGCTATGAACTCTCTAAAATTGTTTACTTCTAAACCAAAATCTTGTTAAAAATACAATTTTTAAGTTTTATTGTATTTTAAATTTTTTACAAACTTTTTAACTTTTTAAAAAGTCTTTTTCCAAAAGAACTCGATTTTTTCAAATGGAAACATATTGGCTCACTCGGGCAAAAAGATGGAGCATTTTTTTCCCAACAGTTTGATATCACACACACAAATGTCAAAGTAAAAGAGAAGAGATAATTTATTAAAAATAGCCATTAATGACAAAAAATACAAGAAGCGCAAACGGCTTTTCATTTATCTAGGTACCCATGACGCCATAATGCTCATAAACAAATGAACATAATTATTACAAATTTAATATATTCATTGAAACAATAAGAATGGTTTAGTTAGTCCAGTTGTTCAAAATGCCTTCCTTGTGCTTCCTGACAGGCGCGAACATTTTGAATTGTTTTCCTTACCACATTTTGTAAATTTTCCCGTGTAATTTTGTTAATGGCAGCTCATACGCGATTTTCCAATTCTTCTCTGGTGGCAGGTGGAGTGTTGTATACCTCATTTTTGATTGTACCCCACGCAAAAAAATCCAACGGGGTAATATCTGGCGACCTGATAAATAATAATCATTAGTTATTTAAGTCACTATTAATGTATTTCTTACATACCTAGGAGGCCATCTAACAGGGCCAGTAGTACCAATCCAATTTTCTCCAAATCTGTCGTTAAGATGCTCTTGGACTGCACGAGCATTATGTGCCGGCGCACCATCTTGCTGAAAGATAATATTTATCCTGTCTTGTAGTGGCAGCTCATCTAAAAACTGCTCAATTTCATTCCTGAGGAATTGAAGATATCTTTCACCAGTTAAGTGCCCATCAAAAAAAATTGGGCCTATTATTCTACCTCCAATAATGCCAAGCCAACAATTAAATCCAAACCTCGCTTGAAAATTACCTTCCTGCATTAGGTGTAGATTATCTTGAGCCCAATACCTTTTATTATTTCTATTAAACATTCCCAGGTTAGTAAATCTACTTTCGTCCGAATATAAAATATTACATGGAAATGTCGGATCTACATTATTTTTGTCCAAAAACCAATTGCAATACTCAAGTCTTCTGGCAAAATCATCTTCGTAAAGATGCTGGTGGATTTGATATTTAAATGAGTGATACTTATATTTATGTAAAATTCTCCAGGCCGAAGAGACAGTTATCGCGCATTCTAAAGCAATTTCTCTAAGCGATGCTGTTTTGTATGCCTCAACATATGCCAACACATCAATTTCCTTGTCTTGGTTAATAATAATTTGTTCTTCTTCGGGTTCGGGCTCATTCCTCAGCTTCTGAACGAGTCTAGGAAAGTAATGTCTCGAGGGGTGTCGTCTCTCGGGAAACCTGTCAGCATACACCCTGGCCGCTTGAGTAGTGTTTTGCAAACATTCGCCATAAATTAGTACCATATCGATTTTTTCGTTTCTGTTATAAGTTTCCATTTTAATATTTTATTTAGAAATTACTAATACCTGACCGAATTAGAATTATTATTACTGACAGAAAAATCAAACGATAAAATAGCAAGCTACTGTTATGTCAAACTAATTTTAATGATGGTGGAATTTAAATTTGTTATTATGTTCATTTGTTTATGAGCATTATGGCGTCATGGGTACCTAGATAAATGAAAAGCCGTTTGCGCTTCTTGTATTTTTTGTCATTAATGGCTATTTTTAATAAATTATCTCTTCTCTTTTACTTTGACATTTGTGTGTGTGATATCAAACTGTTGGGAAAAAAATGCTCCATCTTTTTGCCCGAGTGAGCCAATATGTTTCCATTTGAAAAAATCGAGTTCTTTTGGAAAAAGACTTTTTAAAAAGTTAAAAAGTTTGTAAAAAATTTAAAATACAATAAAACTTAAAAATTGTATTTTTATCAAGATTTTGGTTTAGAAGTAAACAATTTTAGAGAGTTCATAGCAATCTAGATGAAAAAATAAAAATAAAATTTAAAATGATTTAAAATGTCAAAAAGTGACGTATGGGGTGTCGTTGAATTTGGAATGGTGTTCTGAATCGATAAAGCCAAAAATATACAGGGTGTTCCATTTAAAAATCTAAGGTTGAGGTCATTTCCGGGTAAACCGGAAGTGAGAAAATGGCATCCGCCATGTTAGAAAATGCAAAATAGTATCACATATAAACCCACAAAATTTTATTTCTGTAACGTAAACAGTAAAAAAGTTATAGGGGTGAGCGTACCTCCTGAAACACCCGGTATACAAAATACGATTTGCTTACTGTATGGTTGCTATGTATTTTTTATACAGAGTCATTAAAAGAAAACTATTAAATCGTATTTTTTGTCCGAAATAAGCAAAATCTGGTTTTTGTGTATATCTTTGAAATCGAAACAATATTTGTTATTAAAAAAAATTGCTAAAATGAAAAATGTTCTTTGAGGAATTTCTAATTTTTGGATCTCCCTCATATCCCATAAGACTTCTAGCGGATCTGACAGGCGCTATTTTAGTTTGAGGATATGCAGATCTTTTTTGATAAAAAATAAATATATTTAAGATAAAAAAATTTCCCCTGTGCTGCGCACTTTCTGCCGGTCACTGTATATTCTGTTTATTAAGAAAGTGCTTGTTTGACTTGATTCTAATGTTTTCTATACTGAAACCGATTTTGCGGCCATTTTGTTTGACTTTATACAAGTTTTGTTACATACTATTTTATATTATTTGTCATGGGCGCCAAAACGGAAGAAAAATATGTCCTAGTTACGGCTCTGTTTATTTGCATTCAAAAATCTTTTGTAAATTGACAATTTTAGCGAAACCATGTGAACTGCTGCGACACTATAGATTATTGAGCATTTCCCTCAACTCTTTCCCCGTCCCTGACGAATATGTTCATCATGCGGTAAACAGCCCCAGGCGAGTATATTCGCATTGCTCTTTAAATAGAATTAGACTGCTATTAGCGAAAAAACTCGCTTGCATTAATAGTTTTCCACTCCCATTACTTTGTTGTAATAAGCATTGTTCGAGCACCGCAATGTGTACACGTGTACATACATTATACGAAAAGAAATAAAAACGGAGAAACCTGAATTTTCTGAAGTTCTATATAAATATTGCTTTGTTTTTTAAAATAACAACTTATGGAAACCAAGAGGAGCTGACAGAAAAGGACAGAAGTATTTTTGGAGTTCAGTTTTTATCACATCAAGCAAACTTAAAACTTCTTCAGTTTAACAAAAGATTTGCTTTCATAAATCTGAAGAGGCAACTGCGTCAACTTGAAAAAGTTTAATACATTTTTAAAAATATTTTCGCAGGCAAGCACAGATAATATCGTACAAACGGGATTGTTAAGGTCTATAAAGCATTGCAGATTATTTCTGTGGGCTGTTGTTTTAAGCGGTTGCAGTGGGCTTTAAATAAAATTTCGTCCATCAAAAATTAACTACACTGGCCGAGGAAAAAGTGACAAGCCTAAAATATGTATAGGGTTGGATTGTGATCATATAAAGAAAGTTAAATTGGACCTCAGGTTGGCATTTGTATTAATATTATTATTATTGCTGGGTTCGGACTGGGACTCCTAGTTGGTGTAGCGTTAAAGTCCAGTTTTGATCATGTAGCCACGGAGTAAATGGTGTTGAAATGAAAAACCCAAAAGCCACTGTAGCCTTTTTTTTATCTTGACAGCTGTGAATTGTAACCTTAAAATAAAGAAGTTATACAGGGACAACTATTCAATTGTCCGGTATTGGTATCTTGTAAACGGCCTTGCACAATTGTTTTTGATAACTGAGATACAGGGCAATTTATTAAAAACGTTTAAAATTAATTTCTTTAATTACTCAAGAGGTTTCAATTTTAAAAAAACGTTCTTGAAACATAAATTTTGTAGTTTCTTCTTCTCTACAAAATGACCTTACCCCTTTTTTTATATCACTTGCTATAATTGAGTTATGATGGCCAACTTAATTTTTTGAAATAGGGACCTGGAGGTTTAAATTTTATTTTTCAAAGCACATTTTACCCTAAATGTAATGATGTATCGCTTAACCTTATTTACGTACATTTTAGTACAAAATTTACATCAGAAAAAATTTGAAAAAATTTTCATTACCTACGCCTATGGTGTTTTCAGATATTATTTTCATTTGATTTAGATTAAATTGAATCGAAATAAAAACAACTAAAAATATCTTATTTCATTTAAAATGCTGTTTGCCAAACTTTACCTGAATTAAAATTAGGAACAAAATTAATGCACTCATTCGTGAATAAAATATATTTTCCTTGAAGGTTGAATTCTCTCGAGATATAAAATAGCATGGCTTCTCTTCACTAAAAACGAATTTCTGGAATTTAGAATGTAAACATCGTAAATATCACATTTCTCCTCAACTGAAAATCGAAGCATTGGCACAATGGGGTCATTTGGCCAAACCTCAAACAACACTCTTTACCTAATTTTAATTTTTATGAAGCATTTATAAGGCATGCTTAGCCCTGAAAACTTTAAGTCAATCTAGTTTTCGAAATATACGAGATCAAAATCAAATAAAATGAGCGCGAGGCGATGACGCCATTACCTCCCATAGTTCGTCCGCTTTGAAATTGTGCAACGGTCTTTCTGTGCATATACAAGGGAGGTCCGCGTACTCTTTCTTTGTTTAGTTAAAGCAGAAGCTTATTATTACTACTTTCAATAGTATATTATTATTCTCTAACAAGTAGGAAATGCCATTCCATACGAGTTCTAGACTATACTTTCTATGACACTATTTTAAAAAATAGAAAAAGAGATTATTAAAAATTATTTTTTTCTCTCCTGTCGATGTGAACTCCGTTACCCAGCAACGGACAAAGGGCGATGTAAATGGTCACCTGTCTTCTTAGGGTAGACGCGACCCATTCGACCTTTGCGATTGATGCGGCTATGCGGCCGGTCGTATGTGTACCGCTTTAATGTATTTACATACATCTCCTTTAAGGGCATCCGACCGCGACGAGTGCGACAGATACGACCAACGTGGCCGTACGACTTAACTGCTCTAAAAGCAGTCAGGTCGTCCCGTCGTGTTGGTCGTGGTGAACGCACATATTTTTGTACTATTTATATATTTTGGTAATTTAAATTTCATCGACAAGCAGTCCTTTTTCTCGTAATGAGAGCTCCCTTACAGGATATACAGAGATATCAAATCCTATTTCGCCCTCCATATTATTAATAATAATAATAAGTCGTGATAATTAAAAGAAAAAAATACAATAAATTGTATACACAAGAAAACCAGCCTGCTGTTTACTTATTAATATTGTCCATTTTGCACTTATAGAACAAGTTAGGACGTAACAAATTAAAATATTACTAGGCCGATTAGTCCTATCTACCAACTGACTGAAATTGCTGTAATATTATGGAAAAGTGCATTTGGGGCAAACAAAATAAGTGTTTTTTTACTTTATTCTGCTGCCGATAGAACTTTTTTCGGTAGCACAAGTTAGAGCACATGTAGATAGGACAAAAAAAGAAAAAACCCAAAAACATGAAATTTGCAGCTAGGACGCTTTTCGTTAGAAGGGCAGTATTACTAAAATCTCTACATCGTATTACACTAGACAGCCATCGGAGAACCTATTATGACCATAAAATTATAGCGATTGTCCGCAAAAATTTGTAGATCAACTGATAGATTTTTGTTCCATATTACAACTTACAATTAAATTACAACATAATAATTCCAGATTGAGTTTTATAAAGCCTTAAGTACTTACCGTAAAGTAATAAAAAGTTTTTCCTCTAGAGTTATTTTTTTCTTACAGTACCTATGTAATAATAAGTCCACACTAACCAAACTAAGCACAAAATCAAATTGATCATGATTTAGTCGACAGTATTTTCAAAATAATTCCTCGTCACATTTTCAATGATTTTCAATTATTAGAACGTTATTTGAACCTTTACGTGGACGTGATTTGTATAGTTCCTTAATTGCTTTTCTCTGTTTTTTAGTCGCCAATAAGTGGTGTAAAATTAAATCGTTATCATCTCGTTCCCCCTTTAGTAATAACTTTCAGTACCTTAACTTTTTAGAATACATTATAATACACTTTGAGTAAACCTTTAACCCTGGAAATTCGCGAAACAACTGCTGATAAACCAAAATCATGCAAGTCGTTGCCGCACAGTCGCAGATCTCAGAAAGGGGGTACAGATGCGACAGGTCGCATCGGTCGCCAGCCGCAGTCGCATTTAGTCGCAGCCGCGTCTATCGACGTGGCACGACCACTGAACTCTCATCAGTAGAAAAACAAAGCTAATTGACGACCGATTTAAGAATGTCCCCGGCATGCGTGATTTTTCGGTTTTTATTTACGATATTTTGATATTTGACGTTTATATTGTCCAGAGCCGGTTGTCACTTAATTATTTATTTACACAGTATTTTGCGTGTTTATTGCGAGATTTTTTAGCGTTATTTTGAGTGATTTTTTGTTATTTATTGTACTTTGTGGAACTTTCGTTAAAAACTTATTACTAAAGGTATTAGACTTTTATAAATAGTTTGGGTTTATTTAGATTATAGTGCAGTACCTTCTAGTGTAAGTTTGTGATGAAAACAAGTGTGTGGTGTTGCTTTGCAAGCCAACGATCCACTTTGCCTTTATTTTATTTCCAAAAAGGGTTATCCTGGTTAATCCACCAAGATAAATTAATGTATATTGTTTAAATCGGCTTGTCCTGGTTTTTCCACCACAACAAGGTTAGAAATAATTAAATTTTTAATAAAATACTAACGCAGCGTGCCCTGGTTTTTCCACCACGACAAATTAATGACTTTCATTTAAAACGGCTTGTTCTGGTTAATCCACCACAACAAGGTTAGAAATAATTAAGTTTTTAATAAAATACTAACGCGGCGTGCCCTGGTTTTTCCACCAAGACAGATTAACGAATTTCGTTTAAAACGGCTTGTCTTGGTTAATCCACCACAACAAGACTAAAATTAATTAAATCTTTAATAAAATGCTAACGCGGCGTGCCCTGGTTTTTCCACCAAGACAGATTAACGAATTTCATTTAAAACGGCTTGTCCTGGTTAATCCACCACAACAAGACTAAAATTAATTAAATCTTTAATAAAATGTTAACGCGGCGTGCCCTGGTTTTTCCACCAAGACAGATTAACGAATTTCATTTAAAACGGCTTGTATTGGTTAATCCACCACAACAAGACTAAAATTAATTAAATCTTTAATAAAATGCTAACGCGGCGTGCCCTGGTTTTTCCACCAAGACAGATTAACGAATTTCGTTTAAAACGGTTTCCTACAATTTCCACATGCCCAATAATGAACAAAAATAAGAATGTAAATTATTATTTTAGTTAAATTTTACGGTATCACTATGTGGCTTTATAATGCTCGATTTTGACCAAGGCCAAGATCTTGCTGATAACGGATTTAAAAAAAAACAAAGTAAACACACTAACTTGTAAATTCCAATTCGGTACGGTCCAAAACGAAATATTGAGAAGATAGAATTTAAAGTAAACTTCAGTGAATATCGGTAACGAAAAATTATGGTTAAAAATACAATAATTGAGATCGGGATGCTGGCTTACCACTCAAAATTTCGGCTCACACGTTTTACTGGGTTTGGTACTGGTCTAAAAACACTTATAATTCGGGTCGGAGATCGCACAGGTAAAGGTGCTATTTCAGTCCGGATTTCTGGTTTTCATGTCTCGCTCGGGCCCTTCCACTGCTCCGGCTGGAGTTGGGGTTTCGATGTCGGCGCGCGATTCCTGGCATTGCAACGAATAGTACCGTGGAATCGGGTGTACATTGGTACCATACTTTGAATGATTAATTACGCATAATTAATTTAGATTTTACAGATTATTTACGGGTTAGTTTAGAAATCCAAAGTAACTAATGGCCAGCAATTGTTTTTATCTTCTGGTTGCCGGAAAGATCCGGAACAATTGATTGAAAAATAACTGAGATATATTTTGATTATCAAGTAATTCGGAAAATTATAGTAACTTCGTTACACATTTTAGTAATGTAGTGCGTCATTATTGGCCTGATAATTTTGGTAATCGTTGGATAGGTCGCGACGGACCTAATCTATGGCCACCTAGGTCTCCAGACCTGAATCCTTTTGATTTTTTTTCTCTCATCTAAAAGAACTTATTTACTCGCCTTCAGTAAATACCAGGGAAGAGCTACTTTGCGAACAAATCCTAAACGATCCTGTAATGTTATTCCAAGTAGAGCGACAACAAATTCTTAGAATAAGAAAATGTACTGAAGTTTCAGGTGCTCATTGTGAACATCTGATGAAATAAGCAATGATCATTTCGGATATCGTTTATATTCAGGTAATATATAAAGATAATGGGGTAAGTTACGTTACTTTAAAATAAATTTGCATTCCCCTACCTTCACCAATTTAATTTAAGCCGAAGTGGATGAAACATAGTATTTCCAGCATGCTTGCCTCCTGTTAGGCTTAGACATAAACCAATATCAAAGAAAATATACGAACATAATTATACAAAAGTCTAATTAATTATTGTACAGTATTATTTTTTTTTACTTTTTAATTAAATGCTATAAGGGGTTGTCCATAAATGAGAAAATACCTATTTTTAGTGAAATTACCCTTAGTACCCTTAGTACCCTTACCCGCATGGTAAACTTATTGTACCATACATTTTTATACTGATTTCCAAATTTGTATCAAGAAAAATGCTACAATCAATCCTTACGAACTTTCTTCGATAAATTTTGATTTGGAAATCTCTTAACATAAATCCTTCTTGCTTCCAATTTTAGAGTACAAATTAAAATTAAACGAATGTGTTTCTCTTTTGGACAGAAGTATTTCATATAAATAAACCACCTAGTATATCATTTGAAAATCGGATATTGAAATAACTGAATTAATAAAGTTTTTGGAAATTTATTTGGACGAATTTTTAAATCGGTCATATCATATCACCTCACTAGCACAAAGGCTTAATTAAATTTGCTCTGGAATTAGAGCTGTTGGGAGATATTAATTACTAATTTGAAGTCATGTTATGGAATCATTTTCTGGGGTAGTAATAGTTTAGTAGGAAAAGTACTTGTAGCTCAAAAACGAACGTTAAGGGTATTGAAAAAAATATGTTTTAATGAAAGTTGTCTTTAGGGCATGTGGTATCTCAACCGTATATGGAATGTATATTTATGAATATCTCCCCTTTTGTTAGAAATAGAGACATTTTTCATTTCACAATTATAATATAAGAAGTTTAAGTATAAGTAATCCAAGACACGATTTAACCCTAACAGGGAAAAGCCCGTATTACATGTGCCTAACATTGTTTAACAATTTACTAACTAATGTAAACGCATAAGTCTTGAATTATTCAAAATTAAGATGAAAAAATTGCTTGACAACTTGGAACCCTATTCTATACGGGATTACATTAAATGAGTATTAGTGCTACGTTCTATTTTTGGACAATTTAATTGGTGGTTATTGAAAGGAACTAACTCCATAAATCTAACATATTCGCTCTCGTCGGGAAAGGAACTAACTCCGGAACTTAGTTACTTTTATCGCTCAACTGTATTTATAAGTAACAATTTTAAATGGGAGTAAGTTCCTTTCTTCACCAATCGATGGACAATACTGAAAAATATCACGCTAAGTTTAAAAGTCAAGGTCGTAAGTTAGTTGCGTTAGTTCCTTTTAATACTCATTGTTTCAATTATTTTTACTGACGCCATTTATTTTTCTGTTTTCTATGTCTTCTTCTTTGTACAGATGATGTATGTGACATTATTAGAAATAAATATTATTATTATTACTATTATTACCATTTCTTTATTACTTTGTTCACTCTCTGTAGAGAATATAACAAGGAACTGCTTGCTTATGCTTGTGACAGTTTGTCTATGATTGTGTGATGGAACAACTGTTGCAGAAACATTTGCAACACAGATGATTCACCCGATGTAAATAAGTTTAGGTATTAGGTATTTCATGACTGTGAATAAATTTACCTAATTAAGTAAATGGTCGGACCGTGGGATTCTATAAAAGAACCATAAAAATTAAGAAGGAAGGGGATAAATAGGGTTGTTTTTCTATTGTTACAAATTGTATGATAAAAAGGATTTTTTTTCCTCGTATTGTATCGAGACAGTGTCGTTCCGGCTGCTCTAGCCAGGAGTATTATAGTTTGTTTCGGCTGCTAAGCCACAAGTTCTTGAAGTTTGATAGTGAAAATATTACTGTGTAGGCCGCTATAGCCACAAGTATCATCCAGTGTCGCTTCGGCTGCTCTAGCTGCAAGTGATTATTCAGCTTATTGTTGTATCGGCTGCTCTAGCCACAAGTAATTATCAAGAAATTACTGTTTCGGCTGCTCGAGCCAAAAATTGACGACAAGTCAAAGTATCTGCGATTATTAGTATTTCTAACAGTGTTTTTCCTCTGCAAGTAGTGTGCTCCAGGCGATTTTAAGTGATCAGTCATTATTCTGTTGGTTTTTTATGTATCCACCTACATAAAGACCAAATATCGTTTATGTACTAAAAGTAGTCAACTAATATTTTTTTCCATAAGTATTGGGTCAGTGTTTTAGTATTCCTACATAAGACGATTGTCGGGAAACCAGAACTCTAGACTCTAAGGTCATATGATTCCTCGGCATGAAGTAATTAGAACAATTTATCTGAACTTTATTGTAAAAAATCAGTTAAGACAATCAACAAAACTGTTTCAAGGATCTATCTGAACTAGTGTGTGTTTGCAAGATTAGTGCGTGTACAGTGTACCCAGAGACCACGCTGAGACAAATAAGGCAAATTTTTAATTTTAAGTATATTGTAAAAGTGTTTGTTGGTTTCATTCGTTTCATAAACATTTAATTAAAATTTAGTATAACCAGAAATGTTTTCATAATTTTTTTTGAAAGTTATAATTATTCCAATTCGGTAGATTTTATAATAAATCTTAATTTACTTCAGTTATTGTTGTGTTTTTTTAAGAACTCGCTAAATCCTATCAGAATAAAGGGTCAATCAGCAAATTAGAAAGACAGTTCAGAAAGGTTGATCGAGAGTTATATAAGAAAATATAATTATCATTCTAGCTGCGAGCGGCTGATCGATTTAGCATAAATATTATCGCAGCTGCCCGCATCAACAACAAAATGCAGCGCTTTGTTTATCGATTTCGGAAAACAGACCACCTAAATGTGTTAACTTGGTATGTACTGTGTAAGATATTACAAAAAGTATTTTCAGCATTTACTTTTCAAGAAAATGGAATAATATTTTCACTGGTAGGCCTATACCATTTATTGTAAATTTATAAACAGGTTATCATCTTTTTTCTTCAGAAACTATGGCACCCGAGCAACAATATAAATTTACCAGCGAATTACATACCGAATCTCGGTTTTTATAGAAAAGCAAACTCAAATTAAATGTGAAATGTGTATTTTTTATATTAATTCTTAATAGTTTCTTTTGCTTGTTTCTAACGACCATCAGGTGAATTCTTGCCAAAGTATGGGCGCGGCTCCAAATTTTCTTTACCTCCGGCGGTTTGCCTCCTGCGGTACTGCCTGACATCAATGTTTCACTGCACGCCACTAAACGTAGGTAATCCAGAAAATAATGATCCCTCTTAATTTTTGATGCCAGCATGATAGTTTTAAAATAAATGCGACTTTATGGGGCTTTAACCAAAAACTCCTTTGCGTCTCTTTATTTCTTGCTTAATTTATTTAAAAACGCTCTCCTTTGACATCTTCGAAACTGTTATTTATACATCACAAGTATTTTATTTTAATCCAGACTGTGTGAAATAAAATACTACAAACAAGCATTTGCTACAATACCTGTTAATCGTTGGATAAATGACTAATTTTTATGTCTACATTTATATTAGTATGTACCAATGTTATTTCTCAAAATTAATGTAAAAATATAATATCTATTAAAAAAAAAAACACCTGCAGATACAGTAATACATTTACAAAGACAACCGTAAAATGGCCTTAACAGGAAAATATCTCCTCGAGCAAAAATGTGCTGGCATAAAAGATGCAAGCGGAGATAATGGCGTGGAAATAGGTTCATTAGGGATTATTCTGCACAAAGCTTTGTAATACATTTTCCAGTTCGAAAATACGCAGTATTTTGCATTTGCATTAAGAATTGGCACTTTTGGAAAATACCTATATTTTATTTGCACGGTGTAATGCTGCCTGAACACGTCATATTAGATTGGTAATTTACAAAAAGGATTTTCAACCACGGAACCACGGGTGGCTAGTTAAATCATGACGTTAATCGTTTTCGACTAGTTACAGTAAAATGTCAATTCTGGATTCTTGTACCTTATAATATAAGGTCAATTATTTTGTGGTAATTATTTGAAAAGCTGGGTACCTACAGCAAATTTCCCGCTATTTTTTTTTTAAATCCTAATTTGAGGTCGCAAAATACGAATCTCAAGTTCATCTTCTATAATGCTAGTTTCTTAATACGTCTTGGAGTTTCTTTGATTTCTTGATACTTTTTTGATCTTCTTCGATGTTTGTTTCTTCACTGATCTTATTGATGAAGGGCTCTAGTTTTTTGTTTAAGAGTATTTCTTGCTTCTCAGGGTAAGAGCAGCAGCTAGTCTTTCGAGAATCTGTATTTGTCAATTGTTTGTGATCTAATGTATGAGATCGTGATGATTATATTATCACATACATCTTGTCTCGTCTGGCGTTCTTCTAGTGTCTCAAGTCTCATGTCTGCGTGAAGTATTCTTAGTGGTACGTATGTTTGTGCGCTTGCTATTAGTTTTCGTATTCTGTTTTATAAAAGTTATGTGGTTTATAATCGCGTTTTATTTATCTTGCACCAAATCGGTACTCATTATGTCATTATTGGTCTGATAATAGTCTTGTATGTAGAGACTTTTGTTTCGTTGTCGCCACAGGGCTACGTTTCATTTTGTGTTGAAATAACACAGATCCCGTCTTTTTCGTCAGACCTGCTGATGAGCGGTATTACGGCAAATCGCGTCCACGGATTGGGTGGTTTGTTAAACATTTTTTCAGTATACATAGGCGATGAACTGACTCGACGTCACCTGACGACCCATATTGCGAGTTCTATTCTACATGCTTGAACCTCTTTAGATCTTCGTTGGTTTGATTAGATAGGTACGCCCGATCCCAACGAGATGTCACCACACAGAAGGGCTATTCGCTGGATTGATGACAATGATCTGGTCCCCAAAGAGTAGAATCTTTAAAGATTTAAAACCAACCTGAATCGCTTTCTCTATATAACATAAACTAACAAAACAAAATAGTGAACTTATTAAACACAGTTATATAACTACTACTACTTTGAAACCCTTATTAAAAAATACTTAAAATTTTGTTTTGTAAGTTTCGTTTTGATTTAGTCACTAATTAAAGCTTCAATTTATTTACTAAAAAATGTTTTCTTTCAGCATAGATTTATAATAATTTATAAAAATTCAAGAAACGTCAGTTATCAGCAGTGTTGCCAGATTATAACCAAAATATCCGAGTAAGGAAATTACACTTTCTCTTTCTATAAAAAAAGATAAATTAATAAAAATAAATAGAAATTTATTTATTTTATTTTAAAAATCTTCCAGGAAGACAGCTTATATTTAGAAGAAAAAGAACCATCAACAAAACCATCTTCACTACTAACATGAAGTATTATGTACCTAGAGAAATATGTTTCACTTAGGTGAAATTCTTATAGTTTATACAGGGTGACAATATGAAAACGAACAGCATTTAATATTGCCTCTACCAATGATAGTATGAAAATTTGGGATACACGTCAATTGATATATCAAGGGGGAAATTTTTAAAGGCATTTGTTGTCGTGTTACTTTCAACCCCCTGACCCCCAGGGCATCTACCCCTGAAATTTTAAATAGGAACCCCTATTTCTTTTGCCATTTTTGTGTTCCTTATAAAATTCTACATAAACTGTATTATTTTTTTTTTCAAAATTGTGATTATTAACCTCCCAAATTAATGAAATGTATTTAATATCTAATTTTAAAACGGATTGCATTCACCGCCTCATAGCACTTCGTTTAAAACTGTTTGTACCTACCAATAGTTACATTCCAAATTCTTCTATTTATTTACATTTCGTCTTCGATATCGCCACTAGAAAACATAAAATAATTTAATTTTTTTGCCGTTTTCGACAAAACAAGATTTTTGATTTGCTTATTTCTGATATTTCGAACAAATGATAAGTGTACTTAGTAGGTACCTACTTTATTTTCCGACTCCTGGTGTTCATTATTTATTTCATGTTCTTCTAGAATCAGTGAAATAAGCTGTGAAAGTTAATTTCATAAACATTTCAATAGTTTTTAATTATAAGTGTCGTTTCTTAAAATGGTTTACACTATTGCTGAACGCGTAGAAATGATTTTCATTTACGGAGCTGAAAATCGTTGCTTTGCAAGAACGGCGGCCGTATTCAACGGAAGACATCGTGAAAGAAATGTTGGACACAAGTACATCCGTGAGTTAGCAGCTAAATTTGAAGAAACAGGATCTGTTTGCAATAAGAAAAGGAATGAGCCAGGACTGCTCAATGAGGCCGCTCAGATTGAGGTTATTGGTGAAGTTGCTATGGCTCCCACTACGTCCCTTCGTAAAGTTGCAGATCAAACTGGACTGTCGCGTGAGTCAGTCAGGAGAGTATTGAAGCTTCACAAATTTCATCCATACAAACTCCTAACTATTCAAGAATTAGGGGACGATGACCCGGACAGACGTATTGAGTTTTGCGAAATTATGACGCATAAGATTATTACTCAGCCCAGGTTAATAAAGAATATCTGTTTCAGTGACGAATGCACTTTTTACTTAAATAGGAAGGTCAACAAACAAAACTGCCGTTATTGGAGCGACCTCAATCCTCACATTATTAGAGAGGGGCATACGCAATACCCTCAAAAAATAAATGTTTGGGCGGGTATATTAGGCAATAGTATCATAGGTCCCCTCTTTATCAATGGAAATCTGAATGGTGAAATTTATGCAGAAATGTTAGACACAGCTATAGAGCCTCTTATAATTCGTGAGGTGGAGAATCAAAGGAACGCCAATGGAAATGTTGCTCTAGATGAACATTTGCTCCACTTCCAACAGGACGGAGCGCCTCCGCATTATGAACGCCCAGTAAGAGAGTGGTTGGATAATCATTACCCAGAGCAGTGGATTGGTAGGAGGAGACCCATAGAATGGCCACCTAGGTCACCAGATCTGACAACGCTGGATTTTTTCTTATGGGGTCACTTGAAATCCGTTGTATTTGAAACTCAACCAGATTCCATTGAACAATTACAACAAAGAATTGTACAGGAGTGTAAAGCTATTTCACCTGAAACTCTTGAAAACGTCCGAAACCAGTTTGAATACCGGCTGTACTTGTGCTTGGAGAAGAATGGAACCCATTTTGAACAATTCATAAAGTAGGAAAGGTGAGCTTTCCAGTATTTCATTATCATTTTCATAATTTTTCAAGGAGTTGCATTATTTAAATGTTTATTTAAATACATTTCATAAATTTGTGAGGTTAATAATTACAATTTTGAAAAAAAAATAATACAGTTTGTGTAGCATTTCATAAGGAACACAAAAATGGCAAAAGAAATAGGGGTTGCCATTTAAAATTTTAGGGGTAGGTGCCCTGGGGGTCAGGGGGTTGAAAGTAACACGACAGCAAATGCCTTAAAAAGTTTCTTTCTTGATAGGTATATTAATTGACGTGTTTCACCAAATTTTCATACTATCATTGGTAGAGGCAATATTAAGTGCTGTTCGTTTTCAAATTATCACCCTGTATATTTGTTTACTGCACTAGTACCTTTTATCATCAACTTTATTATATCTAACACTTAACACTTCTTTTTTGCTCATCTTGCCAAGATCAATCAATGGTGCCTTTCTGAAAAATCCAAGTTTCATCCAAGAAAACGAATTTATACTCTTTTTCTATTCACATTCTTTCTAGAATACCAGTCCTTTGAAAGCTACGTGTGAAAGTTCCATAAGCCCTCGGATAATACTTTTTCCATACAAGCCTATTTCCTTTAGCACATTTCTCAAAGAGTTAAGCCAACCATCAAACAGTTGTCTGTCTTTTAGTTTCTTACATGAAGTTGTCAAAGTTACATGGTGTTCTAACATAGTTAGAGCTTAAGCATAACCACTGTGAAATGTTATAGTTTTTAAAGTTGCTTCTCTAACTGTTGCTAAGGGTAACAATAGGCCATTGTTGTTAAGTTTTTCCTGAAAATATCTTATTAAAGAAGCTATTAGCTCTGTGCTTCGACTATTTAAAAATGATTCGGCATTTTTCAAAAAATTGTAAATGAAAACAAAACGTCTAACCCGGCCAACGAACGAGCTAGCACCACCGTACCATTGACAGTTCTGTTGACAACTATCAGCCCATAAAACACAAATTATATTATTTTAGCAAGTTTAAATTAAACAAATATTACCTATGGGTGGGTTAGTATCAACAAAAATATGCTAAGTTTTTGGTACATTCAATGTCGCTTGAAATTCTGATATTTTTTGCCCAAATTTAATTTCCTTATATTTTCTTACGGATTTACAATGATCAGCTGATTGATGACGTATAACGGAAATTGTTTTGTATTAAATATTTTTTATTTCAATTTCAATTGTCGTCAACTACACAACTATAACACATCAAATTTATAACCATCACATGCCACTTACACTCGTCACGTGTAAATAACGACCGTCACCTTATGTAGAACCCCCCCCCCCCCCCCCCCAACATATTCACGGCTGCGCCACTGTGTAGAACTTTACTATTATGAATCCGATATAAATAATTAAGTAAGTCAATACTGTCGTTGGTCATAATTGAAATTATAATAAATAAGAGTAGCCACCAATTGGCTCACAACTGTATTTCTTAAAATCGAAAATTTTAAAATTCGTATTATACAGGGTGATCCGGTAAGGGTAGCGAGCGGCCGTATCTCAAAAAGTATTGGTCATAAATTCTCGAGAAAAAAAATTTTATGAGTAAATCGGCGAAGCGAAAATGCTGGAAATTAATATTAAAGTTGTACGATGACCGCTAGAGGGCGTAACTGTTAAGATAGAATTTAAAATTCAAATTACTTCGAATTTTGCCCCATTAAGGTACTATACTGATAATGTGGATAGAAAGCTAAGCCATTTTTGGGGCAATTTGGTTCTACGTTTTTTTTTTGAACCTCCGATAATAAGGGTAGGGGAAGCTGGTGAATATCTTTACATAAATAATGCTGTATCTTTTACACTTTGTATCCGATTTTATTAAACTTAGGCTCGTTTGAAAGAGAATTTCGCGCTTATTTAACAATTGGTTAAAAAAAACAAATGGTACGGTATACTTTTTGTATAACCGCTCCGGAGAGGAATAAAATAGCTACGTTCTGGCGAAAACCGCGTCTTAATATCTTTCCTGGCTTTTAAGATATCTAAAAAAAACTCTATTTATCCACAAAAAAATTAATTTATATTGGCTTTTACCAAAATTTTGTTATTTCTTTTATTTTGAATATCGAATCGGACATAAATAACTTTTTTGGTCAACATTTACTCATTACTCATTGTACTTTGTTTTTATTTTAACGTTTTATCTAAAAACTACAACAATAATCCAAATGTGATATTTTTTGTCAAGGTCATGGATAATTCAGAAATGAAACAAAAGAATAAATAAATAATTTATGTAACTGAAAACAATTTATTTTAAATGCTCAAATTGTTTCCCATCGTTTAAAATACAATCATTTAGACGTCTTCTTGTAGAAATTACTGCTGCTTCCACTTCAGCCCGAGGTAAACTATTTAAAGCATTTCTAATTCGATTGATCATATCTTCTCTGGTAGTTGGTCTAACGTTGTAAACAATATTTTTAACTCTGCCCCATAAATAGTAATCCAAACATGTTAAGTCAGGGGACCTGGCCGGCCAAGGAAATATACTTCCCCTGCCAATCCAGCGATCGGGGAAATGTTCGTTAAGAAAATTGCGGACCACAAGTGAATAGTGAGCGGGGCACCCATCGAGCTGCAACCACATTCTTCTTCTTATATTTAAGGGCATATTTTCTAACAAATCTGGCAAATAGAATTGCAAAAAATGTAGGTAAATTTCACCTGTTAGAGTACCTTGATAGATATGCGGACCAAAAATCATTCCATTAATAACCCCACACCAAGCGTTAACTGTCCATCGATGTTGATTATCAACTTCACGCATCCAGTGTGGATTGGTCTCTGACCAGTAGTGCATGTTGTGCAGATTTACTCTCCCATTGTTAGTAAATGACGCCTTATCTGTCCATAGTATTTGAGATAGGAAGTGGGGATTATCTCTAATCATATTTTTTAGCCAATAGCAATAGTTTAATCTGTTGTCAAAATCAGCATCACTTAGGGCTTGATGTAACATTATATGGTAAGGATGTAATTTTGCCTCGCGAAGTATTCTTTGTACTGCACCATATGAAATTCCTAAATTTCTGGAAATTTCTCGTATACTGATATGAATTTCTGCGTGAACGTATGCCAGTACATTAATAACTGTGTCCTCCATCCTTGCAGGGCGGGTTCTTCTTAAGGAGGGAACTGGCTGAACACGACCATGTAGTCTCAAACGAAGGGCCAAGCGCTGTAAAACTTTCCGTGAATGGTGAACTCTATGCGGAAAACGCAAAGCGTATTCTCTGGAAGCTAAAACTGCGTTTCTAAACAATTCAAAATAAACAGCTAACATATCATATAGGCTTCTTCATTTGTAAAATGCATTTTCTCTTTAAAAAATGTCACTTATCTCACGAAAATAGACTTAATTTACACGACACTAATAGAAACTGATGCACTTACAACATATGGATTACTGTTGCAGTTTTTAGATAAAACGTTAAAATGAAAACAAAGTACAATGAGTAATGAGTAAATGTTGACCAAAAAAGTTATTTATGTGCCATTCGATATTCAAAATAAAAGAAATAACAAAACTTTGGTAAAAGCCAATATAAATTATTTTTTTTGTGGATAAATAGAGTTTTTTTCAGATATCTTAAAAGCCAGGAAAGATATTAAGACGCGGTTTTCGCCAGAACGTAGCTATTTTATTCCTCTCCGGAGCTGGTATACAAAAAGTATACCGTACCATTTGGTTTTTTTAAGAAAATTGTGAAAAACTGAAACTTTTATACAAAGCGCCCCCTAGAAGACAAAGTACGAGTTAATGATCATCGCCAAAATCAATTGTTAAATAAGCGCGAAATTCTCTTTCAAACGAGCCTAAGTTTAATAAAATCGGATACAAAGTGTAAAAGATACAGCATTATTTAAGTTAAGATATTCACCAGCTTCCCCCACCCTTAAGGTACAAAAAAAAACGTAGAACCAAATTGCCCTAAAAATGGCTTAGCTTTCTATCCACATTATCAGTATAGTACCTTAATAGGGCAAAATTCGAAGTAATTTGAATTTTAAATTCTATCTCAACAGTTACGCCCTCTAGCGGTCATCGTACAACTTTAAAATTAATTTCTAGCATTTTCGCTTTGCCGATTTACTTATAAAATTTTTTTTCTCGAGAATTTATGACCAATACTTTTTGAGATACGGCCGCTCGCCACCCTTACTGGATCACCCTGTATACAGGGTGCCCAATAAGTAGCTCCTAATTTTTCGGGGGCATACAGAATAGGTCAGAATAACCTAAATTTGTAATAAAAGAAATACCTAAAGTGCCCCTTAATAGAGATACAGAGCCCCAAAAGGGTACCCAGAGATTTACTTTTTTGGCTCTAACCCTTGAACCGACTTGTATAATTTAATGAAATCTTAATATTTTATAGAGGCCATAGTCATTAAACCATACTACAGTAGATGATTTATATCGTCAGGCAAGTCAGGAACGGACTTGCCACCACAGTCGTCAGTCAAAATAGATACTTTTCATTTATTTCGATTAAACTGGGGGTTTTCGAGATAAATCGGTTTTTATGCGAAACATTCAAAAATTATTAAACAGAAATAGGTAAAAATCAGGTTGTTTATACCTACATAATAAATTACTATTGACGGAGCTTGTCAAAATCGCCTTCTAAAAATAATTTAAAAAAATGGAAGAATATTCTTACGCACAATATCCGTTTACTTTATGGTGAAGCGCTGCCCAACTCCTCGAATGCAAGAAGACTTTATTCTGAAAGATTTCTAGCCCGAACATTGCCAAAAGTTAAAAAAAAACCTTTGAAAGGGTTGATCGGATCCTAAGGGAAACAGGTAAAATATGATAAGAAAGTATTTATTAGAGTTAATAAATTAATTTTTGAAATTTTTTTTTGAGAGTTATTTTTCGCGAGATCCTCACCCAGAGGAACGAATTTTGCAATATATTGCTGATAACCCTTTAAACAGCATAAGAAAGCTCGCGACACAAAACAATGCAACAAAATGGGTTGTACATAAAACTCTAAAAGAATTATTGCTTCACCCGTACCATGTTCAAAAAGTACACACTATGCCTCCGGATGATTATCCAGCAAGACCTCAATACTTCAACTCATATATACAGCAACATAACGTAAACCTAAGTTTTTCTAACCTTATTGCCGTTACCGATGAAGCCGGTTTTACAAGAGATGGCATAATATACTCACACAATTTACATTTTTAGTCTAATAAAAGTACGCACGCCATAATTCAAAGCAAACACCAACAAAGGTTTATGGTAAATGTGTGGGTTGGCATTGTCGGAGATAACCTTATAGAGTCATTTGTTTTGAAGGCAAGACTTGGCAGATGTTCCCTTTGATAGAAGAATGCAAATGTGGTATATGCGTGAAGGTGCTCCACCTTATTATAACTGTATAGTACGTCAACACTTAACAAGCGTTTTTGGCCCTCGATGGATAGGTCGAGGTGAGCCTGTTTTATGGCCACCAAACTCTTCAGATCTAAATCCGGTAGACTTTTTCTTCTGAGGACATCTAAAAGAACTAGTCTATTCTACACTAGTAAATATTAGAGAAGAACCACTAGAGAAAATAACAAAGTATTCTAACGAAGCCTGTAATATTGCCGGAATATTACTTGCAGTTCAGCGGGAATTCGATAGATATTCGAAGACTAAGAAAATATATTAAAATACGTGAAGCCCATATTAAACATTTTCCAAAATAAGATTTAGATGTTTTCATTGTTTTTGTATTTTTAGTAGATTAATTAAGCTCCGATCAACCCTTTGAAAGGTTTTTGGACTGAAAGTCTTTCAACCTAAAGTCTTTGTGGGAATCAAGTTTTATTTTTAACTCCCAACATTAAACGGTGAGGCTTTGTATATTCCTCAAGTTAGGTTATTTCACTGGTTCGTTTTATATATTGGTTAAGTGAATTAAACAGTTAGATCACATTTAATTTGGCGTTTATTCATCCAATTCGGCACTTGTTTACAAGATAACACTTTAATACATGATTAATTACTAACTTTACATACTAACTTTAGTACAAGACAACTTCTATAACATTACTACACTTATTACTTGGCGCTTTTATTTAAGCTGCAATTTGTCATGTCCGTCGGACGATGACCTACGTTAATTTTGACGTACGTGTTGACCTTTTAATAGTTTAACCCGCAGTGCCTCGCGAGAAACTGTCAGCTTGCTTTGTCGCTAAAAAATCATGCCCAGCTGTCCGACTGACCAATCACAAGGTAACATATTTCACGCGTTGTCTTCTCATTGGCTATTTACGGTTCCGCCATGTTTGCTCTGGACCAATGGTTAATTTTCCCGCTTTGTGTACTGCGGTGAGCTTGATCTCTTAGCGGCAAAGCATGTCAAATAATATTATACTTTTTAACACTGAATTGTGTCGAGAACAATTTTATTTCTTGCTTAAATAACCGTAGCGACAGGCCGCTGTTTTAGGATAATATTTACAATTTATGCGTTGTCGTTTGTCTGGACGTGTGTTATTCGTTCTGAAAACATTAGATGCATTTTGTTTCGCTGTTTCTCTGACCGTTGAGGAATTGTGTGGTAATGGAATATTTGAAAAGCAGTTATTTTATCTAGACAAAAAGTAGTATTGATTCTGAAAACATTGGTTGCATTTAATTTCAATATTTTTATTGCATTTGAGCAATTGTTTCCCCAACTTTCTTCTTGCCTTCAAAGAGTTACAAAGCGCCTCCTAAACATTAAATGCACATTAGCATACCCTGCGTATTATATTTTTACCTGTTTGTGTTAAGCATTAGTGACTTTTGAGTGTTTCGCATTAAAACTGATTTATTTTAAAAGTCGCCAGTTTTATCTAAATAAATTAAGAGAACCTTTTTCAAAGAGGAATGACCAGAGTATTTAAAATTAGTTTTCAGTTGGACCTACAAGTGTGGTGGCAAGTCCGTTCCTGACTTCCCAAACGATGTGAAACATCTACTGTAATATGGTTTAATAACTCTTTATGGCCTCTATAAAATGTTAAAATTTTATTAAATTATACAAGTCGGTTCAAAAGTTAGAGCGAATAAAGTAAATCACTGGGTACCTTTTTGGGGCTCTGTATCTCCGTTAAGGGGCACTTTAGAAATTTTGTTTTATGATAAATTAGGATTTTTTTGACCTCCTCTGTGTGCTCTTCAGAAATAAGGAAGTACTAACCGGACGCCCTGTATAATATCTCACTATTATATATAAAATATTTCTCTAATACTGAATAGAACAGATTCACTACCCCACAAAATCAATATTTATATTATCCTTACAAACCTATTTTATTAATTTTATTGATATCTCAGTTTGTATGACGGTCATCAGTTTTGTTCCGCATTTCATTGGAAAATACCCACTGCAGAATTTTTTACGCAAAAAGTTGGTGCCGTTAGGCATTTGTAAAACCAGGATACATCAACGATTCCAAAAATGCACGCTTTTCGTTAGTTTTTCACATTTTATTATGGAGCAACGTTACTATGAAATCGACCATTCTGTGCAGAACTGTCAAAATGAAGCAACTTTGTAACGGTTCATAAAGTAGTTATTGTAAAACCCAAATAGAAAAAAAAAATTTTGTTGGTCTTTGCACAAGAAAATACATACTCTAAAACTTATACCTCCTTTTTTACAACAGAATATCTATGTTTAATATTTTACGACTTGCTCGTAAATACTCTATATACTCCTACCTTAAAATATAATGTGCGGCTTCATATTTTAGATATATTTTCTTGTTAGTACAAAGGACGCTTAGATTTTATATTCTAAAAGCATACCCGGCTTTACCAGAGAAATATTAGCGACGAATTTTTATGAACTGTCTATTCTATTCTTCGTCTTCAATGTGCCCCGTCCACAAATTACTATTTTCGTACTTTAATCTCAATTGCTTTATTCTCTGAGCCGCATTACGTGCTATTACTGTCTACTTAGGACTGAAGGAGACCAGAGCGACTTTTGGGAATGAAGTCAGCCAAAGATTGATCGAGGTAATGGTTTGAGAACAAATAAACCTTGAGATTTATGTTTTTTTAGGGTATTTAACTTTATTTCAAAATTGTTTGTGTATGTATGTGTATAAAAATTTGGAGAGATGAATTATGTTAGTTGTTGGCAATGTTTATTCTTTTATTTTTTTTTTTTAACTTTGTAATTATTGTATAACCTTATTAGGTGGTAACAAAATATTAACGATGAAAACTCAATTTTAAATAAGGTTTAGGGTTACAACCTACCTTAGCTAGCTCAAGCTCGTGGTAATCGTAAACCGGGGTGGTTCTTTTAAGAAGGATCCCAGTCAGTAAAACCACAATGTATACGAGTGTGACCCCCAAGGGAAGTTGTTGTGTAAGCCTAGATATATGGTTGAGTTTTAATTGCCACTTACAGCTCTTTTAGTTCCCACTTTACACAACATATAACACTGAATTCCTGCGAGTAAAACAATGGGATCCACACACAGTGCCAAAACAAACACAAAAATGAATACTTGAAAGTTATTTAATTAAGAAAAAATGGTGATTTTAAATTGGAAATAATAAACACTTAATTCAACATATAATATAGCTATTTATACAACAAGTTACGAAATAAGAGTCCTTAAGGTACGCGACGTGAAAATGTGGACAACACGTCAGAGTGACCCATTGCATTGTTTCGTAACGAATGGTATAAGTACAATAATTCTTTTCACGGGCGTTTTATAATAAAAAACCGAAAAAATTCGAAAGAATTTTCTGTCAAAAACTGCGGCAAATATTAAGTAAAAAATTAGTGATTTAGAAGACTCATACATTGAAAATGCCTCAAATGAGGCAATTGG
This sequence comes from Polydrusus tereticollis, assembly GCA_963920685.1. NCBI lineage: Eukaryota > Metazoa > Arthropoda > Insecta > Coleoptera > Curculionidae > Polydrusus > Polydrusus tereticollis. The sequence continues at coordinate 39,981,719 of OY987329.1, forward strand.
GAACCTTGTTCCCCAAAAATCAAGGAGTTTGTATGAGGGCATATACAAAAAATTCAAAAACTGATGTGAAGAAAAAAAGGTAAAAAAGTTATTAGAAAAAGTCGTTTTGGCATATTTTTCACGATTATCCGATGCCTATAAGCCATCAACTTTGTGAAGTACTTCCTCAATGCTTAGAAAGATTTATCAAAGAAGCAGACGATAAGAACTATTTATTGGACAAAATCATTTTTATTGTGGGAATCTCTGGAGCATGTCGCAAAGAAGAACTCACATATTTAAAGATGAATTATATCGAAGTTTCGGAGTCTGTAATTAAAATAACCATCCCAAACACTAAAACAAATGTTGCAAGAAGCTTTGTAATTAGCGAAGGCTCTATTGACGGCATCAACTTCTTGAATATTGTCCGAAATGACGTCCAGCACACATAACCCATGAAAGATTTTTTATCACGTACAGAAACTCCAAATGTTCCAGACTTCCAGTGGGCATTAATACCATTGGAGCAACACCAAAGAAAATTGCTGAGTTCTTGGGGCTTTCAAAGGCAAATGAATATACAGGCCACTGCTTTCGAAGATCTTCAGCAACTTTTTAGCGGACTCTGAAGCGGATATATTGATGCTAAAGCGACATGAAGGTTGGCGATCAAATGCCGTGGCTGAGGGGAATATAGACGATTCTTTAGAAAACAATAGAAAAATTTCCGAAAAAATTCTTGATGAAACATCTTTGGACGCTAACAACAAATGTGTTAAATTTAATGAATCAGAATGTTTTACCAGCTCTACTAGTGGCATGGGTTTAATTGATATTGCTGTTGCAGATTCATTTTATATTTATAGTTTAAATTCCTCATCTATTTTACAAAGGGAAATATTTCAACGTACTGTTTTAGGTTACCCAAGCATTAATTTTAATAATATTGATAACTGCACTTTTAATATTTATAATAAATAGGAAAAATTATAGTCTGTTTTTAGTTTTTAATTATAAATAATAATAATAATTAGTTTTAGGCACAGCGTGCTTAAAAAACTTTTAAGCACGCTGTGCCTGAAAGGAGGTTATTTAAAAATCAAAACGACAATGAAAAAGGGGTTATTATAAAACGTCAGTAGAAAAAATATGTATCAGTTGATTTACCTAAACAGAAAAGTAGTGGTAAAAGGATGGGTTTGCTAAATAAGACACTCTTTATAACAACGTAAAGGTTGCAACCCTTTTACAATTCGCTCTATGTATGTCTGAATATTGATTATTGAGGTAAATTACTTAAAATGTTGTATAGGTTGAAAAAGTTGTTAGTTTATATAAAGATACTTAGGCAAAATAGTTTATATTAGGTTGGGCAAAAAAACACACTTGGCTATGTCCAAATCGAAAGGTAATTAGAAATTTGCAGTTAACAATAATTAAGGTACTTATCGCACGGTCCCGGCGGAGGCGGCTGGTTCTTTTAAGGGCGATATTCCTTTCTGCTGCTCAGAAACGTGGGTAAACAAGCCTTCACAAATGCCTCAACTACATAGGTCGAAAATCCAAGGACCCACACTTAGTTGACCGGGAAAAGTAGTTATTGGAATGGCAACGTAAAGGGAACTTACGTGCAGTACAGAGAGGGAGAATTCTGGTCGAAAAGAGAAATATGAAGTTTCAGATTATGTTGCAATAATCTCTCAAAAATATCCATATATATATATATATATAAAATGATATAAGATAAACTAGTGAATATTGGGGAGTGCAGCAAATGAAAGAGTACTCTTTAAAGTTATCCAAGCTTTCGGAAATCGTATATTTTATTTCCATCCTTAGGGAAAAACTTTGTTGAGATTGTTCATGTAGATGTTAATGGGAGGACTGAGGATGGAAATAAAATATACGATTTCCGAAAGCTTGGAATAACTTTAAAGAGTACTCTTTCATTTGCTGCACTCCCCAATATTCACTAGTTTATCTCTTAACTAGTCAGCAACGACTACCCTCTCGATAAAATGATATATATATAAATAAAATCCACGAAAATATACGTTGTGAACTGACCATATATGTGCCTCAATTAAGATTTGATGTGGAAAACATAGAGATGGGTAAAGATTTCCCGAGTTTTCCCACAAGGTCTAAGGGTCTGACTAGTCGTCAGAATTTAGTGTGACCGAATTACACCGTTGACAGTTTTTAGTCAAACTCAAGAACCCATCGAAAAGGTCACAGAGAATAAACCATATTGTGCAATCCAAACCAGGTTATGTTTGCCTGCCACAGTCATATTGGAGTCACAAAGTATTTCCAATATGGCCGTCGACGGAAAACGTCAGAAAACTAACCTGTACTTTTGTGTGAACGTCAGTGTCAGTTTAAACAGCGAATTTGGATTTGTGTGTTTTATTAACTTATAGTTGTTCAATTTGTGTTTTTTTTTTGTTATTTATATTTATTAATCCTTAAAGTTTTTTAGCAACAATTTGGTCAATTTGGCGGCAAATCGATTTTTGGGATCGTGAGGTGTGCAGAACTCGACTGAAAACTAAGCATTGAATCCGTGTATAATTGGCAACATAGAATTGTTCGTTGAATGTTTTTGAGTTCTGTGGAACGAATTCAATATGGCCGTGGCAGGCAAATCGTAATTTGACACATCGTCGGATTGCCTAATTTGAGAGAACATCACCTTAAAATGAAAGCCGTTTTGCGCACGGTGGTCGATCTACGGACTTGCGGTTCTACGACACAAAATAAAATATAACCAGAACAACCTGAAAGTAACAACGCTATAATTTATAGTACTAAGTAGGTACGAAAGAAAAGTGTGTGTTCCTCTAACTAACATAAGGTTTCTTGTTGACGTTGGTAGGTGGGGAGGAGCTTTAATGAAATACTTTTTTTCCCCTGCGCAACGTTTCGCAGGTATATCAAAGCTTTTACAGCACTAAATTAGAAATATAATGTATTTAAAGGAGGTTATTTTATTGTTAATTATTACTTTTTTTATTCATTCATGTACAGGGTCTTCCAACGAGGACAGAACAGGGGCTCATTTTTGAGCTTCCTTGTATTTAAAGAAAAATCCAAAATAGCCAATCGATGTACTTTTTCCTGCAGAATTCAAAAATGAAACCAAAAATTTATTTGAACCAGAAACAAAAGAGTTACGCTATGGATAAGGTGTTTTTTAAATGGAACATAGCTTTTTTTATACGATTTTTAGAACGAGTGATTTTTTTTTGTCCGTTCTGATTCAAATATTTAATATTGTGACAGCTATTTTTATTAAATTTTAATGTTTTATCCAGTATAATTTAACTTTAACCTGTTAAAAACATACACTAGGTAATAAAGGTATAATCACCTTTGAATCCTTCTAAGTCAAAAAATTTGACAAATTTACTATAATATTGCCGAAATGAAATATTCATTAGATGAGAGATTGCAGATTGTTATCTTGTTCTACAAATGCCAAGAAAATGCAAGAGAATATTTCATTTCGGCAATATTATAGTAAATTTGTCAAATTTTTTGACTTTGAAGGATTCAAAGGTGATTATACCTTTATTACCTAGTGTATGTTTCAAACAGCGTAAAGTTAAATTATACTGGATAAAACATTAAAATTTAATAAAAATTGCTATCACAATATTAAATATTTTAATCAGAACGGACAAAAAAAAATCACTCGTTCCAAAAATCGTATAAAAAAAGCTATGTTCCATTTAAAAAACACCTTATCCATAGCGTAACTCTTTTGTTTCTGGTTCAAATAAATTTTTGGTTTCATTTTTGAATTCTGCAGAAAAAAGTACATCGATTGGCTATTTTGGATTTTTTTTTAAATACAAGGAAGCTCAAAAATGAGCCCCTGTTCAGTCCTCGTTGGAAGACCCTGTACCTATACTATATATATAATTATATTTGTTAAAATTAATAAATGAATACAAATAATAAGCAACAATGGTGGAATATAAAGAGCAACCTACCATAATAGTATGATACATAAGTCAATATTCCATTAAGTGAAGAAAACTTTAAAATTGTACTTAATCTTATTAAACAAATAACAGTCAATAATGGTTTTCAAGCAGACATGATCAACAGAATATTAAGGAATAAACTTAAAAATAATGCACTTAATCAAGTGTACCCCAATCTAGAAGAATTCCACAGACAAAAAGGAATTTAAATGCATCACATAGTTTGGCAAACCCTAGGAAATAGTTTCTAACAATATAAAATCAGACAATACAAATATATCATATAGGACAGTAAACGGATTGGGTAATTATATAAAAAATAATAAAGATAAGACAGATAATAGCTTAAAATAAGGCATTTTCAAACTGAATTGGGGTTCCTATAACAAGAGTTACACTGGTCAGACCGGTAGAAATTTTATGAAGAGAATATTAGAACAAAAAAGGTCGTTCTTAAATAAAAAAGAGCATCGGCATATGCACAGCATTTGTTTCAGAAAAACCATAATTTTAGTAAGGAGTTTGAAGTTTTGCATATATTGGATAAAGATAAAATATTGTAATTGTTGGAAAGTTTAGAAACAGATAGGATTAAAAAGGCAGGGAAATCCCATAATGGTCAACTGGAAACAAACCTATCGCCCTTAATAAATGTGTACAATACCTGGCCTATTAACAATTTAGAGTAGTAATTATTAATTTGTTTTTTGCTGCATTACCTATTTATGCTTTGGTTTGTAAAAACATGTCGTACAGTGTACAAGAAAGTAGTGAAATTAACAAATAAGTGTTTCATTTAGTAAATTTATAATATGGATTTCCGTGAAGTAGCGATTCCGCCAATTAATTAGTTAATAAAATATCAATTAGGCGCTTTAATTCTCACCATAAATAGTTCATCTGTGCACTGACCTCAAAACCCCACCATGTTCCATCGAACATTATATAAATGTATGTCCTAAGCATCTTATTGTTTGAACTACAGGGTGTTATTTTTATTATGATAATTTTCATGCCACTCTAGATATTTTTCTGAAATTCGGTATACACTTTCTATACATCAAGAGGCATTTTCACTTGACACCTTAGAACCTTTAAAATTAAATAGCCCTTACAAAACTCATAAAGTAACTTATATGTACCAATTACTAAATAATCTCAAATAAAGGAGCATTATATGTGAAACGCTGCATGTGGTGACATCTCGCGGCAATCGAGGACAAACTTTTTTAATATTAGATAAAATTAGCGATATCATCGTGCAGAAAAATGCTTTTATTGTCTTACCCATGCAAAAGAACCTTGTACAAGAAGAACCAAGAGGCTGGTTTTGCTCAGAAATGAACGAGGGGCAAGTACCATTTTTCTCCTATAAGTATTCAGCGCAGGTATTGCAAGAAGGCCAAAGATTGTACAACAGAAAGTGCTTTTTGATGCAATTGAAGGCGTGTAAAAAATTTGACGAAAATATCTAGAGCGATAATATCAAAGTTATTATAAAAAATAAAAACTTACTACTACTTACGTACTTTTTCCTGCAGAATTCAAAAATGAAACCAAAAATGTATTTGAACCAGAAACAAAAGAGTTACGCTATGGATAAGGTGTTTTTTAAATGGAACATAGCTTTTTTTATACGATTTTTGGAACGAGTAATTTTTTTTTTGTCCGTTCTGATTAAAATATTTAATATTGTGACAGCTATTTTTATTAAATTTTAATGTTTTATCCAGTATAAACATACACTAGGTAATAAAGGTATAATCACCTTTGAATCCTTCAAAGTCAAAAAATTTGACAAATTTACTATAATATTGCCGAAATGAAATATTCATTAGATGAGAGATTGCAGATTGTTATCTTGTTACAATCTGCACAATATATAATGAATAATTTTATATTATATATAATATAATACTTTTTGTTAATAAGGAATTTTAAGATCTTAACCTGCAGGAGAGAACAACAGTTTAAAATTTTGATCCTGTATATACCAAGAAAATTAGCAGAAAAAGAGCATTAATCAGCAAGTAGATTAATATAATTTGAAGGGTAGGTTAACAATACTACATTTAACCGCTATCTAGCTCCGACACAGCAGACAGGTCACAAGGACTTAAAACTCTATTTAGGTTGAATCAGTTTGCATTTTTTTAAAGACAACTGCATGTGCTCCCTTAATCAAATAATCTGATTTATTTGGTGAATAATTATTGGTAATAAATAAATGTGATTTTAATTAACTAAGTTTTATTTAACTGAAATAAATGAGAGTATTTCGTTTTATTTGCAAAATCATTTGACTGTTGGTGGATTTGTGTCAAATCATGGAACCTTTCAAACAAATATCTTACCAAAAAACCACTAAAGTAACAAAATCTAAATAATTAATTATTTAATCGAACTTATTTTTTTTTAGGAACTAAATCCCGTTAATCACAAGTTAAATCACCCAATAGAGAACTATTTAAATGTCTAGGTTATTTAAACTAAATAAATATGTATTTACATTAAATCCTTAATATAAAACAACCAAATATTTCCAAATAACTAATTATTTAATCGAAGTACATTTCAAGTTAAGAACTAAATACCTTTAAATTTAATTTAAATCATTCATATATACTTTTCAAACAATTTGGTCATCCAAATTAATAATTAAGTATTTAAATGAACTCCTGTCGCGTACTTTGGGCTTTGAGTAATTTGATTGGTTATACAAAAGTGGCCTGATAAATCATCCTCGCAATTTTGGTTATTGGTGTTCGATTTTGTCTTGCAGAAATTTATGAGTGAGAGTGAAATCTTCTTTGTTAGTGGCACAGAAGTTAGTGGTTCCAGCAAAAATTAAACGAAGATATGGGGAATAAACGTAATATGAATAATTATTTAGACGATTGGGGTATATCGAGGGGTATATCCCCTCTGTTAGATACTTTCCAAGGTAGGAAACTATATTTGAATATTTTAGTTACGTATGAAACGAGTTAAAAAAGTAAGATAAGAGGCAAAGAAAAAATACTTGTAATACCTAATTTGAAATTTTAAACACAAAATCTTGTTAGAAAAATGTGGCCAGGTATTTATAAATCATGGCTACCTTACCTAGGTTACAAATAAGACAGTTTTTCTCATTTTTCACCATAATTCAATATCTATCAAACCTTCTAACGTAAAAAATTAATATAATTAATATAATATTAATAATTATTGTACCTAATATTTACAAATTTGCCTTTATTTCATTTTTTATCAAGGTTATTAACTTCTCTATAACGTTTTATTGACGTATATTTTAAAGGGGACAACAACTAATGGTGGCTTTATACAGCAAGATAACATAACATAAAAATAAAATAAGAGTTGAATCTACAGATCTCCCATAAGACGTTTATAGAACCACATAACATAACATAAAAATAATAAATAAAATAAGAGATGGTTATCTTTTAACTTTTATGTTATTTATATTTAAAAATCGTTGTGCGCGTGCGCGTAATTTGTCATAACCTTTATTTTCGGCAAAAATGTGTTTTTTTCTGTTGGTTTCCCTTATTATTTGAACAATATAAACAATTTGATAAGGTTTGTGATTATTATGATATACGTACTGATTAAACCATATTCAATAGCAACATTTCAATATTTCTTGTTTTTATGGGACGTCTGTATAAACACGTACTTGGATAAAATAAGAACTGATTTGAATGAACATTCCGATCTATTGAAAATTAAAAAAAGGTATGTAAACGAAATAAAATTATACTTGGTCTAAATAAATATAAAAGACAAATTAAACAATTATATACTTGAATAAAAAAACAATCACTTTGATGGAAATTACCGGTTTATTTAAATCAAATCACTTAAATTGTTTAATTAAATAACGCTGTTGTTATGGCAAATATATGTAAAACAAAAGTAAAATAAATATATACTTGATAAAATATATATAAATATCAATCAAATAAACATTTTGTTAACTTAACTTTTAAGCTATTTACCTTAAGTCATTGAAACGGCTTATTTAGGTTAGGTTAGTGTTAAGGACATAAATATTTGCTTGAATTTTGTATTTAGTGATTAATTTCAAATAAAAAGTAATTTGTATCAAATCAGATGATACTAAATGAGGCAAATAATCCCTTGGTATTTTTCAAATACATATTTGTTTGGCTAATAGGAAACAAATATTTATTTGAGTCAATGGAAAATTTTTTTAACTCAAATAATTAATTTTATCAGTGCATCAATGCTACCCCTTCGACGCCCTGTGCGTCGCGACGCTTTAAAGATATAAAGCGAATGCAGGGACTTCGGAAGTAGGTGCATTTGAAAGTACTTTAAATTTGAAGCCTTTTTTTGTCATGTACCCTAATTTGATAACTTCACACGTTTTTCAGTAATACAAGGCTTTAGAATACTGTGAAACATAGTTTCTATTAATTTTAATATCTCGCAATAGAAAAAAACCTTCCTTAAGGTAAGTGAAATTATGACATTGAATTTGTGACGTTGTTACGTATACGAATTGATATTCTATGAAAATGGTTCAATTCACTAACCAAAAACAGTAGATATGTTACTGATTTACGGCAAATGCAGGTTCTAAGGACGTACAGAGTATATGGGCAACGTTATCCTCATAATCACTGTTGACACAACTTTTGCAGCTCTGTACCTACAGCGACGTGAGGGAGTATGGCTGCTTTGTAAAACCGAAAAGAGATAGGAAGAAGTTTGCTGCAATGCTGAAAATATAGCTCAGGTTTTACAGCATGTTGATGATAATCTTTAAACTTCACTACCCAAAGTCAAAGCAAGAACTGGTGTTTCCAGCTTTTAATGGAGGATTCTACACAAGTTTCATCCATACAAAACTAAATAGATAATAGATTGGAGCCAGGGGATCCCGCAAACGCAGAATGGAATTCTTAAAAAGATTCCCCGAATTGTATTGTCAAAGTATAAAAATCTTGTCCAACATTTTATGGAGTGACGAGAGTCGCTTTTAAAGTAACGAAATCTTAAACCGACATAATTGTCGCTATTGGTCCTAGCATCGTTCTCGTTGGATTAGAGAAAGAGGAATAGTCCAATAAACGGAACGCTTAAAAAGGAATTTTATTTAGAAAGCTGCTTTTTCGATTGAAGGTACATTTTAATGTTTGAAAAGGCACTTCAGTGTTATTTTGTGTCCAGTCCTTGCACGAGAGCTAAAAAAACCCTTCAATTTGGGGTTGAAAATATATTTTTGCGTTACAACTTTTAAATGAAAAACAATATGAAAAAAAAGTTTTTTTCAAATGTTGTGAGCATTAAATTTTACACAAAAAAGGTTATTACTACTTTTTTTAAATCTATTAATCTAAAAGCCATAAGCCATTCGCAAATTTCAAAAACAATTTTTGGTCAGGTCTTTAATAAATGGGATCTAAATATCGATATGGCATCACTGTCGTCTTTGGAAAAGAGTTGCAGCGTCTAGTGCAGTATTTATCGGGTTTTTAGATGCCGAATGATTTTTTGCGGATACAGGGTGTGCAAATAACATTTATATCTATATTTTAGGTGTATGTGAAATTTGGTTAGTAGATAGCTAATACCTCGGAACAGCACATAGGGTAGTTTTCATTTCGAAAATTTTAAAAACAAAAAATATTACTTTACTTTAGAAAGACAATGTAAGAGGAGATCAAAATCTGAGTAAGTGATAAATTTCACTGCACAGTTAATAAGTACTTCATACTATTTTTCATATAGGTGATACCTATTATAGGAGTGTATATTAAATTGACACACCATCAATTATTGGCACCCAAAAAGTTGCTGTTTAAAACTGATTCTTTGCTTTACTCTTTTAACCTACAAAAATCGTTTAACCTTAATATCTTCACAGTTGACTGGCAATGGGCAATATTATTATTCAAGATATACCCTCAATAAAAATATCATATTATATAAAATAATTATAAACCATTCAAAATGTTTGGCTTAGTTTCATACATACCTTTCACAGGGTTATTCAAACAATATTTCACAAAATTGTTTCACTCATAAAAACCTCAAAACAGTACAAAAATAACATACTCTAATAAATGAACGTTCCTACCTACTTACCAAAAAACTTTTTTTGCAGACACCCGTATAGAGTCTCAGCCAGACGATGGGCAATGTTGCCAAGTTGAAAATTTAATGCGTTTATGAAATTTCGAAGACGCCGACCAACCCTCAAAGTTCACATGATTTTAACGCCACAACTATTAGAGATATCGTAAAAATGATCATAAACGTTTTTATTCAGATTTAAATGCTCTACAACTTTTGTCTAAAACCTTTTTTTCTAGTGTTTTTTTTTGTTTTAAAGCCACGGGTCAAAAACATTTTAAAGTAATTTTCCATCCCTTATGCAAGGGTTGAATACAAAATAATACTGAAGTGTCTTTTCAAACATTAAAATGTACCTTTCACCAAAAAGGCAAGTTTCTAACCAAAATTCCTTTTTAAGCGTTCCGTTTATTGGACTAGAAATCAACGCGTTTCTGGAATTAATGTTTGGTGCAGTTTATTAAATTTACATTTTTTTCAAGTTACATTTGTAGAACTGTTAGAAACGCGTTGAGTACAGAACGAATATGTGGTTACAGCATAATGGAAATGGGGCTCCTATTTATAAGGCTTAAATTGTTAAGGCCCATTTGGACAGACAGTATTCCATGTGGTGTTTTGTTAGTTGGTAATTGAAGGCAACTTGCTTCTATGAAATCAGATTTATGTATTCTCTCTCATCAATCATCTTTACTATTTGCATAAACCAAAATGTATATAAACATCACATATTATAACATTTACCATTATAGTTTATATAAAAACCTAGTTGATATATTAACAATTTAAGGAAATATTGTAATAATATAATTATTTCTTACGTGATACTATCTTAACTTATACCTACATGAACCTGTAGTTCTGTAATTCGCCTTGATATAACAAATATATTAATGCACTGCACAAGGGCTAATCGTCCATCACACTTCCGTCGTAGGGGTAAAATAAAAAAATTAAATTTTCTTTATTAAGGGACGTTTTGGTTTTCAATAATATTAGCTATAATAGGGTTTATCTAAATTTTCACACACTTCTTTGTTTTTATTATTTACACATACCACTGTATTTGGATATATGGACCTGTGAATTAAGTATCTAGTTCATTGTTTACGCAACTATTCTCTAATAATACTTTATCACCTATATTGTACTTTAACATTTTACAATTTCTATCAAAATTCTTTTTACGTTCAACTTCGCGGATTGTAATCTAAACTTTAATTCGAAAGGGTAGTCATCAAAATAGATACTGGATCTAAAGTATTACTAATGTGTGATGGCATTTTACTCGTTTGACGAAAACTAGTTCGTACGTTGTATAACGTATTACAGTGTTTATTGTGTCATTATATGAAAAACACCAATACGGAATTCAATCGCTCCCATTGTTCGAATCTATAGCTAATTGCATTCAAAGATATTAACCTAAATTTTATGTGAGTTTCTAAGCGCACCTAGCGTTTTGTGATGAGAGGCTGTCGAATTTAGGTACTTTATGCCTAACATTTTACACGATTCCTCAAAAGCCAAAAATTCTGTTCCTTGATAGCATTGAATCCGTGTATAATTGGCAACATAGAATTGTTCGTTGAATGTTTTTGAGTTCTGTGGAACGAATTAAATATGGCCGTGGCAGGCAAATCGTAATTTGACACATCGTCGGATTGCCTAATTTGAGAGAACATCACCTTAAAATGAAAGCCGTTTTGCGCACGGTGGTCGATCTACGGACTTGCGGTTCTACGACACAAAATAAAATATAACCAGAACAACCTGAAAGTAACAACGCTATAATTTATAGTACTAAGTAGGTACGTAAGAAAAGTGTGTGTTCCTCTAACTAACATAAGGTTTCTTGTTGACGTTGGTAGGTGGGGAGGAGCTTTAATGAAATACTTTTTTTCCCCTGCGCAACGTTTCGCAGGTATATCAAAGCTTTTACAGCACTAAATTAGAAATATAATGTATTTAAAGGAGGTTATTTTATTGTTAATTATTACTTTTTTTATTCATTCATGTACAGGGTCTTCCAACGAGGACAGAACAGGGGCTCATTTTTGAGCTTCCTTGTATTTAAAGAAAAATCCAAAATAGCCAATCGATGTACTTTTTCCTGCAGAATTCAAAAATGAAACCAAAAATTTATTTGAACCAGAAACAAAAGAGTCACGCTATGGATAAGGTGTTTTTTAAATGGAACATAGCTTTTTTTATACGATTTTTGGAACGAGTGATTTTTTTTTGTCCGTTCTGATTCAAATATTTAATATTGTGACAGCTATTTTTATTAAATTTTAATGTTTTATCCAGTATAATTTAACTTTAACCTGTTTAAAACATACACTAGGTAATAAAGGTATAATCACCTTTGAATCCTTCTAAGTCAAAAAATTTGACAAATTTACTATAATATTGCCGAAATGAAATATTCATTAGATGAGAGATTGCAGATTGTTATCTTGTTCTACAAATGCCAAGAAAATGCAAGAGAATATTTCATTTCGGCAATATTATAGTAAATTTGTCAAATTTTTTGACTTTGAAGGATTCAAAGGTGATTATACCTTTATTACCTAGTGTATGTTTCAAACAGGTTAAAGTTAAATTATACTGGATAAAACATTAAAATTTAATAAAAATTGCTATCACAATATTAAATATTTTAATCAGAACGGACAAAAAAAAATCACTCGTTCCAAAAATCGCATAAAAAAAGTTATGTTCCATTTAAAAAACACCTTATCCATAGCGTAACTCTTTTGTTTCTGGTTCAAATAAATTTTTGGTTTCATTTTTGAATTCTGCAGAAAAAAGTACATCGATTGGCTATTTTGGATTTTTTTTAAATACAAGGAAGCTTAAAAATGAGCCCCTGTTCAGTCCTCGTTGGAAGACCCTGTACCTATACTATATATATAATTATATTTGTTAAAATTAATAAATGAATACAAATAATAAGCAACAATGGTGGAATATAAAGAGCAACCTACCATAATAGTATGATACATAAGTCAATATTCCATTAAGTGAAGAAAACTTTAAAATTGTAATTAATCTTATTAAACAAATAACAGTCAATAATGGTTTTCAAGCAGACATGATCAACAGAATATTAAGGAATAAACTTAAAAATAATGCACTTAATCAAGTGTACCCCAATCTAGAAGAATTCCACACACAAAAAGGAATTTAAATGCATCACATAGTTTGGCAAACCCTAGGAAATAGTTTCTAACAATATAAAATCAGACAATACAAATATATCATATAGGACAGTAAACGGATTGGGTAATTATATAAAAAATAATAAAGATAAGACAGATAATAGCTTAAAATAAGGCATTTTCAAACTGAATTGGGGTTCCTATAACAAGAGTTACACTGGTCAGACCGGTAGAAATTTTATGAAGAGAATATTAGAACAAAAAAGGTCGTTCTTAAATAAAAAAGAGCATCGGCATATGCACAGCATTTGTTTCAGAAAAACCATAATTTTAGTAAGGAGTTTGAAGTTTTGCATATATTGGATAAAGATAAAATATTGTAATTGTTGGAAAGTTTAGAAACAGATAGGATTAAAAAGGCAGGGAAATCCCATAATGGTCAACTGGAAACAAACCTATCGCCCTTAATAAATGTGCACAATACCTGGCCTATTAACAATTTAGAGTAGTAATTATTAATTTGTTTTTTGCTGCATTACCTATTTATACTTTGGTTTGTAAAAACATGTCGTACAGTGTACAATAAAGTAGTGAAATTAACAAATAAGTGTTTCATTTAGTAAATTTATAATATGGATTTCCGTGAAGTAGCGATTCCGCCAATTAATTAGTTAATAAAATATCAATTAGGCGCTTTAATTCTCACCATAAATAGTTCATCTGTGCACTGACCTCAAAACCCCACCATGTTCCATCGAACATTATATAAATGTATGTCCTAAGCATCTTATTGTTTGAACTACAGGGTGTTATTTTTATTATGATAATTTTCATGCCACTCTAGATATTTTTCTGAAATTCGGTATACACTTTCTATACATCAAGAGGCATTTTCACTTGACACCTTAGAACCTTTAAAATTAAATAGCCCTTACAAAACTCATAAAGTAACTTATATGTACCAATTACTAAATAATCTCAAATAAAGGAGCATTATATGTGAAACGCTGCATGTGGTGACATCTCGCGGCAATCGAGGACAAACTTTTTTAATATTAGATAAAATTAGCGATATCATCGTGCAGAAAAATGCTTTTATTGTCTTACCCATGCAAAAGAACCTTGTACAAGAAGAACCAAGAGGCTGCATGGTTTTGCTCAGAAATGAACGAGGGGCAAGTACCATTTTTCTCCTATAAGTATTCAGCGCAGGTATTGCAAGAAGGCCAAAGATTGTACAACAGAAAGTGCTTTTTGATGCAATTGAAGGCGTGTAAAAAATTTGACGAAAATATCTAGAGCGATAATATCAAAGTTATTATAAAAAATAAAAACTTCCATCTAAACATCCTGTGTGTGTAGTTTAAAGATGCTCAGAACATAAGCATATTATTATATGATATGACCAACGTCTCAATATTTGAGACTAGTATGTGTCGCATGTACAGGGTCTTCCAACGAGGACTGAACAGGGGCTCATTTTTGAGCTTCCTTGTATTTAAACAAAAATCCAAAATAGCCAATCGATGTACTTTTTCCTGCAGAATTCAAAAATGAAACCAAAAATGTATTTGAACCAGAAACAAAAGAGTTACGCTATGGATAAGGTGTTTTTTAAATGGAACATAGCTTTTTTTATACGATTTTTGGAACGAGTAATTTTTTTTTTGTCCGTTCTGATTAAAATATTTAATATTGTGACAGCTATTTTTATTAAGTTTTAATGTTTTATCCAGTATAAACATACACTAGGTAATAAAGGTATAATCACCTTTGAATCCTTTAAAGTCAAAAAATTTGACAAATTTACTATAATATTGCCGAAATGAAATATTCATTAGATGAGAGATTGCAGATTGTTATCTTGTTACAATCTGCACAATATATAATGAATAATTTTATATTATATATAATATAATACTTTTTGTTAATAAGGAATTTTAAGATCTTAACCTGCAGGAGAGAACAACAGTTTAAAATTTTGATCCTGTATATACCAAGAAAATTAGCAGAAAAAGAGCATTAATCAGCAAGTAGATTAATATAATTTGAAGGGTAGGTTAACAATATTACATTTAACCGCTATCTAGCTCCGACACAGCAGACAGGTCACAAGGACCTTAAACTCTATTTAGGTTGAATCAGTTTGCATTTTTTTAAAGACAACTGCATGTGCTCCCTTAATCAAATAATCTGATTTATTTGGTGAATAATTATTGGTAATAAATAAATGTGATTTTAATTAACTAAGTTTTATTTAACTGAAATAAATGAGAGTATTTCGTTTTATTTGCAAAATCATTTGACTGTTGGTGGATTTGTGTCAAATCATGGAACCTTTCAAACAAATATCTTACCAAAAAACCACTAAAGTAACAAAATCTAAATAATTAATTATTTAATCAAACTTATTTTTTTTTAGGAACTAAATCCCGTTAATCACAAGTTAAATCACCCAATAGAGAACTATTTAAATGTCTAGGTTATTTAAACTAAATAAATATGTATTTACATTAAATCCTTAATATAAAACAACCAAATATTTCCAAATAACTAATTATTTAATCGAAGTACATTTCAAGTTAAGAACTAAATACCTTTAAATTTAATTTAAATCATTCATATATACTTTTCAAACAATTTGGTCATCCAAATTAATAATTAAGTATTTAAATGAACTCCTGTCGCGTACTTTGGGCTTTGAGTAATTTGATTGGTTATACAAAAGTGGCCTGATAAATCATCCTCGCAATTTTGGTTATTGGTGTTCGATTTTGTCTTGCAGAAATTTATGAGTGAGAGTGAAATCTTCTTTGTTAGTGGCACAGAAGTTAGTGGTTCCAGCAAAAATTAAACGAAGATATGGGGAATAAACGTAATATGAATAATTATTTAGACGATTGGGGTATATCGAGGGGTATATCCCCTCTGTTAGATACTTTCCAAGGTAGGAAACTATATTTGAATATTTTAGTTACGTATGAAACGAGTTAAAAAAGTAAGATAAGAGGCAAAGAAAAGATACTTGTAATACCTAATTTGAAATTTTAAACACAAAATCTTGTTAGAAAAATGTGGCCAGGTATTTATAAATCATGGCTACCTTACCTAGGTTACAAATAAGACAGTTTTTCTCATTTTTCACCATAATTCAATATCTATCAAACCTTCTAACGTAAAAAATTAATATAATTAATATAATATTAATAATTATTGTGCCTAATATTTGCAAATTTGCCTTTATTTCATTTTTTATCAAGGTTATTAACTTCTCTATAACGTTTTATTGACGTATATTTTAAAGGGGACAACAACTAATGGTGGCTTTATACAGCAAGATAACATAACATAAAAATAAAATAAGAGTTGAATCTACAGATCTCCCATAAGACGTTTATAGAACCACATAACATAACATAAAAATAATAAATAAAATAAGAGATGGTTATCTTTTAACTTTTATGTTATTTATATTTAAAAATCGTTGTGCGCGTGCGCGTAATTTGTCATAACCTTTATTTTCGGCAAAAATGTGTTTTTTTCTGTTGGTTTCCCTTATTATTTGAACAATATAAACAATTTGATAAGGTTTGTGATTATTATGATATACGTACTGATTAAACCATATTCAATAGCAACATTTCAATATTTCTTGTTTTTATGGGACGTCTGTATAAACACGTACTTGGATAAAATAAGAACTGATTTGAATGAACATTCCGATCTATTGAAAATTAAAAAAAGGTATGTAAACGAAATAAAATTATACTTGGTCTAAATAAATATAAAAGACAAATTAAACAATTATATACTTGAATAAAAAAACAATCACTTTGATGGAAATTACCGGTTTATTTAAATCAAATCACTTAAATTGTTTAATTAAATAACGCTGTTGTTATGGCAAATATATGTAAAACAAAAGTAAAATAAATATATACTTGATAAAATATATATAAATATCAATCAAATAAACATTTTGTTAACTTAACTTTTAAGCTATTTACCTTAAGTCATTGAAACGGCTTATTTAGGTTAGGTTAGTGTTAAGGACATAAATATTTGCTTGAATTTTGTATTTAGTGATTAATTTCAAATAAAAAGTAATTTGTATCAAATCAGATGATACTAAATGAGGCAAATAATCCCTTGGTATTTTTCAAATACATATTTGTTTGGCTAATAGGAAACAAATATTTATTTGAGTCAATGGAAAATTTTTTTAACTCAAATAATTAATTTTATCAGTGCATCAATGCTACCCCTTCGACGCCCTGTGCGTCGCGACGCTTTAAAGATATAAAGCGAATGCAGGGACTTCGGAAGTAGGTGCATTTGAAAGTACTTTAAATTTGAAGCCTTTTTTTGTCATGTACCCTAATTTGATAACTTCACACGTTTTTCAGTAATACAAGGCTTTAGAATACTGTGAAACATAGTTTCTATTAATTTTAATATCTCGCAATAGAAAAAAACCTTCCTTAAGGTAAGTGAAATTATGACATTGAATTTGTGACGTTGTTACGTATACGAATTGATATTCTATGAAAATGGTTCAATTCACTAACCAAAAACAGTAGATATGTTACTGATTTACGGCAAATGCAGGTTCTAAGGACGTACAGAGTATATGGGCAACGTTATCCTCATAATCACTGTTGACACAACTTTTGCAGCTCTGTACCTACAGCGACGTGAGGGAGTATGGCTGCTTTGTAAAACCGAAAAGAGATAGGAAGAAGTTTGCTGCAATGCTGAAAATATAGCTCAGGTTTTACAGCATGTTGATGATAATCTTTAAACTTCACTACCCAAAGTCAAAGCAAGAACTGGTGTTTCCAGCTTTTAATGGAGGATTCTACACAAGTTTCATCCATACAAAACTAAATAGATAATAGATTGGAGCCAGGGGATCCCGCAAACGCAGAATGGAATTCTTAAAAAGATTCCCCGAATTGTATTGCCAAATTATAAAAATCTTGTCCAACATTTTATGGAGTGACGAGAGTCGCTTTTAAAGTAACGAAATCTTAAACCGACATAATTGTCGCTATTGGTCCTAGCATCGTTCTCGTTGGATTAGAGAAAGAGGAATAGTCCAATAAACGGAACGCTTAAAAAGGAATTTTATTTAGAAAGCTGCTTTTTCGATTGAAGGTACATTTTAATGTTTGAAAAGGCACTTCAGTGTTATTTTGTGTCCAGTCCTTGCACGAGAGCTAAAAAAACCCTTCAATTTGGGGTTGAAAATATATTTTTGCGTTACAACTTTTAAATGAAAAACAATATGAAAAAAAAGTTTTTTTCAAATGTTGTGAGCATTAAATTTTACACAAAAAAGGTTATTACTACTTTTTTTAAATCTATAAATCTAAAAGCCATAAGCCATTCGCAAATTTCAAAAACAATTTTTGGTCAGGTCTTTAATAAATGGGATCTAAATATCGATATGGCATCACTGTCGTCTTTGGAAAAGAGTTGCAGCGTCTAGTGCAGTATTTATCGGGTTTTTAGATGCCGAATGATTTTTTGCGGATACAGGGTGTGCAAATAACATTTATATCTATATTTTAGGTGTATGTGAAATTTGGTTAGTAGATAGCTAATACCTCGGAACAGCACATAGGGTAGTTTTCATTTCGAAAATTTTAAAAACAAAAAATATTACTTTACTTTAGAAAGACAATGTAAGAGGAGATCAAAATCTAAGTAAGTGATAAATTTCACTGCACAGTTAATAAGTACTTCATACTATTTTTCATATAGGTGATACCTATTATAGGAGTGTATATTAAATTGACACACCATCAATTATTGGCACCCAAAAAGTTGCTGTTTAAAACTGATTCTTTGCTTTACTCTTTTAACCTACAAAAATCGTTTAACCTTAATATCTTCACAGTTGACTTATTATTCAAGATATACCCTCAATAAAAATATCATATTATATAAAATAATTATAAACCATTCAAAATGTTTGACTTAGTTTCATACATACCTTTCACAGGGTTATTCAAACAATATTTCACAAAATTGTTTCACTCATAAAAACCTCAAAACAGTACAAAAATAACATACTCTAATAAATGAACGTTCCTACCTACTTACCAAAAAACTTTTTTTGCAGACACCCGTATAGAGTCTCAGCCAGACGATGGGCAATGTTGCCAAGTTGAAAATTTAATGCGTTTATGAAATTTCGAAGACGCCGACCAACCCTCAAAGTTCACATGATTTTAACGCCACAACTATTAGAGATATCGTAAAAATGATCATAAACGTTTTTATTCAGATTTAAATGCTCTACAACTTTTGTCTAAAACCTTTTTTTCTAGTGTTTTTTTTTTTGTTTTAAAGCCACGGGTCAAAAACATTTTAAAGTAATTTTCCATCCCTTATGCAAGGGTTGAATACAAAATAATACTGAAGTGTCTTTTCAAACATTAAAATGTACCTTTCACCAAAAAAGCAAGTTTCTAACCAAAATTCCTTTTTAAGCGTTCCGTTTATTGGACTAGAAATCAACGCGTTTCTGGAATTAATGTTTGGTGCAGTTTATTAAATTTACATTTTTTTCAAGTTACATTTGTAGAACTGTTAGAAACGCGTTGAGTACAGAACGAATATGTGGTTACAGCATAATGGAAATGGGGCTCCTATTTATAAGGCTTAAATTGTTAAGGCCCATTTGGACAGACAGTATTCCATGTGGTGTTTTGTTAGTTGGTAATTGAAGGCAACTTGCTTCTATGAAATCAGATTTATGTATTCTCTCTCATCAATCATCTTTACTATTTGTATAAACCAAAATGTATATAAACATCACATATTATAACATTTACCATTATAGTTTATATAAAAACCTAGTTGATATATTAACAATTTAAAGAAATATTGTAATAATATAATTATTTCTTACGTGATACTATCTTAACTTATACCTACATGAACCTGTAGTTCTGTAATTCGCCTTGATATAACAAATATATTAATGCACTGCACAAGGGCTAATCGTCCATCACACTTCCGTCGTAGGGGTAAAATAAAAAAATTAAATTTTCTTTATTAAGGGACGTTTTGGTTTTCAATAATATTAGCTATAATAGGGTTTATCTAAATTTTCACACACTTCTTTGTTTTTATTATTTACACATACCACTGTATTTGGATATATGGACCTGTGAATTAAGTATCTAGTTCATTGTTTACGCAACTATTCTCTAATAATACTTTATCACCTATATTGTACTTTAACATTTTACAATTTCTATCAAAATTCTTTTTACGTTCAACTTCGCGGATTGTAATCTAAACTTTAATTCGAAAGGGTAGTCATCAAAATAGATACTGGATCTAAAGTATTACTAATGTGTGATGGCATTTTACTCGTTTGACGAAAACTAGTTCGTACTTTGTATAACGTATTACAGTGTTTATTGTGTCATTATATGAAAAACACCAATACGGAATTCAATCGCTCCCATTGTTCGAATCTATAGCTAATTGCATTCAAAGATATTAACCTAAATTTTATGTGAGTTTCTAAGCGCACCTAGCGTTTTGTGATGAGAGGCTGTCGAATTTAGGTACTTTATGCCTAACATTTTACACGATTCCTCAAAAGCCAAAAATTCTGTTCCTTGATAGGTTAGTACCTGGCTTGGAATACTATACCATAAAACAAAATTGTCTACAAATACCTTTGCCACTGTCTTGGCTTCTTTATCCGGCAAAGATATCCTTCTACGAATATTGTAGGATCGCATTGCAATGTTAAGACATTTATTTTTCTGACATTTATGTATAGGAAGAGGGCCTACTAAATCTAAAGAAATTTTTTGAAAAGCTGAGGTTGCTGTATCAGTTATTAGCACTAGCTGTTTTTTAATTTTTAAATATTTATACAGCTGACAATCGTCACTTTTTTTAATAAAGTCTGTTACATCTCGATTCTGGCCTGACCAAAAATAACGTTTTTTAATGTAGGTAAAGTATGAAATTCATTTAAAATTATTTGTCTTCATTCCTAATCTTCTGTATGTTGAATATCTCTAACTATATTCAATCTTAATGATTATTGTGTTACCTGGTCTTTGTGCCTGTTTAATTCATTTTAAAATTCAATACCCTTTGCATTTTTTAGAATATTTACGTCCGGAATATAATTATTGTTTGCGCATAGTTTTTTCCGGTACCTCAGCAACGTACTGAAGCCAAACGCTGATCGATGATTGTGACATAAGAAAGCTTCGACCTGGCTTCAAAGAGACCGGCATAATAATCGGGGTGATCAGATCTTTTTTTAAAAAGTAAGTTTTTACTTGGTACCTACATTTTATCATATCAGAATGGCTTCTTTGCAACAATTTAAAATAGAAGGTCAAGGTTAATTTTCGAGGAATGTAGGTAATGAGTCGGTGCCAGAGTCGGCCATCGAGAGCGAAATAAGTCCGGAATTAAGAAACAGATATTTACACACTATTTTAAATATGTACGCGTGTTTAAAAAACAAAAATCCGGGAGAAACTAAAAATGCGCTTTGTTCTAAAATATACTTGTAATGGGTACTTGGATTTTATAAGAATTTATAACGTAATTAATTTGGGGTCTGGTCTGTAACCGGTCATTCCATATAGCACAAACCAATAAATTAAAAATTCAAAACGGCTGAAAATACTACACGGGATTTTATTCTGCTAACTATTTACAAATTTTACGAGGATAATATAGCGTGAACTTTAGAACTGGCTTGTGATAAATTGCGAGGTTACCCTGATTATATGTAACAATCTTTAGAAACATTGCGTGGTGTTTTGTTAAAATGTGGTTTTAAACATAAAAAATTAGATAATCCAATTGTTATAATGGAATCCCTGCGTGTAAAAACAGAAAATGGATATTCTGTTTCACCGCCTATAGCGCCAGTAGTAATCCTACCTGGAAACGATTCTACTTCTGAAGGTTCTGACGATCCCAGTCATTAAATTGTCTATAAATTTTAAATTAATTATGTTCCTTTACACGTATCTTAAAAACTTGTTATATTACAGAACGTTTACTGTGATTCTGCTGATGCGATCGGTTTGTTGTTAAAATATATTTAGTAAATTCTAACTACTAACTGTATATTCCAACTAACATAGTACCTGTCCCTATCCTCTCTTGGCAAGGAAAACGCATACCTCCTGGTGGTCCTGACTGGACAAGGACAATTTTTTTAAATTGTTCTTGACAAAATGAGCATCTTTATTTACCGAAAGTGTTTGCTTTACCTAAACTATGAAAATTTGGTAATTTTGCCATCACATTTAACTGAATAAGTTAGAATTGGCTAATTAAAATGTATTCAAACTTGCCACATGGGTTTATTATATCGACCTCTTCACTAAATTATTATTCAATTTTCCTCTGAAATGTACAGGGGAGCCAATATTTAGCCACCACAAAATTTACATGGGATTTCCTATGTTCAACTAAGCCATGCATTACCCGGTATACGTAAGCGTTTAGTACCAAACAATATTTTAATAGGAGATCTGGCTGGTATTGAGATTAAGCGAAGCAAGGTTTGTCAAGCGCATTAGCTGGCCCTCAATGGCAGGAAACTCAGAAAAGTTAAAAAGCCGTAAAGGCAACCTGCGATGTGGTGAAACGCGTCTAGAGATAAGGCTAGGAAGAAGGAAAACACAAACATGGGGATTGTATATTCTTTACGCTTTAAAACTCTTTGTTAAACATCTATTTAGTGCACTTAAACGAAAAACACAATAAATATCTTAACATGAAAACATACTGCACTTAATCAGATATCTTTGAGATTAATAAACATATCGGTGAAGAACACTATTTTCGTGTCGAAGACGAAGTTCCCATAAACCGGCAGAGAGAGGCTCCCTTCAATTCATTCAAGGGTAACGAGAGAACAATCATAGAATATACTCAGAATGCCAAAATCATTCACCTTCCTTACCCAACCCCACCGGTCCCAGACCAATGGGATTAACTAAGGGTGTGACATAACTATATCATCATAAAGATACGTTGCATTAACAGCCTTATTGTATTGTATATTGCCAACCAGAAATTAGCACAAAAAATATGTATTTTAGAGTTTTAATACCGCCGTTCGGCACTTAAATATTGATTGATTGAATTAATAAAACAATCCAGTATTCTAATGTAAAAGAAACAATGCTGTCTTCCTCTATAGTTTATTATTAAACTGTGGAGGAAGACTGCATTGTTTCATTTACATTACATTGACTCCACTGAAAGTATGGACTATTTTTTCAGCTTTAATCCAGTATTCGCCCTGTGAAAAAGACTGGATTGTTTTTATAGTATATAATAATATTTAATAATAATATTAATTAATTTTTAGTTAATAATAATTAATAATATTTATATAAAATTTTATTCACATTATACTTAAACTCTGGACTGGCCTTTCTCTTCAACTTACATAAAATATGTTTAATATGGATACTTATTTTCAGCTTATCTTAAACAGTGCAAATCTATAAATAGACATGTTTTTGAACATTGAAATAGTTTTAGTTGCATTTTGTGAGATAATTTTTAAAACAGAAATTATAATAGGTGATTTTATTTGTTAGTTGTAGGTACAGCTTTTAACTGCGTTTAAAAAATACTTAATTAAAGTTTATTTAAATTGACATAATATGTTGCGTCGTACAAAAATAGAATCTTGCTGCTGAATTTGAACTTATTTTAAATCAAGTTTCTCAAAAGAGATTATTAACATAATTGTAAATTTAAAAATAAAAATAGTTTACGTCTGAATAAACAAATCTAAATTATAAAAAAAGTACAGGAAAAAATCTACGCCTCATTTGTTTGAGAATATTTTGTCAATTTCATTGAAGGGGAGAATAGTGGTATATATAAAAAGCAGGATTCTCACGAGTGCAAGATAAAGGATAAAACGTAAGATATTGGCAAGGCTAATTTATGTTATGTTAGTAGCATTTTTGAATATATTTAATATTATGACAGATTCTGAATATGGATTTCGCTTAAGTAGACCAACTGAGAGTTTAGCATGCAGTTTTTTAAACCTACCTAATATACAAAGAGCCGGCCGAGGGTAAGCTGGTGGCCGGTCTCTTCTATGATCCGTCCCGTGCCTTTAATACTTTACAAATAAATTTTTTATATAATATACAAGAAAATACTTATGAAAAATGAATATTCAGAAACTTATCAAAATGATATAGGAGTGCCTCAGGGGTCCATGCTGAGACCTCTACTCTTGTAAATATTTGTTAATGAATTTGCTGATTATGTCACGAATAAAACAACTATTTTGCTTACCGATGACATATCGGTGATGGTTTCAGCATATTCGCCGGAGAAGCTCAAACCCCTCAGAAGTTATTGCAAAAAAAATGTCCCGTTTTATAGATACAGTATTCCGTTAATCAATAATGGATGACTACTTAAGATGTTTACCATTTGAATCGTCGTTATGAAATAAATATTGATAATGGTGCAAAATTCGTTCATCATTCAAGAATAATAATAGTTGTTTTCTTAAAATACAAAAATCTTATCCATTTTCCCCACTTTCGATGTCTACTTCGTCGATTTTTTCACGCTAAACCGGCTTCTAGGTTTGGGATTCAAGATTCACATCCCAAAAGCGAAAAGCTCCTTAAATTTTAATATTAAACGAATAAATAATCCTTTTAAGATATTTTCGTGTATCATCTGTCGTACGCCGGCCCACAGTTCGATCAGACCCCAGTCTCTCGAACCTCAAAATTTATTAAAAAATGCGGTCTGTAAAATGCAGATAAGTTATGAAAAATCTTGGTTAAAAATTTAATTTAGAATCAATTTTGGAAAATCAGTGACGCGATACCGCCACTGGAAGTTTTTCATGAGGACATCAATTTATTTCAAGAATACCGTTAAGCAGCGGCGCGTATTTACTATTCAACAAAATGCCAACTAAAGTATAAAATATTTATTTTAAAAGCACGTAAACCATACTATCTGCTTGTAATAGTACATTACGCTACAAGACCGAAAAGTACTATTTTACAGGATCACGAAGGTAATTGCAGTTGGAAGGCTCTTAGTCAGATTACTAAATAATGAAACTAAATTAAAATAATTAAATACAACAAAATTGAATGGTAATGAAAGACAAATCGGTAAAGTACTTCGCCGGTCCCTATTTTTTCTTTTCAGACTAGACCGGTAAAGTGATATTTTCCGGTTAAAAACTATCTAGTAATTGCTTGCTTTAAATAAAAAAATGTATGTATGACTATATTATGTTTGTGTTATTTGATCAAAAATAAGATCATAGGTGATCGCGATTTTAAAACCATGCTGTAAAAAATCGTAGTGTGTACGCTGAAGATCAAGTTATGTGGTTCGCATCGAAGGAATATTTTTTTTTTCTGCTGGCAAATCTTCATTGATTTTTGATATCTAAATCATTCTATTATAGTTTTAATTTAAAATACTCACATTAGGTCAAATAAGTTAAGAATATGGTGACGGCTCCATAAAAGTCTGTTAACAAATTATCGTTATTAAATTGATATTTGTAAGCACTTTTTACTGAAATAAAGATATCCACAAATTCACCAAAGAGCAGAGGAGAAAAAGATCTATAATTAACCAAGTATAATAATATAATTAGCTTGTGTCGGGCTACATTTTTCTTGGCGAAACTGTATATTATATATCCAATATGGGTTGTAATATAGTATAAATACCTTTGTAACAATTTTCGTAACTTAGGTTTTGTACTCTCTTGAAAATGACCCCGAAAGGGGGCCGAAACAGACGTGTCAGTTAACTGAATGGAAAATTGTGAAACAAAAAAAATTCATTTTATTTCAACACATAATAATAATATAATTACAGAGAAACAAGACCGAGCAGGACTATTATAATAGAGTAAAAAGGTTAGGAAGTACACAGTGATCACTACCTACCTAGAGAACCAAGAAAGCTATAAAAACATACAAGTTATGAGAGAAAGAGGTAAGAGAAGAGTCCTACGAAAGGATGGAAATAATAACAGGAATTATAGTATGTCCAAACTGGAATGAAATAAAGATTGAAGGTAAATGGCAAGAATTTAATGAGATTTAAAAAAATCAGGTAAAAATAGTACTCCTATGTGAAAAGCAAAAACGATGGTAAAACCGGAAAATAAAAACGGAGATTAATGCGAGGAAATATTAGTGGAAAAAATACATATAAAAAAAAGCAGAACAAAGATACGAAAGCTACAAAAATCAAAGGGTGAAAGTTAAAGAACGCTTGAACAAGTAAAACAGAAGCCCTGAAAATAATTTGTTAATGTAAAAATAAAAAGGGATAGATTTAACTAACGACACACAACTGCTTAAGAGGTACAGGAACATTTTCACGAACTTTTAAAACCAAAAGCAGAAGGAAAAATAAGGAGCTCGAATAAACTCCAATTTAAGTAGCCCATTAGAAATAAAGAAGGGAACCAATAGAATGAAAAAATAAGTGAAGAGAAAATAAGACTTACTAAAAAAGTAAAAAAAGACAAAGTAGCATTATGTCAGGAATCAGACTGAACTTAGAACCGAGAGCTGTAAAGTAATATGATTTAATTAATGTGATTTGGAACAACAAACTAGGAATAATGCCAGAAAATTATTATATTATATAGGGAGATTTGAAGAGAAGTTTAGTTATCTAGAAATATAAAATGTAGTTACCAAGATATATCCAAAGATATTAGATAAAAGGCTAAGAAGTGTGTTTGAAGTACACAGAATCAAAAAGTCTCAGTGTGTGGGGTTGAAAAGGCAGAAGTACCCACGAACATTATATATTAGGCAGATATTGGAACAGATATATATATAAAAAAAAAGAGAAATAAACCTGGTAGAGGGGAAAAACCGGTACAGGAACGTTTAAAGGCATGTAATGATGAACTAGGGAAATAAATTTAAAAATTGACCTAAAGAAAACAAAAGTAGTGTCCTTACGAGAACCTTACAAAAACTATATATAACAATTAAGTAATTAAAGCTGGAACAAGTAGTATGCAGTTATATTAGAAGATACAGTAAGAGATTAGCGACCGAACACAATATCAGGTAATAAAGTTATAGGAAACCAAGAAAAAAAAAATAACTATGACGGTTTTGAAAACCATGTATAGGCCAACACTAATATAATATAAAAGTGAGAGCTAGGTTTTATAAAGAAGCATGAAAGCTGCGTTCAAACATTTCAAATTAAGCGCCTAGAAGACGTTAAAACACAAAAAAAAAACAAATTCATGAGAGTATTTCAAAAGATAGAAGGACGACAATAATTACAGTGATGGGATCATTAAGTTAGAATGGGCAATAGAAGGTAAGTAGTGCAAGAATGGAAGGCAAGATTATAGATTATATGGAAAAAACAAGGGTCGATCTAGGAAAACATTAAATAGTTTAGTTGTCGACATATTGAAAGACGCAAATATAGTGTGATAAGTGTGAAATGAGGAAGTAAAAAAGGTCAAGGATATAAAAGCAGTGGAATACAATCGTGTACAATAGAAACTAAACACAGTTTTGTATGTCATGTTAGAAAAGGTAAATATATTATTACAAAGTAATGATATGGAATGTAGATTAGTTGAGAAGAACTTGGTTAAATATTTTATTCGGAATTAATATTGAATGTTTAAGAAGTAGTCCATATTCTGTGGCGAGATTGTAAATAGAAATAAAGGTCTGTCTTTACCACCAAATAACTTTATTTGCCCCTCTAGGGTAGAAAACAAGGTTTATAAAAATACATGAAATGACGATGAGTTAAAATAAATTTCTTAATGAATGTGTTGTACTAGTTTCGACTTTAGAGAAAGTCATCCTCAGCAACTAACCATTTAAGAAATTTTATATGTAAAGAAGTTAAAACAATTGGGGGAACAGAGAGGTGATTCAATAATACAATACAATATAATGCAGATTATGCAACCTTTGGAATCGACAGGAGTTTGAATAAGAACGATGTATCTCCATGTGAAGGTAGGGGTTGATTTATACGCAAGTAGAATTAAGGATCCTAATCATAGTCGAGTAATTTAAGTGATGTTAAAGTAAAACGTGTTGAAAAATAAGAATTGTAACATATCAATTCGTTCTCTTGTAAGTGAAACTAAATTGGCGAGGGGACATGATTAATGTTATGGTGGATTGTATATTTGTTAATGAAATTAAATGAACTTATAATTCTAAAAAGGGGGGTTGTCAAAATGAGACTATGTCATCTCAAATAAAATAGGAATGCATCAAGTGGTCACCATTCACTTGTTAAAAAATAAAATAAAATAAAATTGAATTAATTTAATAATGTTCCACTAACTTTAATTCAATTTTATTTTATTTTATTTTTTAACAAGTGAATGGTGACCACTTGATGCATTCCTATTTTATTTGAGATGACATAGTCTCATTTTGACAACCCCCCTTTTTAGAATTATAAGTTCATTTAATTTCATTAACAAATATACAATCCACCATAACATTAATCATGTCCCCTCGCCAATTTAGTTTCACTTACAAGAGAACGAATTGATATGTTACAATTCTTATTTTTCAACACGTTTTACTTTAACATCACTTAAATTACTCGACTATGATTAGGATCCTTAATTCTACTTGCGTATAAATCAACCCCTACCTTCACATGGAGATACATCGTTCTTATTCAAACTCCTGTCGATTCCAAAGGTTGCATAATCTGCATTATATTGTATTGTATTATTGAATCACCTCTCTGTTCCCCCAATTGTTTTAACTTCTTTACATATAAAATTTCTTAAATGGTTAGTTGCTGAGGATGACTTTCTCTAAAGTCGAAACTAGTACAACACATTCATTAAGAAATTTATTTTAACTCATCGTCATTTCATGTATTTTTATAAACCTTGTTTTCTACCCTAGAGGGGCAAATAAAGTTATTTGGTGGTAAAGACAGACCTTTATTTCTAATATTGAATGTTTGGCCACAGATAGTTATTGATATTTGTTATGCTCGGTACGTTGGTTATTAACATATTTGGCAATAAACCAGCGATATTCAGTTAGATAATGATGAAACGTATTATTTAACAATAATTTTATATAAATATTGTTATATAATATATGCTTTAAAACCGTAGTAAACAAGTAGAAACAAAGAATAAATCAGGTTGGTTTAAAACAGGCCTTAAAAATATTTAGTTATATGTAACCAAAATAGGTCAGACTGTAAAATGTAATATTTTAAGAACTTATACGTACTAACATTAATAATTAATAGAATGGACAGCTATCACAAAGATATGCGTTATTTCTTAATTCATTTTCTCCGCCACTGTTCTAAAAAATTCTGCCCATTTTCCATTTGGCGACGATGTCGAAGAAAATGAATTCGCAAGAAAGTGGAAAACGTGAATAATTCTCAGCTAGGTCGACCGTAATACATCGTATTTTTCTTTTGGTATACTTTGTTTACATTTTTAAAGTTTTCAACGCTTGTAACCAAGTAACTAATAAAACTTGATTTACCCCAATATATTTCGTGAATAAAGTTTTAAACGTTGGTAAATCTGTATTCAAATTATACAGTAAGTCTAGAATTAATGTCCTAATTCATTGAAAATTTAGTTTTTTGGAAAAACGCTCGGATCCGTCGATTTTTATTTCTTAATGTGTTTTTTTATAATAATTATATGCATTCAGGGTAGCTTAAAAATTTGTTACGACCATCAACTCCTTTTTTGTTAAATGAAAACATCTATTTTTTATTTTATTTTTTAATTTTGCATCGAATTATAAGTATGTTTTATGTCTCATGTTCTATACCTAAGCTCAAAAAAATTACGATCAAATTTATCAAGTAAGACGGTATTTCTAATCATTTATTTGTAAATCGAGCAAAATATTCCATTGTGTGTTCATTTTGTTTGTTTTTTTTTTAATTCTGGTATTTCTGAATATTGACTTGATTGAAAAATTTTAAATTGTATGCATGGTTAGGTATTCTAAATCTAGAGGATTCGGTCATGTTAGAGATTTGCCTGAATCTGGTCATCTAGTCGAGATTAAAATGAACAACTTGACGTTTTTCCTTACTTGGATGAAAATCCATGTACTCATCTGCCGCATATGGGGGCCAATTTACACATGCGAAAATCTATTGTTCGCTGAATAGTTCAAAACCACAAATATCACCCATACAAAGTTATGTCAGGGCATAAGTTATTTGAGGATGATTTCGATAGGCGAAATAAGTTTTGTGAACGCATGCAAAATATGTGCAATAATATAGTAAAAAATATTATTTTTTCCGATGAAGCTACGTTCTGTTTGAATGGCAATGTGAACAGACAAAATTGTCGTTATTGGGCAACAGAAAATCCGCACTGGATTATGGAGGTTTACAGCCAATAGCCTCAATAAACAAATGTGTGGTGTGGAATAGTGCAGGGAAGAGTAATTGGTTCATTTTTTTTTAACAGTCTTTAACTGGACAAGTATATATCGAATTTCTCCAACACGAATTAATCCAGCATTAGTGACTTTATTTCCGAATCCATTGGACCCAGATTTCTTTGACGAAAAACTGATGTTCCAGCAAGATGGTGCTCCTCCGTACTATGCTGCCACTGTGCGTACATTTTTGGATGAAACCTTCCCCAATCGGTGGATAGGACATATCGAATGGCGTGCCCTCGCCAGGTCTAACTCCGCTGGACTTTTCTTTGTGGGGTTACCTTAAATCGAAAGTATTTGTTGATAGGCCAAACAATCTGCAGGAGTTAAAATAGAGGATTCGAAAAGAATTGCATGTCATAACTTCGGTAATGGTTAAAAACGTGCAAAGAAAGTTTATCGATCGCCTTGGATATTGTCAAGCCGTAAATGGCGCAAATTTTCAACATTTAATTTTATTTCTTATTCTCTTCTATTTAAATAAACAGGCTTTACTTATTGACATGTTCAATCGTAATTTTTTTCTGATAACTGTTGAGTTGAGGTGTAGAACATGGTACATGAATCATACTTAGAATTCGATACAAAAATTTTAAAATGAAATAAAAAATAGATGTTTTCATTTGAAAAAATGAAGTTGATGGTCGTAGCTTATTTTTAAGCTACCCCGTATATATGAAATTACCATAAAAAACACACTAAGATAAAACATCGAGGGGTCCAAGCGTTTTTCCAGAAAACACACCGCTGAATTTTAAATGAATTTTGACTTTACTTCTTGGACTCACTGTATATTGGTTTTAACTTATGAAATTTAGTAAAGTGTACATTGACAATAATTATTGCTTTTAAATATATACAATATATTAAGTTAGGAATAATATAATGTTTTCCAGAAAGATGATACCTTAGTTTTGTTTTATGTAGCTATTTGCTTTTTATCTGTTGGATGTAGGTATAAGAAATGGTGTTACTATCAGTTCGATTCGAGCGCTCAGCGGCATTCCATTGAAATTCTAAAAGTGTTTCCAAGCAAATGGAGCTAAATTCTGACAATGTACTGTAGTGCAAAAATACGATTTAATAAATACTTTATTTACTTAGAAAATTCTAATATTACGTAGGTATTTGGATAAATGCGACGTCGGGTTTATGCAGCAACAAAAATTGTTTAGTTTATTTTATGCCAATACTTAATTATTGTTGAATATCTGGGAAGTATAATGTTTTTTGAGAAGCTTTGTATACAGGATATTTAAAAAATAACAATAACAAATAAATTAGTAGGTACTATAAACAATCTTACTGGTCAAAGCCAACACAGAATGAGTTAGAAGTCATTTTGACTTAATTTTACGAGTTATCCAAATAAGATTTTATTTTGGGGTTTACTCATACCAATTTAAAACAGAATATATTTTTTTCTGTAATGAAAAATATATTTATTTAATTAAAGGTTGAACCACAAAAAGCAGTAAATTAGAAAACTTTAAAAGTACTGACAGTACAAAGATTTATTTATAGAATTTAAAACAAACAAACAATATTGATAATAGTTTCACAATTTGGTCCTGTCAAAGCATTTATTACAATGAAAAATAAGCACATTAGACCTATTTAATGAATGCCTTTTTAAGCATGTAATATAGTAGCTTTTTATACAACTAGTGCATCGTATGCTATTTTTAGAATGTGTTAAATCATAAGTGCAGCTGTAGCAGATTCCACTAGAGGCTGTAAAATTTAGTTTCTAGGAGTATTTTATCTCAACTATTGTCAACGATTTCTTGGAACTTAAGGGTTCTTTCTCCATCCCCTTAACCCTTTTTTTGCATCTTTCTCGTTTTGTTTAAATTCTTTCCAAGCTGTTCCAGTTATTACAAAAGTAGTTTTTTCTGATTCACTAATGATGACTTTATTTTCATCAAAAGTAACTACGTCTTCTATGATAATATATTTTTTAGAATGAAGATCAGAAATAGTTATTGGGATATCTTCAATACCTATAACAATTAGGCGTTGCGTGGTTATTATTTTCTTCAAATATCAAATAATTGTTTTCTAAGAAATCTGTCTCTATATTTCCGTTGTGTGTAAA
Source organism: Polydrusus tereticollis (assembly GCA_963920685.1). Lineage (NCBI taxonomy): Eukaryota > Metazoa > Arthropoda > Insecta > Coleoptera > Curculionidae > Polydrusus > Polydrusus tereticollis. Next base: position 40,014,558 of record OY987329.1, read on the forward strand.
AGTTGTATTTTTCTTATTGTCCACTTCTATGCTACTAAAATCTATTTGTTCATCGGTATTGTTTTCTTTAACTAGCAAGTTTTCACATATATGGTATTCTTCATTGGGCTTGCTTTGGAAATTAGTATTTTCCTCGGTATTTTCTAAATGGTCCGTTTTTTCTTTTTCCTTCATTGGATAACTTCTATCTTTCTTATCTAGTTCTTTATTCTCGATATCTGTTTATTCATCAGCTTGTTCTCGGTGCGTTGTGATTTTATCTTTCATAGCTCTATGAAAATTTTCCCAGAGTTGCCGCAATTTGAAATCAGAAGAATTTTCTCTGGGTTTCTCATTTATAATATGGTGCATTTTTTGATTTGCCACTATGACTTTTAATGTTACGTGTGTTAACGTTGAATGCTCTTCCGGTTCGGTATTGCGTGTTGAATTCATTTCTTTATTCATTATCTACGCGAATGCCATGTCTTAGACATTTAGAAAAATCAGTGAATCTGGATTAAGCAGAACCAGATGGGTAGCCTTAAAACCATTGGTAATATTCTCAATAAACCTCGCACCCAGACAAACACAGTTATTGGCCCTTATATTTGCACAGAGATTAGCCAAGGTCAATTACTATAAAAATATTTTTAATTTATAATTTTATGGATGTTTTCTGTAACTTACCCTCTAGGTATCCTATAAAAGTAACGAACAACAAATATTTTTAAATATTGCTTTGGGGGCCAATAGCTATATTCATACAGATTCTACAATGTAGTGATTGGCCCCCAGACGAGACAGACGTTCATCTTTGCCTTTTTCTAGTAAAAGGTGATTTGTTGAATTTGTTTGGGAGTGCATAAATGTAAGTGCTTGTTATGAGTTCATTTGGTGACGTATCAGTGTGTTTATAGTAGTCGGTGATAACCCTGTATATAGAAGTGTTTTGTTATCGTTGGACTGTGAAGGTTATGTTGTATAACACCAGGTTTGGTATACCAAAGGTTAAAACCGATCTTATGGCGGTTTCCAAATGTTGGTTTTAATGCAAGTGTTTATTCTACTTTGCTTATTGATGTGGAACTAGATGGCTCCAAGTTGACGGTTTGATTTTTTTTAATGCAGATCAGCGATATCTTTTCAAACCATACGCCTGTCAAAGTAGAGACACAGGTCACAGATAATTATTCATGTTCTCACTCCGGTTTATCCCCGTGCTCTCTAGTGGTACACAGGTCTCAGGAAATTTTACATTCGACTTTAAATAATGGCTTGGGCGAGGGTTTTTGTGTCGTTTAACCGTATTTTCCATTTACCCAACCATGACTCCAGAACTAATGTGGTGTTACAATTTCAAGACTACTAACTTGTTTCTATCGGTTTTCGTGTTTTTCAAGGTTCACTAGGTGTATTAGATAACAATTTCTCTTACGATTAGCTATTACAAGGTTGATTTCATGTCGAACATATCGCACTAACGGATGGACGCTGAATGAATTGGATGTTGATAGTTTAGGTTGGTTGCTGTTGTTTTCCTCAGCTTGCTTCTTTCAGTTTTTGCGTTTTTTCAAGAGTTGGCTTACTATGTATTCATTTTTTTAAAAATCAGCTGTTATAAGGTTGATTTCATGTTGACGCGTTTTGTCTAAACTACATATTGTTAGTGCTGGATCCAAAAGGGTTCTGATAATACCTCGTTAAGCATTGGTATACTTAACAAGGTATTGTGTGGTGTATGAATGGAGCATAGTTTATTCTTATCTGCCGTATATTGATACTGCATAAGCTACAGCGTTTCGTCTATACAGGGTGTCCGGAAACTTCGTTCGTATATTTTAAGGAGATATTCTACATATGAAAATATGAAAAAAAGTTCATATGAATGTAGGTCCTTAAATGTCTTATAAGGAAGCTATGGCCGTCCAAAGGTGACCTTTAAAGATTAGTCTCTTTTATATTTTTGCAACTGCTTGAGGTACCGATGTGCTTTTTGGCACAAAAACTAATATTAACAATTGCTAATTTATGATATTGAGAGTTAGTATGAAATTTAGTCAGGAACGTTCTTACGGGGGGGGGGGGGCGGCTTAGTTTATTTATCCTAATTTTTGTACACGACACATTTAAAAAAATTTACCCAAAAATTTTAATTCCAGTAATTTTCCTACACGAAAAAGGTCTATTATCGAATTTTGGTTAAACTAATACATAAAAGTAGTCTTATGACAAATACAAATTTGAAGTCAAAAAAACATCAAGAAGCCCATGGTTAGCGTTAAAATATATTGACAATGACGTTTTTGCGATTTATTGTAGTGATCATTGAATAAGTGCAAAGTGTTTTTGATGAATTAAAGTGCAAATTTTAAAAGATGGCCGATTATTCATTTGCTGAGTTAGTTGATATGCATTTTATGTATGGCAAAGCTAATGGTTGTGCTCGAGACGCTCGCAGGTTGTATCAAGAATATTTTCCAAACCGTCAAATTCCTTGTGAGAAATTATTCATTAATTTACATCAACGATTAAGAGAAGCCGGAACTTTTAGGCCAAATATGAATGAAACTGGGAGAAGCCGTACTACTAGGACTCCACAAGCAGAAGAAAGAGTGCTCGAATGCGTTGTAGCCAATCCGGGTATAAGCACAAGAAGAATTGGCTTACAAGACGGTATCCCTAAGAGTACAACATGGGAAATTTTGCATGAACAACTTCTTTATTCATACCATATACAAAGAGTTCAGGCGCTTAAGCCTCAAGACCTACTTCCTCGTGCACAGTTTTGTCAGTGGATGCAGAGAAAATGTCATCAAGACCGTTTTTTTCTAAATAAAGTTTTGTTTACTGACGAAGCAGGGTTTAACCGTGAAGGCATCGTAAATTTCCATAATAACCATGTATGGGGCAGAAGAAAATCCCCATGCAATTTTCGAAAGTCGATTTCAAAATAAATTTTCAATTAATGTTTGGGCAGGTATATTGGGCGATCGATTAATAGGGCCATACATTATGCCTCAACGTTTAGATGGGCCAACGTTTTGACTTAATTATTGTCATTGTCAATTTATTTTAACCTTGACCATGGGCTTTTGATGTTTTTTTGACTTCAAATTTGTATTTGTCATAAGACTACTTTGATGTTTCAGTTTAAACACAATTCGATAATACTTTATGCAATAACTTAAATGAATCGATTTTTACCCTAAATCATTGGACCAATAATTTTTTTTTAGAATACCTTTTTTGTGTAGAAAAATCACTGGAATTATAATTTTTGGGTAAAATTTTTTAAATGTGTCGGGTACAAAATGTACAAAAATTAGGAATAAATAAACTAAGCCCCCCCCCCCCCCCGTAAGAACGTCGCTGACTAAATTCATACTAACTCTCAATATCATAAATTAGTAACTGTTAATATTAGTTTGTGTGCCAAAAAGCAGATCGATACCTCAAGCGGTCGCAAAGATATAAAAGAGAAACTAATCTTTAGAGGTCTGAACTTTTTTTCAAATTTTCATATGTAGAATATCCCCATAAAATATACGAACGATGTTTCCGGACACCCTGAATACTGCCACACTAAAATAAAGTACATTTTACATTTAAAAATTTCTTCTTTTTTCTACATTTACACTTCACTCGTAGACAGGAGTTTAGAGTCTTTTTAACTTCCTAAATTGCCGATGTAGGTACTACACTTGATGAATTAGACACACTGCACTGTCTCTAGGTATCTGTTTGATTTATTTATACTTTACCACGAAAGATAAAGGAACACATCTTGTGTTGTAATACTAGACTAAAAACATTGCGCGCCGACGGAAAACTAATAGTTCACTTTTTTGAGGAAGTCCTAGAGAGTAACAATGCATTTTTGCGTCACACATATACGAGTGTTGCCACTACGTAGCAGGAGAGAAACATAACTTATTACAGAGCGGAAAAAACAACACACTTTTATGTTCTGACAAAAGATCGTTCCCGTTGAACCCGTTAAGAGCGGACTCTTCGAGATGCAATCATAGAGTCCCTATTAGCACAAAAAATGGTGCCTTTTATTCCCATTATTGGAGTAATTTAAATTTGCATGTGTTTAAAGAACAAAATTGTCAAGAATCCTGGCAGTTTTATATTTATTGTGCAGTAAGAAATGATTGCGTTGTGGCACTACATTTTTATCAATAAAATTTAAATGGTAAGTTAGACGTTTTTAAATCATTCTACATAAAATGTGCTTATTAGCTTTTAGGTGAAGGCTATTTGAACATCTTACAAAATTTTGAAACCGACTATTTAGACAATTTGCCGCTCGCTGTTCATAGAAACCTGTTATGCGAGCATGATGGTGCACCTCCATATGGTAGCTACCTAGCTACCTAGCTCTGGCCACCCCGCTCCCCAGATCTTACAGTACTCGATTCAACAATGGAAAATTGCAGGCAGCGAGTGAGGAATGAATTTACAAATTTAAGTCCCATGTCACTAAGAAAAGCGGCCCATGAACAAGTGTAGCTTAAATGCGAAAAATGTCTGAAAGTTAAAGGACGCCAGTTTGACATTTACTGAAAAAATAATAAATAGGAGTTTCTATCTGAAAATGTAGATTTTTTGAAGTTTTCTTAATTTCATTTTTAATCGTATTGTTTAAACACCCCCACAAAGTCCTTGAAATTTTCTATAGCTTGTTTAACAGCACATTGTGATGGTTTTTGTTTTCGCGGATATCGAATGGCATATGTGTCCCGTGTTCTTGATATAACTTTATCACATTCCGTAAATAATAAATAAAAATAATTAAATAATCTTCGCTGGTATAATTTAAGCGCCCTGGCATGATTATTAATAATTTTCAAATCGTAAGTGACAAAATCATACATTTCTTTAATAACGTTTGACTGTTTTCAACGCCGTCATAGCCAACTAGGAGTAATTAAACTCATTGCCAACTGAGAATAATTAAACTTAATATCCGCAGCAAAATCGCCATATAAAAATATTAAATTAGCAATACTTCGAAAACTACAAAATTTACAACCTTATACAAACTCAACCTTATTTTTAAAGCTAAATAAGAAATAATTACACAATTTAGGGGTTTCTATTTGAAAATGTAGCTTTTCTGCAGTTTTCTAAATTCAATTTTTAATCTCATTGAACATCAATTGAATAATTATGACTTCCTTATAGGAATAATTGGTAATTATTTTATGGCCTGTCAACGCCATTGTTTGATATAAAACCTTAAATATATCAAGAACGCTTTGGGTATATTACATGATATACAAAATCTGCCTAGAATCTTAGGTAGAATTTAAAAATGTAATAATATATAGGGTGTTCTATTTAGAATAATTAAGTTGACACCTACTTCCGTTATAACCGGTAGTGTCACACTATTAAAAATATTTTAGCCGGCTTGCCCCCAGCAACTTTAGCATACTGTCGAATTTTCAAACATTTTCTATGTATAGTTTACCATACAGCGTGTCACAGAAGTATGGAACGCTTTAAATATCTTTAATACCGTTTGTCCGATTTAGCTAAAATTTTATATCCGTATATAAGAGATTATTGCGGAGCTGCTAAAAAATGATTCCGCAACAAATTCTAAATAACTTTTATATAAGTTACTTAAAGTCTAAATCTAGCCATTTTTTTGATATTGGGGTCTAAATATCATAAGAACTTCTTATCCAAGAAAACTGATAGAGATATAAGTAGGTCTTGGAAAATTGTGTCACAATTAAATTCTGACAGCGACTTTGACAAACTTTTCAGAAGATATTTATGCTTCATAATTTATCAATTTTAATAATTCTTAAAACGGATTTACTAACGGAAACACTGCGAATAGAAATATTAATGATATTGGGTCACGGAGATCAAAGGCGAAGACAGCAGTAGGTTGCTGAGATTTTTAATGATAAGTATCCTAACCGAAATCCAATAGCACGGTCCACAGTAAGCAAAATTTTAAAGAAATATAGCGAAACTGGCCATGTAAAGGACATTTCAAAATCTGGGCGTCCAAAAACTGCGACAAGCGGCGATAAAGCTTTAGATATTTTGCTTAGCATAGAGGAAAATCCACACCTCTCTACTCAAATTATTGGCCTCGATTACAACACATCGCACATGTCGGTAGATCGCGTATTAAAGTGTGAGAAGTTCCACCCATACAAAATTCACCTGGTTCAAGAACTCTCTGAGGATGATTTTGACAGGCGTTTAGAATTCAGTGAGCAAATGATGGATTTGTGTAATGCTAATCCAAATTTTCTTAATAAAATAATGTTTTCCGATGAGTCGACGTTCTGCCTTAATGGAAATGTTAACCGGCATAATATTCGTTATTGGTCCAAAGAAAATCCTCATTGGATTCGAGAACAGCACACCCATTTTCCGCAAAAAATTAATGTTTGGGCAGGCATTATAGGACAAAGGATAATTGGTCCATTGTTTATGGATTATAATTTAAATGGCGATAGATATTTGCAGCTCTTAAGAAATTAAATTGTTCCTGCTCTTCCAATCCTATTTCCAAATCCTCGTAAGTTAGTTTCACTAAAGTAAATTAAAACTGATTATCAATAAACAAAATTTTAGAAAACGTTGCGGGATTAAATAACGAAGTATAGCTGCAACAAGACGGTGCACCACCACACTACGCCAGACAAGTACGGGAGTATCTAAATGAAGTATTTTTTGAAAGATGGATGGGGTGACGGGGTACAATTGAGTGACCAGCTCGGTCACCAGATCTGACTCCACTCGATTATTTCTTGTGGGGACATTTAAAAAATGTGGTTTACAAGACAAAGCCACATGCTATAGAAGACCTAAAACAAAGAATTGAAGTTGAGTGCAGACGAATCGAAGAAACAGATATTCTTTCTAATGCTTTCAATACTTTTCCGCAATATTTAGCGTATTGTCAAGAAGTAAATGGAGGGCACTTTAAACATCTAATTTAATTTCTTTATTCTGTAATAAGTAAGTTTAAACAATAATTACCTTACCATAATGTTTTAATAAATTCTCAATTTTCGAGCTCGAATATTAAAAAAATGGCTAGATTTAGACATTAAGTAACTTATATAAAAGTTATTTAGAATTTGTTGCGGAATCAGTTTTTTGAATAATATATTGGGTGTTCCATTAAAAAAAAAAAATATTTTAAATTGCTAAAAAGCCGTAAATTTGGCCACATTGCAAATGTCACTAGCAGCTCCGCGATAACCTCTTATATACGGACACCGAATTTTAGCTAAATCGGACAAACGGTATTAAAGATATTTAAAGCGTTCCATACTTCTGTTACATAGATCGAGGCGGTTTCCGGTGTATATCATATAACAAAATCCAGGCCCAGAATCAAAAGCCACGAGAATTCCAAGAAATCCTTTCTCCTTAATACAACCGCTGACTGGAGAGTATTGCCAACCTAACAACATAACCCCCCCTCCCCTAAAAATAAAAATAGAACAAAAACACCCTACGACAGATTAGGCAGATAAAAAGGTCTCGGCTTATCCAGAACATAAATTAAATACCTGAATAAAGAAAAAAATTATTCCAATTTTGCTTTGACATAAAACTGTTGACAGTACATGAGCGTTCTGCGACTTGACAGTGGCCCAAGCAGAAATACGTGGTAAAACCTATTAGGCGTGTCTTAAAGACTGCAGAGCAAATAGCCAACGGAGTAGAGCGCGCAGTACCACCAGCTTCATATATTTTTTCAGATTTTTTGTAAACAAAGGACTTAAAGGATGGGAAACTTTTTAAGTAAATAGATTATAAAAGAAATTGATAAATTGATCAAAATGCACCTTGTGGAAAAATGACACTGAAAATCAAAGGTAAGTTAAATATCCTCACAAAGTCAAGAAAGGCAATTTTAAAGTTGCTACAAATTGCCTCAGTTTTGATCGATATCGATTTCGCGTTATCTGACGTACGAAATTGAATTCCCTATGATACCGGGGCATTCTTTTGATGTACTTTCAAGTGATAGTTAGGGAAACAATGTAAAAAAACAGCTATTAATGTGAGCGTTAAGTATCAACCAGTGTATTTGTCATGAATCCTTATAACATGCTACCATAACCTGCAGTAAGGAATAAAAACACAGTTGTTTAAGTAAACAGTTGTTTTAGTCAAAGGTAGCAGAAAATTGACGAATCAGTGAGCAACCCTATTGACGCAGTATAAATTAATGTAACCACTAAGGAGTTAATACAGTGCGTCATCACATTCCATAAAGTAATTTGCTATTATTGACGAGGGACACGAGCCCATGGGCACTATAGGTAGTCTATGTATCAACAATTAAAAAACTAGAAAGATCAGCATCTTTACTATCCAGAATCAAATTTCAATTTCTTAAAAAACATATTTACTTCCTTACCTTACTGTGAACGGCTCCGTATATTACAAGTACCACGTCACTATACAAGTATAAAATAAAAACGATCTAATAAGTCTTTTCTATTTCGCCATGTTAGAGCATACTCCCCCACATTTATCACTGATTTTATCCATGCTTTCAAAGTCAATGAAACGGAACATTATGGATCAAGAAATATAATAAGAACTTTTCGAGAGAATGTAGGTTAAAGCTGTAAAAAAGGGGAATTGACTATGAGTTTAGTTATACCTTTGGCCTTTTACGAGGTCGAAAGGAGCTTGGAAAAAGATTTAATTTAAATTTATTTGAAAAGTATCCTAGATTGTGATATTATAGTATATTGTTTAATAGGACGGTCACTTGTTTGCTACTATAGGATACGGAGTTTACTTTCTTTTCGGTTTATTTTAAAAATTTGTTTATTTCAAAAGTTTGTAAGCTCTAAAGTGTTCTTTAATAACAATTAAATAAATTATACCATGTGAGATAGATGGACGGACCTAGCAGCAATAAAAGAATAATAATAGAATAATATAATATCGGAGCTTCGCTTTTGCCGTTTAAGTGATCCAGAACAGCCAATCTGGCTTCGGAAACGTCGCATGCCTCGGTGACAGCTGCTACATGAAAGGGAGCGCCAATATGTTAAAAAGTTATCCCACCATTATTATCCCAGCATTCGACAACACTGCACTCCTTTTAGTATTATGATAGATACTAAGGTGATGATGTCGTCCATCGAACCTTATGTTTTCGCTGTGCGGTTGTACATTCTTTCCTCTCGAAGATGAAATTCCATTATATTATATTTAGCAAATCTAAATCATTCCTCCTTCTAAAACTCAATGGGCCCTTTGTGCTACAGGAAATTTCTGGATAAATGATGGCATTAAACGTCATGCATTGGATACAGGAATATTTGCCAAATAAGAGCAAATGGGTCACCATCACTTTTTTGACGCTTCCTTGTTCTAGAAATCTCTACTATTTCTATCTACAGCCTCTTCCAAAGCGATAGTATAAGGGAAGAGGGAGGTACATTCAACCAATTTTTGTAACATTGCGAAATAGCTGGTTAATATTTCATTATTATAAAATAAATGCAGTAAAAGGAACCTGAACAACACACATTTTTTTTTTGGCTCTTTTATAAGACGTACCGTTTTTTCATAAACACATTGCAAACGGTCGAAACTACCACTCCGGTGGGGTAGTTTCCACTAAATGGTGTGGTAGTTTTAACCATATATAAATAATTGATAAAAATACAAACAATTTATACAACAGTGATTTTCTTTTATTACAACTACTAACATAATAAAATTATGAATTAAAAGCTACATACCAGGTAATTTTTTAAAATTGAATTTTAAACACAAGTTAACTTTTAACGTACCGTTTTCATGACAACAACCGAAGAAAGCCTTCTTGTTAATTCTTCACTGTGGCTGAAAAATAGGTAATTTTAAAGTTAGCGTCTACAGTTAACTTGTGTGTTTGATCATAGCGATAAATATTATTAAAAACTATCGTAATCAATTTTAATATGGGGTCACCTATAGTCGAATGTTTCCCGTATATACATAGTTTAAAGTTCCCCTACATTTTTAGGAAACTGATAAATATAATTTACCGCATAAAACCCTTAAGAGCCCCAATTCCGGAATTCTTAAAATTTATTTTGTTTAACGGTACAAAGTTGTTCGTATGGATACCTTAAGCCATATTTGACAATAATTTTTTTGTTTTTTTTTATGACGAGCGAAAATTTCAACATTACATAAATGTCACCCTAGGATATTACGGGAGTAAAATAAGACAAATGCCGTTTTATATCCACATTACAAAATAGGTAAAAACTAAACTAAAATGATCAAACGCTACAGTTAAATACTACTTTTTGTACAATTTTATGTTGCAATCGATGCTTCAACATTATTAGTGATTGCCAGTATGGATTCCGTAAGTCTAGATCAACAGGAAACCTTCTCGCTTATGTTACTCCCTTTTGGAACAACGTAATAAAATATCATGGGGAGTCCCGGGCGACAGCACTGGACATTTTCAAGGCTTTTGACGGATTATGACATGAGAGTCTACTAACTAAAGTGAGATCATACGGAATGCCGGTTCAATTTTGTTCATGGCTGTCAAGCTTTCTTGAAGGCCGTTCGCTGCGATTGGCGATGTACGGATATCTCTCAGACACATTTAGCATCAACGCCGGAGTCCCTCAAGGTTCTATATTGTTGCCCACCCTCTTTATATCTCTATACATTAATTATGTTTTGGAAAAAACTAAATTTCTTTTATATAGCTTCGCTCGAACATCGGCTGCCAATGCACATCTCTATAGGCAGGAAGAGGCACATCTCAACAAAGACCTGGAAGAAATTCTGTCTTGGGGTGACAGTAACCAAGTAGAGTTTGATGCTAATAAAACCCGGAGGCGGAGGCTTTTTCGGAAAAAGATAATATTGTCATGGCGGGACTCTCGACTATCTTGGCTTCATCAATTCATTTATTGGGCGTCAATTTGGATACTCATATGTCTTAGCATAGTCACGTTGCGGCCATTACTAAGGCAGCCTCGCAGAAGCTAAAAATACTTTTCCTACAAGCGTGCGCGATATACCGTTTTCCCGCACTCGTTTTGGTTCTGAAAGACCCATTTTCCCGCACGGTGCGGGAAAATTTTTCCGGCACGGTGCGGGAAAATTTTTCCCGCACGGAAAATTAAATTTTTAGAAATACTTTGTGGTAGTTTTTCTAACGCTTGTAGAAACAATTTTGATTCTAACTCATGCGGAAAGACACTTTAATAAATAAAATATAAATTTTTATTGAAAGTAAATGAGGTATATTACAGAAACACTAATTTTTGCCGTTTATTTTAAACATTTTTAAAAAAGCTGATTTAAAACGGTTTATTTCAAAAACCCCGTACATAGATGTTAACATGGTAACCACGACACACACATAAAATTTAATTGTCAAAGTGACACCTTACAACATTTCACCGGAGCGTGGCTTTGATTTATAATTTCGTTCAGATTCTGATACAGATGTCTTCCATAGATAATTTCTCGGACGATGAGCTTCCAGAAGATATTCTAGAAGCTGCAAGTGTCGCAAATTTGGATTTGCTACCAAAAAAGTCAATAGTCAGGTATGAAAAACAATACGATAATTTTGTTACTTGGTGTGAAGCGAAAAATGTAAAAGCACCAAGAGAAGAAGTACTTTTGGCATATTTCTTGGAAATGTCTAAACTTTGGAAGCCAAATACTTTATGGTCTCGATATTCCATGTTGAAAAGTGTACTTAAGGTTAAGAAAGATTTAGATATCAGTAAATACTATAAAGTTACTGCGTACATCAAGAGACAAAATGTAGGTTTTCGAGCAAAAAAAGCAAAAGTTTTTACACAAGAAGAGATTGCGAAATTTATGAAAGAAGCACCTGATGAAATTTTCCTTCTAATTAAAGTGGTAACGATTTTTGGACTGGCTGGTGCCTGCCGCCGTGAGGAGCTAACTAAATTTACCATTGACGACATAGACGACAAAGGAGACGTTATAATTGTCACAATAAACGACTCCAAAAACCATTCTGCTAGATCCTTTGTAATAACTAAGGCAGTCAATAATGAAATTTTTCTAAATCTATACAGAAAATATGCAAACTTACGTCCACAGCAAACTCCACACCGCCGATTCTTTTTGAACTACAAACATGGAAAATGCAGTACCCAATGTGGAATTAATACCATAGGAAAAATGCCCTCCAACATTGCAGCTTATATAGGACTCAAAAATCCAGAATTATACACAGGCCACAGTTTTAGACGTTCCTCGGCCACTCTACTTGCTAATTCTGGCGAAGAAATAACAAACATTAAACGTTTAGGAGGATGGAAATCCACGTCTGTTGCCGAAGGCTACCTGGAGGAATCCATCACACACAAAAAAAACATGTCTAACAAAATTCTCAATCTCAATAGTCCATCAAGTTTGAGCTATAATTTAGAAGCAAAAACTCCACAGTTTCCCAGCAGCGCTAACAACAGCTCGATACCTCTTTCTTTGCAACCATCCGCTCATCAGGATCAGTTGGCTTCAATGGCTTCATCCGCAATCAATTTGCATAATGCATCAAATTGTACTTTTAATGTAAATATTAGTTATAATTAGAAATTAAATCTGTGTTTGTTTTTCAGTAAAATTAAATTTTTAGAAATATTTTGTTGTAGTTTTTCCAACGCCTGTAGGAAAAATTTTGATCCTAACTTGTGCGGAAAGACACTTTCCCGCACTCGACTGCTTACCCGAACTCCGCTTCGCGTCGTTCGGGTAACGGCAGTCGCGTGCGGGAAAGTGGCTCTTTCCGCACTTGTTAGGATAATAACTATTTCCGAACTAAGAACCTCTATGCACCCAACAACTTTTGATGCTCGATAAAGTACAAATTCGACCATCGCTGGAGTACTGCTCGCATATTTATGGCCCTACTCCTAAACATACCCTGAGATTGCTAGATTTCATTCAAAGAAGAGCCATTCGCTTAATTTGTAACCATTCTCTGACAAGCAACCTGGGAAGCCTTGAACATCGAAGGCAGGTTGGCGACATGAGGCCGTTTTCCCCAACGAGTATAATCTCCACCAAAGATTCAAGACCAACGTGAATCGTTTCCTGTGCACACGCACCGCTCGGAGAGCGCAACAAAGGATTAATCCTGCAGTGCTGTGCCTTATAATATAAAAAAAAAAATTTATACAAAGGCTAACATCGCATTTTGCACAAATAGTTCTAACAGTAGAACTATAGCTTTCATATGTACAGGGACATTTTTTTAAGTGTCTCACCCGATTGGCGATTTTCCTGCTGACTATAATAAAAAACAAATTACATATTTCTCAATAATTTTTGATAAGGAAGCCGAATTTAATGTCAAAAAATACATAGATTTACAAATTTGACAGATAAGACGCCATTTTGAATTTTCTTACCCCCATAAACAACCACACGATTGCATTGCATTTGGCGACCCGATTCTAAAACTATATAGTTGTTAATACTTATTTTCAGCCGTTTCGGAAATACGGGGGTTCCTAATTTGCCTCCATCGATTTTGTCTTTTAAGTGTCTCACCCCTTTAATAAATAGACCTTCCAAGCTGAACACCTTAATATTTTTCACAGTGGTATAATTTCCCATGAGTGCTCCGAACTACCTTGTCAAGGTAGTGGGCTCATTCTTAGAAAATAGAAGTTTCGCAGTACCATCAGAGAACTCGCTTTCCGCGACAAAACGCATCGGGGCCGGAGTGCCGCAAGGCTCACCTCTGTCCCCTATATTGTACAATATTTACACTCACGATATACCGCGAGATAGACAGACGCAGATCTATCTGTTTGCTGATGATACTGCTATAACTGCTTTTTCCAAACAGCCGTGGCTAGTCGTCACTCGTTTACAAGGCCACATAACTCAGCTTGAAAAGTGGCTTTCAGCTTGGAGGATTCGTTTAAATCCCTCAAAGACGAAAGCCATATTTTTCTCGAAAAGTAACGTTAAACGACCTGAGACTAGACTCAGAGTCAACGGGGTTCAGGTGAATTGGTGTCAGGAAGTGAAATACCTGGGACTTATCTTTGATCAAAGACTGAACTGGAGACTGAGTTCAATAAACAGAGTTAAGCTCGCTCTGCGTCAATTAAGCTCCATCTACCCCCTGCTTCACAGAAGGAGTAGACTTAGCAACAGAACTAAAGTTAACCTCTACAAGGTCTTGGTCAGGCCAGTTCTTACTTATGGTGCGCCATCATGGGCCAACATAAGCAGAGCGGAGCTGAATAAGTTTCAGATAATTCAAAATAGGGCATTGAAAATGATCGCAAATGCCCTAGGTATACCATGAATAGGGTCTTGCACAATGACTTTAAGATCCCAACAATAAATGAGTTCTTTTTGAAAATCATAACGGACTATTACAGACGAACAGACGTATCGACAAACGGACTAATAACAAACTCACATACAAGAGCTAGACCTGACTCGACTTACAAATTACCTAAAGACTGGCTCCCTATGCGCGAGCCCAATCAACAGTAGAGAAGCACTAGAAATAGTGGAGAAGCACTGCCCGACACTGTCCAAGTGACGAGAAAAAAGGCGCCAAGAAAGCAGTACAAAAATTCAGAAGAAACGCACACACATGGCCCATGAACATTCAAAGCTTCTGCTGAATAAACAAAAAAACGTATACGAAAATGCTGAAAAGTAAACGATGATTGGAAAAAAGTCAAAGGTTTTACCTAACTTAAAACCACACACAAGAACCAGTAAATAGACCTTCTAAGCTGAACACCCTAATTTCTTTCACAGTGACATAATTTCCCGTGAGCAAACGATCTACGCTATAGTCAAATCCAACAGATGTCAAAAAGTGACAGAGACGACGCCATTTTAAATTTTTTTAAATGGCAACCCCCTTAAATAACAAGACGTTTCAATTGCATTTGGCGATCCGATTCTAAAACCATTTAAAAAAATTAAGGTGTTCAGCTTAGAAGGTCTATTTATTAAAGGGGTGAGACACTTAAATGACAAAATCGATAAAGGCAAATTAGGAACACCCGTATTTCCGAAACGGCTAAAAATAAATATCAACATCTATATAGTTTTAGAATCGGATCGCCAAATGCAATTCAATCGTGTGGTTATTTATGGGGGTTGCCATTTAAGAAAATTAAAAATGGCGTCTCATCTGTCAAATTTGTAAATCTATATATTTTTGACATTAAATTCGGCTTCCTTATCGAAAATCATTGAGAAATATGTTATTTGTTTTTTATTATAGTCAGCAGGAAAATCGCAATCGGGTGAGACACTTAAAAAATGTCCCTGTACAGTTAAAGTAATTAAATCTTGGGCAGAACTTTTTTAGCTTTGTAACTACACCTCATTTTTTTATAATAAAACATACCTGTAATACCTGTTGAACAAATAACCTATTTCAAATGTCACCATAGAAAAAACAATAATCAAGCTCCGCTTCAATTTTCGAAAAATGCCAAACTTAACGACTCAAGAGAAAGTCTTAATAATTCATTATATTGAGCAGGAAGGTATAAAAGGAATGTTTCAGAAAGGCTTAACATCCCAAAGAAGACGGTTCATTTTATCAAAACAAAGTTGCAAGAAACGCATTCCTGGGAAAGAAGACCTGGAAGTGGTTGTCTCAAACAGTCCAATGAAGATTAGGATAATAATTTAGTAAATGTATTAAGGGACCAACCTTTAAAATCGATTGTAAAAGCTAAAATGGAGATAAATTTCCCGGGATCTGTGAGAGCAGCTCGACGAATGGTTAGACAAATATCTGAATTGCACTGTCATCCAGCAGCTAAAAAGTCATTTTTAACTCTGGTTTTCTGGGAAAAACAAAGATTTACGGCCGAGAAAGTGTTTCCGCCTTGCTATAGCGGAAGACTAAAGGTGGATTTATAAACTCAAAAAGTTGGTGAGGTTGAAGTTATGGTCAAGTTGTGAGGTTAGATATTCCGAATTCCGAGCATAAAAATTGATTATCTCGAACTACCCGGGAAGTTTTCGAACCTTACATGAGCTTTACATGAACAACATGAACGAGTGTATAAATAGAACCGAGTGTTCCCTTCAGTTTAAATTGAACTCCTATTTCCAACACCAACTGAACCTCAACCTCGCCAACTTTTCGAGTTTATAAATCCACCTTTAGAGTATATAGGCCTTCAAGAACTCGATTCGAAGAAAGATTTATCTAAAGTGATCGAAATAGTCGTCGATTTTCTGTAAACGTCTAGGGATAGGTGAGTGCTCAGTGAGATGGCGTGTGCCACTTTAGGACGACAAAACACCATGTTACCTTCGGTAATAGAACGATTTCCGGAAAGGAATCTCATTTATTAGAAATATAACTATCCCATTCACACGGTCCGATAAGCAAGCGAATGGATGGAACAGGAACAAATTATTATTTTACCACGGCCCTCACGTTGTCCTGATTTAAATGTAATGGAAAATGTTTGGGGTATTTTACTGAAAAAAATTAATGGTAAGAATTATTTTAGGTCATAAAATATGGACGAATAAAAAATCGAAATTGCAGAGGTGTAAAATGAATTAAATTCGGGCTTCGCAAGGGCTTTGGAAACTTTAATACCTAGAAGGATAAACTCTGTCTTGGACAAAGGGGGGGCCGCGTTATAATATTAAAATTTGATTAATATGATGCATGTAAATAGGTACCAATAGATTTAAATTTATTATAGTTTTATAGTTTGTTCTTTTTTTGAAATAATAAAGAAAGTTCTGCTACCTCTTGTTAATTCCTAATGACTAAGAGTAAATCAAGGTAAAAGAGCAGTTTATTAAAAATTAGAAAAGGTTAAAATCTGACAGATTTACTGCCCGAGATTTAATGGCTGTAGCTGTTTATCGCCTTCTTTCCTTGTTCGGTACATAATACTATGTCAATAAGCGATCAACTCGGTACATATCTAACATTTTCACTAACTCTATTCCCAATAGTACTTAATGGAGCTGACGATGGCCTTCCTTCGCCGCGTGCCTCAGTTCCGTGTTTGGCAAGATATGCAGTAGTGATATTCCGGCGAAAGTCTAGTTGTTTTGAATTTTTCAGATTTTTTATAATTTCGATGAAAACGTCCATCCATGTAAAAAGGCACCACCACTTGAATAGAATCCAATCCTATATCTTCCCACATTTTGATCCATAAGATTTGTTCCTCCCATTGAACTGTTGTATTTTCCCATAACGTTTAGCCGACGTACTTGTACAATTTTTTTTACTTTTGAGAAAATCTTTTTAATTTGATGTTGGCTCAACACCAAAATACGTGGATGCAACAGTAACGATATTATTATCAGACTAACGTACAAATATTTTTCCACCAGTGTGGTTTATCATAGAGTTATATTCGCCCTTGTTTGCATTTTTCTACATCTTTTTTTCTGGTAAAGAATCACTTTTTGGCAACCAATTTTCTCGAGCTGTTCCAGTTCAGTAAATATCATTGTCTCTCATATCTTGCGGTAGATTATCCACATAAAACCTATATGGTAGCTTCTCCTATTATTAGGCATTTCCCGCAACATTGTAACTAAGGGGGCTATAGATTTTCCGTACCGTCATCATTTTCGTTACTTCTTGGATTGTTTTCTTAATAAATATCTAAATATATAACGCATCCACTGTTACTGTTAAGCGGCTACATTTTAAATCTAAATCGTATGGGTGTGCCCCTAACGAATTGTTTACAGCATAGTTCCATAGTACCTTACCATGGATTCATCATAATTTATAATTTCCTCGGGCACAAAATATTGTAAAAATTTGTTTTCTAATCTATGCATTAGGTGTCGAATTTTCCATGCCTTGTGTTTTGGATCAACAATATTATTGTCAATCAAATGTAAAAACTGCTTAATTTTAAACAATCTGTTTTCTATTATCAAGTTTTTTACAAGTGGGTATACCATATCTAGTTTAGAATCCCAAAAATAACGTTTACCCGGCTTTGGATCGTACCCACTTAAAATCAATTTACCTGTAGCACATTTTAATTTGTCGTATGTAATATTTGGGTCTGGGTAATTTTAAAAAAGCGTATACATACATACATACTTCGTCTAAGAAATATCCATAAAGATCGTTATTTTAAAATACTTGGACCACATCTACCGGCAAAAGAGTGTAAAGAGAAAAATCTGCAGCTGAAAAGTTCTCTTCGTGATTCTAAAAACTTTCTTCCACCCATAGGTGTTGTGGTTGTTCATAATTCGACAGCTTTAAGGCTTACACACACCGACGCGGCCACGGCCACGGTAGCGGTGGCGGCCGCGGTGGTGATCATATTAGCGGTCGGGCGTATTCACACCAAAGCGGTGAGTGGAGCTGTAAGGTAGTTGCCGTTTACAGATTTTATATAGGTATACGAAAATATATTTTTAAACGTTCAGGTTTCATTTTTATTTCTATTATTTGTTATTATGATAGACGGTGTGGAAGAAGAGACTTTGTTACTATTTGCTCTTTGTCCCACACTTTGTTTTTAGCCCTTATATTTTTATAATTTGGATGGCTTAAATCAAAAAGTATGGGGATATAATTTAACATATTCTATTAATAATTTTATTACATTATTTGTCATAGCTACTGTCACATCTCGCAGTCAAAGTTGACACGTTGTATTTGACCGTCACCGCATATCAGAACGCTGCCCTAGGCCGCTTGAACTAGACCTGCCCGCGCTGGTCTGATTTTGTTAATTTATTTCTATGTGTTTAGATTGGCCGCCACCGCTACCGTGGCCGTGGCCGTGGCCGCGTCGGTGTGTGGAAGCCTTTATTTCAGCTTCCACTCGAAGTTGGTGAGCAGGAAGATACTCTAAGTCCGCAGTATCATCTTAATCGCCAGACTCTTCATCTGTTAACACATGTATTTTGGGTGGTTTCGTAAATATTACGTCTACCAGATCCTTATCATTGGCGATTTGTAGAGCTTCTTTAATGGTAAACCCCTTCTGCACCTGCGTTTCGGTTACCATAAAACGAATTTGTAAAATCTTAAGGCTATAAAGACTTATAAAACACAGGGAAGTCAGAAACGAACTGTCATTTTCCAGAGCTGACAATTGATTTTTTAAATATTATGGTCACTTCTCTTTAAGAAAGGTACTCTACATGTGATTTGATAAAATTAGCCGTTTTAGAATAAAATAAACTTTTTGTGTAACACGGTATTGAAATAATAAATTTGAATACTACAATAAAACATCAGTCGTTTTTATTTCGTTAACAATATGTTGTCACTTTCCAAGCTGTCTCATTAATTGAGTACATCAGCATATACATATAGTTTGTATGCAAGTTAAGTAGAATAGCACTTTTGCAAAAGCTAGACTTCGCCTTGTTCATTCTTTATATCGGGTGATGGCTTAGTTGAACATAGGAAATCCCAAGTAAATTCTGAGGTGGCTAAATATTGGCTCCCCTGTACATTTTAGAGAAAAATTGTATTATAATTTATTGAAGAGGCCAATATAATAAACCCCTGTGCTAAGTTTGAATAAATTTTAATAAGCCAATCCCAACTGATACAATTATATGTGATGGCAAAATTACGAAATTCTCATAGTTTAGGTAATATAGCAAAACACCTGCAAATAATTATTTGGTATTAACAAAACAAAGAGTAGCGTCAGTGACAATATTTTCATTGAAGGCGCTTTAATTATAGCTAAATATGAGGTATTCCATTAAGGAAAAGTAACTATGATTAAGTGGTATTATACAGGAAACAGTTTAAGAGCAGTTTCTGAAATATTTTCAGTTCAATTCCCTGATAAGCATATCCCTTCCATTTCATTAATTAAACTTATCATTAGTAAATTTGAGTCCAAAGGCACTGTAACAAATAACTGGGAATGCTCAACTCAGAATGTCAATAGAGCTGAAGAAAGGGATAATAGAGATCTTGATAGTTTAGTGCACGTGGAGGAAGATAAAATTACTAGCACGACGATTCTTGGGGAAGCCGTAGGAAAGCATCAAACCACAGTGTTGTGCACTTAAAAAAAGATAAATATTTTCCATACAAGTATGAAAAACATCAACAGCTACGGCAAGGCGATGAAGAACGGAGAATGGTATTCTGTTTTGAAAGATGGAGATAATGGAAAGAGCAAACAATAATAGGGTTTTTTTGAGAAATATACAGGGTGGTTTAAAAGTACTTTGACAAACGTCGGAAGGTAATAGCCGACAATATTATAAGATGAAAACTTCTTATAAACAGTGGTCCTTGGCGACTTCGTTACGGAGATACAGGGTGATGAAATGTTAGAAGAAATAGTAATAATTTTTAAATAACTCCTTAACGAAATATTTTTTTTTTATGAAATTTAGTGAATTAAATAAGCATCTAAGGGCACTTATTTTTAAAGTACAACACGTTCGTTAATTTAACCAGTGGCATCGGTACGAAATGTTGCTATTATATTTCTTGTGAAAACTATGCTACAACACTGACTTATTTTATTTTAACTTTCTTCTTATGAATCCCCCCATCATTTACAACAAAAAAGATCACGTGTATTTTTTTGATACGAAGGACGGTTTAAGGGTAAATGATTATTTTATTTAACTGTACACAAATATTAAAAAATGTGTTTTTAATTTAAAGATTTATTAAGGTATACCATTTAATTTAATTAAATATATAAGTACGTTACAGAAATTAAATGATTTATTTGTTCGAAATGTCCACCTTCAGCCAAGATGCAGGCATCTAATCTCCTTTGCATGGAATCTCGTACGCCTGCTAAGATATCTGGTCTGTTTCTTATTACTTCAAACCATCGATTATTCGGTTTCTTAGCACTTCTGGATTTTCGACTGGCGTTTTGTAAACGATTGACTTCAAATGTCCCCACAAATAAAAATCAAGGGGATTTAAATCTGGGGACCTTGGTGGCCATGGTTGATTTCCTGCCTTAACTCCCCTACCGATCCATCGATTTGGATAAATTTGATTTAGATGAGTCCTGTCTTCGAGTTTCTAAGGGTATTCAATAAGGGAGGAAGTTCATTTTCCAAAAAGTGTCGGTACGTATCGCCATTAAGCCGAAGTGGAAGAAAAAAAGGTCCTATCAAGTAATCGCCAACTATTCCTCCCCACACGTTTAATGAAAATTGGTACTGAGAATTTCGTTCACTAACTGCGTGGGGATTTTCCAAAGATCATATAATATGGTTATTGTTATTGTTATTATTATTCCAGGAATGTCACGTAACCTTGTAAAACTCCCTGTTTCAGCTAAACGGCGGTGAAGCCTTGTAAATGTTGCAGCAGCAGGCAGTACTCGGTTAGGATACCGATCCTGATAAATTCGTCTCGCTTCTCGTGCATTTCCATCAGCAAGGCGTGTCGGCTAAATGCGCATTATTTCTTAAATAATCCATAGTAGGTACCTTCTAAACAATACTAATAATATCCAACCAAAAAAAACAAACTGAAGAAATAAACCACATTAGCAACTAACTGTCAAATATGTTTTAATTTATCGACCCATGCATTTCCAAAACCGCCTTGTAAAAATACAAAATATTAAAAAAGCATTTCCAAAGCCGCCTTCTTAAAATACAAAATATTAATAAATAACATACTAATAAATAAATATGTATGCCACTGATAACGTATTATACTTAGAAAATTAGCATCTTCAGATGCCTTCCTTAGGCATATACTTATTTGTTTATTATTAAGTATGTATGTTCTCGTTAATATACTTTAATAAATATTTGAGGGTATTTGTGAATTTAAAACAAATTTTTTAATATTTGTGTAAAGTCAAATAAAATAATCATTTATCCTTAAACCGTTCCTCGTATCAAAAAAAACAAACCTCATCTTTTTTGTTGTAAATGATGGGGGGGTTCATATAAAAAAAGTTAAAATAAAATAAGTCAGTGGTGTAGCATAGTTTTCACAAAAAATATGATAGCAACATTTTGTACCGACGCCACTGGTTAAATTTACGAACATATGGAATTGAATTTTGAAAATAAATGTCCTTAGATGCTTATTTAACTTACTAAATTTTATAAAAAAAATAACTCGTTAAGGAGTTATTTAAAAATTATTACTTCTAACATTTCATCACCCTGTATCTCCGTAACGAAGTCGCCAATGACCACTGTTTATAAGAACTTTTCATCTTAAAATATTGTCGGCTATTACCTCCCCAAGTTTGTCAAAGTACTTTTGAATCACCCTGTATATGTAGGTAAGAAGTCAAGTCAAATTAAAAAAAAAACATGCTAAAAGTGATGTTAATATTTTGCTTATCCATTTTAGGAAGCTCTTTTGGCACATCGTGATGGAGAAGAGCATCCAAAAAGAACAAGGAACCCTCAGTTAGAAGAGGAAGTTCTTGATAAGATTGCTGAAAATCCCTAAATAGTGTAAGAAAAATGTCCTGTGGGTTTGTCCGTAAGACCCTCCGAGAACAACTGCTACATGCTTATTACGTCCAAAAGGTGCATGCAATGTCTTCCGCTGATTATCCCGCAAAAGTCAAATACGCAAATTGGTTTTTCAACGACTTAGACGAAATCGTAAACACATTTAAATACATATACACATTTTAATACAAACAAGTACATTTAAATACAAATGAATACAGTTAATTACAAATGAATAGAAAGAAATACCAATAAACACACATAAATAAAAACAAATACATAAGTGGAATTTAAACGTAACTTAAAAACATTTAAACATATATAAATACAAGAAATACATTTAAATCCATTTATTCGATGCATTTCAAAATATTTATAAATACCTACTGTTGACGCTAATCTACATATTATTATCATTTACTAAGTAATATAAAGAAATAAGAAATCTGAACAATAAAGTGAATTAATATTAGGTACTTACTATAAATGTACGTTAAAATATTCATTTACTGAAGAATAACCCAAAATATGATAAAAATGCCTTCTGTTCTTCTCGGCTGCAGAATAAAGTAGACGGCGGA
Organism: Polydrusus tereticollis; assembly: GCA_963920685.1. NCBI lineage: Eukaryota > Metazoa > Arthropoda > Insecta > Coleoptera > Curculionidae > Polydrusus > Polydrusus tereticollis. Next base: position 40,037,567 of record OY987329.1, read on the forward strand.
CGGAAGATACGGTGGGGACACGCGCGTTTTTCGATTACCTTAAAAAAATATTTAGATTTACTCTCTATAAATGCAAATTTAACTAACCAAGTAGTTAGTAGACGCATATTTTACTACAACTATATGTTGATTTTATACACTGAGTAGATATCACAGTAAATATTATTTTAATAACTTGTAAAAATATTTCGTATTTAATTCTTTGGGTAAACTACTAACTCAAAGAGGAATCAAAATAATTATACATTTAATCAGTGTACCTTGTACTTATATTTACTTGACTGACAAAGTTATTGCCTGTTAATTTAACTCACTATTATCTTAAAACGGCTCTTAAAACAGTTAGTTCCTAAAAATTGATTTTTACTCAACATAAAAGAGTTAAAATAACTTTCTATCTGAAATTAGATTTGATTCATTCAAATTGACAGTGAGATTATTGATTAACACGGCCAGGATGTGTAACAGTGTATTACCTAATAAAATCAAATTATTTTATATAGTGTTCTCTTCGTGTTATTTTATAATTTTATCCCAAGTTATTTTATTTTTTTTCTATACACCTGGAGTACCTATTAAAAGTAATACATTTTTAAATTTACATTAGACAGTTTTCGCTCAGTGTATAAAACCACCTCTTGATGTTAAATTAAATGCCATTTGTATTTTGTTACGAATTACTAAAAATGCTGAATAACCAGAAATACTGACTAATCTTAAGATGCCTCGCCTGTTTTGTCCCACAGTTAAAGAAAATATCTGATGTAACAACATCGCTCCGTGCGATGCAAATTGTTCTCTTGGGTAAATTCTGGAACTTGGCTGGATATTAATTCTGAGACTTGCTAAACTTTATACGCCATATCGAGAAAATGGCGTATTATACTGTTTTGTATATGGTTATATAGATTAACTGAAAGGTATGTGGAAATGGCATTGTAGTTAGCAAGTTAATTTTAGATCAGCTTTACTAACTAAACCTCAATCTAACTTTAGCCCAAAAGCTGAGGAAATCAATCAACTAACCAAGTGAAGTTAGTTTTCAAAGTTAGTGTGCCACTAAAACAGTTAAATTGCATTAGACAAAATCAAACCTTGCATTAACACATTATTCTTTTTCTATTATTTACTTCCGAACATTTTATTACAAGGATACAATTGTTATAAAACACTAAGTACCTAAATTTTCTTTTTGAAGAAGTCTACATAAAGGCATGTACATGTTCCGCTCCTTAAGGCATCATCAGACTTGAAAAGGAAAATACTAAAAAAAAATGTAAAGCATACCTACCTAAATCTCTCCACTGCATAACAACTAAAATACAGGAAATCCTATAAAATCTTTGTATGGCAAATATGTCATGTTTTAGGAAACATAGTCGTATCTTATTGATCAACAAATCTACTTATTCATGTAATTTAACTTTTCAACCCACCTAAGGGGTGAGGTTAGGGATTGAGATCCAAAATATTAAACGCAATCCTATCCGGAGTTGTAAAGTTCTTTTCATGAAAAATGTTCTGATTTACTGACTGCAATAAAATGGGTGCGGTCGTAAATACCTGTAAATTCCCATTATTCATTTTCGGGGCCGGCTCATAATGATTTCTAGGTAAGGTTAAATTAAAATAAGATAATTTTAAATGATTAAAAATTCCCCAATAGCAGGTATTTTTAGAGATTAAATAAATGTCAGTCTTTATTTCTCATGGGAAGTGTTCAGTTGTATTGTAATATCATTTTAGGAAATATTATATCATACGTGTAAAACAGCATTATGTGGCGTCCGTGGAAAAACATTGACAGAGCTTTTTCAAATGTTCCGGTGAAGAAGAAGCATTTATCTCTCGATGCTAACAACATTGTAAAAACTGTTTATAGTCCTTTACTTAACAGGGGGCTTAACGCTCTTGCTGCTGCGAGTGAAACTAGTGATTTGACTAAGATACCTCTAACTGCAGTGAAAAGGATCGTGTCAAATATTATCAAATCAAGAAAAAAGAGTAAAGATGCTGGTTCCAATAAATGTTTCGACGAAGCAAACAAGGACTTAATAAGGCGGAAAGTCTACACCATATACGAAGAGCAATGCGTACCCACATTAGAAACTCTAAAGCAACGGCTCACAAATGACGAAACCCAGATAAGCTGTAGCATCACTATGGTCCGATTCTTCCGGCAGGTGTAAAACAAGAGTTCCGTCAAATACATGGAAGATAATTACCATTTTACATGCCGGGTAAGAAAACGGTTGGGTACCAAATGCCTTGTGTCTTTCTTCAAAGAATATTAAAGACTCCTGCGTGGACTACCATGAGGATAATACATCAGAATTATTTGATGAATGGTTCAAAAATTGTCTTTTACCAAACCTTCTTCAGGATAGCGTGATAGTAATAGACAATGCGAGCTACTTTAGCTTAGTTTTTTTTTATTCCATTAAATTAATATAAACACATCATTCGAGTATAATAACTTAATTTCCCTAGTTCGACCTTTTACTGAACCTTTATACTTTACATATATATTGTCCACATAATGAGATCGACCCTTTAGCTTTATTGCACAGGCAGGTGGGGCGTTGGGTCGGATGCCCATTCTGACCGCATACTTTATTATGGGTTAGTCACGCTTCGACAGCCGTAGAGAGAGGTTTTCTGACAGTGACATTGTTTTGCTCCCGTTAAAACGTCAAAAAATTTAAATAATTTTTGTTTTGTCAAAGTCAATAATCAAATATTTTAATTAATTTTTCTCCAGTACATGAAAGTCCAAAGCGGGGGGGGATGCCTCCCGCCCTAATAAAGTTTAGCTGTCAGCATCGGAAGATAAGTCAATGGCCCCACAAGTCGTGCAGACTATGGAGGAGAGGATAAGCGAAATCTAGGAACGTATGGAGCCCAGATGGTGCAAATTAATGAGAGAGAAGGAGACCGAATGGTTTAATAAAATGCGACAAGTCAAGGAGGAAGGCTTCATAAGAATAATGGCAATCGAAGATTTAAATAAGACCATCGGAGAGTTAAAGACCCAACTAGGTAAATACAATGCAACAATTGCTGCAAGCAATGACAATACATCCAATTTAAATTCAAATAACTCTGTAAAAATCACAGACGAGGGGGGGCACCATGATCATGGTCAAGAAGCACATCTCGGCTCAAGTTGTGCCAGGTCCTGATAATTGTCCCCACATCGAGGGGACATTCATTTCAATAAATTTTAAAGGTAATAAACGCGTTTACCTGGGATCAGTTTACTGTACTCCGTCGGTACGTTTTTCAGGCAACTGCGTTAGAAAAATTTTCGGTAATGTTAATAGTACAATTATTATAGGGGCGACCTTAACGCGAAGAACACAGTCTGGGGTTGCAGAGCTACAAATCCCCGAGGTCGCACTTTATATGAGTATTCGAAGGCTTTATTCTGCCGCCGGAGGAACACACTCACATGTTTGAGCATCGTCTTCCGGATATTTTGGATATTTTTGTGATTAAAAACTCTGTTTAAATTTCACAGAAAATTTTCATATGTGATCTTAGCTCTGATCATGTGCCGGTTGTGATCGAAGTGGGCAATCCACTTGAAAGAGGCCGATGTTTTATAACTAGGACTAGACTCAACTAGCCTGGATATAATAATATCCTCAAAACCGTTGAGCCTTTACACCCACTCCGCAATCCGGTTGACATTGAGAACGCGGTGAGCAAGATCACAGATGACATAAATGAGGCTCTTGCTCAGTCATCGATTATAATGGTGTCCCAATATTGAAGATACTGGGGCATTGACTAATGAGATTAAACAGGCAGTCTAGTCTTTGGGACGACAAAGTCTAAAGTCTGTCGATTGAGGACAACTCAATTTTTTACATATCCAGAACTCTGACAAGAGGTGCTAAAGTCGCGATGTCCTACCTGAAAGACCAGGACACAGGTAAAACTGTCCCAAATGCTAAGGATAAAGCCGAATTGCCCGCAGGCAAGCTTTGCTAGCAATTCAACGAAAATCCCACCACTGACCTGCTACGTGATGAGAGGGTCTCCAGAACGATACATATATACAAAACCATGGTTCACCCGCAGCAAAACTTCGCTGAGGTCACGCTGGACGAGGTAAAAACGCTGGTTGGCAATCTCAATATCAGAAAAGCCCCGGGTTTTGACGATCTGAGAAATGCGCCGTTGAGAAATCTACCAGACAGAGCTTTGGGTAATATAGTAAATCTATCTCAGGCAACTATCAAAGAAGGCCATTTCCCGAGCGTCTGGAAAAGGACAAAGGTGATCCTAATTCACAAAAAGGGCGAAGACCCTTCTGTGCCTTCAAGCTACAGGCCTATCAGTCTGTTATCAAGCTTTGGAAAAATTACAGAAAAACTGATTTTAGCTCGAATAAATAGTTTTGTGTTCGAGCACAACGTTCTGCCGAACGAACAGTTCGGCTTTAGAAGCGAACATTGCACAGTTAGGCAGACAACAAGGCTCACGGCTAACATAATGATGGGTTTCAATAGAAGGGAACACACTGAGGCGGTCTTCCTTGACGTAAGCAAAGCATTTGAGAAGGTCTGGCATAATGGTCTCTTGCTAAAATTAATAAGACTCGGAGCTCCGAACTACCTCATCAAGGTAGTAGGCTCTTTTCTAGAAAATAGAAGTTTTACAGTCTCGTCGAAGAACGCACTTTCTTTGAATAAACGCATCAGGGCTGGAGTGCCGCAAGGCTCACCTTTCTCCGCGATGCTGTATACCATTTATTTATACACATCTGCGAGATAGGCAAACGCATCTTTATCTATTTGCTGACGACACTATAATAACTTCCGCTTTTAAGCAACCGCGGCTAGTCGTCACACGTATGCAGCGCCATGAAAACCAATTGGAAAAGTGGCTTTCTAATTGGAAGATTCGTTTGAATCCTTCCAAGACAAAAGTCATATTTTTCTCCAAAAGTCGCGTTAGACGCTCCGAAAGGAGCCTCAGAGTCAATAGGTTTCAAGTGAATTGGTGCCAGGAAGTGAAGTACCTGGGACTTATCTTCGATCAAAGACTGAATTGGAGGTTAAATTCAATTAATAGAATCAAGGCAGCATTACGTCAATGAAGCTCAATCTACTCCCTGCTTCACAGGCGGAGTAGACCTAGTAATCGAACCAAAGTTAACTTCTATAAGGTGTTGGTTAGGCCGGTACTTACTACCATCTTGGTGCAATATATGTAAGTCCGAGCTGAATAAGTTCCAGGTAATTCAAGACAAGGCGCTGAAACTCATCGCAAATGCTCCAAGATATATAATGAACAGTGTTTTGCATCAGGACTTTCGAATACCGACAATCAACGAATTATTTTTAAAAATAATCAAAGACTATTACAGACGTACGGACGTATCGACCAATATACTGATAAGGGACTCACATACGACGGTAAGATCAAACTCTACATACAAACTGCCGAAAGATTGGCTCCCCGTTGGCATAAATCTCTAACAGTGGAGAAGCACTATGAGTATACAGTAGGGATGCACTAATGATCGTCTAATAGACATGCAGCAGGCGTTAAGAACTATTCATCTTTCCAGCCTTCATCAAATAAAGCAATAGCCGAATCAAAATTCAAAATTAAGCCAGAAGACCCAAAAAGTCTTCGATGAGACAACAGATGTCAAAGGATATTCCCGACGTAAAAACCCAATCAAGACCCCGTATTATTATTATTATGGGTTATTCCCTATTTTAGCATTAAAAAGTGGGTATTTGCAAAACCTGTGAAAGGCTTTTGCTTGAAAGAAGACGGTACGACTTCCATCATCGATTTGAGCCCAATTTTGGCCTTTGTCTTTTTGTCCGCAGTGATATTTCTTGTCAACGAGAGGAATCACTCGAGCCTAAGGACTTTCATGTAATGTGGTTTAAAATATCAACGCATAGAATTGTTAAATTCATTTGCTGCCTTTACCGGCCGCCAAGCGATATCCATTATAAAGAGTTGTTCTCATCCCTTGCTAATACTATCGACTTTTTGCAAACCCACCATCCCAATTTGGAAGTTGTCACCCTTGACGACTTAAACGTTCATAATGTCAACTGGCTCAAATACAACCAACGAGCAAGATCACGAAGCCAAATTCTTTGCCATCAGCTCTGGTCTCACCCAATTTATGGGTGAACCAACTTGGATTCCAGATCGAGATGGTGATTTTGCTAGTTTGTTGGTTCTTTCCTTAACATCAAACCCCGACTTGTACACTGTCACCGTGAAGCCTTCGTCTGACGTCTGACCACTACCTCATTTCGGCACTGAACAAGCTATCAATTAATGCCGAACAGCGTCCTAAACCACGCAAGATCTGGCATTTTACATCAGCTAAGTGGGATGACCTGAAAGATCATTTGCGAACCTATTCTTGGCGAGATGTTTGTTTTACCTCTGATGATCCATCCATCTGTGTTAGAGAAATATCAAAGGTTTTCCTTACTGGCATAGCAGCCTCCATTACTTTCCTAATAAGTACCCTTCTAACAGCAAACCTCGGTTTACCAACAATTGCGAACGAGCTGTTAAATCAAAAAATTATTTCTACCGACACTGACGTCAAAACCCTACCGCTAAAAATGGTACCATATTTGTTTACGCTCGAAACCCATGCAAGCAAATGATAAATCAAAGCAAAGAAGCACACAACCAGAGAACCAAACGCAAACTTCTTGAATGTTCCCCAACGAGATTAATTTCCAAAGATTCAAGAACAACCTAAATCGTTTCCTGAGCACACGCACCTTTCACAGATCACCCTAAAGAATCCTGCAATGCACTGCCTTATCATAAAAAACTTTATTATAGAAAATTATCCAAACCAAGAACCAAAATAAATCGTTAACAAAACGGCCTATTAATATTTCTTTTCCTTTTTTTAAACACGCGTACATATTTAAAATAATGCGTTGACATTGAGCATCCAAGTCTTTGTTTCTTAATTCCGGACTTATTTCGATTTCGATGACCGACTCTGGTACCGAGTTATCGTATTCCTGCGATAATTCACCTTGATCTTCTGTTTCAAATTGTCGCCAAAAAGCTACACTGATATAATAAAATATAGGTATTAAGTAAAAACTAACACACAGTTATAGCAGAGAATGAAATATGTAAATTACAGTATATCGTTTCAACCAGTCACGCCGCTGTCCGATTCCCAATATCGCATACCTACCTCAAACATCAACTGACTTTAAAGCTGATAAGGGATCACCCAATTGGCAGAACCTTTAACTATTTGCTTTTGTTGTCTACGGCATATAAATTTGAATTTATATTGCTGCTGTCATCAACTTGTATTTATTTGCTCCTCTATTAATTTTCTTACTCGGAAAAAATAGTTCGCACTTTAAATTGCCTGGGGGCCTCGACGGTCTATCGCCAGGTGTTGCCAGTTCTACAAAGTCTTCGTAAGTGAAGGAGGAACATAAAGGTTTCTCATTTGTTTATTTTTTTTTGTTTAACAACAGTGAAATTCCTTTTTAGTATGATTTAAATTATTTTTGTATAAATAAAATTTCTGAAGTACTAAAAAAATTATTATAATATTCATTAATGGCTTGTTCCTTCTTTCTTTGACATTGAGAATTTCTTGGTTCAAAGTACACTTGAAAACAAGCTCTCAAACAGAGTTACTGACTATTAATTAAATACTGATATAAAAGAACACTTTTAATAATAAAAACATAAAGAATTAAAAAAAAAGATGTGACAACCCCGACTATGATGCCGGTCCCTTTGAAGCCCGGTCGAAGCTTTTTTATGTCATCAAAGTGACTTTGGAAAAGTATACAATACAACAACTTAATTTTTAAATTTTCGTCATCATGTTACGAGTAGTCTGATAAACTATCGTTGTTGGGGCCCAGAGAAATAATAAGGGCTCTACAGTGTTTTCTAGCATTTTATCAGCCTTCCACATTATTTCTTCTATTTCAATCACATGTTCGATGCACTTGCTTTATTTTTCACAATCTACTGTCTTAATTTCCCCTTGCAAGAGGTTTCCCACGTCTCTCATTTTAAAAGTGGTGTTATGCCTTGCTACAAACTCTTTTACTTGCGCCCACACCAATTCTATGGGGTTTAATTCACAGTGATATGGCGGAGAACGAAGTACCATTACATTTCATTTTAAAGCGATTTCGTCGACAATAAAATTCATACGAAGAGGTTTATTCAACTTTACAATCTCCAGTAGCTTCTTTTCAGCATATCTTTATGAACTGGCTTCTTAATTACAGTAAGCCAATGAATAATGTCATTGTTTTTCCAAGAAGGCGTTGGTATTTTTTCGGATTTTCTTGAGTGGTACCTGACATTACCTATGACTATAATAGACCCAGGAGGAATAAGATCCAGCATTTGCTGGAAGTATTCTTCAAATACATTGGCGTTTATGTCTTCATGATAGTCTAGAGTCCATTTTGATTTAAATGCTAGTAAGCTGCCATCAATAAATGCATTTTTGCTACTAAGTAATTATTAATCTTCTACCTTTCCCGAGAGTGCTTTTATTCCAGTGGAGCATCCTTCCATGAAAGCATGCCTCGCGCTTTTTACATGTTAATCCTGTCATACGGTACCAACGGTACATCCTTCATTTAACCAAGTCTCGTCTATATAAAAGATGTTCCTGTTTTTCCTTCGAAACTGTCTAACTGCCCTCAAATATAGTCGTCGCCAGCAGATGATTTCGTCTTTCTCTATTAAAATTGAGTTACTGTTTTGAATTTTTAATAACAAAAATTCATTTGATTTAAAGAAATAGTCCATTCTCAAAGTGGAGTTGAAAGACTTTTTGACTTTCTTTCCTTTCCCTACAAAAATTCATTTCCTACAAAGTTTTTCATAGTTTCTTCTTACCCGTGATTGAAATGAAATCATCCTTTTTCATTTCAGACATTATTTTGTCCAAGGTAGGTACTTCTTTTTTTAAGTAAAACGGGTGTATGATTTTTCTGATGGCAGTCTTTTCATCTATATATATTGCAGTTTCTTTTCTTCTTGTACTTCTCTTTGGTGAAACAGTGAGTACAGGTAGGTAAACTACCTGTGCTTCTACATATCCGATCTCGGGACCACTGACAATAAACATAATTGAACTACACCTAGAATACCGCGAAGCCACTGGGTTTTACAGTTCAATAATTATTTATTACTCTCTTGCATTAAGCAACAGACTATTGGCCCTACACGGCCTAACAAAAAGAAACCTATGTAACTTCCTTACACCTCTCTCTTCAAAAAAAAAATAAAATGTAAAGATATAGCGAAATTTTTTTAATCCAGTAGCCTCTTTATTTATTTTTTTCATTAATTAAGCGGATATGTTCAATTAGCAAACGGTAAGCTACGCCATTAATTTATTTCGAACAAAGTATTGGTGTACCGTAAGAATATTACTTGGAAACTAAAGTTTTGATTTTGACCATCATCGAGATGTAACAAATTTCGTCAATTAATTTAAGAGGCTGTTGACCGCAACTGTCTTGAGCTATAGCAATAATTTATTTACAATCTAGTATTTCGCCTTACTATTTCAGTTATTTAATACCATGTTCATATTTTGCTTTACCGGTGAAAATTATTTGCCAATAATTATCTGCATTATACTTTCTACAGCTATTCTTATTTAAGTATATACTACTAAGAGTCTAAGGCCCCTGTATACATTTTCAATTTAACCCCAGAGAGCAATCCCTATCCGGGGAAACTCAAGAAGTGTATTACCGGTTATTTTCTGCAGTTACAATTATTTTTTTATCACGCTTTTATCAACGTTTATTAAATGCGAAATTTATAATGGTAATATTTGCACCTTATTTAAAATTATCTTTTGGAATGGCTCATTTTAGTAACTACAACTACAAATAAAATGTTATCTGTATTGAGTGTAAACATCATAGTTTATAAAATTATCTTCATATACGAGCAACAAAAATGACTCCAGAGAGCAGTTTTTACTGCCTAAAGTCTAAATTGCATTGTCATTTAATGTCCCCCAGCTACACTTTAACTCAGAAAAAACTGGCTAGACTCCCGAACTTTATCAAAAGCTATTATAACAGTTACAGTACATATCTCCAAACGACTTTAATAAAATAGATTTAGTCTTTCCACAATATCAGTTGAATGAAATACAGGGAAAGGGTAAAGATTGTACCAAATTTATGTAAAATGTACCCTTTGATATTTTATTTTTGTTGCGGCTTTTTGAACGTTTCATGTATTTTAAAGGTTAACCAAAAAATAAGTTACGACAAGTTGCTATATTTTTTTATTTTTATATCCTACATAAAATGGGCTCATATGGTCAAACATTAAATTACACCCTAATTTTTATGAAGCATTTAGAAGGTATGGTCAGCCCTGAAAATTTGAGGTCAATCCGATAAGTAGTTAAAACTTAATTTGTTAGAGTCTATGGAAATAAATAAACTTAAAAATACGGACCTGTTATTAAATGATCAATTAGATCTAAATAGTTCACCTTTATAAAATTTATTCTGCTGACCATTGTCGACGCTTTTAGGGCTCTGTAACAAACACATTACCTACTTTATTATAATTACAACAACCACCCGTTCGTTTTCGGGGGTAAGTGCACAAGTGCATCAAAATTACCGATAATTTTTGAATGAAATGTGTTTTTTTATAATTGCAAGAGTTTGTTTTCATATTTTCGCGAAAAAGCCCGACTCCGCAGGAGGAGGGCATTTTCGTAAAATATGAAAACAAACGATTGCAATTTGTAAAAAAAAACATTGAATAAAAAAATTATCTTGTTATTTTTATGCACGAGTGTAATTTATTTGAATATTTCCCAAATTAATTAAGAACTCGAATCAAGTAAATTTAAATATTTTATTTAACAGAAAATACTAACAATAAAATTAAAATGCTTAAAAATTACAAGAATTTCAATGAAAAGTACAATTATTGTAATTAACAATATTTTGCTTTGAATTCGTAGACATGGTGGTTGATGCGGTCAACGAGCGAGAGCTTATTTCGGCAGGGGATTCTCTTGAGCTTGACGGTTCGTCATTGTCCCGCATTTTTTCAATCAAAGGCATATGGTGGTTCTCATCCATCTGAATGTAAGGCGTCAGTGACTTGGTATTTGAGTGTCCACTTAGTTTAATTAACTGTTGTTCTCCAACACCTTTTTTGGCAAGTTTTGATACGGCGGTTGCTCGTAAGCTATGATTCGTCAGTTTGATATTTTTATTGGTGAGGCCTGACTTTTCCGCTTGTGTAGAGGTCCATTTATTCATCAAATTTCGTCCAACCGGTATGCTTTTGTACCATTTTCCTGATTGCCAGAAAGGATTCACGGTGAGAAAAAGTCGCTCGCATTTTATTGATTGCCTTTTCTGCATGAATTTCTTATATAGTCGGATAGGGCAGATGTTCGGGTTTACTTTATTCCTGACCAACCATTTCGAGGATGCGCAGGGCTTATCTAATCATTGAGTAGTCTTGGTAAAAAGCGGATTGTTCTCTATTCTTTGGAATGGCTTCTGTTATTTTCTGCTCTATTTCGAGGATAGATTCTTCGCCAAAACGAGACATTTTTGTAGTAAAATTACGTCTACGGAAAAGTTCAATAGCGTTGTTTACAAAAAAACAAAAAAATTTACGTTGCCACGGGTTATCCCAATGCAAGGAGATAGTTATTAACAATTCTTGACAAAATGAAAGGAAAACATTCGTTGACATTGACTTTTTTGTCTGCTGTCACTCAATAAGATGACGTTAATTGTCAGAATATTACATTTTTTGACGTTTGTTAACAATAAAATCCCGCTTTGACGTTTCGTCAACAATATAAACTTGCGATGCAATTTTCGATTTCTGGCAGTGCTGTTTTCGCTGTAATTTTGCGAAAATTGCATTTCTCTTATGGGAACTTTAACATATGAGGGAAATATTCGACGAAAATTGCCCAGTAGGTGCGAAAATGTCCCGTCGAAAATTTCCCTATAGGTCCGTATCTAAGTAACAATAATTAATATTTACAATAGCACCTTGTAGGTGTATTAAATATAACGTTTAAATAAAAATATAAAATTTTGTGCTTTTATTTCACGTACTCGAGAAATATTCTACCGAATTACATTCGTGCATCAAAATAGACCTGATAAATTTTCATTCAAGCATGTTGTCAGTAAAAAACTGGATTCGGTTATTTTCATATTTTGTTTAAAGAGCCCTCCACCTTCGGTGTCGGGCTCTTTTGCCAAAATATGAAAATAAACTCATCCAGTTTTTAGACAACATGCTTTCATAAAAAATTATTGGTAATTTTGATGCACTTATGTAATTACTTACGAATATTTCTCTCATGTGTAAAAACTACCATATGAAGCGGGAAATTTTCGACGAAAATTGCCCAGTAGGTGCGAAAATGTCCCGTCGAAAATTACCCTATAGGTCCGTATCTAAGTAACAATAATTAATATTTACAATAGCGCCTTGTAGGTGTATTATTGTGTTGATATTATGTATTTGTCATGCGATTCATGGAAATTTTAATTTGTTTATTTTCATATAATTAAATATAACGTTTAAATAAAAATATTAAATTTTGTGCTTTCATTTCACGTACTCGAGAAATATTCTACCGAATTACATTCGTGCATCAAAATAGACCTGATAATTTTTCATTCAAGCATGTTGTCAGTAAAAAACTGGATTCGGTTATTTTCATATTTTGTTTAAAGAGCCCTCTACCTTCGGTGTCGGGCTCTTTTGCCAAAATATGAAAATAAACTCATCCAGTTTTTAGACAACATGCTTTCATAAAAAATTATCGGTAATTTTGATGCACTTATGTAATTACTTACGAATATTTCCCTCATATGTTAAAGTTCCCATAAGAGAAATGCAATTTTCGCAAAATCACAGCGAAAACAGCACTGCCAGAAATCGAAAATTGCATCGCAAGTTTATATTGTTGACGAAACGTCAAAGCGGGATTTTATTGTTAACAAACGTCAAAAAATGTAATATTCTGACAATTAACGTCATCTTATTGAGTGACAGCAGACAAAAAAGTCAATGTCAACGAATGTTTTCCTTTCATTTTGTCAAGAATTGTTAATAACTATCTCTTTGCATTGGGATAACCCGTGGCAACGTAAATTTTTTTGTTTTTTTGTAAACAACGCTATTGAACTTTTCCGTAGACGTAATTTTACTACAAAAATGTCCCGTTTTGGCGAAGAATCTATCCTCGAAATAGAGCAGAAAATAACAGAAGCCATTCCAAAGAATACTGCATCAAATCACGACTATATTTGGCGGCAGTTCATGTGTTTTTGCAAGGAAAGGGGGCACGTTCTTGATGAAAACACTAATGTTTCAAAACTGGCAGATATCTTAAAGGACTGGGCGTTTAATATGAAAAAGCAAAATGGTGAGGACTATAAAGATTATACTGTCAAAACTATATGGAATGTTACCGCTAAATTGTTGATGAATAAGTATCACAGAGATTACAATATTATTTTCAACCCATTCAGTGACATTCAGTTCAAATCATCCCGTGATGCCAAAAATGCTAAGCGGAAACAACTACAGCAGGAGCCGGAAAAAAGAAAACAAAGCTCAGTTTTTCTAAAGCACGACGAATTCATCAAAATAGTAGAGACTTGCGACGAGGAAACCCCCGACGGTTTGCAAAAAAATATGTTTTTTGTTTTATCCTACGAGCTGGTCTGGCGTGGCGGAGAAGGCCCAAGGTGTTTAACAAACTATCTTAAAGAAGAACTGGATCACGCGGGTCAGAAGACGGGACGAATAGAGTACAATCCGCTTTTTACCAAGACTACTCAAGGAGGAGATAAGCCCTGCGCATCCTCGAAATGGTTGGTCAGGAATAAAGTAAACCTGAACATCTGCCCTATCCGACTATATAAGAAATTCATGCAGAAAAGGCAAGCAATAATTACAATAATTGTACTTTTCATTGCAATTCTTGCAATTTTTAAGCATTTTAATTTTATTGTTAGTATTTTCTGTTAAATAAAATATTTAAATTTATTAATTCGAGTTCTTAATTAATTTGGGAAATATTCAAATAAATTACACTCGTGCATAAAAATAACCATTTCTAGTTAAGAATGTGTTGTGTCCTAAGTTAGTATTAGAGAAAGTTTTTTTAGGTGTTTGAGTATTAACCTACAACATAGCGATTTTAATTCATTAAATAATTTTTTCTCTCCTGTCCGTTACCTGGCAACGGAGAAAGGGGCACGTGCGCGACCCGACTTACTAGAGGACTAATGGACGTTACACAGCGGTTTTCGCGAGTCGATGTTCGTAATACACACATTGCCAAAATTCTTGGACCCCCTTATGTTTGTCAAAATGAGACACCATTATTATAAGTCAAGAAGTGTATTACAAAGTACATTTAATTTGGTTATGTATCCAATGCAAACTGGCTGAATTAAATTTTAACTGAACAAGAAAAAGAACACAAACGAAAAATCGTGCATAATAAAATGATTACCAGAATTTGAAATCTAAAAGAAAACCACTTTAGAGCGAAATCAAAAATGCATTAATATTCGGTGTGTTCTCCCCTGTTCTGTAGTAAGGTGTTAACTCGCCTGTGCATGGAAACAATGGTATCCATTGGGATGTTGTTCCATTCTTCTTGGACCGCGAGTGTGACTTCCTGGAAGGTGATAGGAGGATTAATTCGGTTTGAGATTGCTCGTCCAACGAAATCCCACATGTGCTCAATGGGATTCATGTCTGGCGAATTTGCTGACCACGGTAATCTTTGAATATTCTGAATCTCTAGTGCATTTTGTACTCTTCTCGTGCGATGGGGCTTAGCATTGTCATCCATGAAAATGAAATTGAAGCCAATTTCATTTAAGAGAGGATAAATAATGGGTTCAATAATGTTTCGAAAATATCTATCCCCTGTCATAGTGTCTGCAATGAGAATAAGCTGCGTACGACGACCATGCATTATGTCTCCCCAAAACATTACTGTTCCTCCTTGGTATGGAACGACTTCTCTGGCAAAAGATAGTCTTTTTGGTCGCCCTGGCTCTCTCCAAACTCTGTGTTGCCGACTATCACTAACTAAACCAAATCTGGCTCCGTCCGAAAAAAGAACATTTCGCCACTGAGCTAAAAGCCAGTCTCTGTGTTCCTGTGCCCACTGTAGACGAGCGGCTATATGTCTGGGAAGTAACCTAGGTACTCTTAATGGTCTTATAGATCGCAAATTGGCTCCAGCAAGTCTTCGCCGTATTGTGGTACTGGAAATGAGTCGACCAAACGTTCTTCTCAAATGAGTTCGGACAGCTGAGACTATTATGGTTCGATTCCGATGTGCATAACCTGGTACATACCGATCTTCTTTTGCATTAGTTACCCTAGGACGCCCAGTTCCACGTCTCCATTCAACGCTGTTAGTTTCCTGGTACAAACGCATTATTCGGATAACTGAAGCGCGGGGAATCCCTAATATATCCGCGATTCGATCATTTGGCAGATTCTCATCATGCAAAGCTACTATTCTTGCTCTATTGAACACTGAAATTCTATTGCCAGGCATAATTGCAAAGAAAAACTCAACAATCACTTTAACAGGCAAAATTGATATGAACCACTTTTTAAACATTGGTATCTAAAATTGTGGGAAATTGTTTTTGTAAACATTTTTAGATGCGTAGCAACGGTGAAATAACTAAAGATTAAGTGTACAAAGAAGCAGCCATGATAAATATTTCGTTTTAAAATTTACGAGGGGGGGGTCCAAGAATGGCACAAATGGAAAAATTGCGGTAATTACATGAGTTCGTAATTGCTATACAACACGCAATACGTACTATACTTTTTCTACAACTCTTAAATAAATAAAAAACTAAATAATAAAATCTTATATAATGACAATGTCACTGTCAAATGCTCAAAACGCAAGATAGATAAATGTCATGATTTGAGTGGTTCTAGGGTAACTTGATCGTTATACTAGGAATTATAACGCACAGTTGTGCGTAAGAATGGATTTATTATAGAGTGAACTGTACGTAAAACAATGTTTACTAATATAGAAGTAGAAAATAGTATATTAAAGTACAAGTTTTATAAAGCTCATTTTAGCGCACGTGTCCATTTTGGCATTTTCTTCAATAGATAAATCCATATTTAAGACGAAAAGAAAACAAACAAATTTTCAAAATTTTTAGTCCTAATTTTTATGTTGGTAATGCAATCAAATTATTTATAATAGTAGCCTTGAAATTAATAAATAATTTCATTTCCGTGTCAGCCATTTTGTCACGAAGTTGTATAATTTTTCTAACATACCTACATAATTTTATAATATGGATCTAGATAAGCTTAGTTTAACTCCACCAAAGTTAAGAGAAATTGCGGTAAATTTTATAGTTCAATGTTTTATAATATAGTAAATTTTAAAGATTATTTGATATTTTTTAACTCATCTCCATTTCATAGAATTAATACAACCAAACATTCACGACAACACTTGTGAATATCATTACCGACCTCAGAAAAATAAAGAAAATTGTTTCATAAAATAGTATATTAAAACATAAGTTTCATAAGACACAAGTTTAGAGCACGCGTGTGTCCTAATGAGAGGAGTGCTCTAAAATGTCTTACTAAACGAATTGGGCACCCCAGCCGCCATTATTTGAAAAGTAATATATAATTTTAATAAATTGTAATTTTTTGCCGTATTGAATCAATAAGTATTATTTAATAATAATTCAGTAGTAAAAGCGAACAAAAATGAGCCAAGAGGGAAGACATACCCCACCAGAACTACGAGAAATCGCGGAAAATAATTTAAATAATCTCTTACCGAAGAAATCTCGCAATGTCTATCAAAAAGAATATACAGACTTTTAGCTATGGTGTGAGCAAAATAGTGTAAAAGATATTTCAGAAAATGTCCTGATAGTATATTTTTACAAAAAAAGTGAAATTAAAAAGGCTTCATGGATGTGGTCCAAATACTGAATGTTAAGAAGTTGTTTAAATATATATAGAAAATTTGATATATCGAAATATAAAAAATTACAGGCATAATTAAAAAGGCGTTCGGAGGATTACGCGCCAAAACAATTAAAAATTTTAGGGATTGAACAAATTAATCGCTTTATTGGACAAGCTAATGATAAAATATATCTAGCAATCAAAATAAGTATTGCATTAAATAGGAATGTAGTTAACAAGATTGGAATGATTCCTAAAATGTTTGCTTCAAAATAACTTTCTCAAGCATTTGCAACGATATATGTTTATCTCAAACAAAAATATAACAGGTATCGACAAAAGAAACTTACCCATAATAAATGTAGTTGTTCTTGAAAATAAATTTTAGGTTATTCTTATAATGGGCTATAGTAGAGCCTGCCGCAGAGAAGAAATTACAAATGTGTCAGTAGATGATATTAAATTTAGAGACGATGTAATCATTGTACAGGGTGTCCCAACGATCGAGTAAAGTAAGTTTTCGCTTAACTGATAATATTTGTGACAAAATCGTATCCGCCATAAGGTAAGGTAGAAAAATGCGCACATTTTAAAAATATTGGAAATTATACAGGGTGTGCCACAAAAGTAGGACAGCAAAAAGTAAGATTTTTTTAAATGGAACACCCTATATTTGCTTGTATTTTTGGGTTCTATGTATTAATACAAACGTTTTTGGTCATATATGACATGAGCTGAAATTTGATAGTTTTTGAGAAATTTCGAAATAACGATGAAAATTAGAATTATCATGGTGTTGATAAATGGACAGTTTCTCCGTCAATTCATAATTGCAAACTTCAATATTTGGTAGGAGGAAGGACTGGTTACTATATTAATATTTAGTATGCGCAATATTTGCATTTGTTCTACAGGGTGTTTATTATAAGCGTCCAAATTCGCACATCTTCAAACTAGGAAATCTCAATTTTTTTAAATGGAACACCCCGTATATTTTAATTTCGTTTTATTCAGATTTAAACAGCCTTACATTTTTGTTAAATATGTCCTATGCCTATCTTTAATAGTTATCGAGAAATTTCGATTTTTTCAAATTGCTACACGTTATATTCTATACCAGAGCTTTGTTGGATCGCGATAGCCATGAAAAACAATTATTCATGTGCTAAAATAAAATGGTTATAGTCCAGAATTTTAAATTTTTATTCAACATTACGTCTCAATAAATGTTCAAAAATATGGCCTTCGTGTTGAATACACGTATTTAATCTTTTTTGTAGGTTGTGTCTCACTTCCGACAACATAGGAGGTGCCACTGTTCGACAAACTTCTCTAATTCTGTTCTTCATATCTTCCGTGGTGGTTGGTTTATTGACATATACCCGATCTTTTATGTAACCCCATAGGAAGAAGTCTAACGGTGTTAAATCACATGACCGTGGTGGCCACGAAATAAAGCCTCCACGCCCAATCCATTTTTCTGGGTATTGTCTGTTCAAGAAATCCCGGACTTCACGATGGAAATGTGGAGGTGCAACATCATGTTGCAGCCACATATTTTGCCGTACGCCTAAATTAACATCCTCAAGTAACTGAGGCAATTCTTCACGTAAGAAAAGTAAGTAGCTGCGGCCCGATAAAGGTTCATTAAAAAAATGGGGACCAATAATTTGGTTATGAAGGATACCACACCATACATTTATTGACCAGTGACCTTGATTTTGAACTTCCCGTAGCCAGAATGGATTTTCAGTGGCATAATAATGCATATTATGCCGATTTACAGCTCCATTACTTCTAAACGTCGGCGTCGCCTCCTCAGAAAACAAAACATTGGTCAAAAAATTGTTATTTAACTACAGTTGTTGAATAATATTACAAAATTGAATTCGTCTTTCAAAATCTCCTTCTCGCAATTCTTGATGAAGCTCTATGTGGTATGGATGATATTTATACTTGTTTGTTGTTCGGTTCACAGTTGATTTGGAGGAATCACATAATGTCGCTAACGTCCTACTACTCACCTGAGGAGTTTCTTGAATATTCAATAATATTTCTAATTCTTTTTCTACGTTGGCTGCGTTTTTGTTAACAACTACACGTTTAGAGTATTTAACACTACCGCTGGAATCAAATCTCTCCATCACATTTCGAAAACCGTTAGCAGTGGGCATCCGACGTTCAGGATATTTCACTCTGTAAATTCGCTGAGCCAACAAAGGGTTTCTCTCAGCTTCGCCTAACACATAGATCATATCAATCAACTCATTTACAGGATAATCCATGCTCAATAGAAAATTAACGAAATGAAAACGAAAAAAGCAAGACAAGGTTTTAATTCACGACAATTATTATTAAGCGTTTCATTTTGGCACATGAATTGTTTACCTTAGCTATTATTTTTCATGGCTATCGCGATCCAACAATGCTCTGGTATAGAATATAACGTGTAGCAATTTGAAAAAATCGAAATTTCTCGATAACTATTAAAGATAGGCATAGGACATATTTAGCAAAAATGAAAGGCTGTTTAAATCTGAATAAAACGAAATTAAAATATACGGGGTGTTCCATTTAAAAAAATTGAGATTTCCTAGTTTGAAGATGTGCGAATTTGGACGCTTATAATAAACACCCTGTAGAACAAATGCAAATATTGCGCATACTAAATATTAATATAGTAACCAGTCCTTCCTCCTACCAAATATTGAAGTTTGCAATTATGAATTGACGGAGAAACTGTCCATTTATCAACACCATGATAATTCTAATTTTCATCGTTATTTCGAAATTTCTCAAAAACTATCAAATTTCAGCTCATGTCATATATGACCAAAAACGTTTGTATTAATACATAGAACCCAAAAATACAAGCAAATATAGGGTGTTTCATTTAAAAAAATCTTACTTTTTGCTGTCCTACTTTTGTGGCACACCCTATATACTTTCCAATATTTTTAAAATGTGCGCATTTTTCTACCTTACCTTATGGCGGATACGATTTTGTCACAAAGATTATCAGTTAAGCGAAAACTTACTTTACTCTATCGTTGGGACACCCTGTACATGTGCCCAAAACTAAAAATTACATAACCAGGCAGTTTATAATTACAAATAGTAACTGGGAACAAATGGTAACACAGTATTTTAGTCTCAGACCAAATCACGTGACAAGTCGCAGATTCTTCTTGACTTATAGAAATGGACACTACATTCCTATTGTTCTTAACACAATTGGCAAAGCTCCTTTTGTTATTGCTTCTTACTTAAAATTACCAAATCCCAAGTAATTTACAGGCCACTGTTTTAGACGGTCCAGTGTTACACACTTAGCAAATAGTGGGGGTGACTTGAACACTATTGAGAAACAGGGTGGCTGGAAGTCATCAGCAGTGGCCGAAGGTTACATTGAAACTTCGATGAAAAGCAAGGTTGAAGTTGCAAATATTTTGTCCACACAATCTTCACACGGTGTATCTCCACCTTGCTTATTACGTACATCCCAAAATACCACAGCCACAGCATCTGAAACGTCAAGTGGAACGACTAGATTAATTACAAATGAGCAAGGTCTCACACAAAATATTGTTTATACCCAGAATATTCCAGAGATAACCATTAACGCCACCGAACATTTAACAGTAACAGTAAATATTTACAATAATCACTCATCTCTTCCCAAGTCTGTTTCTTTAGAAAAATAAAATTGAGGAAAATACCACAGTATTTATAATTGTAACTAAATAAACTAAATAAGCACTATTTAACTTTTGTCTCACAATTACTTTAATAGTCTAATATTATAGGCTTTTGTGCTTGAAATAAATAAATATACGTAAACCACAGTCGCATATTTTGGGTTATGTTGTTTGTGGATGTATGTAGGGCAGCGTGAGCGTGATCCTACGAAAGATATAGTTGGAGTCAAGCAAATATTTGACGCGTGACACTTCCATCTTGTCATATTTGTCCAATACTAGGTTATTTCGATTTCACCAACTTTATTACAGCTGATACTTAGTCAGGGCCGGACTGACGAATATTGTTATTTATAAACCTTTGCAGAAAATGATTGCTGGGAAATTGGTTTAAGAATATGAATTATAATATAAATAAATTTGTTTTGATAAATTCTGTGCATTGTAATGGTGGGATTCAGGATTGACCATTAATATCACAGGTCTTAACAAAAGCAATCTTAGTAGTGTATAACGATTAGTAGTGTATAACGATTATATTAATTAATAAAATGCGGATCTGCAGCCCATATGATTTGACCAAATCGACGAGAAGGTAACTCGGTTTATGTATATCTCTTTTTAGTCATATAAAAGGATAAAGATACAAATACTTCGAGTGGATGGTAATTATTATAATATAAATTTAGCCATTAGTAACTTTTATATTATGAGTGGCCTGCCGTATTTGACACCCATGACAATATGGAATTGTCACGCGTCAAATATTTGCTTGACCCCAACTATATACCTACGTTTATTTTGTATTATACAACCAGTCAAACAACATTTCAATTTAAATAATTTATTTAATTGCCTGTAATTAAAATTTTTTATAGAATGTCTCACCTCTAAAGATAGTCCCATCCATAGGTATAAAACAGATAATTTAAGTTTACCACTACCGAAATATTTCTTAAAACAAAAAGTAGGTGTGCCATGAAATTTCAAAACAGTCATGTTGTGCTGTTACCAACAGGTAGAAAATAAAAAAATATGTTTGAAATGATTGCTTATGCAACCCAATTAAAACCCATAATGAAGACCTTATGATTCCCTAATAGAAAAAGTTCATTACGATACTGAAAATGATATCGAAACAGCTTTTTTATGAACCCAAATTGGAAAAATTATTTTATAGGCCTTGGAAGAGAGAAAATTAAGATTTTTTGCAGTACGCACTAAAAATACAAAATCTTTTAGAAACTGTAATAAAATAAAATGCTAAATAACCCCATTATAAAGTTGACGTATCATGCACCTAAACCTTATACCATTTTATTATACTTTGAAATTGCTGTACAACGCTTAACTACAAATTCCCTAACCAAAAATAAGGCTATCTAGGGAAACTTACTTATATGCAATGTTGCTTCGTTTTGCCGCTAAAAGGCGTTAAATTTCTCAAATTAATATCGCTTTCTGGGAATAATTTCTAAACGCCTTTATCGATTTTCACTAATTTTGGGACTAAGAACTACTACTATTATTGGCGTGCTTTGGCGCAAACGCGATCTTTCTTTAATGCCTAGAAATTTAAAAATGGCACGTGATTCGTAAATAAGAGTTTGTACTTTTGTTACCCCCTCGTACGAATAACCTCATTTGTTTCTTTGATACTAGCTGACCTCGTTTCGAAACTTTTTTGTCTCTTGTAAAATTTTCGCCAGATATAGTCTCTCTTCCAAAAAATTATTTACGATACTTCATCATTGCTGCTATTCTGCTATTGTTTACTAGGCTACAGTAAAATAACTGTGACATACCGATAGTGTTTACTTGTTGTTGGTGTTGAGCGGAGTCGAGTTTATTGGAAATTGAATAATTATTGGTCCTTTAAAATGGAACATTATTCCATTGCTAAGAAGGTGACAAAAATCCAGACCGCATCAAACTTTCGCGAGTATTGAGAGGCAACTTAGGGAAACGGGTAGTTTTAATGAAAATGATGTTAATCTGGGACGCAAATGTACAATTAGGACTCCGGAGCTCGAAGAGGTAGTTTTAAGCAGAATTGAAGATGATACCAAATTAAGCTGTAGACGCTTGGGGTTTGAATTAGCGGTTTCCAAAAATACCATTAACTACATTCTACGAGAGCAGAGTATCGGTTAAATGGGGATAACTATCTACTCTTCTTGCAAAACACTTTATCCGATATATTGGATGATCTTTCATTACAACTTCGTACTAAAATGTGGTTTATGGGGCGCCACTTTATTATCAATGTTCCAAGATTTTTAAATGAAACGTCCTAATAGATATTATTTTTTTACTATACCCACATATGTAAGCTTCCGTGTAGACAGTTCGTCTACGAGCTCCATATATGAGAACCAATAATTGTCACTCGTTATGTTACGGTTGGTTCCTTTCATTGGTTTTGTGAGACGTAGAACACACTGAGTTGGAACTAGGATTTTTTTCTTGTGCTGTAAATTGGAATCTTTTCCAGAAAAAAAATAAAAGTTTGTGACATCACATAGCGCTCCAGTCCATATTTTCCTGACTTTTTAGGCATGCATGATATCATGTCGTGACTTCTTCCTCGAAATTTGACGAGCATTTAGTAATACACCTATTGGGAATTACTTACAAACTTGTTGAAAATAAGGGATATAGCTGCCAGCTTGTCAGTTTTTATCCTCTCATCGTGATCATCTGGATTGTCAAATCAAAGACAGAATAGTAAGATGAGAAATTTTGTCTCTCACATCCCGCACCTAAATATCTAACAACCTGTGTCATCCGAAGCGAACAAGTAACTCGTATTTTTATGGTTTGATTTCCAAACAGCTGAATAAAGCAATAGACCAATAAAGGCCTTCAGTTCAACCAAGTCCAAGTTATTCAGTTCAGGTCTATTGTGAAGAACAAACTTCGTTCTGTAACTAGAAATTTTAGAATTAGTCCAAGTGAAAATTCGTTGGAGCATTTCCTCATCAAACAGCTTATTCCAGATGCTGAAGTGATCTTTCTCATCGCTAGCCGTCAGCTTCTAAGAAGCTGCACAAGATGTTAAAATATTATATTGAGGTGTACGTACCCTAACAGAGGGTGGTGTCTTTGCCTATTTATATTGATTTTTCCCACAGTCATATTTAGATCCTACTAATGCCGGAAGAGGAATGGTGTTTAAACTGTTACTGTTAGATTCTGCTCCAAGGTCCTGATCCTGGTTTTGGTCCTGATCTTTATCCTGGTCATTTTCATAATTCTGTATTAGTTGCGACTCAGATATAAAACAATCTTCAATATACTCTTCATTTTCAGAACGATCCCAAGAAGCCAACAACACATTCACTTCTTCTTCGAGAGATGCATCCGCTACTTGTAAGGTTTTTCTTGCAGGGCCCTGAAAATATCGTTTAGATGGTCGTCTTAAATTGAAACTATCCGCTTTTTACCTTTTTGCACCACAAAATCTGAAACAAATATAATCACTTTTATATGGCAACAATGGACGCATAGCCTGAGAGGCTCGAGTAAATATTTCGATGATTATTACTTACGTGTTATGCATCGAAAAACGCAACCTCCATCTTCTTTACTCGTTTCGCTACTAAAACTGAAGCTAATGAGATATCACGGAGAGCGGGGGGATGTGAGTGAAACTAATAAAACGAAAACACTGCAGAGCCTGTGACACTCCACATCTATAATTAAAACCTCAGCAATATTTTTTACGTAGACAAGCGACACTTAGAAAAGAAATTCGCCTCTGACAAACTCTATTTTAAGAATACTCTTTGCTTAAACTAGGCTGCCGATTTTAAAAACCCGTTAAAATTGGCATAGTTCAAAAAATAAACCAAAACCACGGTTCTAGGAATTATAATTTCTCGAGTTAAGAAAAAACGTACAATATTATAAAGTAACTCTATTTATAACTTAGAATCCTCTATCGGAACTAATGGAATGCTATTAGGGGCCTTTGAGAATCGCCACCACACTGCAGTAACAGCAGTTTATTCACAACTTACTATCATTTCTGATTGGCTGTGCATAAAAATGGCCGCGCCGGTAGTCATGACAAGAGACTGCGTGGGCCGGTACCCTTACCATGTTTAATGACTTTTAATTTAACCCCCACGGTAGCGCCGAACTTCAATGCCTTCGTGAATTTTAACAAAGGCTCGCTAACAACATCCTGATGAGAAAAGTTCGCTTCGCGACCGGGTTCTAAAGAATCGACTTTATTTTGGAGACGCAAGAGAAGTGTGTTGTGCCTCCGCTTTCCAATAAGTTGTTATTCTCTGCGGTCAAGTATGTCAAAATTATCGTGTTTAACGCAAAGGTGCGTTAATATTCTACTCGTCTCTTCCGAAGAAGTAAAGTAGTCATTTCATGTCGGTGTGCGACATGAATTCTGCTGTTGTAAGATAAGATTCGTTTCTCTGTCTGACGTTAAAAGATTCTTATTTATCCAGTGTAATAAATCCTCAAGTTAAAAAGTTAAAAGTGTAAAATCCTGTCAACAAGTGCTAATTTAAATTAATGACTCCATGGCATTCATTTACAGATTCCAATATTTGAGGGCAGCAAAATTTACATGGGATTTCCTATAGCTAGTCTGGTGGTACGTCACCTGGTATATAAAGAAGTTTCGACTAGAATTTGAGATGTCTTTCGTGCATGCACTGAATGCTAACCCTATATCTCAGACTTGAGAGTCTCTAATATTTCATAATATACCATTCCCGCTTTCTCTTTAAAAATGAGACTTCTAGCATTTTCATAGTCATAACAAACAAGATTACTTTAAGGCGAAATACCTTGTATAATAATATGAGTAAGGCATGAAACGAATAGTATGAACAGGCCCAGCGTGTTCGACCAAACAAATTCATTTGCAATTCAGAGTTTAGGAGCACACACTGCTTTCTGCTATTGTCGCCAGCTGCAGTTAGTTTTCGTCTCTTGTCACATATCCCCATTCAAAAAGTTCTAGCTGAGTTTGTGTTTGAAACTAAATTAAATCTGAAATTTAACGTGAACCGTTGAAAAGCTTTAAAAAGTTTTTCGGTTTACTCAATTTTTTATCCATTTAAATATTATACGGAAACTAAAGCGACAATTTTAATGATCGAGGTATAATATAATGCGCTGACCCTGACCCAGAATAAATTTAGTTTAAAGTTTCTTAAGTAGCTCCTAAATGAATTATCGGCGTACTTTTAAAGGCTCAACTGATTTCCTTAAATTTCTCAGATTTAGATTATTCTTATTTCTAACCACTAAAAGCTGTTCGCTGCTTTCATTCCAGATTAAAAGAAAGATTAAGCAAAACCTGGATCCCACGCCGCATTAAATCCACATAATATTAACTACAACGTTACGTTTGAGCAACATTGTCTGATATTTCAGGGTTGATGTTGTAGATAGGGATAAGTGGCTTAGATAATGGGTGTGTCGTAAAATCTTAGTTAAGGGTGTAAGGTAAATCTCAATAGTACTTCTTTACCATTTTATTTTGGACTTTTATCATAGTAAGGTTGCAACAGCGACTGTCTTGGATGTAGCTAATTTACAAGAAGAAGTTTGAATATACACTATCGGACATATTTATTGCAACGTAAGAAAAAATTGAAAAATAGCCCGATATTTGGCAAGCACAAGGAAGCTTTCCGTAAACATCATTACAAAATTGTTTTCCGATTTTTGATAAAAGTTTTGAAAGAAAAAGTAAATATTTCCTTGCATTTAATCGTTACTAGGCAACGGAAAATAACTGTTAGGAAATGTTTATTTTTGTGCTGTAAGAAAATATTGTTTCTTTGCGGTTACTTGTAAACCAAAATTATGATTACGAACAAATTTTTTCGAAATTTAAAAATTTTAGAATTTGAACACATTATAAAATACATGTTAAACTTTAAAATTTTGACCTTGCATATTCTTACAAGATTCCATGAAACGATTGTATGTAATGGTTATATTTTGCTCTGGATTTTGTTGGCTCCAATGAGGCAGTATTTTTTACTGTCCCTGTGGGGGTTCCAGAAAAGAAACAGTCTTCATCACTCATCATTTCATACTTTACTTTTACTTTATATTATTGATTCAATATCACTTCATTTCCATAGTTACAGGACAAACATTTCATGGCATCCCTTATTTGTAAATAAGATTAATAATGCTTAATACAAAATTTTAGCAAGTTGATTGTAGTAATTCCTTTGAACAGTTTTCGATTTTCGGAAAAACAGTACGTATACCTCGTAGGAAAAGCAACATTCCCGGACTCCGTATTGCAAGTCTCGACTTACACCTCGACAGGCAATCTTTACAGTCGTCCGGAAATGTTCAGCTTTTCCTATTAGGTATACAGTGTACTATTTTCGGGTTGACCGTGATCATATCTAACTTATCAAAACAGTGCTCGATCAACAGTTGTGATTTTATAATTTAACGTTTAATAGCTTGCTGCTTCTTAAGCGTGAAACGTATTGCAACATTTTGTCTACAAAATAATTTATACTTGCTTATATACAGGGTGGCCAATTAATACGACAAGGGTCAATATCTCCTGTACCATTAAAGATAGCCGAAAACTTTTGACGAAGCTTATTAAAGGTTAGGAGATGCATCTTTTAAAATTATTTTCGTCTATACAGGGTGCTCCAAAAAAGCGGCACGGTAGAAATTTTATATTTTTTAAATGGAACACCCTGTATATATTTACATATTTTAATTTGCCGTAAATTACTGTACATAGCACCGTAATTATTTATCCACATTTTTGCAACGTTGCCGAATAGATGGGAAAATCCCTTAAATTTGTGAAAAAACATCGTTCAATAAAATGTGTAGTATTTTAGTTATTATTATAATTATTGGAAACAAAATATTTTTATAATGGAAAGAGAAGTGTTGACAGAAGTCGCCTAGGGTAAAATAGATTCATGTTTTTGTACAGGGTGATTTCTATGGACATGCCAACTTTACGAACTTTAAACCTAATTTTCTTATTTTTTTGAAATGAAACACCCTGTATTTGATTACTTTGACTTGTAGGGATTTTCATCCTCTTTAACTTTTGTTAAAGTCTTTTCATGCCCATCTCTACAAATATTGGTCGTATTTCGTTGTAATTTTAAGTGTTTTGCGGAGATAATTGTTATACCACTTACTATAATAATAAACCAATGTGTAAAGCAGATAGTGTTTCCGAAATTATTAAGGGTAATTCCTGTCTATAAGAGCGACTGCGCAAAGGATATGTCGAACTACAGATAAATCTCGCTGCTACCGATAAGTGAGTGTTTACAACTGGTTTAATATATGGAAACAAATAGATTACTCCATAACTCCCAGTTTGGTTTCCGTTGGATCTTGTGGAAAGTGTTGTGGAGGCATATAAGAATGGGAATTAATCCAGTTTTATCTTCTGTCACCTCAGTTAGGTATTCGATTGCGTAAAGGCTTACACACACCGACGCGGCCACGGCCACAGTAGCGGTGGCGGCCGCGGTGGCGATCATATTAGCGGTCGGACGTATTCACACCAAAGCGATGAGTGGTGCTATGGGGTAGTTGCCGTTTACAGATTTTAGGTATACGAAAATATATTTTTAAACGTCCAGGTTCTATTTTTATTTCTAATATTTGTTATTATGATAGACGATGTGGAAGAAGATACTTTATTACTGTTTGCTCTTTGTCCCACACTTTGTCTTTAGCCATTATATTTTTATAATTTGGATGGCTTAAATTAAAAAGTATGGAAAATAATCTAACATTTTCTATTAATAATTCTATTATATTATTTGCCATTACCACTGTCACTTTTCGCAGTCAAAGTTGACACGTTGTATTTGACCGTCACCGCATATCAGAACGCTGCCCTAGGCCGCTTGATCTAGACCTGCCCGCGCCGGTTTGATTTCATTAATTTATTTCTATGTGTTTAGATTGGCCGCCACCATTACCGTGGCCGTGGCCGCGTCGGTGTGTGGAGGCCTTAATTCACGAACTGCTGGTGAACTAACTAAAAAAAGTATAATGTTCATGAAACAAGTATAAAAATGTTGCAATCATATCTAACACACAAAAAGCAAAATTATTGCACTGGAGCGGGGTGTCGGTCGTCAGGGAGAGAGATATATATATTTTGGTGTACCACAAGGATCCATTATTGGGCCTTTGTTGTTTTTAATATTTATATGTGACCTGCCATCAAACACCATAGTGAGACACCATACTCTCTTTATATGGCCATGTCGGTGCAGCACAAGAACAGATGAGGTTGTTGGCAGGACTGCGGACGTGCGCGGGTAAACGCTGAGCGATGGTTTATAGAGAATGGACTGGTAACGGATAATAGCGAGAGAACTACATGATCCTCTCATTGCAAAACGTTGGTCCTCTACTCTTTGAGACTCAGAATATGGTAACATTTCTGGGAATTTACGTTGACGCAAAACTAACATTTGGATGTGTTGCCAAAAGGTTGGAGAGTAATATTTTACGCCTGCGCAGCCAGGTCTCTTCAGCAGTTCTGCGAATGGCTTTATTTTGTATTGTGCTACTCTGCTCTGTCCTATGCTGTAATTGTATGGAGGAGAGCTGTAGTATCGAATCTTTGGTGTTCATAGAAAAGCTCTCAGAATTGTGGCAGGCCTCGGTTAGAGATAAATGTAGGTGAAACGCGGCAATGTGGTAATACTTTTAAAGTTTAAAGTTAACAAATACGCTTCACAATATTATATTGTTAAAAGTTGGCATATGACCGGCGTCGTAGAAAGGAATTTAAGAGATTATGTTTTGTGTTTTATTTAATTTTAACTAAATTACCTGAACTTACCTACAAATCTAAGGTAAAGTTGCCATTGCACTGATGTTATGTTTAAAAATATAATATTCAGCGAGTCCCAGAAGTAATGTTTAAACTAATTTAAAATTCAGAGGTGCGCTTTTTGGGAAAACGATCGGATCCGTCGATTTTTATTTCTTAATGTTTTTTTTTTAAATGTTGAGTTGTCACCGTTTAGTCCCATAGAAACTGTATGACAATTTTACTTTAAATAATAATTGTCAAGCGCAGTTGCAAAGTTGCGGTTTTCACAACGGAACGAGAAAAAATTGAAATTCTGTACATGGTTGGGTTTGGTGATAGAACACGTACCCAAACAGAAACAGCTAAATTATTTAATGAAATCCATCCTGATCGTCCTCCCATATGTCAAAATATTTTAAGTAGAATAGAGGCTAAATTCAGAGAATTGGGTCATGTTAGATATTTGCCTAAATCTGGTCGTCCTGCTCGAGATGAAAATGAACAACTTGATGTTTTCCTTTCCTTGGAAGAAAATCCATGTACTCCTCTGTCGCACATTGGGGCCAATTTACACATGCGTAAATCTAATGTTCACCGAATAGTTTAAAAGCACAAATATCACCCATAAAAAGTTATTCAAGGGCATGAGTTATTTGGAGATGATATCGATAGGCGAAATGAGTTTTGTGAACGCATGCAAAATATGTGCAATCTAGATAATGATTTAGTAAAAAATAAGAGAGGAAGAGTAATAGCTGCATTTTTCTTTGAACAGTCTTAAAGTTGTAATGGTCTGGATTTGTTAACTATGTATTATTGGGCAAGCATACCTTTTATTTCGGTAATTCCTTACTATATTTTCAGGTACTCAATTATGGCTAATTATTTCTGATATCCATCGTTATTTCTCTTGCTTCGTATTTCTTTTTTAGTCCATCGTAATACATTTGTAAAACCAGATTTGATTTTGTTTACATTTGCCAGTCAGCTGTTGGGTCGTTTTTATTGGTACGTCCCTCGGACCGTTTATTCGCTTGGCCGTTGGCATCGACTTATTTTATGCGTCGATACGGTTCGTTAGGGTGGGCGTAGGTCTGTTTTCATTCGTACTCTCTTCAAGTAGCCTACTGACCTAGAGTGAAATTGCACTCTAACCTAGTGAATATCTAAAGCTCGATTCTGTGGCGAATTTCTTGTCAATCAACTTTTGACACTCCCTCGTTTTCCTTAAACCCTTTTAGGGTCTCCATTTTACTTTTTGTCCAGACGTGAGACTAGCCAGACCAGCCGACGAATTTCTTCGGAAAATTCACGCTGTGTAGCGGATATGTTGGCTAGACTACAATTTTAATCAATCCTATTTGGCCTTTATATAGGTTTTGTTTCATGGATTAATTAGCGAGTTTCTCGGATTTTACTCACGTTTAGAGCCTACTGAACATAGGCTTTTTGCGACACGTTTTTCTTTGGCCCTCCATGTTATTGAGAGGTAAGTTTGGCTATTTTTCTGCATTTTTCTACAGTTAAGTTTTTGGTGGAAATTGATACTTCGGGGAAAATTTACCTTAATGTCATGTAGATATCTTGGTTTGACCATGTGTCGACCTTGAGTTTTTTTAAGGATTTTTTTTGAAGGTTAAAAAAAAAGGGCAGCACATGTCTTTTATTTTAAAGGGTAATTTTTGCCTTCTGAGTTTTCTGGTTTAGATTATTTACTAATGGAAACAATGTTTTCCTTAGGGTTTTTAGTTTGGGTACATTTTCTGGCTTAAACGCCAATCCAAGGTATTTCGGGACATTTTGGACGTTTGCCTTTGAAGTCACCTATGGACTTTTGGACCCGTAATAGGTAGTTTGGTTTACCAGCCTATAACCGATTATTATGCTTTGCTAGCAGATCCAACCTGCAGTTTCCTTGGCCTGGTAGCAGTTGATTGAGTACATGGACCTTTTGTTTTCATCGACAGATGTGTTTTTAAAATAATACCAATGATATCACGTTTACAGTCTTAGACAGACTAGTCTAAGCGTTTGCCAAGGCTTTTTACTTTATTAATTTTTACATCTCTTGGTGGAGATACCTTGTATGCTTTCTTGTGGCTGAAGGCAAGCTTAACCTTGACTGCTGAAACCTCTTTAACTTATTATATAAATCTCTAAATCGTTACCTTTATTTATATCTATTTACTGTTTTACTTAATAATCATGCTTTTATAATGCTATAAGGTACCAGCATTTTGTAAGGTAATGTCGACATCACTGCGCTGAGTATACCAGGTTGAACTTATTTATTTTACTAATTTATTGAAACTTTCCTTGAAATATTGCTTATAGAGCATTTCTGTTATTTTGGAATTAAGAATTCCTAGTTTATATTTTGCCTTAGTAGTCTTATGACCCTCTAAATCACACCCTATTATTTAAGGGCTTCACCCAATAACAGGGTAGTTTTTTTATAAATATAAACCTGTCAAGCTTAGTTTGTGTTTGATTTGCTTACTTGTGGTCCATTGGCTATATATGTTATATTCTTTTTGTCAGTTTTGCTTATAGAAACTAACCTGAACTAACCTAACTGTCTGGCGCCCTTATGTTAACCTGATGTTCCATGGTCTGTAAGAAGTAAGTATGGTAGTAATGCTTTTTGGTAGCATCATGGTATTGGACGGGACCGGATATGAAATCTAGTGAACCCACCCAGATGAGCTAGTTTGGGAAATTAAAAGGGTAAAGTTGGTAAACATACTTTAAATTCTCATTTTATCTTACCATCCCTTCAGGTTAATACCGACCCCCATTTTAATTATAACAAAGTGAACAAGTATATCTCGAATTTCTCCAACTTGAATTAATTCCAGCATTAGTGGCTTTATTTCCGAACCCATTCGATTCAGACTCTCCTGACGAAGAACTGATATTCCAGCAAGATGCTGCTCCTCCGCCGTATGCTGCTACTATGCGTTCATGTTTGGATGAAACCTTTCCCAAGCGGTGGACAGGAAGGAGAAAAATTATCGACTGCCCTGCTAGATCGCCAGACCTAGCCCAGCTGTACTTCTTTTTGTGGGGTTACCTTAAATCGAAAGTATTTGTTGACAGGCTAAAGAATTTGCAATAGTGGAAAGAGAAGATATGAATAGAAATGTGTGCAATAACTCCGGAGATGGTTAAAAAAGTGCAAATGTCATGCCGTAAATGGCGCATATTTTCAACATTTAATTTGATTGTTGTTTATTTTGTTCTTTTAAAATTAACAGGTCTTACTTATTGATGTGCTCAATCGTAATTTTTTTGATAACTGTCTAGGTATTGCACATGGTACATGAAATATACTTAAAATACGCTACAAGATTCAAAAATGAAATAAAAAATAGATATTTTTTTTGGAGAAATGAAGTTGATGGTCGTAACTTATTTGTGGGCTACCCTGTATGCACGAATTAACCAAAAAAAAAACAGCAGAAGAAATAGAAATCGAGGGGTCCGAGCGTTTTTCCAAAAAGTACACCGCTGAATTTTAAATTACTTTGGACTTTACTGCTGGGATTCACTGTATAAGCTGCACATTGTGGAAATATGAATAAATGAAAGGTAAGCCTAATATTCCCCACAAAGTCAATAGTGACCATTTTAAAATTGCTACAAAGATAATATCAGTTCATTCTTTTAAAACGTGTTTTGCAATACTATTTTAAAAACGAAAACTGATCAGCGGATTCGACCAAACCGTAGTCACTTTCAATTTTAGCGGACCCGATTTGCCGTAGTGGAATTTATGAAATTTATTTTTATTCTTGGGAAGACCTTGGTGTATGCCACACTATACCACTGACAAGTATAAGGAATCTTTATCTTATAATATGCTCCTCAAATACCGTTTTAGTCCAACTTAAACAAAAGGATTCCTGGTACCTTCGGTCGTAAAATATAACGCATGTTTATTACAGCTTTATGTTACCTTTGAGACTAACACCAAGACATTTGTCATGCTACCTAGACGATTAAAATTATATTCAACTGTAATTTTACCGAGAAACTTGGTCTAAAATTTAATTGCCGATTACAATCGGCGGTTAAACTCTCCACAGACGTGCTCCGTAGGAATAAACACATAATCATAATATTCTTGTTAATGCAGATGATACTCAGGACCTTAATGTGATTATCTTGGTGTAGGTACAAGTTCTGGAATAAAGTTGGACACAATAGCCTGGTTAGGAGCTCGAGCAGTGCAGAGGTTATTTTCTGCAATCGTGCCCTTAATTGCGTTAACAACATGAAACATGAAAGTAATATACAAGGTTAATCAGGTTATATTTGACACGGATGATTATTTATAGCTAGATTATTAGATTTTAAAAAAGTTTAAATTTCTGAATGGTGGTATATTATAAAATAGAGTAACGATTTTATTTAATAAACTCTAGTGTATTCTTTTCTTCTTACCAAATTAACACTGGAGCCTACTAATTGATTGAGATTTGTATCGAACTTGAGACAAAAATGTACGAACATATTAATATACATGCTGTCCAAAAAGTGAAACGAAATGATTAAAAGTTGTAAACTGTCATAACAACTTGCTTAACTTAGATACAACACACCTATATCAGCATCTCAGAAGTAAAGTTTGTTAAGTCACTAAAATATAATTTTACAACAGAGGCATTTGAATAAATGTTAAAGGTTTATTGTGCTTTAACAGATGTTATATGTATATTTTTCGATGTTTATTTATGTTTTCGTGAAAGGGTAAATAACAAACAATGAAATGTTTCAAAAAGTAATAAAAAAAAGTTCGTAAATTATGATTTTAATGTGAGACTTAACTTTTTTTTATCCAGAAAACAAATAATTACAAAGTGAGCCTACTTTTCTTTTACTTTTAATGTTTACTGAAAAAAAAGATATTAATTTACAAAATATGGTGTTGTTTAATTACGGGTACACAGAAAAACAGGAATTTTACTGCTAAATTTTCACTCTATTACATCAAATATGAATATGAATTCATACACTTTATTCTGAAGAAGCTACTGTGTAGCGAAACATATCAAGTTATTTGATGTTAAACAGTTGAAATGTACCAGTAAAACTCCTGTTTTTCTGTTTACCCGTAATTAATTATGCATCTTCACCAAGTACCGGCTGATTCTATTAAGTTAACAAAGATAATAGTCATTTCAAGGCGTTACACTAATTATTATTGCTATGTTAGTTAATTTAGTTACGGTGGTCCAAATTGTGATAAAATGGATGAACAATTTTGGGAACCCACTTATGTAGAGCTTGCAAATAGTTCTTTTGCATTTTGACCTTCATAAAGACTTTTATTATTTATAAAATCATATCTCATAGTGAATTTATCGAGTCAATCCATTTATTAAAGCAAGAGAAGTTTAGAATTAACACCACGATTGGCTAAAGACGCGTCAAATATGCAGTATGCTTATTAGTTGCATCATCTGTCGTGTAGTTGAAGGTACAGAGCTTGAGAGAATAATGATTTTGCGCATTTGTTGAAACAGGTGTGGGCAAGCACTTTCCTAAATCGATCATATCAACTTTTTGGGATGAATCTTCTCGAGAAATTTCTTTATCAATATTTTTAAGTCTGTATCTATTAGCGGCCTCATCTAAGTCAATGTTAAATTCGTCTTCAATTATTTGCTTGTCTTGATTTGTTAACGCATCTTTTAATTTTATTTGATTTCTATCGCAAGAATCGCCTGTTTCGTTATACGGTTTCTTGAAAGAGTAGTTGAATTCTATATTAAAGATTTTAATTTTAATATTAGCCCCATTTTTGCAATTTGATTTGGAGGTATGTTTCATTCCTGACAATCTTTACCATATAGCGCGAACATCTTAGGTATATAAACTGCTAAATAGGTATTTCCTTGATGAATCTTGTTGCCGATAATAAAACTCTTCAGTAGGAAATCGTAAAATGTGCTCTCGAATGTTCTGACGAACTTCATAACTTTTTTTGATTAGTGGAGGATGCTTTCCCCTCAAATCTTTGAAAACAAATGTTTGAGAGATGCTTAGTGTATTGAGGAAAAATACTCTAACTGTTTTAATATTTTTAAGAAATTCATAGAGCAGAGAAGTATCTCTACTTTTCTGCCCGGTGGCTCGTTCACGTCTTCTCTGTATGGGCTCAACTTTACAGGAAATTGTTTTTTTACATTTTAATCTGCAGTATTGTGCCAAACTTTTTTAAAATGTTTTCACGATCTTCATTTGAAAATATCTGGAAACATATTAATTTACACGTGTTTTTGTAAACATCCTTCATTTGTTTTTCAGGGACCGTTATTTCCTTTTCGAAATATATTCTTCAGCCGCAGCTTGTTTGAGTTTTCTCTCATTGTTGCGCCAAGTTGGTAGTTGAGTTTCTTTGTCGTTTTCAAGAATTTTGAACTAATGGTATTTCAACTTCTAATTTTTTTTTCACTGCCTCATTCTTGGCAGCTAAATCATTCCTTCTCCTAGTTCTTTGTATAAAACCATATCGCAAATATATTTAGCCCTACTCATGTTTGTCTTTTATACAAAACACTTTTTAAACAAAACACAATAATCAACGATAAATAACAAAACGCTTTAGCCGGACACACGAAACATGCAACGATTTAGTTTGTAAACAATGTTAAGTGCCATAACTTTATTTGCCTTTAATCGTGTATAGGACTTAACACTATCTCTTATTACTTTCTTAGTCTCTTGTAGACCATTCAAGAGCCAAAACTTAACCTAACATTTGAAAGAACAGACTGAGAACCCCCATGTCCCAGTCTCAAATATTCGTCTTTCAACATCATTTCTACTATGTTATTGTAAGGATGCTTCTGATCGAATGAGATATCAGCATTTTCCAGCCCACCTCCCACCCGTATCAACTGGTCCGAATCCAAAAAAACTTTCTTTTGTTTATTAGAGATTACTTTATTATTTTTTAGTTCTGAAATCTTCTTTGCAAAATGCTGACTTTGTAGAATTTTTACTATAAATTTCTGAGAATTATTAAGTTCATCGACAGTGATTGTTGATTCTTGAATCTTATTATCTTTGTTTCTAGTTTTACAATTATGTATAAACCGAAATGCAAAAGCTAAAGCGCGCAGTAAACGTGAAAAAATCGAGAACGGAAAATAATATTCTATCCAAAAGTCGAAGGGCTCTGCCTTGGGAATTGTAACAAGTACGATTTTCTTTTGTTCGGGAACATTTACAACATTAATTTGTTTACAATAGGCATCCAAGTCCAACTCCTCTTTGGGTAGGAACTTTGGTTCTTTAAACTAAAAACAACAAAATGTCTGTTGGATTGTTGGAAGATTTTATATAATTTGCAATCTTCCGTGAGACTTTGAATTTGAGACACTTTGTAAAACACGAAAGTAGACCATCTATTTAGATGATCATTACACCAAGCGATGATAATTTTAGAGTTTGACTATAGAATTATTGAAGGAAAACTTACCAACTCTTGAAAAAGATTTAGAATTTTTTGCGTTAACTTAGCGAAAATTACCAAAGTGTAGAGTTCAAGTCGTTGCACTGTGATGGTCCTAATCGGCGCAAATCTAGATTTAGAAGAAATTAAAATACTAGACACCGAGCTGTCTTTATATAAGACACGCAAGTACATGCACGCGCCGTACACCAATGTACTGGCATCTGCAAACCCAAGCAGCTCGATTTTAGAAATACTTTTATTATTGCACAATATTCTAGGAATATTCAATGAGTCGAGAATCGACAACATATCTAAGATAGGGAACCAATAGTTTAAGAAATTTTTGTTTGTTATTTCCGTATCCCCATCTAACTTTTGAATCCACAATTTTTTCATAAGAAGTTTTCTCTTTCACTATCACGGGGTGCATTATCGAAATTAAGCTCATATTTAAGTGGCTGTTGCTTAGCGATAGATAGTAGTAATGTATTCGAATTTGAACACCATTTATGCAAGGTGAACCCAGCATTGTTCAACAACTCTTTTAATTGATCATTTAGCTGAGACAATTGTTCAACCGTGTCACAGCCAGTCACGATGTCATCGACATAACATTGTTACGTCAGAGCCTAAGAAGCTAATACAAACTCGTCAGCATCCAATTTTGCCACTTCAAAAACGGTTCGCGTGGCTGCGAACGGTGCAAAGTTTGTGCCGTAAGTCACCGTCTGAAGTCTGAAGCTCCAAGCACTTAAACTCTCCGAGTGAATCATCACGCCAGAGAATATTTTGCAAAAAGTTATGTTCTGGATTAACAAACTTGGCGATATATTTTTTGAACATCCGATATTAACACGAACTGATTATATTGAAATATACGCATTATATCAAATATTTCTGGCTGCACCTGATATCCTGTTAAAGTAAAATCGTTTAGAGAATACACTGAGAATGACTTTGCCGAAGCATCGAAAACTACTCTTAATTTAGTAGTAAAACTCGACTCTTTAAGCACACAAAAATGCGGAATAAAATATATACTATCATTATTTTCATTTTTCGGTTCGAGTTAACGGCACATATTTAGCGTCCCCGAGATCCACGTAGCCGTCAATAACTTTTTATACCCTATAAATAAGGCTGGGCCGCTTTGAAATCTGTTTTCCAACAGAACAGCCGTTTTGCTGCCATTCTAAATGAATCGCTCAACTTCTCGTGCTCGCGTGGGGTTTTAAAAGAGCCGCTTGCTAATTTTTTAGTAGTATCAGGTAGAATTTCCTCTGTCAGTTAATCATCAGCTGACAGTGCAGGGTTTGAAAACACCTGTCCAGAATTAAGTCAATGACGTATGTATTTCTTGAGTTTGTAGAAAGAATAAAACATTATCCTGTACATAAACGATTTGGCAACTCTGTGCCGGGGAAGTACAGTGAGCAGGCACCGTTCCTGCAATAACCCACCAAGATAATACCAAAATGAGACCAAAAGTTGTCTATATAAAAATCTACTAATATTAATTCATTGTTCCATCTACCTCTAACACTTTATTAAGTTGACTAGGTGTTGATAATTAGAGACTTCTGGTTAATTCTAAATCATAGCTTAGTTCATCCCTGATCATTTATATTGTATTTACGGCTCTCTCTCTATTTTTAGGACCAAAGTTTACATTATGCATATTATTTATCATTAGGCCCCATACATTTTCAATAACATCAAGGTTGAAGTTCTTCCACGCCGTATATTGTTCTCTGATAATTCCCGCATAATGAACTGGACAACTGTCTTGTTGGAAAATAAGGTTTTTGTCGGGAAAATCTTGTGATTCGCCAGGTAACTTTATATTTTCTAATATATTTCTATAGTTCACAAGTCCGTAAATACTTTACCATGCCCACACATTCACTGAGAAGCATCCAGACCTATCCTAGTTGGTCACATAATATTTTCGATCAAATCTAATATTAAACGGAGATGATAAACCCAAATAAGCCCATTAAAAGTTGACTGAAATACTTTTTCGTCTATAAAAATCACTCAATCCCTATGTTCTGGTATCGTGCTCTTTAGGAGAACAATAATTCTAATAATAAATAAATCATATTTCTTATAGAAGACTATGCCATGGTTAATCACCAATAGCGATGACAGAAAACTAAATTCTGTAAATGCGCCATTACGAATTGATGTCAAATATTACTGGCATTTATTTGATTTTGTAAGTTTATTTTCTATTTCTGTGAAAAATTGTTCAACATGGCACAAAATAATAAATATGAAAATTATGAAAAACACGATACCTATATATTTGTTTTATCCAAGCTAATGAAGACGCGAACGCATCATTCGTTAGGTACCATTAATTTTCATAATAAAATGAAAAAGTTTTAATCATTATTATCTATTATTAGCTTTTTGTAACATATTTAAATTTTTCGTAAATATCCAGACAGACAACAATATAATTAAAGAATATTTCAAAAAATGCAAGCCAATCTCATTGCGCATAGCCTCATTTTTACAACAAGGAAAGGGAGACGAAGAAATAAATGTTTTGGTCCCTGTCATGGTATCATCCATATCATGCAGAAAAGTGTATGATGAAGTTGGGATTAAAAAATCAAGAAGACAGTAAGTATAAATTTATACTTTACAGATACCATCTCATTCAACATTTGCATCCCGGTGACGCAGAGCAATGAATAGTTTTTTGCAACTGGTACCAACAAATGTTACAGGAAAACGCAAATTTTGAAAAAAGGGTGGTATTTACGAGGCTTATTTTACGAGTTCTGATATTTTAAACCGAAACACTTCAAGGTGCTGGTCCCTAGAGAACCAGTACGTAATACTGGTTGCACGAGAACGTCAGGGTCGGTTTGGATTTAGCATGTCATACTTTATTTTTGGCATTAAAATTAAGTATTTTATCTACGAGGAAATTTTAAACGGAAATAGACACCTAAATATAATGCAAGATTCACTAATGAAAATATTAGAGGATGTTCCTTTGGCCGATTTAAATAATATTTATTACCAGCAAGATGGCGCTTCGAGTCACAATTCACATATGGTGAGAGAATATTTAGGAACCACATTTCCCGATAAATGGATTGATACCTGTGAGGTGGCCTCCAAGATCACCTGATCTTTTTGTGTTGGATTTTGTTTATGGGGGTATATAGAAAATCAGTTATATAAGAAGCAATACCAGAAATATTGAACAACTTCGAGAAGCTACCCATCAAACCTTTAGACTTTTGCAGGGAAAGCTAATTAAATTATTTTTTATTATTTATTAAATGCATTGAGAGGAATCGAAACGGTGTGTCGAAAGTGTTTAGAATACAACGAGCAAGTTTTGTAATTTAATAAAATAATGTATTCGTTTTATTGTTGGTTCAAAGTTATGTAATCAAAAAAAGTTCTTTAATATAAATAATGTTGTTAATTTTGTTTCTATTTGCGGGCATACCAAAAATGATTAATTTTACAAAAAATATTAAAATTATCCTTCTTTAAAAAAATAAATATGAACCATTATAGAAACTAACTAGGCCACTAAATTCTACATCAAGAAATTCTAATATATCCCATTTGATAAGTTATGAAATAATCGAGATACACTGAAACGTAAAAAATGACAAATTTTCGGCAATGAAATTTTCATAAAATAATAGAATAGTAAGTTGCAAACCCCATCTTCCTATCTTTTATAATTAGGGAGCTGGTGTCCACCAGACTTAAGGCAGGATACCGGTTAATTTAATTGCCACCACATGGGATTTGGATCCTCTTGGAAATAAGGCCAGTGTATTTAAGATTTTTTAATATATTTCTAACATTTAACACATTTTAATTTAACTTTAAATTTTGTTTTATATGTGTGTTTTATTGTTACTCCCTGTACTACAAGAGAAACTATTATCAACTTTAGAAGCAAGCGGTTTTCCTATTTTCAAACGCTTTGTTAGTATGTATTTAGTTTTTTTAACCATTTAAAATAGGTGGAGTCCAAGAAGTAAAGAAAGTGTACAACTGCTAAAGGCAAATGCTCCGAGCCTCCGACATAAGAGCTGCCGTTGGCACCATGACACCTAAAGCTGCCCTGTAAAGGTAATTTTACCGCACAAAGTAAGCAGTTATTGCTTATGCAGCTAGTAAAACTATTTGGCGAAAGCGACATAATGAGTGGCACCTTATAACCGTAAAAAAGTGTTCGTCCGGCATGATATCTAACAGACCGCTTTATACAAGAATCACGTGGACAAAATATTTTTGACCGCTAATCCGCGACGTTTTGTTCTCTCTATAGATCTTATTTATTGTAGGCTATAAGTCAGGACTATTGACATATTTCTATTTAAGGAATTACAATCTTCCCGTGACCGTTATTGGACGGTCGGCCGTAAATATTACTTTTCTTTTCCGGAGCCTCTCCGTGTAACAGTACTATAAACCTGTCAGTTTTAAACGAAAATTCTGCGCGACTCGATATCAGTTATTCACTCAGTATTCACCTTCGGTATGCATGGCGCCGACTGTGTACGGGCCGGAATAAACTACGTTCCAGGCAAGATTGGCTAACAGAAACTGATCGGTTGTATATCAGGCCGGTACACAAGCCCGGTTTATTTGCCGCCAGGATGTAAAATATGGCTCTCGGTTCAGGTCACGGAGTTGGGTCGGAAACGGGGACCTGGACCCTACATTGACAGACCTTTTTGTTTTTGTCGTTACACCGCAGGGCACGGCTAAGCGAATATAAGTGTCTGACCCTAAGGGAAAATTAATTGATGGTTTATTTTAGCCCTTTAAATTTATGGGCATGCGTCCTTTTCTCTAATGGGTCTCTCCAGACGGAGCCTAGAGCAGTTATTTAGTTAAAGGTAGTTTTAATGTGCAATGCCGACGTAAACTAGATGATATAAATTATTTTTTTATGTTGTTACCCAGAGCTAAATGTATGTCGAAATCCAAAGATATTTATTTATATTATGTCAGATTTACGACAATAAATATTTTAATTTGTAAACCTATACAATAAGTTTACTATACTTTATATGTTTATCTCTATTTGGTTGCAGTGGCCCAATCAAATAATATCAAATACTTATTTAATTTATAGTGTAAAGAAATTTTTCTAACGTCTTGTAATAAAGGATCGTAAGCTTAGAACATATATTTGTAATACTAGCCCCCTTTTTTCCTATAAACTAACCTGCAAGTACTTAATTGTCAAATGTCAAATTCGTTTAAAACACTATGATATAGTATTTTTCAACTTAGAAAGAATTTAGTTGAGGTTAGACTTCTATGCATGTAACATTCCAAGGGTTTACAGCAAATCAATATAATAAAACTCTACGCTTGCCAGTACAACTAAGATTACTTTATTGATAAAAAATTGATTTTTTTGCAAATAATTTGTATAATAATATAAAAGTTTCCAGAGATTCAACACAGTTTCTTTGACGTATACACATAAAGGGTGTTATTTAAGTACGTGATCAAACTTCAAGAGGTGATTTCTTTGAGTGATTCTAGGACGAATAGTTTATATAAACATAGGTCCGGTACTGCCTCATTTTCAAGATACAGGGTGTCAAACTTAAAAAAAAATAGTGTTTTTGTAAATATCGTAATAATCCTTTTTCCTACGAGCGTGCGCAAAGTAGTACTTTGCGCACGCATTTCCATGTGCAATGTTACACTTTTCCGCACTAGTGCGGATAAGATGTTTATCCGCACCGGGTGCGGAGAAGTAGCACTATTCAAAAATCTCCTTGGCAGGGAATATTTATATTTATTTTAGTAGCTGTAGACAATTTTATGCAATGTGCGAAGCCGTTGCAAGTGTATTCTCTTTTACCTTTTAATCGTAATTCACGATATTCGTATTTCAGCCTAAAACGAAAAAAAAAATTAATTTTTTAAGTACCTCGTATAGTGATAAATGATTATAATATTGCCAAGCAACAATAAATGTACATGTTGATTTTGGCACATGATGTCAGATTTTTCCTCCGTTTCTATGTCAACAAAAATCTACAAACACCGACACTTTTCTTTTCATCAAATCCTCAAAAAGTATAAACGCTGCTAAAATGAGCAGCTCCGACGAGGAGCTACCAGATTCCATTCTAGAGGCCGCAAACTCTGCAAATTTAAATTTATTGCCCGCTAAATCCAAAGAAAAATACGAGAAGCAATATAAACAATTTGAATACTGGTGCCGCAACAAAGGGACAAATTGTTTTAAGGAGGAGGTCTTCTTAGCGTATTTTGCAGATTTACGAAAATCAGTTCAGCCAAATACTTTATGGAGTAAGTACTCTATGTTAAAAAGTGTCATTAAAATCGAAATAAACCTGGATTTAAGTCAATATTTCAAGCTAACATTGTTTCTACAAAAACAAAATGTGGGATATCGTCCGAAAAAGGCCAAAATTTTTGATAAAATTGAAGATTCCAGAGTTATGGAAGAAACACCTGACCAAATTTACCTTCTAATAAAAGTCGCCACCATTTTTGGGTTGGCTGGTGCTTGCAGGCGCGATAAGCTTTGCAAGATAATGGTTGATCACATAGAGGATAAAGGAAATTTGATAGTCGTGAAAATTCCTGACAGTAAAACAATACTTCAAGAATCTTTGTAGTATCTAATGAAACAAATAAGGGATATTATTTACAACTCTATCATAAATATGCAAATTTGCTAAAACCATCCACTCCGCACAAGCGCTTTTTTGTGCAGTATCGACAAGGAACATGCGGTACTCAATGTATTGGAATAAAGTCATTCGGTAAGATGCGTTCGGAAAGAGCTGCATATCTACAATTGAAAAATCCAAAGCATTACACAGGACATAGTTTCCGTCGTTCATCGGCTACCATGTTGGTCGATTCTGGAGCAGGAATCACTAATGTCAAGCGACTCGGAGGCTGGAAATCGACGACTGTCGCCGAGAGCTACATTGAAGATTCGACAAATCAAAAAAAAGGGAATGTCGAATAAAATATTGGCCACGAACAACTGCCCTTCTTCATCAAGCTACATAAATCCTTCTGAGTTAACACCTTCATCGACCTATTTGAACAACTGTCCTTCCACGCCAAGTCAGTGCTCATCAAGCCATACCATAAACCACCCACTGAATGAACTTACTGCATCGGCTATCAATTTGCATAATGTCAGCAATTGCTCTTTTATTATAAATGTTATAAACAAATAATTTAGTTTCCTATTATTATTTTTTATTGTTATGTAATTTTTGAATTTTCTATTATTATTTTTTTTGTTATGTAATTTTTAGTTGTACTATACCTAGTTCCTTTTTTAAAGTTAAATTAAAAATGATTGAATAACTTATCATATTTTTATTTTTGTTGTTATTTGATATGAGGCTCGTAGGAAAAATGTTGTTCCTAACACGTGCGCAAAGTGCTTTTCCGCACGCAAGAATTTATCCGAACTCCGCTACGCGTCGTTCGTCCAACTATGCTTGCGTGCGGAAAAGTATCACTTTGCGCACTTCTTAGGAAAATAACTATAGCCGACTTTGTTGAAATCTGGCAGTGTTATTAAGGGTGGTAAGCGGCTAATTTAGCCCTTACTAGATTAAAAATTTTTAAGTCCAGTGGCATCCCGGAAGGCACCTTAACCAGGATTATTGACAAAAAAATGTGCGCCACTGATTTTTTGCAATTATTATATTTTTTCGCATTAGGCAACTAAAACTACAACTTTTTAAATTTTAGCATTTCTTTTGTATCCTGCTTCGTTTTTGAGAAAAAATATAAAAATCACTTTATTTAGCTAAACTGACATAACTATAAACAGTGCATACGTAATTATTTGAAGTGTTTTTAAGAGTTTCAAGCTATAAAATTCGTCACTAATATTACAAAATGGTTCAGTATGGAAACTCAGAAATGGCCGATATGAATT
Source organism: Polydrusus tereticollis (assembly GCA_963920685.1). Lineage (NCBI taxonomy): Eukaryota > Metazoa > Arthropoda > Insecta > Coleoptera > Curculionidae > Polydrusus > Polydrusus tereticollis. The sequence goes on from OY987329.1 coordinate 40,082,533, forward strand.
TTGTCTATGAAATGACCCAAGGCAATTCCAGAGCGGCTAGACGCATTTTTATTAACAGATATATCCTCGCCGCATTGTACCTACCAAATAGACAAACACTCGTAAGAATACATGAAAGGTTGTACGAATCAGGCACCTTCTAAAGGTCGGCTGCTCTTACTGGGAGACCTGCAACAGTTAGAACAGTGGAGACGGAGGAAGCAGTTTTACAAGAATAATAATAATAATTTATTGATGTCAGTACAGGTTTGTTTACATACGTCAATACACATACAAAATACATTCCAAAAGTACACTTTAAAAAAAAAATTACAGAAATATGTATAAGTTACAATACTAATTAAAACTGAATGAAACCTATAACTTATGTCACAATATTACAATCAGAATTAAAATATTCATCAAAAGTATAAACCACATTTTCCAATAAAAACTTCCTTGTCCTTTCTTTGAATTGCTCTAGTGGTAGGACTCGTATATCAATGGGCAAATGATTAAAGAATTTAATGGCCCAGTACCTCGGGCCATCCTGAGACCTCCTTAGTCTGCAATATCCTGTAATAAGATCGTTTCGACCACGAGTATCGTAAGGGTGGACCTCACCATTCATCCTATAAAGCTCAGCGTTTTTCCTCACATAAAGCAGGCTCTCCAGACTATAAGCCGATGGTAGTTAAGTATTCCCAGAGCCCGAAATGCGTCCCTGCAATCGTCCTTGAATCCCAGGCCGAACACCAAACGCACGACCTTCCTCTGCAATCCAAATGCCCTCCGAGCTTGTGCTGCATGACCCCATGTAATAATAGCGTATGTCAAGCTGGAATGTAAAAGGCTAAAGTAAGCCGTTCTTAGGACATCCCGGGACACAGCCCGATAGGCTACGGAGTACAAATAGAGCTCTGCCAAGCTTCGCAGTCATGTAGTCGATATGACTAGCCCAAAGACGTCTCGGATCAAGCTGAACCCCTCAAAACTTAACCCCGTCAATGCCCCCATTCTCGTCGTCAACATTTCTCAGCGAGAACACCACCCTGTTGGTCTTTTTCCTGTTTAAAAGCAGCATATTAGCAGCAAACCATCTCTCGGCCGTCTCCCGCAGTTCAATGAAAAGAGTACAATTGCAGCTTCCGAAGGAGGATGTCATGCGAGACGCAATCGAACGCCTTGCTGAGATCGCAGAAAATATTGGCAGCATATTCCATGTTCTCAAATGAGTCCAGAACGTATGAGATCAGATCCACAATGCCTAGGGCCGTACTCTTGTCCTTCCTGAAACCAAACTGACATTCAGAGAAAAGGTTATTTTGTTCAGAAAAGGCTGTGATTTGTGAGGCCATGCACTTCTCAATGATCTTTGAGATGATGGGCAAAATCGAAATAGGTCTGTAGTTTTCGGGTAAGCGAGAGAGAGAAGTTAAGCGTAGCCCTGATACAAGTAAGTGCAAAATTGCACAACAATTAAACATTTCTCTCTGTATTGTATGACAGATTTTAATTAAATATCAACTGTATCCTTAAAACATACAGCGTGTTCAAGCGTTATTACCTGCGGATTTTCATCCAATCATATCTGGGCTGAAGAAAATCCCCATGCGGTTATAGAGAATACTTATTATCAACAACAGTTTCCCGTGAATGTTTGGGTTAGTGTTGTGGGTGATTATCTCATTGGACCTAATTTTTTACCACCGAGATTAAATGGTCAAAAGTATTGTAATTTTTTGGTATTTGTTTTACCTGAACTAGTAGAAAATATCCCACTGCCAGTAAGGAGAGCAATGTGGCTCATCTACGATGGTGGGACCCCTCACTTAAGCATAGTTCGCACTTAATACACTGTCAAAAGAGATCAATTTACTGTATTCAGCTAAAAACGACTGTAGATGTTTACCAATTAAAACATTGTAATGAAATAAATAGTGACAATGGCTCAAATTTCAAAATACGTCTATTATACAGCAATGAGCTTTTCTTTCTTCTCTTTTTATATCTCAAGTACAATTTATTACCGACAAATCGAACCAAGTCCATATAATTTATGTAAGGCTTTTGGGAACCGCCCTGTACATATTCAAATATATTTTTTAATAAAACGTATAATCCAATCCTTTGTTCGGGCCTCAGAAAAAGGTCGGAAGCCCTAACCGTAAAATTGTTTTTGTCATAGCGTCACGGCGTACGGCTAAATAGATATAAATGGGCAACCCTAAGATAAAACTAATTAATATCCCATTTGGGCCTTTTAAATTTATAGTTATTTTTGTCCACCGGGTTTCCATTGATAATATTTTTAGTACTGTTCTAACCTAAATTAATATAAGGACCTTGAAGATACTTTAAACTAATCTTGTTCATATAGGATGGTTGTAAAATCACTAAACCTTCCTATTTAGCTATATAATATTATATATATATATTATACCTTGTACCAGTTAGAAATACTATAATATTTAGAGAACTTTTAAAAAATAAATAAAAAAAATTTAATTACCTACCTAGCAATAAGCTTAGAAATTTTCGTTTCGTTAAACACAAGAAACGTAACATAACTGACGAAAAAGTTACATTTTACCTTTGACACGTCATCAGAAATGTGCAAATTTTAAGTTTTGAAAACAGGTTTTTAAATAATATTGACATCAATGCCAATAATTTAAATCCTAACTTTTGAAACTACATACCGTGCAAAATAAATGGAACATTATTTTTCGTTAAAAGAGAAAACATTTTGTGTAATAAACACAAGTTTTTAATAATTTTTTAAATTGCTAATATTCTCCAAAATATAACACAATTTTAGCCACTAAACATCTTGGATGGAACTTAAAGCCTTGAAAATAAAAAAAATCTTTCGAATACTAACTTTTTAAATGACACAAAACAAGTATTGAGGAACCGTGTATCAATACGTCAAAGAGAATAGGCTAGTAAATGCTGTGTGCATGCGATTTCACTCCCTGCTATTTTTGGGTTGCAAATTACATAAGGGTTATGATTTCATCATACAGTTATTGGCATTCAGTCCCGTAGCTAGTCAAAAACGTGTCGCGACAGTACTTGTAAAACGTGATTTGAGACGCAAACTCCGTATATTGCAAAAAATAGGTTTAGTCACATCATGCGCCGATTGAGAGAGACAAGAAGCACGGCGCAAGGTGAAGCCGGAGAGCAGTCTTCCAAGATGGCTCGATGAAGCAAGTGTACTCCTACGCACGATCCTAGTTTTAAGGCACTTTTGGGGCAATTGAGGGTCTTCCAAGATGGCTCCGTGAAGCAGGTGCTCTTACGCACGCTTTAGGATTTAAGGCCTTTGTGGGCAATTAATGGTTTCTTTTTAATAAAACTAAGCAGTTAGCGATTTCGCTGACGTACAAAATTGAACTTTTTATGATACCAAGGTGTTTAGGCATTTTCGTGATGTACTTTGAAGTGATAGTTAAGGAAACAAGGTAAAAAAGCAGTTATTAATATAAACGTTAAGTATCTAGCAGTGTATTTGTCGTGAATCCTTGTAACATGCTACCATAACCTGCATTAAGGAATAAAAGCACAAGTGTTTAAGTAAGTAATGGTATTAATTAAAGGTAGCAGAAAATCAACGAACCAGTGAGCAACCCTGTAGGCCACGCAGTAGAAATTTAGATAACCACTAGGAAATTAACCCAGTGCGCTATCAACAAGATTAAAGTTGCTTTAAAAAATATAGTGCATTAATCTTTTGTGTGATGATGTGTGTGTATGTGCCTTCGTCTCTATATGTATTTCGAGGTTTAATAAAATTATGATATGCCCTAGGAATGATTAATTACTACCCTAGTTTTTGTAAGTCTTTGTTCTTTGCTTCAGTAATAGCTACTTCGTTAGCAAAGGCTTTGTGTATTAAAACATGTTTGGGACGACCTCTTTTTTTTGTTTTAGAACAGTCTACGCCAACTAACTCTGCATGAAAATAGGTCTTGTAATAGAGTTGTAATGGTTGCCCTCTTAAGTAGCGTAGCCAGCAATTTTAATGCTCCTCCAGGTAATTTGAAATCTGAAGGAAGTACTTAAGATAAGCTTCGAAGTCAAAACGTGCATCCAATATAATGTTTTTTACATCAAAGGGATTTTGTATCTTGTGATAATATACGAACATCTCATATTAATTGCGACCAACCTTGAGGCGTAATTACTGGTACATACTCCACAATTTTTTTAATTTTAGTGTGAATTAAGTCACACCCCATTCAAGTATAACCAAATAAAAATAATCAATTACTTGAAACGATGATTACCAAGTAGTTACCATACACACGGAAGAAAATACGGAATTCTTCTGCTGGCCGCTCCATTAGGGTGGTTCATTTTATATCGAAAGAAAAGTAAGTTGTTTCTATTAAGCGTCCACGTAGCCAAATTTTATCTACTTTAATGAAATAATTGGTGTGCTAAATCTGACTTTCATAAGTTAAAGTTTAGAGGTCGCCCAGAAGCATGATTTTTAATAATTAACCTTTTCTCAGAAATAATAATAATAACAGCTGCGCCTACTAATTGGCTTCATGGTAAGCCAGTCTCCAGGATGTCAATAGCTAGACTTCCACGTGGTCTAGACGTCCTCCGAATGGTGTAGTTTTATCATTTGGAAGAAGGGAGAACCTTAACATGCGAGGCAGTTTTAAGTGTTTAGCAATATGATAGGATAAAGTAAACGCCACAAATATAACGTTTCTGTCTTCTGTATGAAAACTGAACAGAAAAATATGCCGCCTCTTATGATATTTACACGTGTTAGTAGATCGTCGATCGGTCTGAAAGCCAGATGCCGAGTACGATTTCGTGCAGAGTAGTGCGTCTTCGCATCTATTTCAGTTTAGCGTAGTATAGATAAGAACAGACCGAAGCCGTATCGGTGCTTCGGCACTAGCAATCAGATATACTGTCAATAGTTCGAGTTTTGCATGGGGATATTAATTTCTAACTGATTCAGCCAATGAAAAGCGGAAAATGGGCTTTAAAAGTCAATAGAATATTCAAAAGAGAATATTGCGTCCACGTTGACCCTCTTATATTTTTCATACCTCTAGACTATTGTGCGTTGAGGTCGCGGACCACCGTGCCACCCAATGTCAAGATCATTTTAACAATAGTCAGCACTTTCGATCTATAAATGGGTGGGCACGGCATCTTCGTATTTCCGACTGGTCACCTCCCTTACGTCTTAGAAACCCAAGGCCTCTCTCCTGATCTTACCTATTTCCCCCCGGGAGCGCTTCTACGTCTTATAAACTTAAAGTCTCTCCTCTAGGTCCTCTAGATCCTCTAGGTCCACTGATTCTTCGGAGACATAGTTCAAGTAAAGCCTTTCAGGTCACATTCCCCTAAAGCCTCTCAGGCTTATAGTGCCTTTTAGTATGACAGCCCCCAGTGAGACACGCTGGGTTTCCTCCAGGCTACCTGGTAACAAATTATAAGTATGAATATGAAAATCTATGTATTTTACCCAGTATTTCATTCACGCTCCGTTCGGGTAACAACCCCCCTGTTGTAACAGTATTAATCGGTGATTTTGTCGCTTCTTTTGTTACATTTTTTGATGAAGTTTTTATACAAACATTTTTTATTACAAATAATGATGTTATATTTGTGGAGCTTACTTCACCAACTCGGTGAACTTATGTGTAAAACTATTCAAATTGTATGAACAGTACTTTGGTCTTTAGATGCATCATACTCGTCAAGGGGAACATGAAGAGTGCGTGAGGATATCTTTTTAGGTAAACTGAAAGAGTTGTTTGATATCGCCGGTAAACATGCTATAATGAAAGTAAGAACCGAAAAAAATAAGACATTCCATGAAAAGCAGAGAGAAGTGTTTTCTCATGTTGCGTGAGTGGGTGATTTGGGAATACAGAAAAAGAAGAATCAAGAAGAGCATGAAACAGATGTCAAGGCACAATATAAAAAAAGGGAAAGGAAATGTGTTTCTGAGCAAACAATATAAATTTCTTTGTTATCTTCAGACAGCTCCGGAACTGACAAAGAATATCAACTTATAACGTCAAATTCTGCAGCAACGTTCATTCCTTTACTTTCAAACCGACCTGAAAACATGTTCAAATTACCCGAAGTCGTCAGAGCTTTCGATCGTATTAATCTTTCTGAGAGATAAGTTGCATTTGTTGCTGGAGCAGTAGCAAAAGTGCTTGGACACAATATTTCAGAAATAACACTCTTCCGGCGCTCTATTAGACTATCCAGCAGACAAGTTAGATAGAAAGCAGCTGAAGGAAAAGAGTCGTCTCTTGAGGACCTTTTCTTTTGCAGGCTTTGAAATGACAAAGAAAAGCTTTTATTAATTCCGAAAATAGATACAGAAACAGAAAAATCTGAGGCACAAGCATATATTGAAGCAATCAAGTAAAAGGACTAGTATTTGACACAACAGTTAGTAATACTGGGCTACACACGGAACTTTATATTATATTAGAAAAAACCTTAAATGGCGCGCTTGTCTGGATTGTATGCCGTCATCATGTAATGAAGATAATGCTTTCAGCCTTTTTTTCATGTATATTTGGTTCTACTGGTGGTCCAGAGATTGCGATTTTTACCCGATTTAAGAAACTGTGGCCAACTATTAATCACACTGATTATACCGCAGCTCTATTAAGCAAATTATTGCGATAAGAAATTTAGGAGTATCTACCACGTGTCTTCAAAAACAACATTATATAGATGATTATTAAGAACCCCTGTGCCTGTCTTTTTTATTTATTGGTGAAGGAAGTGGCAGTAAAGCAATTCGAGCTCCTGGGCCGATACCTCATGCGAGATGGATGGTGAGGCTACTGAAGGCCTAGAAATTTGCCTCTTTCCAAACCAGTTTCAGCTGACACCTTAAGAATAAAAAATACCGTAAACTTGGCTTTGTTTATCAGTCTTGTATATATGAGATATTGGAATGAAGCTCGTCCCTCAATTAGTATAATGAAATTCAGCTTCTTCATCAACTAAAAAGCTATCCTAATCTAGCATTTAGTGAAAAAGCTTGCACGGCTTTTGCGCGCCATCTTTGGTTTCTTCCTGAGCACTTGAGAGCTAAAGGAAAAATGGTAAAGAATCAAGAATTTTCAAGCAAGACTGATTTTCTGTGACGCATACAAATACCTGAGGCAAAAGAATTAATTAAGAATTTTGTGATTGAATATTATTATCATGAATGTGTATTTTAAATGTTTTTAGTAGGCGACCCCTAAATTCGATTTGTTTGGTTTTCGCTTTCGTGTACAGGGTCTCCATTTTTCGATGTAACTGCAGGGTATCTCGGTAACTAGTAAAGATAGAGACGCGGGGTTCTTACATTACTGCGATACTTTTTAGTGAGCCATAAGATGCCGCAAGCAGATTTGTCAACCACCCCCTGTACTTCGGTTATCCTTCAACTTCCTAAAAACTGAAGGCTGTTTCTAAGGGAGTTTTGTAAGTAGAATTCAGTGGCGTGATAATGTTTTTTCTGAGAGTCTTTTCGAGATTTATGGTTAAAAAGCAAACATTTTCGAAAACACCCTGTAGCTTAAGAACTAAGAAAGTTATGACAATTCTGTTCGCGGTATTTTTAGTTTCACGAAAAAGTAGCGAAGTAATGTAAGAACCCCACGTCTCTTACTAGTTACCGAGGTACCCTGCAATTACATCGAAAAGTGGACACTCCGTACTTCATATTTATGCAAATAAAGTTGCGGAGACTAAATATTTGTTTGTTTGTTTTTTGGACCACCCTACCGCCATATTCATCTGACCCTTCACGGAGAGTTTTTTTCAAACCTTCGTTTGCCGTGAGTTTTTTTCTCAGAGACATTGTTATAGTAAATTTAACCTGCAGCCCTTTTGGTGCGCTTGGAACTTAATAAAGGCATGATCATGTTCTTTTGCGGCGCCGATGGCTTTGTCTTCGGTTGACTATTCCTGCGCAAAATTTTTTTGCACTGGTCCTTTTTAGGTTTAAAAAACATAAATAATTTACACAATTATTTTGTTCGCTTAATATTTGCCAACATTTTTCAAAAGTGAGCTGTTTTTAATTCTTTGTAAGTAATGTAATAGTCAATTTTCTTTTTCCTACAAAAATTGCAATAATGCAGCCCCACTGAAGGTTAAGAAACAATATCTAAATGATTATTTTTGTGTTCGGAAAGTCATTTTATAACGAAAACAATGCCATCAATGTAATAAATTTTAACTGTCGAAAACATGAATGGGGCACATTCACTATTCTGAATGTGCAATAGATAATCATAAAATTTCAATGCGAAATACACCAATGTGGTATACTCATTCTATAGGTACTTTTCTTTTAAGAAATGCAAATGGAGAATTTACATTCTTCAGAGATTAATTAGTTTGAACTAAAAATTACGTAATATTAACAAAAATTCAATTTAAAAACACTGATTAAAGAAAAATTTTTCATCGTTTTTCTCCGTTTAAAGCAACACAGACCGAAGTATATTTTTAACTAGTACGCAGAGTGGCAGTGATGCCAGCAGGAGCAGAACTACTAAGAGGACTCAATTTAACTTTGATTTGTCAAACACGTTGTCTTCATACGATATTTTAAAATGAGTTATGATTTTTAGGCTTGTTTAGAGGTTCTAAAAAACTTTGATATTTCTGAATTCCATCTAATGACGAGCTATTCGATCGATCGGCGATCATGATCTGACAATTTACCTTGGACGTGTATAGCACTTCGAAATCTGGTAGGTGAGTTTCCACACAGCACGATTAGGTTTCAAAAATATTTCATATTAGTTTCTCCGAAAGATTTTAAATATTTCCTAAACATTTACGATATATTGATAAAACCTTTCAGAAACCGAAAATGTCCCATAAAAGTAATATTTTATTTTATGTTTCTGAAATAATACATAATTGCATTCTGAAATATTTTAAATTGGAGGTAAATACTTTTCAGAAATATTTCAAAAAAATGTCTTGTATTATTTCTGAATATATATAAAATGGAATAATATATCGTTCAATATGAAGAATATATTTACTAAAAAAACATAAACTATTATTAAGTAATAAATATGAATATACAAAACAGGACACCTAATTATCTCTAAAATTATTCTTTCTGAAAGTAGAAATTTAAAAATTAATAAAAGTATGAATCATAATAATATTATGTGGGTATAAAGGTACATTAAATTTATAAAACTTCTCGTCACCGCTCCCGCTCGTCGCCACCGTTTTCCTTCGTAACTTAACCTAAAAGGGAATAATGTATGCATTTATAAAAGCCGACACCGCTCCCGTTCGTAGTTCCAACATGACCAATTTTTATCTCGCTGACCTTGTGATGTTCGTCGTTCATGCTTTAGCCAATGGAAATAATGAAATTTGACACAATATACAATTGTTGGGGAAAGGTTCAGTTATCTAGTTGCATAATTTGATAACAAAAAAAACAAGTTTTAATTCAAAGTAAGGAAAATACGATAACGTCGTCGTCTAAAATTTTTAATTTATCCTCGGTGCATTGAAACTACAAAAGTCAGTTAACTTTAGTTAAATTCTAAAACGTATTTGCAACCGCCAAGACTACTTTCCAAGAACGTTCGCCGAGGTAAAGCAAGCAAGATAAGCTTAAAACCAAAATGGCATCGAGCTTTGCGGAAGGTGGCACCTTATGGGCATCAACAGACGAGCGGTGTAGTATGTGTATGAGCGTACATGACAAGAGAAGAGTTTAGTATTAGGCAACTTGATATACTTGCGTGTTAATTAAAACAGCATGACAGGATGTTACTGTGTGTACGAGAAAGAGGAATGATATATCAAAAATACGACGTAACATGCTTTGACAAATCAGATTCGTACCATCTTTCGTAAGAAGCACACGGTCTCACTCGCGGCTTTGAACGCGAGTTTTATTGATTTTCAGGGTATCCAAGTTATGAAATAGGTCGGTCAATTCGCGGAGTCATCCCGAAGATATAGTAATGTAATTATTATATCACGACTCAAGTCCCGTATATCTTTTGTAAAAAGCAGTCGGAAATTCGTGGAATTTATGCGATCAATTCTCGAAGGTGTAAGAATGTAGTAGATCTTGATATTATAGTTTGTTAATAGTGATGTAAAATGTGAAGCTAATTTAATGAAGTAAGTACTTACTATACTAAGTTGTAAAAGTAACACCGTATTTGCTGCTACGCAGACCAAATGTGACGGTGAGTACCTGATAAAATAGAAGTAAAAAGATACATTTTGTGTGAGAAAAAGCCTTATATTCCAACTGATATATTTTGAACCAAGCAACCTATGGAAATACAGTAAACAATTTATGTTTGGCCAAAGCAAATAAAGGCAGCGGCCAACAGAAATATTTTCCACATTCCTACGATTTCATCATTTAATGCAATACACATGGCTTAGCTTATCTCATAGTTAGAATCTTAAATACCGATCACATTATCTACTTTTTAAAAGAAAATTAATATTCTAACCTGAAAATACGTTACTGCCCTCGCGTCGCGAATTTACAACGCTGCAGTTTGTGTTTTATAAGCACCCCCCTAAGAACGGTGGCGACGAGCGGCAACGGTGAGAACGGGCAGGAGCGGTGGCGAAAAATTTTACAAATTGACCTTTATATTATAGGTCCCTGGTAGAAAAATACCAATCTCTAATATATCAAGGACGCTGCATATATTAATGTTTCATATGATACATAAACACTATTAAAACTACATACTCCATTATAAAGAGGAAAGTTTTGCCAAAAATTGTTATCATATAAGGTATTCAAAGTTTAAATAATTCACGGAACAAACGAAGCCACAGTGCAACAATTTTTTGTACCTCTAGTTTTGTCCTTGAGGGAGACGATGCCTTACCGCGTCTTTTATTATTCTATTATTGTTTTGGTAATTTAAAATTGTTTTATTCTTCTTCTGTCCCTTTACTGTTCAAAGTTCTAATTCACAACAGTAACAACTCAAGTTTAATAAATAAACTAAAGCGGGGAAATTATAAAACGCACATAACCTAAAATCATTAATATACTCAAACTCAAAAACAATTTATTTACCACATAAACATATGAGACAGGATATTCATACATATTTCTTAATACTATGGCTAAATAGGGCAATACCGCGATTATAGAAACCGATAGCACAAAGCACAGAAAAATTGTGTCTGTGTGGTAAAGCCCATGTACTAAAACTTAAAAAAGAAAATATTAAATATTAACCTTAAATATATTTACTGATACGGCGACGCGAGGAACAACCCAGGGGCAGGTAAGAGAAGAGAGGAAGGAGGGTAGATATTAAAAAAATATATAAAAAAATAAATAAATAGGTGCAAGCAGCCCAGCAAGGTAGTAACATAGTATTTATATACTCTAAACATATGCGGAAATACAACAAAAAAAAAAAATAAGAAGTGGCTAAACTTCACTTCTCTGAGTCTCTAAAAGATGTTTTTTTACATAATTCCTAATGGTTTTTGAAAATTTGCTGTACGAGGCTGAGGTATTCTAAAGTAATTCAAATTTCTTATCTGATGGGGGTGATTATATGACTGAAAATGTGTTCTTAAATAGGAAGGTCTTTCATTTTTTAACAGTCGAAACACAAATTGACATATTTAAAATATAATTGTCATTTAGATAGGGAGTTATATAATTTCTAAAAGAAATATGAAATGAATATCGCATACAGGAATATACATCTCCATAATCAAATAAAGACAAAACAAGTGTATTCCACAGATGATATTTAGTCTTAGAGAAAAGAAAATGTTTGAGATGGTACAATTTTTTTAAGCGCATGTACGCAATTTTAAGTTTATTTTTTACATGTGCCTGAAATGTGAGGCCAGTATCAAAATAAAAAATAAAGACCCATATTCCTTGCCTCCTTAACCAATGGTAAGGGGTCATTGCTAATATTTATGTGAAAGTTATCGGAGATGAAGGGAAGAGCATTGTTATTATTACTGAAAAAAATAATGCAAGACTTCAACTTTAAATTTTGTTCTTCTGCATAGGAGTTGACACTCACCAAATCCTCATTAAACTTGGGCACTCTGCAAATTTTGAGTGGGAAAAGATATATATAACTGTGAATCGTCAGCATAATCCTGTAGTTTTGTGTATTTTAAAATGTCTATCATATCCGCAACATATAAAGAATATAACAAAGGCCCTAAGATGGAACCCTGTGGTACTCCTGTTCTTATTGGTATGTAACTGGACTTTTGTGTAGTAGATTCTGATTTAAGAATAACACAGTGAGCTTAATCATGGAGATATGATTCAAAAAATTTTACTGCATTAGGTGATAGTCTGAAGTAGAGAAGTTTAGCTAATAACATTTTGTGATTTATAGTGTCGAAAGCCTTACTAAAATCTAGCAAACCTATAATTGATTTGGTAGATCTGATTATTTCTGACGATGAAGACAATTCGAATGCAATTAATATTGTAGAGGCAGCTCGCTCACATATTTCTTGGGCAAATTTCTTTTTTGTTAATTTCTTCATGTTTTCCCATTTTGTTTTAAGCTTTGTCGCAGTCCCACTGCAACCTAGCTCGAAGTTACGTAATCGCAAATACTCATAAACGAACTAAAAACTAAGAATAAACCGGCATAAAAACAAAACACATAACATAACCTAAAAGACAAATAGAGTAAAGTTAGGCACGGGCCGAAAGCTATAAAACGGTCTTTGACAATCTCAGTTTAACTACAAGATTATCTCCGTTTAACCTAAAAGTTTAAACTAAAAAGTTTAAACTATACCTATAATACCGGCCGTTAGAAGTTAAGTCCTCGTAAACTGCAAACCGCGTTCCCTTCAAGACTTTTTTAGACACAAAAACGGAGTTTCTTTTTATATTGGCAATAAAATTTACAATGATGTGGGCGACTTTTCTTGCACTACTGGACCAATACGAAATACAGAGTCGAGATCACTTTCCTCACAAGACACGTTAACATCTTTTTTTATAAATATAACTAGTTGCTCGGGTATATCAGTGCAGGCGCCTGGCCACAACAGTTACGTCAGTAAATGGATGAACCTCGCCATTTCAGAAGATGCACAATATTGATTTTGTTTTTGTTTATACCTTTAGCAACTTTGTACCTTCTGAATAGAGATCTTATTTATTTATTATGTATTTATTTATTTATTTATAACTATTACTTTAGTCAAGTTTTCGCCAGCGTTCTCTGAAAAACCAGAGAACCGTAAAGAGTTACGCTTTCTCTCCTGTTCCAACATGTCCACCCTGCTCTGTAGTTCGTAAATACCTTTAGCATTTTGGGCCACATCCGTTTTGATTTGCTTGAATGACTCACAAACCTGAGAAAAGCGATTTTCTAATTTTACCATTCTATCATCAAGTTTTTTCTCTAGCTCTCTATACCTGTTATCAACCTAGAGACTTATCTCAGGTTTATTATCCAATAGAATTATTTGGTAATCACAGTTCACCGACAAATCCCAATACCTAATAATTAAAGGGCGGAATATATGCACTTAATTTCAGCCAAAATATGCGAATGCATATGCCTTGTTTGCCTTTGAAATATGCAATATTTCTTAAGTTATTATAGTAAAATAGGTTAAAGATACACACTGGGTTCTAAAAAAAAATGCAAAAAAGACAAAGAAAAATAAAAGTAAACAATTTCTTAACCTGAAATTGTATAAAAGGCATTTATTACTAAATATTTCTCAAAATTTTCAACTAAAAATGATTGTGTTATAACGAGTGATTTTTAATTATTTTGCTCAAGGGAGGCCATGCATTTTAAAAGCATCATGGCCGTACTGCGTAGATAAGATGACATGATTGTTTTATGACATTTACGTCTTATTTGAATTTGTGTATTTGTAAAGTTTAAAAATTGGAGAAATTTTGTAATTTTTGCAGTTATTTGAAGGTAGGTTACTATTGCTTTAACTAATATTTCTCCGGGGAGTCGTCTTTTGACTATTATAAAGTGCTATTTGCAGGATATGATTTAATTTTTTATTTTTTTTTTATTTTTCAGCGTATCAAGTTTTGGTGAAGCTTTGTTGCCGGATTGAAAGTTCTACAGTAAAAATGTTTAGTGAAGCACAAAAAATTTTTATTGTTGAAAGTTTTTTTAGAAATGGAAACAAAATAGGCGGTGTGTGGAATTACTCTATGCATGACTGCTTTGATGAATTTCGAACCGAGTTTCCTGATGTTGCGGTGACCTTTCATAATTTTTGTACTGGGTCACAATACCTAATTGATAAATTTTGTCAGACTGGTTCTGTTCAACATAAAAAAGGGGCTGGAAGACCAACGAAACGATCGAATGAGGTTATTGAAGAAGCGCGACAAATTATGGAAAATAATCCTTCAACTTCTATTAGGCATTTATCTCAACAAATTCAGCAAACGGATTTATGCTACAGTACATGTCAAACACTTTTGAAAAAGGATCTGCATCTATACCCTTATCGTGTTACGGCTATTCATGAACTCCTTCCCAATGACGTTCCCCAAAGACTTAATTTTTGTGAATGGTTTTTAAACAATTTTCAAGAAGAAAATAGTGGTGCTTTTGAAAAAACATTTTTTACCGATGAGGCTTATTTTTATTTATCAGGCTATGTTAATTCACAAATAGAATGTGGAATACGCAAAATCCGCATGTTTTTGTAGAAACACCTCTTCATCCTCAAAAAGTTGGTGTGTGGGCAGCAATTAGTTCTAGAAGAATAGTAGGCCCAATTTACTTTGATGGCACAATTACAGCTGAGAGATATCGGATCGAAATTCTGACAACATTTATTAATGAGCTTCACGATGATGAATTGCGGGAAGGTTACTTCCAACAAGATGGCGGTACATCTCATGTAACCAGAGAAAATTTAAATTTTTTAAGTGAATTTTTTGAAAACAGAGTTATAAGCCGAAATACGCAACAAATATGGCCACCTCGTTCCTTCGATTTAACACCCTGCGATTTCTTCTTGTGGCCTTTTATAAAAAACTCCATTTATCGAACACCAATTGAGGATATAAATGATCTTAAACGAAGGATTTCAGAAAAAATTGCCGAAATTAATAATTCTCCAAACGTATTGGTTAATGTGTCTCTGAGGGTAAGAAGAAACATCAGAAGGTGTCTAGAAGTAGGAGGCGGCCATATAAAGTAGGCTTTTAAAGTAAGATAGCTCAGGATTTTATATTACATACCGTCAAAAAACATTATTTTATGTTTTCAACGTGACAACGCTGCTTTCTTGCAAATTCGCCCTATGATTTAATCTACGCGCTACTGCTACACTATGTACACTGGGTCACAGCCGCCCTTGAGCAAAATAATTAATAATCACTCGTTATCAGTAAAAATATGTTTATAGAAAGAGAAGCTTCTTTCAACATCTCCTGATGTAATCGGACATTACTGCAACTTAGGTAGTATAGTATAAGGCCAAGATTCAACTTCGTTGGATGGTTTCCTTCATAAATGCTTCTTACTGCAGTTAAGTATTTAAGTATTTTATTCTATTTTACAGTTACATCCAATTTGTTCCTTATTCGACCTCCTACTTTACCTGAAATTATTGTTACATTTAGCGGAGAAGGTTTCAACAATACTAATTGAGTCTCTGAAACTTAAATTTTTACTCTCTAACGAGGATATTATGTCCGATATAAAACTGAAATTAACCTTAATAAAAACAAGATGCTTAACTACACTTGCACTTTATAACAACTCTTTACTTTGCATAACACACTGCGAATCGTCATCTAAATCCAAAATTAGTTCTTTAATGACTTCGAAATGTTCTGCATAGTATTAGCAATATTTTGCGGCCTTAATCCATGTTCCCCACTAGGAAATTTTTTTAAGGGTATGTTTGCTGCGACCAAAGACTTCTTGAAAAATTTTCTTTTCAGATTTCGATTTTTCTCCAACATTTTGAAATGCGTTTTTTACGCTAAGCTGAACTGGCTCAGATTTCATTTTTTATAACTTTGATTTATGCAGCGGTGTTTCCAAATGTTGATCGATTTGGATCTTCTTTTCACAAACAATAATTTTTGCACAAGCTTTACAGAAGCCCTTTTCTCCACTAAACTCTAGCTCTGGGAAACTTTTAATCCACGAAGACATTTCGCCACGTTAGACATTTTGAACACAAATTTAAAAGTACTAGTTTCACACTGAAAATACTGAAATCTTTCGACAAACTAGAACAGAAGTATGTATTACTACCCGATATAAATACACTTTGTTAAGCAGGTAATAATACGGCATTATTAAATGGCAATAAATAACCCCCAACAATATACCTTCAAACACTGGAAGCCTTCAGATCTTCAGATTGGAAAATTCCTGAAACAAGTGCCCGACTGGACATTAAACCTATGACTCTACGAGTTTTCATGACCGGGCGTTTTTAGTTTTTTGATAACGCCGAAAACATAAAAATATGCTCATAGAATAATATTTTGGGCAAAATGTGCATTTTATTATAAAATTTACAAAATATGCAAAAAATGCATATACAGGGCTGCCCAGTATTCCGGCATAAATTTAATATAGCCTTAACCTGTAACTTTTGGGAAAAATGCTCGTCACACGTCAATTTAGTTTTATATATGCTCACATCTTGACGTTATTCGTTTGTTTTTTTAGAGGCATTTGTCAAAGATATGACGACATAGATCTTTTTTTTTAATGGAAACATACAGCTTGTGATACATCATTTGAAAGCTAATATCTCGTACAGTATGCTCATAAATTTTGACGCGATTCTGTCAAACTATTTCTAAATGGCGACTGTTAAAAGTTTTAAAAAAATCCCTATTTAAATAAGCGGAAATGATAAATCATTGATGTTTTTTTTACCTTTCAAGGTAAGAAATCTTCATTGTTGTAAACCTTTTCTTTTAAATATCCCCAAAGAAAATAGTCTAGAGGCGTTAAATCTGGGAACCTCGGTGGTCATTTAATTGTACCACGTCGTCCAATCCAGCGACCTGGAAATATCTGATCTAAATATCTTCTCACATTGACACCAAAATGCGGGAGATCTTGCTGAAATCAAATTGTTTCATTAGGTGTGTCTGGATCTACTTCGTTGGGAAAAATTACAGCTGGAGCAGGCCTCAACTCGAAGGTTAAGAAGTTCAGGTACCGTTCAGCTGTGAGGTTTCTTTCCAAAAATAACGGCCCTAAAATTCGGTTATTAATGATACCTGCCCATACATTTACTTTCTGGGGCAGCTGAGTATGCGCTTTAAATATCCATCGTGGACTTTCTTGACTCTAGAAAAGATAATTATGTCTGTTAACCACCCCGTTTAAATAGAAAGCAGCTTCATCCAAAAATAATATGTTCTGTGGAAACCTATTATTCTCCTCACACCGTCTCATCATTTGTTTGCAAAATTGCAAACGTCTATCATAGTCATCTTCTAAAAGCTCTTGGACAACACATACTTTATAAGGGTGGTATTTTTCTGCTTTCAAAAATCTTCCAATAGTACCTCTAGATGTATCATGATTTTAAGCCAATGAAACTGTTGAAACATGTGAATTATCCTGCAGATATAATGCAATATCCAATTTTTCATCGTCGCCTACAACACGTGGCCGTCCATTCCTATGCAAGTCCTTCACTGTGCCATGTTCATTAAATTTGTGGAATATTTTACTAACAGTGCCCTGTGAAATTTGATTTTCCAGATATTTAGCATTAAATAAAGTGCACACTTCACTTTGACTTCTTATTTTATCTCCACATCCTAACAATATCAAGACTACGCTGCCTTTCCGACAAAACCATTTTTGTTTAGAAAATTATAAAATAATACTTTGGAAATACCTAAATTAATTTTACAAGTTCACAATGTCGCAAAATGTCAGAACGTGAAACAGTGAAGATTTCTTACCTTGAAAGGTAAAAAAAACATCAACGATTCATTATTTCCGCTTATTTAAATAGGGATTTTTTTAAAACTTTTAACAGTCGCGAATTTAAAATAGCTTGACAGAATCGCGTCAGAATTTATGAGCATACTGTACAAGATATTAGCTTTCAAATGATGTATCACAAGCTGTATGTTTCCATTTAAAAAAATATTGATGTCGCCATATCTTTGACAAATGGCCATAAAAAAACAAACGAATAACGTCAAAATGTGAGCATATATTAAACTAAATCGACGTGTCCGAGCATTTTCCCCAAAAGTTAGCCTATATTAATTTTATTCCGGACTTCTGGGCAGCCCTGTATATGCACTTTGCATATATTCCGCCCTTTACTAATAATAATTATTGTTAATTGAACATTACACAAACACAACATGAAATAAGGGGAACAGTCTGGTTTTTCTGCATTTGGTCCGTCAAGTGTGAAAGACAAGGTATGTCAACTGGGTGTAATGAATCTGAAATATTTTACAAATATTGGTATGAGAGGTCATGTTTTTGAGACATTCCAAGTTGTAACATCTTCATCAATAAGGCGCCAGTGTTATCCTTTATATCGCCAATAATTCGACGCCAATGTAACGTTTTCCCTAAATAATATAATTCTTTGGTGCCACTATTTACCTTAGGATAACCTAAAATAAACTGCAACAAGGCAATCTATCCACCCTTACTCTGGCAACCCTACGCTCTGAAGGGTGTACTTCAGACAACAGTCCCTAAAAATGACCTATGTTGTGCTGCCTGAAAATTCACCCCTTAGCTAGGTCAATTCAGAGTAGGTTCGTTATTTTATTTCTAGATTGAGTAGTCTAGCAGTCTTTATAAGTAAGTTAAAGTCAATTCCTGAAGGCGCCACCTTAGTTTTATTTTACTTAAAAGTCTTTAAATGTTCTAGTGTTTGGCCTCGAAGAAAAACAAACTAGGGAAAAAAAACAATTATGTCACAATCGGTTTACAATACCTTCTAATGAGCTCTCATTCACTCAAGTCCCTCAAAATTACTCTATTTAAAACAAAAGCCAAATTTTAGCAGAAGCCAATACAGATATTTATTCTTAAAGTCGTGTTAAGCCCTTGGCTACTTGGATTTATAAATACAAGCTCCTCTTACTTTGGTGGATAATAGGTACTCAAAGCTAAAAGATAGATAAGTGAAATGTAATAACAAAAGGGTAGTATTTGGTTTGACATAAAAGTTCTGAAGGTTTAAATTACAAAGTTATCATAAAAAGAATAAATAAAAGTCAAACCCTGTTTGACAGGGTCTTGCACAAGACGGCAACTGTCAGAACTACACCGTAAAAACGACTGTTTAGTCTAGTCTGGCAGCCATATAGACCTACATCCAGGACATTGCCTCAGACTTGGAATTTCCGCAAGGTCTGTGAAGAACCTCTCATAACTAACTAAATTTACCATTAGAGCATTCTTAAAGTACCATGCAAAATCTTACGAGTACCTGTGGTTACTTGATAAGCATACTAGCCACTCGGGCATAGATAAGTTAAAATGTTAAAGTTACAAGTGTTAAAATTGAAAGAAGCAAATGGCCGTTAGCCGGAAAACAAAAATATTTACTTTATAATAATAAATTATAAATATATTTACAATGAAAGTAGCTCTAACAGACCACCTAACGTTTTAAACTACTTTGTGACGTCCTAACGCTATGTCGACATATGCTATACGTTTACAATGCACAAGCTCTGTACATAATATGGGCGCAAAACTTTATCAAAACGTATAAATAGGTAAATGCAAAATATTAAGATTTTAAGTTGTTACTATGTTACAACATACTCAAGAAAAATGGTACTTATCTGTAACTTTACGTGCTACCCATGGTTCATGAAGACTCGATCTTCAGTAAAACACACACACATGGTCCCGCATCCAGGCAACTCCAATAAAAAAACTAGTACTCTAGTTTGAGCTTTTAGCCCCTACCAAAAAAAACCCTAAAATCAAATTTTAGATGTACAACATGAAAGAGAAAACTTTCATAAAACCCATCGAGGGTAATTCAGATATTAAAGTTTAAACCTAGCTCAAATAACTAACGAGGGTTCCAATCTACCAAATGACGTCTAGGACCGCTTGTTAAAGTTCATGGCAAAGCATTTTAAATCGGCATTCCGCCCAAAGAATAGGCAAACTACAAAGCCATACCCTTTTTTAAAACATTTGTGGATGTTTTATCGGCACTACATAGCTTTCCCTGCCCAAGAAACTGAACTTAGGGTGCTATTTCCACAAACGTGCTTTAACTTTCAGTGTCCATTGTCGAAAGGGCCGGATGTTATTTCGTCTCCAACGTACATAGTTACCAAAACAAAAACGTCGACAAATTAGTCGACCCTATCTATGAAATTGAAAACTATAGTCTCTATTATACCATAGAAAACTAACGGCGACCAAAGTCAACCAACGCAACCAAGGCAGAAATTAACCAGACGTGGCCGTGAAAATGCACAGAACTGTCAGTCTGACACTGACCTCCGTAACAAATTATCGACTTTCTTAAAAACAGCTGATTTAAAACAGCCGAGACATTTAACCTACATCTCAAATACAAAATTAAGTAACTAGTTATTTCTATTGACAACCAATTACTAATCAATTAAAACGAGGATCTGAAATAAGACCTGTCCACAAGTAGTATGTAACAAAGAACAGATGAAATCAATACACTTGGCTATGTCTTACAAGGTACAAAACATTCATGAAATATAAACATCAACAAAGGTTTTAAACTAAACATAGTAAACTATTGACTATCAACAGGTAATTAAATTATTAATTAATGTCTAAGGTGAAAGTCTACATAGGTACTTTAACAATTTAAACCCGAAAACTTAACATAGATAACCAAACTATGAAAACGCAATTTTCGAACCGTAACAAAGTATATCAAAGATATTTCTGAAAGGAAGTGTGCTGTGTTTGTTGAGTTAGCCTCCTTTACAAATATTTTCATGGCAAACTAAGATTGTCTGCTCCATTCCAACCAGCGTGGTGCATGATAGAAAGCAGTGATGAACCACTGTTGCTTACCCGTACGTGGTCACTGGCGAACCAGCTTCCTGATAAATACAATCTCCAAAAATTTAAAAACAACGTAATCGCTTCTATCAGACCGTCAGTATTCGTAGA
Source organism: Polydrusus tereticollis (assembly GCA_963920685.1). NCBI lineage: Eukaryota > Metazoa > Arthropoda > Insecta > Coleoptera > Curculionidae > Polydrusus > Polydrusus tereticollis. The sequence goes on from OY987329.1 coordinate 40,103,679, forward strand.
TCGGCGCTCTAAAGGACTTTTAGTGTATTTAAAGATGGAAACACTATATTCAACAAATTCTGTGTTTCTGTGGATTCGTAATGCCCAGTCTGAATTACGGAGATCTTAGATTTTGAAAGTGGGGTTTCTTCAAAAAGTGATTTTTCTCGTAAATAATTTGCATATAATTACATCAGTTCGCAAAACTAAAACAAAATTTTTAATCGCTTGCGCTTTAAGTGTTTTAATATTGCACAATTCTTAGTTCTGATTAAACTGAAAAGGTCTTTAACAGAATTTACGAATTCATTTTATGCTTTAATTACGTCCAAGAAATATCTTTTGTAGGCTAAAGGTTTTCTTACCCTTCTTTAGCGTAATAAACTTCTCGCCTAGTTGCCCTTTCACCGCCTTTACTAAATCAAAGACATGACGTTAGCAGCACTTAATTTCGTTCTTTGTCACTGTTTCGTTTAATGTTTTCAAGTGCAGTTTTGCCGGTAAATTGTTAGCCGGCGCGGCAAGATAAATGGCCGCCGAATGCAATTTCCCTGTTCGCTTTCAGCAGCCCCATCGTCGAGCATCCTTTATTATTCGTCTCATATTCTCGTACACCGAGAGGAGTTTGGGCTCTCACGAAACACACAATATATGCACGGCGGCCTTTATGTAAACGGGTATTTATCTTTCAAATAAATGTCAGTAATAAAACAAACGGTCTCGTATTATTGGCCGGATGGCCGGATGCTGTTCTTCGCACCTCCAGAGAAGGATAGATGAATTTACGCGTTTTGGACACCCTGGAGACTCGTTTGTCACTTATCGAGTCGGGAAATTGATGGGTTCGGCTATTAGATTGGAAGAATGATTACAAATAGAGGTTTAAATGGGTAAACATAACGGTTCTTCGGGATATTAGATTTTATGGTTCGGCACTAAATAAACGTTTAAAGCGACAACTGCAAAGCAAAGAGGAATTTTCTGAATATCTTGACATTTAAAATGTGCGGAAGTCAATTTTATTTAATAATGTACAGTAAATCCATGAAGTAATGTCTAAATTCATTTTTTGGAAAAAACGCTTGGACCCATCAATTTTTATTTCTTAATGTGTTTTTTCTTATGGTAATTTCATGTATACAGGGTAATCCAAAAATAAATTCCGACCATCACTTCATTTTTTTAAATAAAAACATCTATTTCTTATTTCATTTTTGATATTTGCATCGATTTCTAAGTATGTTTCACGTACCATGTCCTATGCCTAAGCCCTACGGTTATCGAAAAAAATACGATTGAACAAATTAATAAGTAAGACCGTATTTCTGAGGATTTATTTGTAAATCGAGCAAAGCATTAAATTGTGCGTTTATTTTGTTTTTTTTTCGATACTGGAATTTATGAATGTTGACTTGTCATCGCTTAGTCCCATAGAAACTGTATGACAATTTTATTCCAAATAAGTAATTGTCAAGCGCAGTGCAAAGTTGCGGCTTTCACAATGGTAAGTTGTTTATTTTAAGTTGACTGGATAGATATATGTAGATTAGTTTGCTAGATCGCTTTGTCAATAGAAATGTTTTTTTCTCAGACAATAAAGTATATTTGACTATGACTATGACTATGACTAAGTTAACGGGACGAGAAAAAATTGAAATTCTATGAATGGTTGGGTTTGGTGATAGAACACGTACTCAAATAGAAACAACTCAATTATTTAATGAAATCCATCCTGATCGTCCTCCCATATGTCAAAAGGAGAGGCTAAATTTAGAGAATTCGGTCTTGTTAGATTTGCCTAAATCTGGTCATCTTTCTCGTAATGAAAATGAACAACTTGACTTTTTCTTTCCTTAGAAGAAAATCCATGTACTCCTCTGTCGCACATTGGGGCCAATTTACACATGCAGAAATCTGTTGTTCACCGAATAGTTTAAAAGCACAAATATCACCCATTCAAAGTTATTTCGGTCCATGTGTTACTTTTTTTTTTTTTATGATAAGGCACAGCACTGCAGAATAAATCCTTTATGGCGCTCTGAGAGCGGTGCGTGTGCGCAGGAAACGATTTACGTTAGTCTTGAATTTTTGAAGATTATAGTCGTTGGGGAACACGATCTCAGGGAGGTCGTTCCAGAGTGATGACGTTCTCCAGATGAAAGAATTTTGAAACAGTGTTGTTCGAGGGACACTAAGCTGAACCACGTACTGGTGGGCTGCAGTGGCTCGTCGTGTATTTCTATCATGCACCGCTCTGGGTGGTATCAAGCGGGCAACCTCAGTTGAACACTTGCCATGAAAATATTTGTAAAATAGACTCAAGTCGCCAACCTGCCTTCGATGATCAAGGCTTTCCAGGTTGTTTGTCAGACTATGGTAACCGATCAAGCGAATGGCTCTTCTTTGAATGGAATCTAGCAATCTCAGGGTATGATTAGGAGCAGAGCCCCAAATATGCGAACAGTACTCCAGCGATGATCGAATTTGGGCTTTATAGAGCATCAAAAGTTGTTGGGGTGTATAGAGGTTCTTTGTTCGGAAAAGTACTCCAAGCTTCTGCGAGGCTGCCTTAGCAATGGCCGCAACGTGGCTATGCCAAGACATATGACTATTCAAATTAACGCCCAATAAATGAGTTGATGAAGCCAAGGGAATCGAGTGTCACGCCATAACTATATCCAGTTCTTCAACATTAACTTTTTTAGAAAAAACTGCCGCCTGGGTCTTTTTAGCGTTAAATTCTACTTGGTTACTGTCACCCCAAGATAGAATTTCTTCCAGGTCCTTGTTGAGATGTGAGACCTCTTGCTGCCTATAGAGATGCGCATTAGCAGCCGATGTCCGAGCATCCAAAGTAAAAGATGAAACAAGTGTGCTGTCATCAGCGAAGCTATATATAGGATTTTTAGTTTTTTCCAAAAGATCGTTAATGTAGAGTAAGAAAAGGGTGGGCGACAATATAGAACCTTGAGGGACTCCGGCGTTGATGTTAAATGTGTCTGAAAGAAATCCGTCCATCGCCACTCGCAGAGAACGGTCTTTAAGAAAGCTCGACAGCCATGAACAAAATTAAACCGGCATTCCGTATGCTCTCACTTTAGTTAGGAGCCCCTCATGCCATACTCGGTCAAAAGCCTTGAAAATGTCCAGTGCTACCGCCCGGGACTCTCCATGATGTTCTATTGCGTTGTTTCAAACATGAGTAACATAAGCGAGAAGGTCTCCTGTTGATCTAGACTTACGGAATCCATACTGGCGGTCACTAATAATGTTGAAGCCTTCCAGGTATTTTAATAATTTTTCGTTGATAACCTTCTCCATTACTTTGAATATAACCGAAAACGACTGGACGATAGTTGTTTGGCAAGGTCTTCTTGCCTTTTTTGGGTATGGGCTGAACTCGCGCAGTTTTCCAGCAAGAAGGAAATATATCTTTTTTGTAGGATAAGTAAAAAGCCTACAAAATACCGATGTCAGTTCGTCAGCGCATGTCTTAATTACAATAACTGGAATATCGTCAGGACCAGAAAGCTTTTTAGTGTCAAAACTCCTCAAGATTCGTTTAACATGGCGGTGGCGAAAAACAATCTCAGGCATTCTCGATTCTACAGGGGGAATATTCGGTGGAGTACTTCCCTGAAAATTTACCGTTGAATGTGAAGATAATAGTTCCACCAGTAGGTTTGCTTTCTCCTGTGCTTTGGTCGCAATGGTGCCATCAGAACGTGTTACAGGTGGAATGGTTGACTTGGTAAAGTTCTGACTGACGGCCTTAGCTACCGACCAAAATGATCTTAAGCCGTTAGGACATTCAAGAAGTCTGTCTTTGATTCTCTGGTTGTGTGCTTCTTTGCTTTGGTTTATCGTTTGCTTGCATTGGTTTCGAGCGTTAACAAAGATGGTACGATTTTCGGCGGTAGGATTTTTACGCCATTTTCGGTAGAAATAATTTTTTGATTTAACAGCTCGTTCGCAATTTTTGGTAAACCAAGGCTTGCCGTTAGAGGGGCACTTTTTTGAGAAAGGGATGAAGGCTTCCATGCTAGTAAGGATAACCTCCGATATTTCTGTTGCAGAGATGGATGGATCATCAGAGGTAAAACAAACGTCCCGCCAAGGAAACGTTCGAAAATGGTCCCATGGTTACATCGAATTTTGTGCGCAAATGCAAAATATGTGCCATCTAGGTAAATATTTTGTTAAAAATATTATTTTTTCGATGAAGCTACGTTCTGTTTGAATGGTAATGTGAACAGACAAAATTGCCGTTATTGTGCAACAAAAAATCCGCTTCTGATGACGGAGGCTCACAGCTAATACCCTCAAAAAACAAATGTGTGATATGGAATAGTGCGCGGAAGAATAATTGGTCCATAATTCTTTGAATAGTATTTAACTGGACAAGTATATCTCGAATTTCTTTAACTTGAATTAATTTCAGCGTTAGTAGCTTTATTTCCGAATCCCTTGGGCCCCTAACGAAGAACTGATTTTCCAGCAAGATGGTGCTCGTTCGCACTATGCGTACATTTTTGGATGAAACCTTTTCCAATCGGTGGATAGGAAGAAGAGGACCTATCGATTGGCCTGCTAGGTCGCCAAACCTAACCCCGCTGGACTTCTTTTTGTAGGATTACCTGAAATCGAAAGTATTTGTTGCCAGGTCAAACAATCTGCAGGAGCTGAAAGAGAAGTGCATTCCATAACTCCGGAAATGGTTGAAAACTTGCAAAGAGGGTTTGTTGATCGCCTTGGATGTCAAGCCGTAAATATCGCACATTTTCAACATTTAATTTGATTTGTTCTTCTGTTCTTTTTAAATAAACATATCTTACTTATTTACATGTTCAATTGTAATTTTTTCGAGAACTGTTGAGTTTAGGTATAGGACATGGTACAGGGTGTCCATTTTTTGATGTCATTGCTAGAGTGTCTCGGCGACTAGCAAAGATAATGACTTGCGATTTTTACATTACGGCGCTACTTTTTAGTGAAAAACAAGATATGTCACAAACAGAATTCTCATAGCTTTCTTAGTTTCTGAGAAACAGGGTGTTTTCCAAAATATTTGCTTTTCGATAACCCCTGTATTTCGGTTATCTTTTAACTTGTCAAAAAATTGAAAATTGCTTCTAAGACAGTTTTTTAAGTAGAATTCAGTGGCTTACTGTTTTCCTGGAATTTTTACTTTTTGAGATTTAAAGCAAACATATAATTTTTATTCTTTTATTTGACTAGGCTATTTTTAAGCTTTTCAAAAATATATAATAGTTGATAGGTATTTTTAACAGTAAACGCACAAATCAAAAAATTTAGAAAATTAGGGTATTAGGTCATGAAACCAATGAAACAAACAAAAAAAGAATTTGTCATTACTGCTAAAATAAATATTTTGTTACAATTGGGGACCCATATCTTGTGCACAATCTTTACTTCATAGGGTTTCAGTTGATATTTAGTTAAATTTATTAGACAAGATTTTATTCCTTCGAGATCTTTTTCTATGACTCTATACGAGCTTCTAGTGCCCTACAAAATCCATAACGTTCATTTTGTCCCTGTCGCGATTCTCTTTTATTATATTATATGATTTAGGACATTTAAATATTGGTTTCATAAATGATCGATTCTTAATTAAAATAATTTTTAAACTTGAAAATGTTACTTGATTGGGCTGCTTTCTCTCTGGATATTTATAAAAGTAAGAAACTCTTATAAGTTAATATTTAAATTACAAGATTATAAGTTTACCTATTTTCATGGCACCCGATAAAACAAACTTGTATTTTTCAAAATTTTTATACTACTACATTTTCGCCATTTTTTAAAGCTCTAGTGAAATAATGACATGTATTTTAACAAAACGTTATTTTTGCCTATATATTTTGACAAGTTGACATGTCAGATAGATATTCTTTTGACTTGAACCTATGACAATTCTGTCTGTGGCACCTTTAGTTTCACGAAAAGTAGCGCAGTAATGAAATCGCAAGTCTCTATCTTTACTAGTTACCGAGATACCCTGCAATTACATCGAAAAGTGGACACCCTGCACATGAGATAGAATTCGATGCAAAATTCAAAAATAAAATAAAAGGTTTTCATTTGACAAAATCAAGTTCATAAATACCAGAATAAAAAAAAAATTAAAATAAACACACAATGGAATTAGAAATCTAAAGGTTAGTTGCTTCCTTTTGCCGGATTCATCCCCAGATGCGTTTCGCTGTATAACAGCTCGTCAGTGGATGGTGGATGATAACTGGCAGATTCAACCTTCAAGCGACATCTCGTGGCAATCAAATGCATCACCTGGCCCGTCTTACAAGAATCAGTCGAAAACGGAGAAGGAAACGCCTGCATAGATCCGGCGAGCCGGCACAAAAAAAAGAAAATTAAGAAATAAGAATCGACGGGTCCGAGAGATTTTCCAAAAAACACACCGCTGAATTTTAAATGAATTAATTGAGACATTACTTCTGGGACTCACTGCATTTTCATGTTAATTAATAATAAACGTGCCCTACAAATTAATGAACCTAGCAAACCAGCTAATTAGGCTCTTCCAGAAGGTTAAGGATGACGTAGGCGGCAGGACAACCAATCGAAAGATTAGCTTCTCCGAAGTACCGCAGTACCGTTGGGGGAACGTAAATCTAACTCGGATTGCTTGTATGAAATGAAGTCTTGTACATTTGCTGTTTTTTTTTTTATAATATATTCATACTTGCCTACTCTCTACATCCCATCAATAACTTACTTTTACTCTACCTCTTTCTCTTTGCTTAGGTAGCTAACCTACTTTCTACTTAAACAATACAATGATAATACATGCAACAATCACCAAACATCGTACGAAGTAGGTAAAAGCTAAGCTGCATACTTTCGTAATAGCAATAAGTATTACTAATTATGAAATATTATATATACCTATACGAAGAATATATTACAAGGGTGTGAGCTAGTCCACTTAATGATTGATTATTTTTCTGAAGATACTCAATTTTCGCCCTTTCCATTAGGAAATGAAACAAAAAGCTTGCTTTCAAATGAAAAAGTGTTTTTGTTAATTCCAAAAAGTACTTATAGAAGAATGCTTTATGACGGTTTGTTGTTCTTGCGGACGTTTGGAGATCGAGCTGTCCAGCTGTCATCAAAACCATATATTTTACATTCACATCTGATTTAAAAAAACGGGCAAATACCTTTTCCTACGATCGAGCGCAATGTACAGTTTTGCGCTTCCAAAAGCATAAAGTAGCACTTTTCAGAGAAGACAGCGTTTTGTTCAATTTGCCGCTCGCCGGTAGCCAAACGCTCGCTCGCCTGATTACCTTGACAATCATCATAAATTTTAAATTGAAATTCAAATTCAAAAATATTTATTTCCAAAATCCTTACAAAACTAAAAATATATCGTGTTTAAAAAAAAATTGTAAACAAATATAAAGTAGTAATGTCCATGTATTCTTTTGGAGTAGATTTTGTAGGAAAAAGCTTTATCAATTCACCAAAGCGTTTGCTTGTCCCGGCTCTCATAATACATCTTTGGTATTTATATAAACCAAAAATGTAAATAAACATAACATATTATATTTTATTAACCACTAATAGTGCACCTAATAACCTAGTTGATAAATTGACAATATAATGGGAAATATTATAACAATTACATTATTAGGTTCTACGTGACATTATAACTGAAACTTTTACCTTCTTAAGCTTATAGTTTTATAACCTATATAATAATAATTGATGGAGATTCGCATTGACATAATAATTAGTGAAATACATAATCCTTTCTACAAATAAACCAACCCAATAGTTATTAACATTACTAGATGCGAAAGTTCATTTTTTGGTGTGAGGAGGTTTTTGAATAGCCAAGGCGAAGCCAAGGTGATTCAATATCTTCAAACATCAAAAAAGGCTTTCGCATCGTGTGATGTATTAAATTTTTCTACTACTGTTCTCTGATCAATATATTATTAAGTAATGAACTTTGATTTTATTCAAACTATAACGATAAAATAAGGTTTGTCCACCTGTAAAATAATCCATGACAACTAGTTATTTGAGTATTGTCAGAGTCTGTCAGTTTGAATTTTTTAATTTCGTTTGTCTAAAATGTTCTCCCAAGACCAAAACGTTGCTATTCAGAAGGCGGCCGAGTTGGCATGTGCCTCACTGCCACCTGAGAAGTCGAAAGATAGATACTATCAAACGTACAACCTGTTTCTGGAATGGTTCGCGGATAAAAACGTTTCTCAAATTGACGAAAATGTGATGTCAATACAATAAAAATTTCCTATGAGTACTCGTGTTGTTTTGTCCTGGCACCGAAAGTAGTACTTTTCTCGTAGCTAGAAACATACTACTTTCGTAGCTAGCAACGTATAATATTCAGGTAACTCTAATGTTTACTTTCGTGATCTTTCGTGTTGCTATGGCACGAAGGTTAATTTATTTATACAGTAAAAGAAAAAAGAAATATGGAAGCCCTCCCTCTTGGAAAATTTACCATGATAAGGATAATTTTTCGATCTGCAAACGTCATTTTTGACATAAAATTTGAAATATGTCAAAAACGGTTACACTTTAGTAAAGAACATCATATATGAAATATCATTAGAATTTTACGTAGAATCCAAAAATGAAATAGTTTTTAGGGTATCTTATTCAAAATAGGTAAGTTGCTATCTACTTCCGGTACAACCGGAAGTGTTGCACTTTTATAAATATTTTAAACGAATAAATGGAGTTCCCGGTGGGTTCCAGATTGTCAAGTTTCTGTGACAGTGGTGCACAAAATAATTCTAAAATACAGTAATGTTATATGTTATAAACACATTTTATTAATATTTGTAATTTGTAATATAAAATAAAATAATATAACATGTAAAAAAAATGTTATGAGAATCTTTGCTGAAATATTTTTTTTAATACTTGCTGGCTACAAGATTTGCGGAAGCACAAGAAACCTTTAAGATTCTTGTGTTACTTATTGCAAGGGGATTCCTAGACTAATTTTAAGAAACGTTTATATAAATATAGGTCCGCAATCGCTTTATTTTTAAGATACAGGATATTAAGGCCGCATTACCGTTGGAGATTTTGTATTGCTGCAATAAATAACTGCAGGATTTTTATTGCGTGTATGCGCAAAACGTGTTTAGTAATGAGCTGTGGCAATATGTTACTGCAATTGCGAGAAAAAGCTCCGGAGCTATTTTTATTGCAGTTGCAAGCGCAAGTGTTGGGAATTATTTGGTAATTTCAGTGCCACTAGTCTGAAAACATTTGAGTCTTTTTGGTTGTACAATTCAAACCTAGATTTCTATGATTTTTAGGTTGCGGTTTGTTTTTGTTGTTATACTCAAACATTTAAATGGGATTTATCCATGTTAAATCCAAGAAATAAAAACCGTGCATACTCGAAACAAAGCGAAAATATGCCGTTATATTTTATTTTGTTGGCAGGGTGTACAAAATCAAAGAGAAAAGTGCTACATAAGTGCACCCTGTAAAGCGATTGGCAATTTTCATTACCGCAATTAAAAATAGTTGCGATAAAAGATTTTTTCAGAAAGAAAAACTTGTCAACTCTAATGCCACCTTCACCCATATCCTGTTCGCTGGGCGTATCACATATCTGTGACCCAACAACTACACCAAGCTATCTAGGTGGTGAAGCTTGATTTGTGGATGTCCCTGCCGATCTGCTGCTGCTGTTTGGTGCTGTACTAGACCTTAGGACGGAAATTATTATATTTTACCTCCAGTGCATTCATATTTCATTTATTGTGAGTATTTTGTGAACGTGGGCATTTTCTTAAGGTATGGTGCCTTATATGTTGTATTCTTAAAGGTCCGTCCACGCACAGGGTCCTGGGACTTTGCGTTTTATTTTTTTTATTTTATTCTTTATTTTAAATCATTTACACTGTCCTAGCTGATTAAGGTATATTAAGGTTTTAACAGTCTGGTGTTTTTTTACCCACGTAGTTTCCTGTTTTTTTCGTTAAATACGTAACAGGGGTGTTGTTCAAATTCGAGGGCCGCAAAACAGGTGTCAAAAACAGTAGAAATGTAGTACGAATTCTAGAGTTGGATCTAGTTGTTTTTATTGAGATAACAAATTTGTCTTTAGAAATTAAAATTGAAACTAGAATGTAGCAAATACTTCATTAAAAATAAACAGTGGAATTAAAAACTATAACATACATTCCCATTGTCCTATAAGCTACCTAATGCTTTCAAAAATAAGCAGTCAATGATACATTCTAAACAGAAAAAAAACTGTCCAGCAAACTAAATTTGCCACAATCTGAAACTAGAATGCGGCAATAAGAGGGACCGAAATATTTTTTTATCGATACGTTGTAACCCAAATCTTAACAAATCACTTTAACCTTTTTTAGTGGCCAAACTTTCCCTTTTATTGGGTTTAAAGGCCATCGATACCATCGCCAATAAATAAAATATAGAATAGACCCCAAAGTTTTAGAAGTCTGTTATTGTATTATGCCCTGGTATATAGGCTAACCCTATGAAGGTATTCCAAACTTAATATTATTATTATTATTATTATTAATAACGTAATAATTAGAATAAATAGTTTTACGAGCATATGCGGTGTATATTTGGATTTTGTAAAATCTAAAAAATACATACTTTAGAAATATTTACCTAATATTTTAGTCCGTCGTTTATAATTAAAGTTGTTTGTAATTTTGCAGATATATTCACAATACACTTAGGGTCCTGTAGTTTAACGTGTCAGTAACCCATATATTCCGTGATTTTCTTAAGACAAGCGTAGATTTCTTAAACAAAGCCTTAATCTTACTAAACTTTGAGACCTCAGAAGATGAGACTTAATCCAATAATTTTAATGCAGAGGATAATAATTTGTACAACAGAATATTACTAATGATCGATGAAATTAATTTACTCCTAATGAAACAAAAATAGTACTCACCATCAACAATAGGAATGTCTTTTATGTTGTATATGCTTTCTCCTTATAGTTATGATCTAATGCAAGATAATTTGAATTTACCCACTAAAAGATACTTACAGTATCTCTCGTCAAGTCTACATGTGTCAACAAACAAGTCAAGAAAGTTATGCCACATATTTTGCTAAATTTTAAAGCATCTTGTATTTTGTCAACAGATCTAGCAAATATACATTAAAGCAGTCAATAACAACAAGCCGCAAAGTATTTTGGCATTAAAATAATGTCTTCCTTTTCCTTACTGGTCAGCAGCTCTAAGTGGCTTATGCGTTGTTAACCACTAAAATGTTACTTTCTTTATCACCCGAAATATTTGCGCGCCTTTTTCTCGGATTAATAATTGTATGGACTGGCCCTCTTAACCTCCACGGCGACGAGAATTAGCAGACAATTAGACTAAAGAGGCAAAAATCTAATTAGTGTAGCTTTTAATGATAATTATTTGGTTACAACTGTATTAGCATATACATATATGATAATTATGTTCTTCTTATCTGAAGTCGAAAACTGCTGCTAGTAAAACATATGAAAGGAACAGAAATGGTTCCTATCACCAAAAATGTCACCCGTTAAGATACTTCTATACTTATATAGTAAGGTCTCTCAATAACAATCACCCTCGGGAAATCAAATGTTGGTCGGTTAACAGGGGTGGTTGGTTAATAGAGAAAAGCTGAAACAACTGGTGTGCATCTTACAGTGTTTCTTTATTAGTAAGTATCTACATTTATGTAAATAATTTTAAAATTTTTTGTTTAAATTTATTACAACTAAAATTAAATAAGATGAAGTCAATTTACCAATATGTATATACTGCACATGCATGCCAACATATATATTATACAATGCACTGTATGTTTGCTTCGGAATTCTTATTTTCAAAAATAATCAGAAATTAATGATTGCTTCATATTCTTTATTTTATTTTTATAAAATTCAGATTTACATTTTAGTAGCAATGGAGAAATATTTGTAGACATGTCAAAACTATTAATATTATTAAAGAAGTCTTCTATACTTGCGGAGACTTCAGATAGGCTTGATATTTTCGACGCTGGATAGGTTCCTTTTCCTCTGTCTCACAGTTGGGAGTAGTTTCATCCGTTTCTTAAATCTCTTCAATACACTCGATGATAGTCAATTTTGTACTTTCTGTTGGCAAATCATTATCAATGGAGGCAAATTGTTTCAAGTTGTTGTTGAACAGTTGTGCGAGCGGAATATTATCTTCTTCTGCGAAGTCGTCACTATGATCTGTATTACACATAAATCCCGCTTCAGAAAGCATTTTTTTATTGTCACTGGGTGTAGATTGCGCTAGGCTACCGAAACCCATATCAAGGCGTCGGTTATGGTAATATTACTTTTGAATTCTTGAAGAGGGCAACCACTGTTCACATGTTAAAAGCCTCTTAATAAGGTAGCTTCTGTAGAACATTTTAAAATTTTAAATAATGCATTGGTCCAAGGGTTGGCAATGTGAGGTAGTATTGGGTGGAAGAGTAATAAGTTTGACATTATCCAGTATAGTTTTGGGATGGTACGTTACATTATCTAGAAACAATACCACTCTTCTATTTATTCTGCTTCTTTATCTTGGTATCAAATCTGTAAAGCCATGTAGTCATGATGTCTGCTGTCATCCACGTTTTTTTGCTTAAGACCCATTGGAGAGGTAACCTATCGATATGTGCGCCCTTAAAACATCGAGGATTTTTGATTTTGCCTACTATAAGTGGTTCCTCCTTCTCACCTTCCATATTTGCACAGAACAGAATTGAAAATCGTTGTTTTGCTGTTTTTTTTTCAAGTACACTTGTCATCTTTTAATGCATTTTGTTTGCAATGCACGACAGTAGTAGTAGTCTGATCTGCATTAAATACGTCCCTTGAGGCATACCTCTTTAAAATGGTCAATAGCCTTTCTTTCCAAGTAGTTACGTCTACGATATTTATATCGGCTGATTCGCCACAGATTCTCTTGAAGGTAATATCGTGCCGACGACGGAATTTTTCTGAACATCCATTTGATACTTTGAAGTTTTTTAATCCTAGACATTGAGCAGATTCGAGGGCTTTTGCTTGAATTATGGGCCCAGATATTGGTAAGTGCTTATTTCGCGCCTTACAAAACCAGTTAGGAACAGCTTGATCCACTGTCAGTCATTCGGTTTGGGTAATTTTCTTTTTTGTTTACCGTTGCTACGTTCTTGAAACAAATTTCTAGCTTCTGCTTTATTTTAAAGCAACATAGTCACTTGGGTTTCACCCACTTTAAATTTTTCAGCTAATTTCCTGGTACCTAAACCAGTTTTTCACTTTCCTTCATTATTTCAATTTTTTCGGTTAAATAAATACATTTCCTTTTTTGAGCCATCTTCAAATATTTACGTTAGTCGCAAAACACACAAAAACTGTTCAAATAAAACTAATGTTAGGAACCGATTTATCAGCTTTTAAAGCAAATTAAATAGATTCGCCTGCAATGAAGTAATTAGTGTATGTACCTGTATTTCCTAAGAATTGTCGGGTCAGGTTTTACTGCCTCTAATGGAGTGTGTTTTTAGCATTAATATTTACTAAAAATCCGATGACGAGTGCCCGCGGTCGTTTAACAGATGGGTCGGTCTTTACCGGTCTTTAGGAGTAAAAAATAATGGGATTTACATTTCTAAATATGGGAAATTCATAACTGGTCGTTTAACGCAGGTGGTCACTTTATAAAGGCGGCCGCAAACTTGTGGGTCCGGGAAATTGAAAATCAAAACCATTGGCCGCTTAATATATGGCGTGGAATCAAAATCTTCGAGTTATTGGTCCATATTTTTTCCGCGAAACACCTAACGAGCATAGATATTTAAACTTTTTGCAAAATTAATTACCACAGCTCCTTGAAGACGTAGATGACATTGAAAGGGAACAAATGTGGAATCAACAAGACGGAGTTCCTTCTCATTACCATCGAAAAGTTCGGGAAATTTTAAACAATCATTAACCACAAAAATGGATCGGTAGGGATGGGTTCATTGGGTGGCCCTCTCGATCATGTGACTTAACACCTGTCTAAATCCCCATACAACACCATAAGATATGAAAAATAGGATACGGGATGCCTGCAAAACATTACCATATGCACCCATTACGCTAAGGAACGTGCAGGGAAATATAGTAAAAAGACTAAACATGTGTAACCAAGTAGACGGGAATATTTTTGAACATTTATTACGTCATAATAATAGAAAATTAGGTAATTTTGTCATCAGGAAAATTATTTTTATTTATTTTATAGCGTTACTCCCGTTAGTGTAATAAGAACAAGGGTAAAAATGAGAAAAATGAAAATAAATCGCAAGATATTAAAAATTGAACGGGTCTAAGGAAACAACAAAAAACATATGAGTATTCCACCTTCAGGAACAATGGCGGGACTGTCAATTTTTAAAGTAAAAACTAATATTATTCTAGAAAAATTAAAATATTAGAACAACTACTTACTAGGTTTAGGTATATAATATCCTTGACAAAAAAGTTTATCGAAATAAAGGCTTTTTTGATTTCATTTAATTCAATACCTAGTATCACTTGTATTATGGTGAATAAAAAGTAGTCTAATGTTATAGAACCAATATTGTCTACCAGCAAACACTAATAATGTTACTACAATATACCTTGGATATCTATTAGCTTAATCGATTACCAATCAAGCCACATATCACATCTTATCGTCATCGATGTTGTGTACTTGTTATTGGTTATTAAATAAATAAAATAAATAAATAAAGATGTCTTTTATTAGGAATAAAATATAAATTACAATAAAAAAAAATCAAAAACGTGGCGGTATTCAGCAGAGCTGCTCATACAACCACTGGGAAAAAACTACATACAAACAATAGGTAATAGGAAATAAAAAATATTATGTTTAAGAATGTAGAATGTAGAACTAATATGTCCTACAATTACTCGAAAAAGAAAAAACTTAATAAATATTAAATGTACAAGAATAAATAAATCGTGATTCAACCAGTATATAAAATAAATTTAAACCCTTATCTCGAGAATGTGATTTCTCAGGAGTGAGTTAAAGGTGGCAAGGGTGGGGGCTTCCCTGACATTCCGTAGCAATGAGTTGAAGAGTTTGGTGGCATTGTAGGTGAAGGAGCGCTGATAAAGTGCGGTGCTGTGTCTTGGAATCCTAAACAAACCTCCATGACGTGTTAGCCGGTTATGCGTATCCGAACCAGTAGCTAATTTTTCCAGTAAGTACCTTGGTTCTTTTGAAATAATGACTTTATAAATACATCGCGCAAATTAAATTTCAAACCTTTCCTGCATATTGAACCATTTCGATTGTAATAAGTACCGAGAAACATGATCATACTTACGTACATTAAAAACAAATCTCAGACAATAGTTTTGAAGCTTTTGAAGACTGTCTTTATCTTTTTGCAATAGTGCAGGCCAATACACTATGTTGCAGTAAGCCAAATGGGAAAGCACTAACGTATTAGTTAATGTTAATTTAATATTGGGATCGAGAATATCTTTATTTAAATATAAAAGTTTTAGTTTAAACATACACTTTTGCTAAATATCACCATCTGGGTCTTGTTTTCATTTAAAATTAAACAATGAGCAGCAGAAATTTTTGATATAACTTCGAGATCCTTATTTACGTTGGTAACCGCAGCATCAACTTGATCCGGGTAAAAAGAATAGAAAACCTGGGTATCGTCGGCGTATTGATGAGATTTACAATTACTTACAAATTTATAAAAATCAGCCGTATACAGAGAAAAAATAAGAGGACCCAGTATACTGCCCTGCGCGATACCTCTAGATACTCCTAATGAATCAGAAGTACGATTATTAATTACGGTTCTCTGCTGTCGACCTGAGAAATAGCTTTCAAATAACTTCAGTGCATGTTCACTTAGACCAAAATATTTTAATTTAATATTTAAGATGTTATGATCCAGTGTGTCAAAAGCTTTGCTATAATATAACAAGACCAAACAAGTGTCTCTGCCTTGGTCATGTGCTCTGAGAATATCGTCAGTTATCGACATCAGAGCAGTTGCAGTACTATGATTTTTTCTAAACCCAGACTGTGTAGATGGCAAAATTTGTTGATGGGTAAGGAAATCATTTAATTGGTCCGACATGACTCTTTCCAAAATTTTGGACATTGTAGGCAAAATACTAATGGGTCTAAAATGTGACAGTTCTGTAGAGTTGTTAGTCTTGGAAATGGGTAATATATTTGCTATTTTCCATAAACTGGGAAATGTATTGGTTTTTAAACATTGGTTAAGAATAAAAGTAAAATGTAAGTTTAGGTATGGCATCAAAA
Source organism: Polydrusus tereticollis (assembly GCA_963920685.1). NCBI lineage: Eukaryota > Metazoa > Arthropoda > Insecta > Coleoptera > Curculionidae > Polydrusus > Polydrusus tereticollis. Next base: position 40,120,031 of record OY987329.1, read on the forward strand.
GTAAAATCATTTTAAGATTTATTCCATCAGCACCTGTGGCATTGCTCTTAAGTTTATTAATTATTTTTTCAAATTCGTCTACAGTGACTTCGCGAAATGTAAGACCAGGTTGCATCTCTGAATAGGATTTATTTAAGTAAGTGTTACTTATAAAATCATGATCATGATTGGTAACATAAACGAAACATCTGTAGTTTTAGGCAACTTAATTGTTCACCCGTATCCGGTATAAATTTTTGGATCGTCCTGTTAACTGGTTTGCCAAGAGTGTAATATTCCATCCACCGTACGTCACTGCATCATACATAGTGCGGTTTTCCTTTTACAAAAAAGTTGCTTTTTGTAATTTTTTGAAATCGCTAACGGAATCATATTTTCCAGTGAGCCTATAGAAAATATTGTCCATGCACTTTGTAAAGCCAAAATTACTTTATATTACATACATTACAATAATTAGTTTAACTGCGAAAGCTGTTAGCATGTGAAACTAGAACTAGCAGTTTCAAAAATATTTTTAAATGCTAGCCTTACGATTATTGCCAAAGTTTAAAAAACATCCTTTTATCTATTTTGTCTAGATTCTTACAATGCGTGATCGAGTTCGGGATGCCCTGCATAAGTTAAACATCATGCATGTGTGCATTTAGTAACAATTTAAACCCTCAAATCTTGGTTAATTAAATAAGTAGGTATTTAAGGCAATTTACTTTGAAAGTTTACCTATTTGAGGTTGAACTGCACATTGCGGAAATGTGTTTTGTAAGCAAGCATACAATTATCGCTTTACTATTGTGCCACATTTTAACCATGCTTAACTTCGGTCAGCTGTAGGTTCTCACAGTTAAAAGTACATTTTCTCTTTGTTCTGGATTACGTAAATTGCTGCACCAGTAGAATCTTTCCTTTTACTAGCCACTGATAAAGTTTAGGATTCGCTCTAATGACCTAGAACAGACAATACTGAGAAAATGTTTGCATTTCGCTGAACAGGTGTTGCACAGCTCTCTATAAAAGGTTATTCATAATTAATTGCTGATCCTTCAGAGTTTTATTCCTTGGATGATTTCAAGATAAAAAATTCATATAAAAGTCAACAACAATAATCTCTACAAAGTTTATCAATAACAATTACATAACAGAGGATTTTTAATTTAAAGTCACGACATAATATTAAATTAGTCATTAACAAATTTTGTATAACTTGAAAATTATAGAAGAAAGAGAAACGGTTAAATGGAAAATGTTTACGTGAATATACTTCCAACTTAATGCCGCTTAGTACGCGATTCTATCTTTTTTTGTTTTTGAGATGTTTTGAATAAACAAAAAGTTGCATTTTTAAAAATATGCTGTATCTTTTTATTTTACACTAATTCGGCAATCTGTAAAAACATTTCTGAAACAACCTTTTAAGTAGATTTCAGTTCTGCAATTGGATTGTGGACCCGACGTTTCAGTTATTTTATACCATCAACAGGTTAATTCTTCCTTATGGGCGCCATATTGTATTTTGTACTTGAAAGGTAGCTATTTAATTGATGTCAGCTTTACAACGATATATCCCTTATTGGTAAATAAATAAAATTGACTTGAAAAAGCAGCACTAGAACTCCCCAAACTTAATACCAATTAAAAATTTTACATTTTTAATACTCACACAACACTGCTTGCACTATTTTAATCAATAATTTTATAATAATTTAGGAATCAAAAATAAAATCTAGTGGCCTATGACCACCACCTACTATTTGAAAATGAAACAAAAAAATATTATTTGTCAAAACGAGTGAAAGTGATAGTTTTTATTATTATTAATAATAACGATTTATTTCTGTATTTTCAATTAAAACAAAAAAATAGCATTGCGTTTTTCTCACGAAAAAAATTTGGTTTCCTGGAATGTTGCATTCATTGCAACAGAAATGCAAACCTTGCATTAGAAAGATATTTAGAAAATTACCCTGAAAACCCACAGCCAAGTATAAGACTTTTCCCAAAAATTGTTGTGAACCTTAGAAACTATGGAAGTTTTGAACAACCACTGCTCAAGAATTACTTAAAAGAAGATAATAAGGAGCATGGCCAAAATGTGAGGTAATATTTTAATTCCGCTCCGACATCGTGTAGAAGAGCGCCAGCAAGAGACTTACCAACCCCGAGAAGTACCACACAAAGAGTCCTGAATGAAAATAAACATCAAACGTATAAACCAAGTATAGTTCAGGGTTTACGACAAATCAAAGAAGAATCGATGAACCAACGCCAAAAAAAATTCTAATTTCAGTCGTCTTGTAGTTTGGACGAACGTTACACAATTTACCAACTACGGGGTGTTTATTAAGCAAAACCATCATTTCTGGGCTACACCAATTGACTCAACGAAGACTACAAACGCGATTTGGCTTTAACGTATGGTGTGGAATGTATGGTAAGTAATGTCACCTTGCTTGCTAAATACATAGCAGGTATTAAGTCAACTTTACTTCTCTTCTTACTTTTTAGACAACCGACTTATCCGCCCATTCTTTTATAATCACAAGTTGAATTACCAAAGATACTTGGAAATGCTAGAAGTTCAAATATTACCGGAATTAGAGCAAGATTTTTTCAGGATCAACTAAATAATATTTGCTTTCAACAAGACTGTTTTTCCGCACATAACGTTCGGGAAGTTCAAACTCTCTTAGGACAGACACTTACTGATGAAGTAATATCAGACAGCGGCCCAGTTAACTGACCTGCTAGATCCGCCGATAAAACCCCTCTAGAGTTTTATTTATGGTGGTATGTAAAAAATGAAATCTGTTGCCTATTGAAGTTTATACCCACTGAAACTGTACAAGAATTAGAAGAGAGAGTGAGGTATGTGATTACCAGCATAAATGGCAACACTCTTCGCAGGGTCACTTATTACGTTGAAAAAGTGTCAAGAATGTATCAATAAAAACGGCCATATTTTCGGAAAAGTGTATAGTCCGCCTAACGGTTCTGTGGCTATGGATAGAATGTGAATAAAAAAAAAAGTTTGCTAAGTTTACCAATAAATCTTAATTAAAAATGACCTAATTTTATGATGATAAGACCGCGTTTGAATTTTTTTTCACCCATGCCATTCCAGCCGGCCGTTTTCAGTCGATGAAATAATTGTGGTGGACACATGAATAAAATAATGTCTAAAAAATGTGTTGCACTGCGTTTTTTTTTTTACATTTGCCGCTGAGACCCAAACAGGGGTGCCCTTTAATTATTAAAATAAGAGGAAGTAAATTTAGTTTATTAACTTATAAAATATTAATATGAAACGAGGCACCGCACGCCTCTGCCGCTACAGTTAAACCTGACTTTTTTATGCCTTTTAACCCCTGTCTCCTCAGCCGTCGTAGCCACAGACTCGTAAGGCGGACTATAGTAAGTTACATATTTTTTCTTAGGATTCTTTATACAATAATTATTATTTATATTGCTTTTTTATTTTTCTTTAATTTTTTTTTTATTATTTGAACTGTTAATATGAAATTCTTAATCTTAAGAAAAAATAAAATAATGTATTATAATATGATATGTTAAACAAATTTAAAATATATAACGCCGCCTATGGCGTTGTTCGCCATATTTGACGTGTGGCGAGAATTTATTTTCTGGTTTTTTTAAGTCACTTTCATTTATTTACCAATAAGTGGTACATCGTTGTACAGCTGATATCAATAGCTACCCTTTAAGTACAAAATACAATATGGCGTCCGTATGAAAAAATGTACCTAATGATAGTAACAAATAACTGAAATGTTGTGTTTATAATCCAATTCCAGAACTGAAATTTACTTAAAAAGTTGCATTAAAAATGTATTTACAGATTGCCAAAATAGTGAAGAATAAAAAAGCTACAGCACATTCTCAAAAATGCAATACAACAAATTAAGCGAACGTGAAAGAATTGAAATATTGTGCCTGATTGGTTTCGGAGATAGGTCAAACAGAAGTGGTTTGCTTATTTAATATAGCTCAACCTGATCGACCGGATATTAATCAAAGCATGGTGTTATAAAGTCAACTATGGTTCAGCCTTTACACTTATTTTATTATTACTGTGTATCCGTAGGCTGAATAGCTGGCTCGTATGTAGATCTGTTGATTTAATAAAACACTGTATTTAATTCCAACAGCATTTTATTCGTAAGGTAGCACTAACATTTTATTTACAATATTCACTTTATAACTTCCCACTATCTGAGAATATACTACATCAAATTACTAGTTATACTTCAAATTGCATTCACACATACGTTTCCATAGTACTCAATACTTTCACATTGTATTAACTTATTGAACTTTGTTTTTGTTAACTTTAACTACATAGTACAAGAAATGTGGACAATTTCCACTCGGTGACGTGCTTTACTTTTTAAAAGCAGTCGTGTGACATGCACCGCTGAACTTTCGGGGAACAGTCCCCTTGATAAACTTATATTTTATGCGTTTAGCCAAACTCTGCTTGGCGACCGTCTGGAGGCTGCGTTGCCTCATCCCTTCTCGCGTCTGTCTCCCTTCCTCACGCAGCTTGGTAGGTGATTATTTTTGGTGAAGCGCCTAATTACATATGACAACAATGCCGCGCTGTTACTATGTGGGTTTTATGATGAATCTTGGATATTTACGTATACGTGAGGAAAAGAGATGAACTAATAAAAACGCAGACAGCACAGGGTTTGTTATTGCATCGTGCGATACCTACATAAGCGTTATATACAGTGCGTCCATAAAGTCTTGCACAAATTCATTTAAAATTCAGGTATTTACTTTTAAAAACGCTCGGACACGTCAATTAGTACTTTTGTTTGCGCATTTTTTAACGTAAAATGTTTTTATACAGGGTGTCGCACGTATGAGGTATGAGGTCATCAATAAATGTGTTTAAAATAAATTTTCAAACGTCAATATTTCGGAAACCGTGATTTCCAGAGGTGTTAAGTGTTCATCATAGAATTCAAAATTGATATAATATACAGGGTGTTCCATTAAAAAAAATCCTTGATGGCCTCATACCTCATACGTGCGACACCCTGTATAAAAACATTTTACGTTAAAAAATGCGCAAACAAAAGTACTAATTGACGTGTCCGAGCGTTTTTAAAAAAAGTAAGCCCCTGAATTTTAAATGAATTTGTGCAAGACTTTATGGACGCAGTGTATACACTATATACATCAATTAGACTTCCAAGAATGCCATCAGTGGCGTACTTTGCTTCAACACTCAGCGTGTTATCAACACATGGTAAGCAGAGTAGAGGCAAAGTTCCGGGAATTTCGGCATGTTCGAGATATTCAAAAATCTGGTCGACACTCAATAACAGTTCTGTTAACAGTGCAAGATGTGCATTGTGCATACTGTGCTTAAAGTACTCAAGAAAGCAAAGATAATTTTGCTCGGCGAACTGAATTTTGTGAGCAAATGCAACAACTTTGTAACGGTAACGATAACTTTGTAAAAAATAATAGTTTTTTAGGACGAAGCGATATTTACACTAAACGGTCATGTGAATAGACAAAGTTGTCGGTATTGAGCAAGCGAGAATCGTCATTGCTATTCAGTATGTCATAAACTACACCCTTAAAAAGTGAACGTGTGGTGCGATATAAACTGCTTGAACTTTGAAACGCATAAAGAAAATTTTAAGTCTATATTTTAAACTAAATATCTCGGATTTTTGAATAAATGTCGTACTCTTACAATAATTAGAGTTTAAGCGAAAAACGACACTTTCGGATTTCATTACCCTTTATATGTCTGGCAATTATTGCTCTTCTCGGTTTAATTTGGTGGCACAAGAGATAGAATTATGTTTCGTAAAATTCAATGCAAGTGTTTACATTACTTTTTTATTTCAGTCAGCAGCTTATTTGCAACCAAAAACATTTTTAATTCAAAGTTGATTGATGTTTTTATGATACAAACTAATACTTGTAAATTAATTATTGAAGTAATCAAAAATAAACAAGGCTATATGCTACTATATAAAAATCAACAATATTAAGCTCAATATTTTGTAGGCCCCCTCTAACTCGTATTACATCTGCGCACCGGCGAGGAATAGTATCTACTAAATTACGAATAAACTTTTAAGAAATATTTTCCGATTCCTTAATAATTGCTTGAGTTAACCCGTCAAAAGTTTGTGGGGTGTTCTCCCGAGATCTCACCAACAATTTTAAACGAGACCAAACGTGCTGTATTATGTTAAGGTCAGAAGATTTTGCTGGCCAATCCATTCGATTAATGTTATTGGTCCGCAAAACCTCTGTTACAATATGAGCCCTATGAGGTCTAGCATTGTCATCAATATATAAAAAATTCCGACCGTAGTTTGGAACTAACAATAAGTTAAAAACCTTTTTTCCGAGCAATTTTCAGACAGATACAGGGTGATGAAATCCGAAAGTGTCGTTTTTCGCTTAAACTCTAATTATTGTAAAACTACGACAGTTATTCAAAAACCCAGAAAGTCGTTTTTTTCAATTGAACCAGTGATTCTTTTAAAACCGAGAAATAAAGCAAAGATATCTTTGGAACGAAATAGGGCCTCCGTGAAATTTTGTTAAATTAGCACTGTTTCATTTACCACCCAGTATTGTGAAATCGAAATGTATACAAACCAAAACTAATCAATATTCCCTAAGACCAAACAATGAGCTTCAATATGCTTCGAACCGCGTTCAAATATCCTTAATATTTTCCGAGATATTTAGTTTAAAATATAGACTGAAAATTTTCTTTGTGCGTTTTAAAGTTCCAGCAGTTTAGTTGATAGAAGAGTTTTAGGTCCTTACTTCTTTAAAAATACTCTCACTGGTGCGAGATATTTGGAGTTTTCTTAAAATGACCTCATCCCCGCTTTAATAACTTTGAATCTGAATTTAGGAAAACCTCTTTCCAACAAGATGGAACCCCACCACATTATACGCCTTACCAGTTCGCGCATATTTAGATGAAGTTTTTCAAAATCGTTAAATAGGTAAGAGAGGGACGATTGAGTGGTCACCCAGATAGCCAGATTTAACTCCTCTTGATTTTTTCTTGTGGGGATACTTGAAATGTAAAGTATGCATGAATCGCCCATCGAATTTAGAAGATTTAGAAGCACGAATACACCAAGAAATTAGAAACATTAATGCAGATGTCATCGACAACGTTTAAATAAAATTTGTTAATCGTCTTGGCTATTTTTACTTTAGATACATATTTTCACAGTTTCAATTTTTAAGACAATTTTTCTTCAAAATTTGCTTTTGTAACCACTACGCTTATTTACCTTGCCGTATGTAAAAAAATGTGCTCTTTCTAATTCTGCAAAAAAAAAAACAAAATTTGAAATTAGAGTAAAAGTTAATTAATAGCTATTACGTATAACCCTAAGTGAAGTCCAGTCAAGTTGTTTTAAATCATTTCCCTCAGTGAATTAAATCAGTTTTCATTTTTTAAGGGGCAGTTTCAAATTATTGTTACCAAACTAGCAGTGCTTGCTCTTATTGCTATTACCCACAATTAGCGGCACATTTGCCGAATCTGGTTGTTACAAATACTTGTAATTTAGTTCCGTGTGTCGTAAGTGTACTCTGGGGTTAAATTTTCCTCGAAAAGTTGTACAGAAATTATCTTTGGGTCCCGCGTGGCCGTACAGGACATTTCGAGAAACCGGCGTGTTATACTGTTTAATGAGGCCATAACGATTATGTGTTTATTTGACAAAGTCGGGTGGTGGGTTAATGGAACATCATCTTTCGTAGGTAATTACCTTTACGTTTAGTTATTCAGTATTATCTGGTAATTGCAGGGCCTGGCATAATTAGAATAATAAACAAAAGTTGCTGTGGAGACATCAGGATTTAGGTAACATACCAATAATTATATTGGTATAATAATATTATTTAATACACTGAGAAAAAAATATCACTTGGATAACGTTAAACGAATTCGTTCAATAAAAATATTTAATTGAAGGCGACCAACAAAAAGTTTAAAATGATTCTGTATCACAACGTTCGTTTAATTCGGTCAAGTTCGATAATGATTCCGTCAATTAAATGGATTTCACATTAATATCTAAAAATAGTTTAGTCAATTTATTGTGGGTAGGAATAAAAACTGTAGTTTTTATACTTCTTATGTTTCACAGTTTTAATCTTGAGTTACCTGACACGCGTGTTTCGGCCCTTTCGGGTCATTTTCAAAGAAGTACAAAGACTAAATTATAAATGCCGTTACAAAGGTATTTATCTATACTCTAATGTTAGGTATGATGTAATGTTATAATACTTTATGTGGACCATAATAATAAGGTAAAATTTATTTCTTCTACACATTTTCTATGCAGGTGTATTAGGTAATATGTTTCTACGTGTGATGATGCCCGATTAGGGTGAAACGCGTAACCAATACAAAAATTAGAACTTGAGACCGTGACTTTGATTTTTGTGTTACTCTACAATACTGAATTCTTGTCTCTTTGTGAACCATGGACGGATTCTTTGAATTAGGTATGAATAAGTTATAAAGTAATTATTAAGAGTAGGGGTTATAGTGGATTAATACATTGTGGATTTTTTCTATTGTTATACAGGTGGTTTACAAAAAATATTTTATTTATTATATCTTATTTGTTATGCTGTTGATAATTGGGTTAGCACCTAAAGGTATTTCTGTTTAATTATTGACAACATTACTTTTGTTTTCTTATTAATTTTTTTATTGTAAGTGATTCTAGAAGGTTTAATCTTTTGCTTTTGTTCTGGATATGAATAGGTTATATTTTATTTGAAATTAAATGGTTTTCTTTTATGCAGTGGTCGGTCATACCTGTTTTATTTTGTTATTTTTTAAATAAAAGTTGTATGTTCTTTCAGTCTAGTTTTAAAATTTATGCCTTTGTCCAATATAGATAGTATCGTAGTCCGCCTCTATAATAGTGTCTGTTGTAGTAGGTTTTCCATAGATTCCATAGTTTAATTGATTATTGCCATTCTTTATGGTGAGGTCTAGAAAATTTCTTGAGTGGTTTATTTCTTTTCTATGGTGAATTGTATTTTATTGTTTTGATTACCAGGTAGATTAAGAAGTTGTTGTACTTGTTGTTCCGTGCCTGTCTAAACACAAAACGCGTCGTCGACATATCTACACCAAAAAATGTATATTTTTAATTAATGTATTATTAATGTTGAATAGCTTGTTTTGAAGTTTGCCATATATATTTCAGGTAGCAAAAGTGAAAGGGGAGATTTTATATACAAAATGAGAGGAATTACCTATGAAATCCCCTTTCACCTTTGCTAGCTGAAATATATATGGCAAACTTCGAAAACAAGCTATTCAACATAAATAATACAATAATTAGATATATACATTTTTGGTGTAGATATGTCGACGATGTGTTTTGTGTTTGGATAGGCGCGGAACGACAACTACAGCAATTTTTTAATTTAGTTAATAATCAAAACAATTAAATTCAATTCACCATAGAAAAATAGATAAACAACCCAATAAATTTTCTAGATCTCACCATATAAAATGACAATAATCAATTAAACTATGCAATCTTTAGAAAACCTACGACAACAGACACAAGTATACTAGCGGACTCTAAACAACCCCAATAAACCAAACTAGCAGCCTTCCACGGTAGGCTATATAGGTTATTAGACACTGAATATGAAAAAGGACTAGATATAATAAAAACCATAGCTACAAGCTACGGTTACGAAATAAAAATCATTAACAAAATACTATAGAAAAAACCAAGACAAAAAACACAAAAACTTCTCTACCATGGACAGCCCAATCCAACTAAATATTGTTCAATTAACTTCACTGGCAATGCAAGCCAAAAAATTTGTAAAAAACTGAAAAGTTACAACATCACTCCTATAATACAAGTAAATGAAAACAACTTAAGTAGACACTTATGTAATTCTTAAATAGAAACAAAGTACAAACCGTACAAAGCGGAATTTACCAAATAAATTGTGACAAGTGCGATGCTATCTATATTGGACAAATAGGCAGAAATTTTAAAACTAGACTGAAAGAACATACAATTCCTATTTAAAAAAAAAACAAAATAAAACAGGTATAGCCGACCACTGCATAAAAGAAAACCATTCAATTTCAAATAAAATAAAACCTATCCATGTTCAGAACAAAAGCAAAAAATTAAACCTTCTATAATCTCTTAAAATCAAAAAAGCAATAAAAAATAAAAGTAATGCTGTCAATAATCAAAGAGAAATACCTTCAAGTGCTAACCCAATTATCAACAGCATAATAAAATAAGATACAAAATATTTTTTTTGTAAACCACCTGTATAACTATAGGAAAACCCACAAAGCATCAATTCACTATAACCCCTATTCTTAGTTCCTTTATTACTTATTAATACCTTACATTTGTGTGTAAAAGAAATGAAATTTTACCTTATTTCTATGGTCCACGTAAAGTATTATACCATTACATCATACCTAACATTAGAGTTTAGATAAATACCTTTGTAACGGCATTTATAATTTTGTCTTTGTACTTCTTTGAAAATGACCCGAAAGGGCCGAAACACGCGTGTCAGGTAACTGAAGATTAAAACTGTGAAACATAGCAATACATGTAGTTTTTATTTCTACCCATAATAGATATACGGTTTCACCAAGAATGTAGTCCAACAAAAGTAAACTATATATTAGTCAATTTAGTTACACTGTCGTTCTGTCTTCTATTTTTTTACTATAGGTTTGGTATATTAATAAATTATTATTTATGATATTTGGTAACTTTCAACAATAATCTTTAGGCACTAATAACACACTATAGGATTAACTTGGAGAGCTATTGCATTTTAATTTGCTTTGCATTGAAATTATTTCAATAATTCGAAAGATTTTACTCTCTTGAGACTTCTTTTTAAACCCTTGCTATCGATGAGCAGGATAGCCTCGACATTAACATAGTTTAGGAGTAATTTTTTGATACTCTCATGGCACACCTTCACTCGCTTATAACTAACTATATCGTAACAAAACACCTTTCCCCAGTCACTTAATCACACAATGCAGAAAATAAAACGAATACATGATACACTATGCGCCTTTCATTGCCAGAAACCAAACTTGTACAACACATAAGTGGCGCGTCCGCGCGACATCTCACCGATTTGTTATTACTTGCACACGAGGAGGAAGATGATCACGTGACCACTGCATTATAAACCTTTAATTCGGGCAGCCACATTTCTAATATGAGAATTAAATTATAGTTTTGACAGAACTATAAATGCACGGCAAATAAAATTTTGATATTAGTTTTGCATGTAATGTTAAAGGAATTAGTATTGTATTATAATAAAACAGCCTTAATAGAAGAAATTCCGGAGAATACTAAATTAATGAATTTTAAATTGACTCAATAAAATTTTGTTAATGTTAAGAAAATATTCGGCAACCAAATAGTTTTACTGAATCAACTTAATTATTTTTCGGTTAATATCGTCCCTGAAATATATTTCACTTGATGAAATGTAGGATGTATTACCACAATTAACAAAAAAAGCAATTAAGCATTGTAATTCGCACAAGGAAAGTTTTTCCTCGCATTGCTTTTGTAGACCAGTGTAATATTTTAAATGTAGAGATGAAGGAGAGTTTTAAAATTATAAAAAAAAAACTTCTAGGGACATTCTGTATTCCGAAAACATTAACAAAATTAACGGTTACCTAAGTAATTGCAAACATTTGCGAGATTCAATGTACGTATTTAATTATAGACTATAAATATATCGGGATTCGACCGACAACTCCATTTGCAATGCAAAATTTGTTGCCACGGCTTTGTTAGCTGCGTCTGTTACAATTTGCAATCTGTTTTTCGCCCTTATAATAAATAAACGTCGTTATATTTCAACAAAGAAAAATACAGTGGCACAATAAACAGGGTTCCTAAGTTTGTTAGAGTTTCATCATCATTCGCATAATTTTAGCAAAAATTATTTTAATAACCCCAATTTTGTGTGTAAAGTTGGCATAACAATATTTTTTTTAATAAATAAATAAATAAATAAAATAAACTTGAATACAACTTTTTCTATCTTTATAAACAAAAAATCGCTGTAAACCTGGGGAGAGACGCCCCATTAAAAAGGGCATATTTTGCCGTTTATCATAAAATTCAGACTTTGTGCTCTTTTTGCGCATCTCTTCTCGTGAACAGGCATTACAAGTTTCTTCCTATATTGTACATGCCACATGTAGCCATTGTTGACATTTTTACACTTGGGAGGCGTGATCTGTAAATTATCCCTTCTCCTATCTCTATATTATACAGGTTGTTTCAAAAACATGTGCCATCGCTCGTGTGGTGATTTCTTATCCAAAAATAATACAAATAGTTTCTATCGACATGGGTCCACAGATGCTATTTAATATTTTCGGATTATTCAAAATATTTTCGAAGTGGGTTTGGTAATTTTAGCGACATTTTTGAAAAGCATCCAAAATAGCACATATTTTAGCAGTAAAAATGTTTAAACAGTTCCTCTAATAATTTTTAACAAAAAATAGGTTTCACATTTTGATAGCACAATTTGTTAGAAATATACATAGCTAAAAAATATTCGTCTCTTAATATTTTTTTAAGTTGGCTTAGTTTAAAAAAGAAATGCAATTTTATTGGTCACACGTTTTTAGCAAATTAAGTATTTATTACTATGAAAAGATCTACCTAAATGAAATTATAGCAAATATTGCGGATGACCACCGTCGGCTTTATTGCAAGCATTCAACCTTCTATGTAAAGATATTTTCGCTTTGACACCAATACCAGGATTTTGCCAAACTCTGACAAACGCCATTTCCATTTTTTCTAAAAGTTCTTCTCTTGTTTGTACTGGCGTTATATAGACAAGCTCTTTTATATGTCCCCTCGCAGATAATCCAGTGGATTTAGGTCAGTGGATCGAGGTGGCCACAACGACCAATCCAACGATGACCATCTGTTTCCACAAGGTGCTTTAAAATGTGCCGTTGCTCCATCGTATTGAAACCACATCCTATTTACCACTAATACAGTCAACAACTGCGGTAAGTCATTTCTACAAAAATTTAAATAAGATAAATGGTCTATTCCAGTATCTCTCAACCTGGGCTCCGTAGAGGGGAGTTTTAGGTTTCGCGTCAAGAGGTCAATAAAACATAAATAGTAGTAAATAGTATCACTTCATAAAAAATGTGAAAGAATATTCGTGGAACTCCCCCTAGTGATTTATTTTTCTAATTTTCTTCATTCGCGTTCACACGCAGGTATCGTAATTCTGTCTCTTTTCTATTCTATCATACTGTTGGCTACTAATAACGCATATGCATATTATTCAATCAATAATTAAATATTGCAATGAGAGATTAGACTCAATCCGGCAATGTTCCCGGTAGCAGCCGCTCTTGACGCCAAATTTAAACATAATCTAACAGGCGCGCGAGAGAAGGAAAAAAGGTTCTAGCAGTGTTTCCCAGGAAGCTAGATGTCGAGCGCCTACGAGATAATTCAGGATCTCCTAAATCGGCTTATAAACGCCGGAATTCCCGATAGGGAGGACAGTTAATGAGTAATCCTGTTTATCGTTAGTGATCAAACAATAATAGAGCATAAGTATAATATTTATTTGTCATGGATTAATGCCTTCGAACTAGTAGTTTGAAAAGGATACAAGAGATAGATTCAACCAAAAGTTAAAGAGATTTCGGGTAACACTTATAGCAGCAATGAGCCTATACCTACAACTTCAATTTTTGTTCACATCGCGAATAAGAAAATCAAAATTAGAAAGTACTGCCAAGGGTATTTGTCGTATGGCTCTGTTTCTGTTCGTGATTCTAATGCTCCGAACGGCCAGTGCGTAGTCTGTTTTAAAATTTTTAACAACAGCTCATAAGCTCCAGCGAAACTGCAAAGACACTTACAAACAATCCATAGTGAGTACAAAGATAAACCTGTGGAATTTTGTCGACGTCGGTTAGTGAAAATGACTGAATGTAAAAATATTACTTATCCTCTCAAGTGTGTAGCGGCGTTAATGATAAAGTATGTAAAGCCTCATTTTAAGTAAGTTAACTTATAGCTAAGGCAGGAAAAACGCATATTATTACCGAAACTCTTATAAAAGCATGCATAAAAGATGTTGTCGAAACTATGATTGGTGAGAAGTTTAGAAATTTTATCAAGATGATGTCACTTTCAAATGATACCGTACGTAGAAGAATTTATGAAATAAGTGGCGAAATAGAAAATACAATTATTCAAAGAAGAAAAGGTAGTAGTTGGTATGCATTACAACTTGATGAATCAACGTCCGGTATATACATAACAACTCTGCAGAAGAACAAACGCTATATTGCAAACCTCTGGATACTCATATAACCCAAGAGGAAATTTTCAACTTTGTCGATTTTTTTATCACTGATGGAGCTTAATTGGAATAAATGCATTAGCATCTGCAGCGAAGGTACAAAAGCAATGACTGCCAAATGCTCTGGGTTTAAAATGGGTTATAAATATCGTTCCGGAAGTCGACGGTATCCACTGTGTTATTCATAGGGAAGCATTAGCAGTAAAAAAAAATCCACGCAGTCTTAAAACCGTTTTGGATGAGACACTAAAAATCGTAAATTTCATAAAGTTCTTTTTCCTGCCCCCTGTGAAATATAGGATATAAGATAAAAACTTCTGGTACGCCTCTTTAATCTGCGAAATGAGGTCTTGGTGTTTCTTAGTGACTTCTCATTTGAACTGTTACCAAGAATAACTGAAGTCAAGTGGTTACAACGTTCGGCCTATCTTGCAGCATATTTTCGAGCCTTAATGAATGCAACATTTCACTACAGGGACTATCTGTGACGGTACTTCCACTTTAGGACAAAATTGAAATCTAGTTAAAAAAAAATACAGTTTTTGGAATACTGTATTAACAGAGGTATAACTAAGTACTTTTAGTCAAGGACTCCACTTTCAGCAGAAATTACGTTGGATAAAACCAACCTCCTTCAGAATGTACGAACCTCTACTTCAAAGAATATTTTTACACGAGAAGAGGATCAATCGAAACTTTACATCAATCCCATACCCTGATGGGAACCTAAAAACCACTTTCAACTCGGCTACTTTTGTTAGAGTTTTGGGCTCAGCGTAGATGTAAATACCAGGAAACTGCCAATTATGCTGTAAAAAAACTACTATCATTTGCTACAACTTACCACTGTGAAGTAGGATTTTCTAAGTAC
The DNA here is from genome assembly GCA_963920685.1 of Polydrusus tereticollis. Classification (NCBI taxonomy): domain Eukaryota; kingdom Metazoa; phylum Arthropoda; class Insecta; order Coleoptera; family Curculionidae; genus Polydrusus; species Polydrusus tereticollis. Next base: position 40,135,335 of record OY987329.1, read on the forward strand.
ATGACTGACTAAAGAAATAAACTGAATCCTGATCCAGGCATGCGAATACAACTTTCGAACTTTGAACACACCCGATTTTGACAAGCTTCTGTCACGAAAACAAGCTCAGCCATTCCATTAAGCTTGCTGAGATTAAATGTGATTCAATAAGAAAATAACTAATCACTACACATTTTTACAGTTGTTTTTGATTTTATTATAATTATATGTTTGGACTCTATAAAAGTAGCTTGATGTTGTTATTCTGATGAAAAATTGAATATCTCATATTTTGGTGCTCAGAAAAAAATAGAAGTGCTCCAAGGTTCCTCGCTCTAAAAAGGTTGAAAAACACTGGTCTAGTCTATTAGACTAATAGAAAGAATTATATCATTTCCAATTATATCAGCCCAAATGTTGATGGAAAACCTGTACTGCGAGTTTTCTATTCTAATTAAATTGCGATTCTCTTTAACCTATACATACATAATGCAAGTTATAAAAATTTATAATTCTCTTTTTTGTAAATGACGTCTCATCTCTAAAAGGGATACGACAAGGGAAAGCTCAATCGTTTTCCAACCTTTTTAGAAATCACTGACAAAATTTGTGTCTAGGTTCATAATCTCTTGGTAAAAAATCTTGCACTAACGTGAAGTGATATGGTTTCAACTATTGCTCTTTCTAAATTCTGTGTACAGACAATGCAAAAATAATTCCTATTTCATTGGACATACTTCCAGTACTTGCAGAAGGGTTACGAACAATTGTATTGAAAACCGCCTCCCCAGCCTGAACAGTTTAACGGTATCTTCCTCGCCCAGAATAAAATTGAACAGATTTTATGGTGCCGGTCTCTCCTAGACGTCTACAAACGTGTTCAAAAATTTTTAGATCGAGATGTTTAACTTGCTTAACTTGTTAAAATTATACAAATATGAGTAAACACCACATCAAAGGGAACTTAAGAAACAAATATATGTGAAACCATAAAGAGTCAATAAAAATGAAGTATTACTTCAACTTTAACAAATTGTGCGCTCAAAATGTGAAAAGTCATTGGCGAACCTATTTTTTGTTAACAAAGAATTATTAGAGCGCCTGATCGCACGCACTCCCCTGATAAACCTATCCACACATTTTTATTGCTAAAATATATGCTATTTTAGGTAGTTTTTATAACCCAAAATTCACTAAAATTTCTAAATCCGTTTCGGAATTATTTTGAAAAAACCGAAAAAATTAAAAACTTAAACACCCTGTATCTGTCCAAGAAAGCATCTGCGAGATCATGTTGATAGGAACCATTTCTCTTATTTTTCTTGGATCAGGAATCACCTCACAAGCGATGGCACATATTTTTTATAATACCCTCTATACCTTTTCTTCAAGGAATTATGAAATTACGCAAACAATAAAATAGTGACATGCTAAAGTTAGGTAGATTAGTAGATTAGATCAATAGCGAGTTTTAGAACCTGGCGCCTATCCTTTTTGTTGGGACAGACGCCGGATGCATGCCATTATTTCCGAAATAAAACAAAATTAACCTTTAAAATTTAAGCAGTTATTAATAATTTTATTAGTGTATTATTCTTATTTTTGTTTTTTTTTTGCTATTATAACTATCAAGTTGAGAACTATAATTGAATTATTTCTTATGAAAAAGTATAAGTAAGTAAAATGCTTCCCCCTACAATCTCCTATACCAAACCGGAGGTTGAGAACGACGACTGTTCGACGGTTCTATTCCAGGCTCAGTGCGAGATAACTAAATGAACTGCTGAAAAGGCTCTGAGAAATAGAAATGACCAATGGAACAAAGCAATGGATGATTCTTGTCGTGAAGACGGTGAAAGAATTAGGAGGTTGGAAGAAGAAACATCCTATATAGGTTCGCAGATGATAGGACCCTTGTTTCATCCTTTACTTTGGATACTCGAACATCGACTGCCAATGCACATCTCTATACCTAGGCAACAAGCTTTATCTAAAAAAGTTAAAGTTGAAGAACCGGATATAGCCATAGCAGCCGGACACATGATTCGCTGGGCTTTATTAATTCATTTGTTGTGCGTCAATTTGGATACTTATACAGTGTGTTTCAGCCAAATGGAATAAATTCGATAATAAATACATGGGGGCGTATCCAAAAAAACGCTCAGACACGTCGATTGGTCTTTCTAGTTGCGCATTTTATTTACTAAAAACTTTTTATACAGGGTGTGTCATGTAACAGTGGCCAATACTAACTTTCTTATTTTTAATGCAACATCCCGTATATTATTCAGTTTTTGGAGTCTTCAGAAAATTTTAGACATATTTTATGTACAACATCCTATACCTGTCTTCAACTGTTTCGGAAATATTAAGTGTTTTCAGATTTATTGCAAAAATCAACAACACACCAAAAAACTAATAAGTAATACTGTTCATTTCTTGAGAATGTAAAAAGCAAAAAAAAACATTAATGGAGGAGATGTTGAAAATTAATGTTAAAATATTTTTACTGATATGAAATAAAAAAAGGTATAAATAGTTTTGTTTAATTTTGTTTAAAACGTCTGACCTTAGCAAATTTGTTGTCTGTGTGCATAACAGTAGTTGTCAGTAGTATAGTCGTTTGAATTTCATATGCATATCAACTGCATATCAGAAAAATGGTTTATTTAACAGAAATTCACCAAATAACAATTCTACAGATGATTGGTTATGGAGATAAAACACGGACACAAAAGGAAGTTGCTCGCTTATTTCATGAAAAATGTCCAAGTTTGCCGCCTATAACTCAAGGGACAATTAGTTAAATAGAAAAGCAGCTTCGCCGGCTTGGACATGTAAAGCAGATAAAAAAAAGTAGCTGCCAATGCAATAAGTGATGATACCAAATTAGATATTATACTTGAGTTTCAGGAAAACCCACATACTTCTAGTCGAAAAACAGCCCCAATGTTCGATGTTTGCCATTCATCGATTATTCGAACATTACAAGAAAATAAAGTGTATCCCTATATCTACTCATGAGCTCATGGAAGACGATTTTGATAGGAGAACGTATTTTTGTGAACAAATGATGGCAATGTTAGATAATAATGTGATCCAATTAGAACTTGTTTTGTTTTCTGATGAGTGCAGCTTAACACTTCACGGTCATGCTAATCGTCAGAATTGCCGCTATTGGTCTAGGGAAAATCCTCACTGGATGAGAGAAGAACATACGCAATATCCTAAAAAGGTTAATGTTTGGGCAGAAATTGTTGGAGATCATATCACCTTTTTCATTAATGGCAATTTAAATAACGATAATTATTTACCACCGCTCCAAAAGAATGTCTTGCCAACTTTGACAAACTTATATCCTAATCCAGCATACCCACAACTTCCAGCAAATATGATATGGTTTCAGCAAGATGAAGCAGCGCCCCATTACCAAATCAATGTCCGGTTGTACCTCAACCGAGTATTTCCAAATCGGTGGATAGGGAGGCGTGGATCGATGTAATGGCCAGCACGATCCCCTGATCTGACGACATTAGACTTCTTCTTATGGGGTTATGTCAAAAATATTGTATGTAAAACTAAGCCCCTCGACTTAGCTGACTTAAGAAGACGAATAACGCTTGCGATCAGATCGGTCACGCCTGAGATGTTTGGTAACGTTAGAAAAAATTTCTATTTAAGATCAGGATGTTGCCAAGACGTTCGCGGAGAGCATTTTCAACATCTCCTACATTAATGTTTTTTTTTGTTTTCAACGTTATCAAGAAATAAACTACTTATTAGTTTTTAGTGTGTTGTTGATTTTTGCAATAAATTTGAAAGCACTTAATATTTCCGAAACAGTTGAAGATAGGTATAGGATATTGTACATGTATTATGTCTAAAATTTGAGGAATGAGGAATCCACAGATTGAATAATATAAAGGATGTTGCATTTAAAATAAGAAAGTTAGTATTGGCCACTATTACATGACACACCTTGTATAAAAAGCTTTTATTGAAAAAAATGCGCAACTATCTATATATCTATATCTATCAGGCCGGACACAGGCGGTCAGAGTCGGGGGGGGGGGGGGGGGTGACGTCGGCTGAAAGTGGTGTGACTATTGGCGCTCCTCAGGGGTCAGTCTTGGGCCCAATCTTATTCCTAATATATATAAATGATCTGCCACTGATAGAAGCATCAGCAAAGTTTACACTCTTCGCTGACGATACTATCATCTCGGTTACTGCTGATTCAATTGATCGGGCCATTGCAGGGTCAGTAGAACTATATGAGAGGGCTGCGAATTGGTTTGCTGTGAATAAGCTTTACCTTAACAATGACAAAACTAAGAAAGTCATTTTTTCAATGAGGGATACTGGCATTGCTAATGGGGATGTCACTGTCGTTAAGTTTCTGGGTGTGCATCTGGATCCCAAAATGCTGTGGGACGCCCATATTGGCGACCTATCAGGGAAGTTGAGGAGCAGCTTGTTTGTGCTTCGCAACCTGATAACTAATGTAGGTCGGAGTACGTTGCGAACGGCCTACTATGGAATCTTTCATTGTAAGATGTCATATGCAATACTGATCTGGGGGCATTCGCCTCAATCAAAAAGAATCTTTGGGCTGCAAAGAAGGGCGATAAGGCTGATTGCTGGTCTGGCGTATAGAGAGGACTGCAGAGCGGCCTTTAGGCAGCTTCGCATCTTGACCTTGCCATCGGTGTATGTACTGGAAAACTTGTTACATGTAAAAAAGAACGTTAAGACATATACGATGCACGACGATGTCCACCAGTACAACACCCGTCACAAAGACCATCTAATGCCTAACTATTGTCGCCTAAAAAGAACACAAGATGGACCGGGTTTTCTTGTGCCGAAGTTCTTTAATGTGCTTCCCATTGCTGTAAGAAATCTACCTCTTCAACAATTTAAATCAAACGTCATTAAAATTTTATTAGAAAATGCCTTTTACGACATTGAAGAATTTCTAGCCACCAATCTATGATAAGTATTCAATGTTATGTCGCTCGTCTTGTATTTTATTTTTATTTCTATTTTATTTCTATTTTAACTTTAAAATTTTATTAATTAACTTTTCAATACCATACTATTTTATTATTGTTTATTGTCAATTGTGTAATATGGTGATATATATGTATGTTATTTGTTAATCTATTTTAATTTAAGCCTCATCATGCTCACAGAACGGAATAACATGTGAAATTTTTCTCTTTTTTTTCTATACTGACGTATGTAAACATATTTTATGTAATAGCATGAATAAAGGAATTTGAATTGGAATTTGAACTAGAAGTACCAATCGACGTGTTCGAGGTTTTTTTCGGACACGCCCCTACGTATCTATTATCGAATATACTCCATTTGGATGATACACACTGTATATCTTGGCATAGTCACGTTACGGCCATTGTTAAGCAGCCTCGCGGATACTTTTCCGAACCAATAACTTCTATATACCCCAACAGCTTTTGATGCTCTATGAAGTCCAAATTCGACTATCGCTAAAATACTGTTAACATGTTTGGTACTCTGCTCCTAAACATACTCTGAGATTGCTGTATTTCATTCATAGAAGAGCCATTCACTCGATGTGTGACCATGATCTGACAAACAACCTAGAAAGTCTTGAACATGGAAGGCAGATTGGTTTACAAATATTTTCATAGCAAGTGCTCAACTGAAGTTGCCCACTTGATTCCATCCAGAGCGGTGCATAATAGAAATACACGATGAGCCACTGCAACCCACCCGTACGTGGTTTAGCTTAGGATACTGTTTAAACATTCTTTCATCTGGAGAACGTCATCACTCTGGGACAACTTTCCTGAGCACCATAATGGATTGATCCTACACTGCTGTGCACAATAATAAAAAAAAACAAAAATGATTTTCTCTATCCGGGGATATTGTTAGGTAACACTTAGATTGATGACTTCCTTTAATACAAGTTTAAGAGCATTTACAATGCGTTTTAATTTATTATGCAAAAATAAATTTCGATTTTTTTTATTATTGTATATTTATTTATTCTCAGTGTTCTAATCATCACCCACCCAGTACGTCTAACTAAAATTAACTTATTTCCTTTCGTATTATTATATTTCCGGCAGTTCCTGAGAAGCGCAGCAATTTCCAAATCGAGAAGTAATATCAGACCTCAACAAATAAGTCTATTTGCTTTTGTGCCTGTGCCTGTTTTAGTAGGTTTATAGTATATTTACCCCGAGGTTACAAAACACAAACTGATTTTCATAAAATAAATTGAATTATAATTTGGTGGAAAATGGAAATTTAAAGTTACTGATTATTGTCAATCACACTTTAAAAAACTCATTGCCTTTACCCACGTACAAAACCTTTTTGCCAGATAAATCCCAAAGCGTCGAAAATAAAACTTTAAAGTAAGACAGATAACATTTATTGAAGCGAGGAAAAAACAACCAATCACAAAATTAGTTTTCCAGAGAGAACGGTTTTTCTAGCGTCGAAATCAAGGTCTATTTAATTTAATTTACTACCTGAACAGCTTGGACAAAAGAACGAAAAAAACTGGGTGAAATAGTGACTGTATCGGCTGTTCGTCCGTCGCTGTCTTAGGGTTTTGTTCTGGAAAGTAGCTTCGAGAAAACTTATTTTGTGTTCTCTTTTGAGGTTGGCTTTCGTTTAAGTGAAGAATTGTTAAGATTAGGAGACAACGAAACTCGGATTAATAGCGATGTTTTGTTGCTGGTCGTTTCATATAATTACGTTTCTTTTTTGGTAATTATTACTTAAGACGAAAAGTAAAAGAGATATTTTATGAAAACGGCATTATTTAAAAGACCATTTTTTACCGGCTTAACTATGGCTAAATATTGTTAATTAGCATGTGAATACAGCAAGATCCGAGCTTACTTAAATTATTGCGTTGGCTCTAAAATACATATTTAGAACCTTGCATGTCTTGGCAAAAAAAAACGTTGAGGATCAGCGCTAACTTAATATTTGAAAACTTATGTTAGAACTAGACTAGTTTTTCACTGAATATTGGGGAGGGAACTTAATAATAAGCTTATTGATAATTTTTGTCTAAAAATAAAGTTGTTGGGTGATGAGCTTAACAAAAAAAAAATGGACACCAAATAGAAACAGTATATTTTTAATATAAACAGTAAAGTTATTCTTTTGGCAATAACTCTGAAACGAATGGAGACATCGAACAGCGGTTTTCACGTTTTTTTGCAAATTTAATCTACTCTTTAATTATACTATATCATAATTATACCGTATGGTTTAAGTTTTCGGGATACAATAAAAAATTATTATAAATTGCGCCCCCTAGCAATTTTATAATAAACTATGAAAACGTGTGCTAATGGATAAGATAATTAAACTACTTACATTTCTCTTCCAAATAGGCTTAAGCTTACTAAAAGCGGATAAGTCGGTTAAAAGTTACAGACATTTAAATGATTACCCTTTCAGTAGCTTTTCTCACTCTTATCACGTACGCCCATGAGCTGTAGTCCAAAATGATGCAAAAGTGTCCGGCTTTCAATGAACTCAAAAGTGCTTTATTATCATAAGACATAATCTTATTGAAAAAGCTACGTTGTATATACATACAAAAGTATACCAAATAAATAAATATGAGTATGGCATGAGGGGCTTCTAACTAAAGCAAAAGCATACCGAATGCCGGTTTAATTTTGTTCATGCCTGTCAAGCTTTTTTAAGACCGTTCTCTGCAAGTGGCGATGGACGAATTTCTTTCGGACATATTTAACATCAACGCCAGGGTCCCTCAAAGTTCTATATTGTCGTCCACCCTCTTTTTACTATACATTGACGATTTTTTTAGAAAGAAACTTAAAATCCTATATATAGCTTCACTGATGACAGCACACTTGTTTCATCTTTTACTTTGACTGCTCGGACATCGGCTGCCAATGCACATCTCCATAGGCAGCAAGAGGTCTCGCATCTCAACGAAGACCTGGAAGAAATTCTGTCTTGGGGTGACAGTAACCAAGTAGAATATAAGGCTAATAAAACCCAGGCGGCAGTTTTTTCTAAAAAAGTTAATGTTGAATAAATCAATTCATTTATTGGGCGTCAATTCGGATAGTTATATCTCTTGGCATAGTCACGTTGCGGCCATTGCTATGGCAGCCTAGGAGAAGCTTGGAAAAATTTTCCGAACTAAGAACCTCTATATACCCAACAACTTTTGATGCTCTATAAAGCCCAAATTCGACCATCGTTGGAGAACTGTTCGTATATTTGGGGCTCTGCAGCTCTGCTCCGAAACATACCCTGAGATTGCTAGATTCCATTCAAAGAAGAGCCATTTGCTTGATCGGTGGCCATGATCTAACAAACAACCTGGAAAGCCTTGAACATCGAAGGCAGGTTGGCGACTTGAGTCTATTTTACAAATATATTCATGGTAACTCCTCAACTGAGGTTGCCCGCTTGATTCCACCCAGAGCGGTGCATGGTAGAAATACACGATGAGCCACTGCAGCCCCCCGTACCTGGTTTAGCTTATTGTCTCTTGAACGACACTGTTTAAAAGTTTTCATCTGGAGAACGTCGTCACTTTGGAACGACCTCCCTGAGGGCGTGTTCCCAACTAGTATAATCTCGAAAGATTTATGACCAACGGGAATCGTTTCCTACGCACACGCACTGCTCACAAAGCGCCATAAAGGATTGATTACTCCTGCAGTGCTGTGCCTTATCATAAAAAAAAGAAATAAATAGAGAAACAGAATTTAATATTAGCGCCAACATTGGCAATAGTAACAATAGCCATCAAAAATAATAATAATTACATAGGGTGTTCGTCAGGCTCGTGGCCAAACATCAAGGGGTGATTCTTTGGGTGGATCTAAGCCGAAAAGTTTATTTAATTATTCAAAAAAAAAATCGTTTTTTTGTAAATATTTTAATAATCCTTTATTCGAGTTAAAATTTGGCAGTGGTATTTAGAAAAGTAAGGGACTAATTTAGCTCTAACTAGATTAAAATTTTTAAGTCCAGTGGCATCTCGGAAGGCACTATAACTACGATTCTTGACAAATAAAAATGTGCGCCACTGATTTTTTTGCCATTTGCCTATTTTTTTCGCATTTGGCAAGCAAAACTACAACTGTTTTATTTTCAGCATTTATTACGTATCTTGCTTCGTTTTTCAGAAAAAACATAAAAATCACTTTATTGCATGTCCCTCGGAGAACATAATACGAAATTTTGTTTTACAGAATGTTGAAATATTTTTAAAAAATCCTAAGTAACAAGAAGATGGAAACTAATATGACGTTGAAATTCGGTGACAGTTTTTAATGAATTTAAGTAAATCTTTTAAGCTGAAAATTGTATGTCTCATTATGCCAGTGACGTACATAGTGGTAACGCCGGAAATATTAAAGAAACAAGCAAGCAATAAAAACGCTTTATTAAAACCACACTCAAACAAATGATAGGATATTGTTTTTTGTAAGAAAACATTTAACAATAGGTAACATGAAACTTACAATAGTTCTTGAAAATGTCCTCTTTTAACTTCAATGCAAGCATTACCTCGTATTAACATCGATTGCCGAACACGTTGAAATATTCCCGGCGTTTGTCTTATCTGATCACATGAAACACGTATCCGTTAGATAAATTATTCTTCAGTGTTGACTGGAGTTTTATAAACAAGGCACTCTAAATGCCCCCAAAGAAAAACATTTAAGGGATTTAAATCCGGTGACCCGGGTGGCCATGACTATGGACCCGCGCGACCAATCCACTTTTCTCGATAAGTTGCATCCAGAAATCCAGGTGCTACTATGCTAAAGTGAGGTGGGCCCCATCGTCCATGAGCCACATTGCTCCTCTTACTGACAGTTTAACATTTTCTTATAGTTCAGGTAACACAAATTCCAAAAAATGACGATACTCTTGGCCATTTAATCTTGGTAGTAAAAATGAGGTCCAATGAGATAATCACCCGCAATAGCAACCCAAACATTCACAGAAAGCTGTAGTTGATAATTATTTTGTATAACCGCATGGGGATTTTCTTCAGCTCAGATATGATTGTTATGAAAGTAAAAACACGCTTTATCGGTAAACATAATATAGGATAGAAATGTATAAGATGCTGTTGTTGCAAAGGCCAAATACAATAAACAACTCGCTGGAAAAATCCGCAGGTAATAATGCTGGAACACGCTGTATGTGGTAGGGATATAGTTGACATTCCCTTAAAAAGTAAGAAATGTTTAATTGTTGTACAATTTTGCATGTACTTGAATCGGGGCTACGCTCAACTTCATGTAAAACTGCTTCCTCCATCTCCACTATTCTTATTGTTACAGGTCTGCCAATAAGAGCAGCTGAGCTTTGGAAGGAGCTTGATTTACACAGCCTTTCATGTGTTCCTAAAAATATTTGTCTAATTAGTACAATATGATGAGGATATTTCTCTTGATAAATAAGTCTAGTCGCTCTGGAATTGCCTGGCCATTTCTGGGTTTGTATACTAAACCATTTTGTAATATCAGTAGCGAATTTTATAGCTTATAAGTCTTAAAAACACTTCAAATAGTTACGTGTGCACTGTTTAAAATTATGTATGTTAATCTACGCGAAAAGATTGAAAAGAGAAATTTCGTTTAATTTTGATTGCTTATATGATAAATAAAAATCACTTTATTCCATGTCCATGGACAACAATAAAAACAGTTTTTAATTATTTATAAAATACAACATTTTTTTACTGATTGCAATAAAGTGATTTTTAGGTTTCTTCTCGAAAACGAAGGAAGATACAAAAGAAAATGCTAAAAATAAAAAAGTTGTGGTTATAGTTGCCCAATGCGAAAAAAATAGAAAAATTGCAAAGAAATCAGTGGAGCACCTTTTTTTGTCAAAAATCTTACTTAAGGTGCCTTCCGGGATGCCACTAAGCTTACAAATTTTAATCTGGTCAGGGCTGAATTAGCACCTTACTACTCAAAATAACACTGCCAAATTTCAACAAAATGGGCTAGATAATTATTAAGATATTTACGAATAAACGATTTTTTTTATAGTTTCACACCCTTTATCATGAATACCAAGCATTACCGAACCTATGGCTATATCAACTTTTCATCTTAGAATCACTAAAAGAATCACCTCTTGAAGTTTGGCCACGTACTTAGACAACACCCTGTATAGATACCATATATCGACCTTAGCTTTCTAAACTATAATGTCATACTTTAAAATATGAAAATGGAACCATATTGTCCACACGGTCTTAAGAATTAAACAGGATAGAGGAACAAAATTAAATTATCAGAAGAAGTTTGTATACAGGGTTTTGTAATACAGCAGCAGTCAACAAACAGACATTAGTGATAAAACGTAATAAACAGTTAACGCTTATAGACTAAAGAAAAACACACAAGTGTCCTAAAACTACTCTTTCAAGAAATAATAGGCTTTCTTTTAACAAAAAATTGCTACAAATATTCTTTCAGACCTAGCGGCACGTATATTCAGAGGAAAGTGATTAAACATTTACATATACATGTGATTTTTAACCAAAATGGAGTGTAGGATTGGTAATTCTATATTTTGTGTTTACCTGGCGACGTAATGGTACGCTGTTGTCTGTACTAGATTTATGTTTCTCAAGCATTAGACATACTGTCTTGAGAGTAAAAAGCGACGTAAGGGATAATATTTTGTGCTATTTAAACAGTAGCCGACAGGAGTCACGGTATCCTGCTCCAACTATATACCGAATGACCCTTTTCTGCAGAACTAACTTTTCTGCAGAACTAAGACCAAGGTCAATAAGCCACGAGTGCAAATTCCCCATAAGGAAAATCCATACCTTAAGTGCTAATCTGTCACAGAAAAGAAAACCATTCTCGATATAGAGGCATCAAACTGTCTAGAAATAATCATCAAGGCATAGCAACCATTAGTCAAATTGCTGCAGATATTAAGGATATGTTCGTAAAACAACAGCTTATTGTAAATGTATAAGCCTAAGAATTTAGAACATAAGGAATTGTTGATATTTTGGTTTTTCATTGTAATTTTATTAAAAAGCACTTAAATGATAGAACATTCATTTTGTTCATGTTAAAGGACAATAAGTTTGAGTGGCACCAAGTTCTTCCCTTGAGGATGTCACTATTAGTAACGTCATTCAGTTGATCCTAATCTCTGTTATGCCACAATATTGTGGTGTTCTCTGCAAACCTAGTAAATTGACCTTGAATATTGAAGGACGCAAGGTCATTGGCATTGAGCAAAAACAAAATGTGGCCGAGTACTGACCCCTGAGGTACCCCACAATCAATGCATGCCTCATCGGACATATTACCGTTTATCGAAACCACCTGTCTTCGCCCCGTAAAATAGGACTCAAAGCACCTCAGCGATACAACCCTAAAACAATAATGGTCGAGCTTTCGCAGCAAAATCCCGTAACTTGCACAGTCAAAGGCCTTGTACAAGTCACCGAACACCGGTGTGGCAGAGCCCTATCACTTAGACCCAAGTATAGTTGTTCAAGAAAATAGAGCATTGTATCAAAGGTACTCCTACCGTTCTGAAATCCGAACTGAGCCGAAGACAATATTCTATTTTACTCTAAAAAACAGTAAAAACAAAAGACTTTAGCCCTACCTAATCTTTCAACAATTTTAGATAAGGTAGGTAAAAGCGAGATCGGACGATAGTTTATAGAGAAGACCTCAAGGATAGCCCTACAACCACACCAAAGGACTATATACCATCATTTATTAAAAAGGAAAAGTTAGTGAAAATTCGACAGAACGGTGTCATAAGAAGAAGATGGCAATACATGATCGGTATTTGGAATTGATAGATAGACTGACAACAGCTGCAGAAAAAATGCTTGGGCCTTTCCAACATAGTCCCTACATTGAAGATTAAAATAAATTTAAGTGTATTATTTCATGCTTAAGATTTAAATTAGTGATGTTGGTGATACGGTGATACTTTCTGCTCTGATATGTTTGGAAAAAATACTTTTTGGCCATACAAAAAATTTTTTTTAGTTAATTTGAAAGTTAAAATAAATATTGCTTACTTAGTCATTAAAAATAAATTAATAAGTTCATTCTTATGAATAATTATCAATTTTTTTATAGTCTACAACATACTACTAAAAATTGAAAGAAACCAGTTAATAGTAAAGGGCGGAATCGGTTATGTCTTAAAGCAAGTGATTTTACCAATACATCGCCTCTAAAGCAATAATAAAATTTGTCATTCTAAAAATATCTTCAACAGTTTTAAAGATTTCATTTTGAAGATTTCTTCTCATATCAAAAGTTTGATTACACTTTTCCAGTTCTTAAATATTAAAAAACATATTATTGCTGTAAATGAAGTACTTTATTTAGTTCATGATCTTACTTAAATCGTCACATAATCTCATCTTTTTTGAACTATTTTCATTATTGTCATCTTGTATTGTCTCCTCTTTTCCGAAACAAAATTAATATATTTCTTACTTGATGATATAGTTTACCGCTTCTTATTTGTGGCATGCGTTTTACATTTGAACCACTACCATGATCATTACCACTCCAAACCACAATCTTCAATGCTGTCTAAAATGGAAATACCGCTAAAAAGCGCAGCCGCGTCGCGCTGTCTAAATTTCGGTAACTACGAACAGGCAAGTACGGCAATACTTAAAAGAGGGAATGGAGTTTTCCAAAGTAGCAAAATTATGCCATCCGTACTTCGTTTAAGAATATACAGGGTCGTTGGTATGTATGGAAACGGTCGATTATTTCTTAAAGTAAAACATATTTTGAATAAAAGTTTTAGGGTTTTTTAAGGTGTATTAGAATTAGAAAAAGATAAGTATACAGGTTGAGTCAAAAAGCCGTAGAGAAACAAAGTTACTTTTTTTTTAAATAGAACACCCTATATCTTCGAATATTTTTGAATTTTAGATAAAATAACAATTATTTTTCAATACGTGCGTTATAAGTCTAAACTTAATAGTTTCCGAGATATCGACTTTTGAAATATGACATTTTTGAAATTTGACAGCTTCTAGCTTTCTAACGGTACCTTTTAGAATAAAACGGCTTACATGTCCCTATCTTACTTTTTTATTATCTTCCCAAAGACATCAACTTCCGGTTAAACCGGATGCAACTCAAAAGCCGGAAATACAGGACTTCCAGTTTAACCGTAAGTTCATATTTTTGGAAAGACCATAAAAAAGTAAGATAGGGACATGTAAGCCGTTTTACTCTAACGCGTACCGTTAGAAAGCTAGAAGCTGTCAAGGTTGAAAAATGTCATTTTTCAAAAGTCGATATTTCGGAAACTATTAGGTTTAGACTTATAATGCACTTAATAAAAAATAATTGCTATTTCATGTTAAATCCAAAAATATTCGAAGATATAGGGTGTTCTATTTAAAAAAAGGTAACTTTGCTTCCCTACGGTTTTCTGACTTATCCTGTATACTTATTTTTTTAAAGTTTTAATACACCTTAAAAAACCCTAAAACTTTTATTTAAAATATTTTTTGCTAACTGTTATACTTTAAGAAATAATCGACCGTTTCCATACATACCAACGACCCTGTATAATTATTTTGTGGTAAAAACAGAATTATTTATTTTAGGTACCCTGTATTATTAAAATAAATGCCGTCTGGATTTATTTCAAAATACTAAAGATTCCTTCTTCTAAATATAATTTAGGCTTACATCAACCATGATAATACTTAATTTAACTTCAAAAAATAAGGTATTTTAAAAACTTGCTAGCTCTCTTAGATAATATTACAATAATTTGTTTTAAAATACTTGTTCTTAATATAAGTTTATATTCAAAATTATTACATACTTGAACGGAATCTTGTCAGTCAAAAACATTTATTCGAACAAAAGGAACGTGACATTTAAACTAAGTAAATACTGCCAAGAAAATCTAGGTTCTTGAAATAAGAGTTTTTTTTTGTCCGTTAGAAGCGCTCATTTGCTTATTAGCATTTAACTGATGCCAGGAAGTGAAGTATCTGGAATGTATCTTCGACCAAAGACTAAACTGGATGTTAAATTCAATAAATATAATCAAGTTAGCGTTGCGTCAAATGAGCTCAATCTACCCCCCTGCTTCACAGGCGGAGTAGACTTAGTAATATAACAAAAGTTAACCTCTACAAGGTCCTGGTCAGGCCTGTACTTACCTATGGAGCGCCATCATGGTGCAACACAAGTAAGGCCGATCTAAATAGGTTTAAGGTAATTTAAAGTAGGAAATTAAAGACAATAGCAAATGCCCCCCCAGGTATACGATCAACAGGGCTCTCTATAACGATTTCAAAATTCAGGCGATTAACGAGTTCTTTTTGAAAATTATAACTGATTACTACAAATGAACGAACGTATCGGCAAACGAACTGATAACAAACCTACATATCAGGCTTAACTGTAGCGGCATAGGCGTGCAGTGCCTCGTTTTATATTAATATTTTTTAAGTTATTAAACTAAATTTACTTCCTCTTATTTTAATAAAGAAACCACAACACTGTACACTGTCAGCGACAACAAAAAAAAACGCAGTTGAACACACATTTTTTAGGCATTATTTTATTCATGTGTTTAAACTTTAACTAGTCTCAATTGAAACAGCAAAAAACAGTAAGAAATTCGACACATAGGCGTACCGACTGAGTAATAAATGAATTAAGTTTATTACTATACTAATAACCAGTAAGTATGTTAAATTTCTGGCAAATATGTTTTGGGAACGCAAATTTGGAAATCGTAGTATTTAAATTTAAATAGCTATTTAAAACCTTATTTAGTTTAGTGAGTATATGCCGAAGGTTATAATTTAGATTCTAATACCTACCTAACAGGTTAAAAGCTCGCCGGCCATATCAAAAGAAATCTTAATTAAAAAATACAAAATGAAAGTTTCCCAAATAGGTACACAAAAGGGTGTTCGCGCAAAAAGTTTTGTCAAACATTTTAAATTTTAAGTTTTTGCCGATTAAGCAATTAGAATTATTGAAAACGATAGTGTAAACACTGAAAAGTATTAATATACCGACAGTGGTATTTTACTTTACAAGTTCAAAGTCCAAAGCTTTGATGGACTGTAAATACATGGACAAAAAAGTACGTGTTTTAGGCGCAAACACTTGATAACAAAAGTTAAACTGCGCGGCGGGTATATCTCACGCCATGATTAAAGTTGTTTACCACTAGTGTTCTCGCGCGACCATGTAAATCTGTTACTTGGGAAAAAAAAATAGTTTTTAATACCTTAAACACTATCGTCAGAATCTTCAGAAGTAGAATCATTGCCTGGTTGTATCACTATTGATGCCACGGGAGGTAGAATCGGATATTCTTTTTCTTCTGTAATAACATGTGCTACACAATTTTTCCATATATTACTATCCAGGTCGTTTACTACTTGCCGAATATTTTCAATAACTACTGCGCTTAGTGTTGGCGATACATTATGCTTCCGCAGAGATCTTTTTATGGTACTCCAGATTAACTCAATCGGATTAAATATGCAATAGTATGGAGGTAATCGCAACAAGGTATGACCGTGTGTCTTACAAATAGTATCAACTACATATTCATTTTTAAAATTTTGGCTCTTAATAATCTTGAGTAATTCTTTTTTTATAGGAATTTTATTTTTATTATCAATATTGATATTTTTATTTTTCATAAATGTTAAAATATCCTGCTTTTTTGTATTGTTGTTGGGTAGTTTATTCAATATACGCGAATGATAGGACGCATTGTCCATGACAATTACAGAATTCGGTGGAATGTTTGGTAGAAGCTGCTCAGAAATCCATTTTTCAAAAAGATCCGCTGTCATGTCTTCGTGATAATCGGCTGAAGATTGTTTAATGTTTTTGGCAGATAAAAGCAAAGCATTAGGTACAAAGCCATTTTCGCCACCAGCATGAAGAATAATGATGCGTTTTCCTCTTGAGCACGGTGTATTTAAGCTACAATTTTCCGATTTATCTACCCAGCCATATTTTACAACGTCATGAGTATCGAACCAAGTCTCGTCCAAGTAAACTATGTTTCTATTTAATTCACGATATTCACTAATTTTATGCAAATATACTTGCCGTAGTTCAACAATACGCCGTGACTCCATTATTACCATTCGGTTATTTATTTTCTTGTATTTAAATCCACAATTGATTAAAATACTTCGCAGTGTTTCTAAACATTGATAATTATATCCAGGATAATCGCGCAATTTATCTCTAATCATTTCTAAAGTTGGGACTTGATTTTTTTTATATAAATCGTATACAATTCGCCGAATTACTTCTTTGGCAGCATGGTCAATGTTCCTAAACTTTTGGTTTGTTCGTTTCCGCTTTAGAGAATGATCTATTACAGTTCCTTTTTTTATTATTCGTAAAATGGTTGACTCTGAAATTTTGGTCAATTCAGAAATTCTTCGCACTACAGCCCTATCTGACTGCACAGTATTTTTGTTTTTAAGGCACTCAAAAATATTTAAAATAATACGCTGACTTTGGACGTGTAAGTCTTTGCCAATTAACTCCCCATTTGTTTCGTCTGTTGCCGGGTCGGATACCGCCGGTATTGTTTCCATATCATTAGTCTCAAATGGTCTCCAAAAAGCCATCTTATTAATAATATTATAAAAATATAATATATAAGTGAAATATATTTCAGAAAACTTAACTACTCAAACTACGTTGGTAAAACAATAGTAAATAAAATAAGATAACGCACAGTAAATAGTTCTAATAGGATATATACCAACGTCTACGACACTGAATGTTAAAGTACTAAGGAGATCCGTGTCAAAATTGGATCCATAAATATTAAATCGATGTATATTAAAAAAGTCACAGTGACGCCTTATCCATGGTTTCCTTTAGTACGACAAAGTAAGACAGTCTACACGGCGACCAGTCCTATCACCTTTAAGCTGCAAAGTATACCGGGATAATTCGCGAGCCAAACGGAAAAATCTATGCATTGTACGGCGTTCGCTGTTGAGTGGTCCTGATACATCGCTTCAATGGACATTTACAGTGATTTTTTACCTGCTGTTTTTTGTGAGGAAAAAAAGTGTTTCAATTGAGGCTAGTTATACTTACCACAATTATTTCATCGACTGGAAGCAGCCGGCTGGAACAGCGTGGGCGGTAAATAATTCATACGCGGTCTTATCATCATAAAATAAGGTAATTTTTTATTTAAAATGTATTGGTAAACTTAGCAGACCCGGTACATGAATTTTTTTATTCGCATTCTATCCATAGCCGCAAAACTGTAAGGCGGACTATACAAGAACTATACCAAACGCAACATACAGACTACCTAAAGACTGGCTGCCTGTGCGCGAGCCAAATAAATAATAGAGAAGCAGTAGTAACAGTAGAGGAGCACTATCCGACACCGTCCAAGAGATGGGAAACAGGCGTCAAAGTAAGCAGCTGAAAATTTTAGAGTAATGACGCACGCACGACACAAGGCAATTCAAATCTCGGGCCGAATAAGCATTAAGACTTCAATGAAAATGCTAGTCGAAAACAAAAATGTAGGTAGATTCCCAACTCTGTTTTTAGGTGAATTCTTGGCAATATTTGAGCGTGGCCCCTAAAAAATTTTCGCCTGCGGCGCTTTGCCTACGCCGGGCCTACCGTCAGTATTTTCTCATATCTATAAATAAATGCAGATCTTATATAAATAACAGATATATATTTCTTCTTGTTTTTTTAATGTTGGTTTCGCCTTCTATACATACCGGGTGTCAACGAATCTATTAGACAAGTCGCGTGTTCTACAGCGTTAGGTGTCTCAAAATGAGATTTGGTATAAGGTAAATGGTATAGGAAGAGGAGAGTTTTCGCATATTTTTTACTTTTCTATCACTTCCGGTTTCACCGGAAACGGCTCTGGTTTCGAATTTTTAAATGGAGCATCCGGTATATTTTTACATTTTTGGATTTTTAAGACAATTCTGGATCAGAATATGACATTTTAAAAAAGTTTTACGCCTACTTGAATTTTTTAGAGCCACTTTTAATATTGCATCTAGGTGGCCACGATCGGACGCAAACTAATCTAAGGACCTCCGGTGTTGTCAGAAAATTACAATCGCAGCGTTTTAGTTGTTAGTATGATAGATAGGAATAAGACAAGTTGGCAAAATCACATTTTCGTGCCTAACTAGTTTTTTTCAAATGGCGACCCTTTTTTGACAACCACTTTCCGAAAAGAGGGTTTTTTGGGGAATCGAACGATACTAATTTATTTGCGATTGAATTAAAAATGAGCTCATAAATTAAATATTACTAAGCAAAATACTGGATATTAATTTATTTACTTTCGTCAAGTGTGCCATGGATAGCCATGATGCATAATATTTTACAGTTGTTTTTATTAAGTTAAAAATTTTACTGTAATAAATGTTCAAAGTGCATTCCTCCTTGTTGACGACATATTTCAGCTCGTTCAATTGTTTCTCTCAACACGTTTTGTAACATTGCAGGCGTTATACTTCTAAATACCCGCAGAATTCTTTCTTCTAAGATTTCAAGAGTGGCTGAGGCTGTGGTATAGACCCTCTCTTTAACATACCCCCAAATAAAGAAATCGAGCACAGTGAGATCCGGTAAGCGAGCAGGCCACCGTACTGGACAATTGGTTGCAATAATTTTATTATTAAAATGCTCCATTAAGTAATCAATAACTTCTTTGGTATTGTGAGGCGGTGCCCCATCTTGTTGGAAGTAAATTCGCCGTTTTACTGCTAAAGGTAGATTATCAAGATGATGCTCGATTTCATTTTGAAGAAATCTCAAGTATCTAGCCCCCTGTTAAGTGACCTTGAAATATTATCGGCCCAATTATTCTGCTTCCAACGACACCAGCCCAGACATTGACGCCAAACCTTTCTTGAAAATTGCCCTCTCTCATTTCATGTTGATTTTGTTGGGCCCAGTACCGAGTATTTCGCTTATTAAACATACCATTATTTGTAAATCTTGATTCATCGGAAAATAAAATGTGGTTGATAAAATTTGGGTTAACTCTATGATTTTGAAGTAGCCAATCACAAAACACTACCCGTCTATCTCCATCGTCAGCATACAAATGTTGGTGTAACTGATATTTAAATGCTCGATATCCATGCTTTTTCAGTATTTTTCTTGCTGATTCGTGACTTATCTGCAGTTCTTGACTAATTTTTCTTAAATAAACCGTTTTATCAACCTCAACCATAAGAAGAACGTTAATTTCAGTCTCTTCATTTATGATAATCGCCTCTTACGCCCGATTTCCTTCTTGCCTAAAACGATTCTCAACATACGGAAAATACTGATGGGCTGGATGTTGCCGGTTGGGATATCTCTGAGCATACAGTTCAGCAGCATTCCTTGAATTTTTATGGCATTCTCCAAATATTAATAACATATCCACTTTTTCACTTTGAGTATACATTATTTCGACGAAAAATTAAACTGAAATTCAATGAAAAATAGGAAACTTTTACATCTGACCATAAAGCGTTTGTCACTGTCATTACCTAAGTGAGTGTTTTGTTTTCCAAAGAAGACTTAATAAAAACAACTGTAAAATATTATGCATCATGGCTATCCATGGCACACTTGACGAAAGTAAATAAATTAATATCCAGTATTTTGCTTAGTAATATTTAATTTATGAGCTTATTTTTAATCCAATCGCAAATAAATTAGTATCGTTCGATTCCCCAAAAAATCCTCTTTTCGGAAAGTGGTTGTCAAAAAAGGGTCGCCATTTGAAAAAAAATAGTTAGGCACGAAAATGTGATTTTGCCAACTTGTCTTATTCCTATCTATCATACTAACAACTAAAACGCTGCGATTGTAATTTTCTGACAACACCGGAGGTCCTTAGATTAGTTTGCGTCCGATCGTGGCCACCTAGATGCAATATTAAAAGTGGCTCTAAAAAATTCAAGTAGGCGTAAAACTTTTTTAAAATATCATATTCTGATCCAGAATTGTCTCAAAAATCCAAAAATGTAAAAATATACAGGGTGTTCCATTTAAAAATTCGAAACCAGAGCCGTTTCCAGTGAAACCGGAAGTGATCGAACAGTAAAAAATATGCGAAAACTCTCCGCTTCCTATACCATTTACCTATACCAAATCTCATTTTGATACACCTAACGCTGTAGAACACGCGACTTGTCTAATAGATTCGTTGACACCCGGTATATAAAAAAAATATGAATTGTTTAGTTACGAAACTTTGGAAATTTTTGGGAGTTTGTGTATTTTACTAGGGTATGCCGTCATAGATAAAATGCCTTTGATGGCATACTTACACATTTTAAAAATTACAAATATATTTTAGAAACATAAAAATGTCCTAAATACTTTATTTATTTATTGATATCTAAGTCGCAATACATAACTATATTTACTAGAAATGTATTAAAAGTTTGAGGTAAAGAAAATATTGCATTTCAGCTGGGTAGCATTAACTAGCTCACATTCTGAGAAGATCCAAGGATTCATTCAGTTCATTCATTCAAAGAATTGGATCTTCGTGGCTCAGACTCAGCACCGAAACCGAGGGAATGGCCAGCAATGGAATTTGGCGGGCTAATAAGAAGACAGTGAGATTAAAAATATAGTTTTAATCAAATATTTCATCAACATGCCAATAATAAATAACAAGATGTATATGAAACAATGCGGTCTTCCTCCACAATTTAATAAGGGTAAAAACAAGTAAATAGTTCTCTACATGTTTCATACGCTTAAGCGCTCGTGCTCAGGGAATACTAAAAAGGGTAGTACGAAGTTAGGAATGACTAGTAAATAGAAAGTAAAAGTTTAAGTGGGACTCACCAAACATTAAGTTTAGTGAAACTGTTAATGTAAATTGTCTAAAGTTTATGAGTACAACTTAACAGGACGAGGAGGAATTGAACGCCCAGTCTACTAACTAGTCATATTAATTATGTCAATATATTAGTTGCATCACGATTTAAATATAAGTGAAATTTTAATTTTATAAATGTGAAATTTCATTTATTAAAGATACATTATGGATGAAAAATAATAAATTGAGTTATAACCTTATAAGAAGAGAAAAGTTTTTTTATTTTTAAAGGTTTCTTAGATTTCTTATATGAAAATTAAGAACTTAAACTGCAACGTGATAGTTGAAGTGAGGTTAATTTAAAGAAAATAATGACATTAAACACGCATAACCAAATATTAATATTAAAAATCAAAACTATTGTTGAAATCAAATGAGAAGATTTAAGGAACCCGATATTAGGTTAATAAAATCCGTACAGGATTAAGTGATCTTTAGTTGTCGTCACTGGACGTTTAAAGTACTTAAGGAAGAACACAGACATCTGTCAACTAATGCCCAAATTACATGGTTTTGTTAAAAAGGAGGGTTATAAATGTGTATCGGAGGGAGATAAAAAGTTGCACTAAAGAATATACTTTAAAAGGATCAGGGCCGGATTATCCAATAGGCTAGATAGGCTATAGCCTAGGGGCCCTCGACTTGCGGGGGCCCTTTACTCTCAAATAAAAAAAAGTTAAACGGTATACAACATCTATTTACTATAATACGTTGACCATGATGTAATAATAACAAAAATAATAATAATAATTATCATTATTTATACTAAATCTGGCCGCGGCACGGCACGACCCGCTAATGCTAAAGTCAGTTTTTATCGCGATTTAAGATAGACCGACCGACGGACGCTACTGCACACTGCGCTGGATCCGGTGCATCCCCGAAGAATACCCGAGCTTGCGCTGCGTGCGTCATTCCGTCTAGTAAAGTAAAATCACTAAAATCCACACGCATTTTTTAAGGTTAAGATATGTTCGTTCGTTAAAATTAAAACGTTATATAATCACAAAAGTATTTTGTATTAAAAAACAAAATTAGTGCATAGTGTAGACGTAGTGATACTGACTGTGTGTGTGTGACTAAAATGAATAACTATCCAAATCCAAGTGGGGCAAAAAAACGTAAAATAGCTAAAGAAAAAGCTGTAAGGCAGGCGGAAGCTATAGAAAATGTGCCAAAAATAGACACGTTTTTTAAAAAACCACATATTGATAGTGGGCAGTCACAGAACTCTAATTTAATTCATTTGTCACATGATGCTTTACCAGGAACTTCAAGAACAAATTTGGAAGGTACCTATTTATAATTTATCATATACAGTGTGTACACTGTATACTGTATCCCAAATTGCTTGTAATCATCACAGGGTTTCTCGGTAACCAGCAGAGATAGAGCTTTGCGGTTTCTGCGACCCTGTATCAGCTTTTTACGAAACTTTGAATGCCGCAAACAGAATTAAGTATGCCACCTTGTTTCGGTCCCGAGACACCCGAGATACAGGGTCAAGTAAAAATTTTGCCCTTTTTGGGGTGCTATCATATTATTCATATTTCGGACACCCTGTAAGATAGAAAAAAGGTGAAAACTGCTATACCTAGATATAGATATTTTCACGTAGAATCCAGTGTACACACTGTATATAACATAAAGGTTCCATTTATTTCTTCTGACATTCTTTTTTTATTCTAAACCAACAACCAACCATAGGCTTCTTTGTTTTTCGTAAAAAATTCTGAACTCCGGTATTTATTTTATTCTATGTTTTAAATCAAAAGCAAGCGCATATTTTGTTTTTAGATTCTTTGCTCACCGCTAATGAAAATGAAAAAAAAAATGAGAATGACACTGACGAAGTTGATACAAGTGATAGTGATTTTGGCGATCCTGCAAAAATATCAGTTAACATTAACTTAGAGACGATTGACTCAGTAATAAAAAATCCGATAATACAGGATTTAAACAGTTTTGATTTTGAAAACTCAAAGAGAGTGTATGAAAAAATATTTTTTTCCAAACTTCGAAATGGTGAGGAAGTTCGGCGAGAGTGGCTCTTATATTCTGTGTCGAAGAATTCAGTTTTCTGTTTGCCGTGTATGTTGTTTAGCAAGGATCGTGAAAAATCTTTTGTTAAAGGATTTAATGACTGGAAAAATATTATTAGAATTGAAAAGCATGAGGCTTCGCAAGAACATTTAAATAACACAAAAATATTTCTAACTCGTTCCAATACTTTAGGCAAAATAGATACAGAAATTGAAAAACAATATTTAGAGGAAAAAAACTACTGGATAAAAATTCTCCATCGTGTATTGTCTACAATTAAATTTTTAGCAAGTCGAGGTATGGCATTCAGGGGTACCACAGAGAAGTTTGGGAGAAATGACAACGGCAATTATTTAGGACTTTTAGAGTTAATAGCTCAATTTGATCCATTCTTGGACAATCACTTACAAAAATATGGAAATCCGGGACGCGGTAATGTCTCATATTTATCATCTTCTATTTGTGACGAGTTTATTGGAGTTTTATCAAAGCACGTTCGTAATTTTATTAGTAGTGAAGCCAGATCGGCGAAATATTTTTCTATTTCCGTGGATTCAACGCCTGAGGTTAGTCACCTGGACCAGCTTACTTTTATTCTTAGATATGTCATATGTGATGGCTCTCCTATAGAACGTTTTATTACCTTTATTAGTAATACTGGCCATAAGGCAGTTGACATGGAAACTGCGGTTCTTAAGATATTAGACGAGTTACAGTTAAATATTCAAGAATGTAGGGGGCAGTCTTATGACAATGCCAATAATATGTCCGGTCAATATTCAGGATTGCAAGCTCTCATTAAAAAAAGGAATCCTCTAGCCTTATTTGTCCCCTGTGCGGCCCACTCTCTTAATTTGGTAGGAACTTGTGCAGCTGAGTGTTGTAATATGGCCACTTCATTTTTTATGTTCTTGGAAGAAATATATAATTTTTTTTCAGCTTCCACACATAGGTGGCAAATAATGACAGAAGAACTCAATAAAATTCCCAATGCTCTCGTTCCAAAAAAATTATCTGTTACTCGATGGTCTGCTCGCGCGGATTCCTGTAAAGCAATTATTTTAGGGTTTTCTGCGTTTAAAGAGTCATTAGCAGTAATCGAAAATGATATTACACAGCCAAATAGTACAAAAGTTCAAGCAAAAGGAATTAAAAATCGGTTCGAAGAATTGGAAGTTGGGATTTTGTTAAAATTATGGGACGATATTTTAACAGAGTTCAATAAGGTTAGCAAGTCATTACAAGCTACTGAAATCGATGTTTCTTTAGCAGTCAAATTGTATGATTCACTTATTAGACATGTTTCACAACAACGCGAACGTTTTGCATATTACGAAAAATATGGCAATGAACTTACAAACTGTTCCACATATAAATCCGATAATAAAAGAAAAAAAAGCAGAAAACTACAATTTGACGACAATAAAGAGGGTGAAGTTGAATTCAGTGGTAGAGATAATATGCTCATAAATACTTTCTATGTTATAATCGATAACATTCTTGCGGAACTCAAGAGTCGACAAACTGCTTATCTTAACGTTTCAAATAAGTTTGGGTTTTTATATTTAGAAAATTATTCAGATAAGAATATTATACTACAAGCAAATTTGCTCCAGGAGCACTATCCAAACGATTTAGACCAAAGTTTAGGAGCCGAATGTATTCGCTTTAAATATTTCATTTCAGAAATTAATTCGGGAATTAGCAATCCAAGGGAAATGTTAAAGTTTATAAGACAAAAAAAATTAACTTGTAGTTTTCCAAACGTAGTTATTGCATTAAGGATATTTTTATCCATGGCAGTAACTAACTGTAGTGGGGAGAGATCATTTTCTACCTTAGAAAGGGTAAAAAGTTATAAAAGAAATTCATTAGGCGATGAAAAAACTAATCAACTTTCTTTATTGGCTATAGAACACGATATTCTCAATAAAATTCCTACCGAAAATATTATTGAGAGTTTTGCAATCCTAAAATCACGGAAACGAGCATTTATTTGAGTACACACGTACACACCACCACCTAACACCTAATTACATAATATATTCTTTTTTTTAGCGAAAATGTTTTAGGTTATTTTTTTTTTAGATATTCCTTGATTTTTTATGTATTTTTTTGGAGTAAAATTTTTTTTAATCAAGATATTATTTTAATAAACACCTTTGAACCTATCAATTTTTGTTTCACATTTTACTTCATCAAAAAAAAATTTCTACCCTAGGTACCATAAAATATGCTGAATGTTCTGGATAGGGAGAGGAGGAGGGGCCCTAAGTAATTTTTAGCCTAGGGCCTCAACAATCGCTAATCCGGCCCTGAAAAGGATGGTACGACACTGACACTAGATGACATAACAAATGTAGGAAATTTAAAATTTAAGAATATTCTTACAAATTTATTGAAAAGTAATGAAAACGTTTTTAAACTTCGGGATACAATAGAAATATATAGGGAGCTATAAAATGTTGAGTAGAGATAAGAAGAGGTATTGTGCAAAAGAGACTGGATTATAATTATAATTTATCCAGATTTAAAGCATTGAAAAAATTTGTGCTGCTATTGATGATTTGGTCGTTAACACAATCTGTATTTGGATTTTCAATAATATTATTTATTTTAATTATTTCTAGAAAGTCTAGTTTATTGATTCTATTGCAAAAATGTAAGGATTTAGTGCTTGTATCTGGATTCAAATTATGTTTATTTTTAGATACAATACATGTCTAGAAAAATTGAACTTGATTTTAGAAGGTGACAGGTTAAAGTTAACACAGACTTTAAATTTTCTCCCTGTATGTCCAACGTAGGAGGTAGAACAAAGATCAGGGTCATTTAAATTGTCGGAGGTAGATCAAAATTGAAAATCCGTAACAATGAATATTATAAAGACATAGTAAGAGCTTCTAACCTTAAAATGTCCCCTTCTAAAATCAAGTACAATTTTTTTAGACATGTCTTGTATCTACAAATAAACATAATTTTGACCCAGATACAGACCCAACATTATTTTAGTTTTGCAACAAAAGCAGCAAATTAAAATAATGGAGACATTTAAAATGAATAAAAATCTAAATATAGATTGTGTTAACGACCAAATCTTCCATAGCAGCACAAATTTTTTCAAGGCTTTAAATCTGGGTATATTATAATTATAATTCAGGCTCCCTTGCACAATACTTACCTCTTCCTATCTCTACTTATTATTTTCTAGATCCCCTAGATATTTTTATCGTATCCAACCACTGTTGAAGTTTGAAACCGTTTTCATTACTTTTCAATAATTTTGTAAAAATTTTAAATTTCCTACACTTATTATGCCATCTAGCGTCAGTGTCGTTACCATCCCTTTAAAATGTATTCTTTAATGCAGCTTTTTATCTCCCTCCGATAGACATTTATAACCCCCTTTCCCAGCAAAACCTTGTAATTTGGGCATTCGTTGACAGATCTCTGTATTCTGTCGGTCCTCGCGTACTTTATACGTCCAGTGTGACGACAGCTAAAGATCAATTCATCCTCTACGGATTTAATATACCTAATATCAAGTTCCTTAAATATTCCCATGTGATTTCAACAATAGTTTTGATTTTTAATATTAATATTTGAGTATACACCTTTAATGTCATTATTTTCTTTAAAATAGCCTCAATTCAACAACCACGTTGCAGTAGTTAACACGGTTGTGGTTAGCACAAGTTACATTCAACTATTTTATAACCACCTACCCTTTTTTTAAGAAGCTTCCTAAAATTGAGAAAACTTCATTATTTTTTAAAAATATGGTGCATAGTCCCATATCTTCATGTTAGTTAACAATAATAAATTTAGTTCAACAATCGAAAATTAATATTTCTTAATTTTTATTTAAAGGGTCTAAGAAACTTTTATAAATAAGAAAATCTTTTCTCCGTCAATAATGTTATAACCCAATTTATTATCTTTCATCCATAATGTTTCTTCATAAAATGAAATTTCAGATTAATAATTAAAAGTTCACTTATATTTGAATCATAATACAACTAATATGTTAACATAATTAATATGACTAGTTAGTACACTAGGTCTTCAATATTACATTCCTCATCCTGTTAAGTTGTACTCATTAATCTGAGGCAACTTATATCAACAGTTCCACTCTATGTTAGGTAAGCCCCAATTAAACTTTTACTTTATAATTACTAGTCGTTCCTAACTTTGTTCTATCATTTTAGTATCCTCTGAGGATGAACCTTAAAGCGTTTGAAACATGTTGGGAACTATTTATTTGTTTCTACACTTATTAACTTTTGGTGGAAGACTGCATTGTTTTTATTTACATTACTTTGACTCCACTGAAAATATAGACTGTTTCTTCAATAAATAACAAATGTTTACAAGCATCAATTCTAAGGTGCAAAATATTGATATGAATAACACAACAGTATACATATTCCAATAAGTAGACACAAATTCCTACATTATACAAATAATGGAAAAATATATTATGGGCATTTTTTAGGGGCGATTGGGGATGGGTGTCAGTTAGATATTTGTACAAGATTGTGAAATATTTAATCCCAACGTTGAGCCGCTATTTTGAATGAAAGGTAAATTTTGGTTTTTCAATTAACTCGCTTCCTATCGATTTTGACGAGAAAAAATTGTATTCCAGAATGTTCATGTTATTTTTACCAATATTTTCAACTTTAAACAAATTACAGCTCTTTTTAACATTTCGAAAAGGGGATGAAAAATGTGTTTGCTTATTTTCTCGTTTTGCTTTCATCCAACGATAAATATAGTCGGAATTATTATTTCTAAGCTTGAAATTTTAAAATAAGAAATTTCTTCTCGAGACTACTTGTTGTTTATGAGTTAGAGTACCTCAAAGTTGTAATATCGGGAAAATCGGGCGGCAATATGATTCTCATAATATATATTCTAGTGGTGGCTATATTTATTTTAGTATACAGAGTGGCAAAAAAGTTGCGCATAATGCCTGTAACTTTTGAATTACCTCGTATACAAAAGTGACCTTTGTGAAAGTTGTTCAGTAAATTATTCGCCACATTTCTATCTTCATGAATTTTTTCTGTCATATCTGGTTTGGTTGCCATAGAGACCAACCTAATATTTTTAAATGGAACACCCATCACATGATTGCATATTTGGATTCTACTGGGAAAACGCTAAATTTTTTGTATTTTTAATTTTTATTTATTTAAAATTAGAACAAACTTTATAATAACAAAATAAACAGCCTAGAAAATTGAACAATTTAACATCGGAATAATAAACAAGTGGAACCTTTTCAGTGAATCAGGTGTTCAAAATAACAATCATTTTTTGCTAAGCAGAGCGTTAGTTGATCCCTGAAACCGTCTACAACGTTTAAAAGGAAGCCCTCTGGAATCACCCGAATTTCAGCAATAATTCTGACTTTTAAAGATTCTAAGTCACTTGGACGGTTACCGTAGACTTTGTTCTTTAAGTGTCCAAAAAAAAAAAATAGTCGAGCGGTGTTAAGTCCGGGAATTGCGCCGGCCCGTCAATAACACCTCTTCTGCCTATCCAACGTCCTGGAAAATGTTCGCTTATGTATTGTCTAACATTTGCCGCATAATGCGCAGGTGCTCCATCTTGCTGGAACCATACCTGTTCGTTTATGCCATTATTTTCACCCGAGAGAACCATTCTGCAAGAAGGAATTATGTGATTCCTGAGAAGGTCCAGATATTTTTCGCCACTCAAATTGCCATCTATGAAAAAAGGTCCCACAATATGTCTACCAACTATTCGCGCCCAAACATTAACTTTTTCGGGCCTCTGAGTATACAATCCTGGAACCAGTGAGTATTCTCAGCAGACCAATAACGATAATAATTGTGTCTATAACAATGCCATTTAAATGGAAAGTAGTTATTGCATCTTTCCATCATCAGCTCACAAAATTCAGCTCTTCTATTAGAATCGTCCTCGCCTAACTCGTGCACCAACTTTATCTTGTAGGGATGCAACGTCTCCTACTTAATCAAATCTTTTACTGACTGACGAGACACATTAAAATCAATTGCCATTGGCCTGGATGATTGTGTAAGATTTTCATGTATGCATGATATCCGAAGCTTTGTCTCCCCCTGCTACTATTTTATTTCGACTTAATCTAGCGGCTTCCCTATCACTGCCTGTTTCTCGAAATTTCTTTACCACTCGACGCACCGTTGACCAATTTATTGGAGGCCTATTTGGATATAACGTATTGAAAAGTTGACAAACCTGATCTGGCGATCTCTTCATATTTCCGTAACCGCTCATTATTAAAATTTCAACTCGTTGTTTCTCATTCAGAAGAACCAAAGTGTAAACAAATAAGAGATCAGACAACAGAAAATTAAACAGGAACTCAAAATTAACACCTCTTAGGTCGCTGTCATGAGAACACCTTGACTCAACTGGTAAGTATTAGGTAGGAATAACTATAATTAGAAAGTTTTTAATTTTTGAGCTAACATTATCTCGGAAACGCTTAAAGATAGGTGAAAATTTGAAATACAAAAAATTTAGAGTTTTCCCAGTAAAATCCAAATATGCAATCATGTGTTCCATTTAAAAAAAGTAATTTGATATTTATGGCAACCAAACCAAAAATGACAGAAAGAATTCATGCAGGTAGAAATATGGGGAATAATTTACTGAACAACTTTCATAAAGGTCACTTTTTCGTATACGAGGTAACTCAAAAGTTACAGGCATTATGCGCGACTTTTTTGCCACTCTGTATATCTAGCTGTATTACCAAAGGTTACGAAAAGTGTTTATTGCCAGGTATTTGTGCCTTTCTTTTTTACCACTACTCTCTGAGAAACCAATGCGATTTATCTTTTACGCGATATATTTATTAATTAAGTGAATTCCTAATATATTACACGTAACCAGAATCTGTCAAAACATCTATCATTACAATTTATTTTCAATAGAAAATATTAAACGAGTCGTCTTCCAATTTAATTTAGTCGTCTAACTAAAATAATAGTTATCCAACAAATTAATCCGATCCAATTTGGAGTTAAATATTCGTTCTAAGAAGCTTAAGCTATTAATGATATTTCTGACAATTTTACTTATTGTCCATGGAAATTGATGAGAGGTACGACGAAATATAATCAGGGACAAAGTTTGCCAGCCCAAAGTTTCCAACGAGAGACTACAAACATATTGAGTGGTCGGGAATTTTGAGTTTAATTAAATATGACAGGAATAAGTTTCTTGATGGCGTTCTGGTAATTTCAGTCAACATCTGACAATAAATGCTCTATATAGAGCGTAGAATCTTATTTACAATGTTTTGCATATTAGACGATTGTAGGATCACGTTTGCTCTATAAGTGATATCTACGCTTATTACTTTCATTTTGCTCAGTACTACACGTTATTAGCAGGTCCTCTTTAAAACGGTTTGTTTTGGAAATTTAATAATTCTCATGTAATTGAAGAAGCTTGTTAAAAGATCCAGTTATCACTTCAGTTTATCCTGAAGATTTTGACCACCAATTTGTTGATTATATCAAATTATTACGGTTGAACAGCCAGCCTCTAGATGATTTATAAGATTTGTTGAGAATTGCATGTAAGTATCACGGAAAAAAATTATGCTTCAGACAAGAATATTTTAATTTCAAAATTTTTTAATTAAGAAAATCTTTATTTCATTTAAGCAAATTTTGTCTTGGAATGAAAATTAGGAAACTTAAAGTAAATTTAAATATTCTCTCTTGCGAGTGTTAGAATTATCCAGTTAAGGCTGTACAGTGTCCCTACTCTATTTATACACGAACTATCTGCTTCCCTGTTAATGACATAAAAAAAGTTTCAAGAGAAATGGTGCTTTGTTTAAATATCCACTTTTACTTGTAGTGCATTTAAGTATACAGGGTACCTTAAAAGTACAATTTTTTATATCAACTTTACTCTTTTAAATAACGGACACTATATGTTATGGTAAATATTGGTTCTTCGGTCAATTCTCTATCAAAACTCTTTATGTTCTTTGCCTAATGTTGTCTGTTTTTGAGATAATGACAAATATAATTTTCTGATGTGTTAAATTAAAGTAAAATACATTTCAAATTAGCATTAAATAAAAAGAATAACAATTAAGTGGTGCTCAAAATGACGACCATGTTCGGTTTGACAAATTCCGTATCTTCTGAAGAGTTCTGCAGGCAGTCCCTATAACTCCTGCCGGAATTTTTTCATCGTGGATGCTTCTTTGGTGTTGTCTTAGCTTAATAGGGGGATTAAGCTGCTCGGGAATCGGTAGGCACCTCCACCATGTCACAACTTAGGTAGGGATGCGCAAAATTTTTAAAACATCGATGTTGACATCAAATGATACGTCGAATACAGAATTTCGATGTTGTAAAAAAATCGAACAGAAAATGTCGATATTTGTAAACATCGATGTCTTTATAAATATCGATAAATTGTTTAAAATAAATTATACATTTTAATATAATAAATGCAAATATATTTATATTAAATAAAAATAAAACCATTAAAAAACAAAAGTACAAAATACATTTGTCCATTTGAAAACGAAATAAGAAATTATCAAATATGCAAAAAAAAACTGTAGTCTACTTAAAATGCAAGTAAAATCCATAAAATCGCAATAAACCATGGGCGTGTTTCACTTCCGAAAAAAAAACCTGTGGAGTATATAAAATCAAAATGCTAAAAAGAGCGTGAAAACCATATAAAAACTGGATTTAAAATATCGGTACCAAATTTCAGTAAAATCGGAAAAAGGATATTTAAAAGAATGATAAAAAAGCGATTTTAACTTTACCACCCTATATATGTATATCATAAACGGGGCAAGTCCGGATACATGTTGAAATAATTTTTTCTCTTAGAATATCATATGGAATTACTTCCTTAAGTTACGTACCGTACTTCTAAAACACCCTGTATAGCTGATGGAACCTAAAATTATTTTCTAGAAAATTTAGCGTATCAAAGCGTAGGTAGGTATTATTATAACAAAAAATAAATATCTCTATTTAATATTTTTAAAATGGAATGCGCCTGACAGGCTTTACTGTGACTACGTCTTCGGGGGAAGTGGACGGTTAAAGGAAGATCAGGAGAGAGGCCTGGAGTCTATAAGACATATGGGCGCTCCTGATCGTAGGGGAGGTGACCAGTCAGAAAGACAAAGGTACCGTATCCACCCAATGTTCGGGTATTTATACACCGAGGGTGCTGATTATTGTTTAGTTGATCTAGAGGTGTAGGGAATATAATTATAATGTGGAGCCGCCATTTTGTTGACAATATTATAGCTGAAGATTTATGAGATGAAATTGACAATGTTGCACCCAATATTTCCCCTAAGATGAACGCGATAAATGTGATTTAATCGTTCATCAATCAGCCCTTTGCATCCACTGCTGGATATAGGCCTCCCCCATTTCCGCCCACTGTCCTCTATTTTGAGCGCTCTGCACCCAGTTTGTGGTTATTCTTTTGATATCGTCCGTCCATCGCGTGGGAGGTCTTCCCCTGTTTCTCTTATCAGCCCTTGGTCTCCACTCGAGCAGTCTTTTTGTCCATCGTCCATCTGTCATGCGGGCCACATGTCCAGCCCAATTCCACTTCAGCCTTGCCACCTGGTAGATAACATCCGTGACCCCTGTTCTTGCCCGCAAATCCTCATTTCTAACGTGGTCACGAAGTGACACCCCGAGCATATATCTTTCCATCTTGCGTTGTGTTGTTCTAAGCTTCTTAGCAGATGTGACTGTTAGAGTTAAAGTTTCAGCGCCGTAGGTCATAACCGGTAGAATGCACTGATTAAAAACCTTTCGCTTCAGACAAATTGGGAGATTGCTCTTAAATACGTCCCCAAGTTTGCCATATGCAGCCCAAGAGAGCGTAATTCTTCTTTTTAACTCGCATGTTTGATTGTCTCTTGAGATTCTTATTTCATGACCGAGATATGTGTACTTATCCACTAGCTCCACCTCACAGTCACCGATATTAATATTTCCACTAGGGACCAGATTCGTCATAAATTTCGTTTTTGATATATTAATTTTTAGCCCCACCTTAGCACATACTTCCTGAAGATCTTCCAGCATTTTCCTGATATCTTGTAGGTTGTCAGACAACAGAGCTATATCATCCGCAAAGCGCAGATCTGTTAGGTTTAATCCATCTATATTCAAACCCTTTCCGCTCCATTCAAGCATTCCGAAGGCATACTGCAGAACGGTGATAAACAGTTTGGGTGACATAGTATCACCCTGTCGTACTCCTCTACCGATTTTTATGGGGTTGGTGTTTTCGTGTAGTTTTACTATCATTGTAGCATTTTTGTATATGTTATATATTAGTCTGGTGTAGCGATAGTCGACACGACATTTTTGTAGGGAGTCTAAAACTGCACTCAACTCAACAGTGTCAAAGGCCTTGTGGAAGTCCACAAAGGCAATGACAAGCGGTTTATTGTATTCGATTGATTTTTCAAACAAGGTTTTGATGCCTTGAAGATGGTCATTGGTTCCAAAACCTCTGCGGAACCCGGCCTGTTCTATTGGTTGGTAAAAGTCTAATTTGTTTTCCAGTCGTGTAGTAATAATTTTCGTAAAGAGTTTATAAAGGTGACTAAGTAAGCTTATTGGTCGATAGTTTTCTAGTTCGGCTGTATCTCCCTTCTTGTGAATTAAGATCACGATGGCGTTGTGCCACCTATCTGGTATGGCGCTGTTAAAAAGACATAGATTAAAAAGTTTTGCTATTTTCTTGAGTAGACATTTACCACCTATCTTAACTGCATCGGCAACTACGCAGTCCTCTCCAGGGGCCTTGTTGTTTTTTGTTTTCCTTAGTGCTAGCTTTATTTCGTCCAAGGTAATATCAGGCAGCAATTCTGATCCTTGGTTAACAATGCCTTTTTTACTTGTCAGTATCTCTGGTTCTGTTTCTGAGTCTAAATTTACTTCGTTGTGACTTTGATATAGTTGACAGTAGAAGTCCTCAATTATTTTCAGAATGCTTTCCCGGTTTGTTGTAACATGCCCTTGTTTATCCTTTACCTTAGTCATTTGCTTTTTTCCGTTTTCTAGTTTCCTGCGTAAAACCTTCATGCTTTTATTGTTTTCTATTGTTTGTTCGATCTGATTTTGGTTGTATGTTCTAATGTCGCGTCTTATAGCCTTTGATACTTCTTTGTTAATTTGTCTTAGCTCTTCAGCAGTAGTCAGTTCTTCACTTCTGTGATTTAATACCCATGTACAAATAACCTCATCTATCTGTTTTCAAATTTGTGATTGCCATATGATGATTTTTTTAACATTGCCTGTAACTTTGGCCAGCAGGGAAAGATGCTTTTCGAAACCTAAAGTAATAAAAAATTATTTGAGATTAACAATGGGAGAAAAAAAGGCTTTCAGACTTATCTATTATTAGTATCGAAAAGGACATTTCGGAAGACGTATCAGATATTATTACAGAATTTCCGTTAAAAAAGGCAAGAAAAACAAATATTATTTAAGCTTTTTGACTAACTTATTAAGTATAGTATTTATTAATAGATATGTGTATATGTATTTAATATAACGTACTCATTTGCTTATTATATCAATAAATTAATAATTATCATGTTGGGTTGTAAAATTAAAAAGTAAATTGATTATATTACTTTATCTACTTTCATTTCGTAATATGAATTTTACAGTTCTGTAAATCGTTTTGTAAGGGCATCTATTACAGCACTAGTGCTGTATTAGATGCCATTACATTACTAGTGCTGTAATAGATGCCCTTACAAAACGATTTTTAATAGCAGGTGCATTTTTATTTTTAAAAATGCCTTTTGCCAAATATTTTTATTCATAGATGAAAGTAGATAAAATTTGGTACAATATTCTTGTTGTAAATTCATATAACTACACTCGATGTTTGATTAAACTCGGCTGACGCCTCGTTTAACAACTTTAACATCTCGTGTTGTAATATGAATCTTTACAACACTTATATCGTAAATAACTATTATCTGTAATTCGTTGTTACATTTAATGCAAAAATATTTCAGAGAACTTGCAATTATGAGGAGGGGGGGGGGGGCAAAATTATTACTTTTTTGAGGTACCCTGTATACTTAAATGCACCAGTAAAAGTGGTATTTTAAACCAGGAACTATTTATCTTGAGTTTTTTTTTATATCATGAACAGGTAAGTATTATGTATAAAATAGAGTGGGACACCTCTGTATGTATGCGGGGTATCCAGGAAAATGTAGGAAATCTCTCAGTTTCAGATGAAACATGAAAAAATAAGTGACAAGTTCCTATAAAATTTTTTCTTACTGGCCCTCTCTACTGAGGGACGCCGCTAGAAACCGGTTTTTCTTGAATAAGTTTCAAAGTATTTAATATAATTTAATAAAAATTTAAGGTAATGGATACTAGTAAGAACCTCTTACAATATTGTCCTTGAAACATATTTAGCTTTCTTAGTTTACCAGGGACAGACAAAAATTTACAACTTAATGCTTGGACGTCTTTGTGGTAAAGAATGCCGTTCAATTTTCACAACAATCGGTCATCAGTGATCTGAGCTCTGATCACATACCGTTCATTTTGGAAGTGAGTAATCCACTTGAAAAAGGTAGAGGTTTTGTCATACACACCTCAACAAATTGGCACAGGTACAGTAACATAATGAAAAATGTAGAGGCGTTACAACCCCTCCAGAGCTCACTAGACATTGACAATGCGCTAACACAGATTATAGATGACATCAACGCAGCGGTGGCTCAGGCCTCTGTTACAAACACCTCCAGGTACTCAAAATACGGGACTTTGACAGATGAAATTAAGAATCAAATCAAAATTAAGAATCGGTTAAAGAAGAGGGCGTATCGCACTGGAGATCCTCGCATCAAGGCGAAGGCCAATTGGGCGGTCGGGATAGTCAGGGAATTGTTGATAGAGCGGCAGTCCAACCTGTGGGACGACAAGGTTCAAAATCTATCTATAAAAGATAAATCTATTTATAGAGTGACGAGGATATTGGCGCCTGTTCTATTGATTCTCATATTTGTGTGATTGGTAGTTGATTGATAGGTCCCCACTACTATTAGTGCCTCTCTACTATCGGATTGGACCAGCAGGGAGCCAGTCTTTTGGTTGTTTGTACTGTTTGGTCTAGATCTCGTGTGTGAGTTCGTGATTAATGGGTTTGTTTATACGTCCGTGCGTCTGTAATAGTCTGTAATAATTTTTGTGAAAAATTCATTTATTGTCTGCATACGAAAGTCTTAATGAAATATGTGATTCATCGTGTATCGTGTACCTGGGTACATTCGCGATAATTTTTAGCGCCCGGATTTGTATTACCTGGAACTTATTAAGCTCTGTTCTGCTTATTGTGCACCACGAAGGTGCACCATAAATCAGAACCGGCCTGACTAACACCTTATGGAGGTTGACCTTAGTCCTATTACCAAGTCTACTCCGCCTGTGAAGCAGGGGGGTAGATAGAGCGTAATTGATGCAATGCTAGCTTTACTCTATTAATTAAATTGCTCCTCCAGTTCAGTCGTTGATCAAATATAAGCCCCAGGTATTTTACCTCCTGGCACCAGTCTACCAGGTAGACTGGACTCCGTTGACAAAAAGCCTTGTCTCAGGCCTACTAACATTGCTTTTCGAAAAATAAATAGCCTTCGTCTTGGAGGGATTCAAGTGAATCTTCCAAGCCGAGAGCCATTTCTCTAGCTTGATTATGTGGCATTGCATCCGGCTGACGACAAGTCGCGGCTGTTTGGCAGTTGAAGTGATTGCGGAAAAGCGAAGAGATAAAGCAGTGTAAATTTATCGCGCAGAATGTCATGAGTATAAATGTTATACAGCATCGGAGAGAGAGGTGAATCTTGCGGTACTTCCGCCCTGATGTGTTTATTCAAAGAAAGTGCGTTCTCTGACGAGACAGCAAAACTCCTATTATCCAAAATAGAAGCTACCACCTTGATTAAGTAGTTCGGATTTCCGAGTCTCATCAATTTCAACAATAGACCATCATGCCAGACCTTGTCAAATGCTTTTCTTACTTCAAGGAAAACAGCACCCGTGTGCTCTCTCTCCTGTAAAGCCTTATATTATGTTTGAAGTTCGTCGCGTCGTCTGTGCAACGTTCAGGCCAAAACCCAAATTGCTCGACAGGCAGAACGTTACGCACAAACACAAAGTCATTTAGTCTATTCAAAATTAGTTTTTCTGTGATTTTTCCTTGATTCCACAGCTGGCTGATCGGTCTATAGCTAGCCGGCGCCGTAGGGTCTTCACTTTTTTTTTATATAAGGATGCCTTTTGCATGCTTTCAGGAGGGCAAGAAGTAGCCTTCGTATGAGTATGGGATATGCTTATTATATTTCCCAAGGCTTTGTTAGGTAGATTTCGCAACGCCGCATTCTTTAAACCGTCAAAACCCGGAGCTTTCCTAATATTTAATACGCTTAATAAGGACTTTACCTCGTTTAAGGTGACTTGTGGAAAGGTCTGAAATGGTAAATTCATTGATTTATAAATTTGTATCGTCTTTGAGGTCCTCTCCTCTCGAAACGCGTCATTGGTCGGGTTTTCGCTAAATTGATCGCAGAGTTTGTCCGCGAGCAAATCAGCTTTATCTTTGGCATCGATTAGAACGACATCTGTTTCCTTAAATTATCAGATGATACATTGGTGCTTGTGCGCCGCTGGTCAATGACCTCGTCATTCTATAAATAGATAAATCTATTTGACAAGGTCTGGCATGATGGTCTCTTGTTGAAATTGATAAGACTCGGAAATCCGAACTACTTAATCAAGGTGGTAGCTTCTATTTTCGACAATAGGAGTTTTGCTGTCTCGTCAGAGAACGCACTTTCTTTGAATAAACACATCAGGGCGGGAGTACTGCAAGATTCACCTCTCTCTGCGATGCTGTATAACATTTATACTCATGACACTCTGCGCGATAAATTTACACTGCTTTATCTTTTCGCTTTTCCGCAATCACTTCAACTGCCAAACAGCCGCGACTTGTCGTCAGTCGGATGCAATGCCACATAATCAAGCTAGAGAAATGGCTCTCGGATTGGAAGATTCACTTTAATCCCTCCAAGACGAAGGCTATTTATTTTTCGAAAAGCAATGTTAGTAGGCCTGAGACAAGGCTTTTTGTCAACGGAGTCCAGTCTACCTGGTAGACTGGTGCCAGGAGGTAAAATACCTGGGGCTTATATTTGATCAACGACTGAACTGGAGGAGCAATTTAATTAATAGAGTAAAGCTAGCATTGCATCAATTACGCTCTATCTACCCCCTGCTTCACAGGCGGAGTAGACTTGGTAATAGGACTAAGGTCAACCTCCATAAGGTGTTAGTCAGGCCGGTTCTGATTTATTGTGCACCTTCGTGGTGCAACATAAGCAGAACAGAGCTTAATAAGTTCCAGGTAATACAAATCCGGGAGCTAAAAATGATCGCGAATGTACCCAGGTACACGATGAATCGCATACTTCATTAAGACTTTCGTATGCAGACAATAAATGAATTTTTCACAAAAATTATTACAGACTATTACAGACGCACGGACGTATGGACAAACCCATTAATCACGAACTCACACACGAGATCTAGACCAAACAGTACAAACAACCGAAAGACTGGCTCCCTGCTGGTCCAATCCGATAGTAGAGAGGCACTAATAGTAGTGGGGACCTATCAATGAACTACCAATCACACAAATATGAGAATCAATAGAACAGTCGCCAAAATTTTGCAGTATAAAAACTTTTTAAGTTAAGCAAACAGAAATAAGAGCAATCAAGGCAAAAGTCAATTTCAAAATTTCTACAAGTGATAAAACTTAAACAGTTTACGAAGACTGAAAAGAAGTCACAGGAGCATTCCTAACTTAGAAAAAAACAGAGATCTCAAGTCCAACTTAATGCTTAGATTTTCAACACCCTGTATGATAAAGACTCAAAAGAAATAAATTTGGATAGCTTGCAACTTAGACTAAAAAAATGTTTATTATCGAGCTTGCACCTTAGACTACAAACTTCGCTGAAATGGGGTGGTGCCCCATCGTGTACATATTTTGGAGGGTTTCAAGTGGTGTAAGTGCTCTATTAAATCGTGAGAAGCGTTCGGGAGGAACTACAAATAAAGTTGTCCAAAGTTGGCAATACGAATGATCCAATTAAAAAATTACCAATTATTCCTGTCCGGATATCAATTTATTGAAACAGATGTTGATGATGCGAAACAGTAGTGGCATGGGGATTTTCATCAGCCCATATATTTGTATGTTGTGTAAATTGGTGATACCATTTCTGGTTAACCTTGCTTCATCCGTAAAAAAAATAATGCTAATGAAGTTTACATTATTTCGTTGCTGATCCAATAGCCAGTTTGCAAACTGCATTCTACGAGGCAAATATTCAGGAATCACTTCATGTACTTTTTGCAAATGATATAGATATAACAGCTGTTCTTGAAGAACTTCATGAAGTGTGTCATCTACAGCATTGAAAATATTTTCCTCTAATTGCGGAGTAGGTAATGTTCTCCTCAGACCAGCATCAATACATTTTTTTTTTTAATTTTCCTAAAATTATGCAGAAAGTCTATCATATGTATTACCTTATTAACTGGAATCGCCCACTATTCTCCCTTAAACGTTGGTTAACTCGTTGAAATTGCTTCTGGATTGGCACAGTACGATTAGGAAATCTTTCGTGATATAACCTTTTGACTTCTAAAGCATTTCGAGACGCAAGACCATACATCCGATGCATATATGCATTCTCAATAAACGTATATTCCATGGATCGAATGACTTCGCAATTAAATTCACCACGAAATCCAAAAATCAGTAAATTAATATAGAAGCAGAGGATCAATGTGTCAGCGATGTGAAAGATGATAAGTTCTAAAATCCAGGATATTTTATTTATTTTGTACCATATTAACGTTTGCAACAACAATACGTTTTTTTGGTGCCAATAAATACATATAACGCACATTTTTTGCGAACGTAGGTCCTCTACCACTATTCGTTTATTATTATTTTTCTCAAAAACGGTTAATTTTATCGACAATAAATAAAAGTACCTTCTTTTTAGTCTAAGGTGCAAGCTACCCAGATTAATTTTTTTTAAGTGTTTGTCATACAGGATGGTAAAAATGTAAGCATTAAGTTGTAAAGCTTAGTCCGACCCTGGTAAACTAAAAAAGCTAAATATATTTCAAAGACGCTGTTTTACGAGGTCCTTACTAGTGTCCATCACATTAAGTTTTTGTTAAATTAGGTATATTAAGTACTGTGAAAGTTATTCAAGAAAAACCAATTTCCAGAGGCGTCCTTCAGGACAATATCTCGGTAGGGAGGGTCTACAAGAAAAAAAATTATAAGAACTTGTCATCTTATTTTTCATGTTCTTTCTGACTCCGAGAGATTTCCCACATTTTCTCGAACAGCCTGTATATTATCAAAACAATTTGTAATTATTAAATTTATTATAGTGTCTTCTCGAGTATAATTTCTTATCAGCCAAATTATCATACACATCATACATTCACTGAAGTTAACGTACGGAAACGATCTGCGTAGCAACTTGTCTGCCGTGGCGTATTGTTGCGTTGACACAGTGACGCGAGTCTTTTAACGACCCGTGTCTTGAGATTTATGAATTCGAAAAAGATGAGATAAATAACTTAAACCATTTTTTTAATTTCCTATATTGGATTTTTTCTAAAAACCGCCAATAAATAGAATAGAAATATATGAATAGAGCGCGGGAAATATTTAAAACTATCAAGGGAGATTCCGGGTTTAACGGTAAAGTTGTCTAAAATATGACACAAAGTCGTCCATTGCTACAAGCAAAGAACTGTATTAAAAAAAAAGCTTTACAGCCATAAACAAAATTGAACCGACGCCGCCGTACCGTATCTTTTTAGTTTAGTTAGGAGCCCCTTATATCAGGGTCGATCATTAAGGGTGTTTTTTTCAATATGTGGTTAATTTGAGGATTATTTTTTTATTGAATTGGCCAATGCCTCCCGGAGATCCATTAAAATAGGGATTTTAGGAAATAATATAAACTAAATTATTTTTTCCACACTTTTTTTCAATATACAGGGTGTTTCAATAAAAACTCCCCGGCCAATTATTTCGAAAACTATAAGTGACATGTAAATTCTGTAAATGCCAGTTTTTAGCCTCTATGATTGGCTTCACAACTGTGTAAAAAAAATGTGTTTAAATAATATAAGATGTAGGTGGCGCCATGGTGCAAAGAATTTTTTTGATGGCAGGAACTTTTAAATGTTGTGGTTCTTAAAGATAATTAATTTGTAATCAAATTATGTCTCATAAATTATTACGTCCAGTGACGTCTCAGGGGACGCCTGAGCAAATAATATTGGCAAAAAATAAGACGTCACTGAGTTTTTGGTAATTTTTATATTTTTTTCGGATTAAGCAACTAAAAATATCCTTTTATTGGCTGTTAAATTGTTTTCATATGTTGCTTCGTTTTCGAGAAATAAAAATGCATATCTCTGTAATATAAAAATCATTAAATAATTAATATTACTAACACTCAGTGTCAGTGTCAGAATTTGCAATTTCTACATTTTTAAAATAAAAATGGTTCACCATACAAATCAAGACAAATTAAACATGGTTTTAGTTTATGGAGAATGCCATCAAAATGCTTCAGAAGCTGTGCGCTGCTATCGAGCTCGTTTTCCAGATAGACCAACGCCCGATCGCAAATCTTTTGTAGCTTTGTGTACCAACTTAGCTACATATGGTAGCTTTAAAAAGGGAAAGGCTCCAAGAAGGAAGAGGGTTACGAATGACGAAAATGTACCTATAGTCCTACAAACAGTAGAAAATAGCCCACAAACGTCATTACAAAAACTAAAAGATGAAACTAATATTACAGTAAGTTCGTGTCGCAGAATCCTAAAAGGAAATGGTTTTTTTCCGTACAAGATTCATTTAGTGCATCATCTACAACCAGAAGATTACCAGCGCAGATTAAACTTTTTGGCGCATTTTCATATTATTTTTGAAGAAAATCCAAATTTATTAAATCAAATTATGTGGAGTGACGAATTACGGTTTCACAATAATGGAGTAATTAACAGACATAATTGTCGCTACTGGTTTCGGGAAAATCCTAACTGGATGCGACAGACTAAATTTCAAACACGATTTGGGGTAAATGTTTGGTATGGTATTGTAAATGGTTACATAATCGGGCCCTATTTGTACCATAAACATTTAACTTCAGTTCGTTATTTACAATTTCTGCAAAACGATCTCCCTTTGCTGTTACAAAATGTAGGAATTGACGTAAATACTATGTGGTTTCATCAAGACGGTGCACCAGCACACAATAGCAATATCGTTATGAATCATCTAAATGTGACGTCTCCAGAAAAAGTGATCAGCACAAATGGGGATCTTAGATGGCCAGCAAGGTCCCCTGATCTCACCCCGATGGACTTTTATTTATGGGGCTACTCACAAAATTAAATCTACAAGGAACCAATAGAAGACATGGCTGACCTGTACAACAAAATGTATGCTACTATAG
This sequence comes from Polydrusus tereticollis, assembly GCA_963920685.1. Classification (NCBI taxonomy): domain Eukaryota; kingdom Metazoa; phylum Arthropoda; class Insecta; order Coleoptera; family Curculionidae; genus Polydrusus; species Polydrusus tereticollis. The sequence goes on from OY987329.1 coordinate 40,178,950, forward strand.
CCGCTATTAATCAAAATACACTATTGAGAGTTTGCAGAACCGAATTATTATATCGATTTGCTATGTGTGTGTATGAAAACGGCAATAATTTTGAACACCTCATTCGACCCCCATTAGTTAGTTTTTGTTATTGTTCTAATTTTCATTAATAACTTTGTTTAATTTCTCATTTCTTTCATAAAATTTAAAACATCTTTTAATTTTATTTTATTATGCTTTAATGTTTTAACTTTGCTTTTAAACAACAAAAAATACAACGTATTGATAATTTATGTTTTTGTTTCTTAATGTATAAGCAATAAAATTGTTTTTATTTTTATTTCTCGAAAACGAAGCAAGATATGAAAACAATTTAACAGACAATAGAAGGATAATTTTAGTTGCTTAATCCGAAAAAAATATAAAAATTACCAAAAACTCAGTGGCGTCTTATTTTTTGCCAATATTATTTGTTAGGGCGTCCCCTGAGACGTAATAATTCAGCGCAACACGAGCGTTTTATCACTAAAATTATCATTACCAAAATTAAATTAAAATCTGCTAAAGGTTATTAAAAATATTTATAATTAAAATACTCGTTAAAATTATTTTAATAAAAAACTTAACCCCAAATATCTCCGTTCATGTTGCATTTATCAAAAATTTGATCAAAAATTAATTATCTTTAAGAACCACAACATTAAAAAGTTCCTGTCATCGAAAAAATTGTTTGCACCATGGCGCCACCTACATCTTGTATTATTTAAACACATTTTTTACACAGTTGTGAAGCCAATCATAGAGGCTAAAAACTGACGTCTACAGAATTTACATGTTACTTATAGTTTTTCGAAATAATTGGCCTGGAAGTTCTTATTCAAGCACCATGTATATTAATATTTTTAATATTAACATGATATGCTTTTCCACATTGTAGAGTAAATAACCAAATGAGAATTGCAGCACGTGGCTACATCTCGTGGCAACCACACGTATCAACCCAACCAGGACAGCGAGAATCCATATAGGTTCAAACGCTGGCAAGGCGGCCCATCGCGGGCAAACTACGTTGGGTGTCGCTGGAAGCCAATGTATCGGTTCAGCCTACCGAAAGCCGAAAATTCAAAAAACACAAACTTATAATAAGTTCGTGCATAGAATTGTCCCTTATCCTTTCCGTCAGACCCAATCCTTGGACGCGTTTCGCCGTTTACGGCTCTTCAGCAAGGCTCCGGGTCTGACGAAAAGGTAAGGGACCTCAAAGTGTTTTCACACAGAAATGCAAATAACCAAATGAGAATTGCAGCACGTGGCTACATCTCGTGGCAACCACACGTATCAACCCAACCAGGACAGCGAGAATCCATATAGGTTCAAACGCTGGCAAGGCGGCCCATCGCGGGCAAACTACGTTGGGCACATTGTAGAGTAGTTAACAATAGTATTAACACTATAATAAGTTCTCCTACACAATACTAAATTAATAAATTAAGGTCATAATCAACTAATCCGATGATAAATTGCCTAAACAAATTATTATTATTATTATCAGTGGCATTATTTAAAATATACGCCAAAATGGCGAATTATTAAAGCTAATTTGTTCGTTAAGTATACGTTTGAAATTTCTAAGTTTATTTACTTTTTAAGACTCGAGCAAATTTTAAACCTTTCTTTTCTCTGTAGGTATATATCTTGGATATATCATTTAATTGGTGGTTATGTTTTAATAAATGGTTGGCATAATTCGAATCGGTTTTTCCTTTGCGAAAGCTGCAGTGGTGTTCTTTTGTCCTTTTTCCGAAATCTCTATATGTTTGTCCAATATAATATGTGTTAAGTTAATGATATTTTATTACTGGCTTCGCCAATGTATGAGATTTATTATTTATAATTTTTTGACTCACCTTTAATATTTATAAGGTTGGGCTGTGTACAATTTTTAAATTAGGAGGGAGAACCAGTAGATTTCTTGTATTAAGTATATAATCATCTAAATTTTTTTAATGCAGAAAAAGCTGACAAGGAAGCACTGATGATGGTCTAAGGCCTAAAGCGCTCTGCATTAAAAAATTTTAGAAAATTATACACTTCGAACAAAAAATCTACTGGTTTTCTCTTTTAACGTTTATGTTAAGCATTCCAGTTTATCCTATGCATTGTTGGGAAATATATACCAGAAACGTAAGGATACCTTTGTATATTTAAGTACTACAGTTAATTAGTTTAGGTAAATTTTTATTGTATGTGGCAAAAAATATCAATCAAAAATAAAATTCAAACCAAAAATTGTAGTGGCATTATATCATAAATAAAACTATATTTTACGAAGAAAATAATTATTTTAACGTGTGTATTTAAAAGTATGGGTCATCGAAGGAACAATTTGGGTAAACCTTTCAATTGTTTTTGCATATTTTTTTTTCCAGTTTTAAAATGTTGTTGATTTATCGGTGTTGTTATTAACCTTTTTTTCTTGTTTTATGACTCTGCTTAAACCAACTGGTATTATTAACCTGTGTATCATATTATTCTTTAGTAAAACTACATAAAGTAGGATTATCCATTAGACCTATCGGTTCCTGTGTTTCAGCTCCATCGTATAAATTATCACAAAGAGTAATAGGATGGATCAAAGAAGACAACGTATTTTCTGCCAAATATACGATTTATTTTATGATTTAGTTAAAAAAATAAAAAATATTAAGTTACCTCAAAATGCGAAATTAATCTCATTTAGTATTACCGATTTATTTCTTAGCATACTTATTAAATACACCATAATATTAGTAGAAAAATTCCTTTCTATAGAACATGTACATTTATAAAAAAAAACAGAAATAATGAACCTGCTTACAATATGCCTAGAACAAAATTCTTTTGAATTTAATAACAATGTATACATAAGCAACGAAGGTTCAATCATGGGTAACCCAATAAGTTCTTTAGGAGCAGAAATTTTTATGACAACCCGAAAAAACGACTGAGGCAATTTGGGAACCCCGTATTCCAAAAACGGCTGAAAGTAAATATCAACAACTATATATAGTTTTTGAAATCGGATCGCGAAATGCAATTCACTCGTGTAGTTATTTATGAGGGTTGCCATTTAAAAAAATTCAAAATGAAAATTAAATTTCGCTTCCTTGTGGAAAATCATTGAGAAATGTGTAATGTGTTCTTTATTATACTCAGCAGGAAAATCGCGAATCGGGCGAGACACTTGAAATAATGTCCCTGTACATATTACTTTAAAAACTTTATAGTGGCTATACTGTTTTTCTTATGGTAGATATTTATAAATTGTGTTTGGTATGCTAGTACTTTTTAATTTATATTTTTGGTTTTCTTGCTTTAATAATTATTTGTTCATTTTATGAATTGTGTGGTTGAATGAACAGCAACAGTTGAATATCGCCACAATTATTAATATTATATACACGGATTTATTTCTGAGTATAAAATGAAAAGCAATATTATGATTATTATTATTATTATTATTATTACTTAAAGATATCGCGGATGTCGTTGAAAAAATCCATTTCCGCACAATGTTTCGGCAAGGTTGTCTTAATTTATTATTTAAACTTGATCCATAGGTCATAGTTTCACAAGTAGTTTGTCCATATGTTGGAACTTAGGTTTAGGTAGTTTAGTGGTAACCAGAGGTTATAAAATAGATGCATTTTAAAATACCCATGGCTTCTTTTAACGTGTAGTTAACTCGTAGATAATTTTGTAGTTTAGACCAGAGGTAAGTCTTTGTATCCATGCACCTATTCAAAAATGTAAATTTTACAATATTCTGTTACCAGCGTAATATGTATTATCAATATTGTTATGAATATTTTAACAGGTTTATTCCTAATTTGTGTGTCTATTTAAGGATCCTTCCTCTTCTTTACTAATTATTTCCTTATATATATCGCGCATGAAAAATTGTCATAATTTCTCGTCTAAACCATAAATTGTTTTAAAAATTAATGGTAACCAGATGTTGCAAAATGGATGTGTTATGGAATAATCTATGGTTTATAGTAAACTGTACAGTAAAAATCCGCCCTAACTACATCAACGATTCATAAAGTTTGTAATGACATTGAAATCAATTAAACTAAAACACTTTCTTTCTTTTTAGTTATCTGTAATGTAGATGTTACTCATTTATCATAATAAAGTAATGAATTAATTGTATAAATACAATTTTAGGTCAACTAAGGGTTAAATCAGTCGACCGCTAAGGGAAAACAAAAGCAGTAATAATGATTTCCCCGACAGCTGCCCACTACAATGTTCTATATTGGGACTCGCCGAATGACAAAGCTTTAATGGACCACATTGGGGTCTTTGTTTAATTAATACCCACTAATATGGCATTCGGGTCATCAAAAATTTTATCGAAGTAAACAGAAATGTAAATTAAATTGATAATTTGTTTGACTATACGTCTAAAGAAATTCCGTCATTACAATTTGAAACTTTAGTCGTTTATATAAAAAAGGCCTCTATTTAATAATAGTTACATAATGACTTTATGAGGACTTGGAAAAAAGCTAATGCAGTACTTTCGCCTATGTCTAGTCAGGACTTAACATTAGTCGCTAGCTTTAGACCCATCAGTCTTGTGTCGTGTCTAAGTTATATGCTTGAAAAACTTAACTCAGATTAACGATTTAGTGTACGACAACGACGTTTTACCACCAAAGCACTTCGGGTTTAGAGCTGCCCATTGCACGGTGCGCCAAACGAATAGACTGGCGTCTAATGTCCTGAAAGGGTGTAGTGGCCGCGCATCAACAGAGGCAGTCTATTTCGATGTTTCTGAACCTTTTGACTAAGTCTGGTACAATGGCTTGATAATAAAGTTGTTTTAGACAGGGGCTCGCCCTGGCCTCACATAGACACTGTATCACCCACAGTATTAGGTTGATTCGTTTTATATTTGCTAGACCAATTAAACAGAACTTATTTTGCTATGTCTTTTTATTCTTCTACTTTTGACCACCCTTTGTTACGATAAATCTCACATTTACCGAAACATCTTTAAATTTAAATATAAATCTCAAATTCAGTAATACTACCGCCACCTGTTGAGACGGGATTAAATTTCAATTAGGGTATCTGCAACCTGGCTGTACCGGTTTTATTTTTTTAATTAAGATGGCACTGGTCAACTAGGGTGATCTCATTTTTAGTCCGGGTCATGACTGTCTCTTTCTAACATTAAAAGTATTCATGTTTAGCATTTTTTCGTCTCTTTCTTCCGCACTGTTAAAATTTATACAAATTATCGTCCTTTTAGTGGCTTTTATAGTCACGTTTATACTTACATAACCTGTTATAATTTAATGAAATGTCATTCTAGTGCGAAGATTGAATTTTGATTATTTTTATTTAATAAAGTAATAATTAAAATGGATGTTTTACCCGCGAGCGAATCGAGCAAGGTGTAGACTTTTTTTGTGATAGTGCGTGACCTAAATAGTGATCTCTAATTGGTCCAAGTGAGGTTGCAGGGATATGTAGAGGGGATTTTCCTTCGGCAGGAAGACAATAAGGCAATTTTTCTCGCTCTCTAGTGTTGAGGCTTTTGCACAGGCAAGTACTAAAATATTTCTTTCTTTATTTATTTATTTTTCTTTTTTTTGAGTTTCATCATAGAACCCCGAGCTCAATTGTTTTATTTACTTTAAAATTATTTTTTATTTTTACCCTAAAGATTGATTAATCATTTTACCTACTTATCAGGTCTTAAAGGACATAAATTGTTTTTTTAAAGACTTACCTGTTCGCCATTTAGTGCATATGCACATGGGCACCCCTATCTTTGGTTTTGAATCTTAGAGGTTCATTACCTATTTCATATTTTGGACAACTTTAAAAAGGCTTCACTGCCCTAGTTTTTATTTTTTTTTATAGATTTTGGAAAAGAGACTAATTGCTCTTAATATAGAGTCGGCTTATGCCATTTTTGTAGTTTCTTCCCAACGAGTCTAATTTAGAGAACCGAGCATAAGTTTTAAGTTGCCATTATACATTACGCTATCTTTGGTGATTGATCACTGGGTACTGAGTTTTCCTTTGTGCTAATATCTGATGATTTGTCTCGGGGGTTCTATGATGAAATCTCACTGTATATCTCTTTCAATTTTCATTTATCTCTTGCTAATCTAGTACCTATTACCTGCCTTGCCTGTGCAGTAGTTTCCACTAGAACACTATTTCATTATATGCTCTTATAGCTACTTTTTTTATAAAATTATCATTGATTATTTTCATTTAAACCTGGTTCTGTTGGAATAGTTTCTACTAGAGCTTCATTTCATTTTGTGTTTCTATAAATTGTATAGCTTCTATTTTTTTTTATAAAATTACCATTGATTCTTTTTTTTATTTAAACCTGGTTCTTTTGGAAAGGAGTATCACTGCAATTTGACAATTCAGTTTTATTATTTCATTAATTAATTAATTAAAATTAAAATATATTTCTTTCTTTTTTTGGTTCTGTAAATATTCCTTTTCAAGAAGAGCAAGGGAAATTATAAGGTTTTATCTGGTGAATATAACACCTTGTCTTTTCTCGGTACCCATCTTCGGAACTTTATTATTGGAGCCGGACAACGTAGCTGACGTGACGTCACGACAGTGGCCCAAAATATGTTGAGCTCTACTCGACTATACCTGTAGAGAGTCGATTCCTAAGTTTTACCCGAAGCTCTGACATATACTGGTTACATCTCTACAGAGATCGGAAGACCACCATTGCAGAAACGGTAAAGGTAACTCACGCCTTGTATGTGAGTCACCATAAAGAACCTGTCAAAAATCTTTATTTCACTTTTGTTATTTTTTTTGTCTAATTAAATATATCAACATTGAAATTACTAATTACTTCAAAGTCATTGAAACTATTATTTTAATTTTCCTTCGAAAAAATAATTGTTGATTTGGAAAGAAAGTCATTCAAAATATTTTAAAATTTTCCCTTGTAAAAATCTTTGTCAAACTACACTTATGTAAATAGACTAATTGTTAAGTTGAGCTGAAAGTGTTTTTATTTCATACGGGAAGGGACTGTTAAAATTTAACTCGAACTTACCACGCCCTGCCCTGAACTAGCAAAGCAATAAAAGGTAAGAAATTGGCACTCAACGACCTATTTTCATTACACCTTACAATAATTTCGCAAAATATCTGTTATTTAAATTTGATATTCTATGTCAGGAAATTCCTTATGAAATCAGAATACCCTTGTGTGGGTTACAATCATTGCAGTACCATAGGAGGAAAGCCCTCTTATTGTTCCTTTATAAACCTATTAACGGTCTGATTAATTGTGCAATCCTCCTTGCTGAAGTCTTGTTCCGTGTACCGGTGCGGCGGACCAGACAGTTTCAATTATTTTTTGAACAAACACATAGAACAAACTATAGCCGTAACGCCTTTATGGAGAGAATGCTTAATAATTACAACGCCAATTTTTCCAACTGTGATATATTTAAAATTACTCTTTCAGCACTAAGGAGATTGTAAAAACGTTTGTCATGTTTGTTAGACTGCGTTATTTTTTTATTTATGTTTATGTTTGTTTTTATTTTATTTCTGTAATCTGTAGGGGTACAATTTAGAATTTATAAATTCTGTAGTGTACTGTTGCTAAATAAAATAATTCATTTTTTATATTGTTAAACACGAATACATCAACTTAACAAGGCTAAAGCACTGCACCGAGATACCGTAAGGATTTTATTGGTTTTTACAGTATCAGAACTTGAATTAATTACGGCCTTATTACCGTCTGAATATCACGAGGGTTATAAAGACGTATTCTGTGTAGAACGGATATTTTACGTATTTACGTTTTTACTGCAAAACACTGAGGTGCAACTTAGTGCACGTCTCAACCAAACACAACGAATTTAGTCAACTTAACTGCGACGGTACTTTTACTATATATTTAAAAAAATAGTAACTTATATTACCGGGCACGCGTTTCAAAATATAAATTACTTTAACCTTAGAAAAACTTTGCCTGACACACATGTCAGATGGAAACACGTGCTATTATTGTTTTAGCCAGGTGGAGCATTTTTTAAGTTAAAGTTGAAAAGCATTGATTTGTCTTGACCAACCAACGGCTATCGCGTCCGTCCAGGTTGGCCATACTTGCTCATTACCAATAGGGAGATTGAAGCATTACATGATATTGCCCTTTGTCGGTCAAAATATCACAGAAACCAATTTACATATTCTCGGAGCCACAAACCTATTGCAAAGCTACCGATTAACGGTTTTCGTGGACGTGAATTTAATATTATTTAGTTTAAAGCATAGTATGTCTTAGATTGGTCGCAGAGGGAACCCAATTGCATCTACTAGGATATTTGGCAAAACTCAAATTTACGATAGTTTTAAAGTTTAACTTACTTTTAGTGATAAAATTCATACTGTTGTGATAAAATGTGATATATGTGTTTTAAAAAAAGTTTTCTTTTAGTGGACACAAATATTTTTCTACAAACAGCCCTGTTTATTAAATGAAACTTGAAATGCAAACGTTACTGTAATATTGACCATATACCTAAAGAGTGAATACGTTTTCTTTACGTGGTTTCGTATTGTTTTTGAACAAATACGATCCAAACACATCTATTACCTCTCAGTGATCTTCAATAAAAAATATGTCTGGGAAAAATGTTATACTCTTAACAAACCAACTCTGGCGATGTTATTTAATATTTTGTAATATTTTTGATTGGCTTTAGTGTACCAAATGTCCCAATAAATTATGTTTGACTTGAACAAATTTCATATTAAAACTGGGAAAATATACAGAACTGTTTTTTCGCATATTAATAATGAAAATGATTATCTATGGAAATGTATTTTTTAGAGAAGGGTCAATTGTGTTGCAATACGAAAATTCACTTATACTGAATGTCCCAAAAAGTGTTTTTTTTTTTAATTTATGTAGCTCAAAAGATACTTCTCAATTGTCTTGATTTTTTTTTAAACAGGTAAATATAAATGAAAATATTAATGGAACATTTTCATCTAAACTATTTCGTAACGTTTTTGTGTGCTTTTAGTGTTTCGGGAGTCCCAAATTATATTGGAGTTTAGGAAAATTTATCATATAAATCGGAAAATAAATCAAGAACTTAAAAATGAAAATTTATTGGTAAAGTAAGGCAAATTCTGTTGAAATACGAAAATTTACATAATACAGGATATCCCAAAAAAGCGTTTTTTTGTAGCTTAAAGTTTTCAGGTTTCAAAATTTTGTTTTTCTCATATATTTTTAATATTTTTGTCTTATTTCTTTGCGACTTTATACAAAGTTGAAAAAGTTAAAAATTAAGCAAGTTTTCAGAATACAAGCTATAGGTCTGGCTCACTTAGGTTGTGTTGATTTTATACAGGGTCGAAAAAAAGTCACAGAAATATTCAAACCGTTAACCAAAGTGACCGTTTAATGTACTTTAATGTACCCGCGGTCCTAAAATATGTTTTGAGTTGAGCGAAAGTCTTAATTAAAATCGGAAAATATTAGGTTAAACTATTTTTCTTGCATATTTATAATAAAAAGGATTATCTATGCAAATTTATTGGTAGAGAAAGACCATTTAAAAACAGGTTAATGTATAATAATTTTGGATACAAAAATAATAGAAGATTCTCGTCTAAAGTATTTCGTAACACTTTTAAGTGACTTTAGTGTACCGGGTATCGCGAATTATATTGGAGTTTAGCCAAATTCATCATATAAATCGGAAAATAAATAAAGAACAGTCTATTTTTACATACTTCATAATAAAAATAAAAATTAATTGGTAGAGAAAGGGGCCCATTCTGTTGAAATAGGAAAATTTAGTTAAATGTGCAGGATGTCCAAAGAGACCAGAGAATTAAACTTCTTTAACCCGTCGATAATTTAAGTTCTTTACAGAATTCTGATAACCGACCAGTTCTCTTTTTTTTTTGCCTCTGTTGTATGTTTAACGAACTCATCAGAATTACAGATATTATGACAATAAATAAATTCGCACAAAGAACAACAAAGTCGGCGTTTCACGATCAAAATTATCAATGAAGCGTACTACTAAATATCATGTTAAAAGCTGGTGGAATTTTGTTTACAACAGGACATATATAGAGGGCTGCCCAGAAGTCCGTAATAAAATTAATATAGCCTTAACCTGTAACTTTTGGGGAAAATGCTCGGACACGTCAATTTAGTTTTATATATGCTCCCATTTTGACGTTATTCGTTTGTTTTGTTACAGACATTTGTCAAAGATATGACGATATCGATCTTTTTTTTTGAATGGAAATATACAGCTTGTGATGCTGATTTGAAAGCTAATATCTCGTACAGTATGGTCATAAAGTTTGACGCGATTCTGTTAAGCTATTTCAAAATGGCGACTATTAAAAGTTTTAAAAAAATCCCTATTTGAATAAGCGGAAATAATAAAATAATTGATGTTTTTTTTACCTTTTAAGGTAAGAAATCTTCATTGTTTCACGTTCTGACATTTTGTGACATTGTGAACTTGTAAAATTAATTTAGGTATTTCCGCAGTATTATTTTACAATTCTCTAAACAAAAATGGTTTTGTCGGAAAGGCAGCGTATCGAAGTCTTGATATTGTTAGGATGCGGAGATAAAATAAGAAGTCAAAGTGAAGTGTGCACTTTATTTAATGCTGAATATCCGGAAAATCAAATTTCACAGGGCACTGTTAGTAAAATATTCCAAAAATTTGATGAACAAGGCACAGTAAAGGACTTGCCTAGGAATGGACGGCCACGTGTTTTAGGCGACGATGAAAAATTGGATATTGCATTATCTCTGCAGGATAATCCGCATGTTTTAACAGTTTCATTGGCTCAAAATCATGGTACATCTAGAGGTACTATTGGAAGATTTCTGAAAGCAGAAAAATAGCACCCTTATAAAGTATGTCTTGTCCAAGAGCTTTTAGAAGATGACTATGACAGGCGTTTGCAATTTTGCGAAGAAATGATGAGACGGTGTGACGAGAATAATAGGTTTCCACAGAACATATTATTTTCAGATGAAGCTACTTTCTATTTAAACGGGGTGGTTAACACACATAATAATCGTTTCTGGTTAGTTCAGGTTAGTCAAGAAAATCCACGATGGATATTTGAAGCGTATACTCAGCGGCCTCAGAAAGTAAATGTATGGGCTGGGCAGGTATCGTTAAAAACCGAATTTTAGGGCCTTTCTTTTTGGAAGGAAACCTCACAGCTGCACGGTACCTGGATTTCTTAACCTTCAAGTTGAGGCCTGCTCTAGCTGTAATTTTTCCCAACGAAGTAGATCCGGATATACCTAATGAAGCAATTTGGTTTCAGCAAGATGGTGCTCCCCGCATTTTGGTGTCAATGTGAGAAGATATTTAGATTGGATATTTCCAGTTCGCTGGATTGGACGACGTGGTACAATTGAATGGCAACCGAGGTCCCCAGACTTAACGCCTCTAGAAAATTTTCTTTGAGGATATTTAAAAGAAAAAGTTTACCAAAATCGGCCACATTATATTGAAGATTTGAAAAACAAAATTAGATTGGAGACACACAACATACCGGCTGAAGCCATTCGAAATTCCGTCGACGGATTTTACCATCATCTGGGAGCATGCCAAGTAGAGGGTGCGGAGGACATTTCCAGCATTTGCCACGTTAAACCACTTTTTTGTTGTGTTTTGTTTTGCTTCGTTACATTTTTATTTTTTTTTGATAAAATAAATACCAAATAAATCATAACTATTGTTAAGTCACAATGTCACAAAATGTCAGAACGTGAAACAATGAAGATTTCTTACCTGTAAAGGTAAAAAAAACATCAATCATTTATCATTTCCGCTTATTTAAATACTGATTTTTTTAAAACTTTTAACAGTCACCACTTTGAAATAGCTTGACAGAATCGCGTCAAAATTTATGAGCATACTGAACGAGATGTTAGCTTTTAAATGATGTATCACAAGCTGTATGCTTCTATTAAAAAAAAAAGATCAATGTCGTCATATCTTTGACAAATGTCTATAAAAAAAAAAAAAAAAATAACGTCAAAATGTGAGCATATATAAAACTAAATTGACGTGTCCGAGCATTTTCCCCAAAAGTTACAGGTTAAGCCATATTAATTTTATTCCGGACTTCTGGGCAGCCCTGTAGTATAATAACCTGATTACAAACAAATTTAGAGTATTTGTTTTTCGTTTATTTCGAAAAAAAAAAACAGGGGCGAAAATATTATTTTTTTTTAACTCTTAAAAAGGGAAAATGTATGTTTATAAGATTACAAAAATATCTTTGATAGAAATTACTAAAAGGTTAAGAAAATTATATTACTGAAAGTTTAGCGTGGATTCGTTAAATTAGTTTATTGTCTCCTGTAAAATTACCATTTTTGTTTTGTTTTTTTTTTTTTTATGATAAGGCACAGCACTACAGGATAAATCCTTTATGGCGCTCTAGGAGCGGTGCGTGTGCGCAGGAAACGATTCACGTTGGTCTTGAATCTTTGGAGACTATACTCGTTGGGGAAGACGATCTTAGGGAGGTCGTTCCAGAGTGCTGACGTTCTCCAGATGAAAGAATTTTGAAACAGTGTCGTTCGAGGGACACTAAGCTGAACCACGTACTGGTGGGCTGCAGTGGCTCGTCGTGTATTTCTACCATGCACCGCTCTGGGTGGTATTAAGCGGGCAACCCAGTTGAACACTTGCCATGAAAATATTTGTAAAATAGACTCAAGTCGCCAACCTGCCTTCGATGTTCAAGGCTTTCGAGGTTGTTTCTCAGACTATGGTCACCGATCAAGCGAATGGCTCTTCTTTGAATGGAATCTAGCAATCTCAGGGTATGTTTAGGAGCAGAGCCCCAAATATGCGAACAGTACTCCAGTGATGGTCGAATTTGGGCTTTATAGAGCATCAAAAGTTGTTGCGGTGTATAGAGGTTCTTTGATCGGAAAAGTACTCCAAGCTTCTGCGAGGCTGCCTTAGCAATGGCCGCAACGTGGCCATGCCAAGACATATGACTATCCAAATTAACGCCCAATAAATGAATTGATGAAGCCAAGGGAATTGAGTGTCCCGCCATAACTATATCCGGTTCTTCAACATTAACTTTTTTAGAAAAAACTGCCGCCTGGGTCTTTTTAGCGTTAAATTCTACTTGGTTACTGTCACCCCAAGACAAAATTTCTTCCAGGTCTTTGTTGAGATGTGAGACCTCTTGCTGCCTATAGAGATGTGCATTAGCAGCCGATGTCCGAGCATCCAAAGTAAAAGTTGAAACAAGTGTGCTGTCATCAGCGAAGCTATATATAGGATTTTTAGTTTTTTCCAAAAGATCGTTAATGTATAGTAAGAAAAGGGTGGGCGACAATATAGAACCTTGAGGGACTCCGGCGTTGATGTTAAATGTGTCTGAAAGAAATCCGTCCATCGCCACTCGCAGAGAACGGTCTTTAAGAAAGCTCGACAGCCATGAACAAAATTGAACCGGCATTCCGTATGCTCTCACTTTAGTTAGGAGCCCCTCATGCCATACTCGGTCAAAAGCCTTGGAAATGTCCAGTGCTACCGCCCGGGACTCCCCATGGTGTTCTATTGCGTTGTTCCAAACATGAGTAACATAAGCGAGAAGGTCTCCTGTTGATCTAGACTTACGGAATCCATACTGGCGGTCACTAATAATGTTGAAGCCTTCCAGGTATTTTAGTACATGCTCCCTTTTCCAAATAACCGATTCAATTAAACTAGTTTTGGTTCCAAATATTTTACTTTTATGCACGGTGTTGAGGCATACTACGTAAATCATACGTCTTCCCAATTTTTTTAAATGAATCACCCTGTTTATTATTATTTTAGAAGAAGCACCTTTAAATCATTTTATTTTAATTCAATTTTTTTATAACACTTAGTATGTCTAGAATCAACAGTTTCTCTGGAATATTAATTTAAGCTTGCTTAATACCATAATTTAGCGCATTCAGCAATATAATTGCATGGATTGTATTGAAAATTTGACAGTAAAATTCTTCACATTATCTTGCAAAAATAAATTCAACCAGTTTTAATACCTTTCCGTCAATTAAAACATTTGATTTTTGCGAACTACGCCCTATAGTGACACTTTATTTTGAGGGTCTAAGCAAGGTTTTATTACAATTTCCTAAACAAAGTTAAATACGGTCGAATTTGTATTTTAGATAATTGGTTTAGGCAAGGCTTCATAAAAATACATAGTTGACATTTACCTAGTTTTACCTACTATATGACGTTGTTCGCCAACATTACATATTGTAATTGATGACGGAAGATATAATATAATATATATAAACTGGTCGAATATTACAAATTTGGTTTTTGGGAGATAGTGAAGTTTTTCACATTGTCAAATTTTTAGAAGAGTCCTTTCAGAAAAACGGATGATTTTAGACATACGAAGTGTTATATCGAATGAACGTTGTTTTAAAGATACTTCTTATAAAATAATAATATACAGGGTGTTTCATTTATAAAAATTGGCAAAATGTATGATTTGCATTTGCTTTAATAGCCTGTATAAAGGTAAAAATTAGGAACCAAAACTAGTGTATTTATAAACTACAACATCAAAAGCAAATGCCATGGATTATAGAAAGTCTTGCATAAAAAACCCAAAAAATCGAATTTTTCCAACAACTAGTAATTTCTGACCCATAAAACCTTTTATCAAAGTGACCAGAATGATGATCAGATGAATAATTTGAAATCATAAAATATAGGCTGTTCCATTTAAAAAAACACAATGCTATATTATAAAACCTTTTTGAGTCACCCAGTATAATGTGGAATAATTTTAAAACATGAGTCTGAGCCACTAGTCATTTTTGCAAAGTTCTTTACTTTTTGTATGGTTTTGTATAGTACTCCACCATAGTTTCGTTTGACCATTCTGTGTTCAAAATTTTAAAAAGACTATTATCTTTTTAAGTACTTAATCAAAATACCTGTATTTTTAACTAACCCAGTATATTGTAACCAAGACTTCACTACAATGTAAAGAGCCTCCGGGTATTGCTTAACTTCTAACCAAATTTCAGTTTCTTAGTAAGGAAAAATGGAAATTAATATATACCTCGGAACCGCTTATAGATTGGTTGGGATTTTGAAAATCTGTTTATATTATTAAACAGGTTGTTCAGTTTAAAACTTCAAAGTTGTTACTACCTTCTTGTAGAAACGGCAACACCATACCAAAATAGTTGAGATAGGTACAGTGTTTCCATTCATGGAAACTAACCTTGTCACGGATATTCAACTAGGATTTTCTAAGAATCAGTGCACCTCAGTTTAATTCCGATACATACAGGATCCTACGACCGCGTTTACTACGACAATTTGGTTGACAAGATGTACCAACTAGGTATACCAGAACAATTATTAGAAGCTGCTGAGACCCATTTTAAAAAACTAGAGCAAATCATATACTAGTGATTAAGGCAAAGTGTTGGCCTCCTTAGAAGTACTTCGATAAATATAGTTGAAGCAGAAACCATCGCACCACCTCTGACTTAAAGACGAAACCTTATTAGCGACAAACTTCTATTGAAATTAATATTTAAAGATAGTTCATTAATTAGCAAAATAAATAAACTTACCACACTTAGTCTTACACACTCTTATTGGAGAGCTAAAAAACTTCCTTTACCTGTAGAGAGTTACTCGTGGATAGCGCAAATTAAAGATAACATTAATTCGTCTGCACTATTGCCAACGCAATTTTATAAGCACTCACCCAGGATAATTGAATCATCATACAAATTAATTTCTTAGAAACTTTGAACACGAAATGGTCAATTTGTGAACATGTTTTTGCAGACAGCTCTGTACTAGATATAAAAACAGGGTGTACTTTCTCTCATGCCAGATAAAATGTCCAAACATTGGGCTATCCTCGAGGCAGTTAAATACTCCTTAGAATATAGAGAAAATAATTATTTTATAATATTTTCGGATCGTAAGAGCGCGCTAAGCAAAATAGCAAACTTTATAAATATTCCGCCTGCCAATTATCTATTTAACACTTAACATCTTAAGTACTGTTGTAGTGCACCTTAAATTGCGCCCGCAAAAAAAAAGTAAATGCCCGATAAAACTGATTAATTTTTGGCTGGCCGGCCGGCAGAACGAGATATGTGTAGGCAGCGACGAGAAGACGGTTTCAGGAAAAGGTCGAGCCGTGAAACTTAAAACACTGTGTTTTACTGAATCTTTTTTTTTTAAAGCAACGAACTAGCCGGTAAGTCCATTACTTAATTTAATTAATTGTCTGTTTCATATTTAAATTGTGTGAAGGTGAAGGTAGGGTGTAAAGATAGAATCTTTTTTTTTAAGCTAATTAATGTTCGGAGTGTTGATTTTTTCTTTATAAAAAACCTATAACACGACAATATGACGGCCCAACGTGCGGCTCTATGAAAATTGGACTATTTTCAGGCCCAGAAAAGCAATTTTACGTCGTTTTATTTTGGAGGAAAAAGTATCGCATTCCTAAGGATTTTTTTTTTTGGCTATTGTGCTAAATACTTGCCTTATCAGATTGCGTTTCGGTACATTGAGATGAACATATTTTAGTCGTATTTCGTTTACATTCCTTTAAAATTTGTCGTTTTCGATGGATTTGAGAAAAAATAGTGGTTTGTTTGGCCATTGTAAAAGAAATATATTATGTCTTGTTTGCTGTAGAAGGGTCGTACTGATTTTATTGGGAACCTATTTTCTTGCTTAGCTGTTTGGTCTCTATTCTATTGTTTTAATTTTATAAAATATTTGAATATTTTTTTTATGCAAGAGCCTAGGGTTATGATTTAGTTAAGCATTTAGGAACCACTGTTTCTCTTGACCCAGAGGGCGTTTAACTGTTTGAATATGTGTATTTTTATTGATTTTTAATTATTAAGAATTGTTTAGGAAAAAGAAAAAAACAAACATTTTAAGATAATTTTAGCCACATTTTAGTTATTTGGTTGGTATTTAATTTAGTAAATCATATTTTGCGCTGTAATTTGTAAAACATTTTACGGGTGTTGGGCGTTCTCGTGAACTTTATCTACAAAAATGGCAGAACGGAACCCAAACGAAATAAATGAAAGTTCAAATTCCTACGAACATTATGCTACGATAGACGAAACAGGATGTAGTGCAAACAATCCGTTTAGATCGTTAGTGGACAGTAGTAGTGAATCGCCGCGTACAACGTACAGACAATACCATCCGGTAAGCTCCCAATCCAACGAAGCTGTAGTTATGTTGACCCAGAACCAGAATGGTGCTTCAGCTCCCCCGCCACTTAATGAAAATTTTAATTTAAATCAAGAACAACAATTTCAGCCTACGTCGGCATATATTTATAAATCACCTCAAAGCCACTTTCAAGGGAATGACCCTTATGTGTTTCATAATCACAATAGGGAACATACCAGAAATCCAATATATATAACTTCGCAGCCGACTTGTTTTAATTCAAGGCATTCACTTCCTTCAGCTCCTCAGTTTTCTCAACCACTAGTAAATAATGAATGTCCTTCATTCCCAACACATCAGGGATGGGGCCAAAATGGTCATGCAGTTCCAGGACCTAGTGGTTTTCAAGGTCAACCATTTCCTAACCAAATACCAGGTTTTAGGCCATCTCATCCGCTGCCTGAGTATAATCAGCAACCCAATTTAGGCTCTCGAAACTTTTCGCAAGGAGAAGCATTTTTAGAGGCTATTAATGTCCTGGTGAATCGATTGTCCAGGACTGAACCTAGAACTATCTTCTCTGGATTAGACACGGAGGAACCTAGAACTTTTATTCTACGCATGGAAGAATATTTTTGCAAATCTAATATTTCTGCTGATGACCAAGTAGAAATAGCAGCTTGAAGACTTCAAGGCGCGGCAAGAAGCTGGTATGAACCTTACAGGAATCTCCGACTGCCTTGGCCCATGTTTGCTGACAATTTAGTAAGTGCCTTTGACAACCAGGCAAAATTATCCCAATTAACCACTCAACTGTATGGACAAAAGCAGGAAGTTGGAGAAAAAGTAGAAATTTTTATTTCTAGAAAACGCTGCTTATTTCAACGTCTATCACTAAACCTACCAGAGTCGGTGCTTATTGGTCTTCTGATGGAACAGCTTAAGCCTGAACTTCGATCAAGATTACGTGGAATTACTTTTAGGTCTGTTGAAGAACTGACAGAACTAGCAAGGGCGATTGAGAGAGATTTACAGCTTCTTCCCGCCACTTTACGGTTTAATAATGTACCTAATCGACACAATCCCCCATTCAACAACAGAACTGAATCAAGGCCACCATCAAGATGCCGTTACTGCGGAGAATGGCATTTCCATAGAGATTGTCCTCAAAATACTTACAGCCAGAATCGTGAACGAGCCCCAAGGTCAAATATAAATATTGCCTCAGGTCGGAATCATAATCAAGTACTACGTAGACAGTCAACAGCCACCAATCAGAGAAACGCCGACAGGGACGGAGAAGAGCCTGCACTGAACCGTTCCTAAATAACATTACAGCAGGCGTACCCATGGATCTGCCTCGTTTTCACATTCAATTGAATGATCAACAAATTTGGGCGCTGATCGATACGGGAGCATCCGCAAATCTGATACATTCTCAGTTTATAAATAGTGAAATTCAACCTGTAAGGCAAAATATTAGATTAGGATGCAACTCTGTTAATGTAGATTCTCTCGGTCTTGTTAATTTAAATTATAAAATTTCAGACACAAATTTTTGTAGTACATTTTTAGTTGTTAAAGATTTGCAAGAAGAAATTATATTGGGTTATCCATGGATTTGCGAACAGAATGCAGTTCTCGACGGGTCTAGAAGCTGTGTTTACTTTGGTAAAGATATACGTAAAACTATTTATTTCTCAAGCCGACCTCGGCGTGTTGAGCATTCTGATATCGCATTCCCATTAGACCATCTTCAAGATGATATGAATAGGCATAAATTTCGTGAAATTCTTCAGGAATTTTCACAGTTATTTACTAAACAAAATAGACAACCTCTAACGTGCACTGTTAAGCACGAAATAAAGTTAAAAATAAATAAGGTAATTAGTAGGTGTCCTTATCCGCTGTCGCCAAGAAAAAAACAAATTTTAAATGACCAAGTTCAGGAACTTTTGTCAACAGGAGTAATTGAAAACTCAAATTCACCTTATTCTTTGCCTCCATTAATTGTTGAACAAACAGGAAAAAAACCGCGATTATGTATTGATTTTCGTCCTTTAAATGATATAACGACCGACGAAGCCACAAGTCTTCCTAAAATTTACGAAACCCTAAAAGAATTGGGCAATGCTAAGTTTTTTACTTCTTTGGATCTTGAGCGCGGTTATTGGCAAGTACCCTTAGAGCCTAATTCAAAACCATACACTGCGTTTTCAACTCCTGACGGAGCTCATTATCAATTTACTGTAATGCCTTTTGGGCTTAACAATGCACCGAGCACATTTCAGAGATTGATGGCGCAGGAAGTATTAACGGGATATCTTCACAAATTTGTCATGGTGTACTTGGATGATTTGATTATCTTTAGTAATTCTTGCGAGGAACATCAGCAGCATTTGCGATTAGTTCTCGAAAGATTAGAAACTCATAATTTGCATTGTTCTTTAAATAAATGTCACTTTGTAACTGATAAACTTGAATATTTGGGTCATCAAATTTATGGCGAAGTAAATTTGCCGCAGGAAAAGCATCTTAGACAAATAGCCAATTTTTCTATACCTAAGAATAAACGCGAAGTTCAGTCATTTTTGGGCACTGTAAATTGGTTGCGCGAATATGTGCCTGGGTTGGCAGAGATCACGCTTCCATTAGCTGAACAACTAGGCTCACGTGCAAAATGGCGATGGGGAGGTCGCGAGCAGGCGGCTTTTGATTCCATTAAGGAAGCATTCACTAGACCTTTACAGTTATGCCGGCCTGATTTCGAGCTACCTTTTAGTCTCCAAACCGATGCTAGCACAGTTGGTATAGGTGCGGTACTTTTTCAGTTAGACGAAAATGGGCAACGTAGAATTGTTTCTTATGCCAGCGCGTTATTAACTAAAACTGAAAAGCGGTATCATATTAATGAAATCGAAACTCTTGCTGTTATATGGGCAGTTAAGCGTTATAGAATGTACTTGGAAAATACCTTCACCCTCATTGTAGACAATAGAGCATTAGCGTGGTTGCAGAAGAATGCTGACACAAAAGCCAAACTAACTAGATGGTCACTTCTTTTGCAAGAATTTTCTTTCAATGTTGTTCATTATCCTGGAAAGCTTAACCAGCTACCTGACTTTCTTTCTAGGAATCCTGATTCAGAAGAAGTTACTTCCGAAAATTATAATATTTCTAGATTATTTCCTAAAAATGTGTCATCTTCTGTCTCCACGCAGCAATCAGAATCAAATCATAGACAAAAACAAACACAACAACCAAAGCGGACTAAAATCGTTGAGATAGGTTTTAACCCCCAATATCAAGTTCTAAATCTTATTCAACCAGTCGACGATCCTCCCTTGTATGACCGAGTAAAGCAAGCTCAAATTGAAAGTGATGAAGTTCAAGATAACATAAATTTATGGAAAAATATTTAAGAGCATGGACCGCAGAGTCGCCATCAAACCCAGTTTTTTAACATATTTATTGTAGAAAATGATCATTTATTTTACCGTGAAAAGCACAGGTTATATGTGCCTCAAACTTATATCCAATCTGTTTTAAATTTTTATCACAACTTACCCCATTCCGGTCATCCTGGAAGAGATGAAACAATACGTAAGATTTCCTTAGTATATTATTTTCCGAGACTGTATAAAATTGTAGCTAAATACGTAACGAATTGTATAATTTGTTGTTGTACTAAGGGTGGATATCGTCAGCTAAGAGCACCATTACGACCTCATACTCCGACTAATCCATGGGAACTCTTAAGTGTAGATGTTATGGGGCCTTATCAACACTCCGATCGCCACGAACGATTCATAATAATTTGCGAAGACGTTTTTACAAGATGGGTTGAGGCAAAGCCGGTTAAACAAGCGAGGACTCGTGACATTGTCAAGTTTCTTAACGATGAGGTCTTTGCTCGGTTCGGTTATCCGAAAATGCTAATCTCGGACAACGGGCCTCAGTTTGGTTCAGATAGCTGGATTCAATTCTGTACCGAACATTCTATTAGTCATTTTACAACGGGTATTTACCATGCAAGGGCTAATCCTGTAGAACGCCGTAATCAAGAACTAAAACGCACTATGCGTAGCGCTATGTACAATAAGAATCCAGCAGACTGGGCTAAAGTGTTGCCCCGCGTCCTTTTTGTTCTTCGTTCCAGAAAAAATCTGGCTACTGGACTGTCTCCCAGCATGGCTTTATTAGGCTATGAGCTACCTTCTCCAGGAGACTGGGCAGTTCCCGATCGCAACGTCCCCATCGACAACCAAGGAGAAACGAGAGAGCGGCGCTTGCAGCAAATGCGTCAACAGCAGCAGATATTCCAAGCAAAATACACAGGACAGGACAAGGAAGGTGTTCCGGTCTTCCATGTCAATGACCCGGTCCTAATTAGAGAGTTACGCCAAATTCGAGACAACGCCTTTCATCCAGTGTGGGTTCCTGCAAAAGTTCTGGAGGTCCATTCCAGAGCAATCTACACTGTCGAGCGTGACGGTGGTCATTTCCGGATTCACGTAGACAACTTGCGACCAGCCCCTACTGACCAAATGGACAATATCGACTTACAACTACCTGGTGTGGATTCAGAAGTTCTGGAAGATTCGGATGAAGATTCCATTGCTGTTTCCAACGATAGTCAGAGAATCAGCAGTCAACCTCTGGCAGACACCCAACCAACAGCTCCTCCTCCGTCTCTGAGATCCAATCGCAGTTCTTTCAGCCGAGAAGCCGCGACGTCAAGTGGCGCAGAAGAGTCTAGTGAGTGGCTTCCTGGAACCGAGGATATAGATTCCCGCGACTCTTAGAGTAATGTTTATAACCCTATTTCCTTTTTACCCTTAATCCGATTTTTCCTATCATATTAATTACTGCTTAATTAATATCCAACTATTGCTTGTACAAAGAATATATATCTACTGACTGGATGAAAGTAGGATTGTTTTAAGTTCAGTTCATTTAATTAACAATTTATAACTTGCATTTCATTTTTCAGTTTTGTCAAGTAGTGACCAAGTTTAGGGACTTACTTAAATAAGCCTTAGATAGGTTAAAGTTGCCTTATGTTGACATTTTGGGGCCAGTACTAAGTTAAATTCATAGAACCAATAATTTGATAACCTTTTATATGCATCCTTGCTTCCTGATATTTTCCGCTGTTGGCTTTCCCAGCCAATAGCAAATTATACTTAATATTCTGGAATGATTACAGGTAATTTTGGAGGCACCTAGGCAACGCCGTACTAGTTATTAGTGATATTGCTTTAGGGATCCAGTTATGTATAATTTTAGATGTATTGTAAAGATTTTGTTAGGTCCGTTTTAAATTTTTATTCATTTTTCTTTAACTGTTTTTTTTGTGCATTTTATACCCATTTTTTTGTCAATTGTACTTCTTTAATTATATCTGAATAAAACCTCACCTTTGACTGAAACCGTCCTTCAGAAGGGGGGCATGTTGTAGTGCACCTTAAATTGCGCCCGCAAAAAAAAAGTAAATGCCCGATAAAACTGATTAATTTTTGGCTGGCCGGCCGGCAGAACGAGATATGTGTAGGCAGCGACAAGAAGACGGTTTCAGGAAAAGGTCGAGCCGTGAAACTTAAAACACTGTGTTTTACTGAATCTTTTTTTTTTAAAGCAACGAACTAGCCGGTAAGTCCATTACTTAATTTAATTAATTGTCTGTTTCATATTTAAATTGTGTGAAGGTGAAGGTAGGGTGTAAAGATAGAATCTTTTTTTTTAAGGTAATTAATGTTCGGAGTGTTGATTTTTTCTTTATAAAAAACCTATAACACGACAATAGTACTTACCATCTTTTGATAAACTCAAATAAAATCATAGTTCTTGTATGGGTGAGAGCACACATAAGAATTGCGGGAAATGAGATCACAGATAAACTGACCAAAGAAGTAACATCAGTGGTAACAACTATAAGCCACATTTAAATACCACATTTACACATTAAGACAAGCAAAGGAAAAATGAAGAACAATAGGCAGACGCAATATAATAATTCAGAGAAGCGCCTATTTTATAAAGAGATGTTCTCTACGATACTATTAAAACCATGGTTTTACACGGAAATTTCTAGAATAAGAAGCAGTCATGCATAGATATAAAAGAAAAATAGGTTTGCTAAATCACGAAAATTGTGAGTGTGGTGAGGTGGGTGGTATGGAGCACAATACTTTAATGTGCTCTAGATTAATTCATCATAGAATTACGCTTAATAGTATGAATGTTTTAGTTGAACAACCATTTAACCTTAAACACATAATCACTCCTAATAATGTGAAAATTTATTATATTTCATACAAATACATTATACAAGCACAAATTAAAATATAAAAAATTGTTCAATGCTGAAAATTCCATTATTGTAAGCCTACAAAAATTGTTAGTTCCAGTTAATGATGTAACTATAAACATATATAAATGAAAAAAAAAACACGCACACAAAAAAATATTTAAAAAAAAAGCAAAACAAGAAAAGAGAGGAAAAAAAAACTTAAAAAAAAAAACAAGAAGCATTGTTTAGTAAGATGGTAGATGTTGGCTCACCCGACATCGCTCGGTGGAGTACCATCGCATCGGCTTTGGTGGCGTGAAGCTGCTCTTTAAGCAAACGTTTCGTCGCTGTTACAAAGTCTACGGTTTTCAGGGTAGGACATATATAAAATATGTTATCATGATTGTGCCAAGATCAAAATACTCAGGAGTTAAACTCGTCCCACAATCGGAACTCCGGGTGGAGGCTTGTTCAGGTACTTCATCAAGCGAAATTATCCCAACATACACCATTTCCGATACCCAGCCGGGTTCTTCGAACAACATTTAAAACGGAAATGGTGTAACAATTGAAGTTGTTAAACGACCCAAGATTAGCAGCTTCCAAATTGACTTCTGCAATATAGGGGGACTGAACTCAAACATCAGTGCAGTCCATCAACATCTACAATCTACCAAGCCTTATGTACTCAAACTAACCTAAACAAAGATCACCTCATCGATTAATACGGTCAGCTATTTCTATCCTGGACACGACTTCCATCACCGATTTTGGCGCAATTTTGGCCTCTGTTTCTTTGTCCTCAGTGATACTTCTTGTCAACAAGAGGGGACACTTGAGCCTAATAACTTTAATAGAAAGATAATTACTTAATTCTGCTGCCTTTACCGGCCTCTAAGCGATATTCATTATAGGGACTTGTTCTCCTCATTTGCCAATACTATGACCCACCATCCCAATTCCGAATTTGCCATCATTGGCGACTTTAACGTTCATAATGTCAACTGGCCCAAATACTCAAATACAACCGACGAGCAAGGTCGCGAAGCCGAATCCTTTGCCGTCAGCTCTGGCCTAACCCAACTCGTGGGTAATCCAACTCGAATTTCATACCGACATGTTGATTTCGCTAATTTGTTGGATCTTCAAACCCCGAGTTGTACATTGTCACCGTGAAGCCTCCTATAGAAACGTCTGACCACAACCTTATTTTGGCACTGAACAAACTACATAAAGGACAATTTTTGAATCATTCCTTCGCGGGACGTTTGTTTTACCTCTGACGATCCATCCATCTATGCTAGAAAAGTATCGGAGGTTATCATAACTGGCACGAAAGCCTTTCTCAAAAAAGTGCCCTTCTAACGGCAAGCCTTGGTTTACCAAAAATTGCGAACAAGCTGTTAACTCAAAAAATTGTTGTGCCGACAATGGCGTAAAAACCCTACAGCCGAAAATAATACCATCTTTATTAACGCTCTAAACCGATGGAAGCAAACGATAAACCAAAGCAAAAAAGCACACAACCAGAGGATCAAAGACAAACTTCTTGAATGTCCTAACGGTTCAAAATCATTTTGATCGGTAGCTAAGGCCGTCAGTTAGAACTTTACAAAGTCAACCGATCCACCTCTAACACGTTCTTATTACACAATTGCGACCAAAGCACAGAAAAAAGCAAGCTTACTGGCGGAACTATTCTCTTCACATTCAACGGTTAATTTTCAGGTAACAATACCACCGCACATTCCCTCTGTCGAATCGAGAATGCCCGAGATTGTTTTCCGGTAGCGCCATGTTAAACAAATCTTGAGAAGTCTTGACACCAAAATGGCCTATGGTCCTGACGAAATTCCAGTCATCGTAATTAAGAAATGCGCTGATTAATCGACACCGGTATTTTGTAGGCTTTTTATTTCATCTTACGCTACTCATATTTTCTACAATTATTTAAGGGGAGCGTTAAAAGGTACAACTGTTGAGTTATTAACCGTCGAAATATTTTAATTGAAAATAAGATAAAAAAAATAAGATATTCTCTGGATTGCGATCTTCCATATCTGTTAAGTTGCTATTTGCCGGATAATATCAATTTATACGAAAACGAAAGTACCAGTCCTAAACAGATTATTATGCCAATTTTTATAATTATTGGCATTTTTGCCAGTTACTAAAGAGGTGCATTTGGAAAATATATTCTAACGATAATAACTAAAATAAACCACTGATAACGTATGCAATATGAAATATATCAATGTTTGTAATTTAGCCTTTATTTGTTGGGAAGGATATTTTGCAATTTTTCTGACTTAAAAAACACACCGTCATAATATTATACTGCAATATTTATTTGAAAAAATCCCTCCCTTGCCTAAAATATAAAACAAAACATTTTTTCCTCATTTCCAGAGTACATCAGTAACTTACAATTTATAACTTGAAACAAATTGTGTGGGCGAAAGTTAAAAATTATCGTTTTCATATTTCGATTTTTCAAATATAGTACATCTGGCATTATAAATGACTTCATTCTGTAGATAAAATTCCAAGGCAATTAGAGGTTAACCCAGTCAACCGTGAAGCAGGAATGGTGATTTCCCGACAGCTGTCCGTTGTTACATTGTTTTATATTCGATTAAATGAAAAAGCTGAAATAAATTGTGTTGGGGCTTTTTGTTTAATTAACGGTAATTTAATCAAAGAATTTAGAAATACTAATAAAATTCTGCATTATTTATTAATGTTCTTATTATCTATTTATTTTCTGGTAAGTTATCATGTTCATTTCTACCGTAGTGAATTATTGAAAGCACTACTTCACGGGTGTGCGAATGAAGATGAAAATGAATTTTCAACGACATATTATACCCTAGGTTTTGGTAACATGAAAGAAGTTGGGGACCCACAAATATTCCCTCTTAAATTCTAGTGTCCCTGGTTCTAGGGAACTTTTCTTTCAAATTACTAAAAGCACGACCTTCTTTGTCCATGGCCTTCACAAAATTTCCCAATTTTATATGAAGCGGCGGTAGTAAAATCTTTTCTGGGGAAACTAATGGCGCGCTGGCTACATTTTTGTTTCCTGGCTCAAAATACTCTCTCTGCGGCCAAATTTTCTCTATGTAGTAATCCAATCGTGCTTGACTATATCATTCGAAGAGGAAGCAGCTATATTTCGTATAACCTAGCTGCATTCTAAGCAAAATCGCCACAACTTTTAAATCCCCACAAATTTGTCAATTATATCTTTTATATTCTATGGTCTCCAGTAACAATTTCAAATCGCTATACGTTTCTTTCATGCAGACTGCATGACCAATTGGGACTAAAGGCAACTTTAAGACTTACTTGTGAGGAATCAATGAAAAGTCTTCAGTCTTTTGGATCATAGTCGAAATTTAAAGCTGGCATTAATCCCTTAATGTCTCTACAGGCTACCAAATTGTTTTCCATGTTAAAAAATGGTTTTAGGTTTTTTTGACGGCTTCGGTGCACAGAAACTTTTACTTCATCTTGAAGTAAGTTCTATTGTCACAATCGAGAGGCTAATAGTTTTTTTCTTAGGCAATTCCGAATCCCTTATAAGGTCACTTAATTCACTATGACTTATTTTGTGACGCTTTTTACTGGGAAGTTCACAGACAAAATTGTAGTCTTGCGAGGTTGATGGGCCGGCGACATTTTCCAGTACACTACCGTTTAAATCCATTGGATCATCATCAGAATCAAGGCTATATTCCTGAAGTAGATTAGGTACAGGCAACTCGTCACTATGAGGCACCGGGCGTATGGCGGATTGTAAATTTAGATACTGTATCGCAGACCTGTTTTTCTCCGAAAAGCCTTTTTTGATGGGAGGTGCCAAGCAAAAGTAACAGTCAGTAACGTGGTCTTTCGATTCTCGCCAGATCATAGGAACGTTTTTTTTTCCACTTAGCCAGCCACGAGTATTGGACGCACATTTGCAGCAGCACATATTTTTATCCTGATCTCCAACTTTACAGCCAAAATAGAAGTGGTAAACCTTTTATATTAAAGGGCTAAGTGTACATATTTGTTTCACAAAAGTCACTTCACCACATATATAACAAAAATGATCCGGCTTATTTAAACAAACTCGCGACATGTTGCGCAAAGCTCTCTAGTTTCTCAAATACGAACAGCTCTCAATCAACTGGTGGTTGAAGTAAAACTAACTAACAATTCAGGATTAATGTTATATGTATTTAAACCCCTTATAAAGTACACCTGGTATAATAAACCCAGGTACTTCTTATTTAATAGTCGAATTTTCCCATACATTACGGGCAGGTAGGTAATTATCATAATTAGCATGGATCTATAAAACCGGAGCTAACTGAGACTTTTGCAAGACAGATTGTTAACTAGTATAATAAAATAAGTAAGATTTTGCTATTTTGGTCTCGGAAACATTTTTGCTGTTCCCCAGTGTTATTGATCCACATAAAAAGGTATTAGAGAAACTCTAAAAATATATTCGGCATTTTTGTGGCAGCACAACGACGGCAAGTAGTTACATGCAAATTAGTTTATTTGATATTCTACCTTTATATTTATCTCAA
This sequence comes from Polydrusus tereticollis, assembly GCA_963920685.1. Taxonomy (NCBI): domain Eukaryota; kingdom Metazoa; phylum Arthropoda; class Insecta; order Coleoptera; family Curculionidae; genus Polydrusus; species Polydrusus tereticollis. The sequence continues at coordinate 40,207,077 of OY987329.1, forward strand.
TTGTTCAATAGGTTATACATAAACATGGCTAATACGGGGGCCCGGCAACCCGAATATTAATTATTTTTGATTGGTCCAACAAATCGTGCGCTGCCTGGTTTAACGATGACAGCGACTTTAAAGCGAAAGAGCTAAACATGAGTAGCGTCCAAGACTCAAGGGGAGAAACGGCTCCACGTGGTCGGATAGCGGTATTTTTTGTGTCTTTCTCATACAAGGTGTCACTCTAAATTGATCATAGTAAAGTGATATTCTTCTAAAGCGATTCTTTAGGCCAAAATGGGCAACTACGTCGAGTGTGTTTGGTAATGCAACGAGGTTGCATATCATAATTCTGTCTTCAAGGGCTTCCATACGAGGATTGCAGTTTCCCGACGGCAGTGATTAGTTGGTCTGGCATCTTAGAAAAGGAAAGATGTTGTAGTTTAGTTCTCAGAGATAATAATTCAAAAGGGTGCTTAGTCTACATTCCAATATAAATAAGTGATTATTTACTCCAACATCAAAATAAAATAGATGTCTTCGTTCAGTTCTACGTTATCAACGAAACAAGGACATGTTGATTCGATTGTCTAAGCTAAATGGAAATAAATCCCAGGGGTATTTAAACTGACCTCAGTTGCAAGGTGTCTTACGTGCTAACATGAACATAATAGGTCCTTACTGTAGAAATAATACAATGGTAGAGGAAATAAAAAGTCATGGAATATCCATTTCACCAAGCATGTAGCCTATCACAAATCATATATATGAAATAATACAAGCTAATACTGATGTAAATATCAAAAAGTTACCAGATCGTTGAATAAACGAAACATTTTGAAGTGATAATCTATTTTATTAAATGAGCCAATATTTCATGAACCATTCGTTACTGTCGCAAATACAGGAATATGTGAAGGCAGGTCAGAACACCTCGCCCCTTCAATTACAATCCCACTTAAACGTCGCAATAACCCAAATTTGAATGAAATATCTTTAGACGTAACGCTGTGGTGCTCTGTTAAATGGTTTCATTTACACCCGGTACCTATATTAGGAAAATACATATTATTAGAAAAATTGCGATATTCTACAATTAATTATTCAATAAATTGTGTGTAATACCGTTGCTACCGATATGCTGAATACGGTTTAACGTCTTCTCCACTATCAGAGAACTAATTCTTCACTTCGTACGTTCTTAAAAAGTTTCGTGTGGTAAGCGTTTACAAAGAGCCAACGGTACGCTTGACTGCCATTCTTCAGCCTACCTCGCTTTTAGATCATCCGGCGCAAGTGAAAGACATGACAACATTGTTAAATTCGAGTATTTTCCCCTATTATGTTCTTATTCTGTGGCATAAGTCGACAAGTCCTAACTTCTAACCTGTAAAATTTATTTAAATTCTATTTTGTATTTAGAATGCCTCAAGAAATTTGTGAGTTCTGTGGCCTCAAGTTAATGACAAACAAAAGCAAATGCTTTTGGAATTTTTAGTCGGTGCTTTCACGAATACTTTCACCAAAAAGGAATGTTTAAGGATTTTTCTAGGCGACAAGTATGTTGTTAAAATTTCCATTAATTACCTAAATACAAATTTGTTTAGTCTAAACATTCTGGTGAACTCAGGATCCGATAGTTCCTTTCAGTGTACTTTTCTTAGCACCATGGATTATCATATTATGAAAGCTATTTCATTTTTAGCCTCTGCATCATCTAAATTATTTATCAGGTTACTATGCAATAGACCCTCCATTCTTTATGAACTGAATGAGAAAAATTCAATTGCTATTTTCAAATTACTGGCTTTTTTAACAGCAAAATTAGGTTAGGAAGACAGATGAAGAGCGCTCACATACCGAAATTCCGACTTGCCAATCTCACCGATTTTCTCACATTAATTTACCAGTAGAAGTAGTGAAGAATGTCAAATTAATAAATATTACCCGCGCTCTCATCGCTTTTCGTTCGTTTTTCGAGTAAAAAATAAGGTCTCTGTAGGTACTGTATTTTTAACCGAATTGAGCATTATGTATTATCAAATAAATTTATAAAAGCAAATCCGACAAAGTGTAAGTGTTGTAATATTTTTACATTTTTTTTTATTGAGATAACTATCGTTTGGTGAAAACGTAACGAAATACCTTAAAACGACATTTATAAAAAAATAATTTGAAGCTGCATTTTGGGTAACCCATCCACAGGGGTCGATAATGATAATTTACAAAATGTCCAAGGGATGAATCAAGAAAAAAACGACTTAGCAAAAATAAAAGCAATCAACAACAAAAGCACAGGTCTCATTTTAGTGTATCTTAAAAAAAAACAATAAGGACCTTACATAACGTATATGTGAATACAATTCAGAAAAGATTAGAAATGAAATCGAAAACCGCCATGTGCCCACTGAACCTTTGTTTCCAGAATAGCAGAAGGGTGAGCACAGGAAAATTCTGATCGCGATTCAAAGTATTATAATATTTACTAACGATAGTACTTACTATCATGTAGTGCTTCGTCGCCCAGTTAAAAATCCTTTAAATGTTCATGTTTAGCGATGCTCCTATGTTCGAGCTTTCGACGACAGGATTGTGCTTAGTGTGATCTTGATGATGAGCAGAATGAAAACTTTACAAAAAGGAGCTATTATGGTCCGTCCAAAAAGCCATATGGTAAGAATGGCAAGGATTATTAGATATTACACAAGAATAATCATGCTATTGCTATTTACGTGTCCAAAAATATTTTTCAATTTCTTTTTTAATGCAAATATTGATTGTTAATTTTTAGAAAGTGACCATTTTAGCGCATTTCAGAATTTTAAACTACAAATTACCATTTCTGATATAATCTTTACTGCCTTATCCTTTGAGCCATATTACGGGCCGTTACTGCCTATTCGAAACAACCTTTAAGAATTAAGTTTGTCAGGGATTAAAGTTTCTATTAAAAATTAAAATATCTAACAATGCTACAGAGAAAGACGATTTTAGTGTATTTTTGTATATTTAATTCATTGCTGTTGGAATAAACGTAGTGGTGCAATGATTCAATTACAAATTTATTGCCGCAATCAAGGGGTGGGGGAGAAGGAGTATATGGCCGCATCCCCGCTTTCTAAAAAATCTTCATTACTACCGACGCCGACGAGTTTAAATAATTTCGTATTGTTCTAAATTTTTTGGGTTAAAAGACAGTACAATTTACTTTAATTTAAAATTAAATGTAGAAAATGAGATATCGACTGTTAAAGTTCAGTTTATGCGATATATGCACTTTTTACGATTTTCGGTTTTTAATGGTTATGCATTAAGAGTAGCCAGCTCCATTTACTGAAAACTCGTTAAAATATCTAGAATAGCCAAATTACTGGTTTAGACGCTGCATTCGTTACCTCGTATAAAGCTCACTCATAATATAATACGATACCTCGTGTCAGAGAGTCAGTCACCATTGCTTTTGGCCGTTAAAACATCGCAGTAAGTAACACTCTTAGATTTTTGCCTCTTGTGCCAAAAGACCTTAATACTGTTGTAGGTCTCAATAAAATCATGATGACTTTTATATTATCTCAGATTTACATTGATAAAATTGAGGTTTTACTATGAAATTAATATACAAGGTCCTACACAATCATTTATTTAGAATTGCATACATCATGCGATGTAGTACCTCATTGTTTTTTTTTATTCAGATAAGTTTATAATGTTATCCAGAGAAGAAAATGCTGCAGATGGCAGTGAGCAAGTGGAATGAGAGGAACAGCGTAGAACCTGAACCTGGTCTAGCCAAATCAACAGGAGACTACTTAAGTAATCTAAAACTAGTAATTTCAAACCGAAATGTACCCGTAAATGGTTCAATAAAGTCAACGCGAATTGATTGCTTAAGTCAACTACATAATGTAGTTAGAAAAATCCATAATGATCAAAATAATATACTTAATATAGATGCAGTTGGAACCAGTTAAGCAAAAGAAATTAAAGATCTATAGTCCGCCTTACGAGTCTGTGGCTAGGACGGCTGAGGAGACAGAGGGGGTAAAAGGCATAAAAAGGTCAGGTTTAACTGCAGCGGCATAAGCATGCGGTGCCTCGTTTCATATAAATATTTTTATAAGTTAATAAACTAAATTTACTTCTTCTTATTTTAATATTTAAACCACACCACTGTACACTCTCAGCGGTAATAGGTAAAAAAAAACGCAGTGGAACACACACTTTTTAGGCATTAGTTTATTCATGTGCCCACAAAAATTATTTTATCGACTACAAGCGGCCGCGGGAAAATGCGTGGGCGGAAAAAAATTCATACGCGGTCTAATCATCATAAAATTAGGTTGTTTCTATTTAAAACTTATTAGTAAACTTAGCAGACCCGGTACGTTAGTCTTGTTTTGTTCGGATTCCTTCTATAGCCACAGAACCGTAAGGCGGACTATACGCTCTAGGATCTTGCAGAAAAAATACTTGTTATTGGTTTGGCAAATCTAAAAGTAACAAGCTTTGGCGTACCGTACATAACTTCATTAGTGGATTATCTAAAAGAAAATTATCCAGACAAAGATGGTTAACGAGATATTATAATATTTTAAGATGGTTGCACCACACAAAATCGCCACTCCGTTTTGTCTAACGCGCTACTTCATCGAACTGAAACCTACAATGTAAATATTTTTTAAAAATTTCTTGTTAAAGGCGACACCCAAATGGAGTGTGACAGCGTGCACGCTACTATAGAAACTTCACTAAAAACCAAATTTAATTACCAAGTAACTAGGCAAGAGTATCAACAGAAGCAAGAAAGGAAAATCCGTACTCGGTTAAAGTCCAATGTTTTTACAAACTACAATAATAAACTATTCATAAAGTATGAATTAGTTTGTCCCGGTAAGGTGGCTCCGATCCAATTAGTTAACTATTTAAGAGCTCTACGATATACGGATAATGGTGAAATTCAGTACAAAATAAGTTTCGAATATGAATTTCAGCCACTTTTCCGAAGACCAAAGGCCATAAATTTGTACGGTGAACAATTTCCAAATTTGCATACCAGATTGCGAAAAATTACAACGAAAAATTATATGATCCTAATAAAATAAAGGATTATTGGCTGTTTGTCACTTCAATATGAATAGTGAATTGTTAATAATTTTCTAGGTTTGAATAGAAACTTCATAATATTTTCTAAATCCGCGGTGCTATATTATCACTATAATTCTTGGGTGCCAGCATTCACCTTAGGATAAACCAAAATATACTGAGATAAGGCAACCTATCCACCCTTACTCTGACAACCCTACTCCCTGGAGGATGTACTTCAGACAACAGTCCCTAAAAGTTACCCACGTTGTGCTGCCTGAAAACTCACCCCTTCGCTAGCTCAACTCAGGGTAGGTTCGCTATTTTGCTTCTAGATTAAGAGGTTTAGCATTCTTATATAAGTAAGTTCAAGTCAAATCCTGAAGGGGAGACACTAGTTTTATTTTACTTAAGAGCCTTTAAGTGTTCTAGTGTTTGGCTTCAGAGAAAAACAAACTAGGAAAAAAAACAATTAGGTCACAGTCAATTTACAATAGCTTCTTACAAGCTCTCATTCACTTAAGTCCCTCAAAGTCACTCTATTTAAAATAAAAGTCAAATTTTAGCGAAGGCCAATACAAATATTTAATCTTAAAAGTCGTGCTAGGCCCTTGGCCACTTGGATCTATAAATGCAAGCTCATCTTACCTTGGTGATCAATAAATACTTAAAGTTAAAATATAAGTAATTGAAATATATCAACAAAGTGGTAGTATTTCGTTTGACATAAAAGATTTGGAGGTTTAGATTACAAAGTTGAGCGAAAAAGAATGAGTAAAACCCTGTTTGACAAGACCTTGCACTAGACGGCAACTGACATACCTACACCTTAAAAACGACTGTGCAGTCTGGTCTGGTAGCCACATAGGCCGACATCCAGGACATGATGAGATACAAATAAAACAATACCTGCCCCAGACTTGGAATTTCCGCAAGGTCTGTACAAGAACATCTCAACACTAACTAAATTTACCATAAAAGCATCGTTAAAGTATGATACAAAATCTTACTAGTACAGTTGAGTTCAGAAAGAAGTAGGACATCGATTGTGTGTTGTAAACCTACCCATAATCCCCGAAAGTTCATAAAAAAGTAGGACAAGCTATTGACTGTGTTCAAATTATAACAGACTAAACTTTTTATTTATTGGGCTAGACTTAAATGTGTCATATTTATAAATTATTTCCAACATTTTATTGTACACAATAATTAATTAAAAAAGACAATTACAACTATTTAATATTTAGTAATCGCTCCATTTTTTTGTAAAAGCTCATTCAGTCTATTGGGTATCGATAAGTATAGACCTCTCACAAAATCAAGATCATCACTTAACTCGTTCCACGTTTCTTCAATAAATGAAACAAGTTCATTTCTGTTAGCTGGCCTGAAATTTGCTTTATATATTTTTCGTGTCATTAGACCCCACACGTTTTCTATTATATTAATATCGGGACTTTTTGAAGGCCACGGCAAAGTTTCCACGTTATTTCTCTGGAACCAATCTTTGACCATACCCGCGCTGTGAACCGGGCAGTTGTCGTGTTGAAAAATAAAGCTCTGGTTAGGGAAATGTTGCGATACACTAGGCATCATAATATATTCCAAAATGTTCTTATAAGTGACTGCATTAAACCTTTCATTTACAATCCAACACACTCCAAGTCCATGATAACTCACCCATGCCCATCCATTTACCGAAAATCTCCCTGATCTTTCGGAATTACTGATAAAATTTTCAGTATATCTTGTATTGCGAGGTCTGTATACCCTGATATGTCTGTTGACCGTAGACTGAAAAACTTTTTCGTCAGTAAAGACTACTCTATTCCAGTCTGGCCGCAATATATTATTTAAGGCAAAAATAATTCGTGCCTGTTTGTGTTCTTCCCCTAATTTAATTTTTTTGGCGGCAACATAATTTTTTAAATGGGATTCTTTTACCCTACGACAACCTGTCGGTCTCGAACCAGGAAAATTAGTTTGCTGAATAGCAGCTCGCATTATTTGAAAGGGATTTTCCTCCAAGTATTGCACAAGACCATTGTCTTGTTCTTGCGTTGTATTTCTTGGTCTTCCAGGAGGCTTTTTCTTATCCAAAGTTCCATCCGCTTCCCATCTGTACTTAATATTTTCTACCGTTTTTTTTGCTACGTGCATTATAGCGGCAACGTCTCGTATAGGTATTCCGTCAATTAAAAACGCAATTATTTGAGTCCTTTGAACATTGTCAAGCCTAGGCATTATGCTTTGAATCAATAACTACTTGTAAAAAATATATTTTTTTAAATAATTTAAAAAGGATGTCAGTGTCATGTCAAACTTTTGATGTTTTTTAAAAGACTGGTTTACATAGGAAAAGAATCCGTGTCCTACTTCTTTCTGAACTCAACTGTACCTGTGGTTACTCAATGAGTATACTAGCCACTCGGGCATAGATAAATTAAAATAATAAAGTTACAAGCGTTAAGGTTTGAAGAAACAAATGGCCTTTAGCCGGGAAACAAAAATATTTACTTTATAATAACAAATTGTAACTATATTTACAACGAAATTAGCTGTAACAGACCACCTAACGTTTTGAACTACTAGATACTCTTGTGACGTCCTAACGCTATATCGACATTATGCTATACGTTTACAATGCACAAATTATGTACATAACATGGGCGCAAAACTTTATCAAAACACTGTGTATAGAACAATACGCAAATGCAAAATAATAACATGACTAAGATTTTAAAGAAAAACATGATGTTGCCACTTCTTATTAACCTGTTTATGATTGATGATACAAACCTTATCATACATACCTTTAACACTCCTTTTCCAGAGAAGAAATAATATGCGCGTCGGACTGACACAACAAACTGGTTTAACGCTGAACTTAGCGGCATGCGTCAAGCACGGCACTTTCTTTGTGAACTTCACCGATAAGCACCTAAGGTTGAACTCAAGGACATGATACAAAATCACAAATATCCATATTAAAAAGCTGCAAGGAAGGATGCCAACGATAACCTGATAGGGAATTCTTCTAACCCTACAAAAGCAATCTGGAAAATATTAAATTAGTTGAGAGGTGTACTTGGTGGGAATGCAGAGTCTTTGTCGTCTATCTCTCCAAACCAATTTAATGACTTTTTTATAAACGTTGCCTTATATCTGCAAAATATTGCTCACCCTCCTCTTCAACATACCAACTTCTTCTAGTCTCCCCGCTAACTATAAATTAATTAAGATTTTTATTAAGATCTTAAAGAAAAACATGATATCAGTTAATAATTTAGAGTGAGGTTTGATATCCTGATTGCACCACAGTACTCAAGTGTTCACATGAAAGGCTTATCTTGAGAAATGGCATACACGCCAAAGTTCATGAAGAGTCGATCTTCAGTAAAACACACTCTCACAAGGCGGATCCAATAAAGGAAAACTAGTACTCCAGTATGAACTTCGACTTTAAGCCCCTCCCAAAAAACCCTAAAATTAAATTTTAGATGTACAACATGAAGGAAAAAACTTTCATAAGACCCATCTAGGGTAATTACATGGTAAAGTTTATACCTACCTCAAATAACTAACGAGGGTTCCATTCCACAAAATAGCGTCTAGGACCGCTTGTTGAAGTCGATGGAAAAGCGTTTCAAATCGGCATTCCGCCCAAAGAATAGAGAAACTACAATGCTATATTAATTCTAATGCATTTGTGAAAGTTTTATCGGCACCACGTGGCCTTCTCTGCCAAAGAAAACTAAAATTCGGGAGCTACTTCCACAAGCGTGCTTGCACTTCAAGCGTCCATTGTTGAAAGAACCGAATATTGTTCCCTCTCCAACATGGTTACCAAAAATCGTCGACAAATAAGTCTCATCAATCCAAGAAAACTACAACCCCTTTAACATCAGAAGAAAACTAATGCAACCTAAATCAACCGACGCAACCGCAAAAATACGCCTCACTTAACCAGACGTGGCCGTGAAAATCCACAAAGCTGTCAATCTTATTCAATGACACCTGACCTGTCCTAAATTATCGATTTTCTTAAACAGTTCATTCACAATGGCTATAACATTTTTTGACCTACATCTGATATACAAGGTTAAGAAGTTAGTTCTATTGATAACTTGAAAAGTTAAACAACTACTAATTAACTAAAACAAGGATTTGAAACAAGAGCTGTCTACAAGTAGTATGAAACAAAAGAACAGAAATTAATCCACTTGGCTATATCTTACAAGATACAAAACATTCCTGGAATATAAACATTATCATCAAACGTTTCCAACTGATTTAAGTGAAACTATTGGCTATTAACAGGTAATTAGCTGTTAAACAGTAATTAATATTTAAGGTGAAAGTATACATAGGTTCTTTAAAAATTTAAAGCCGAGAACTTAACATAGACAACCAAACTATGAAAATAAATGCAATTTTCGAACTGTAACAACTGTTAGACAATGTTTTGTTATATCGTATGATTATTTTATTATCAAGAGGAGTTGAATGTTTATTTTAAGTTGTCTATGTGGTTAAATATGTATGTTTTCATATTGCCCGGGCCCGGCAAACTTTCGACTAGGTTTTGATTTTAGTGGCTTGACCTGGTGTTGCAGTCTGACGTCATGCAAAATAAGGGAATAGTAAAAATGTATCGTCATCCAAAACCGCCCAGGCCGGTTAGAGGCCGGATAAGATCAGATATCTTGTGGAGAGAGAGAAGGCATTTTTGTAGGAAATAAAACTATTCAAAATAATAATATATCTTTGTTGTAATAAGACTTCTAATGTATTGTCTCGTATAATTCCTACTGCTAACTGTAGTGCATCGCATGTAATATATTACCAGTAAGAAAGTTAAAATTTTACGAATTAACAATTAAAGTATTTACAGGTACTGAAGTGGTAAGAGTCAAAAAAATATGCACAACGAGCTACTTACTTATTTTTTTATCTCTACTACATGGTTGCACAAAATAATAATACGAGGAACTTCACTTTGGCCGTCGATATGCTCCATTTCTATCATTTTTGAACTGCGACGCTATATTCCTTTTTCTTTTTCATCACTGGACGACTAGACGTCTCTTCAAATTAACCTCTATCATATCCACTTTAAGGAGCAATAACATAAGATGTAGGAACTAACCTTAACTAACCATTCTTCGCTTATTTCCACAATCTCGCTATAAATATTTAAAACTTAAATCCACATTAAACTATTAATTCCTAAATTGTTCTAAACCTTCTTTCCTTTGGCGCTATTTTCATTTCTCTTTTTGCTAACTTAACTAGACCGAGCAACTAAGCAAGAACAAATTGCCCTCAGAATAGATATCATCATCCACTTAGTCCCCCCCCCCCATTCCGAAATCCTAGTTGCGCCACTGTTCTCCAAAATAAGGTACTCTTATTATTGCGGTATTTTCCTTGGTAATAGAGACATTGTTATTCCGGAATCCTACCCGGCCTTAATGCAAAAGTATAATAAGCTGCCCTTCTCGCTTCCCTTCCAGCGTACCTAACCTCAAATTATTATTTTCATTGCCTAATCTGAACTGCTCTATCCTTTGAGCCGCATTACGTGCATTACTGTCTACTTACGGCTAGAGAGGATCTGAAGCAGCTTTCGAGAATTAGCTTCGTTTCAGATTGATCAGGGGCTAAGTATTCCCAGTTTGAATTTAAAATACCGAACGACCAACGAAAGTTATTTATTTGCCTTCGAAGGAACTGGTTATATTATTGTATGGAATGTTTAATCGTGGTCTAATTTGTAAAATCTTTATATTGCAATTTTTAATTTTGATAGCAGTAGTCCAATAATCTGGTAGTTATTACCTGAAAAGTTTTGGAGATATTGTGATTATCGAATGAAAACAATTATTGTAATAAATATGTGTTATGTGTGGCGGTCGCTCAACCTGATACACTACCACTTACCTACTCAGAATTTTTTTTTTTAGTAAAACCGAAAAATTCGAATTAATATTTCTTTTGAAAAAATGCCCCTATTTTGGGTCAGGTTTAGCTCATTAGTTAGAACATTCTAATTACTATACATCTTCCTATGCCTCTCTATAACATTCTGGTCGTTTTTACTTTGTTTAAATATTTTTGAATTAAAATTAATTTTCTGAAAACAATAAGGGGACATCAAGAAATAAACAAATTCGTAGAATCATCGTGGTCGCTGTGTTGTTATAGGTTCGAGCTACCCCATGTCCTTGTCCTCTTCTTTAAAAGAATTTCGTTCGTAGGTTAACCATCTCCTATAACGTCAGAAAGTATCAATGGATTTTTCTTAAAGACCCTGTGTATTTAAATTTTATTAGATACCTTAAGTACTTACTTTCTGAAAGTTTGAATATTAGACGTAGAACTAAAACATCGATGTATCTATGTAACTGCATTTTTTTGTGATTATTTGAAATGAAATTTACGAGGTGGCAACAAATTCGGAATTGACATACCGAGAAACATAAAATAATCAAAAATCAGAACATCCCTACAACTTTCCAGCTACACACAAAAAAATCTGATTTCAAAGAGAACATACTGCTATTTTTATAAAAGTAGGTTTACATTGAAAATAATAAACAATACTTTAAGCCTAGAACTCGATTCAGTCTAAATATACGTTAGTATTAAAAAATATAATTAAACCAATTATAAAATAGATATAAAATAAGTCTACTTTATTATTATTTCAAGTATAGCAGCTTTATTAGATATGTAACCTAATTAGGATAGTTTTAAAAATAAAATATAAGAGTAGTTGTAGCATAAACATAAAAATAATCAACATGCTGAATTGAAGGTATGTCATAAAATTATAATTATTTTAAAATAAATTAAAACAACACTTCTGTCTTCCTCCACAAATAATATATATTTTATTTTGTAAATTTTTAACGATTGTCCCTACATGTTTCGACTATATATACAGTCATCCTCAGGGGAACTAAAAGGAATGTGTAAAAATACAAAAATAATAACAGGTACCATAAGAGACTTAAATATATCGAGTGTAAATTGGGTTCTAATAGTTGTCTCAAATTAATGAGTACAACATTTAAGATAATCGTAGCAAGTGAAATTTGTTTAGTTGAAGACTATCTTGAGGTAACTCAGAGTTGTGGATATGTAAATCAGCACATTTTAGTTTATTTTAAATTTGTTAATAAAAGTGAGAAAATTTAGTTATTTTTAATAAGTATGGTATAAAATAAATTTTAATAATTAATATATGAGCATTTTTTGATATAACATGGTTTATGTGGAGAAACCAAAAAAAAAAAAGAAAGAAAAATTTTATGAATTATTTTATAAAAAACAATTTTATGTTTTTGTTGAGTAATAAAACTAAATAAAGTAGGATAGGGGCTAAGCCCCTATGGGTTTAAATAAAACCACATTTTAGTATGAAGAATAAAAAAATTTTTTAAGAGAAACAAAGTTTCGTGCTAACCACTACCACGTTTGACTTAAAAAGAATTTTAAGGAAAGTGTGGTTAATGTATGAAATGAATGAAAGGTGGTTGGACATATGGCATAACAAGTATCAGACTGTAGAAATCCTAAAAATTGGAGTGTCGATATAATCTGGAGCAACTCGATAATAGGTTTACAAAGTCTACAAGCTATAGTGTACCTGATGGTTGAAAGTTGTAATTGTTAAACACATAAAGTACCTGAATATGAGAAAGATTGAGACATCTGTGAATGAACGCATAAATTAATAGTTTTCATAAATTATTAGTTTTTAATAATTTTAAAAATTATTTTTTTAAAAAGGGAGTTATAAAAGTGCATAGGAGGGCAGATACTGCTGCACCGAAGCATATATTTAGAGTCAAGGTTCACTGCACTTTACACTAGGTGGACATTTAAGAATTTAAATCAAAGATTATAATAACGTTATAAGGAAAAATAGTATAATATAACAAGGATTGAATCCAACAAACTAGAATGAATATTGGGCAGACTGACGTAGGTATAATAATAATAATAATAATAATAATAAATCGACTTTTATTTAAAGAATGTTACAAAAATTACAATTACGATAAAAAGAGCTATAAAAACACAATGAACCCAAGGCGAGATTTAGCTGTAATAGCTATTCTTACATCATATATATATAAAATTAACAATTAATTGTCAAGGTTAAATAATATATAATGGAAAGGAAAGAGTGATGGTATATAAGTGGAGCAAATACGAATATTGTAGGACTAATGGGAGGGGTGGCGCCGCCCCGCCAGGAATACCAACGGTAAAACGCCAGGATCCGCCAATCGACCCCACAGCAGCAGCCTCAAAAATGAACCCGTGAGACTAGTGACCAGCCGATGCACTGATACATGAGCCGCTGATCTAAGGGTCCAAAAACGACCCCTTAGTGCCCACCGCGAGCAGGTGACAGGACAACGCCAACCCCCCAGAGACAAAAACAATCGTGATGCTATCTTAAATTGAGGGAATTGAAGAAATTTGTACTACTATGGATAATTTGATCATTGACGCAATTTATATTAGTGTTGTTAAAATGTTTATTAATTTCTACAATTTCAAGCAGGTCTAGCTTATTGCCCTTAGTTGTTTTAGGATTCAAAGTATGTTTGTTAGTTAATACATGTCTTAAAAAATTTGATTTGATAGTAGACGGTGATAAATTAAGTCTTAAAGCTCTTTCGATCTCCTTGCAATGTTCATTTATGCGAATTTTGAATTTTCTACCAGTCTGCCCAATATACGCTGTAGAGCAGCCATCGGTCGAACACGTTAACCTCATATACACCAGATCTATCCATGAGTGGGATGACATCTTTGGCATTGGAAACGAATGATCCTAAGGTGTGTTTAGTTTTAAAGCTTACGATGAAGCCATAAGATTGAAGATATTTCTTGTACAATATGATCATTTTAAAAATAGTGAAAATTTCTTATTTTCAAACTGTGTCTAGAAAGTAGTTTTACAGAAATTTTTACAATTCTCGCGACAGTTCGTCTTACTTTGATGATAATGTTACTATATTCCTTGATTGGAAGTGGAAGGGTTCGAGCGACGCTGCGTTGCGGTCCGACACGTACAGACGCGTCATTTGGTTTAATTGCATTTTTTAAGAACGTCTCTTTGTGCAGTGCAGTGTACCTACTGTTTGTTTAATTTATTCATGGAATATGGAACCATTACTTGTGAAATTTTGTAGGCGCAGTTATTAAATCATTTTCAATTTTAAAATCCCTTATATTAGTTTTGAAACATACTTTTTGTTTCTTTTACGATAGGGTATTAATATTTTAAATATACGGCTAATTTTAATAAGAGTCACATTATTACGGGTATAACCATAAAGTATATTCGATTTGATATTAACTAATTATTACAACAAAAACGTTGGCTCTGACTCTAAAAAATATGCGTTCATTAACGCTGAGATTAATTTAATTTCAGATTTTACATACATTAATACTGATTTTGATGTCAAATTTCTATTCAAGTTGAGGATTATATCTTATAAATATTACATATCTATTATTATCTTAACTTAACAGCATAATAAAACTGACTATATGAAATATCAGAGTGATTATAATTTTTGAGAATTAACTATCTTTAATATGTGATTAAGTTATGCTTGCTCCTATTCATGCTTACGTTAATTTCATGATAAAACTGTTAGTTTCACTTTGATACTACATTTTTTTTGTGTGTAGAACCCAGCTTGACCACTGAATGATATACAGTGAGAACATAAAGGTTGGAACAAGTTCTTTACAATTCTTGTTCCTTTTTCGAAAAAACGCTGGGACCCGTCAACTTTTTACTTTTATTGTGCATTCTTTGAAGCATATTTTATGTATACAGGTTGGTGGAGCACCACTAGAGCCATTATTTTACCTGCTAGAAAAAAATTTAAATTATCTACTAAAGTTAAATCATTTTTCGTGAACTATCAAAATAAACATCACAAATTTATTTAAAAACACCATATTCTTCTTTGATGGTACATTCTGCAGTTTACCAGATATTTTAATTGGGCTTAAATTTCTCTATTTAAAGATATAACAGCGATATTTTATTCAGTCCTTTATTTAATGTTTTCTCACACCGGCGCCAGTTAATGCGAGAATGATCGAGAAAATGTGCCAATTGCATCTAAACTTCCTAGCAAAATGGCGTAACCTAATAATGATGTAATTGCTAATTGTGTTCACAAAATTAAAATATAAAAGAAAATGGAGTACATTTTCTTAATCGAGAAAAAAAAAATTATAAAAAATATCATCATTAAATTTATTCCCTCCAGTATTTGTCAATTACATTGCGGTTGCTACGCAATTCGTCATTTTTCTCCGAGGGATTTTTTGATACAATAAGTTCCTTTACTCTCTTTCCATATGGTGGTTACAAAAGTAAAAATAAACTAAATTTTTAGTCCAGTAAAAGCGAGAACGCTATTTATAGGTTGGGTCCCCAAATACACTACTGAGTTAAAATAAGACGGTTACCTATACAAAAATTATATTAATTAAATGAATATTACGAGCCTTTGTTAAATAAAACCTCGTGTATACGTATACGCTCGGCGCACAATGTAATGTGTGAAACTATGTGAACTGTGATATTGTATCAGGCAGCAAATAAAAAAATTAAACTATAAAATGAGAAAGAACAGTGTTCAAAATAAAATAATACATAGGCAAGTCTTTGGTACTTGCCACCAGCCGTAATGAGGGGGCCTCTGCGGTGATGTAATCATTCGCAGACCTAAGCTTCCACGCGGGGGTTGAAACCGAACTAGAAAATCCATGGCAATCAAGTCAACTGCGGCAGAACTTACAGTATGTGGATCCAATCAATAGATTAAGAAATAAATTAGGAAAGGGGCTGAGTGCACCATCAAAGATTAAGAAAGAATTTCTTTAATTTTGTACTTAGTGCAAGTTTATTGAATAAAATCATATCCGTAGAGCGCTTTCGGCAGTTACGCCATCATCAGTACTACTTTGTCAAAATATAACCAACCACAAAACACAACATACAGGTATATGTATAAAACTTAAAACATTAAAAATATGGGGTCTAAAGGCGATGTAAATTACATGATGATTTTAAAAAACTATAAAAGCGTCCATTTTACTAGAGGGAACTAACCTTGATGAAGATTCCAACTTCACAAAAAAAATAAGTGAAATAATATTTACTTCAGCCTTCGCAGCCAAGAAGTGAGCTTAGTAACAGTAACTTTTTCAAGGAAAATCGAGAATCAGAAAAAGAGGCGCCAATCACATTATTGATGAAATTTATATTAGGGTGAATTGGTGTTTAATTGAGTTGGCAACTTTCGATAGTACCTCTATAGGAACTCTAGTTGATTAAGTTAGGTTGGTAGTAACTAGTGTCAATAGATTCACAATAATCGTTAATTAAGATGTAATAAGTAAGAATATCAATTGTCTTGTTAAAGAGAATATCCATGAAAGTGCAGCAAGGTAGAGCATTTTGTATTAGTTGTTGGGAATAACACTTCGTCAATATTTTTATTTAAGCAGGAGTATTTAATCAAAACTGACCTCAGACCAGGCTCAGAGTCTATGGAGTCCAAGTGAACTGTGGAAGTGAAATACCTGGGACTTATCTTTGATCAAAGACTAAACTGGAGGCTTAAATTAATTAACAGAGTCAAGATAGCATTGCAACAATTAGGCTCCATTTAATCTCTGCTTCACAAGTGAAGTAGACTATGCAACAGAGCAAAAGTAAACCTCTACAAGGTCCTGGTTAGGCTGGTTCTGACTTATGGTGCACCTTCGTGGTGTAACATAAGCAGAGCGGAGCTAAATAAGTTTCAGGTGATTCAAAATAGGTCGCTGAAGCGAATTTAGGTTCTGTTCTAACTAATGAGTAATAAAATACATGCTTTGCTACTGAACTCTGCATATTGTCTTTTCATTCAACTTACAATTTCCTGTTGTACCTTTGTGAACTAGTAAGAGTCAGCAAGTTCATCGTATGCTGATTCGTAGTTTACTTTACTAATATTAAATGATGCATAATTTATTGTTTTATTATACAGAGTGTTTCTGTACCATATTACACAGGTATACAATTTACTGCGTGCTACATCAGGACTTTTACGTACCCACAATTAACGAATTATTTTTAAAAATTATCACAGAGACGTACGGACGTATCGACAAACCAACTTATAACGGACTCACACACGAGAGCTAGACAAGACACAACCTATAACCTATCTAAAGGCTGCCTCCCTAATGGTCCCAACCAATAGTAGTAAATTCACCAACATCAAAACATTGTTGAGAAAAAGGCGCCAAATTGTTTTGCAACGCTAAAAACTTTAAATCAACCACGGCACAACGCACTCATCAATCAAGGCAAGAAGCCGACATAAATTTTCTACTTAAATGACAAGACGCCGTAACTTTTTAAAGATCCAATAGATGTTATAGTATATTACATAACAAGAGTGGTAAGAAGCCTATTACACACGATTTCGAAATTCGCTAACGCTCGTATCGTAATTCGAAAGAGTTTGTAATAGGCTTACCACTCGAGTTGTGTACTGTACTTTTTCGACGACTTCATATTATTTTTTTTATAAATTAGAGCAAGTGTTACCTATATAAACCTTAGGGAAAAAATACAATTAATAGGCTTTATTTTGCAAGAAAAAACAAACGAACAAACTTTATTGAAAATGTTATAATTTACAATGTAGGTACAGATGGAAAATAAAAACTATTTATTATTATAATTAATGATAAAATTTTGACAATTTTTTATTATAATTGGAGCAACTGATTTCTCCATTAGATTGGTGTTCAATGTCATGATATTTGTTGGAATAAATTCTGTAGTTTCTTCCAGGTCTGGCAACTTATTAAATGTGGATGTAGATGCTGAATGATTTACGACGGAGTGCAAGATTATGTTTAAAGTTATAGTTTAATTTAGAATGGATTCGTCTACACAGTTTTCCGCCACAGTGGAAGATTTCCAATGCCCATGTATTTTTAAGTCCATTAAGTCACCTCCAGCGTCGACTAAAATTGTAGCGGAAGTTCTTCGGAAACAGTGACCTGTGTACAAAGCAGCATTGGGCAGTTTTATATATTCTGCAATATTTTTTGGCACTGCTCCTAACTTATTAATATTGACTCCCTGACGTGTAACTTTGCCTTTTTGAAAGTTTAAGAAAGATTGTTGAATGTTGGTGTCCTTAATAATGTTTCGAAATTCTATATAGTTTTTACATATGCCATAAAATTTTCCGGAAATTATAAAGGAACGTGGTATTTTTGTCTTCGTATCAGGAATCTTGATAATAAGAGTGTTTCCAGTGTTTTCTATATCAGTAATTTTTATATTCTTTAGCTTTTGTTTTCTGCAAGCTCCAGAAATTCCAAAAATTAAAACTACTTTCATAAATAAAAAATCTTGATCCGGCGCTTTATTTAGGAATTTATTTACATCGATTGCGGTGAGTATCTTGGATTTTTTACTCTTATAGCCATCTGATTTTCTCTTTAAATAGGCTCGTAATTTATGATAATTTTCAATATTAATATTGTGCTTTATGCTTAAATTAGTGCGTAGCATCGAATAAATTGCCCAAAGTGAAGAGGGTTTAAAGGTTTTTGTTAAATTATCGAAATATGCCAGTAAAACATTTTCTGAGTAGGTACTCACATGATTAAGCCTACTTCATACCTCAATTAAAATAAACTAAACTTAATGAATTAAACTAAGAAATTAAGACAGTCGTTCATACCTCCACAACTTAACCACTTAATTGACATAATGGAACGGTGATGGAGAAGAAAAAAGTGGACCCCTAACCTATCTTTGGTTTGTTTGTTTTGCACCAAATTTTTTTGTAGTTTTTTCTATATTTTTTGTTTAAAGAGATGAATGAAAAAAATATGTTTATTCTTTTACTGTGCATGCTAATGACAGCCTACTTATTCACAAAAAGAAGTTCTAGTCGGCGATTTACAGGTATTAGACGGTACGGAGTTTAATAATCTTCACTGGGAATGACGGGAAATCACGGATTGTACCGAATGCCCAACGAATTATGTCAAATCAACTAAATTAAACTAAGAAGTTAAAAGTTGGCCAACTTCTTAGTTTAATTTAATTCCTTAATTGTAGGTATGAATGGTTACGTTTAAATGTAGTATTTTAACTTCCTAATTCTCTTAATTGAGTTAGGTTTAGTTTAATTTAATTGAGGTATGAAGTAGCCATTATCAATACATCAGTCAATAAATTTTTGATATACTTTTTCGTACCTCTCCCTGGATTTTTCGGGTAATAAATAATTTGCCGCGGCAGCCGCTTGTAATGCAATTTCTGATGGCGTTCCCTCAATCTCAATATTGGAGTCGCTCATACTACTAACTAGGTACTAACCACTAACTATGTACTAACCAAAAATAATATACAAATTAAAAATTTTGACGTTTAAAATTGCCTCTGTTAATACAGACATTGACGTTGTCAAGGCGACGCGCGACGCATAAAAAATGTATTGAAAATTTTCAGGATTTTTCAGGCTCATGGCCAATGTGATGGCGCAACTGTTACGTAATATATATATATATATTACGTTACTGCCCTTACGCACAGCTTGGCTTATAACAATATAGTGTGTGTTATAAGAGTTTTACTGATACAGTAGACAGTGCGTAAGTAGGTTCTTACTACTATAGGAGTAGAAAAAAGGTTTTACCTAACATAAAAACCCAAAGAAGATCCCGTATTTTTTTTATAAAAACTAAGTTGACAAATCCCGTGAGAGTGACTGGATTACCGTGGTTATGCCGGTGACCACAGTAAGTAATCTTGATTACCTACATATTATGTATAATACATGCTTTCCCTAATAGCTTAAGCTTTATTGTTTTTTTGACAACGCGACCAAACGTAGTAGCAGTATTAGAGACAGGTAAGTTTTTGTCAAACGAAATCACCTTAGATCCTGATCGTTTGTCATTATCGACACTTTGATTATCGATGTCTAAGTTTGGTAAACTAGTTGTCTTATCAAAGTCGCTGGTACTAATTAATTGGAATGTGTTTTTTGATGAGCTTAGATAATAACGATTCCGTTTCACAGCATTTTCTAAATTATCTTTTATAAAATAGGACCTTGGGGCTTCATGAATATTAAATATTTTACCCGAGTCCCATGTTTCATTTCTATGATATACATTGCCACGTTAGACCCTTTTTTAAGCGGTTTAAGATCTGTTGCAGATCTGTTAAAACATTGGGTGTTTATATTTTCTTTGTTTTTTTAACATAGTTATCGCATTTGTACATACACTCGGATAAAACAAATTTACCTCAGTAGGCCCTTTTATGTCACCCAATCGACTATTTAATAAATTGTGACCTGAAGTATCCGACATTTTTTAACGGGATATTTCTATAACTTAACAATGATTATTCTATATCCCATCCTATCTCCAATGTCTTTTTAAGCAGATATTTTGAAATAGCAACAGCTTTTTCAGCTAAACCATTGGAGCGAGGAAAGTTCGAACTTCTAAGATTAAAAATCCAGTCTTTTGCCAAAATTTTTAAATGATTCACTATTAGGAACGTTATCGGCAACAAGATAATTAGGTGATCCAAATCGTGCAAATACCGGTTTAATTTGTTTTGTAACAGCATTTGCGCTTTAACCGTTATTGATAACAGTTCAAACCAGTTGGAATAAGCATCAAGCATAACTAGGTAACTTGAACCTGCATATGAAAACATATCTAATTCTACCCTTTCCCTACATCTAGTGGGTAGTGGATATGGTAATAAAGTTTCTTTCATGTTCTTTCTGGCAGATTTATCACCACACACCTGACATCATGCATTAGTGGTTGAGAATAACACTTAGTACTGTAAGTATCTTTATCTAAACAGGAGTATTTTACAGAAACTAAGCTGACAAACCTCTTGGCAGTAACTGCATTGCCATTGTTATGTCTTTCACCACAGAGATAATCTCAATAATACATTTTCTCCTATATTAATTTTTTTTATTATTATTTTTAATTCATTATTTAATCTTTAATAATGTTAAATATAATTAGTGTTGGCTGACGTTCTATATGCATATAGTTTGTATCTTATTTATTTTAGAGGGACTCATTGATAATATTGCGTAAGGCCGCAGTCGAGGGGATCACAACCATATGAAGTAGCAGAAGCGTTCTTCAAATTAATGATAAGGTAATGTTTTATTTATTCTTTAAGGTTTACTTTGATTATACCAGCTTGCATGTTTAATAAGTTTTAAACTTATTGTGTGTGTATGTGTATTAAGTCAATGGCCCTGGTTGAAACCAAATGGCCAGAAACTTATTGTAAAAACTGATCCTTTCAATAATTGAACCATTTTCTTTTAGATTCATTCGTGACGAACAATTAAGAATATATGATAAAATATTAAATAAAGTATTATAAAATTAAGAATGTGTGTGTTTTAAATTAAATGATTTATTATAAGTTATATATTATATGTATTAGGTTTATAAAATGAGTTTATAAATTAAATTAGTTTAATGGGAAAACTTTTAGACAATTTGATTAGGCAAAATATAAACGTAACAGGTCCGCGCCTACCTTTTTTAAGTTTAGTTCAGAATAGGGCCGTTAGAGGTGCGTTTCTTAAACGCGCGTTTTAAACGTATGAGAAATTTGTACTTGCTTTTTAGATGCTAGCTGTCAATTATAATCAAGTTTTTACAGCACAACAATCATACAAAATCAATCATTTTTGACTATGTATATATTGTATATTATTTACTTTCTTTTAATTTATTACTTAAACTAAATATTACCATTCATATATTTCATTAAAATATTATTAAATTTTCTAACTAAATTACAGGTTTCTTTTGCACATCCTGGTAAATGGATATTAAATTAACCGCAAAAACTTTATTGTTGAACTTACTTATGTCAAGCTGCTCCCTTTCGCATCATTTAAGAGTTAATTGATTGATCAAGATATCTTTAAAGATATGATTGTTTTTTTTTTCAAATATTATGATACTTAATAACGTAATTTTGTTTAGAGGTGGGCGTGGTTTTTGTTATAGACATCGATGAAGAAGGTTTCGTCTGCTGCAGCTGAAAAGATTCTCCAAGATTAGTA
The DNA here is from genome assembly GCA_963920685.1 of Polydrusus tereticollis. NCBI lineage: Eukaryota > Metazoa > Arthropoda > Insecta > Coleoptera > Curculionidae > Polydrusus > Polydrusus tereticollis. The sequence continues at coordinate 40,229,339 of OY987329.1, forward strand.
GGATTACCATATTATTTCAGTATAGGTGATTAAAAATCTCGAAAAGCCCGCCCTCTTCGAAGTTAGGCTCTTTCGGATTTAATCAAAAATGAAAATAAACTCATGCAGTTTCAATACAATAGGCTTTCAAGCAAAATCATTGATAATTTTGAGGCACTTGTTATATTACCTCAGATAATTGTGAAATGCATTTTTTTGCAGATTCTTTTGTTTTAACGTTCACGTTTCTTGATAAAAATTAAAACAGCACTGTTTTACGTATATAATAATCCTAAGTTTTTGGTAGATGAAAAATTAGTTGAGGTAGAATTTGTCAGTGTGTAGCATTTATAGCTTTAACCTCATTAGGTATGAAAAAATATAATCGAGGGCAATTAGCCGTAAAAACGTAAAATCTTGAAACCCGAGGAATTTCATAGGACTTATTTTATTGAGTTTTTGGTTGCAAGAACGTTAGTCTTTTACGTTAAAAATGTCGCAAATAAGTATATAAATAAAGAGGCTTAAAGAAGTTCTCATGTGTAACATTTCGCATTACATAAATAACATAAATGATTTTAATAAACAATACTTATTTATACGGGGCGTTACTGAATGATATGTTAACATTTCAGTTTGTGATTTCTGGAACCATTTTTTAAGATAAAAACTGCACATGAATTTATGTCCTTAACATTTTAGCAGCTTCACAGAAACTTAAAATACTTTTTCGAACTAAGAACATCAGGACACCCCAAAATCGGTGTGGCCTACTTGTACGTGTTGTAAATGTTCCTCGAGAAAACACTGTTTAATAATTCTTTCATTTACAGAACATCATCAGTCTGGAACGACATCCCTAAGGTTATGCTTTCCTACAAGTATAATCTCCATAAAATCTTGATCAACGTTAATCACTTTCTGTGTACACGCACCACTCTCACAGCGTCATAAAGAATTTATCCTGCAGTACCGTGCAATATCATAAAAAATATCTAAAATACTAGCATATTATTAGGTAACCCCGTGTATAATTAGGAATTACTTACTGAAATAATTGTGATTAGAAACTCAATATAAGGGATAAGTATAGTGAAAATGAATTCACCCTAGACAGGTTCCGAGATAAAAACCGAACCGCGCTTTAGTAGGTACTTTCATATTTTTATTATTTACTTGAAGCGACTTTGATTTGTCGGGCTAATGCTCGGTAGCTAGTTTAACAATTACTTGTTTCATAATAATAATATTTGTGGCAAACGAGTTTCGAGTTTTATATAGATATTCCTCAATGGCAATCTTGTTTTTCACAACCTGAACTAACCACAAATTACTATTTTCATTCCCTAATCTGGACCGCTTTATCCTTTAAGCCGCATTACGTGCTATTACTGTCTACTTACGGCTAGAGAGGATCCTGAGCAACTTTCAGGAATTAACTCCGCTTGAGATTGATCAGGGGGATAAGTATTCCCAGTTAGAATTTAAATACGGAACGACCCGGAAGTTACTTATTTGTCTTTCAAAGATTTGGATTTGGAATTTCGAGATGTAACCTTGTTTTTAATAATCCAATATTTGTCGTCTAAAAGATTTGTAATAAATGTAATTGGGTTACTATACCAAGTGTAAAAAAAGTTCGAATACTTGCTTACAGTCATAGAATTGCAGTAGGCACTAGTGGCTAAAATAAATTCCCCCAAGGATCTTGGGAGGTAACAGCTAAGTATGTACGACCAAAAATACAAATGAAATAAAATGTAGTAGTGGGCCCTTAAAATCACCATTTGCTATACAAAGTAGATATATGAATTTTATTGCAAAGTAAATATCCCCATAGTCGACAGGCCAATTCCTGTTTCTCATTATTGTCAATTTTCGATTTAGTTTTCTAATACGATATAAACAACATATTATTAAAATAAACATCTAAAATTATTTTTGTTGAATATAATTAATATGATGATGCTAAACCTGTATATCGCATCTTATTAATAAACAAACACTGTAAAATGTAGACCAGTTGTTTTAATTTTTCTCTAATAACCGACCATCTCTGTTAACCGAGCAACATTTGATTCCCTTAGGGTGGTCGCTATTGAGAGATTTTACTGTATATTAAATACCAGGACCGAAATGAAGAAGCAGAGTTTGTTCTTATCTAACTATGAACAAGTACAATTAGCCAACGCTTTCGGTCAGATGATGATCATCAGGGTCAGCAGGTTTGTTCAGGTTAGTTTAAGTTAGCGAAAAAGCAACACTCAGTGCGTCTTACCATTGCGGTGTCGAATTCTTGTGTTAATTTTAAGTTTTAAATGCTCTATTTTATGTTATCTTTTAATTGTCCCAGCTGACTAGATTCTACCTAATATAAGAAATAAAATTTTGTACTTGGTTGATTCGTCCATTTTAGCTAATGAAGATCTACCTTCGAGAAATTTTTACTAGCTATAAAAATCTTGAAAGAAATATAACTTACTAATTAAGAGTGCAGTTGAATTGCTCAAAATCGCACACAAAATCAGCTAAAAGTTTAAATTCTATATATTATTCGTAGATGACGATAGGCGTAAGATATCAGGAATATATTTTTAAAAATAAATGTGAGATCTGTAATTTACCCACCCAACTACTTTATAAATTTGTCGATAGATGAATTGCTTTTAAGGGAGTATATAGTTTACTATTGTAAAAACTATTTAAGTTTAGATTGTACTATACTAAACTATACCAAAGAAAACTATGACCGGCTCTCCTATATAACATAATATAAAGCTAATTTTAAGTGTGGTATGTGGTAATAATAATATGTTATTTTGCTATACAGGATGTCAAAAAGTCTGGTATATTACAAATAATTTCTACAAGTACTTAAAATATTTTTTTTGTACAACTGTCAAAAAAAGTTGACATTTTTTCATCGCTATCGATACGTAAACCTTTTGTTTTTTTAACAGTGAAAAAAAGACTTTTTTTCACGGTGAAAAAAAGACTTTTTTTAACTGGAAAAATGATTTACAAAAAAAACGATAAAACATTACTTTTTAAAAAATGTATTGAATTTTTTTGTACAAATTTACTAATTAATTACCAACTACCAAAAAATCTCATTTGTTACAATAATAATTGATGGTGAAGTTCGAACAATTGCTTCCAATATTAATTCCCGAAGCTAGTCCACCTTGCTGCTGATCAGAAACGCTAGATATTCCTTGAAAAGTTGAGTCCACAATTGTATCAGTTATATTGATTTGTTTGGAAGTAGAGGAACAATTTAATTTATTAGAAATATCAATTTTATTACTCAAACTATCTTCTATATATCCTTCTGCTATGGCGGCAGATTTCCAACCACCGTGGCGTATTATAGATGTCATGTTACCCCCTGCATTGGCTAAGAGAGTTGCAGAACTCCTCCTAAAACAGTGACCTGTGTAGCTCTTATGCAATTCTTTTCCCAGCCATTTTGCAATCAAGCTAGGAATTTCCCCTATTTTATTTATTCCCACATGTTGGTCAACACATTTTCCTCTTGAATATTTTAAAAATAATCTCTTTTTGTGTGTATGGGACGGCCTTAGTACTCTATACTTGCGATATATCTCAATATAATCAGAATTTGAAACGGTAAACATTCTTGGGCAATAGGTCTTTGTATCCGGTATTTTAACAATCAATATAGACCCGGTATCTTCAATGTCATCAATAGTTACCTTCAATAATTCTTCACGGCGACAAGCACCGCTGATTCCCAAAATTAACGCAACCTACAATTAAAAAAATATTGAAATTACTGAAATAATACAAAATTTTGATCATCTGTACCTTATAAAGTAAATTTGTTTCATCATCAGCTTCTTGAATGAATTTATTAATATCGTCTCTCGATAAAACTTTAGATTTCTTCCCTCGGTATCCGACGTTTTTGTTCTTAATAAAAGGCACCAATTTTGAAAACTTCTTTATATCAATATTTTCTTTAACATTCAATGTACTCTTCAACATTGAGTAGACACTCCATAAAGTAGGAGGTTTTACAGTTTTTGATTTCTCCTCAAAATAGCATATAAGTACCTTTTCAGACACTTTTTGTATATTTTTCTTGCCGCACCATTCACGGAATTGGTTATAATTTTTCTCGTATATAAATTTTGATTTCGCCAGTAACATGTTAGCTATAGCCGAATTTGCTATATCGGCTATATCTGAAGGAATCTCGCTATCACTATCGTAATCTACATCCATTTTAAGTACTTATACTATTTATTTAAAAAATTGCAATAAATATGAACAGCTATCAACGTATGACAACAAAACAAGCAACGTGCCAACAAACCATTTCTATAGTAACGACAGGGCTGTTAACTTGATTATGTGAAATTATATGGTAAAATTTTTATTATAATATACAATTTTACCGATTAATTCAAACTTTCAGTTGTACAAAAAATGTTGTTTGTATTTCGTTTGTGAAATTCGTGTTTTAATGGCACATTCGAGAGAATTTTTCGCCTCGACCTGCGGTCTCGGCAAAAAATTGACACTCTCATATGCCATTAAAAAAACACTCACTTCACGCACTTAATACAAAAATAACTATTTTGTACAACTGTCAAAAAAAGTTGACATTTTTTCATCGCTATCGATACGTAAACCTTTTGTTTTTTTAACAGTGAAAAAAAGACTTTTTTTCACGGTGAAAAAAAGACTTTTTTTTAACTGGAAAAATGATTTACAAAAAAAACGATAAAACATTACTTTTTAAAAAATGTATTGAAGTTTTTTGTACAAATTTACTAATTAATTACCAACTACCAAAAAATCTCATTTGTTACAATAATAATTGATGGTGAAGTTCGAACAATTGCTTCCAATATTAATTCCCGAAGCTAGTCCACCTTGCTGCTGATCAGAAACGCTAGATATTCCTTGAAAAGTTGAGTCCACAATTGTATCAGTTATATTGATTTGTTTGGAAGTAGAGGAACAATTTAATTTATTAGAAATATCAATTTTATTACTCAAACTATCTTCTATATATCCTTCTGCTATGGCGGCAGATTTCCAACCACCGTGGCGTTTTATAGATGTCATGTTACCCCCTGCATTGGCTAAGAGAGTTGCAGAACTCCTCCTAAAACAGTGACCTGTGTAGCTCTTATGCAATTCTTTTCCCAGCCATTTTGCAATCAAGCTAGGAATTTCCCCTATTTTATTTATTCCCACGTGTTGGTCAACACATTTTCCTCTTGAATATTTTAAAAATAATCTCTTTTTGTGTGTATGGGACGGCCTTAGTACTCTATACTTGCGATATATCTCAATATAATCAGAATTTGAAACGGTAAACATTCTTGGGCAATAGGTCTTTGTATCCGGTATTTTAACAATCAATATAGACCCGGTATCTTCAATGTCATCAATAGTTACCTTCAATAATTCTTCACGGCGACAAGCACCGCTGATTCCCAAAATTAACGCAACCTACAATTAAAAAAATATTGAAATTACTGAAATAATACAAAATTTTGATCATCTGTACCTTATAAAGTAAATTTGTTTCATCATCAGCTTCTTGAATGAATTTATTAATATCGTCTCTCGATAAAACTTTAGATTTCTTCCCTCGGTATCCGACGTTTTTGTTCTTAATAAAAGGCACCAATTTTGAAAACTTCTTTATATCAATATTTTCTTTAACATTCAATGTACTCTTCAACATTGAGTAGACACTCCATAAAGTAGAAGGTTTTACAGTTTTTGATTTCTCCTCAAAATAGCATATAAGTACCTTTTCAGACACTTTTTGTATATTTTTCTTGCCGCACCATTCACGGAATTGGTTATAATTTTTCTCGTATATAAATTTTGATTTCGCCGGTAACATGTTAGCTATAGCCGAATTTGCTATATCGGCTATATCTGAAGGAATCTCGCTATCACTATCGTAATCTACATCCATTTTAAGTACTTATACTATTTATTTAAAAAATTGCAATAAATATGAACAGCTATCAACGTATGACAACAAAACAAGCAACGTGCCAACAAACCATTTCTATAGTAACGACAGGGCTGTTAACTTGATTATGTGAAATTATATGGTAAAATTTTTATTATAATATACAATTTTACCGATTAATTCAAACTTTCAGTTGTACAAAAAATGTTGTTTGTATTTCGTTTGTGAAATTCGTGTTTTAATGGCACATTCGAGAGAATTTTTCGCCTCGACCTGCGGTCTCGGCAAAAAATTGACTCTCATATGCCATTAAAAAAACACGCACTTCACGCACTTAATACAAAAATAACTATTGGAGATTGGTATGTCGATATAGCTTAAAGCTGCACACTTTAGAAGGATAAAACCTTATCTGTTACTATACTATATACGGTTGGTCAGCAGAAATATAATTTCTCTTAATTTTAAATGATCTGAATATTTTTGAAATTTCAAATAGTGCCTTATAAAAAAACAATAGGCTGCTGTTGCTGGGTTTATCTGTCAAACTAATAGATTTATGTAAAAACCAAATTAAAACAATTAATTTTTTGAAATAGAATAGAAGCTGAAAAAATGCTTTACGGGAATTTAGTGAAAGACTAACATGGCAAACATTTTGAACATCTCATAAAGTAGGTGTTATTCATTTGTTTAGGGATTTCTTATTTTTATTGTGTGTAATTTTTTAAAATTTGATTTCGTAACTCGTTTTAGTACATATTCTTATACCCATTACATCCTTACATCATTTTTAATTTATCTTTTAATGGACTATCTAAATCTTCAGAAATATACAGGACGTTCCATTTAAAATTAGGAAGTTTGTTTTCTCATCACCAACCCTGTATTACACTTAGTTACATGCTAGTTCATGGTTGTATCCTTCCAAGTTGTGCCGTTGAAATGACATTTATATACACATGCCAATTTCCAAACAATGTATTCGGTATATAGTTTTTAGTTTAATTTTAGTACAATTATATGTAAAGTCAGGTAACCAAGAAAAGACTACTATATTTGGGACACCCGTGCTGCTCTCTGGCATGTAGGTACTGAACTAAGTTATCGATGCGATGGTGGTTGTCGAAGCTAACCGTTCGCCTAAAACTTCAACATGGCAGACAAAAATCGTCCCATATGATATAATATTTACTAAAATGAGATCATTGACTGCAAACCGACGTTTTTCTTGTTGAAACTACGTAAATATGTTTGTTGTAATATTACCTAGGAGTTTCACTATTTTTTATTTGATTCCGTGACAACAGATTTCAAATTGTTGCTATTTTTGTTAATTGATAACTGGACTATTTTGCAATATTTTATAATAAAAAGTAGACGAACTCCGAGCCACATGTTTTATCTTTAAACGTGCACCATCAAAATGATTTGAAAATTAATGGTTTTTGAATCGATCTCTTTTGCGTGAGGCTCTGCAATTGATTTTTTAATTAAGCTCCCCTCTTATAATGAAATACCTTCGTCCGCAAAAGAGAAACCTAACTATCGTTGTCTATAATAAACGACTAAGTCGGCAGAGTGGTGTCGACATACATGTGTTCCAGTACGCCTGTTTACACACTAAAGATGCATAAAGCATACACACCAAAAATATGTTGAGGCTCATTCAAAGATTACATAATAATATATTTACGGACGCGGCCGAATATCCAAGAAGCAAGCCATATTTACATTTGAACTGTGAAGTTTCATCCTTTTCTTCCGAAGGATCTATTTTGGAACGCATTTTACTGTATCATGGCTCGTCGGTAAGGCTAGGAACTGGCAAAAGGAAACGACACCTGAAGAGATTATGAACACAATAAGTATATGAATACAGGTTAGATGCAACCCAAAGCATAATCTCGCCACTTTTTGCTACATCCACTGACCCAATCCAACTATATCTCCTATAACTTTAGAGTAGAAACGAACCTTTACTGTCCGTAATTATTGTTTTCAGGGTTTCAACCGACGCCGACGATAGACTTTCGGTGCTACCTCGCGGCGACTCCTGTAATAAGGACTAACTACCTGGTCTTTGTAGGTGTTTCCTTCCTGACTATGACTATTAAAGTAAGAGTTAGATTGGGTAGGGCAATGTGACCGAGACATGACATTTTGAGTTGAATGTCATCTGTAGTTTTCGATATTTATAAAATATATTTTTTTATGTATGGCGCATTGGCGTTGTGAACGTTGTATAAATTTTTGTTGTCTGGTCTGCCTAAGCGATATGACAGCTACCACATTTTCTCTTCTTCTCGCGCACACACACTCAATTATTACAAAGATAATACACGGTCGTAATGGGACCAGAAACCTTCCTAGCAACCCACCAACCCACCGAAATCGACTATTTCAATGTTTTAGTAATTGGTTTATAATTTAATCGTTTTGTAAGTTTGCCTGTTCAATGTAAAAAATGTCCAATAAATTCCAAGACGGACAGAATAATTATCGTAAGTACGACTCCGCAATCAAGCATAATAATACGAAAGCTTAGTCCTCATAAATTAGATTTCCACCGAACATAGGGTCAACTCTGAATCCCAAATAGGATCAGATCAAATACAAGGATATGGGGCGTGTTAACATGGATACATAGAGACGCCAAGACAGATTAGACTTATAGCCCATTGCAGAATTCAGCACATAGAACAAATATTGCATTTTGTAGTATAGTGTGATTATAAACAGTTTTATCTTAATATAACAGCGTATGATTTTCAAATTTATCAAGAATTTTTCCAATTATCTAAGATATGCTTTACCTTTCTTTTAATTTTATAATTTTTTATTGGACCAAAAGTAATAAAATCAACTGACTTAATTATACAGGGCGTTCCTTAATGATATGCGTATATTTAAGGGTTTGAATCTATATGAAAAATTAATGGTAGTTTGCTGTACAAACTATAGACCAAAAATGCTCCGTTACGAAAATACGGGGTGTTAAAGTTTTAGCAAAATAATGGAAATCAATTATTATTTTCGAAACTACTTAAGGTATTTCAGTGCTATTTAGTAGGCAGTGACAGTTAATAAAGGTGCCAAGCAATGACTTCAATATTTTTAAAAAGAACAATAGCACGTCAATGGTTTTTTCCTAAATAAAAAATATTTTTGAATTCGTCGTTCAATTTGAAATATAAGACTTTTCCTGAGTTGTTTTCCTGCGATGCGCCGTTTTTAAGTAAAAAAACTTGCAAAACCAACATTAATATAATAGTAAAAATTAAACACATTACGGGTAGGCATCTGTATGTAATGAACAACTGACAACATACAACATTAACAGAACATTACAACTACCATGAAGTAATTATTACAAAAATTGTTAAAAATGGCCTCCTTCACTTAATATGCCTTCTTATGGAATAGCGAACTCGTTTAAATATACCTGGAGTATTTCTTATTCTCATGCTGCAACTATTCTTTCTATTAATTACCCTACAGTATTAATTAACAGTAATAATTACTAATTAATTTGAGTACACTAGCGTCTGAAGATGGCCCCACAAAAAGAAATCTAAGCTGTTGAGGTCGGGGGACCTTGGTGGCCATTCTTGAGGCTCGCCGCGACCAATTCAACGATTTGAATAAACAGTTTGTAAATAATTGAAATGCTGATGCACCATTGTGCATGTACCGCATATGGATTCTAATTGCTATCAGAACATACTCAAGCAGTAAAGGGCAGGTTCTTGAAATAAATTAAGAAAAGATTGTCCGTTACGTCGTCTCGGCAAGAAGAGTGGGCCAATAAAATTGTTACCAATAATTCCTGTCCATACGTTAACTGAAAATTGGTGTTGGAAATGTGCTTCGGTTACGGACATAGGGATTTTCTTCCGCCGGCAAATGATTGTTGTGGAAATTCTGAATGAAATTTTTGAAAAATTAGCTTTGTCCGTGAACAGAATGTGTGTTTTAAATTGCGGATATTGGGCAAAATTATGAAGATATCACTGACTGAAGGTCACACGCCTTGGAAAATAATCCACTAAATTTCTCCAAACAGTTTGATGGCAATTGATGTTCTTCGACTTCGTGCAGCACCGCTACCTCAATTTCAGGTTCACTCAATTCGTTTTAAAGGCTAATAAATCGGTTGTTAACATTAGTTTTGTTTTGAACAGTTTTTGTATCTTTTGGAAATAACGTGAATTTTTGAAGATGGCGGGGAAAAGGAAATATTGACTGAAAAATTTAAAGTGGGTAAGACCAAAGTAACTATGTTGCTTCACAACAAAGCAGAACTTAGAAATTTATTTCAAGAAGTTGGCAACGGTGAGCAAAAAAGAAAATTTCCGAATATCGAAGGACTGGCAGTGAACCAATTTGTTTTTAACTGGTTTTGTAAGGCGCGTATCAGGCACTTGCCAATATCGGAGGCTATAATTCAAGCAAAAGCTCTCGAATCTGCTCAATGTCCAGGACAAGATAACGCCAAGGTATCATCAAGTTGATGGTTAGAAAAATTCCGTCATCTGCACCTTCAAGAAAATATATTGTGAACCATCCCATATGTTTTAAGGGCGCAAATATCGAGAGTTACCCCTTCAATGGGTCTCGAGCAAAAAAGCGCGAATGACAGTAGACATCATGACAACATTGCCCCACAGATTTAATACCAAGATGAAGAAACAGAATAGAAGAGTGGTATTTTTTCTGGATAATGCAACGGTCTCATCCCACAATTACACTGGATAATGTCAAATACACTTATACTTCTTCGGACACTCCCAGTTTTAACAAGACGACAATGAATATTAGAAAAAGTTCGACTAACTGGCAAAGCACGATTGGGATATCTTAGGTAATAAATACGGCTTGCTCTCCATTACCATCGGCGAAGTCATACACGTAATACATTTTTGCCATTTCTGCATTTCTTCCCCGCAAAGACAAAACAGTCTAATCGCAAAATTGCTCAAATTGAGATAGTACTCCTAAAATAATTTGCAAATTAAGCTTAACATTCAGGTAAAGAAATGGTTTCCCTACCTCGATTTGTTTTGGAGTAGGACCTTGTCAGAACCGTCTATTGTCACAAAATGTTCACTTATTCAAAGGCATAAGAGTGTAACAAGCATATTTTTTATAATCTTGCAAAGTCAAAACAGGCTAATGTACATTAGTTCCTTAAATATTTACATCATACTTTGGCAAAAGAAGCTATAATATAATAGATTGTTTTGCCTTGGTAGGATGTATACCTTTTCTAATACTCTAATGTACATTAGATTGTTTTGCCTCAGTAATAGATGTTAATTTGCACAGTACTCTCTTTTGTCAGTGGATGTACTAATAAAATTTATAATCGGAAACAAAGCGCTAATAGACATTTTTGGGTTAATCCTCCGAAGAACGAAAATGTAACAGATATTCCTAATGAGGGAATATGAAAAAAATGTATTATATTATCTAATTCGTTTATGTTACAAGTTTATCTGTATTATGTTTATAGGATTGTTAAACTTAATAGCTATGTAGTTTTTTGGTATGTAGATTTGTAAAGTACCTATTTTGATCTGTTCATAATTTTTTATGCTACCTTATTAATATTTTTATACTCAAGACAGACCTAAACTTTAATATAACCACATATTTTTTAAAAATAAAGTCGTATCTAAAATTGCCAAAAGCTATTTATTTTAATTACAAATTGGGACATTTTTGCCCAACAGATTTATTTAAATACAATATGGCTAATGTACGTTACCGAAAATAGTTTGTGTATATTCAGCAAATAATTAAAACTTATGCCATGGCAAAGAAATGTAATAGGCAATAATTTTATTTGCCAGTGTTTATTTTATCACAGTAGTAAGAAAATACAATGGCAAAACAGTTTAATAGTTATAAATAATATTAATTTAAATCAATATAAATTTGTTATTAATACATAGAATTTTAAGGGTACTGTTAATTACTGGTTCAATTTTGAACTCAATCGGGTTCATGGCTTTTGTTTTATAGCATTATATACTTTGAAGTCAATTTTATCAAAATACGGTTTTTGCGAATAGATTGTTTTGCCTTGGCAGGGAACAGACTTGAACAAAAAAAACTTACTGGGGAATGTCAGCAAGTGACATATTCCATGGTAACTAGATTAATTGCAAAATAATTGTAGTCTTCAATAGTTAGATTAATTTTCTCGGACAATACAATGGTTTTTACTTTTTTACTCAAAAACGGCGCATTCCCGGAAAACAACTGAGGTAAGCTATTATGTTTTAAATTGAACGGTAAATTTAAATATTTATTATTTCGGAAAAAAACATTGGTGTACCATTTTTTCCTCAAAAATATCGAGGTGTTCAAGCTGAATATTATTTTTGTATTGGAAAATATGCACCTTTATTAACTGTCGCTACGTACTAAATATCACTAAAATATCTGAAGTAGTTTCGAAAATAATTTCCATTTTTTTCCTAAAACTTTAACACCCTGTATTTTCATAACGGAACATTTTGGACCATAAAGCAACATTTCATTAATTTTTCATGTAGATTCACACCTTTAAATATTCGCATATCGTTAAGGAACACCCTGCAACGATAACGATATTGTTCTACCTAATGAAGTAAAGCGAAACTCATCATTATATTAATTTGATGACATTGTTTGTTCTTCTTCTTCTTCTTCTGTAGCTCTACAACCCTTGGTGGGTCTTGGCTGACTGCACGATCCTTCTCCACCCTTCTCTATCTTGCATCAGATCAGGATCGTATTCTATTCCCATCGCTCTCAGATCTGCAACGATGTTGTCTCTCCATCTCATACGTGGTCTCCCCAGAGATCTTCGCCCTTCCGGATTCTGTTCCCAGACCGTTTTGATCACTCGAGAGCCTGGTTGTCGGTGTACATGTCCAGCCCATCTCAGCCGTCCGGCCTTAATTACTTTGATAATATCTGGTTCCTCATAGAGTTCAGTCAATTCGTTGTTTGTTCTTGGTCGGAACTGCTCTGTTGTTAGGTCTTTGCATGGTCCAAAGATTTTACGCAGAACCTTTCGTTCAAAACACTTCAGCTTACGCTCGTTTTCCTTGGTAAGTGTCCAAGTCTCACTCCCGTACATGACAACTGGTCGTATGACTGTTTTATATACCTTAATTTTTGACCTTCGGGATAGATTTTTGCTGGTAAAAACTTCTTTTAGTGCGCACATGCATCTACAACCGCATTGGATTCTTATTTTGACTTCGTCGGATATACTGTTTTCCTCGTTGATTGTGGCTCCCAGGTACCCAAAACTTGTTACCCTCTCGAAATTGTACTCTCCCATTGTAACGTTTTGCCCTATCCTATCTCTTCTCGTTCTTTTACCAACATACATATATTTCGTTTTGTCCTCGTTAATTTTAAGACCCATTACCTCCGCCTGTCTTTCTACTTTATTAAATAACTCCTTTACCATTATTACGGAGTCTCCAACCACATCAATGTCGTCTGCGAAAGCCAGGAGGAGCCTTGGGCCATCCATACCAAAGACCTCCGTGGATAATTCCGCCGCTCTTATGGCTTTTTCCAAGGCAATATTGAACAATATAGGGGAGAGAGAATCACCTTGCTTTAATCCACCAGACACCTCAAACGAATCTGACAGTATTTCCCCCACTTTTACTCTACTTCTGGAGCCGTTGACACATATACTTGTTAGCTTGATTAGCTTTTTTGGAATTCCTAGCTCTACCATTGCGTCCCATAGCTTAACTCTTAGAATACTATCGTATGCTTGTTTAAAGTCGATAAATAGTTGATGAATCACTCTATTAAATTCCCAGCATTTTTCTAGCATTTGCCTTATTGTAAATATCTGGTCGACAGTAGACCTAGTTTTACGGAATCCACACTGGTAGTCTCCCAAGCCTGACTCTACGATGGGTTTAAGTCGTTCCAAAAGTATGTTTGCAAGGATCTTATACGCTGTGTTGATTAAGGATATCCCTCTATAGTTTCTACAATTTGTTCTGTCTCCCTTTTTATGGATAGGAATGATCAGGCTTTCCTTCCACTCATCTGGTATCTTCTCCTGACTCCATATAAGGGTAATAAGTCTATGTAGCTGTCTATGCAGTGCCTCTCCTCCATACTTAAGCAGCTCTGCTGTTATGTTGTCCTTTCCTGGAGCTTTCTTACTTTTAAACTTTTTAATAGCTTTGATAATTTCTTCGTATGTTGGTTGTTTCACTGCCGGTTCTGCAGTTTGGTACACGGTTGTAGTCTGTTCATACTGTTGTTTTATGTTTAAAAGTTTGTCAAAGTACTGTTTCCATTCGTCCACTATTTCATTTTTGTTGGTCGTTATGCTGCCATCTTCCTTCCTAAGTATGGTTTCCGCTCTAGGTCTGAAGCCTTTTTTAATTTTTGAAATTTCTTTATAGAACTTTCTAGACCGATTATGGTTGTTATCTCGTTCCATTTCATCCAGTTTTCGTTGTTCGTGCTGTCTCTTCTTTGTTCTCATCAATTTTCTAGCTCTTTCTCTTAGTCCGCCATATAGTCGTATACTTTCGTCCGTTCTTCTTTGCAGCATACTTTGTCTTGCACGGTTTCTTTCTTCTAAGATCTTCTTGCATTCTTCATCAAACCATGTATTGTGTTTGTTTTTGGGCTGTTTTCCTAGTATACTATCAGCCGCTTTTGTTATTGCCCTGTTGATGGTTTGCCATGTGTTGTCTATGTCTTCGCTCTCTTCCGCAAACTCCAATTGACTATCTAAGTACTGAATGTACCTTTTGTTGGTAGTTTCTTCTGAGAGTTTGTCGGTGTTCCATTTTGTTATTGGGACCGTTGTACTAGTCTTTTGAATGGAAATTCTTGCCCTGACTTTGGCCTTAACTAAAAAATGGTCCGTATCTGCGTCCGGTCCTCTGAGACTCCTTACGTCTAGCACATTGCTTCCGTGTACTGCATCAACAACTATGTGGTCGATCTGATTTCTAGTTCGACCATCGTTTGACACCCATGTTTGCTTGTGTATATCTTTGTGCTGAAACATAGTTGATTTGATAAGCATATTGTTGGCCGATGCCAATCCTATGAGCCGTAGTCCGTTTTCATTCGATACATCGTGCAAGCTATGTTGGCCAATGTGTGGTCTTAAAAAATGCTCCTTCCCGATTTTTGCGTTAAAATCTCCGCACATCATTAACATGTCGTGTTTCGGTACTTCAGCTATTACTTGTTCAAGTTGGTCATAGAAGATATCCTTGGTTTCTTCATCCTTTTCCTCCGTTGGAGCATGCGCTGATATGAACGAAAAATTATACCATTTGCCCTTTACTCTTATATAGCAGATTCTTTCGCTAATTGGTTTAAATGAGATCAGAGACCCTACCATTCTCTCTGCTATTACGAATCCCGTTCCAAACTCATGACGATTGTGTGGGCTGCCACTAAAGAACACCACTGACTTGCTTATATTCACGTTTCCCGAATCAGGCCATCTCACCTCTTGGACAGCGGTAATATCCATATGGGGCTTCTCTATCTGTTGTATGGCGTGTAGGGCTGCCCCCGGTCTAAACCAACTTAATACATTCCAAGATCCTATATTCATGTCCGTTTTTCGTTTGCAAGGTCGTCTTAGTTTATCCGTCCGATTCCGAGGCTGACCTGCAGTTTTCATAACAGGTGAGTTTTTCCGGGAAGGGGTTGTTAACCCCTTGCCCAACCCTCCTCCTTTTTCCGGGCTTGGGACCGGCAGTGGTAGTTCCTGGGCTACTCAGTTCACCCATTCCCTACCACAGGCGGAGTTACATTGTTTGTTGTGAACAGAATTTTATGAGAGATTATTTATGCTATAAACAAACTGACTGGTTTTATTTATGTCAAACCTACTCACCAATTTCAAAACAACTTATAAGAGATACTACTAACTTCTTAGTAATTTTTCAACAAGACGCTACAAACTTGAAAAACCTATATGACCATATGAGTAGTGGCATGTCATTACAAGAATTTAAAGATTTTTGTGCCACATATTGGCAGCAAAAATATGATTTTATGGCCATTAATAAAGACTGTTCAATAAAAGATGGTCGTTATAAAAAGGGGTTTGATACCTACATTTATTTTTATAATATATAAGTGCGTGCTAAAATATTAATTACCTATTGTATAAATTTGCATTCAGTGGCACAGAATACTTCTATTATTTTGTTATATCCATCGTGTGGTGTTTCATGGATTTTTACTGTTTATAAGTTGGCATCAACTTTTAATTTGATAGGTCAGCTGTCGTTTTCGGTGTTAAAGCTTGCTCGTAGTTTCTCTTTCCGAACCTTACAGAAGGAAGCCACGCAGTATGGCGTTCTCTTCGAAAACAAGACCTAAGATCTTTTCCCTTCCCTTTTAGATGTAAGCTTCTTTAATTTTGTAGTTAAAGTTGTTGTATTTATAATTAATTCAGTTGGTAATTTTTTTCTTTATTATTTTAAGGGGTTTTACTACAATGTTGCCTATCGTTGTTTTTCTTGCAATGCATTTTTTGCAACTGGTTAGGTGCTTACTCAGCCCCCCAACCATATGGAAATTTTAGTGTTTAAAGAAAGTACTTTCTCTTTTTACTAACGGATCGAGTTGGCCTCTGCAAGATTACCTAAATATCGCAGGCATTGTCTACTATCAAAGAGTAGCTAGTAGTAGATACAGCGAGTTCATAGTCGCAGGCATGTATAAATTATTTCGTATCTTTTTATTTACCTAATCTCATTTATCGTTCGTCATAGCTCACAGTTTATTACCTTTTAACCATTTTATTTTACTTTTCTTACTATTCAGATTAATTGATTTTAAAGATTAAAGTAAAGAGTAAAGTAAAGGATCACTATTTATTTAACTTTCGGTGACTCGCACGCAATTTTTAGGATAGAACGCTCGCGCGCGGACTCTCAGTCCACATTCGTAAACTTGCCTTTTTAAAGGTCCTACTTAAAAGTTTATTATACAAAAAGAAAAAGTAAAAGTATATTGGTTTAAATATCATTTATATTTATAAAATACAACGTTTGCAACATTAACATAAGGTTAACCTCTAAAAAAAAATAATAATTAAGATAAGTTTACACTTAAGCTAAATTAAATGAAATAACAATCCCTTATTCATGGTATATACATATATAGTGCGGAGGAGTACCACTAGTTCTTCGTCAGAGGAGTTTGGGTTCAATGGATTCGGAAATTAAGCCGCTAATGCTGGAATTTATTCGAGTTAGACAAACTTGAGATATACTTGTCCAGCTAAAGACTGTTCAAAGAAAAATGGACCAATTACTCTTCCGCGCACTATTCCACACCACACATTTGTTTTTTGAGGGATAGGCTGTGCCTTCATTATCAAATGCGGGTTTTCTGTTGCCCAATAACGATAATCTTGTCTGTTTACATTACTGCAGGACGTAGCTCCATCAGAAAAATAATATGTTTTACTAAATTATTACCTAGATTGCACACATTCTGCATGCGTTCACAAAACTTATTTCGCCTATCGAAATCATCTTCAAATAACTCATGCACTGAAATAACTAATTCTATGGCTACAACACTTTGATGACACCATCTTTAGGGGCCTGTAGCTCAGTATGAAATCATTTGCGGATCTATGTTAATATGAAATCGTTTTTATCTATTTTTTATGTATAATCATACCTTAAAATTTATTTTGTCATCGTCATTTCCGTACACCCTGTATAATATTTTAATATGTAATAGAAAAGGGAGACTAAATGTGTATTATACAGCATGTCCAAAATACGGTGGGCCACTATTGCTATATCCGAAACGGTAAGAGTTACGAGGTCGTTTAAATTAGAGAAAAGTTGCCTTTTTTAGTGATCATTTATAATGTGCTTACAGCGTTGCCAAATAGTTTTTAGTTCTAGAGATACTAAAGGAAATGTGAAAATTCCTCAAATTTTTTTTCCAAATACCTTAAAAACCACTGATTGTATCAAAAATTGTTTAATACAAGAAAGTTATGGTTTTCTATTCTCTACCAAACGCACAAACGTTTTCTTAAAATGACGCCTGACGTTTAAGATATTCCTACCAACTCAGATATTTTAAACACGGACCTGCATCTTTTTTTCTATATCTCGAAAGAGCATCCGATTTGCAATTCAACAGTATATGACACAAGTATATTTTCTGATGTTTCGAGACGTAAAATGCATCTCCAACATTATTTCTTATAAACGCCCTTAATGTGGTTCTGTCCTTATAGTGAGAACATATCAGATCTTAATTATAGTGTCACAATTGATATTGATATGACTTTATACCAATTTAAAATAATTGAAAATGTTTTTTTAATAAAGTTTAAAAATTAATTAATACGAGTCCATAACGATCCAAACTTCAACAATTTTACTAAACTTTAATTCTAAGAAACTGCTCCAGAAACTTAAAAATACAGTTATAAAAACAAATAATCCAAGTGTTGGAAATGGCCACCATTATTTTGTAAGCACTTTTGCGCTTTGTAAATAACCTTTCTTTGAATTCTTCGTAATGTTGTAGCTGTAATTTTGTTACAAGCCTGTTGAATTCTTTCAGTTAAGTCATTTAAATCACGAGGTGTGTTATGGTACGCCTGATCCTTGATCAAACCCCATATGGAAAAATCCATGGGGGTTAAATCTGGTTAGCGCGCTGGCCAGTTTACGGGTCCGTTGTTGCCAATCCAATGGTTGGGTTTAAAGT
This sequence comes from Polydrusus tereticollis, assembly GCA_963920685.1. Lineage (NCBI taxonomy): Eukaryota > Metazoa > Arthropoda > Insecta > Coleoptera > Curculionidae > Polydrusus > Polydrusus tereticollis. Next base: position 40,248,042 of record OY987329.1, read on the forward strand.
TGTATAAAAACCTTGTACAACGGCGGGCTCGATGTGCTGGCGCGCCATCCTGTTGAAAGTACAGGAAATTTCTTATTACGTCGAGAGGAAGGTCGTCTAAAAGATCTTGAAAAGTGCCTGTTAAGAAATTAAGATTCATCGCGCCATTCAAATGTTCGTCAAAAAAGAAGGGACCCACTAACTTTGTACCTAGTACCCCCAGCCATACATTTATGCCGAATTTTTCCTGAAAAGCAGTCTCGCGGTAGAAATGCTCATTCTGTTGGGTCCAGTGGTAATGGATATTTCGATTGAACAACCCGTTGTTGAAAAGGCTGCTTTCGTCGGACCTCAAGATTTTCTTGCAGATATCAGGATCTTCTCTTCGCCGTCTCAAAATCCATTGGCAAAAAATACGTCTCCCTAGATGATTAGCCGGTCTTAAGTGCTGCACTTTTCGACAGCGATAGTGCCTAAATTTGTTTCGACGTAATATTTTTTTAGTTGACATTTTTGTGACACCGGTTTCTTTTCTACTTCCCTTAGTGAAACCTCTTCATTGTTAATATTTTTGTAATGAACGTACCCGAAAAATATTAGGTATGGCACTGTAAATTTAAAAAAGCATTAATTGTATAAGTAAAATACCTAATACATTGATCTCGTTAGCGTCACCTTCTATTGTGCTAGTCGCATTTCTTTTATTGGCATCCTTAAAAGATCCATATTCTCGCAAATTTCCTTCTAGTCTTCGAATAATCTTGACGTTCGGAATTCTTCTTTCTGGATACAAATCCTGATACATTTGGATGGCATTGTTGGCGTGACGGAACGCTCTGATATAAACAACTAACATATCTGTCTTTTCTTCATTAGAAAACTCCATTTTAATGCTGTGTTACAAATCGGCACAGTTTATAATAAACTGTCATAATATGTCAACAACTAGTTTCTTCAATTGTTTTCCAAGCCTGCTTCTGCAATTTTTTAAACTTTATTAAAAAAACATTTTCAATTGTTTTAAATCCGTTGTAAGTCTTATCAATCTCAATTGTTACACTATAATTAAGATCTGATATGTTCTCACTATAAACACCAAAGGGCAGAACCGTATTAAGGGCGTTTATAAAAACAATGTTGATGAAATTGTAATCTTTCGAGATATGAAAAAAAAATCCAGGTCCGTATCTAAAATAACTGAGTTGGTAGCAATATCTTGAACGTCAAACGTCATTTTAAAAAAACGTTAAGTGCGTTTGGTAGAGAATGGAAAATAATAACTTTTTTGTATTAAACAATTCTTGATAAAATCAGTGGTTTTCGAGGTATTTGGAGAAAAAAATTGTGAAATTTTTACATTTCCTTTAATATCTCTACAACTAAAAACTATTTGGCAACGCTGTAAGCACATTATAAATGATCACTAAAAAAGACAACTTTTCTCTAATTTAAACGACCTCGTAACTCTTACCGTTTCGGATATAGCAATGGTGGCCCACCGTATTTTGGACACCCTGTATAATACAGTAAAGGTTTGTAAATTTTGGTAATTTTACCATGAGACTTCAACTTTTATGTTATATTTTAATAATGAAAAAATTGATTTTTATTAAATGCAATAAATATATTTTATGTAAGTACCCCAGCAAAACAATTAACATTTATTATATTTTGATATTATGTCTATTTAAAGCATAATAAAACTTAGGAAATTAACTCGGGCGAGCGATGCGACATCTTCCAAGTGGTATTTAATCTTAATTATCTTGGTGCTGCCCAGATATTTAGGTTGATAAATCTGTTTCGCAGTAGTATTGTATTCTGCATAAGTTTGTTTAAGTTATAACCGATTTAAATAATATTTAGCGCAACTTAAGTTATTACTTTCATAACCCTTTAACAGAAGTAACTTTGTAATTTGCTTTTTAAACAATTTAAAGTGCCCCAGTGATCGATGACATTCCAGTGATTGACACTGTCTCGCTATAAACGCGAACTTATAGAAGATACTTGTATGCAATAAAATAACTAAAAATACTGATTGATTCTGCGATAATTGCGTAAATAATAATAAGTTGAGTAAATACTCAGTGAAGTGGCAGGGCAGTGTATGGTGTAAAGTTGATGCCCAGCCTGAGTTTTGTGTTAAAGAATCCCACATTAGTTTTCTTTAAACTGTCATTTTGTAATATTATAATATATAGAGTCTTCAATTACGAGATGACCATAGTATTACATATTTTTCATGTTTGTTGTACTAGAATCATAAAACTAGTTAAAGGTTATAGGAGTAGTGTTATCATTTTGATCACCGGGCCTATTATATCAATCACTGTACTATGTTATGGGTTTAGGATCACATTTTTCGTTTGAAAATAATCTTTAATAAATACTTTATATTTTTACAATTGTTAATGTAGCTAATATTTCTCTAAATAGTGTTTAATAGTACCCGGTAAATTTCAACAAACATTCAGATTTGATTTTATTTGTTTAACAAATTTAGGATAATTCTTTATACTTGTTACGTCCTATCTACCAAAAGAGTTTAAATATTTAACAGTGCCGCCACGCTTAGGCAACCAACAATTCTACCCATCTGCGAACGTGAAGGCATGCGCGAAAGACGGAGAGGGGGTGACTTTTTACGAAGAACCAAGTGGTTGAGTGTATCCTACAAAGCTCTGTAATTTTTCAACAATAAAGATTGTAGAAAGTTCATGTTTTTGTTTAAAGTATATACAGTCCACAAGTAAGTGTTCGACGCAACATATTTTGGTCCCAACGAGCCGAGTTTTCCAGAAGATAGTGGAAAAATTGAAGAAAATCCAAGAAAAAGCCGGCAAGCGAAGCCTCAGCGTTGCCAAGTTTATGTAAAGAAGATTGGGAAGTGCAAGCAGCTGATAGCTGAGTACCACGGGCTATTATGGTGACATCCAGACCGGAGTATTACTAATCCCTTTTTCCAAAGTAAGTCCTTTCCAATTTGATTTCATTATGGCTATTTGAATTTGAATTGACATAATTAACAAACGTGCATTTGTTCAATTTTTTTGTACACTATTGTAGGCCAGTTTTTTATATACCAGCATTTAGAAGTCAACAATGACAGGTGAGCACGTGACTAGCCACTAAATATATTATAAGTAATCATGAGAGCCTCCGTCAAAACTATAACCGTATTATTAAATTTAAATCTAAATCACTTTATGAAAATAAACAGTAACAGCCTTTTAGCGTGCAGGTTAGTTCAATCAGTTATACTTGCACTGCAAAACTAATTTGGATTAATAACTAAAATTAATAAATACTTACAGTTTTTAAGAGCTCAAAACTTTACTCACGATAATTTCATAGATTTATCTGGCTACATGAACTCTTTCTTTTAAGTACTATTTAAATCATGAGCTATAATATACTTCCTTCAACTGAAACTTAGAAACCAAGATTCCTCAATAATGACCTGATGATAAAACCTAAAAAAGCAAAAAAAAAACCATATAAGCATTCATTCGTAACCATATGATATATTCTTTTTTTATTAAGGTTTAACATTTACTGCTACTTCTTAAAACCTTTTGCACTTTTATCTTTCAGAAATTTCTTTCATGTATTTATTTTCCATGTTAACAATCTAGATTAGCACTAAACATCCTGCCTTGGCACTTTTTGTAGAAATCTGAAACAAATAATGTTTTTACAAATCTAGTTCAGAATATTAAATTAAAAAATAGCATTATTTTAAACTCTTACCTACTGATTTTCTCTTAATTTTACTTTGGCTTTTATAAACCAAATATTTAATTTATACATATTAATAATGTCTGCTTCAGTAGGTATCTTCTCTCTTTCTGTATTGAATCTTTACTGAATCTAAAATGGTTAAATATAGAACTTACTTATTAGATATTTACAACAGGATGGCAACTAAATTTAAGTTAGTTGGAATTGCTATAACATTTTCAGTATCTAGGTACCTAATATAGGATTCGACAGCCACAATTTCTAAAAGTATTTTTTATCTTCTTTGCGTCATCCCAATAATAATTTTAGGACACCTCTTTATTTATATGAACCTTGTAAAACATTTTTCTAATAGATCGGGGTAGGCTATTCCCCTCAATCTGATTCATTTTCATGATCATGATACGAAATATCCCTTTCAAATCTTATTGGAGAAACTTATTTTCATTTTAGTATTAAATTAACATTATTTTAAAATTATTCTTTCTACATAACATTCAACAGAGCTTTCTCAGCAGATCTTCCTCAGTTTACTATAAAACTCTTGGATATTCTGATCAATTATTGGCATATCTTAAGGGGGCAGGAATTTTATATTTCTATAAGTATATTCTAAGCAACGAAGACAAAGGTTAGTTCTAAGTCCAGAGCAAGAAAGCTTCGTCCGCTCTGGGTACCTAAGAAAATATAGCACAAACCAGCAAAAATCACAAAACAACAAAGCTCAAAATTTTATTACCAATGCTCACAACACAATCGCAATCAAAAAAGATAACTATTTTCTTACTGCTAGCCTACTATAATGTTGGGTTAGTTTTATATTACTTCTTCAATCTTATAGCAACACGTGTTGATTAGGTCCAGAAGGGTACGAGAAAAGCACATTTATTACATGTGCTGAAATTGACACGCCTATTTCGCACTTGAATTGAACGTTCTCTAATTACCCTAAAATAGGGTAGACTAAAATAAATAAATAAATAAATAAATAAATAGCCATTTATTTCCGACAGGCCGGAGCCCACTTACAGGAAACTCAAACAAATTAATCGAATTATAAACAAAAATCTTACAAAAGTAATGTCCTTGCTATACTTAAAATCTAATAACAAAAAGTAAGAAACTAAAGCTAAGTTAACAGGAACCAATGACTACTAATGAGGATAGCCGGACATATTGCGCAAGTGTTTTAATATGGTTGGTAGGCTGTCATGAAATATGTCGGAGAGGGCTGAGATACGATTGAAGTTGTGGCACATTTTGTGAATGGGACCTTGAGGCAAAATATTGGATCTCGCGAATGCAAGGAAAAATGTAGGCCGATGTCGGGCACCTGTGCGGGGAACATGAAGCGATAGTTGCTCCAGTAGAAATGGGCAATCGATTTTAGAGTTAAGAAGTTTATGGAGTATCGATAGTGACTGTGAGTCGCGACGTATTGTTAAGGGCAACTCACCAAACCTAGCGAGGATGTGGCCATGCTCGAAACCCCGTTGCGGGTAGATACCATCCTCTCCAAACATAAGATACTTTAGGAATCGCCTTTGGACGGACTCCACAGATTGATTATGGCAATTGTAAATGGGGGACCATATGATTGAGCAATAATCCAACTTTGACCTCACATAGGAGTAATACAACAGTTTAAATGTAGATACATCAGAAAAATGCTTGCAGTTTCGCAAGACAAAGCCCAAGGTTCTAGAGGCGCTAGAAACCATTTGATCAATATGTGGAATAAAGGAGAACCTCTCATCGAAAACGACTTTGAGATCCCTTATGGTGGTGAGTCTGTTCAGTGTGGATCCGTTAAGGTTAAGAACATCGAGGCTGTCGCGGAGGGATACACATTCCGCGACAGCGTCGATGCGGTTAAATATTTTGAGGTCATCAGCATAGGCGAGTCTGTTGCAGTCAAGCGTCGAGACAAGATCGTTTATAAATATGTTGAAAAGAAGTGGCCCCAGGTTAGAACCCTGGGGGACACCCGACGTAGGTACAAATAAGTCCGACCTAAACCCCTCAAACTCAACAAACTGAGTACGATCCAGAAGGTAGGATTGTAATAGTGAGACAAGCCTGTTAGAGAAACCGAACTGGTCAGACGCCTTATGGAGTAGAATGTGGTGGTCAATTTGGTCAAAGGCTTTACTAAAGTCCGTGTAAATGACATCGACTTGGCTCCTCTTGTTAATGGCGTCACAGACGTAAACGGAAAACGAACAAAGATTAGTCATACACGATCTTTCGGAAAAAAAACCGTGTTGATATATAGAGAGTCGGTTTCGAATTTTGCAAAACAGGGACTTTTGCAAGATGATCTCAAATACCTTGGAGAAGTTACATAGGATTGAGATACCTCGATAGTTTTCAATATGAGATGGATCGTCCTTTTTAAAGATGGGACAAACTTTGGCAACCTTCCATATTTCTGGAAATACGCCATTGTTCAATGACAGGTTAAAGATATGACAAAGAGGAGCGCTCATGACAAAGGAACAGTCTTTCACCAGAAAGCTGGGAATACCATCGGGGCCAGACGTAGCTTTATTTTTTAGCGTTTTGCAGGCCGAAATAACGTCCTCGGATGTAACACTGGGTATACCGATTATCTCATATTGGTCTGCTGGATTAAAAGGCTCAGATTGCCAAGGTTGCCCAGAGGTTTTACAGACATTCTTAAAATAATTCGCGAAAGCAGAGACGATGTTATGGGGCCCGTGGACTTGTTGATTTGCATAGTTCATGGTGGCTGGGATTCGAGATTGAGCCTTTTTACTTTGGACAAAGGACCAAAAATTGGAAGGGTTGTTTTTTATGTTTGACTCAGCGTTCCTAATATAACCCCTGTAGGCCTGCTGAGACTGTAACTTAATCAGGCTGCGCAAGGCTTTGAACTTCACGAGGTCAGCATTGGATTTGTGAACTTGCAGGCGACGACGTACTCTTTCTTTTTTAAAAATATTGTTAATTAAATCTTTAGTAAACCAGGGGGGAAATCGTCTTCGCCTAGGGGATTTTAGAGGTGTACAGGCGGCAAAGTTGTTATTCAAAATCTCGTAAAAAGATTGACCAGTCGGTGTGCGACATCAGCTCATACAATTTAGGATAGTCAGATTTGCGAAAGTTGAAGTGGAGTGATTCAGATTTGTTTACGGGAAAGTTGACAACAGGAGGAAGCACATAGGCATGTGTTGATCACTTATTAGAATAAATTTAATTTTTTGGAATTATCTGAACATATTTGCTTCATATGACTGTAAAGCAGACATTCTTGACCCGTTCCAGAAACATGAGAATAATATTATGGGAGGAATGTGCAAAAAAGAACAACAAAGGAATATTCTTTGCACTAGCACCAGAAATGGTCTTCAGCTATAGGGTTAACGTATTTAGAGATACTGACGCAAACGGGCGTCAAGGAAATAAGCTTTATCTATTGTATAAAATAAGTTGAGGACTATATATGATGAATGTGTCCTTTTCCGTTAAAAGTTTAATGACAGGAATATTTTTTGTTTAAAGTATAATGTGTTGGGCAAAGGATATTGCCTAATTTATTTATATATTTAATAATAATGAATGCAGACCCTTTGTTACAGTATTTTTTTATTATGTTCACTTTTACACTCTATTTTATTTTTAAGAGATAAGACAGTATATCGGAGATATTTTTGCTAGTCTTTTCATATACCATGTCGGTGACACGCAGCCTGAGACAAAGCAAGCCCTACCTATCTTAAAACTGAGAGATTGACCCGATCAAAACCAGACCAGGAGTGTTATCTGCAGAAAATGGGTACTCGAACAGGACCGGCGTAGGCGACTTCCTTTCAGGTTAACGAGCCGACATGTAACAATTGTTAATTGTAAAAACATCTTCCTATTTTTATTTTTGTAAAAGGAACCACGTATGTCTCTAGCATTAGGGTCCAATGCTTTTCAGAGGGGAGCGTCTCAACTTAACGTCGTTTTCCACACTTTTACAAACTTAAACCATTTCTTATCGAGTAAATAAACCACTGGATCAGTCAATGTCAAGTTTTAACAAATGAACATCAGCATCTGTCGAGTATACAAACTCCAGCAAATGCCGGAGAAGATACCTTCAGCCAGTGGCGGCTCGTGACATTTATTTGAGGGTGTGCGCCGCAGGCAAAAATGCGCCGGAGGCGAAAAATTTTCGAGGTGCCACGCCCCTTTTTACCTTTGTATCGATTTTCTTTGTGCTTTTTATCCCAGAAGAATATTAAAAAAAAAACGCGGTTTTTAAATGGGATTTTTATTTCAATTGAAATCGATTGTCGAAAAGTTATTTAGAATGTTCTCAACAGAATTTTGGTCCATAACTATAACACTTCGTGTGAAACAATCCGAACTACTAGCCATTATTAAATTACAACAACAAGAAACACCCACAACATTAAATTATTGAAGTGTGTATTCAGATAGCGCACGGCGACGCCCTTTCATCGGGCGATTAACCGAATATTTCCGATCAATCCACACAGGGAAAATCCATTTAACGAGAGCGCCGAACGAATACACACGGCAGACCATTTCAATCAGTGGATGTAAGTGCACGCTGCAGTCGCGCTTGAAGTCTTTCGCATTCGCCATTCTTATATACAAGTTTTCTTGATATTTTTTTTATATAAATTTTATTTTTGCTTGGTGATTGGCTTTTTTAGGCAGTGCGCGCGCACGGGCGCACTTATTGACGAGCCGCCCCTGCCTTCAGCTACATAAGCTGGGTCATACGCTACATACTAACTTGATACCGTTTCGACACGACCCTCTCCGCTGCCCCTGAGACATGTTAAACTTCGATGAAGTAACATTTATGGAATATATGGTGCCAGTGTTTTGTAGCCTGTTGTTTGATTATTCCCCCTTGGAAGAGTACCCAGTTAGAACATAAGAACACGTCAAGGAGCTAAGCAGAAGCAACTCCCGTTTATACATGACAATATTAACAGGTATCATTTCAAGGAGCTAAAAACCGATTTTTTAAATACCCTAGTCATTTCTCTTTAAAAAAGGTACTCTACATTTGTTTCGTTAAAATTAACCGTTTTCGAAGAAAACACATTTTTTGTATAACACGTTATTGAAATAATAAATTAGAATACCAATGTGATTGACAACATTCTTCTAAATTGCTTGATTGATTGAGTGAATAGGACTTAAGAAATGAAGGATTATTCCTATAGTGAACACGCTGACATAAATCTTATTTATGGACAAGCACTCGGCAATTATGTGGAGGCGAGAACGAGAAGCACTTATTCTAATCCATTACCAAATCGACGTTAACCGCACCAAAGAACTTGTGAAAGAGTTGATCGTTGCTTGAGAGAAATAGGTAAGGAGTCAAGTGAAATTCAAGAAAATGCTAAAAGTAGCTAATATTTTGCTAATCCATTTTGGGAAGTTTATTGCCCCATCTTGTTGGAGAAGGGCCTCCAAGAGCAAGCTATCCTCAGTTAGAGGAAGAAATTCTGAGTGAGATTGCTGAAAATCCCTCTAATAGTGTACGAAAACTGTCGATCCAAGTTCATGCCACAAAGTGGGTTATTCAAGAGACCATTCGAAAACAACAGCTACATCCTTATCACGTCCAATAGGTATATGCTATGCCTCTCGCTGATTATTCTGCAAGAGTCAACTACGCAAATTGATTTTGCAACGATTTAGGCAAGATCATAATTTTACTAGTATTGTTTTGTTCATGTACAAAGCCTGTTTCAACCGCGACGGAGTAATAAATTGCCAGAATTTGCATACGGCATGAAGAAAATCACCATACAACCGTACAGACAAAGCACCAACAACGGTCCATGGCTAACATGTGGGCGGGGAATATTGGGAAGCATGCCATTGGACCGTTCTTTATTGAAGGCTGATTAAACGTATTACAATTCTTGCAACACATCTTAAACGATTTATTAGAAAATGTACCCTTAGAAATTAGAAATTAGATATAGTATATGCACGATGGTGAACCACCCCATTTTAGCAATTTGGTTAGTAAGCACTTATCACACACTTTTGGTTATCGATAAGATCGAGAAGGACTTATTTTATAGCCATATTCGACGCCAGTTCACACCGTTTCAACGAAGTTCGAGACAATCCTGTAAAATTGTGTCAAGTATAACGAGAGAACATCGAAAAATTCTTCTTGCATCCACACAATTGCCAAGTGTTTGTCCATAAGTTAGACGCATGTGAGTATTAGTGAAATGTAATAATGACAAGAGTTCATTATTATAATTATTAGTTATGTTGTTTTTCGATTGGTTACTGTGTTTAAATAACTTATGTTAATAAACTTGATTATTAAATAAATTTCGAAAATCAATGCTTAAACGTGGAATAAAAAAAAATTATTTTCGTTGAAAACGGCTAATTTTATCGAAACAAATGTAGAGTTACTTTTTTAAAGAGGAATTACCAGAGTATTTAAAAAATCAGTTTTCAGCTCTGTACAATGACACCTGTCAAAAATCTGGCCCAACGAGTGTGGTGGCAAGTCTGTTCCTGACTTCCCTGACGATGTAAATAATCTACTGGAGTATGGGTTTATAAATCTTTATAGCCTACATAAAATATTAAAATTGCACTAAATTGTACATGTCGGTTTCAAAGTTATGCTATATACTTATTGGATACCCTGTTATTCCCTTACGACATAGACATCAAGAGCCTGTCTTAGGTCCACAAATACTACTATAACTATATTTCTATTATCGAGAGCCCTTGAAATAAAACTCACCAAATCCATTGTTGCGCTGAGAGTGCTGCTATGCTTGACTTAATCGTGCTGATGCTGATACTGATACGAATACTGATATGAATTTTATTAAAAAAGAATATTATAGATATTTCTCCATGGCGTGATCAGTAAAGTATTTTCCAAATCTTTCTATAACGCTTCAAAAAAATTTTAATCAAAATCTCGTTTTGTTTCTTCAGTGTAAAAATAAAAAACTCGAATTATTATAGCTTAGCCTGTCGTTTATTCGAACATTTGCCTTAAAGAAAATAATTTTTGTGACATGAAAACTCAACATCCCTAAACTAATCTCATTATAACGTAAACGTAACAAGCTTATTTTCTGCAAATAAAATATCAAAAGGAAATAATATGGGGAATAAAAAATCGGAACTAACAAACCTTGTCAGCAAATATTCCACTATTGATCAAGCACACATCAAAGCCAGAATTTTGTCCTTTTTGCGCCTAATCGGACGTGTTTTATTGCGTCTAAAGTATGAGACGTAGGCGAAGTATGGGTGGGTTACTTTAAACGAACAAATCCTCTGATGGGATTGAGTCGATCGTCCAACCGTAGATTGGATATTGACCAGAATATCAAACTCGCTGCGAATTCGGTTCAATTTAGAAATGTTTTCTATCAAAGTCCCTCGATCGGAATTAAAGCAATTTGTAATTCAACTGGCCCTTTTCATCGTATTTATTCGAACTTGTAACGTTTCGTTGTAGTGCACGGACCTAACATTATCAATTATTACAGTTATTCCATTTAAGGATAAAATATTATATCGCGTTTTTAGAAACCCAACGAATTAAGGAATTGATATTACGATGGCACCAAAAAGGGATGATGTAATCGACTTCTATTTTTGTTAAGATAAGATATGAATCTTAAGAAAGAATTACAATGTTCTGCGAAAAATAACCCTTTTCTTCAAACGTCAATAAACCTGACATTATTAATCTAATTTTCTGACCTTAATGTTTGGCTTTTTGGTCACTTATAATAATAATAATAATAATGATAATAATAACAATAATAGTAATAATAAATCCCTTTTATTTAAAAAGTATATACAGTTAAATATTGTCAACAAAAAAGAAACATTATTCTGTACTAAGAGAAACAAAGCAAGGACTAGCTCTCACTTATTATCAAGATATTTGTAATAATGTTCTATATCATAATATGTTTCTATATCCAGTAGCAATTGAACATTTTTCTTCGTTTATTATTTTATGTTATTTAGTAATTTTATAGAATTAGCCAATTAGTTATTGAGTTTCATGCACTGATAATACGGGCATTTTTCTGTCATGGTTTATCTATGTATACCTACTACCGTGCACCTCTAATGTACTTCGTATAGTTTAATTTCAAAACAGATCTTGGAAGACGGAATGGAGTTGTGAAACTTTGCAATCGCCTAAGCTATGTTAAGTGTATGAACATGGGTCCAAAAACATCCGGAATTGATTAGTTTATGGGATATATGTTGATATTTTCGGTGATTAAGTCTTAAACAAGAATTTTGAACCAGTTGCATCCGACCAAGTATTCGATGCTTACCGACACTATTTAGACAATTTTCAGGAAAGTTATTTGTGTTAATCACACAATAATTTATATTTTTGAAAAAAGTTATCCTCGAGCCGGGATCGAACCAACAACCTCTGCATATCCAGTGCAACGCACTACCAATTGCGCCATCAAGGATGTAGGAACTCAACAGCTTATTGGGAATAACTTTAATCAGAAATTAAATCGTACTGAGAAGGGTTACTTCAAAGAGATATAGTTATTTAGTAATTCATTTAAGTTATTGTGTGATTAACACAAATAACTTTCCCTTTTCTTTAATTTCCACTCTGAATCAGAATAACCGATAGTTATAATTCTGTGGTCTTTTCCGTTGACATCTTGTGGTCAAACCTTAACCATGTCGTCTATGGGATATTGGTCCGAAAATGAATTACTAAATAACTATACCTCTTTAAAGTAATCCTTCTCAGTACGATTTAATTTATGATTAAAGTAATTCCCAATAAGCTATTGAGTTCCTACATCCTTGATGACGCAATTGGTAGCGCGTTGCACTGGATATGCAGAGGTTGTTGGTTCGATCCCGGCTCGAGGATTACTTTTTTCAGAAATATAAATTATTGTGTGATTAACACAAATAACTTTCCCTTTTCATTAGATAATAAGTTTGAGCTGTGCTGTTTTATTACCTATTTATAACACCCTGTCAAGGATGATGTGTTAGGCTTGTTCCAATCAGCAGTCCGGGACTAGTTTTTGATTAGAAATAAAGTCTACCAGATGAATATTGCATGTAGACCCCAGTATGTCTTGTTAAGTCCCTCAACTGGTTGGTTGTGTTTGGCAGTTTGAAACCTTTGAGGGTATGTTGGTTTGAACAGACCTGTTATAAACATAAAAGAATATAAGAAGTCATTATTGACATCAAAAATAGTATAAAAAACTGTCATTGTTGACACGATCGTAGAAAATATCAGTTTAATTACATTTCCTAATAATAAATAAGATTATTTTAGGGCATTGCTCGGACATTCATTGGTTTGTGTTCCGGACCAGAATAAATCGAAGATTTCAACTTTTCTAGATTTGCTTCGTAATATTTTCAATGAGGCTTTCTTTGCTAGTTCTCCTGCTCCGGTGGAGTACTCAAAGTCCACAATAAATCTGCTTTTATAATGTCAATACAAACAATAAAAACTGTTACTAAGACAACAGAAATTATCGCTACCAGAAGCTACTGGATCTAAAATTTATATTTAGTAATTAAGTTTTTCTATTTTGGTATCATAATTTCAATACCGCTTTTAGTATCGGATGCAACCCTCCTAAGAGTAACGGTATTTCAATTTTAAATTTACTGCACTGAGAGAAATATATCGTAACTTTAAAAATAATTAGATTTATTTCAGATATATTTTACGTGTCCATTTAGGCAGTCATGCAATATATTTGAAATAACAATACAATTATTTTAAATGTTAAAATACTTTTTATTCACAAAATAGACAAATATAAAATATATGTTTCGGAAACACGTTTTCTAATAATCAAAGTAATAAACTAGTGCTTTATCCCGCAGTATTCTAATTCTCGAAAACATCAAGTCTTCTGTAAACATAAAAACGTGCTATGATCTAAACTAAATAATATTAAATTCACGTCTACGAAAACCGTTAATCGGTAGCTTTGCAATAGGTTTGCGGCTTCGAGACTATGTAAATTAGGTTCTGTGATGTTTTGACCGATAACAACGAATGCTTTAATTTAAACATGTATGTTTTTTTTTTCTTTTGGTTGGAAAAATGCGTTCATGCAGACTACATCCTTGCTGTTGTGTGACGTGTAGTACTGTCGGACTCTTAGACCCGGTCTAAATACCGACTAAAAAACCAACCTTGTTTCCTGCAACCTTGATACCAGCACCGTTTTTTCAACATATCATTAGTATCAGGTTGTGTCTTGACTCTTCTTTTCTTTATTCTTTATCTCCTCCGTCTACACTCCCGTCTTTTCGTCCGTCTCCTTGCGGGTGATTATTTGCACCATAGTCTTTTCTACTATTGTCCAACTTTCTTTGCTCTCCAACATTATCGGGATTAAGTTATTTTCATCCAGTCTTCTTCCTATTGCGATTTCTGTTTCCAGTCTCCACAGTTGCCATCTCGCGCACTTAAATAGTGTGTGAATCCAGTTATCCCTAGGGTCGTCGCAGTATGGGCACGTCTCCCTGTTTCTTTTGCCGATTTTCACCAGGTATGACCCGAAGCTTCCATGGCCTGTCAGGAATTGAGTCATGTGATACCCGACCTTTCCGTGTTTCCTCTCTATCCAGGGCCTTATCTGGGGTATGAGTGTTTTGGTAGTTTGGCCGCTCTCTCTATTAGCATCCCATTCCCTTTGCCACCTTGCTATATATGCCTGTCTCTCCCTGTCTTTGATGTCTTTTCCGATTTGCACTCTTCGCTGTGCAAGTCTGGCTCTTTCCTCTGCTAGTATATATAGCGGGACCAGTCCAGACACCACTGCTACCGTGCTCCACCATCTGGGCCTGGCGCTTTCCCGCTATTCAGTTTGTTGCATGCGTCTACGAGTTCTTTTTGGTTTATTCCTCGGTGCTCCTCCCTCGTCTCTGCTCCCTCTTGTCCGTGTGTGGGTCCGATTTGTGTTTCTTCTGTAATGAATAATTCTCTGAAAATGCGCATCTTTTTCTCCATCGTCAACTCTATTTTCGGGTAGGGTGTCTTCGTCTGATTTACGACTATTTTATAGGCTTTTCCAAAGATATGTCTGTCTAGATTGGCTATTATTTCTTTCCATTTGTCTTTTTTTGACCTAGAAATCATTTTTCTTAAGTCTCTTTTGTGGGATTTATATTCCTCTCGGAGTTCTGCTTTTCTTTGGGTTTACTCTATTGGGCATCTTTGGTGTCTTCTTCTTGTTCGTGGATATTGGTGGTCCACCAGTATGGCGGGTTTAGGAGTTTAGTCTTGACTTTTGGTGTAGAAGCGGCGTTGGCGTGCGTTATCGCCCGGACGCTTGTATTAGTGTTTACGTCTCGGTTCCTAATGTATTCCCCGAAGGCTTCAACGAATTTCGGTCTGTCAGTTGGTCATTGCGTCCACTTGAATTTGTTTTTTCCCTTCTCTTTACCTTTGAATTTTATGATCATATTTCGATGATCACTCAGGGTTTCCTCTCCTGAAACTTTCCAATACTCTCATGCCGCGGTTATCCCATCAGATGACATTGTTAGATCTATATATGACGTTCCGTTAAATCGTACACAGGTTGGGTGTAATCCATCGTTGTGAATATTCAGATCGTTTGTATTTATCCACTCTATTAGTTCCTTGCCTCGTTGGTCCGTTTTTGTGCCCCCCCAGTTGACGTTTTTAGCGTTAAAGTCTGCCAACCTGGGCGGACGCGACATTCATTGGTTGATTAAGACAAACCAGTGCCCTATTAGACTTAAACGTAAGTAGATACTTTACGTAGCTACAACAATAATAGCACTGTTTTGATCTGACGTGTGTCAGGTAAAGTGATTTTTGAATGTTAAAGTCAGTGATATTTTGGGGATGCGTGAGCGGTAACAGAGGTTACTATTCTTCTAAACGTACAGCAAAAGTATCGTGAAATTAGCAATTAAATAGACTACATTTTTTGTGATTGGTTAAGACTTGCGCGAGGTTGCACCTAAGTGTTTTGCAGTTCGCGTAAATACATGAACAATTCCGTCCTATACAGAACATGTCTTTTAAATAACCCTCGTAATATTTAGATGGCAACTAGGCTGTAATTAATTGAAGTTCTGATTTATTCTCTATGGTAAAACCAATAAAATCCTAACGATATCTCGATGCAGTGCTTCAGGGTTGTTAAGATGATATATTCGTGTTTAACAATGTAAATAGTGTAATATTGTAAGGGAGGTCAATAGTGGAAGAATAAAAAGACATCGCAAAATAAGTTGTGTTTAATTGGTCTAGCAAAAATAAAACGAACCAACCTTATACTGTGGGTGATACAGCATCTATGTGAGGCTAGGGCGAACCCCTGTCTAAAACAATATCTTAAATCTAATAATGGAAGTTCTCTTGAAATAAAAATAAAATTATTTCTAAATTCAATATACAGGGTGACTCGGATCTAAATGTACTTACATCACCAGGAGATAGTGGACATCTTGGGGGTTCTAAATAATCTATCTTTAGTGGTTCCATCTTTCCTCGTTACTTAGATACAGAGTGTTTTATAAGGTTTGGCTCATTTTTGTTTTTGCCATAATTCTTTTATCACCCGGTATAAAATGTTCATATTCGGTGGAAATATTTTTAGTAACTATCGCTTCAAAATGCCGTATGAAAATTTTTTGAAATTCAGGTCCGGACTTTGAAAACAAGACTGATTTCATTTTTTTAAATTCAACACCCTGTATATCATATGTTTGTAATTTTTTTTTTATTTGAAAAACGCATAAAAACTAATTCTAATGACATACTTATCAAAATCCCCGCACTCGCCGCTCAGCCATAATAAATTGCTCTTCTTTAGATGTTGAAACTTATATATAAGAAATAAAACAAAGTAATAAAATAGCGGCGTGTTAAAATTTGAAAATTTTCAATTCAATCTGACTCCATGGCTCGGCAGCTCAGAACAACGAAATATTGGGGGACAACAAAACATAATAAGTCATTGTCAGTTGTAACCTGTCAGATTTTTGGGCATTACGAGGATATTTTTGTTAAACATTTACTTCTCGTTTAAAATGCCCCATCAATTTTCAAGCCAAGAATACGCTGATATAATATTTGTATATGAATTTTGCGATGGTAACGGGCGAGCCGCTTCTCGAGAGTATGAATTAAGGTTTCCTGGAAGAAGATGTCCAAACCATCAAACATTTTCAAATGTATTTTCTTTTGTTCGTGAACAATGACATTTTCCGATACAAAATAATATTGATCAGCCTGTAAGACACCCAGTTCAACAGGAAGAAGACATTTTAAATTTGATTGAAGAAAATCCAAAAACATCCACAAGGAAAATTGCTAGACGTCTGCATATAACGCAAAAATTAACCCATTCAACAATAAAAAATGAAGGCTTATATCCTTATCATATCCAAGAGGTACAAAGGTTGGAACCAGGTGATTATGCTAACCGTTTGGTTTTTTGTCAGTGGATTAGGAGGCACCAAAGAGATATTCACCGGACTTTGTGGACCGATGAAGCTCAGTTTACCAGAGATGGAGTCAACAATTCCAGAAATTGTCATCTATGGTCTCTAGAAAATCCAAATGCTATTAGGCAGTCGCACTCGCAACATAGATTTTCCATAAATGTTTGGGCAGGTATAATCAATGGTAAATTGATTGGCCCACACATCTTTGAAGAAAGATTAGATGGAAACCAATATTTACACTTTTTGGAAAACATTTTGCCAAATCTTCTCCAAAATAAGAATGTTAATTTAAGAGGAATGTATTTCCAACACGATGGAGCCCCTCCACATTATGCAAGAATTGTTTCCGAACTTTTAAACAATAGATATCCCAACAGATGGATAGGTCGTGGGGGGCCCCATTCTTGGCCAGCAAGATCTCCCGACTTTAACCCGCTGGACTTCTTTTTTTGGGGGTATATGAAAAATTTAGTTTACGAGGAAGAAATTAATACACGGGACCAGCTCTTGCAACGCATTATCACTTCATTTCAGGAAATAAAAAATAGACCAGGTGTAATCAGAAGTGCAGTTTCAAATTTAAATATCAGAGGAAGAAAATGTGAAGAAGTTAATGGTGGGCATTTTAAAAATATTCTCAAATAATTATGTTTTTGGTATTTTTGTTATTATTGGTATTATTGTCGTTATAAAAACAGTTATTATTTTGTATGTGTTTCAACATCTAAAGAAGAGCAATTTATTATGGCTGAGCGGCGAGGGCGGCGATTTTGATAAGTATGTCATTAGAATTAGTTTTTTATGTGTTTTTCAAATAAAAAATAAAATTGACAAAAATATGATATTGAATTTAAAAAAATTAAATCAGTCTTGTTTTTAAAGTCCGGACCTGAATTTCAAAAAAATTTTATACGGCATTTTGAAGCGATAGCTACTTAAAATATTTCCACCGAATATGAACATTTTATACCGGGTGCTAAAAGAATTATGGCAAAAACAAAAATAAGCCTAACCTTATAAAACACTCTGTATCTAAGTAACGAGGAAAGATGGACCCACTAAAGATAGACTATTTAGAACCGCCAAGATGTCCACTATCTCCTGGTGATGTATGTACATTTAGATCCAGTCACCCTGTATTATGTATATTAAATTTATCATAAACATGTTATATCTTAACGCCATAGTAACTATAAATTAAACTCAACAAAGAGGATTTTTAAAGTAATTATATTGTTTTGTTAATAAACATATACAGTATAATAAAAGTAAAGTTCATATTGGTGATAATTATTTCCAACCATAATATTGAGCAAAATTTTACTGCTATGCTGGCAGTGCAGATTTGCAGATGTTAAAGTGTAATGAAGTCTGGAATGCTTCTTTAACCACAGAAGGCTATGTTGAGAATTCTGTGAAACAGGTTGCAAACATTATATAGGTCAAGCATGAATTTAAATAGGTAGCTCTATCATATTCACTGGCCTAAACGTTGTAAAAAGTGTATTTTAGAACTATAAAATACATGTTACTAAATGACAGCAGATAAAAATACTAGAACTGGAAATATTTTTGAAATTAATGTTTTGCTACTAATATTATTAGATGAACAAAATCAAATGTATTTTAATTAAAACAGCAATTCACCCTGGCATAAGTTTATATCTGCTTGAAAGGGGACTTCTTTAATAAGTAGGATAAAGCTGCAATAACGTTTATAGGTTAGTTCAGATTAGTTTGGGTTAGTTTAGATTTAACTGACCTTAAAATTTATTTGTCAAATTACCCCTTCCCAGTGGTGATGAAATTTCTCCTTAAAATAATTACTTATTATACTCATTCTTTAAATCCGACAAGTTATAACTAGCTCGCAGATTCGAATGAAAATGAAAGGACAGGTCATGTACTCAGGTTTTGTTTCTTGCTTATTGAATATCTTGTTATAACATACAGTATTTTAAAGTTTTTATATGCATTTTTTATAAAACCTTTCTTTAATATTCTGTATATTAAATTTATACATAAAAATAAATATTTTAACCCTCCAGTACCCGTTCGCGGTCTAAGAGGCCGACGTGATATTCATTTGTAAGTTCTTAAGCCGCCGAAGCTTCCAGTAACTTCCTAAATCTGGCTGCCTGATGTTAGTACGAAACAGCCATTTGATTAGTGCGTTACTTTTTTTGCTGAGAGTATTTTTGGTCCGTAAGACCCATACGGGTAACGGCGTTATAGTTTTTTCACACAAAAGTCGAAGTTGTGTCTTATAAACGGTAGGAATTTTTATAACCTTATAACATATTTTATAGTTTTTACTAAAATAATTTGTAAATACTCAGATTGGTTTTTTAAAGTGTTAACGACTAAATATTTTCTGTCTATTTTAGTCATGGGCGACTATGACAAAGAACAGACGCGGCTAGAAAAATTGATTCAAGAAGCGCTAAAAGAAATAACTCAATTGCCACCTCCCGAGAATGAACAGGAATTTGATGATGTACTTTCGGATTCTGACGAAAATGGTGTTTTAGAGGCCAGGGAAAATGATGCCGACACAGACCAGCACATTTCAGATGCAGAGTATGGCAACGAAGAAGAAGAATTAACTACGCGAGATATTTTTATTGGAAAGGACGATATCACAAGGTAGAAAAAAACTGTTCCCAATGAAAAGGTAAGGACAAGATCTGAAAATATAGTGACGCGCCTTCCAATTTCAAAATTAGTTACAAGATCACTAAAACAACCACTGGAAACATGGAAGCATTTTGTAAACGACACAATGTTAGATCTCATTGTAGAATCCACAAATAAATTCATAGAGTCAGTAGTAATCAACTATTCACGTAAAAGCGATGCTAGTCCCACCAATAGAGCAGAAATTTAAGCTCTGTTAGGGTTACTATATTAAGCTGGGGTCCTAAAAGCAAAATATTTAAATACCAAAAACCTTTGGGTCACTGATGGTTTAGGTGTAGGAGTTTTTCGACTTACAATATCATTGAATCGTTTCCGCTTTCTTTTAAGTTCTTTAAGATTTGATGATAAAAGTACTCAGACTCAGCGGAAAGAAACAGACAAGTTGGCTCCAATCAGAGAATTATTTGATTTTTTTAATACCAACTGCAAAAATGGTTACAGCATGTCAGTCAGTTTATTTTTGCTCTATCTGACGCACGAGTTTAGTACACATGCAACATGAAGGTCTACGTGGGAAGGCAGCCAGAAGGTCTATTTTATACAAGCAATTCACCAGAAAATGTTGTAATGAGACTTTGCGAACCCATCAATAATTCTGGTCGTAATGTAACACTAGATAGATGGTTTACCAATACGCGTTTGGTTAGAAGGTTATTACAAAAAAAGTTAACTACAATTGGGACCATCAGAAAAAATAAAAGGGAACTGCCTCTTCAATTTTCATACCCAGTTAAACGTCCACCTAAAACGAGCATGTTTGGTTTTAGGGAAGAGTGTACGTTGGTCTCTTTTATTTCAAAAGTGAAAAAGAATGTCTTACTAGTTTCAAGTATGCATTATGATGATACCATCGATTTGGAAACCGGCAAGCCAGAGATTATAATGATGTATAATCACACTAAGGGGAGGGGGGTTGATATGGTCGATCAGTTATGCTCCAATGGTAGTTTTTTACTCTAGCCCAAAAGTTTCCGGAATTAATTATTTTGTTGTTTACGTCTTAAACAATTTTAATATATCTATACAACGAAGACAACTTATAAAACAACTTTCTATGGAGATGGTACGCCCACATTTAATTCAACGCTCTAGTTTATAACAAGTTTCTCGCCCCATGAAGCTTCGTATTAGGGTTATTTGTGATATACAAGAGTATGACTTCAAATAATGAAACTCCGGTCAAGTAAAAGGTAGATGTTATTATTGTGACAGTAAAAGAAATAGAGAAACGCGATATTTTTGTAGAAAATGCAAAAAGTTCATGTGTTTGGAACATGCAACTGTTGTATGTCCTGCTTGTTACCAACATTTTGAACAGTAGTAGTAGTAATAGCATTTGTTACATATTTTGTAAAGTTTCTTTGGAACAGTTTTTTTATTCGTTTTTTAATTTTACTTACTTTACTTATCTACAAGTTTGAGTTCTCTTTTCGTTAACATTTTTTTTTTTCAAAATGTTTTATTTTAAGTATTTAAACATGTTTTCGAATAATCAATAAAATGCTTAAAAATAATATGCGTTTTTTTCCTTAAATTGTACCGTCACCAAACACTATATATTAGTGATTGTCTCCAAGACCGAAACGGGTACTCGTGTTCCAAACGTTAAACGAGTACTGGCGGGTTAATGATTATACAGTATTTAAGGTATTAACATATAGTCTGTTATACATTTAACTTGCGCCATTTGAAATATGGTCTACGAAATATGCACATGCTGTAGCAGCACAAGTACCTGAAAAAGTACAAATTGCATTTTAGAATTTAAAAAACCTATATTAGAGATATGGAAAGGAATTAATTAATAAAATAAATAAATAACACTCAGGTTATAATTTTCACTATATATATTATTAACACTTTTAATTTTAATTGTTTCGACACACAGTGTCTTCTTCAAGATGGACTTTACTGACTAAGATTAGTAATTTACAAGTGTGTTTTCCAAA
Source organism: Polydrusus tereticollis (assembly GCA_963920685.1). NCBI lineage: Eukaryota > Metazoa > Arthropoda > Insecta > Coleoptera > Curculionidae > Polydrusus > Polydrusus tereticollis. The sequence goes on from OY987329.1 coordinate 40,269,926, forward strand.
TACATTAAGGTGTTCAATAAACTAATAAATAATAATCCAATTAGGTAAATTATAAACCATTAAGAGGTTGGGTTAATAGTAGGTGATACCTAAACTTAACAACTAACAAATACAGGGTGTAATCTAAAAGTTTAATAGCGGGGAACCGTTTAGGTCTAGTTGGTCATTTAATAGTATGTTTAATTTTTTATATTTGTTAATTTCCATTGATTCTAATAAATTTAATTTGACGGATTTGTTTTCTTGGTGTAAAATAATATAATTATCATCAAAATCATGTTTTTCATTATTTAAGTGTAATGCATAATAAGAGTCTGAATGATTTTTATTGTAACTGTTTTTGTGTTCCTTTATCCGTTTTTTAAAACATCTACCTGTTTGTCCTATGTAAATTTTTGGACAACTTCCACATTTTAGTTTGTACACCCCACATTTAGTTTCTTTAATATTTTTAGTTTTGTCGAAACAATTGTTATGGCAAATTAAAAGTGTTAATAATATATATAGTGGAAATTATAACCTGAGTGTTATTTATTTATTTTATAATAATGAATTTCCATCAAGTATCGGCTACTTCAATAGAGTAATTAATTAATCTGTAGGTAAAAATTTACCGCATAAATAATTTTTTTTGTAATTTACCAAATATGACATCATGTAAATATTTTCTATCATTTTAATTTTAAAATTTCCATTAAAGCTCTTTCGATACACAAAAAATCCTAAGAATTTCGTGCTCTACTTACTGTCATAAGAAATTAGCTTTATTTAAAATTTAACTTTCTACTCGTTTACAAGGAAAAAAGCGTAAAAAACAACCCGAGCTCGATCTAACACAAGAAAATTCCAGAGAACTAAAATGGTGTTCAATGCTGGAATTCAAAGCATGCAATAAGTCTGAATGGAAAAACGGGAGTGGAACAATAAGTTTACAGACTTTTTATTGCGCTGTCAAGATCAATTTGTTTTGGCTTCCTTTATCAAAACAGACCACCCGCATTTATTGTGTTTCAAGTGACGCCAAAATTGATTCTTTGAATATCAATTTTATTAAGGTGTTTCATAATAATTTTGACCTATTCTTATGTTTTAACATTAACAATAATATGCTTCATTTATTAGAAACATAATATAAAGAAACGACCATTGTTTTATGATTTAAAAAAGTTTTTTTATAATAATATATTTTAGAGCTGTAGGATACTATACAATAAATTAAGTATGTACGCAAACTTTAAAGAATCACTATTTGATTGATTTTAAGACACAAAGTTCATATAAGTATTGGTCCGTAACGGCTCTGTTTTACAGATGCATAACTTCCATGAACAATAATTGTTCCAACACTGGTATCCTTAAAAATTATGAAAGAAAACAAGGTCTGTCTATACCACAAAAGTAAATATATTTGTCCCTCTAGGGTGTAATCAGGGTTAAAGAATATACATAATTTAAATTTGACAGTTGGTTGTACTAGTTTCGACTTTAGAAAAAGTCATCTTCAGCAACCCAGTAATTAAGAAGTCTTTTTTATTTTTTAGGATATACCTAAATAAACTAACACAAATTGGAAGAGGGGGAGGAGTGGTTCAACAATATACGGTCACAAACACTTTGTGACCGTATATTGTTGAACCATTAATGTCGAGACTATCCTGCTCACCGATGTTTAAAAAGAAGACTCAGGGGGTAGAACCATGTGTCAATCTTATAGTATGTTAGGATGATTGTTGCAAGATTACATTATATGGTAAGTGATAATTTACTAAACTTAGTTATACCAGACCTATAATAAGTAAAAGAAGTGAAGCCAGAAGGAGAAAGCAGCGCAAGTGTAATTTAATTGACAGAATTATTTTTAAATATTTATGTAAAAACACATTTAACTGGCGAAATCATTATCGAACTTTATGAAATTAAACGTAATTTGTGATAATGTCATATCACGTGTTTGTCCGAAATAAATTTTAATTCAGACAACTAAACTTGTTCCTCGTTTTATTTACAAAGAAAATATGCCATACACATTTTATGAACTTGTATGTCTACATTTTATTCTGGTTATATAATTAAAAGTCTGGTCTTCTCCTGTCAAGAAAATAATTTTATGGTCCTTTTAAAAAACAAAAAAGCCGTTTCATAAAAAGTCTATTGCGATACTGAAAACGTTATCGAGACGTCTCTGTAATGAACGCAAAATAGAAAAAGAAATTTGTCCTTAAAATAAAAGCTGAAGTGCTTTTGGCAAGATAAATTAACGATATAATGTATAAATGGACAACAACAATATAATTATCTCTATTAATACAATTAAATTATATCAATGAACAGTTACTTATTAAACCCAAAAGTGGTATAATATCTTATTTATTTTTAAATTATTTCCGTGTGTAATTTAGGACAAAACTTCATAAATTGTCTCCATGTTATCGCTTTAGTGTTTTTTGTGGATTGCAGAATTGTTTGTTCTATATTTTTTGTTATTGTTTAAGTCTTGTAGTCTAGTTATGAGGAACAGGCGTTTTATCGGTGGTAAAACTGGCATCACTAAATGACACATATTTTATAAAGGAGTTAATTTATTAAGTAGAAACAAATAGGAATGCTCGATAATATAGCATCCCATAGTTCTAGCATAGTTAAAACGTTTTTAAGTAATAAAAAGTAGATATACCCGCGTGTTTATTATACTAGAATCATAATAACTAATAATTAAATGTTTTTCATCTAAAGAATGTGCTAATTAATACACATTTATCGTATCGATTACTGGGACAAATGTATCTAGATCACTGACCGCACTCTACTTATTACTGGAACACACGGGTGCAAGATAATATTAATTTTATTTAACAAACTAATTTTGGATATTTTACGTTAGGTTATGTTACTACAAAGTGAATTTGTAAAATATGCGACACACCAATCGCATTTAGAAAATTGAAGTCAATAATTGGTCAATGGAATAATAAGAAACTCAAATTGTTGCCTACCGATCAATGGCACACGATTGTTTACCATATTTCAATATTTCAAATCAGCTACTAGTATGATAGGATGTTTTCAGTTATTCCTCCTAACCAGGCATTTTTGCATCTAATATTATTCATGTTCAAAGCGAGAGTTGTAATTCAAAAAACACGGATCAGTTATATTCTTCAGTGTTGCTTCAAATTTACATTTTTCATACTTTTCCTGATATCAAACAGGAAATTAGATGTCGAAGAAAATTAATTAATCGCAATATTAGACACTGCGTCTGCCAGACCCGAGTATCGTGACGTCAGCTTAGGGGAATGATAAATAATAAATAAAATAAGTGGGGCGCCTCCAAAAAGAAATTCCAATTTATATTGAAGTGTCAGCACTTAAATAAATCGACATTATTTGGCAAATTTAAGAATTCTTTGTTTTTATTTATTTAAAATGAAATAGGATTGATTGAAATTGGAACAAAGAAAAGTTTAACTAGAAATACAGCTTGGCTAATGTAGATGGTCTATTCAACGGAGGTGCATAATTACTTTTTCTTAATTTTTCAATTTTAGAACGTGATGGGTTTATGTTTATTCAGCGAGTTTAACTTCTATAATCTTGCTGTGTTGCTGCGAAGCGATTCTATTGATTTTAGAAAAAATATTTTATAGTTTGTTGAGGTAATTTTAAAATGTGTGTATTGTGCCGTTAAATGCACATTTCTTGCTTTTTATTTACATTTGTTGCAACATAAATCCACTATCAAGCCATTTTAGTAATTTTAGTTTGGATGCTATTGGAATAATAATGTTTAAAGGCGTTTTACTGATAAGATAAATTTAATTTGTTTTTGGCTTTATAAAATGGAAATAAATAAAGGTTCTGTAAAATACTCCAACGATATGATACAATTTTTTGTTAAATTTTAAATATAGCAGCAGTGCTGGAAGTGGTACAATATAGAATGACCTTAATCACGTTATTGAAGTTAGGTTAATTAAATTGTCAATTTGGCAATTGTTGAAGCTAAATTCTTTATAATAAAGGTGGCTACGGATGTAACTACAAGCTTGATAAGCATGCATGATCAACCTTTTTGGGCAAGCAAGCGCAATTTCCCTTCGCCGACGATGCTCATACTTTAACTCTTTGTATTCTTGTGTATAAAAAAAAGGCAAAAAAAATCGCAGCATGTGATGTAAAGACTGATTAAAGGGAAGAAAAGCTTATTCCTATTGAGTTAGTTGAAAATATGTCCACGTGATTAATGGGGCGAGTGGATGAAGAAACTTACCTTTTATGATTGATTTAAAAGAAAGGATACAATCATGAGAGAAGCTATAACATCCCATGAAAGATCAACAGCTACATTGCCTTTTCTTGCGACCGAAATGGGTTATGAAAATTTTAAATTTTTAATTAGAATTTCACTGCAAAACTCGCTCATGACTGACGTTCGCGTCTTCAGTACACGCGCTCAGCCTTGCTTGTAATTTTTCAAAATTTTTAATTATTGTGAATGCAAGTATATTATAAGTAATATAAGTATCATTTCCGGATATATTTATTATTTCTTTGTCTATTCATCAATTCTTCAAATTCATTTTATTTTGGTGCTGTCTGTTTTAGAAACGTGTTTTATTCTAAATATAAAATTCTATTTTTCTACAAAGTAGAAATATTATGCTAAATTAAATGTAACCCCAACAATATTTCATACGAAGTTACAAGCGGTAATTTGACAATGAGATTCGCCTTTGACAAACTCTGTTTTAAGAATATTCTTCACTCCATAATCAACAAAACCAGGCTAACCGGTTCAGAAGACCGATAAAATCGGCATAGTTCAAAACATATACCCCCAATATTAAGTTCGGTTATAGGAATTATTATTTCTCGAGTTAATATAAACAAGCGCAATATTCTAAAGTAAATGTATTTACAACTTAACAATCTTTGTTTGCAAGCCCAGAGATACGTTTCCAAATGAATGACTTTGCTAATTTGGGGCATTGTAAAGCGCCGACACACCGCAGTAATGGCAGTCTCTTCCATAACTCATTATATTTTCTGATTGGCTGTGTATAAATATGGCGGCGATGGTAGTCACGACGATGGACCACGTATGCCGGGCCCCACATTTTTAATCAATTTTAGCTGGTCCCCCACGGTAGCGCCGGAAAAGATAGGCTGGCTACTTCAATGCATCGATGATTCAGTAAAGCCTCTCTAATAATATCTTGAGGGGAGAAGTTCGCGTCCGTCGGACCGGTTCCGTGGGAACGTATTTTCTAAACACAAGATGTGTTGCATTCATTAAGTTAATGTTCTAAGTACCTTCCCTAAAGTGAAGTTCGATTTCTTTCTATCGTGGAAGGGTAATTATTATTTCTTACATCTCCTACAAAATAAAGTATTCTTTTTCCGTTGGCTTACGATAACTAGACTTGTATTGTAACGCAAGATGTGTTTGTCTGGTTTTCGTAGTGGTAAATAATACATAAGGTGCAGTGTGTCTAGCGTTAAAAGATTATTATTCATCAAGTGTAGTACACCTTTCCGAAATTTAAGAAGCTTAAAGTGTTGTAAAATCCTGTCAACAAGTGCTCATTCAAATGTAGAAAATAGATGCTATTTATCAGCAAAAAAAGTGTCTAATTGAATCGCAGTTATAAACGAACCAGCCTTACACAATGGCGAATATTGTACAAATGACAGCATGCTAGTAAACCCTTATTCATGCAATGTCATTTTACGATTACCTGCTTGTTTTATTATACTTATAGGTAACTCGAGGTAGTAAGTAATATTTTTATATCTATAAATTAATGCCAATTTTTTTAAATTCAATGATATAAAAATCTGACAGAAGTGACACTTTTTTAACACGCGTGGCTCTAATTCCTTTATAGCCCTCTTTATTTGTTTTCTACCATTGATGACCTTTAAACTATTACCATTTATTCATAACAGTGTTTTATACTTCATGAACCATTGTCTTCGGGCAACAAATAGCCAATTCATAAATATGAATTCTTTCAAATTGCCATAATAGCAATAAAACCGGGCAAAAGAATGTAAAAAGAGTTGATAAATACTTCGGGACTTCGGTAACAAACTTTTTAAAGATAAATAACAAAATAAAACTTTTATTCAAAGATTAATTATCTGAATTTTCACCGTTGTAAACAACTTTTCCAAACTCCCATAAATAAAAAAGAAGTTTAAAATTTTCAAGTTGCCGGATTTGTTGCCAAAGGCGTTGGAAGCACACTTTTAATTACTAGATTTTAAGCGGAAATAAAGAACTTCAATATCAATCATTGAAATTGAAGTTATTGACAATAGCGTCAATAAGGAAAGAAAACGTTTATGTACATGTTGAAAAAGCAAATATGGTGACATATAACGGCCCAGATTAACATAATGAATAAAATTTAAAGTTTCCTAAAAATAAAATATAATCAAGTTACTACTTCTTATATCTCAGAGTAGGTGTTCTGTAAAAACAAAATCTACAGTAGAGTGCAACGGCAAAACATATTTTCGATCTTGTAGCTGAAGAGGGTTTCACAGGTAGGATTTGGCATTACAAGAATACTTATTCGAATATTACTAATTTTTTCCTACGTTCATTCTTTAGACCCCCCCCCCCCTTATGTCCTGTATTTTATATTTTATGTAACAGGACTAGAAACGTTGGCCCCCAAGTTTTAAAATGAAAATTACCTGTTTTTCAACCACAGTGAAAAATTAACAAGGACAATAAATAGCAAAAGAATACTACTTGGCAAGTGGTAATACGACATAAATATGTATATATGTGAAAACTTTGTTCTCTAGCCACTTGCTGAGACCTCATGCAATAAGGATTAACCAAATTATGCTAAAACAGCTATTCTCTGGGCTACATGCCCCAACGAGCGCTGAATTATATAGCAAAATTGTATTTCGACTAATACTGTTAGCACTAAAATACAAACTCAGATTGCAGAAACTACCGGAAAAAAAAGGAATGCATCTTAATTTCCAATGATAGAATGCTACACTGCTGCTACCTGTAGACCGTTTTCGAACTCTTCGGTTCTTATCAGTACAGGGCAAGCATGAGAAGCGAGCATACCTGCCATTTGACTGTGTATTGTTAGTTCTCTTAAGATAGCTCCGATGAGCTTTTACTCCTTTTATAGCTGATCTTTGCTTTTTCTTCCACTATTCTGTATTTTCTTTGTGTGTTTTTCTTCGTTTTTATTTGTTGTTTTGTTATTTGGGTTTATTTTGGTGCTGTGTGTTTTGTTGTCGTTGTTTTTCTTATTTAATGTTCTTCCTCTCTGATTTTGGTTCTTTGTCTTTTTTTTTTTGATGTTCTATTTGGTGTTTGTTTGCATTTTGATGTTTTCGTTAATTTCAGGGTGGGAACCAATCTTTTGGGTATTTGTGCTTATCGTGTCTAGTCGAGCGTATGTAGGAGTTCTGTATCGTTGGATTTATTGATATGTCAGTCCTTTTAAAGTATTTTGTTATTAGTTTTGTTGTGTGGTCCGAAAAGGTGTCCATTTTGAAGTCTCTGTGCAAAATTGCCGTCGATACATGTCTTTGTGAGTTTGTCATCATTCTCAGTACGTCATTTGGTAGTCTTTGTATCTTGAGAAATCTTGTCTTGTTTGCAGTGCACCAGGTTGGTACACCATATGTCAGTACATGTCTTACTACTGTTTTGTATATTAGTGTTTTTGTTTTTAATTTCAGTCTACTTTTTGCGCTAGGGCTCCAATTAATGGATTTGTTGTTTACCTTGACCCTTCTTTTAGGCAGTCTTAGTCTCGCCTTCGAGAAAAATATTGCCTGTGTCTTTCCCTCGTTAAACCTCATCTTCCAGGTTCCCAGCCAATTCTACAGAAGCAGGATATGGCACTGCAGGCGTAAAACCACTCTCCAGGGCACTCCTGAGGTGGAAGTAATCGCAGTGTCATCAGCAAACAAATACAGTTGAGTGTATCTGTTATGCGGGATGTCCGCCGTATAAATATTGTATAGGACCGCAGCGAGTGGTGACCCTTGCGGGATCCCCGCTCATGCGACCCTGGTTTCTGATATTGAATTGTCTGTTGACCGCGAATTTCTTGTCCTCAAGGTACGATATAACAACTCTGATTAGAGCATCTTGCTTGCCTAATCTAATCAATTTTAGGATAAGTCCGTCATGCCAGACCTTATCAAACGCTTTTGAGACGTCAAAAAAGACTGCCCCCGTTGACTGGTGGTGATTAAACCCTCTGAGTATGTTGGTTGCGAGCCTTGTTGTTTGGCGCACCGTGCAGTGAGCAGCTCTAAAACCGAACCGCTCTGGTGGTAGTACGTCATTGTTAAATACAAAATCGGTCACCCGATTGAGTATTAGTTTTTCAATGACTTTACCAAGACAAGATAATAAACTTATTGGTCTATAGCTGTCAGCCAACGTCAGATCTTTACCCGTCTTTGGGATCAACACCACTTTGGCCCGTTTCCAAATGTCTGGGTAATAGCCCTTTTCTATAATTGTTTGTGTTATGTCTACTAGGTCCTGTACTGTATTTTCTGGCAAGTTTTTGACTGCCTTGTTTTTTATGCCGTCGAAACCGGGCGTCTTTTTTGGGTTGATGACCCTCAAAATAGAGCGAACTTCCTTAACAGTGACCCTGGATAAATTTTGGTCCTCCAAATTAATCTCGATATTAAACAAAGGTTTTTATCAAAAATGGTGAAAACCATTACTTTTAGGACGGAATCTTGGTCCAAAAATATTTATATTTTTTTCTTTAAACATAATGGAGAAAATAGTATATTCTATAACAAGTATGGAATGGATAAATTTCGCACGAGCGAAAAGTGCGTAGGCCAAGCCGTAGGCCGAGCCGTAGGCGAGGTTTACGGTTTGGCGAGGGCGGAAATGCCATTCCATACGAGTTATAGACTTTACTTTCTCTAACACTTATTGGAGAAAAAATAATTATAAATATAATCTTGGCATTTCTTTTAAAAATTTGCACAGTTCTGGTGACCCGCGCGTCTTTGTCTGCGTTTATTGAAGGACATTGGCTGAAATATTTGTAGGAATTTTCTGCAAACAGTTCAGGTTTGTCCTGTGGGTAAGTTATTGTTTTGTTTGTCTTCTGGTCTTTGAGGAATAAGGTGGGCTTACGCCCTCCTCTTGTCAGATTTTTGGTGAATTTGAAGATGGAGTTATCCTCTACTCGAAGTCTCTCCATCTTCCTGGTCCATGTCTCGTCTTGTTTTTGGTCTAGTCTCTGTCTAAGTTCAGTTGCTAGTCTGTTTCCTTCTGTTTTCATTCTAGGATGACCAGCGAGTTCGACCTCAATTATTCCCCGTTTCGAAAATCTGGACGTCACTGTCATCGATGACTGTGCCATGGCAGAATATATATTGTAGGTAATTATTTCAACCTCTCTCGTTACGTCTTCTTTAGACTCCAACTGACTTGTTCTAGGATGACTAGACATGATCCTTTTGAACATTGGCCAGTTGGTTCTTGTTTTTGACAGAAATCCATGATTTTTATCAGCGATATTCCCGTATTCTACCATGACTGGTCTGTGATCAGAGGTCAGCTCTGTATACACGGTTGGTTGTGAGAGCTGACCTGTGTTCTTGATTACAAAGGGTCCAGTATTTCCGGTAGCGAGCCTGTTTGTTGGTGTGTAGGCTTCATCGGCGGCAAAATGTGATAATTATAGTGTAATGACTTATTGTACAGGGTGAGACCTCTCATGTTTTGGCTTCTGCAGCCCCAAATGCATTGTTTTGCATTTAGGTCTCCCCCTATAATAATAGAATTATCGCATTCACAATTTTTTGCCAGACAGTCTCCGTCAAAGTTGACAGAAGGACTGCAGTAGACAGAACAAAATTTAATAAAGCCATTTCTGGTTTTGATTTTAATGAATGTCCACTCCATGTGAACACAGTTTGATGGGCTTGGCATGACTTGCGCACCGATATGCTTTTTGACAAGAACCATGGTTCCGCCCCTCTGCCTATTTTCTCTTTTCGATTTATTCCGATAGACGGTATAATTGGGGCAGATGAACCTCTCACCTTTGAGCCAAGTTTCTTCTACAAGAAGTACATCGATGCTATACCTTTCCAAAAAATCAATTATTTCAGGTTTTTTACCCTTCATGCCATTTATATTTATCGTAGCCAAGCTGAAAAAAGCAATTTCTGCTTGCACCGCCATTAGCGTGAGTTGGACATAAATGTCGTCATTATGTTTTAACCTGCTCCTGCATTTTCGACTGAAACTCTGAGAGTAGGGATTGCATTGACTTTTGCAGTATGGCCTGCCATGCCTCTGGTGCATTTTGTTGGTTTGATATCGATGGTATTTTGTTGTTGTTTTGTTTATTTGAGTTTGAATTTAAGTTGTTGTTGTTTTCAGTGCCCCATTTGAAGCTCCCTTGGAAGGCTTCGACAGTTTTCGCATCTGTGCCGGGGCACCGGCGTGCTAACTGTGGTCTTTTACTACATTGTTTGTAATTAGCAGGGTGATTTTGTCCACAGTTCGCACATTTGAGTGCCTCAGGTGTCGGACATTCTGGCGCTGCGTGTTCTATTGAACACCTTACGCATTTTTGTAATGCTTTGCACTTGTGCTGAGAGTGCCTGAATATCTGACACGTGTGACATTAAGTAATCTGGGGTTTTTGCCTTTGGGCCTCGACGCGTATGCGAATCCCGTCCAATGCTTTTAGTTGGTATATTCCTTTATCCTTTTGAGGCAGTATCACCAGGACCAGGGGCATGGCGGTTCCATCCGCTCTGTTCCAGCGTATTACCTTCAATGGGGTGAAACACAACTCTCTTAAATCCTCAATAATTTTTGCCTCCTCCCATACTTCCAGAATCCTACGTAGAATTACGTGGAGTTCCTTCTCATCAGGGAAGGGGAATGATCGGTATTTAATTTTCGCTGACTCCAAAAAGTTTGTTATTTTTCCATAATGTATGGGGGTTCGAGGGTGGAGCTTCACCCCTTCAGGGATCGTGACGGCATTGCCGAAATCAATATTATTTATTGTGAGGTATCGTGACTTTTCGCGCAAAACTATTGGGGGTACCCTTACTTTGCGCACTGTTTCTGTTATTTCGTCAGTAGTGTTGTTGGTGGTTTGTGTTCTTAATTGTGTGTCTGTTTTTATTGGTTGTGTGTTTTTTGTTTGTGGTTTGCGTCTCATAACTTGTATAAAGTCGTCCATTTTGTTTTGTTTGTTTCTTTTGCCGTTCGTCATGTATGTCGGCCATTGTAATGTCTTCGATCTCGTGGGTTGTTTATTTTGTGTTTTTGTCTGTTTTTTGTTGATTTCGTCTATTTTCTGATTAAGTTTGTCATGTTCATTGTATTGTGTGGGTGTAGTGATTGTTTGTGATTGGTTCTAATACCATTCTATCATTCGTAGTAGTCTGCTGTTGCTTTCCATCATTCTAGCCATCTCCATGTCATACTCTGTCGTCATACGTTGGATTGTTTCTTCCAGTTTCTTCTCCCATTTTTCGTGCTGTTCTTTAAGCGCTTTGGCCCATCTTTCCTCCTGCAAGCGGGCTTTTGGCTCAACCTCTGCTCGGAGGCTGTCCGGTACAGAAATCAAAAACTTACTGTCCAGCATTGGTGGATCGTCACATTCGCTATCACTGGCATCCCTGTCATCAGCAGATGACAGAAATAACTCGCGTTTCTGCCGTCCCCCCGGGGGATCGGTGGTTTTCCGGTATCGGAGATGTGCCCATCTCCTTCCGGTAATCTCTCAATATTTCTCCCTTTCTCGCACTCTTCACTTTCAGATTTCGCCCTAAAATTCGCACGTGTAGTCTCTGGTCTTTTGTCGATACTCTCTTCAACTTTTGACGACTTTTTTTGACATTTGACAAGTAGTCGTTATACTTGCTTTTTTCTCCTGCCATTGGAAATTCGAAACACCCTATAGCCATAATGTTGTTCTGCCCAGGCAGTACAACATAGGTAGCGCCATCGTCCAGAAGTTTCTAGGAATCTGAAGTGAAAAATACCGTATGGTACTATAAATAAATAGCGAAATAATACTACTTGGCAAGTGGTAATATGACATAAATATGAATATATGTGAGACTTTGTTCTCTAGCCACTTGCTGAGACCTTACACAATAAAGATTAACCAAATTATGTAAAAACAGCTATTTCCTGGGCTACATGCCCTTACGAGCGCTGAATTATATAGCAAAATTTGGCGAATTTTGACTGACACTTAGTACTAAAATACATGTATGTATTCATGTACTTTTTGTTAGAGATAAATAATAATGGCAGCTGATTTGAGGTCTTCACCAGCTTCTTGAAAAGTCAGTCTTCAGGTTGTCAACAGCTAGACTTCTCCGTGGTTCAGACGTCCCACAAATGGCGTAGGTTTATGATTTAGCGGGGGGCCGGATAACAACTCAGCGAACTGATTGATGTGTGAGAAAACTCTCCAAATTGTATGAACAGCATTAAAGTCTTAAGACGCATCGTAGTCAGCGAGAAGAATATGACAGAGTGCGCGAGGATACGTTTGTCGGTAACACGAAAAAATTCTTTGATGTCGCCGTTAAAGATGCTATAATGAAAGTAAAAACCGAAGAAAATGGGATATTCCTTGAAAAGCAGAGAGAAGATGATTTCTCATATAGCATGAGTGGGTCTGATTTACAGAAAACAGAAAAAAAATCAAGAAAAGAGAGCAGTATGAAAAAGATATCAAGGCGAAAGAACAATATGAAACAGGGGAAACGAAATATGTTTCTGAGTAAACAGTATCAGTTTGTTTGTCATTTTCAGGCAGCTCAGCATCTGGCGAAGAATATCAACCTATAGCGTCAACTTCTGCAGCAACGTCCAGTCATTTACCATCAAAACGACCTAAAAGCATATTTAAATCACCAGTTGGAAATTTAAATCGTGTTAATCTTCCCGACAGAGAAGCTGCATTTATTGATGGAGCTGTTGCAAAAGCGCTTTGATACAATATTTCAGAAATGCCACTCCCGAAGCTTTATTAGACGATCTAGGAGAACAGTTAGTATATTGAAAGACCCTTTCTTTTGCACTGAGACGGCAAGCTTTAAAGAGGCAAAGAAGAGCTCTTGGAAATTTCAAAAATAGACGGAAGAGCAGGAAAATCTCAGGCACAAGCATATGTTGAAGCAGTTAAGCAATGAAAGGTTAAAACTCAAATCACGAGTATTTGATACAACTGGTGGTTCAGAGACTGTGTTGTTTAACTGATGTAAGAAACTGTGGCCAACTATTAAACACACTGATTATACCTCAGCTTTAATAAGCAATATACGAGAAGAAGTTTTTTAATATCTAACACGTGCCCTTCAAAAATAACATTCTAGAGATAATTAATCCTGAAAAATAGAAAAATACAGTAAACTTGGCTTTGCTCGTCAGTCTTCTATATGTGAGGTTTTGGAATGAAGCTCCTCGTGCAATTTAAGCTCCATATAATGATATCCAACTTCTGCAATAACTAAAAGCTGTCGTAATCTAACAGTAAGTGAAAAACTTACACCGCTTTGGTTCCGTTCTGTTTTTGTTGCTTTGTTGGGGCACGTGTTAGAAGTGTTGCATTACTACTTACCACGATGTAGGGCATTTATTATTGGCGCTATATTTTTGGTGTTGAAAGCTTGAATGCTTTGCACGGTGGAGAACGTTGAAAGCTTCGATACTCTGCACAGTATTCAACTTTGAAAGCTTGGATGCTTTGCACGATGTACAACGTTGAAAGCTTGGACACTTTGTACGATGTAGGACGTTGAAAGCTTGGACGCTTTACGTTATATTTTATATGCTAAAGCATTAACATCATGTGAGATACATTACATATTGTCGGCTTTTTTTGTTGCTTATATAACGATTTCTTTTTAGTCAGATAAAGGCCGGCCGCTATCGGTCTTGCGAACAAATATCAGTATTGGGCTGGTGATCACATGCTCGAGTTCTCTAGCCATCGGTGACTTATCGCCAAAAAGAGATGAAACTTTCTTTTTAGGGTTTCTCAAGTGTTTGATTATAAAGGTTGGATCCAACGTTAAAGTTTCAAACCCCACTTATTATTACGTTTTGTAGTGTTGAAATATCTAACATTTACGAAAAGCTTTTAATTAGTTTTTCAAATTGCCTAAGTAGATATAACTGAAAACCTTAAAAAAAATTGTTTTTAATGAGTATTTAACGTCTCTGGTTTCTAACACAAATAAATCTTGCAGGGACATTTTGTTAAGTGTCTCACCCGATTGGCGATTTTCCCACTGACTATAATAAAAAGCAAATTACACATTTCTTGATAATTTTCCGCAACTAAGCCAAATTTAATGTCAAAAAATATGTAGGTTCACAAATTTGACAGATACGACGCCATTTTGAGTTTTTTTTAAATGGCAACCCTCATAAATAACCACACGAGTAAATTGTATATCGCGATCCGATTTCAAAACTATATAGTTGCTGATATTTATTTTCAGCCGTTTCGGAAATACGGGGGTTCCTAAATTGCCTTTATCGATTTTGTCTTTTAAGTGTCTTAACTGTCTTATTTTTGAAAACAGATCGCGAAAAGCAATTTCATCCGTGTGATTATTGATAGGATTGCCATTAAAAAATTTAATATGGCGTTCGTTGTATCTGTCACTTGTTGATATCTGTCGTATTTGATTATAGCGTTAATAGCTCGGTCACGGGAAATTATGTTACTGTGAAAAAACTTGGAGTTTATAGCTTAAAATGTCTATGTATTAAAGGGATGAGACATTTAAAAGACCAAATCGGGGATGGCAATTGAGAACATCCCGTATTTCCGAAACAACTGAAAATAAATATCAACAACTATAGGTTTGTGAAATCGGATCGTGAAATGCAATTCACTCGGGTGGCTATTTATTTGTGAGGGTTGCTATTTAAAAAAATTCAAAATGGCGTCGTATCTGTCAAATTTATGAACCTATATATTTTTTGACATTAAATTTGGCTTCCTTGCGGAGAATTGTTGAGAAATGTCCTGTTTGTTTTTTATTATAGTCAGCAGGAATATCGCCAATCAGGTGAGATACTTAAAAAAATGTCCCTGCACATATTATTATATTATATTATGAAACTAACCATATAAAACGTAACATAAAAGAAATTACTACATTAAAAGAACTAATAAACACTCTTAATTATAGAGTTGATATAGAGAACTTAAGTTGCATTTACAACCTCCTAATGTTGTGTCATAAAATACAAATTTTTGCATCGCTGTTAGAATAAAAATTATGTTGACCCAAATATGGGTTTTCCGATAACCCCTGTCTATACCTAATAATTGGCAACTTTGTTAAAAATATTTTAGTCTTTAGATAGATAGCATTCCTATTATATCAATTTAACCATATAGCTAATGCTTAGTTTTAAGTGTGTTATTTAATGAATAAGGTACCTATGTCAATTTTTATTCTATATTTTTTAAGTACCATGTAAAAAATGACCCTGTTTTATGTTTTTTTAAGTTTTGAAGATGGTTTTGACTAATAAACCGAAACGTCAACGATGTACAAAATTATTTTTTTTACTTTCTATTTTTCTCAACTTTAACCGAAAACGAATAAAAATTGTCTTTAATCTGTAGGTTGTAAGTTTCACAGAAGCGTTTTTTCGATAAATATTTCACTAAAAGCACTTATCTTGCTTATTAACAAACTTACTAGCAAAATAAAGTGATCACTTTCCCGCTTCTATGACAGATTATTTTCAACGTTCGAGTAGGAGTCGCTCTTAGTTTATATATTATTATGATATAAACCAATGAGGACAAAGCAAAGATAGACGTCGCATGCTCCTCTATTATAACAAACAGACAAGACGTTAAAGGAAAAGGTCCGCAAGGTTTCTCGCGAGTTCCTCGGTGAAAATATTAATACACTGTTGCCGAAAAATCCGATACTTACCCCTATGGGGTTTTACTTGAGCTTAAATCGATTCAGTTTGTTACTATTTGGAATTTACTAGTGCTATGGCAGAGCATAATGTCGCTGTCAAGAAAAGCTGTTGGCTGGCAGTCAATCAAAAATTAACTTTACAATCAGCACAGTAGGCATATTATTCAGAATATTCGACACTGGTGTTGAGTCCGCAAAATTTGACAATATCTGCCTCCTAGCGGTAGCAAACAAAAATAAAAAAATGGAATGCCATAATTTTGATATCAGGATTATTATAAAGTATTTTCGGCTTTATAAAAAATTTAGTAGTAAGATTATTGTGTTCTATATTTTTGTGAGGTAATTATAATATTACAATATCGTGAGACAGTGTCAGGTTTGCGAAATAACCAATGTAGTGCCTGAATTTTCCTAAAAAATTTAGTGGTGAGATTATTGTGTTTTATAGTTTTGCGAGGTAATTATAATATTACAGTATGGTGAGACAGTGTCAGGTTCACAAGTTAATCAATGATGTGCCTGAATTCTCCTTTCGCAAGTAAGTATTTCTGACTTAAACCTTTCCTTGATAATTAAACCAACAGTAGCGGTTCATGAAGAAATTTTTTGAATGTCGATGATAAACAGCATATTAATTTAATCTTAACGGGGCTATTATTAATATTGCGGTTTTAGTAACAAAGTCAGTATTGTTTTAAATAGGTTAGACTGGCAAAAATTGTAGAATTAACAATTAACTTACATTATCCAACACATTCATATAAAGTGAACAATATTAGTTCGATTTTAGGCTAATAACTCATACGTTTGTTATAACCATATTCACTATTGGGTTTTGATTATAACTCACTGGTGGGTTGTGGTAAAATATGCATTTATATAAGGATTTGTCATAACTGTCTCTTGACTTGTGGGAAATAATAAATGAACACGCAAGGTTCGCTTCTTTTTGATTTTCGGCTGAAGTTTCTTGCATATTTTAAAAAATTGCCCTCGAGAATCGCAAAAATAATAGTTTTATTCAACGTCTGCTAGCCATAGAATAATTATTTATGTCATTTTAGATAAGTAAAGTAACAAATAACACACTAGTGAGTTATAAATCATAACACACTAGTGGGTTATGATTATAACTCACTGGTGGGTTGTGGCAAAATATGCATTCACATAAGGCTTTGTCAGAACTGTCTCTTGACATGTGGGGAATAATACATGAACACGCAAGGTTCGCTTCTTTTTGAATTTCGGCTGAAGTTTCTTCCATATTTTGAAAAACTACCCTCGCGAATCGCAAAAATAATAATTTTGTTTACTGCCTTCAAATTTTTATTGTTAATCAATTCTATAACAACAAAAATCACCTTAGCCTACTTTTACGTGTAAAATTTGTCATTCAAAAATATGTCAATTATAATGTACTACAGGGTTTTCCAGCTTACATTGAAACAATATAATTTTCTATTTTTTAATAATATCTATCAAGTGTTGGATAAAATTTTGTATGGCACTCGTGTGTTAAGTCATATAAGTCACTTGGGAATAGGCCCTCTCGGCCTACGGCCTCAAGGGCTAACCATTTCCCAGCGTGACATATATAACATAACACACTTGTACCATAATTAACTATTATTTATTGCCTTCAAATTTTTATTGTTAATCAATTCCATAACAACAAAAATCACCTTAGCCTCCTTTTACGTGTCAAATTTGTCATTCAAAAATATGTCACTTATAATGTAATACAGGGTTTTCCAGTTTACATTGAAACAATATAATTTTCTATTTTTTAATAATATCTATCAAGTGTTGGATAAAACTTTATATGGCACTCATGTGTTAAGTCATATAAGTCACTTGGGAATTAGACCTCTCGGCCTACGGCCTCAAAGGCTAACCATTTCCCAGCTTGACCTGTATATAACATAACACACTTGGACCATAAATAACTATTCCTGAAAAATCCTAATTTGTTAGGTAGGTACTTGTTAGAAAATCTGGGTAAAAAAGTTTAGGTTAATGTTTATTACCTTATTAACCTACATATTGTATTTGTCTTTTATAGTACAAAAGAGCCGCCGGCCTCGCCTGAGATACCCCTGGACATGAAATAAGTGTCCTTGTATTACAAGTTATTTACCTATTAGTATTTCAAACATTACATAATGTACAAATTGTTCAGTATTTATACATTGTTAGGTATTAGGTACAGGAAAATAATCAATCAATTGAACAAATTTCTATTAATATTGTATTTAAGGTTTCCAAGTGATCCTGTATGTAAAAAATATGGGTTTGAAGATGATAAACCATTATCACAAAGAGCTTAGGTATGTTCAAGACATTTTAATGAAGATGATTTGTGCATTAAAGAGAACGGAGTTAAGTTCTTAAAAAGTAGAGTCAACCCGCATCCATTATATGTAGGAAGAAGTCAGCCAATTAATATAAGGTAAGTGAAATTCTATAAGTATTATATAGGATAATTCAATAGAAACAACCATTAGGACTTTTAAATAAATTACTAACTACTTCCTCTTAAAATTTTGCATGTTTCAATTTTTTGAAGTGCTTCCTTCAAAATATTTTCCATTTCCTATCTTCTCGGGTTGTAGGGCAAATAGCGGTCAGCATTAATATTCCAAATAGGATGATTGTTTTCTTTGTGCTCATATATTTTACTCAAACACTAGGCTCTTCTCTGGAGAATAAAAGTTTTGCCGTCTCGTCGAAGAACGCACTTTCTTTGGAAAAACACATCAAGGCTGGAGTGCCGCAAGGCTCACCTCTCTCCCCGATGCTGTATAACATTTATACGCATGACATTTCGCGAGATAGGTAAGCGCAGCTTTATCTTTTCGCTGACGACACTGCAATAACTCAACTTCTAAGCAACCGCGACTAGTCATACGTATGCAGCGCCATGTATACTTTTTCCAAAGTGAGTTTGATGACATAACAAGGCTTCGACCGGGCTTTAAAAGGATCATATCGGGGTTGTCAGATATTTTTTTAAAAATTCTTTAAGTTTTTATTATTAAAAGTGTTCTTTTATATCAGTATTTAATTGACAGTCAGTAACTATCTTTGAAAGCTAGTTTGCAAATGTACTTTGAACCAAGAATTTTTCAATGTCAGCGAAATAAGGAACACGTCATTGATGAATATTATAATAATTTTTTAAGTACTTTAGAAATATTAGTTACACAAAAATAATTTAAATCAAACTAAAAAGGAATTTTACTGTTGTTAAACAAAAAAAAATAAACAATTAACATACCCTCCTACACTTACGAAAATTTTGTAGAACTGGTAACACCCTGGCGATAGGCCATCGAGACTCTCGGGCAATTTAAAGTGCGAACTATTTTTTCCGACTGGGAAAATAAATAGAACAGCATATAAATACAAATTTATATGCTGGACAAGACCAGCAAATAGTTAAAGGTTTTGCCAATTATGTGATCCCTCATCAGCTTTAAAATCGGTTGGTGTTTGAGGTATGCGATATTGGGAATCGGACAGCGGCGTGACTGGTTGAAACGATTTAATGTAACTTACATATTTCATTTTCTGCTATAACTGTGTGATTTCAGATAAGAAAGTTTTTACTTGTTACCTGTATTTTATTATCTCAGTATGGATTTTTGGCGACCATTTGAAACAGAAGGTCAAGGTGAATTATCGCAGGAATATAATGAGTCGGTGCCAGTGTCGGCCATCGAAAGCGAAATAAGTCCGGAATTAAGAAACAAATATTTACGTATTCAATGTCAACTCAATACTTTAAATATGTACGCGTGTTTAAGAAAAGAAAATCCGGGAAAAACTGAAAATATACTTGTAATGAATTAACACAACTTGGGTTTTATAAGAATTTATAATGTAATTAATTTGGGAACTGTAATTGGTCATTTCATAAAGCGCAAACCAATAAATCAAAAATTCAAAACGGCTGACAATGGGTACTACAAGGAATTTTATTCTGCGAACCATTCACAACTTTTACGAGGATAATATAGTGCCAACTTTAGAACTGGTTCGTGATAAATTGTTAGGTTACCCTGATTATAAGTACCAATATTTAAAAAAATTGCATGGTGTCTTGTAAAAATGTGCCTTTAAAAATAAAAAATTAGATAATCAAATGGTTATAATGGAATCCCCGCGTATCATTTAACTACGACAGGACTATTTGCGCAAAATAAAGGAGTACTATGAATCCAATAAAAGTATAATTTATTTGAACGAAACTTGGTTTGATACTCATGATGTTTTTAAGTATGGTTGGGTAGACAGTACCAATTGTACTTTTGGTACATCGTCTTCGGGAGGGAAACGCGTTATCATGCCGGAAGTAAAGGTGACTTTGTACCCAATATATTGCTCTTGTCGGCAAATAATTTCGCTCAATAATCAATCTCCAACTTTAGGCGCAGTTGTCCTTAATAATATTCGGCAGGTAATAACGAAATGAGCAGCGATGTATGAAAAAATTAGGTAGCTCATGTTAGAAAAACAAAAAATGAATATTCTGTTTCACCACCTATAGCGCCAGTAGTAATCCAACCTGGAAACGATTCTACTTTTGAAAGTTCTGACAATTCCAGTCATTAAGTTGTTTGTGAATTTTAAATTAATTATGTTGCTTCCTTATCCTCCTCGTATTTTAAAACACTTGTAATATTATAGAACGTTTACTGTGATTCTGCTGATGCGATCAATTTGTTGTTAAAATATATTGTTAACTGTTTTCGGCAAAATGAGCATTTTTTTACCGAAAATCCATTTTAAAGATATTCTATGCAGGCAAAGTCACGGGTACAAACCTTTTATCGATATAAACTATAATGAACAAGCTGTAATATGTAATAATTAATCATATTAAAAATTTACAACAATCCGCATTTTAATTATTTGGTAGGAGCAACGCTCATGGTCACGAATTTAATGCTTTTTTAATGTCATCAAATTAAGCTTGGAACAACTATAAACCAATTAAAAAATTACTTTCTAATTGGAAGATCCGTTTGAATCCTTCCAAGACAGAAGTTATATTTTTCTTCAAAAGTCATGTTAGACAGCCCGAAATAACGCTCAGAGTCGGTAAGGTTCAAGTGAATTAGTGCCAGGAAGTTAAGTACCTGGGACTTATCCTCGATCAAAGACTAAATTGGAGGTTAAATTTAAATAATAGAATCAGGGCAGCATTTTAATCTACCCCCGGCTTCACAGGCGGAGTATACTTAGTAATCGCGCCAAAGTAAACTTCTAAAAGGTCTTGATCAGGCCGGTACTTACTTACGGAGCACTATCTTGGTAGACCAAACTCCTCATACAAACTGCCAAAAGATTGGCTTCCCGTTGGCATAAATCTTTAACAGCAGGGAATCACTACGAGAATACAGTGGAGACGCACTACCATGATCGCCCAATAGACAGGTAATAGGCACCAAGAACCAGCCTTAATAAGCGACATACGACACAAATAAATAAAGCACTAGCCGAATCAAAATTCAAAGATATGAAAGGAATAACCTGACGTAAGAACCCAATCAAGACCCCGTGTACTCACACACAGATTCTAAACATATTTTGTTCTGAAGCTATCAGTAAAGGCTAGACGGTAGACCAAATGAGATATTTCAGAAAAACGTTCTAAATATATCCTTTGGATTAAATTGTTTTATTATTTTGTTTATGGTTAATGGCGATAACTGGAGAGTAACAAAGTAGTAAGGCAATGTCACCCTCAGCTCAAAATCCCATAAGAAATAACATTGCGCTGAAATCTGCAGTTTTATCGCCATTTTAGGGCGTGGTCACTTGGTCCGGCGCGAGCCCCAGAACCGCGGCGGAGGAAGCCTCCACAACAGGCGTTGAGCGCGCATGATGATAGAAGGCGATACCGCGAGACCCTATGCATAATTCGCGAGGCTAGCTCAGGCAGGTCAGCGACCCCGAGCGGTGGTCACCCGATGGCTACCCGATGATCGCCCGAGGGTATCCGATGTCGGTAATATAGGACTCATCTTCCTAACCTGAGTGGCGCCCCCTGGTATTATCAGCCCTCATTATTTTAAGATTCTAACCCAACTTTATGACCCATGGTCACGTGTTATTACATTTATAGCGGAGGAGAGATGACGTAGCACGTTCTCAATAGTACCCAAACCCAAGTACCTAACCTGAACATCTATCTAAATAATCAATATTGAACAACATAATGAATAAATAATAACAGAAAAAAAGTTTGTGCAGTCTGCGGGAATTGAACCATAAACCTCTGGGGCCGAACCTCAAAGCCTTGCAAAATACGCTACGAGAGCATATAGATTAAAACTGCTAAACAATGTTTGACAACGTGAAACCACGGGGGCACATCTGATTAGATTGCTGGAACAAAAGGTCCTTAAGTGGGGTTATGGTGGTGTTTTATAATGTACAAAATTAGGGTAAACCAGGCTGGGCCCTCCAATGTTAATTTTCGGAGGGATTTTTATGGCTCATATCTCCGGAACTAATGGGCCTAGGATATTGCGCATGCGTAGCGGGGGTCTATGAAATGGATTCTTGCGCATGACCCGAAAACGACACCTGTCACCTGTCAATTAAGAACTGTCGCCTGTCAACTGTCACCTGTCAAATGTCAAAATCGACAGCTGATGTATGTCACGTGTTTAGGGTGACGTCATGAGTCGGTTAAAAAAAGAACGGGGTTGATCGGGCCAATAGGGCCAAAGCTAGTATAGCTAATGCCCTAACGGTAGGGGGGTGAAATATAGTGGCCTAGGATATTGCGCATGCGTAGTTGGAGTCTATGAAATGGGTTCTTGCGCATGACTCGAAAACGACACCTGTCACCTGTCAATTAAGAACTGTCACCTGCCAAACCAATATTTCCCCTTATTCAACATAAAAATTGTCGAAACGGCAACACCGCCGTTCCAATACTAAAAATTTAAGAAAATACGCTTAGGCCATATTGTAATAGCCGTTCGCAACAGTAACTAGGTAAAACAAAGAACCTTAAGTGTGGAATACCATTCATGATTGTATAATTAAATAAAAACCAATCAATTTTAAAACTTTTTATTCACAACATAACAATATCACTTACTATCACCCTGGTATATTACATTAAAGGAATAAAAAAATCGGCGTAAAATAAAAAGACATATCTGTAATTATTTAACAACGTTTTATGCCAGAAATATATGCAGTTTTCAAGTCAAATACACTATTACAGCACTAGTTAGCAAAAATATTTAAATAAGACAAGTATCTTGCACCAAAAATAATACCTGAACGAAATAAAAATTTGACACAAGACACTTATCGCCAATCTTGTATATAGGTACAATATATTATAAGTTCAAAATTTAGCGAAAAATATTTACAGTTAAAACTAAGGATTAGAAACATTTACCGTGCAAGAATAGGCATATCTACATACAATTAAAAAACTAGGACTAGAAACATTTATATTAGGAACATTACCGCACAAGAAGGCATATCCATATACAAACTTAAAAACTAACAAAAAAATGAATGGAAAATGACATTGGCGGGTATGGGCATTTGAACAGAGTAATCATACCTTATTTCAGCTCCTATATCAAAAAAAAGGATTCTTTATTTACAAAAGAGCATTCCTTCTCCCAAGGATCGTTGAAAAACGCTTCTAATCAGTCCATTCTATTCAATTAGGGAAATCAGGACACACTTCAGGCTATATTCCTTGATAACAATCTAAATCCATGCCTTCACTCGATACTACCGCTCACTCCTCGACCATGCAATATACATTTTACAATTCTTCAAAGAAAAAAAAACCTTTTTTGGCACAATAATAATGACAGTGACAGTATTTTTCAGAAAAAAACCGGTGTATGATTCGTTGTCATAACATTTTATTAATAAATATATTTTCTGTTTTAAATTTATTACGATTACAACATTAGTAGAAATATCAGTTGACTTCGATGTAGTTAACCTTGATATTAAATATGCAGGTAATTAGCAATGCCGTAATTATCATTATAGGTCAGGCGTTGAAAACAATGTTTAAAGTTATATACAATTGTCCAAAAAAACAAAGCTGCATGTTTCTACAAATAATAATATGTATACAAGGTGAACCGAAAAGTCGGGTATAGCACACAAAACATCAAGAACCAGTAAAACAAAGTATAGAAGAAAATAAGTTAAGTTTTGATTTGATCATATCAAGAAAATGTATAGCAGAAGGAGATCAAGAAGAATATTTGAAGAAAGAAAAATCAAGAAAACATGACACAGCTAGACTAAGAAAAACATTATTATACGAAACCAATAAACCAATAGAAAAGAAAGGATAAAAATTACATGAGGTGCGATTACAAACAAAGATCCGTAGAATCGTACAACAAACGGTGTCTACCAGTTGTATTTTTCGAAGATTGTAATAGTTTTAAATACCGAATGATACACTGTCAAATTCGAAAAGTTCAGGCATGACCAATCACAATATACTACACCCCCACTATACTTCTCATTAGCCCTAAATCGATGAGGATTATAGAGAGATCGTCACAACTAAAGAACTCAAAATAGCGGTGTGCCAGGGAGTTGAGCTGGATTTGCAAAAAATCTTTGTATCTGCTGATATAAAATAAATTGACATAAAATTGTTTAAAAATTAGACCCCGTTTCCTTTATACTAAAAGACTCGGGAAAAATTAGAGAAAACATTAGAAGACACTTAAGTTGACTTTAATCTAATAGATTGATATAGAGAATCGATATATCTAGGTATGTACTCATAAATATAGAAATGGTAAAATCAAGAGCCAGGAAAGGCCTTTTAGATCGCTCCTGTTAATGTTAATACCAAAAGTTAGTGGTAGCGTAGGAAAACTCTCATTAACTAAAAACAAAAGATTGCTACCTCCATTATGCCCCAAATGTTTATTGTCCCCTCAACAATTCCTGTTATAAACTCCCAACACCCCACCGTCTCTATAATTAAATAAAACATTATATTCACTTGCACATAAATAACAGTCTTTAAATGGATAGCTAAAATATTGAGATAAGTCAGGTATCTTGGAGAGTACAAAGGTTTTCTGTGAGCATAAAAAATAGAAATAAACAATACATTACAAATAAAGAAGGCTATATTTTATAGTCTGCATATGAGGGAAAATAAAAGTTCACATAAAAAAGACAGTTATCACTAACCTCGTATATATACTACATTTGGATATAAAAAACCAGTGCAAAAAATAAAATGGCATATCGTCAAGTTCAAAAGACCCTGTATATAATAATATTTGGAGTACAGTATACTACTTAAATATATAAAACAAAAAATATGTTCAGATTAAAAATTATAAAATAAGCCATTCATTTTCCTGCAATTATAAATTTGAAGACCGGTAAATCCTGAGAAGGTCAAAAGCAGCATACACGAGTCAAAGGTCAAAGCAGTACCATTTTACTAATTCATCAACAGTAATCTGATATACTTACTTACAAAGTCAATTTTTAGGATTACTGTTCTGTTAGTCGTCTCTTTTGGGAACCCTGTATGGAAATTGAAATAAATAATTAGGATCCGTCTATTTAATAAATAAACAAGTTCTCATTAATAAATAATTACGAACAAAATATTATACTAAACCTCTACCTATATAGGCACAATCTAGCTATGAGTTAAGTGTCCAAGTTTCCCCATTTTAAAAATGTATTAAAATATAAATAATTGCATTTTTATCCGCTTTATTACAGATATTAAACATGAAAATATTGTTAAAAGAAAAACCACATATTGAAAGGTCAAAAATTAACATGAATAAAGCATTATCTAAACAAGACTCGTAGGTAACTGACGATCTGCATGATGATGTTACATTTTTAATTATTATAAACGATTTTAAATTATTTCTTCTTCTTATACAGAGCCAGAGAAAAGCACTTGTCTATCTAAGAAATAAAATAAATTAAAAATATGTTGGAAACACTACATTAGGAATATACCATGAAAAATATATATCTATCTTAAAAAATAAAAAATGTTCCCCATAAGCGTCCATGAAAAATAATACTCACAAATCAACTTGTAGGGTTGCAGATCCCGTGTTCATTTTAAACTTTTCAATATAGCTTAAGTGGTGTATCAAAGCAGTAAAAAGGGCATAGCCAAAGATTACTTAAATTTCAACTGACTGAATGTGCTTGGTATGTACCTAAATTGATTGATGTAAATTAGGATTTGAACAACAGAAGCTCGATAAGGAATGATCGTCTATAGATGTACTATGTCATTGCCCTTACATAAGACACCCTCAGCATGCTGTTGGTCGATGAACCAGGAGGTTTGACTACATAAATTATTATGCAGTCGGTACTCTCTTACTGAGTCGCTACCTGATGCATTGTAAAAAAAGTCAACGTTTTAAAAAAATTCAGGCTCTTTAGGATAAAAATAAAAATGTTTAATAATTATAGCAAAATTATCATGATTTATAGTGATTCGTACTTTACACCAAGACTTACGAATGTCCAAGAATACGTAAAAAAGTAATTCAGATTAAATTATTTATTATCAAGGAACATATTGCAACGTGACAAAATGTAAGGTAAAAGTCTAAAAATATAGTACTTTGCAAAAATTATACAGTAAGCAATGAAAGTATCATTTAAAATTTTCAATAAACATTCAAGGATATCCAAGTATGTATATTATTTATTAACACAGTTGTATGTAATAATATCAAAAAAAAACTAAGGTTTACTAGAGCACACTGTATACAGCATGATAGAAATACTTTGCATATTTCATATTCTAATTTGATAGAAGAATAAAACATAATTATAGTTTAAAGCCAAGCCTATAAATATTATTCTCAAAAGAAAAGGTACCTTGCTCTGTACGAAAAGTAATTAGAAGTGCTAATATTCAATCAAGAAAATACTATGGTAAGTTATGGATACTGATATAGGTTCATAAAAATAAATAATAAAAAAAGACAACAGGCTGTTATTTTAAGTTATATAAAGATGTAGAATATTTCCCCAAAGAGAAAGCTCTTATCAATTTTTCACAAGAAGCAATAGACAATTTAATAAAATGTAGGCACCTGAATAAATTAGGAAAAAAATTGAACTAAAAATATGTATCGATAATAAACGCATTTCAAAAAATGTGTGTGTAATAAGATAAGATACCTATCTATAGCGAACAAATATTGAACGTTTCGAACCCCACAACTAACACTGTATATACATTTACAAACATCGAAAATTAGGCAGGTTAAATAAACTAAAAATGTACCTTGTGGGAATTCACAGTACTGTAGAGAAACAGAATAAAAGTAAAAATACAATTCATTGTGGGAATTAAAAGTACTGTAGAGAAACAGTAAAATCCAATTCAACACATGGAAAGTGGTAATTTTAAAATATATTCTGCACTTGGCATATAATTAAGTCGATTATGACATTTGTAAAAATACCCGATACTCCTAAACTTTTGCATAAAATAGATTATCTAATTTTAGGTAGCCTTGATATTAAAATGCATATAGTTTGAATACCGAAACAGTAGAAATTTTAGAGTAACGAGAAATATTATAAACATATTTAAATTATGTGTAGATCAGAGAGAAATGTATGTATCTACCAAAGACGAAATTGTATTAATTTATTCTATAAAAGACAACGTGCATACGGGGGAAGCTAATAAAAAGTCATTTTTATTTTATTACATTTTTCCAAAAACTATTTAGCTAAATTATTAAAATTTAATACACAATGATGTCTAATTATGTTGATACATTGTTAACAAAACTGGTGTTCTCTAGTCACCCGTTTCTGATATAGGTACATTTTGATATTTGATTATTAGTAATTATATAAAACGATAGGTAAAGTCGATACAAGCACGGCTTTTTAAAACGAAGAGGGTTAAACATTTAATATTTATCAAATGTAAGATGCAAAAAATCAAAGTTCTACTTACAACCTAGAATATAAAGCTAAAAAGCCAAATTTTTTCAGATAAACGCTACGTTAAGGTACCGTTCAAATGAAGGAAATGAAAAGTTCGCCAATTTTTGCAGAAATTTTATATCTACGAAAACATGGTTCGGGGAAGCTTCTGAAAAAAACTTTGGAACAGAGCTGTTCCGGGGGAACAGGTCTGTTCAGGGAACAGGTCTGTTCCGGGGGAACAGGTCTGTTCAACAGGTCTGTTCAACAGGTCTGTTCAACAGGTCTGTTCAACAGGTCTGTTCCGGGGGAACAGGCCTGTTGAACAGGCCTGTTGAACAGACCTGTTGAACAGACCTGTTGAACAGACCTGTTGAACAGACCTGTTGAACAGACCTGTTGAACAGACCTGTTGAACAGACCTGTTCCCCCGGAACAGACCTGTTGAACAGACCTGTTCCCTGAACAGACCTGTTCCACCGGAACAGCTCTGTTCCAAAGTTTTTATCAGAAGCTTCCCCGAACCATGTTTTCGTAGATATAAAATTTCTGCAAAAATTGGCGAACTTTTCATTTCCTTCATTTGAACGGTACCTTAACGTAGCGTTTATCTGATTAAAATTTGGCTTTTTAGCTTTATATTCTAGGTTGTAAGTAGAACTTTGATTTTTTGCATCTTACATTTGATAAATATTAAATGTTTAACCCTCTTCGTTTTAAAAAGCCGTGCTTGTATCGACTTTACCTATCGTTTTATATAATTACTAATAATCAAATATCAAAATGTACCTATATCAGAAACGGGTGACTAGAAAAACACCAGTTTTGTTAACAATGTATCAACATAATTAGACATCATTGTGTATTAAATTTTAATAATTTAGCTAAATAGTTTTTGGAAAAATGTAATAAAATAAAAATGACTTTTTATTAGCTTCCCCCGTATGCACGTTGTCTTTTATAGAATAAATTAATACAATTTCGTCTTTGGTAGATACATACATTTCTCTCTGATCTACACATAATTTAAATATGTTTATAATATTTCTCGTTACTCTAAAATTTCTACTGTTTCGGTATTCAAACTATATGCATTTTAATATCAAGGCTACCTAAAATTAGATAATCTATTTTATGCAAAAGTTTAGGAGTATCGGGTATTTTTACAAATGTCATAATCGACTTAATTATATGCCAAGTGCAGAATATATTTTAAAATGACCACTTTCCATGTGTTGAATTGGATTTTACTGTTTCTCTACAGTACTTTTAATTCCCACAATGAATTGTATTTTTACTTTTATTCTGTTTCTCTACAGTACTGTGAATTCCCACAAGGTACATTTTTAGTTTATTTAACCTGCCTAATTTTCGATGTTTGTAAATGTATATAAAGTGTTAGTTGTGGGGTTCGAAACGTTCAATATTTGTTCGCTATAGATAGGTATCTTATCTTATTACACACACATTTTTTAAAATGCGTTTATTATCGATACATATTTTTAGTTCAATTTTTTTCCTAATTTATTCAGGTGCCTACATTATATTAAATTGTCTATTGCTTCTTGTGAAAAATTGATAAGAGCTTTCTCTTTGGGGAAATATTCTACATCTTTATATAACTTAAAATAACAGCCTGTTGTCTTTTTTTATTATTTATTTTTATGAACCTATATCAGTATCCATAACTTACCATAGTATTTTCTTGATTGAATATTAGCACTTCTAATTACTTTTCGTACAGAGCAAGGTACCTTTTCTTTTGAGAATAATATTTATAGGCTTGGCTTTAAACTATAATTATGTGTTATTCTTCTATCAAATTAGAATATGAAATATGCAAAGTATTTCTATCATGCTGTATACAGTGTGCTCTAGTAAACCTTAGTTTTTTTTTGATATTATTACATACAACTGTGTTAATAAATAATATACATACTTGGATGTCCTTGAATGTTTATTGAAAATTTTAAATGATACTTTCATTGCTTACTGTATAATTTTTGCAAAGTACTATATTTTTAGACTTTTACCTTACATTTTGTCACGTTGCAATATGTTCCTTGATAATAAATAATTTAATCTGAATTACTTTTTTACGTATTCTTGGACATTCGTAAGTCTTGGTGTAAAGTACGAATCACTATAAATCATGATAATTTTGCTATAATTATTAAACATTTTTATTTTTATCCTAAAGAGCCTGAATTTTTTTAAAACGTTGACTTTTTTTACAATGCATCAGGTAGCGACTCAGTAAGAGAGTACCGACTGCATAATAATTTATGTAGTCAAACCTCCTGGTTCATCGACCAACAGCATGCTGAGGGTGTCTTATGTAAGGGCAATGACATAGTACATCTATAGACGATCATTCCTTATCGAGCTTCTGTTGTTCAAATCCTAATTTACATCAATCAATTTAGGTACATACCAAGCACATTCAGTCAGTTGAAATTTAAGTAATCTTTGGCTATGCCCTTTTTACTGCTTTGATACACCACTTAAGCTATATTGAAAAGTTTAAAATGAACACGGGATCTGCAACCCTACAAGTTGATTTGTGAGTATTATTTTTCATGGACGCTTATGGGGAACATTTTTTATTTTTTAAGATAGATATATATTTTTCATGGTATATTCCTAATGTAGTGTTTCCAACATATTTTTAATTTATTTTATTTCTTAGATAGACAAGTGCTTTTCTCTGGCTCTGTATAAGAAGAAGAAATAATTTAAAATTGTTTATAATAATTAAAAATGTAACATCATCATGCAGATCGTCAGTTACCTACGAGTCTTGTTTAGATAATGCTTTATTCATGTTAATTTTTGACCTTTCAATATGTGGTTTTTCTTTTAACAATATTTTCATGTTTAATATCTGTAATAAAGCGGATAAAAATGCAATTATTTATATTTTAATACATTTTTAAAATGGGGAAACTTGGACACTTAACTCATAGCTAGATTGTGCCTATATAGGTAGAGGTTAAGTATAATATTTTGTTCGTAATTATTTATTAATGAGAACTTGTTTATTTATTAAATAGACGGATCCTAATTATTTATTTCAATTTCCATACAGGGTTCCCAAAAGAGACGACTAACAGAACAGTAATCCTAAAAATTGACTTTGTAAGTAAGTATATCAGATTACTGTTGATGAATTAGTAAAATGGTACTGCTTTGACCTTTGACTCGTGTATGCTGCTTTTGACCTTCTCAGGATTTACCGGTCTTCAAATTTATAATTGCAGGAAAATGAATGGCTTATTTTATAATTTTTAATCTGAAAATATTTTTTGTTTTATATATTTAAGTAGTATACTGTACTCCAAATATTATTATATACAGGGTCTTTTGAACTTGACGATATGCCATTTTATTTTTTGCACTGGTTTTTTATATCCAAATGTAGTATATATACGAGGTTAGTGATAACTGTCTTTTTTATGTGAACTTTTATTTTCCCTCATATGCAGACTATAAAATATAGCCTTCTTTATTTGTAATGTATTGTTTATTTCTATTTTTTATGCTCACAGAAAACCTTTGTACTCTCCAAGATACCTGACTTATCTCAATATTTTAGCTATCCATTTAAAGACTGTTATTTATGTGCAAGTGAATATAATGTTTTATTTAATTATAGAGACGGTGGGGTGTTGGGAGTTTATAACAGGAATTGTTGAGGGGACAATAAACATTTGGGGCATAATGGAGGTAGCAATCTTTTGTTTTTAGTCAATGAGAGTTTTCCTACGCTACCACTAACTTTTGGTATTAACATTAACAGGAGCGATCTAAAAGGCCTTTCCTGGCTCTTGATTTTACCATTTCTATATTTATGAGTACATACCTAGATATATCGATTCTCTATATCAATCTATTAGATTAAAGTCAACTTAAGTGTCTTCTAATGTTTTCTCTAATTTTTCCCGAGTCTTTTAGTATAAAGGAAACGGGGTCTAATTTTTAAACAATTTTATGTCAATTTATTTTATATCAGCAGATACAAAGATTTTTTGCAAATCCAGCTCAACTCCCTGGCACACCGCTATTTTGAGTTCTTTAGTTGTGACGATCTCTCTATAATCCTCATCGATTTAGGGCTAATGAGAAGTATAGTGGGGGTGTAGTATATTGTGATTGGTCATGCCTGAACTTTTCGAATTTGACAGTGTATCATTCGGTATTTAAAACTATTACAATCTTCGAAAAATACAACTGGTAGACACCGTTTGTTGTACGATTCTACGGATCTTTGTTTGTAATCGCACCTCATGTAATTTTTATCCTTTCTTTTCTATTGGTTTATTGGTTTCGTATAATAATGTTTTTCTTAGTCTAGCTGTGTCATGTTTTCTTGATTTTTCTTTCTTCAAATATTCTTCTTGATCTCCTTCTGCTATACATTTTCTTGATATGATCAAATCAAAACTTAACTTATTTTCTTCTATACTTTGTTTTACTGGTTCTTGATGTTTTGTGTGCTATACCCGACTTTTCGGTTCACCTTGTATACATATTATTATTTGTAGAAGCATGCAGCTTTGTTTTTTTGGACAATTGTAAATAACTTTAAACATTGTTTTCAACGCCTGACCTATAATGATAATTACGGCATTGCTAATTACCTGCATATTTAATATCAAGGTTAACTACATCGAAGTCAACTGATATTTCTACTAA
The DNA here is from genome assembly GCA_963920685.1 of Polydrusus tereticollis. Classification (NCBI taxonomy): domain Eukaryota; kingdom Metazoa; phylum Arthropoda; class Insecta; order Coleoptera; family Curculionidae; genus Polydrusus; species Polydrusus tereticollis. Next base: position 40,302,566 of record OY987329.1, read on the forward strand.
TGTTGTAATCGTAATAAATTTAAAACAGAAAATATATTTATTAATAAAATGTTATGACAACGAATCATACACCGGTTTTTTTCTGAAAAATACTGTCACTGTCATTATTATTGTGCCAAAAAAGGTTTTTTTTTTCTTTGAAGAATTGTAAAATGTATATTGCATGGTCGAGGAGTGAGCGGTAGTATCGAGTGAAGGCATGGATTTAGATTGTTATCAAGGAATATAGCCTGAAGTGTGTCCTGATTTCCCTAATTGAATAGAATGGACTGATTAGAAGCGTTTTTCAACGATCCTTGGGAGAAGGAATGCTCTTTTGTAAATAAAGAATCCTTTTTTTTGATATAGAAGCTGAAATAAGGTATGATTACTCTGTTCAAATGCCCATACCCGCCAATGTCTTTTTCCATTCATTTTTTTGTTAGTTTTTAAGTTTGTATATAGATATGCCTTCTTGTGCGGTAATGTTCTTAATATAAATGTTTCTAGTCCTAGTTTTTTAATTGTATGTAGATATGCCTATTCTTGCACGGTAAATGTTTCTAATCCTTAGTTTTAACTGTAAATATTTTTCGCTAAATTTAGAACTTATAATATATTGTACCTATATACAAGATTGGCGATAAGTGTCTTGTGTCAAATTTTTATTTCGTTCAGGTATTATTTTTGGTGCAAGATACTTGTCTTATTTAAATATTTTTGCTAACTAGTGCTGTAATAGTGTATTTGACTTGAAAACTGGATATATTTCTGGCATAAAACGTTGTTAAATAATTACAGATATGTCTTTTTATTTTACGCCGATTTTTTTATTCCTTTAATGTAATATACCAGGGTGATAGTAAGTGATATTGTTATGTTGTGAATAAAAAGTTTTAAAATTGATTGGTTTTTATTTAATTATACAATCATGAATGGTATTCCACACTTAAGGTTCTTTGTTTTACCTAGTTACTGTTGCGAACGGCTATTACAATATGGCCTAAGCGTATTTTCTTAAATTTTTAGTATTGGAACGGCGGTGTTGCCGTTTCGACAATTTTTATGTTGAATAAGGGGAAATATTGGTTTGGCAGGTGACAGTTCTTAATTGACAGGTGACAGGTGTCGTTTTCGAGTCATGCGCAAGAACCCATTTCATAGACTCCAACTACGCATGCGCAATATCCTAGGCCACTATCTTTCACCCCCCTACCGTTAGGGCATTAGCTATACTAGCTTTGGCCCTATTGGCCCGATCAACCCCGTTCTTTTTTTAACCGACTCATGACGTCACCCTAAACACGTGACATACATCAGCTGTCGATTTTGACATTTGACAGGTGACAGCTGACAGGCGACAGTTCTTAATTGACAGGTGACAGGTGTCGTTTTCGGGTCATGCGCAAGAATCCATTTCATAGACCCCCGCTACGCATGCGCAATATCCTAGGCCCATTAGTTCCGGAGATATGAGCCATAAAAATCCCTCCGAAAATTAACATTGGAGGGCCCAGCCTGGTTTACCCTAATTTTGTACATTATAAAACACCACCATAACCCCACTTAAGGACCTTTTGTTCCAGCAATCTAATCAGATGTGCCCCCGTGGTTTCACGTTGTCAAACATTGTTTAGCAGTTTTAATCTATATGCTCTGGTAGCGTATTTTGCAAGGCTTTGAGGTTCGGCCCCAGAGGTTTATGGTTCAATTCCCGCAGACTGCACAAACTTTTTTTCTGTTATTATTTATTCATTATGTTGTTCAATATTGATTATTTAGATAGATGTTCAGGTTAGGTACTTGGGTTTGGGTACTATTGAGAACGTGCTACGTCATCTCTCCTCCGCTATAAATGTAATAACACGTGACCATGGGTCATAAAGTTGGGTTAGAATCTTGAAATAATGAGGGCTGATAATACCAGGGGGCGCCACTCAGGTTAGGAAGATGAGTCCTATATTACCGACATCGGATACCCTCGGGCGATCATCGGGTAACCATCGGGTGACCACCGCTCGGGGTCGCTGACCTGCCTGAGCTAGCCTCGCGAATTATGCATAGGGTCTCGCGGTATCGCCTTCTATCATCATGCGCGCTCAACGCCTGTTGTGGAGGCTTCCTCCGCCGCGGTTCTGGGGCTCGCGCCGGACCAAGTGACCACGCCCTAAAATGGCGATAAAACTGCAGATTTCAGCGCAATGTTATTTCTTATGGGATTTTGAGCTGAGGGTGACATTGCCTTACTACTTAACAAACATAGGTACTGCTATGATTGTAAATTTATTGTTGTAATCTTTCCTCCACTTTCGTATTATTCGTAATGTTTGGTAATATGTGATACTATTAAAATTGCCACCGCTTCATGTTTGGCCTGCAGAGTCCATGATTGGGCCCTCAGGCTCCAGCCTACTAGTTATACGGCAATTGCCCCAGGTGAAGTATTATTTAACACTTAGGTAAGAAAGCAAATTCCGACATACTCATTTGATTAAATTGTAATTTTACAATATTTTTATTATTTATATATTTTTATGTTTAATGTTAACCTGATGCACTTTTTTTCTCATAATTTTATAATTTTTTAAAGGCACGAATCCATTGGTACGGCACCACAGTCTATCAAAACATCACTTTTAAATTTGATACTAATTACAGCAATGCTCTTGCCAGTTTTTAGAAATCCATTTGACCTGTATCATGGTTACCTCTTTTTGTATAATTATTATTGAAATGATACTATTGATAATTTTAACTTAACATTTAAAATGATTTGAAAGTGACACGCCACTGTTACACTGTTATAAACAGTGAGTTGTAGGCCTCTATATTTGCCTTGTCGTCATTGACATAAACTAGTTAGGAAACCGTAGATATAACTTTTACATAAGCACCCGTTGATATTCTTAATATGTTAGCAAATGTGTCGTCAGTCACTAATGGCATGATGGCGATAAATGACGTCTCTACCCTAATTGTTCCATAGTACTAGCTGTAAAAGTGAAATATACCTGTTAAATTATTTTGCTTAAAATAAAACAGTGGTTTTAAGCCTGTTACAAGATAACACTTCAAATCGGGATGTCATCATTATGAATACAATTCTTTAAACTTAATTAAAACGTTATTACACTTTTTTTTACACTTAGGTTCTATTTATCTGGCGGAATATTTTGTAAGATAAAATATTACACTGACGGTTTCGCACATGAAAATAGGGTAGGGCTAAATTTATTTATTTTAGTCGTAATGCCTATAAAAACGAAACTATTTTTTGTGATGACCCTTTAACGCAAAAAATAAAGTAAAAGGGTTTGGGGATTTATTTCTATGAATTTGGATTTGCGCCACAGGCCGATTCATATTGCTTTTTTCTATAAACGGACAATAAAAATGAGAAAGCTTTAGCTTCGTGAGCATCAACTTTTTTATTACGACTTCCCGTGTCAGATTACGGAAAGGGAAAATTTAGGGGATCATTTTTAGGGACAGATTTTCAATTTATTTCTTAAGAGTATGGATTTAGTAGGTACAATATACCATAACATTAAAACGTTTATTTTTACCTCTGGTCATGGAATTTTGCGTGGTTCGTTTTTAGCCCCAAGTTGGGATATTTTATATGGTATCGATATAGGTAAAACTTGGAATAGACAAAGTTCAGGATCCTCAAATTAGATCAGCTGCATAACCAGTGACGGCTTGTGATAAAAGCATTGGGGGTATGACATTGCAATTTTATCACTATTCCATCACAAAATTTAGATGTATTAATCATTTATCGCAAATTTAATTTGAATTTTAGCTTTCGAACTGGAAAAAGTACTACGTTTTTGTTACTTTTATGACACCGCCAAGTCTTAGGTCTCCTGATGTAAAAATTAACTAATATGTGTATACTCATTTTTTCTTTCAATTTCTTTCTGTTGTGATTCGGTGGAAAATATATTATACAGTTAGTACTTCCCTGTCCAAGTGGCCATAGATTTAGTGGTTCTCGGTGACAAATTATTTTATCTTCCTTTTGACGATTCCTTAATTCTCGGTGATTTTTGGGACATTTGACGGGGTTCACTTGTCACATGTCTACTCTTGGCGATTACTTAATTTGAACAGCGCAAGAAGCAACAGAACCACCTATATTATGGTCGTTTAAGTGTTTTCGCTATTGGAGCTAAGTTATTGCATACCATGCTGCTATGATTTCTCTATTATCCCTTCAACGTTCTTCTGAATTGTGTAGTGGCTTTGTTTTAGTCAAGTCACATCCAGGTCGTCGAGACCGGGATTAAAAACCTTTGGAGCACCCGAGCAATACTTTGTTAAGCCTAAAACCGCTGATTAGGGCCCTTGAACTTTCTTATCAAGGTGCTTTTCTTTCTGTTGTTTCATTATATCATGTATATTGGTGCAAAACCTATAACCGTACTCCTAGATCATGTTTTCTCTGGTAGAGTACGTATCCTAAAGATTCATTAGCTAAATGGTAATACCCTGCCTTAGTATTTTTGAATACTTTTAGAAAGCAATTATTGGCCTCATTATAATATGTTAGTGAAACTCTAGTTTTGCTTATTTATTTCTTGAATTTCACCAGTTTATCGAACCTATTCTAGTCTGCAGGATGTTTTAACCGAACAACATGGCAAGAGACCACCTAAAGATAATTTATTATTTCTTTTTGATGTTTGCTAATTACTATTTATTTGAAATAAGAGTGATTAATGCTAAAATTAGCTTTTATTAAGGGGGTTCCACTTTTGACTGCGACCATATTGCTTTATGTATTTGTATATAGCACGAGTTTGCTTAATACAAATTCCTATCTACTTGCTTATCTTATGACATTATATTTATAGCTTAATGCTTAATGCGTGAGAGTAATAAATCATTACTGAACTATAAAACTTAGTGGTATTCGCCGTATTACATTGGTGTAGTCCAGTAATTATTATTTAAATATGTTTATTGTCAGGGATCCCGAGATCGGGTAGGTAGAGGCACAGGTAGTTTACCTACCTGTGCCTCACTCTGTCAAAGATTTAAAATATTTAGCTACTTTTCGGCAGTTGTTGGAAAACTTCGTTCTTGAAAATGGCTGGTGTTTCTGAATTTGTTGCTAAGAACCGGATGAGTAAAACTGCGCTTTCTTAAAATGAGAAAATGATTATTCTCAATGTTTTCAAGGCTCTTCGCTACCAAAATTCAACATTCGGAATTGCAAAATAGTTGAAATGTGTTCGAATATGACTGAAGTCGGACAGTCAACAATATACCAACTTGTGCATGAGGATAAACGCGGCCCCATTAGTTCACTAAAGAGAAGTACAGGAAGAAAAGAAATTAGAGCCCCCTGTTATTTCTCTGGACCCCAACAACGATAGTTCATTGGACTACTCGGAACATGATGACTAAAATTTAAAAATTAAGTTCTTGTATTGTACATAGTAGATTTTTTTTATAAATATTAATATTTATTCCAATTTCTCTATTTCCATACTATTTTTAGTTCTATATAAGTTTTTATCCACTTAATATTAGAATATATATACATACGGAGTCTTGATTGTATTTTTACGTCAGGATTATCCTTTGACACTATTGCTTTAATTGATGAAGGCTGGAAAGCTGCATTGTTCTTAGCGCCTGTTGCATGTCTATTAGAAGATCATGGTAGTGCTTCTCTACTGTATACTCATAGTGCTTCTCTACTGTTAGAGATTTATGCCAACGGGGAGCCAATCTTTTGGCAGTTTGTATGTAGAGTTTGGTCTGGCCGTCGTATGTGAGTCCGTTATTAGTATATTGGTCGATACGTCCGTACGTCTGTAATAGTCTGTGATTATTTTTAAAAAGAATTCGTTGATTGTCGGTATTCGAAAGTCCTGATGCAGAACACGGTTCATTGTATATCTAGAAGCATTTGCGATGAGTTTCAGCGCCTTGTTTTGAATCGCCTAGAACTTATTCAGCTCGGACTTACTTATATTGTACCACGATGGTGCTCCATAAGTAAGTACCGGCCTGACCAACACCTTATAGAGGTTAACTTTGGTTAGATTACTAAGTCTACTCCGCCTGTGAAGCGTAGATTGAGCTTAATTGACGCAATGCTGCCTTGATTCTATTAACTGAATTTAACCTCCAATTCAGTCTTTGATCCAAGATAAGTGCCAGGTACTTCACTTCCTGGCACCAATTCACTTGAACCCCACCTAAGCCTCGTTTCGGGCCGTCTAACGTGACTTTTGGAGAAAAATATGACTTTTGTCTTGGAAAGATTCAAACGAATCTTCCAATTAAAAAGCCATTTTCCCAATTGGTTTACATGGCGCTGCATAGGTGTGACGACTAGCCGCGGTTGCTTAGAAGTGGAAGTTATTGAAGTGTCGTCAACGAATAGATAAAGCTGCGTTTGCGTATCTCGCGGAATGTCATGCGTATAAATGTTATACAGCATCGGAGAAAGAGGTGAGCCTTGCGGCACTCCCGGCTCGATGTGTTTATTCAAAGAAAGTGCGTTCTCCGACGAGACTGCAAAACTTCTATTCTCTAGGAAAGAGCCTACTACCTTGATGAGGTAGTTCGGAGCTCCGAGTCTTATTACTTTCAGCAACAGACCATTATTCCAGACCTTGTCAAATGCTTTGCTAACGTCAAGAAAGACCGCCCCCGTGTGTTTCCTTCTGTGGAAACCCATCATTATGTTGGCCGTGCGCCTCGTTGTCTGCCTAACTGTGCAATGTTCGCTTCTAAAGCCGAACTGTTCGTTAGGCAGAACGTTGTCCTACTGCCCCCAGCGGAAATTGTTTCTAGGAATGTAGTTTCTGTTGTTGTTATTTACTACATTTGCAACTTTTTTGCGCAAATTGTTGAGGTGACGCTCACACCCCATGTAATTAGCGGGGTGGTCACCCCCACAATTTGCGCATTTCGCCTTTTCCTCCCTGGGTTTAGGGCACTCGTATGAAAAATGTTCATTTGCGCATTTTAAGCATTTTACTAGAGCTGTAGCACGCGCTTGTTGCGTCTCCACTCGGATGGACATACTATCTAAGGCCCTAAGGTCGTAAATAGTTTTTTCCGTACGTGATAAAAACACTAGTACGAGAGGCAATGGAGACCCGCTGCGACTATGCCAGCGGATTACTCTGGAGGGATTAAAACCTAAATCAACAAGATCTTTTTTGATTTTCTCCTCCGTTTGATTTTCTCCTCCGTCCAGGACGCCCCTTAGAACTCATTAATTTGCGCCATCTGGCCTCCATACGTTTCTCGATTTCGCTTATTCTCTCCTCCACAGTCTGCACGGCTTATGGGGGCATTGACTCATCTTCCGATGCTGGCAGCTGAACTTCATTAGGGCGGGAGGCATCCCCCCCGCTTTGGACTTCCATGTAGTGGAAAAAAATCAGTTAAAATATTTGATTATTGACTTTGACAAAACAGAAATTATTTAATTTTTTGACGTTTTACCGGGAGCAAAACAATGTCACTGTCAGACAACGTCTCTCTACGGCTGTCGAAGTGTGACTAATATTAGAATAATTAATATCTCACTTATTTGCCTATCTCTATATTTTTAATCAATTATAATTATTATTATCCTTATTATTTCAATAAACTACCTGTCGTAACGCCTCTGTCACTTTTCATTTATTCACCAAACTCATCTTTTTATTCTATGCAAATTAGGATGACCCTAATTTAAGACCGATTCGGGGTGCGTAGGTCTTAAATATCCAAAATACTTAAAGCTATCATTGCAATTTGCCTGGAATTTACAATGCAACCTTTAAGTTATCCACCCTGCTCAATGGGCCCTGTCATTGCAAATTTGCATTTTATTACTCTCTGGCTTTAAGCAGCAGAGTATTATAAGTTCCGTCTACATATAGCCATTGTCTTTCCATTAGATTGCATAACCTTTTCGAACAAATTTAAGGTTATGTACAATTATTTCAGTCGAGCTTTTAAAGTTTTAGTTTTTGGTACAGCTTTTATTGGTATCACTTTAAAAATAATATACCACGTAACTGACGCTGCTGCCGCTTAGCTTATCTGGCCTTGTAACTAGAACTATAATCGTACTTACGCGTGTGCCATTATTGTTTAAAATATAGGTACAGTATTGCTTATTTTATTATTATTCTATTTAGATTAGGTTTCTACATTTAGATGCTAAAAAAAAAAACAAAATATGTTAGTTAAATATTTACATTATTTATTATTAATATTTAATTTGTTATCTCTTTAGTTGATATTTTTCCAATCGTTTACACATAGGAAACTGATTTTAAAAACATATACTACTCACAAGCAAATTTTGAATATAATAGCAATAGTGGTGTCGATATTGATAATAATGTAAAGGGAGATGCGTCAACAACTGGAATATTAAATGAGCAAATAAACTTTTTTTTTATCAAAAATTTGTATAGGTACATTTTATAAAGCTAAAATGAAATATTAGACGAAAAATAAATTTAAATGACACACTTAAATGTTTAATTAACGGAATCGTTAGCGAATTTGGTTGAATCATACGTATCCCAACAAACAAATTTGTTGAACTAATAAATTACTACCAAAGAGATAGTGAAATTGCCCCAAACAAGTTTTAAATTTGTAATTTGTGCCGAATTATTTTCCTTTCACAAAAGATGCATTCTAAGGATAGAAGTTAGGTCAAACATCAGTATTTCTTAACCTAAAAATAAAGTGCATTATACTTTCAGTTCAGGTCAGTTAACACCTAAAATTATGTGCTTATAATCGAAACGATTTTAAGTTATGTAGGTACGTTACAATATAGCAATTTTTAACCAAGAAAATGTCTTAACCCCCCAGGAAAAATGTAGGTAATTTTTTAAACTCATAACAACTAGATTTAACCTTCATAAATGACTAAGCTCCGGTATTTTGACGTCCGAACATCTTTATTCTCAGAATAATTGATGTAGTTTCAATTGTTGCTTCGACAATTGTTTTCATAGACATTATTCGACGAATAGCGCCGTCCGTAGATGAAAGGATCAAACCCAACAGTTTAAATGTTGGGGGTGGCATAAAGTCAGGGGCGAGGGGGGGCGATTGCCCCCCCTGGCCTTCTATGCGCTACGCCACTGCTAACAGCCACATAACTTTCGTGACAACAATTGTTCCAATAATGCTATTCTTGGAAATTATCTCGTAGTTGGTGTTACCAGGATAATATTAAAATGAGCCTAAGTGATTTTAGACTAAGTATCATAAATGGGAAAAAGCCGGACTGTTAAAAATAATCCCACTTCATATTAAAGCTTAAAAATCATGAAGCAGAGACGTTATATTCAAAAGCCTAGCGCCATTCACCTCTGACTGACTGCTAAACCGCACTGAACTTACTAAAGACCAAAGTCTTTAACTTTAAACTAAACGAAAACAATTGCTTAATTCCCTCCAGATATGGCAGAGAACAGTCCTCGGCGTTATCCAGTCTAAGCCGGCTCGGTCTGTAATCCCGAAATCCCGGCCAGAATCTGCGGTCAGAACGTTACAACGTATGATTTAGTCCCCAGATCAGACCTAATACGGGCTTGCTAAAATTGAAATTCTTATCTTTGGGCTTTCGAGTTTCGACTAATGGTCCGCTGTTCAAGAAAGGGTCATGTGGTCTATAGTAAATATCTTATATTGTAATGAAATTCTTAAAAATTTTGAGACAGGCAGGAATTTGCCCGGATCTTTTATATCCAAACACGATATGTTTCATATTATGGATATCTTTGGGCAAAGGGACAAAATGACTCAGAATATAAATTTAATAAAAAATATTATCGAGAAAAAAATTCAGTAGGCACTGCATGGGCCGTCCTCATAATTAACCAACTTCTGCTGATTCTGTTGTTAGATACAGAATCCGTAATACAAAAAAACAATCGATATATTTATTTTATCTTTAAATCCTCTGTCAGAAAATTTATTAATAATAATAATAATAATAATAATAATAATAATAATAATAATAATAATAATAATAATGATAATAAAGGGTGCACCAAAGGCGCCATGGGATGCAAGGAACAATTAATAATTGACTCAGTCATCAGCAACCAAGCTTACTCTAAGCAAAGAAACCTCTATACTGCCTTTGTAGATTACAAGAAGGCCTTTGACTCCGTACCGCACGAGTGGCTCCTTTGCATATTAAAGATCTACAAAAAATTACTTGATAAAATTTCACACGCAATGGGGCTGTGGAAGACCAAGATTCACCTTAATAAGGGGACCACCGACATTGTTCCAATAAAACGAGGAATATTCCAGGGTGATTCCTTGAGTCCTCTGTGGTTCTGTCTAGCTATGAACCCTCTCTCCAACCGACTAAACTCCACAAGATATGGATTCGCTATCAAAAACGGCAACCAGGAAGCAAGTAGGGTTAACCATCTTCTATATATGGATGATCTAAAACTAATGGCCGCTACCAAAAACCAAATCGATCAGATGCTTAAAATAGTGGAGGAATTCTCCAATGATGTCGGAATGCAGTTTGGCCTGGATAAATGTCGTACTCTCACCATGATAAAGGGAAAAATACAGCAAAACCCGTTCGTTATGCAAAATGGCCAGGAGATTCAGGCAATGGGAGAAGGCGAGAACTACAAATACTTGGGGATGAAGCAGGCTCAACGCATCAGTCATGCAGCGATGAAGACAGATATAAGGGAAGAGTTTTTTAAGAGAACAAAAAGGCTTCTGAGAACGAAACTGAACAGCAAGAACCTGTTCAAAGCAATTAACACCTACGCCTGCTCGGTTCTGTCCTACTCATTCGGCATTGTAGACTGGAGCGTGACTGACATCGAAGGGCTACAGCGCAAAATCAGAACCCAACTTACCAAAACACTGAAACACCATCCAAGAAGTGCGGTAGAGCGGACCACTCTTCCACGACATCAAGGCGGAAGAGGTCTGGCAGATATTGGAAAAATAATGGATCAACAAATAACCAACTTAAGGGAGTACTTCCGCAATAAAGCCCAAACTTCAGACCTACACCATGCTATTTGCAAAGCAGACCACTCTACTCCTCTAAGATTAAGGGATCAGAATGCCCCACAACACCACAAGACCAATGAAGAAAAGCTACAGATATGGAGGGAAAAACCTCTGCACGGACGACACCTGAACGAGGCAGCCCAGGATCACGTCGACAGTCTTGCGTCGAACTACTGGCTCATCTCTGGACAGATGTTTCCTGAAACGGAGGGATTTCTACTGGCAATCCAAGATCAGGTCATACCAACTAGAAACTACCTGAAATACATAATTAGAGACGACTCAGTACAGGTAGATAAATGCAGATATAGATGTCAAACGGCAGAAACGATCCAACACATCACGGGAGGATGCCAGATGTTTTCTTCAACAGAATACAAGGAGAGGCATGATGCAGTGGCCAAGATCCTACATCAGGAGTTAGCGGTGAAACTACAGCTTGTCCAAAATGAAAAGATCCCATATTATAAATATACACCACAGACAATCTTAGAAAGCAACCACTATAAGATGTACTGGGACCGGACTATTCTTACTGATCAGACGGTGGCCCACAACAGACCGGACCTTGTAGTGGTAGACAAGAGGGCCAGGAAAACGACTCTGATAGATGTAGCTATACCAAATAACAACAACCTTCTAGTGAAGCATGCTGTAGCGAAGTATCGAGACCTCCAGGAGCAAATAAGAACACAGTGGAATATGGACAGCATCGAAACCATGCCGATTATTGTTGCAACAACAGGAGTAATCCCAAACAAGCTTTTGGAAAACCTTAGAACACTAGACTTACCTCAAGATCTCTACAAGGATATGCAGAAAGCAGTGCTACTTTCAACAAGCCGAACAGTCAAAAAGTATATGGGTAATCAAAGAAGAACCCCACGGGCCCAATAATACGGAAAGGGCCCCCACAGAGCTCAATCCTTTTGATATCGGTGATATCTGGGATGAGTGAATGTTCCCCGTAGAGGGAGTGCATGACAGGTCTCGCGACCTGTCAGAAAATCATAATAATAATAATAATAATAATAATAATAATAATAATAATAATAATAATAATAATAATAATAATAATAATAATAATAATAATAATAATAATAATAATAATAATAATAATAATAATAATAATAATAACAATAATAATAATAATAATAATAATAATAATAATAATAATAATAAACTCCACAAAATATGGTTTCGCTATCAAAAACGGCAACCAAGAAGCAAGTAGGGTTAACCATCTTCTATATATGGATAATCTAAAACTAATGGCCGCTACCAAAAACCAAATCGATCAGATGCTTAAAATAGTGGAGGAATTTTCCTGTGATGTCGGAAGGCAGTTTGGCCTTGATAAATGTTGTACTCTCACCATGATAAAGGGAAAAATACAGCAAAACCCGTTCGTTATGCAAGATGGCCAGGAGATTCAGACAATGGGAGAAGGCGAGAACTACAAATACTTGGGGATGAAGCAGGCTCAACGCATCAGTCATGCAGCGATGAACACAGATATAAGGGAAGAGTTTTGTAAGAGAACAAAAAGGCTTCTGAGAAAGAAACTGAACAGCAAGAACCTGTTCAAAGCAATTAACACCTACGCCTGCTCAATTATGTCCTACTCATTCGGCATTGTAGACTAAAGCGTGACTGACATCGAAGGGCTACAGCGCAAAATCAGAACCCAACTTACCAAAACACTGAAACACCATCCAAGAAGTGCGGTAGAGCGGACCACTCTTCCACGACATCAAGGCGGAAGAGGTCTGGCAGATATTGGAAAAATAATGGATCAACAAATAACCAACTTAAGGGAGTACTTCCGCAATAAAGCCCAAACTTCAGACCTACACCATGCTATTTGCAAAGCAGACCACTCTACTCCTCTAAGATTGAGGGATCAGAATGTCCCACAACACCACAAGACCAATGAAGAAAAGCTACAGATATGGAGCGAAAAACCTTTGCACGGACGACACCTGAACGAGGCAGCCCAGGATCACGTCGACAGTCTTGCGTCGAACTACTGGCTCATCTCTGGACAGATGTTTCCTGAAACGGAGGGATTTCTACTGGCAATCCAAGATCAGGTCATACCAACTAGAAACTACCTGAAATACATAATTAGAGACGACTCAGTGCAGGCAGATAAATGCAGATATGGATGTCAAACGGCAGAAACGATCCAACACATCACGGGAGGATGCCAGATGTTTTCTGCAACAGAATACAAGGAGAGGCATGATGCAGTGGCCAAGATCCAACACCAGGAGTTAGCGGTGAAACTACAGCTTGTCCAAAATGAGAAGATCCCATATTATAAATATACACCGCAGACAATCTTAGAAAGCAACCACTATAAGATGTACTGGGACCGGACTATTCTTACTGATCAGACGGTGGCCCACAACAGACCGGACCTTGTAGTGGTAGACAAGAGGGCCAGGAAAACGACTCTGATAGATAAAGCTATACCCAATAACAACAACCTTCTAGTGAAGCATGCTGAGAAAATAGCGAAGTATCGAGACCTCCAGACGCAAATAAGAACACAGTGGAATATGGACAGCATCGAAACCATGCCGATTATTGTTTCAACAACAGGAGTAATCCCAAATAAGCTTTTGGAAAACCTTAGAAGACTAGACGTACCTCAAGATCTCTACAAGGATATGCAGAAAGCAGTGCTACTTTCAACAAGCCGAACAGTCAAAAAGTATATGGGTAATCAAAGAAGAACCCCACGGGACCAATGACACGGAAAGGGCCCCCACAGAGCTCAATCCTTTTGATATCGGTGATATCTAGGATGAGTGAATGTTCCCCGTAGAGGGAGTGCATGACAGGTCTAGCGACCTGTCAGAAAATCATAACAATAATAATAATAATAACGCCAACGCCGGTCCTAAGCCCGGGTGAAAAAGGCGGAAGGGGAGGAGTAACAACCCCGTTAAAAAACCGGGGTTTATTTGGCCCAGATGATGCCAACCTGTAAGGGCCCCTGCCTAGGGTTACAGGCAAAAACCCATGAAAATGGAGACCAGAAGTGGTAAACGCCTCGGAAAAAGGTCGCTGCCTGGGGATCGCCAGGGCATGTCTGGAGCCGGCGCTGTACATGACAGTTATATTTTGAGCCGAGGGAAAGGCGTTTTTAAAAAACACTATTTTCAAGAAAAAACAACTTTAATCTTAAAAATCCCTTTAAATATAACAAATTTATTTGGGAAAGAAAGAAGCTTTACAGACTAGCTATTACAACAGAAGTGCAGTACTTATCTAATTAACTACTATTTATAAGTTTTGCTTATCGCTATTCTAGGAGTGGTCAAAAGGAGCTTGTAAGCAGTTTTAGAGTATGTAACTCCTCCACCCTTAGAGAGGCATATAAACTTTTAAGTTTCTATGGCTTAAATAAATTCATTTGTTTCAGTTTTTTTTTACTGTTTTGATTTTTAGGTAAAAAGACCATAGATACTTCCAAGTTATAAATAATACAATAATACTTAAAATTACATATAGTAAAACTGTCCAAATACTTGTTTTATTATAGTATAAAGGTGTATTTAATAATTTTGAATTTTCAGATTTTTGGAAGTTTATTTCTTCCTGTATTTCATTTAGTTTATTCAGATTAATATTGTTAAGATTGAGCAGTTTTACCTTTTCATACACTATTTTTTGTGTTACATTATAAGTAATACGTGGTAAAGGTATATTCATAAAAGTATTTTTTATGCTTCTATAAGATCTAATAGCAATATCTCCTATTTTAAGGTTACAAGGAAAATTAAGTTCTAATAAATATGTACCATTAAATAATATACTATTTTGTGCATTTTCGCATGTTTCAGTTCCTATCATTTCTTTATTGGTTACGAGAATCCATTTATTAGTATCGATGTTTTGAAGTTGTATATCTTCAATATCAATATACAGGGTGTTACAACTAGAAATGTTGTGTTCGTATCTTAATAATTGTACTTCACAAGGAATATGTTTATAGAACTTTTCTAAATGTATATGAGTACATAAATAATTATTAAATGTAATACGTTTACATGGCTGATTCGAATAGCCAATAATTCTTTATTTTATTAACTTTTAATTTTTAAGGTATTTTCTATATTAAGGATATTGTTGGTTGTTGGTTTAAATGGTAGATTTTCGAAAGTTATTTTTTGATTAAGTGATTGTAGTTCGAGAAGAAATTCTTCTGTATTAATTATTATTGTTTAAGTTGTGGTATATTGGCCTGTCTCCGTAGACGAAGGGCCATCTGAAATAAGGGGCTTTTTTAATTCCTTTATGTGTATAATTTCTGTCTTACTAGGGCTTTTAGTATTTTTAACTCGTACACGGTTGTGTTCAAGTATTTCAGTTATTATGAATGGTCCACTAAATTTCGGTTTATTTTTATTTCTCTGCGAGAGCTTTTTATATACTTTTTGATTTATTTTAAAGTCAGGGTTTTCGTTTCCTTTATTATTAGTTTTCGCTAAAACTCTTTTTTTTTCTTTATCAGTTTTAGTAGTGACGTTTTCATAAACTGCATCGACTTTATTTTTGTGGGATGATACGTAATCGGAATAAAATGACGTAGGGATAAGATCTAATGGGTCTCTGGAATTTGTATGACCTAAGACAAGTTCATGTGGTGTATATTTTGTAACGCTATGTACAGTACTATTATATGCAATTATTGCGTACGGCATTAATTCATGAGCAGACTTATTCTTATCTTTTTGTTTTAAAATTCTTAGATGTTCGACTAATGTAGAGTGAAAACGCTCGACAGGCGAATTAGATTCATGATGTTTAGGGGTAGTAAAATGTACTGTTATTTTTTGAGCTTTTAATAATTCTTTTAAGAGTTCGTTATTAAATTCTCCATCGTTATCACACGTAATAGATTCGGGGCATCCGTAAAATGAGAAAAAGTTTACTAGTTTATCGCATACAGATTTTGCGTTTTTATCATAAGGGTATGCTTGTCCAAATTTTGAAAATTTGTCAAAAATTGTTAAAAAGTTTTGACCTTCAAAAGTAAAAGTATCTATATGTAACATTTGAAATGGTTTAGAGGGTGTGTCCGTTTTTGTTAAAGGAACGAATGATTTTAATCTACTATACTTTAAAGTTTGACAGATATTACAGTCATTAATAAATTGATTAACATCGTTTTTCATTTTAGGCCAATAATATAGTTCTTTCAAGCGATGAAATGTCTCTATTATACCTCTATGGTTTGTTTTTCCTTGGTGTTGATGTTTCATAAGCATAATTTTTTCTTCTTGTTCTAAAATATTATTAACTAATTTTGTACAGCGTATGATTTTTGGATTTTGAAAATTTTTTAAACAGACATTGGTAAAAATTGGGATTAATTCTTTATTATAAAAATATACATAACAGATTCTTTCAGGGTTCATATAGTCTTTAATAAATGTCTTTATAACTTTGGGGTTATCAGGTAATTCGACATGATTAATTTTAAGTTTTTCAAAATTTTCAGTTTTTATTTTAATTTCAGGATGCGGAGACTTTTTTATTAAATACTGCAAAGATTTGTTATTTATTATTTCGTCTAGTATGTCAAGGTTTGTGTTCTCTGTGTCAGCGCGATTACTATGCACAGTTGCATCATTAGGGGGCACGAGTTGAATGTCAGATAAAATTCTTATCTCTTGCTGATTAGAGCAACTTGGTTGTTCATTGTCTTGAAAAGGATGTTCTGCAAGGTCTCGTAAAAATTCAACGATATTTTCGCTTGAATCGCCAGGATTGTTAATTACTGATTCATTTTCATGAACATTTAATTGAATACGGGATAATGCGTCAGCATTAGTGTTTAAAGAGCCTTTTTTATAAATAATTTGATAATCAAATTCTTCTAAGCGTAAACGCCATCTAACTAGTTTTGAGTTAGGTTCTTTTAAATTAAAAAGCCATACAAGGGGTCTATGATCAGTATAAATATAAAATTTGCGTCCAAATAAATAGGGGCGAAAGTATTTACATGCCCAGACAATGGCTAACAATTCTTTCTCAATAGTAGAATATCTTGTTTCAGATTCGTTTAATGTACGTGATGCGTATGCTATAGGCTTATCATTAGGAATAGTGCCTTGTGACAAAATGGCTCCTAGAGAGAAATTACTTGCGTCAGTAGTTAAAAGAAATGGTTTTAAAAAATCTGGGTACTGCAAAATTGGGGCGTTAATTAAAAGTTCCTTACAATGTTTAAATGCATTTACAAATTCGGATGTATGTTCTATTTTAATATCCTTTTTTAAACAACGCGTCATAGGCTTAGTTATTTTGGCAAAGTTTTTAATAAAGCGTCTATAGTAACCAACTAAACCGAGAAATGACTTTATTTCTTTAGTGGTTTTAGGAATCGGAAAATTTTTTACTGCATAAATCTTATCAGGGTTTGGTTTTACACCTTCGTTGCTAACAACGTGTCCTAGATATTGAACTTCTTTTCTTAAAAATTCGGATTTATCGAGTTGAATTTTGAACTTGGAATCGCGTAATCTGGAAAAAACTTTTCTTAATTTTAAAACATGTTCTTGGAGACTTGTACTAAAAATGATCACGTCATCTAAATATACACAGCATATTTCATTTTGTAAACCTCGTAAAATGTTGTTCATAACCCGTTGGAAAGTTGACGGGGCATTTTTTAATCCGAAAGGCATTCGTAAATATTCATAATGTCCTGTGTCTGTACTAAAAGCAGTTTTAGGGATGTCATTCTCATTCATTTGAATTTGATAAAAACCATTAGCAAGATCTAGAGTCGTAAAATATTGAGCTTTACCTAGCTTGTCTAAAATTTCAGTTATATTAGGAAGGGGGAATTTGTCGTCAACAGTGACCTTATTTAAGTTTCTGAAATCAATGCACATTCGCCATTTTTGTTTACCTGATTGGTCTAATTTTTTTGAAACGATCCATATTGGGGATGACCAAGGGGAATTAGAGTCTCTTATTATATTTTGATATAATAAGTTTGAAATTTGACTTTTCACTTCCTCGCGGTGTATTTCAGGGTACCTATACGTTTTTGTATATAGAGGCGTTTCGTTTGTTACTTTTATTTCATGTTTAATAGCATTAGTAAAACTTAACGGAATATCTTCGCAATGAAAAATATCTCGAAATTCATAGCAGAGTTTACGCATTTGTTCTTTTTCTTCACGGTTACAGTGGTCAAGCCTTATATTTTTTAAATTAGCCTTAAGCTTATTATCAATATTTTGTTCAGGTTTTCTATCATATACAGGGTAGTCAATAAAATTCATCTCGTTTACGTCTATGGGATCTACGTCAAGATTTTCACAAAATGTAATTTCAATAGGATCCTCACAGGGATTTAAGGCGGTAGTGAATGCTAAGTTATTTTCGATTTTAATTAGACATTCGGGTATTTCAATATCATCAAAATTTTGATAAGGTAGAATAGCATATCCTTGTGACATGTTCACAGGTATTTGAATTTTTTGGATAGTTCTTGGTTCAATAATATAAGTTAAATTACTTTGTAAATTATTTGGTAATTTTTTATTTTCGTATCTTATCGGAATCTTTGCGTTTGGCAATGTAAAAGTAGAGTTATAAAAATCTAAATTAGCGTTTAACTGCTGAATAAGATCTAGTCCTATCAAACCATCGAATTTATCAGAAAAATTAAAAAGATAAAATTTATGTATACCAGGGGATTTAAAAGTTGGGAAAATTGGTAAAGAAGCGACTTCGTTATGAAATGACGTTGCATGTGCCGTCTGTACTTGAAATATTTCTTCTTTTATGAAATGAGGAAAATTTGTATATGCAATTTGCGGATTTATAAAACTTCTAGTGCTACCTGTATCTAGTAAAAATTTAGCGTTAAGTTCCGGTATAAATATGAATGGTAATTGTATGTTATAATTGTTAAGGTATATTATGTCTTGTCCGTTTTCTGGCTCGTCACCGTAAAATTTACATTTTCTTGTTCGGTGTTAGGAATTTGAGAAAAATCGGATGAGTTAGCGGGATAACTCAAGGGTATATCAAAATCATAAGATTGGTCATAATTCACTGGCCGACAAGATTTTTCTAACACAGGTCAGATCTTTATTTTTAAAATGGAAATACCTTTCTAATAATACAAAAAATATTCGGAAAGCCCCAACACGTACCATTTTTCAATAGCTTAATAAGACCATTTTACATTAGCAGGTAGTCAATTTAATTAGGGGACGGTTAAAATGGATGCAATTTTAGTAGGACTTCAGGGAGGATTTACAAAATATTGCTGTTTTCTTTGTTTGTGGGACAGTCGTGCAGTAGATCAGCATTATGTAATAAAATATTGGCCACAAAGAAGTGAATTTCAGCCGGGGTCTCAAAATGTTAAGTTTGCACCTCTCGTAGAGCCAAAAAATGTCCTTCTGCCTCCTCTTCACATTAAACTTGGGCTGATGAAAAACTTTGTAAAAGCTATAAATAAAGACGGTGATGGATTCAAATACCTAAGACAAGTTTTTCCCCAGTTAAGTGATGCCAAATTAAAGGAAGGCATTTTTATTGGGCCACAAATCAGAAAATTGCTGGACGATGTCAACTTTACAGAGAAGCTTACCAGGCAGGAACTCAGAGCATGGAACTCATTTGTTAGTATAGTAAGGGGATTTTTGGGCAACAATATGGATGCAAACTATCAACAGTTAGTCGATGAACTTTTAGATTCCTACAAATCGCTTGGTGCCCGAATGTCATTAAAAATTCACTTCCTTCATTCCCATCTCTCATTTTTTCCTGAAAATTTGGGAGCTGTCAGTGACGATCAGGGTAAAAGGTTTCACCAGGATATCAGGACAATGGAAATTCGCTATCAAGGACGATGGGATCCAGCCATGATGGGTGATTACTGTTGGTTTTTAAAAAGAGAAGATATGACCCCTCATAAAAGGAAAAGATAAAATTTAATTAGTGTGTTTAGTTAATATTTGTAATGTTTGTGTTTTTCTTAGATGTAAGGTATGTTTAGTAGGTGAAACAGTATAAATAAAGTCGATATACACAGTTAGAAAATTCTAAAATTATTTTTTCAATAGATCTTAAATATTGTTACATTTAATGTGGTACTATAATTGTATAAATGTAACAAGAAAACGTTACGTGTTACAACATTTTTTTTTTCATTTTCGTATTTGGATAGGTCCATTCTACCACAATATGCCATTTAGCTTTGTGTTACAACAAAAAAAAAAATTTTGTTGACCTGTGAATCTGTTTCGGTTGCATAATATTCAGTAGGATACTCATTATTAAAGTACGGTTCTGAACTTTCTAAATTTTCAAAATAATTTTCAGGGGAAATATTACTTGCTTCATCTGATTGTTCAAATGTTTTTTGCAACACTTCTTGGTTGTACAGTTTTTGTGTATTCACTGTTTTATTTCGCAAGGATTTATTTAAAACTGTATTGCCTGAACTTGTGTCCATTGGCTCTACTTGATTGTTTCGGTTAAAATTGCTTCTTTGGGACGTTTGTCCAAAATGTTGTCTAGCAAATTGTGGTCTCGTTTGATTATTAAAAAATGGTTTTGAAAAGCTTTGTTGTGGGTTGCTTTGGAAATTTGGTCTTGGTTGGTAAAATGAATTATTTGGTCTTTGTTGATAAAATGAATTATTTGGTCGTGGAAAATTACTTTGAGGAAAATTATTTTGTTGAGGAAAATTTAAAAATGGTCTCGGAAAATTATTAGTTCGAGGTATGTCATTTGGAAAAGAATTATAACTTGGTCTATACTGAGTATAGTTGTGACTAGGTTGTGTATAATTAGGTTTATATTGTAAAGTATTTGGTTTTTGATTTTTATTTAAAAATAACGATTGACTCGAATTAGGATTTTGAGCATTTTTGAAATATACATATAAAATTTTCTTCTTCTCTTACAAGTGACATGGCTTTTTCTAGAGAGTCTGGATTTTTTAATCTTGTGACAAGTTGCAAATTATAGGGTAAACCATTTAAATATGTTTTTAAAGCAAACTCATCATAATGTGTTATTTTGATTAATTTTGTAGCGGCATCATCAGGCCCAGAGTTTAATTTTGAAAATAATAAACTTCGCGAATCTTGAATTCCTATACCAAAACTTATTGGATTTTCATTTTTGTAGGGTTTTAAACTTAATAAATCTTGAATAAGGCAATCAATTGATCTTTGATCGGCAAAACTATGTATCAACGCATCTTTTATCAATGCCCAAGATTTTAATTCGGAACGAGAAACTATTAATTCTGCTGCTCTTCCGTTTAGTTTACTTAAAATTGTATCAAAAAGGCAAATATTTATTGTTGCAGTTGGATTAGTTCTGTCTTCGAATCCTTTTAAGAGGTTTTCGACAGCGCTTATAAATCTATTTAATAATTTTGGATTTCCATCAAAATGTGGAATATTATCTGACTGGTATCTCAAAAGCTGGTAATTTGGGTCTGGCATTATGTTATCTGCTATATTAATAGAATTTAGAGAATTAATTAGGTCTTCTAAGTTGGATTGAATTTTGAAAGTTTAGAAAGAATCAATGTAAATAATTCGAAAAATGCACACACCAAAAATTGAAATACGCACAATGGAAATATAATATACTTAAAATAAAATGTACTAAACTAAAATGGTATCTTTTCAAAGTCAACTGTAAAATACTGTTTTAACGCAAAAGAATTGAAAATGAATTGACTTTGCAAAGATTGGAATAAATATAGTTATAAAAAGGAAAATAATCAAAATTGGATTTCAAAAACGACTTACAATAAAATGATGAATATTTTCTTCATCCGTCTGGTTCGGCGACTTTTGTCCTCTCCAGTTGTTCTTAACCTAAGATTGGTTCGGCGATGTTTGTCCTCTCCAATCGTCCTAACTAAGACTGGTTCGGCTATGTTTGTCCTCTCCAGTCGTCTACAGGGGCAGCGATGTTTGTCTGTCTGTAGCCGGTTGACTCCTGAGTAAAGCTGTTGCTGAAACTTCTTCCTGGTCCGGTGCTGATTGTCCAGTTGCCACCTTAGATCGGTACTATCTGCTTCTGGTCCAACACTTGTCCGGATTTCGTAGGTTTTTCTGAATAAATTCTTAAAAGAAACCGTTTCAAAATATGCCCTTTTGAACGTCTCAAAAATCCTCCAAGACTGCGCCAGTTATATTTTGAGCCGAGGGAAAGGCGTTTTTAAAAAACACTATTTTCAAGAAAAAACAACTTTAATCTTAAAAATCCCTTTAAATATAACAAATTTATTTGGGAAAGAAAGAAGCTTTACAGACTAGCTATTACAACAAAAGTGCAGTACTTATCTAATTAACTACTATTTATAAGTTTTGCTTATCGCTATTCTAGAAGTGGTCAAAAGGAGCTTGTAAGCAGTTTTAGAGTATGTAACTTGCGGACCGCCAGTGGCAGGGTGCTGAGGAGGCGGGCCCCTGCCATGCTAGCACCTACAGCCCAACAGGAAAGAGAAGAGGAAGAAGTGGCGCCAAGGAGTCAAACAAGAACCAGTACTCCGACCGCCGAAGGTGCTGCGCAAGAGCTACAGCCAGCGCTCACCCAAGCGGGACGTCCTAGACAGCGCATGAAGTGGATAACAGCCACTAATGAAACAATAATGCGTATTTTTTACAGGGTAACGCAACTAGGACAAGATACGACCGTATACCGTCAAAGACTGCACGCTGGTTCCTGCAATATATACCCACACCTCCAAGTCTCAGAACAAAGAGTAGCAGATCAGTACAGAGTAATACTTAGAAACAGACTCATTCCAGAAACCAGATTAAATACAATTAAAAGAGAAATTGAACGAGAAATCCAAGAACAAGAAGAACAAGGAATTGGCGAAGAAAATGCGAGAAATACAACAGAAGCGCCACAACCCGAAGACCAAGAAAATGAACAAGCTGAATTACAACCTGAAGATCGAGCTCAGCAAGAAGAGCAGCTGATCGAAAACCCACCAGAAAACTATCAGCTTATCGAAAATCTGGCTACGGAAATGAGAAGAGTTGAAATAAAATACGAAGGTACAGATCCACTGTGTAGACCACCACTACCCAAGCTAAACTCCTCCAAAAAACTAGCAGCCACACTAGAGGTAATGAACAACAGAATTCTACCCAAATAGGTTGCAAGAGCAACATCATTGGAAGCTATACACATGGTAATATACTGTGCAGCATTAGCAGTAGCCAAATCAACTGGAGCAAAAATAAGGCAAAATGGCCACCAGGCAAGAGTCGAGCCCCGAATACCCGCATGGCAGCAAAGAATCCAGAAGAAAATAGAAGCGCTTAGAAGGAGTATTGGACAACTTCCACATAAGTGGAATTAGATCAGCAAGAGTACTACGATCTGTACAAGCTATAATGACTTAAAACAGGATCCACTCAAGACAAGATGCAGAAAATATCTCCCGAAAAAAGGCCTTGATACATTAAAACAGAAACTGTCCGTATACGCAGGCCGTTTGAGACGTTACAAAGCCAGTAATGCGCGGAGACAATACAACGCCCTATTCCAAAGATCGGAAAAAGCTTTCTACAGGAAACTAAATGATGGAGATAAAGAGGAGGGAAGCACCTATCCAACAAAAGAGGCAATAGACCAATTCTGGAAGGACCAGCTAGCCAGACCTGCAAACTACAACGTTAACGCTAGTTGGATTCATGAAGAAAATGTAATCTCCCAGAACTACAACTAGATGCAACACGAACCATTCACAGCGGCAGAAATATCCGCCATCACCAGGGAGTTACATAACTGGAAAGCGCCTGGCCCGGATGGAGTACATAATTACTGGATTAAGAAATTCTGGTGCGCGCATGGGAAACTGGCTGCATTATTTAATGAAACTCTGAAAGACCCCTTAAAGCTGCCGCCATTTCTCATCCAAGGAATAACGTATCTTCTGCCAAAAGACCGCAAAAATACACACGATCCATCAAAATGTCGACCAATCACTTGCCTCTCCACATTATACAAGCTGATAATATCCTGTATTACTAAGAGAATTTCTTCCCACTGTGAAGGATAAAACATTATAGCTCCACAACAGAAAGGGTGCACCAAAGGAGCCATGGGATGCAAGGAACAATTAATAATTGATTCAGTCATCAGCAACCAAGCTTACTCTAAGCAAAGAAACCTCTATACTGCCTTTGTAGATTACAAGAAGGCCTTTGACTCCGTACTGCACGAGTGGCTCCTTTTCATATTAAAGATCTACAAAATTGATCCTTACTTGATAAAATTTCTACAACACGCAATGGGGGACCACCAATATTTCCACCGACATTGTTCCAATAAAACGAGGAATATTCCAGGGTGATTCCTTGAGTCCTCTGTGGTTCTGTCTAGCTATGAACCCTCTCTCCAACCGACTAAACTCCACAAGATATGGATTCGCTATCAAAAACGGCAACTAAGAAGCAAGTAGGGTTAACCATCTTCTATATATGGACGATCAAAAAACTAATGGCCGCTACCAGAAACCAAATCGATCAGATGCTTAAAATAGTGGAGAAATTCTCCAGTGATGTCGGAATGCAGTTTGGCCTGGATAAATGTCGTACTCTCACCATGATAAAGGGAAAAATACAGCAAAACCCGTTCGTTATGCAAGATGGCCAGGAGATTCAGGCAATGAGAGAAGGCGAGAACTACAAATACTTGGGGATGAAGCAGGCTCAACGCATCAGTCATGCAGCGATGAAGACAGATATAAGGGAAGAGTTTTTTAAGAGAACAAAAAGGCTTCTGAGAACGAAACTGAACAGCAAGAACCTGTTTAAAGCAATTAACACCTACGCCTGCTCAGTTCTGTCCTCTTCATTCGGCATTGTAGACTGGAGCGTGACTGACATCGAAGGGCTACAGCGCAAAATCAGAACCCAATTTACCAAAACACTCAAACACCATCCAAGAAGTGCGGTAGAGCGGACTTATATGGGTAATCAAAGAAGAACCCCACGGGCCCAATAACACGGAAAGGGCCCCCACAGAGCTCAATCCTTTTCATATCGTTGATATCTGGGATGAGTGAATGTTCCCCGTAGAGGGAGTGCATGACAGGTCTCGCGACCTGTCAGAAAATCATAATAATAATAATAATAATAATAATAATAATAGTAATAATAATAATAATAATAATAATAATAATAATAATAATAATAATAATAATAATAATAATAATAATAATAATAACAATAATAACAATAATAATAACAATAATAATAATAATAATAATAATACTGTACATACCGATGCAAAAATCCGTCCTACTAGACACCTGTAGCATAGTAAGAAGGGTAATTGGCGATAGCCACAAGTATTTTTAATACATCAGTAAAGCCGGCCATCTTGTCTGATTAAGACCGATGTGTTAGTGCTTTTATGCCACTTCGATGGAAAGAAGTGTGAACTCTGGGAATAATAATAATAATAGTACGTCTGGTCGATGGGCGCACTGCAGCCAGCAGTGTCTCCTGTCGCTACCGTATAAACACACCAATTCCAAGCAACACGGTACTGCCAGCTAGCTTGAAGGGGTTGCGGGTAACATCAGCAACCTCAATAGGGCTTAGATCGGGCCGGCAGCCCATGTAATACCGGTACCCGTCCAGGCGCTCTGGGGTAGCATCTCAGAGTGCATTGGTATCTCATATTGTTACGGGCGACAATGATGAGCATGCTTTCCACAATCCACCCCATTCGGATGGGGGTGATGGGCAAGATGGGGGAGCAGTTGGACGGATGCCCTTACACGACCCAGGCAATGTACCCGGACGCCTCGAATGGACGGACGAACTTAGGGACGACCTGCTGGACGCATACGAAGAAAGCGAGCCAGCTAGGAGAGGCTACATGAGAAGGATGCACACGCTTTGGTGTGTGAAGCGTCCGGAACTGAATAATCTCTCAGTACAACGTCTTAGAGATTTTGTAGCATACCTCCGAAGATCAAATTATGTCAGGACTCCTCAACCTCCTCAGAACCAGCCAGACATCCTTCCACATGAACAACATAGGGAGGAAGCTGTGACGGCTGATGTTCCTGTTATCCCTGTGAACGTCGACGATGGACCTACGGACAGAAACGTGAAAATTAATATCAAGTTTCACGTTAAGCAAGAAGACCTTGCGCGCGTAAATGCTGAGCTGAAAGATGAACTTCCAGAAAACGTTGACATATTGGCACTCAATAACGCTGTCTATCGAGCTGCAACTAGATTGTTACCTAACAACAGAACAGACGACTTTCTGCAAAAAATCAGGAAGAACGAACGCCGAACACAGCAAATCGCCAATCAAATCAACATGGCTAGGCAGCAGGCGTCTCGTATACAGAGTGTGTTGGATTTCCTTGTAACTAATAGAAACTTCGGCAACAACACCACACACTTAGCAGGACTGTGCTACTGACAATAAAACAGCGCTTCCTGGACCGTATACGATCTCTAGGTGTTATAAAGAATAGCTTAATGAAAAAGGCTAGGGGTATCAGAGATAACAACATTTTCTT
Organism: Polydrusus tereticollis; assembly: GCA_963920685.1. Classification (NCBI taxonomy): domain Eukaryota; kingdom Metazoa; phylum Arthropoda; class Insecta; order Coleoptera; family Curculionidae; genus Polydrusus; species Polydrusus tereticollis. The sequence continues at coordinate 40,329,162 of OY987329.1, forward strand.
GATAAAACCCTCTGGCCTATTCCAAGATTCAACACCTAAAGTAGACGACCCGCCGCCGGTGGTAGAAGTTGAAGACTTCTGGAAGGAAATTTATGAGGCAGCGAAGCCTTTACACGTAGACACTCCTGCGCTGGCCAACTTCAGAAACTATTGTCGGAACATGCAACTACATCGGCATGAGAGCACGCGAGTCTCAACGGAGGAGGTGGAAAAAGCCCTTCAAGGTGTCAGAAATTATTTTGCACCTGGCTTGGATGGAATTAATAACTTTTGGTGGAAGAAATTCTCCAGTACCCATCAACATTTAGCGAGAATTTTTAATTCTTGGATTAATGAGGGCACACCAATTCCGGAATGGTTTGTTAACTTAGATGGAGATGTGGTACTATGCCCCATACTTTGGAAAAAGAATAAAATTGTTTCATGTGTAGAAAAATTTGGAAAAAAGTGTAATTGGTTATAAAAGATTGAATATAACCTGGGCTTAATCACAATAGTATTATCTACTGCAACGTGATTGTTGCCTCCCTGTTGAGTCAAGTTCATTATCAAAAACACAATAAATTCCAAAGACTGAAAAATAAAATCAATTTCCTATCATTACAATAAGAATCTTAATATTATGTACGCTAATTCTAACAAACCAAATAAAATTAAAAATTTCAATATTTTATTTGAAATCCAAATAATCCAAACATTTTATACTTAACAACCAATTTCCAAATAATTAAATCAAACAATCTGGTTGTTTCAAAGCCTGACAAGGGCAATTGCTTGATAATTTTGGATAGATCACATTATATTGACAAAGTGGAAAATTTTTATCTATTCATGACTTTACAACAATCCAGACCAATCTAACACAAGATACACTCTCATTTCTTAACACCAACAAATATAAATTAACTCCAATAAACCCAGCCACACCACGCCTCTATGGGCTACCTAAAATCCATAAACTAGACATCTCTATCAGACCTCTATCAGACTCTCATATTGTGATTCGCCAGGCTATAAATTGAGTAACTGCCTTAACCATACTATTCTCTCGTTAGCCAATTTCCATGGCATCTTTCAGTCAATAACTCGTCACAATTAGTGAATAAACTACAAGATCTTCATATGCCGGACTCTACCTTTTTCCTGTCCTTTGATGTCACCAACTTATGTCCCAGTATTCCTACTAACGAATGTATCCTACTTATTAGAACACTCCTTACAGATTCCACCAATCTACCTGATATCCATACAGATAGTATTTGCCTTTTGGTCAATTTAGTACTGGGAGAAAACTTTTTTCTCTTTAATAATAAATTATTTAAGCATAACTCAGCTGAACACATTAACAAACAGCTTATATATAAAGAACCAACAAACAAGAAGTTATGTTCCCTCCCTTTTTAGGGCCTCATTTCATGTAAATTAAAAAATATTTTCCAATCCTTTGATTTCAATATCCGTTTCAAAACTAAAGACTCACTTCCATCGGCAGAATTCTATATGTGAAAGATAAATCTGTAAGTAATAATTCTTTCATGCGGTGGACATGATATGGATACAATTGGCTTCTCTAAAAATTGTCCATATTAATTTATGACTCACACCAAGCTGGTTGGCAATTTTTCTAGTGCTTGTTTACGGACGACGTTCAGTTTCATTCAAAATTGCTTCTTCGAAAGCAGGGGTACTTGACATGGTAGGCCAAGCCTCCCTGGAGTATCTCTTGCCCTTGCAAATTAACCCGTGTCTACTAAGCGTTTCCAATTCTTACGAATATGCGAGCATATTGGGATTTGTCGGTTGGAGAATCTTTCTTGGTAAATCGGTTGTCCTGCTAAAGAATTTCCATTCGCAAGTCCATAAACAAAGTGAATGTCTACGATTTTAGTATTTCAGCGTTGGTATAGTTAACCATTGTTAGGGAATGTTAGTTTTACAAATGTAACAGTAATTATTAAAATAATGAACAATAAACTAAAATTCGAAGAATTCGTCCATTTTTCCCAAAGAGACCTGTTATTAAATATATTTTTAACAAAGGACACAAAGTCTCGGCCTCAAATAAGTAAATTTTTGTTGTTACATGTTTCGCCTTAAACAGGCATCATCAGACCTAAAGGAGTAAAATCAGTTATAAATTGCACGAAAATAACAAAAAACGAAAAGAACCTACCTTACAAACAGTCAATAAATTACATATAAAATAAACATAAAATAATATAAAAATATAAGCACATCACGGTAACATATTATTTAGACTAACATTAAAACAGAGGACGAAACAAGTTGGTTGCCTATTTAATCAATGTCTCAATAGCTTTTAAAACCGTTAACACACTTAGGAAACACTTAGTAAGAACAAAGGATAGGACTGATCAGTTGTCTAATTCAGGAGTGTATTCGTTGCGTTGTGACAATTGCCCCGCTGTGTACCTATATCGGCCAGTCGGGCAGAAGGATATCTACCAGAGTGCGTGAATATCTGAGCCTCGTAAATAAATATAGAAATTCGGACATAACCGAGACCAAATCAGCTTTTGCCACCCATTTGCTAACGTCGGGACACACTTTTTCTGCACCTGAAAACGTCACACTGTTACATCAATGTAGGAAAAGTAAAAAACTTGATTTACTCGAAAAAATGGAGATCACCAAGGCAAAAAAGAGCCCAGTACTTACCTGCATAAATGATGTTTTTAATTTCGAGCCCCAATTGGTTTTTAATAACCTTAAAAGAGATTAGTTTGTTCACAGTTTTATTTATTTACTGCTTTCGTTTTTAATGCAGATCTGACCTTGGGTTCTTAATTTGATTAAATAGGCAACCAACTTGTTTCGTCCTCTGTTTTAATGTTAGTCTAAATAATATGTTACCGTGATGTGCTTATATTTTTATATTATTTTATGTTTATTTTATATGTAATTTATTGACTGTTTGTAAGGTAGGTTCTTTTCGTTTTTTGTTATTTTCGTGCAATTTATAACTGATTTTACTCCTTTAGGTCTGATGATGCCTGTTTAAGGCGAAACATGTAACAACAAAAATTTACTTATTTGAGGCCGAGACTTTGTGTCCTTTGTTAAAAATATATTTAATAAACTAAAACGTAACGATGATCAGAAAATTTAAAAAACACAACAATGGAACACCCCGCCCCGTATTTTAATACTTCATCTTTTAGAGTTTTTTGCCTTCTACAACTTTTGTTAAAAGGTTTATTAGTTATTTTTGCCCATTTTGGCGTAATATTTTTTTTAATAAAAAGTCTGAGAAAAATGTTTTTTTTTTTTAATTTTATTTTATAGTTAGCCATAACAGACAAAAGCAAATAATAGCAAAAGTAATAGTAAAATTTTATTAAGATATCATTGTCATTTTATTTTCTACTTTCTATCAAGTTAAATCTATATTGTGACAAAAATGAATTATTCAATTGTAGAAATGATCGATATGATTTATGTTTTGGGTGCAAGTGATAAAAATGCTTTATTAGCTACAAGAAATTATGAAGAACGATACCCAGAGCGAAGACACCCTGATAAAAAGACATTCGAAAAGCTAATGGAAATACTTGAAACTACAGGAAGTGTGGCTTATAAAGAAAATTACGGAAGATAATGGGTATGCACAGAAGAAAATGAATTCAACGTTCTGTTAAGTATTACTGAGAATCCTTATATTGGTCAGCGTCCTCTTGCACAACAACTGGACATTGAACGAACAGCGGTTCAACAAATAATCAATTCAAACAAATTACATCCTTATCACGTCCAGTTGCTGCAAGAGCTTAATGATGAGGACTATGGTAGGGGACTTGAATTTTGTGCGTGGACGCAAAATAAACAAGGGAGCAGCATAATTTTGCGCATTTAATTTTTTTTTGCGACGAAGCTACGTTCCATAAAAATGGCAATGTCAATAGACATAGTTTCCATAATTATGCCACTACAAATCGTCCTTTCGTTAGATTTCACTTACAACACAGATTTTCTCTAAACGTTTGGGAAGGAATTGTAGTAGGCTACGTAGTTGGTCTAAATTTTTTCGAGGCAACTCTAACGGGACAGATCTATTTGGACTTTCTCCAGAATGATTTACAACAGCTTATTGCCCATATACCGAACATAGTTTAAGAACGCATGTGGTTTCTTCACGATGGAGCCCCGGTGCACTCTACAAGGCTCATTAGGGAATTCTTAGATGAAACTTATGGTCAGCAATGGATTGGAAGAGGAGGACCTGTATCATGACCAGCTAGATCGTCGGATATAGCAAAAATAAATTTTCTATATGGGGATTTGTTAAAGATCAGGTGTACAACATGTCTCCGACAACTAAAGAAGACATGGAGATTGCTCCCGAAACTAGTCGCGATTTAAGCGAAGAATTTGAAGATTGTGTCCAGAAGTATATAGAGGCTAATGAAGGACACTCTGAATATTTGAGAAGCAGTTAGATAATCTGATTAAGGCACCTTAAATAAGTAAAATCAAAGAAAAATATTATTCTCAGACTTTTTATTAAAAAGAAATAATATGCCAACATGAGCGAAAATAACTGATTAACCTTTTAACAAAAGTTGTGAAGGGCAAAAAGCTCTACAAGATGAAATATTAAAGTAGAGGGTGTTCCATTTGAAAAAAAAGAATGAATTAATTTTATAATGTGAAAAGTTGACACGTTTGTAGAGCACACCCTGTATAAAATATGGAATATTTTGAGGGTCTTAAGTCTTGAATTAGTCTTAATCTTTGATACCCTCGAGAATGTTTCGAATGTCTTGAGTTAATTCAATTATATTTCAAATTTTAACGTGACAAGTTTTTTCTTTCAAAAACGAATATGTTTAAATAACTTGGCAACATTGCAAAATAATTAAAAACTATGTTTGTCACGATACGCGGAATATCGAGGGGAATTTAAAAGTGCAAAGATATACAGGGTGTTCTATTAAAAAAAAATTCTTGTTCTTCTTTGTCAGAGTCAAAAATAATTTTACGTTATAACTCACTTAGGTACTGTCCTTCAACTTTTATATTAACATTTTTTGTGTATTATAAATACAAACGGAGCTATTCTACTTTGCCACACTAAACAGCCGCTCTGTATATTAGAAATAAAGCATTTTAGACCAAATTAACTTTTATTCACAAAATTTGCTCTTAAATTGTTTATACTTACTTAGGAAACACTCTCTATAGGGTCTCCTAATTTCTGGGGAGCATACAGAAGAGATCAAAGTAACCCTAAGTTTCATAGATAAAAAATTGTTTAAGATTTTGTACATTTCGATTGAGAAATGAAAAAGAACGCCGGTAAATATGTTAATGAAACTTTTATAAGATATTTAACAATTATTTTTAGGCTTCAACAGGTAAAATATAGGTTTCTGTAGGTCTCTTTGGTTTACATGCAATTTTCGGTAAGAATAGTACCTAATTATATCAACAGCAGTAGAGGATATTATAATTTTTACGAAATGGACTATCCAATTGTTGTTTGTCAACAAAATTAACATAAGTAAGTTAAGCGAATGTTACAAATAATGCAAAATATTCTGTTTTGCCTCGGCATCTGCACAATAATATTACACTTCACACACACACACAGACATAATCAAAACTTGCAGAAAAGTAAAGATAAACAGTACACAAAAACGGTTAACAACACAACTCGAAGAAACGAACTGTTAAACAAATCAGCAGTTGCTAGAGATGTCGAGGTTATGTCGAGTAAAAATGAGACGTCACGTTATCAGCCTCTTTATTTGACGCGTTTTAGTTTACTAATGGAAACAAATAATTTAGAATCACTTGTAACCGACTCAATGCTTTTTGAGCCCTGTTCTAAAGAAATAAAAGCACATTTGGCAATGTTCTTACGGCGCATGCGTAGAACTCGAAATAACCCGGGATGTTCTATTTCTGTTGCTGCTTCAACTTATATTATATGGTATGGTATATGGCGTAGTGGCTGGTGGTCAGCTGGTGAGTGACGGTATTTTGTTCTATTTTATTAAAACCTACCTATTGTGTTTCTTTCAAATTGTGAAAAATTTTAAAGATGACTTAGCATTCCTAGAATTTCTTTTTGCAAAAGTAAGATAGAAAGGGTTTAAAGTTTGCTTCAAAAATTATTGGTATTTGATTACTTAATATTTACTTTAAAAATCTATTCAAGTTCACCAAATTTTCAGCGGGTTAGTTGAGAGTAAAATTACACTATACTGCCCTACTAAGCGAAACCCCCGCAAAAGGATAAACCACCAAATGGAGATAAATGACGTTTACTATAAAGTCTATTGCCGACCAATTCTAATAGGCATTTTTAATTTTTTTTTTGTCAAATTCGAGTTTTTTTATATATTTCTACTGAACTAATTGTTGTTGGAATATTTCAATTTTTTCTAGTTAGAAATAGTAGAATTGTGTTTATGTCTACTACCAAAAATTTAGATATCATAGGTTTGCTAAGCAAAATCACAGTAAGGCCTTTTACCGTGTTTTCACTTAGTTTGTTAATAAACATCTGTGCAAAAATACTATAGGTGATTTGAAGTTAAAAGGAAAATATTTGCAAGAAGTATTGAACAGCTCTTTATTAAAATTCTAAAAAACTTTTTTTCCAGGTGAGATTTCAAAAAACATTTAAAATTATTATTTAAAACAAAAAAAAAATAGAAACTAAAATTAAACCGGTCAGGTCTAGGTCACTCAGTAACAACTGACAAGTCTTTCCAAAACTGTTATCGATTTTGCGGTTAAAGTCCACCAAATTTTTCTAATAGATATTTACGATATAAGTGTTGGAAAGATTCATATTACAACACGAGATGTTAAAGTTGTTAAACGAGGCGTCAGCCGAGTTTAATCAAACATCGAGTGTAGTTATATGAATTTACAACAAGAATATTGTACAAAATTTTATCTACTTTCATCTATGAAGAAAAATATTTGGCAAAAGGCATTTTTAAAAATAAAAATGTACCTGCTATTAAAAATCGTTTTGTAAGGGCATCTATTACAGCACTAGTGCTGTAATGGCATCTATTACAGCACTAGTGCTGTAATAGATGCCCTTACAAAACGATTTACAGAACTGTAAAACTCATATTACTAAATGAAAGTAGATAAAATATTATTACGTCGTTCTACAGGTACACCACATGGTCCACTTTTCAGATTTTCAGATCGCCCTAGATTAAGTAAATCTCTGTGATTTTAATATGCAGTGGGTTTTTTTCAACACGCATAGGATTTGGTAAATTTTAAACCCTATGTGAGGCACATTATTTGTATTAGACAAGTAATACTAAAACTTGAGAATAGACAACATTTGAGATGACAAAAATAAGTTTCTCCTACAATATGCGTAAAAAATTCTAGGAAATACCCAAAAAAGACCTTTTAATTTTGTAAAATTTACACTTTTGAACCCCCTTTTATTATATAATTTATGTAATTAACTAGGTACCTTAGGTAAAGTTAAATATTATGATACCGCTGTTAGTATTTTTATGACATAATATAATAATGTCACATACCTGTCAAAAATACCTGAGCAAATTTATATATTATACAGGGCTGGACAAAACAGCGTGATATTATAACTGAAACTGATATTTTTCAATACTTTGCGTTAGCAAAATAAGACAAACATAGAAAAAGAAAAACGCACTGTTTAAGCATTTTTTAACATTAGGTATATTAACGAAGAAAAATTGGAAATACATTTCTGTTTACTGAGCCATAATTCAAAAATATAATGCCACGCTCTGTAATAAAATATTGAAGTAAGTAACCAAATCTATCCAAATTTATGCGCCCATGGATTCCAATTGTGATATTTCTACATAGGTTATAGGTATAAGTGAACGAATTGTGAATTCTCCATATTAGACTTCTTAGAATAGAAATAGAAACTTACCCAATACCCAATCTCTTGAATAATTATTAGGTACACCTTACTGACTAAAAGTAAAACTTTTGTCCAGAAACTAATTAAAACTCACTCTACAACTGTTTAACAACCACCAAGTTAGTGGTGAAATTACACTAAACGAAAAATTACCGTTTACCGCGCGTAATAAAACAGCGCTGCCAAACTTAAGAAGAACACCGTATTTAAGACAAGCTAAGCAAAAACACCGCAAATTTTGACTGATTTGTTTGTTTTGCGGTGTTTTAACTTAGTATCAGCATTCTATCATGTTTTTGCTTAGTATTACTGGGGATATTAATAAATACGGGGTATAGACATAATAATATGTAAATACTCATATATAAACCTATTTTACGGTATTTTTGCTTAGCAGATGGATAAATTTTAATGCCACCTATATGAAAGTAATTATAACTCATTTTCGACAAAAAATCAATTTACGGGGGTTTTGCTTAGCAGGGCAGTATAATAGTTAAGACTGCATCGATTAGCAAGGACATAAACTATACATTTCCCCAGATGGACACATAGAGTCGTATTAGCCCACGCTTTACTGACTTGGCATATTTTTTTATATACCTAATTGACGCTATTTATTTTTGTTTCATATGATTCATCTTCTCCGTGGTCCCAGAGAGAGCACTAAATTTAATAATTTTAAAAAAACAACGTAGAGTATGCCACAGCATTTTATATTGTGCGACCATTTTTGTATTTATACAGAGAAATAAACAAAAATTTAAATAAAAGTCTAATCCTGGTTAAGAAACAATCATCAATTTTTTTAATGTGCCCATCCCTAATTAGGGGAACTTCAGTGGCTTGCGATGATATAGTGGTGGTAAATGAGGAAGCTCCGCTGCAGGCGAACTGTCGGAGATTACTCAACAGAAGTCCTAAAAGGATAAAAAATATTTAAGTAAATATATTATAGGGATATGAGTATACAAAATGCCATTAATTTGTAGAAATATGACCGGAAAAATCAGAGTAAGTTTAATATACCCGTCAAGATCAATATTGGCATTTTTAAAATTGTTACAAAAAACCAAAAAATTATAAATTTAAACTAAACATGAGACGTGTCCATGTCCACCTCCTACTTCCAAACATGTTTCTATTCTTTGTGTTATAGAATCGAAAACATTGATTGGTGAGCACCTGGCAGAAGTTATTAATCTCCTAAAATTTTCGCAAGGGGTTTTGAAAACCGAGTTTTTAAAGTCTGAACATAAAAAGATGTCGCCCAACGTGAAATCGCAGAACCGTGGCTACCACCTAACTAGCTCATTATTACTAGTAATTGGTTTGAATATTTATTACAAAATATTTAAATAATAAAGGGTTTATTAAAGCTTTGTTATTATGATGTGATTAAAACTTTTAATTTTCTTAAAATTAAAAACTTCGGACTTAACCTAACAGTTTTCATAAACGCTTGCAGCCTAGGCTACTTTCAAGAGTAATAATTTAGACATACGTGATTGATTGCATGGCATACTTTGAGAACGTTTTTTTTATCTGCAAATTCAAAACAGTAAGTAAGAAAAATTTTAGAAAATATGTGTGGGATTATATCCTAAACTGCTACTTTAAATAAATCTCACATGTCATTGGGGGCCATTTCCCAAACATCTAACGTTCCCTCATGCCAGGATTAAAGACATGTAACTGGAATGCACCAATCGGCACTAATTAATCGTATTAGGAATAATTTATTGGTTGTTGAGTCACGTCGCCATTAATCATTGCGGCTTGACGCGAATGTAAGGCAGTAAGACACCCTTGCTAACCAACCCCCGTTTGCTATTGTTGAAGCTCTCCAAACTTGTCTTAATTACGTAAGGAAGAAAGTTATTGTTCGGGCGAAAAGGGTTTTTGTTCCTAATAAGCCGGCGTTCATCTTGATCTGATGGGACGTTAACTAGAAATTATGAGATTTCTTGCTTTATTAAATGGATATGCGATTCTGGAGTAATAAAGAAATTTCCTTTATCACTTGTTGCATCTTGTTATTTGAAATTTATTATGCAGTGATACAGAATCCTTTTTTTTTTCTTTTCTATAAATTTCTCTTATTATACTAGTGTAGTAATAAATGCAGAAGGCATTCAGGAATTTGAGAATCATAAATACACAAAAATTCAAAAAGAAAACCATTTTTCATAACACATGTTTTGAAAATATGACTTTTGATCGATGCCGACGGAGCAGGTCGAAAGTTGAGTTTTCGACCCTGGGGTCCGACATGAAAAACAGCTGATTTTTAGTGCATTCCACGACGAGTTTCTCGCTGACACGAATAGACCTTTTCATTTTTGTAAAAACCGAATGGGCATCCTTGTCTGATTTCCAGGCAAAACAAGGATAGCAATACGACTGCGCTTGCGCAATATATTTATAATAGATTTGTGAAAGTATATGCATCTTGCTCTCTTTGTGGTCACTCTCTTTTTACAAATAAACATTAACGGAATACTGTTGAGTTATAATTATTTAGCAACACCAGTTCTGTCCGCGCTGCTACAAGATACTTACTCGGTTTTGTGACAATGTTTATGTTGGTCTGTCAAAACAAGAAAGCATGTCTGAATAATAAAATTATGATCTGTTTCTTGTGTTGGAAATGCCTGTATTATATTAAGGTAGGTAATTTAATAAATCTACTAGTAAGTATTAAAAGGTACAGGTTATATTATCTGTTGTATTATGTTTCAGTAGTTATAGTTGCTATATTGTTTCTGGCACCTTTTGTATAATAACTTTCACACTATATTAATAAGTAATTGGTGAATAGAAAGGACCTACGTTTTATTCTGGATCTCTACGAGTATGAGTCCAACAATCAGTTTTTAACATCAAATACACAAAATTGCGAGGCATCTCAAATCATGTTTTCAAAACATTTTATATGAAAAATTGTATGCGCAACTCGGGGCGACTCAAGGATCTCACGAGTGTGATGTCTGCCCTCACTTCGCTCGGGCAGCTAACTTCACACTCGTGACATCGTTGACTTTCGCCCCTTATTGCGCAATATACTATTGCATCCCAGGAAAAACTAGAACACTGCAGAGATGCGGTTTTGCGATGAATAATTAATATGATCAGATAATAGCTTTAAAACGGCATGACGATTCTGCGCCCCCTGCAGCTACATATTTATACATTGCGTTTGGCATAATAACTCTTGTCGCACTATTCACATTTCCCATAATTTTTGCTCGAACGTCGTTCAACATAGGACGTTGCTGTTAAAAGTGCAGGCTCTCATCCGTCCGTTATTAGCAAGGGTAGCTCAAGTGGAGTAAACTCTAAAGGCCGCAGGTCGGCAGGTGGTGTTTGAAGTGCGGGCATGCGCACTCCGTTAATTTGCAAAGAAAGGTTATGTCGAGAGGTTAAATTTAAATAACCCTAATTAGCATTCGCATTTATTTTTGTGAAATAAATATTTAAATACAAGAATAGTAATTCTTTATCGGTCCATTAATCTAGAAGCACTGAGTTATTTCGATATATGTTGCCCTTATTGGCACATCCCCATAGCTGGGATGCCGTTAATTCATCTACCTAATAGTACCGTAAAAACATTGATGCTTCAGTCGTCTAACAAAGCACTTAAATACACAATGCAGAAAGTAAATACTAATACGTTAAACACAATGCACCCTTCATTGCTAGCAACCAAACTTGTATAAGACAGAAATGGCGCACCGTCCACGCAGTATCTTGTCGACTCACTGATAATCAACCACGAATTACATTCCATCATAAAACTTTTATTCGGGAACCACGTTTTTAACATAGGAATTATAATTTTGGCAACTATTTAATGGAGGAATTGCACAAGAAATAAAAGTTTCATAATATTGTTTTTGCATTTTATGTTTGAAAGATTTAATATCTTGTTTAAATAATAACGCATTAATAAAAGAAATTGCGTAAAAAAATTAAATACAGGTAAAGAAGATATTCCTAAAATACTGCAAAATAGCATACGTTGAAATATATTTGAAACAATACTAAAATATATTCACTTCAACGACAACTCTAAATTACTCCAAGAAGACAGGCTGTGTATCCTAAACCTAAATTTTAGAAAACATGGTGGTTTTGATGAGCATGTGTCTATTGATGAAAGCATGGTGCCATATTACGGCAAACACTATGCCAAACAATACATTTGTGGCAAACCTATCAAATTTGGTTTCAAAAAATAGGCCCCTTGCTCAAGTCAGGGATACATGTATGGCTTTGAGATCTACACAGGAAAAATCTAAATTAAAGAAAAAAAATTTGGGTCGGGAGCAAATGTGGTGCTTACTCAGAATAAGTTAATTTTATTATTTAAAAATCGCCTTCCGTTATCTATTAATTAACGGTAGATGTAGACATGGTACTCAATCAACTCCTTAAGATATAATTGTCTCTTCAACCGGTCTCAAAAACCTAATATTCTGGTGGCGGTGGGAATTTTTCTTAATAAAGCGGCATTTATCTTGATTTAGGACATTAACTTTTATGAAATATCTGCTCCCATTAAATAAATGTGCCTGACTACCACTTGTTGGTTATTATCTACTGCAATATTATTTTGGGGCTTATCAAAGTAAAATGTTATTATTAGTTTTTTAGATCTACATAAACAGAATTGTTTGAATTTCAACCACTGTTTTTTAATAGAATATGAAGTACTTACTAATTAGTGAAAAACTAATCAATAAAAAAAGATACCGCCTAAACTTTTTTGGAAATCACAATAAGATTTGAGTAAACACTCATTAATTAGGTCAAAAATTCTCAGTTAATTAGCTACACAATAAGATGCTTGACCATTAGCATTATAAATATCACTAAGACGGTTAAAATAAAAGCACGGTCATTTTTTCTTTAATCAATTAATTTTAGCATTTTTAAGTTGTAAAATGACTTAAGTCATAATAATTCGCAATTTACATTTGATATATCGGTTGAAAATTTACCGTAAAAAGCAACGACGAATTAGAGAATTTGAGAAATATATCTATCCTGCTTACTTTGGGACTGGTGTTGTAAATTAGTAAATTACCAATAATAATAATAAATAATAAATATAATAAAATAATAGGGTAAGACATACAGTTGTTGGCCTATTAAGGATTTTAATTACTTAAAAACGTGTTGAGTCCTATTCAGTTTTTTTTTTAATAAAATCTTTATTAATCAAAAATCACATTTACAATGACATTCAACTAATTCAACAAACAATAAAAATATAAAATATATAGTTCATACTTAATTTATACTATTTTCGATTTTTTTCCCTTTATACTAGCTGAGCTATTAAGAGATAATACAAATTTGTTGAGTCTACTCATTTAGAAAAATAACTTTAAAAGCAAAATATCTTTTTATTTAAGTTCGTATTCTCTCTCAGAAGGTTGTATCTGTTTATTATGGCGATATTCTTAAATTCACTCAAGCTATTGTTCTTATATTCAAGGTTGTAAAAAATCACTGCCGATATAAACCATTTTATTATTTCACAGTCGCTTTTATTTGGTACCTTATCTGTTAATAGCTCATAGATGGTGTTACATCCCCCCAGGTTTACTTTAAATTTTTTAACTATTATGTTTTCTATCCAATTCCAAATCTCCTTTACTTTAACACAATTCTTAATTCTATGCATTAATGTATCTTCATCAATATTACACTTTTTACAACGTGGAGTGTCGGTAAGATTATGCTTTTCCAGCTTTTTTCCTGTTGAGTATACATCATTCACTGCTTTATAAACAGCCGATTTCCACTCTGTGGGTATAATACGGATTGTAATTACACTCCATACATTTTTCCAATTTACATTAACATATTTTTCTTCAATTTTTGGTTTTGAAATTGTTGGTTTTAATACCTGTGAGTATATTTGTCTGGTTGTCACCTTGTCAGTTTTCGTTTTTTTTAAAATATTAACTATTTCGACAATTTTGTTAAAGACACCATTAACGTTATCATTGGCATTTGTTTCAAAAATACAATTTACAGGGGAATTATATGAAAATTGTTTTTCTTTAGTCCATGATTTAAACTGTGTTTTAATTAAAAGCGCTTTTGATTTTATTCCGACATTTTGTAAACCTAAGCCGCCTTCATTATATGATAAATATAGTTGTGGTCTACTTACCCTATATAAATGTCCCGTCCACAGAAATTGTCCTACCATTTGTACTACTTTTTGCACATACATCTCCGGCATCGGTAACACCTGTGCAGTATACCATATTTTGGAAAGAAGGTACGTATTAATGTACCATATCTTTCTAATTATATCCAAGTTTCTTGTTAAATCTTTAAAAATCATTATATTGATATTTTTAATTATGTTTTGCCAGTTTTCCTTTAAGGTTTCTTTGATTAAATTACAGAAATAAATACCTAATATTTTTATCTTAGTATTGTTTTGAAAGGTGTTATCTAAATTCTTTTGTTTTTCCCATGTCCCTAGAGGAAACACATGCGTCTTGTTTTGGTTAATAAGTGCGCTAGAACCTTTCCCATAAATTTCAAGTAGTTTAATGCAGTTAAGCAAATCATTGTTGTCACTGAGATAGACTACTACGTCATCAGCATAAGCTGAAACTTTGTAATTTTTTTCATTAACTTTTATACCGCATACCGTGTGATTTATTAACCTTAAGAAAGGTTCTATCGTTATGGCAAAAAGTATCATTGATAACGGACAACCCTGCCTCACAGATGAGTTTATTTTAAAGCCACTGGACAAATATCCATTAATTTGAATTTTGGAGGACGCTTTTCTGTATATACTTTGAATAGCTACAATTATTTCTTTAGGAAAATTCATTTTATTTAATACCTGCCACAAGTATTCATGTGATATTCTATCAAAAGCATTCTTAAAATCCAAGCTCAAAAGTGCCCCCTTATTATGTTTGTCTTTCTCGTATTTTATTATTAAGTCTCTATTAAGCATGATTGCATTAAAAATTGACCCATTATTTCCACAATTTTGCTCTTTTCCGATTATATTACTGTCAACATTTTTAATTCTATCTGCAAGTATTTTGGTTAGAATTTTATAATCACTATTAAGAAGTGTTATAGGACGGAATTGGTTCAGCTCGCGCGGATTTTTGTCTTTGGGAATTAATATTATCACTCCATCTGAGAAGCTTTCCGGAAAGATCTCAGGTTTTTTTATAGCTAAATTTAGGATATTCGTTATTTCAGTGCCAATTTCGTCCCATAAACTAAGATAAGCTGTTCAGAAAATGTTTAAAGTTTATATTATGTCAAATAAAACCTAAATATTATACTTTTACTTAGTTTTTATTACAATTTGATGAATATTAACGGTTTCTTAAAATTTTAGTAAATAAAAAACTTTCCGAAAGTCATAGTTATTGGCCCTCCAAGACAGTTGTTGACCACCTAAACGAGAGTTGTTGGTCAGTGTTAATTCAATTGAATTCTACTTGTTGGCATAATTAAATTGATAACATCTTTTCAACAGTAATATACCGATAGAGGAGGCGTCTTATCGGTAATACCGATGTTTTTAACAAGAAATCGATTTTCTGACAAATTTTTACGAAATGTAATTTTTACTTATAATCTGATATGATCCCGAGAGCTTTAGCTCGAGGGTCTTATCTTTGATTATAAGTAAAAATTACATTGAGTGAAAATTCTCTTGGAAAATCGAGTTTCGAGTGAAAAACGAAGGTATGAAGATAAGAAACCGCCTCTAGAGGTGTATTTTATTGGATAATTTACTGAACATAAAAATGAAGGCCGTCTGATAAAGGTAAATATACAAGTTAGAGGTGTTACTAATTTTTTATTTAAGTAAAAAAGCTACAAGAGTCTTTTCGAAAGCGTCTTTTCGAGCTAGCGGTAGTCTTATCGGGTAAGACGACCGTTACCAAGGTGGTTGCTATGAAAATGAGCGTTTTGATTAGTTCAATAAAAGTGAGGTGAATTATCAACAGTAATATACCGATAGAGGAGGCGTCTTATCGGTAATACCGATGTTTTTAACAAGAAATCGATTTTCTGACAAATTTTCACGAAATGTAATTTTTACTTATAATCTGATATGATCCCGAGAGCTTTAGCTCGAGGGTCTTATCTTTGATTATAAGTAAAAATTACATTAAGTGAAAATTTTCTTGGAAAATCGAGTTTCGAGTGAAAAACGAAGGTATGAAGATAAGAAACCGCCTCTAGAGGTGTATTTTATTGGATAATTTACTGAACATAAAAATGAAGGCCGTCTGATAAAGGTAAATATACAAGTTAGAGGTGTTACTAATTTTTTATTTAAGTAAAAAAGCTACAAGCGTCTTTTCGAAAGCGTCTTTTCGAGCTAGCGGTAGTCTTATCGGGTAAGACGACCGTTACCAAGGTGGTTGCTATGAAAATGAGCGTTTTGATTGGTTCAATAAAAGTGAGGTGAATTATCACATATATTTACCTTTTCTTTGGGGTGTTAGAGGCTATGGCAAGTTTTCTTTCAATGTTTGTAGCAATTTTAAAGTTGCCACTATTGACTTTGTGGGGAATGTTAGACTTACCTTTGATTCTTACAGTCACATTTTCACAAAGTGCATCTTCTATATAGGTGTTTGGTCCAAAAATTGTTTATTAGGTTGTATCATCTTTGTTTACAGAACATTAGTCAAAATATGCGGCGGACGCACTAATTCTGCTTTTCTGTGGTTGATAGCAGAGTAAAAATTCGCCAAGTGGGCCCATGATTTTCGACGTGGTAACGAAAATCGGAAATTCCTATCGCAATACAATCTATCAAGTAGTAGAAAGTCGTGACATAAAAATTTTTGAAAAATCTTCATTTGTTTATTTACAATCCACGATTGAATATTAAGGTAACATTTTACAAAAATATCAATTTCTCGTATACTATTTACTGAAAGTTTATAAAACTTGGCGAAATGGTAGAAAACAAATAATAGGATCACAGATTGATAATCAATTTCACGATTTTGCATCAATTGTTGCTATTTTTGTATTGTTTTTTTATAAACAAATGCTCATTTGACCCTGATCTCCACGCGATAATTCAAAATTCCTTTCAGAAGCAGAAGCTCTGAACTCTTAAGATTGAGAATCTGTCGAAACATTTTTGGGCCCGCCCTTAGGGTAAATGGTAATAAATATTGTTTAGCACCGCGCAGAGCGCGTGCCGCGGCAACCGCTGGAGCTCAGGCGCTTGAGCGGCGAGTTTGAAGGCTCATGCTTGCACGCGTAAAGTTATGTGTATGCAAGTTTAAACTTGTCACTATGTTGAACATAAAATCACAGTAAAACCTGTTAGTCAAGCATTATTCTTAACGCTGCGCAGATCGTTTTACGAAAAGTTATTTTTATAAAACTTTACCGATCTCCGGATTCGATAGAGTTTATTTTTGTACTTGTTTGCGTGATGGTTAGTGCCAAAAAATGTTACAACCCCCTGCATAAAACTAAGCATAAGTGCGTGAAGAAAAATCTTTTTCTTGTAAATAAAACATGGGATGCTGCTTTTCAAAGTTTAGTGGGACTTCGTATGTGCGATTCTTGTAAACGATCGATTTACAAAAAAAAAAAAGTGATGTGAATTTCAAAGTTAGCCGACCTGAACATGAACCACAAAATGAAAACTGCGAAGAAGCTGACTCTGCGACCGACCGGAAGCAAGAAGAAAAACTGGATGTGATTTTTCAATGTGCCGAGGTGGATGAGAGTGAAAACATCGATGAAATGAACAGAATTTTACGTGCATGTGGAGAACCATTGATAAAGAAAAAACGTTTAACAAAACTTTCATGCAAAGAAAAACAAACATTAAGTGAAACTGTGAGTAGAGTAACAAGTGGTAAGAGCTGTGCAATTGATAAGGATTTCGAAGATTCGTACATCCAAGACATAAAATCTGCTCTATCACAACAAAGTACACGATCAGAAAAAATACAAACTTTGACGACGATTCCGTCACTATGGACAATTGCAAAAATCAGAAAAGAATTTGGAGTTTCACGACGAATGGCATCAAAAGCCAAAAAATTAAGGAAAGAATCTGGGTATGGATCTAGACCAAATAAAAAAGCCGGGCGAATCCTTCCTGACGCAACTGTGAATGAAGTAAAAAATTTCTATCTTGCTGACGATATCAGTCGTATTATGCCTGAAGTAAAGGATTACATTATCCATCGTCAAAGATGGGAAACGAAGCCAAGAGCAAAAAAGGTTGCTTCTCTTCAACATCAGCGATTTACATGAGCAGTTCACGAAAAAGTTCCCTGAAATTCAGATTTCTCTTTCAAAATTTAGGAAATTAAGACCTCAAGAATGTATTTTGGCTGGCAAGAGTGGTACACACAACGTATGTGTGTGTAAAATACATCAATATATGAAACTAAAGCTTCACGGTGTGACGCAAAAATTGAAAAGTAAAGGCGTTATTTATACCGAAACATATCACGATTTCATCAGAAATGCAATTTGTGAGAATCCATCGTCATGCTGCTATTTTTCTACATGTGAAAAATGCCCAAAAACTGCAACAGTGTTTGAAAAATTGAAAAATCTTTTTGAAGAAAAGGAGGTTACGGAAATACAATTTAGTCAATGGACGAGTACTGACAGGTATTTGAATTTCTTATCATGAATTAATGGTTTAACTAACTATAACTTTATTTACAAGTTTTGTGAAGTTTCTTTTGTTGATTACAGATGCGAAATTTTAGACAAAAATGAAAGCAAAGACGAATTTTTGACTAATTTGGAGAAGGAATTGCCGATCCTAATGAAACACGATTTTCTTGCCAAGTCCCAAGCTTCGTATTTTAGTCAAATGAAGGATGAAGTTAAGGAAGGGGAGTTTATTATAAGCCTGGACTTTGCCGAAAACTACACATTTCATGTGCAAAATGCTATCCAGGCTCATCATTGGGCGAATACTCAGGCTACTCTCCACCCGTATGTAATATATTACTGCCAAAATGGTGAGAAAAAACACGATAGCTTTGTAATAATTTCCGAAAAGTTAGCGCATGATGCAAGCTCTGTTCATTTGTTTAATTCAAAAGTTATAAAGTATTTAAAAGGAAAATTTGGATGTAAAAATATAACCAAAATTTTTTACTTCTCTGATGGAGCTGCGTCGCAGTATAAGAATAAATTCAATTTCATGAATCTCTTGAAACACGAAGAAGATTTAGGGATGAGTGCTCAGTGGAACTTTTTCGCGACCTCCCATGGAAAAGGAGCGTGTGACGGTATCGGGGGGGCTGTAAAAAGACAAGCCTATCGAGCTAGTTTACAAAGAATGAATAATAACCACATCACTAATCCTCGAAGTCTCTTTGAATGGGCAGTGAATCACTTTACAAAGATTAAGTTTGCTTTTTGTTCTAAAAATGAACACACACTTCACGAAAAATCACTGAAGACACGTTTTGCAAAAGCGAAAACTATAAGAAATACACGGCAATACCATTGCTATGATCCTGTTGATGGTGAAAAATTTATGTGTAGATTATTTTCAAAAGATACTTTTTTTGTTAGCAATATCATGTAATTTCACTAGTAAAATGTTTGTGATTCTAGACCACGGTGAATGTTTAGAAATAAATGTCATTCATTTTATGTTATTATTGCAGGAGTTCAAGGATGATAATAACATTTATAAATATATATATATATATATTCTATATAAAAATCATTTGACTAATTAATTTATGCCCTTACACAACTTGTAAGATGCTTTCGTCAATGCAACTTTTGAGCTCCAGCGCGAGTAGCACCTGAGTTCCGCGTTGCCGCGGCACGCGCTCTGCGCGGCGCTAAACAATATTTATTACCATTTACCCTAAGGGCGGGCCCAAAAATGTTTCAACGGATTCTCAATCTTAAGAGTTCAGAGCTTTTGTTTCTGAAAAAAATTTTGAATTATCGCGTGATGAGCATTTGTTTATAAAAAAAACAATAAAAAAATAGCAACAATTGATGCAAAGTCGTGAAATTGATTATCAATCTATGGTCCTATTTGTTTTCTACCATTTCGCCAAGTTTTATAAACTTTCAATAAATAGTTTACGAGAAATTGATTTTTTTATAAAATGTTACCTTAATGTTCAATCGTGGATTGTAAATAAACAAATGAAGATTTTTCGAAAATTTTTATGTCACGACTTTCTATTACTTGATAGATTGTATTGCGATATGAATTTCCGATTTTCGTTACCACGTCGAAAATCATGGGCCCACTTGGCGAATTTTTACTCAGCACCAGGCGCCGCAAATGGGTTGGCCATGTATTTCCGTTTCTGTTTCCCGTCAAGTTGCAGAACGCCCATTTTTTTGGCGCAATTCTGTAAAGCTATTTTAAAATGGCGACTGTTAAAAGTTAAAAAAAAATACCTATTTAAATAAGCGGAAATGAAAAATCATTGATGTTTTTTTTTACCTTTCAAGGTAAGAAATCTTCATTGTTTCACGTTCTGACATTTTGTGACATTGTGAACTTATAAAATGAATTTAGGTATTTCCGAAGTATTATTTTACAATGTTCTAAATAAAAAATGGTTTTGTCGGAAAGGCAGCATATCGAAGTCTTGATATTGTTAGGACGTGAAGATAAAATAAGAAGTCAAAGTGAAGTGTGCACTTTATTTAATGCTAAATATCCGGAAAATCAAATTTCACAGGGCACTGTTAGTAAAATATTCCACAAATTTGGCAACCATGGCACAGTAAAGGACTTGCCTAGGAATGAATTTTCTTGACTCCAGAAACGATAATTATGTCTGTTAACTACCCCGTTTAAATAGAAAGTAGCTTCATCTGAAAATAATATGTTCTGTGGAAACCTATTATTCTCGTCACACCGTCTCATCATTTCTTCGCAAAATTGCAAACGCCTATCATTGTCATCTTCTAAAAGCTCATGGACAAGACATACTTTATAAGGGTGGTATTTTTCTGCATTCAAAAATCTTCCAATAGTACCTCTAGATGTATCATGATTTTGAGCCATGAAACTGTTGAAACATGCGGATTATCCTGCAGAGATAATGCTATATCCAAATTTTTATCGTCGCCTAAAATACGTGGCCGTCCATTCCTAGGCAACTGTGCCATGTTGATCAAATTTGTGAAATATTTGACTAACAGTGCCCTGGGAAATTTGATTTTCCGGATATTTAGCATTAAATAAAGTGCACACTTCACTTTGACTTCTCATTTTATCTCCACATCCTAACAATATCAAGACTTCGAAACGCTGCCTTTCCGACAAAACCATTTTTTATTTAGAAAATTGTAAAATAATACTTCGGAAAAAATTCAAATTGGTAAAAATGTATTTAAGCATTTTTTTTTAATATCTGCATTTTTAGATCACTTTGTATCAATATAAAATTAACTAATACGTCCTCTACCGTGAATCACGTTTACTCTTAAGGTCATACATAATAATAATAATAAAGTTAATAATAAAAAATTTGACCATAGGGATCGCCAATTTAGCTGGTTATTGATTGTATACTTAAAAATTAAGTATTTTAATAAGTTCTTGTCTATTTTTCTATTTACGTTTGAAGATCTAACTTAACTTTGAAGTATTTATTATGCAATTTTACTAGGATACATGGCAATGAAACACCCCCGACAATAATCTTTTGTGCTATTTTGGAACTCTCTAAACTTGTCTCAGCTATATGGGGAGAAAAGTTATTGTTCTGGAGAAAAGCGTTTTTGTTCCTAATAAGCCAGCATTTATCTTAATAATCTGAGACGTTAACTAGAAACTATGAGATTTCTTGCCCTATTAAACAGTTCTTTAGTTATGGATAACAATGAGTCCCCTTGTTGTACTTGTTGCGTTTTGTTTACCGTGTTATATCGAATTTCGGATGTTTATCATGATCCATCATATACAGGGTAGCCATTTACTTACTTGCTTACTTACTTTCTATATTTAAAATTATGCAAGAATTATTTCTAATTTCTAAAACACCTATCAACAAAACTAACGAAAATCATCCAGGTTATAGGATTATAAATCCAGGAATATTTTGTAACGTTGCTACTTTCAGGTACGTTCTATTCATTTTATTGTGATTGTCGTAGAACCGCAAGTCCGTGATTCTACGTCTTTATGCGAAACCGCGCTTAATTTTAGGCTGTGTTGGCTTAAATTTTGATTATTCTGTGTGACCTGTGCTGTGGGTTTTAAAATTGAAGGAAAACCGTGACCAGTGTTATTTGATGAAATTATACTTGGCACACTGGTCACAGATTAAAGCCCTTGTAGGAAAAATAGGAAAATATGTTTTCATCTTTGTGTTTTTTACATCTAGTATTGACCCAGGCACATATTTGGTAAGTTTACTTCGTAATTTTTCATAGATGATCAATATTTTTGAGATTTTTGCGACATAACCTAAAACATTATTTGTTGTACATTTATTTGATCAATCTTTACCATCTTGCCGTTTTCCCACTTTGGCTGATTTTCCAGATTCCTGTTTCTGGCCTGATCAGATTTAATTCTTGAGTCTTCGGTCCGCTTTTTCCAATTATGAGGCCTATTTGAGGGCCAACATTACTCCGCAGCCAACAAGAGGACATCCCTTAAGAGATTCAGCCACCTCCTGGAGGACCCTGCGGACAAGTACCTCTTTATTTACACTACAAAGGTTTAGTTGATCTTGATTTCGATTTTTTTTTATTGATTTACAATCAATTGTAATTTCTTGCCGTACCTAAAACTTACTAATTTTCTTTTTGTTCTTATTGAAGCCAGAAGCTACTTTGTTCAACTATTTTGAGAGTATATTTTAACAAATTCAGCATAATAATTGATTTACCCTATAAATCTGGGTTATTTAGACATATAAAGGGGAATGTAAAAGAATTGCAACTTTTGCCCTATAATAATGGGTGTTTAGCCTACCAACTCAATACGTTTACTATTTTTGTCTCATTTGGTAGATCAACTGACTACAGCTATTTATGAGATGTTGAATGAACTTTTGTAAATTTTTAATTTAAAATATTCCCCTTACATTAAACATTATATCTTTTCGAATTACATCACTTTTATTTATTTTTATGTTTGCTTTAGCACAGTATGTCGGCCTCATTGTTCACTCACAGAAAATTGGTGTTGTTGTGACAGGTTACAGCTAAAAGCAATTGTGAGTGGCGCTCAAAACTCAATATTATATCTTAGCTTGCACAGCAGCATTCTTTGGGGACCATACACGTACACATTGCTGTTTCATTGGCAATAACCCTTCACAAGATAATCACTCGGGTTATAATTCAACGAGCTTGAGCTAGCTGAGATAGGTGGTGACTTTAAACTTTTTTCTACAAACCATCAGTTTTCTTTTGTTGCCGCCTTAAAAGGTTATATTATTATGAATTTCAGCTTTACAATTTCTTTTTCGTACGATCACTATTTAAAGTAGACTTTTGCGCTTCGAAAAATCACCGCAAAGTTAACGATGAATGCAAAAATGCATTCCGAAACAAAAAAAAACTTTGGCAACGTAAGCAAAAGCAAGCGAACACCTAAAAATAACAGAAAAAGAAAACAATACACTGAATCCTTAATAACAAACAACAATTTTTTTATGATATGGCACAGGGCACAGCACTGTAGGATTAATCCTTCATGATGCTCTGCGAGCGGTGCGTGTGCGCAGAAACCCATTCACGTTTCTCTTGAATCCTTGGAGATTATACTCGTTGGGAAAGACGGCGTCAGGGAGGTCGTTCCAGTGTGATGACGTTCTCCAGATGAAATAATTTTTAAACAGTGTCATATGAGAGATACTAAGCTAAACCACCTACAGGTGGGCTGCAGTGGCTTGTCCTGTATATCTATTATGCACCACCAATCAAGCGGCCAACTTCAATTGAAAGCTTGCTATGAAAATATTTGTAAAATAGACTCAAGTCGCCAACCGACCTTTGATGTTCAAGGCAGGCTTTCTAGGTTGTTTGTTAGATCATGGTCACCGACCAAGCGGATGACTCTTCTTCGAATGGAATCCAGCAATCTTAGGGTATCTTTAGGAGCAGAGCCCGAAATATGCGATCAGTTTTCTAGCGATGGTCTAATTTGGGCTTTATAGAGTATCAAAAGTTGCTGGGGTGTATGGAGGTTCTTAGTTCGGAAAAGTATTCCAAGCTTCTGCGAGGCTGCCTTAAGAATGGCCGCAACGTGACTTTCCAAATTGACGCCCAATAAAGTAGTTGATGAAGCCAAGGGAATTGAGTGTCTCGTCATGACTGTGTCCGGCTCTTTAACATTATCTTTCTTAGAAAAAACGGCCGCCTGGGCTTTTCTAGCGTTAAAATCTACTTGGCTACTGTCACCCTAAGACAGAATTTCTTCCAGGTCTTTGTTGATGCGCATTAGCAGTCGATGTTCGAGCATCCAGAGTAAAAGATGAAAGAAGTGTGCTGTCATCAACGAGGCTATATATAGGATTTTTAGTTTTTTCCTAAAGAACGTTAACGTATATTAAAAAGAGGGTGGGCGACAATATTGACCCTTTAGGGACTCCGGCGTTGATGTTAAATGTGTCAGAAAGAAATCACATCACAAGAATACACATATGTAGTCATTATTTGAAGACTATAATTTTTTTAGTTTTTGGATTTCATTCTTAAGAATAATTAAAATAATAATACAGAGATGGATCATCAATCCATCCAACCTATTAACGATTTGTAAAAGTTCGGCTTTAAACATTGTATAATCGAATTTAATATAATTAGTAGTTAACCATTCTTGAATTGCAGCTTTATTCCATGACGTGTTAGGTATTTGTGTTAACAACATGCTATGGTATGGGGATTTGTCTATTACAATTACAGATGACATTGGTAAATTTTTTTATAATTGGTTTTCGAACCATCGTAAAGAATTTTGCTAATTAATTTCTCTATGGTAATAGTCAGTCAGCTTAGCTTTAAAAGAAAAAATTGCCTCAGTGCCCTCAACAAAACCATCTTCGCTAACAGCATTAAGTATAATGTACCTGCAAAAATATGTTTACCTATGTAAATTTCCCATAGTTCATATAGGTATTTGTTTTTTTTCCTGCATAATACCTTTTACCATCAACTTTAGTCAATCTAGCTCTTTTTTATTTTCATCTTGCCAAGATCGACCAATGGTGCCATTCTGAAAAATCCATGTTACATCCATGAAAACGAATTAATACAAGGATGCATCTTTCTGTTTCATATAATAATATTCTTTAAAAATACCAGGCGTTTGAAAGCTACATGGGAAGTTCCATATGCCCTCACCTGTTTTCTTTAAGAGGCTTCTTAAAGAGACAACCATCAAAGAATCGTCCTGCCTTTTAGTTTCTTACTTAAAGTTGTCAAAGGTATATGATATAATAAAAGAAGTTACAGCTTTAAGCATAACCAATGTAAAATTTTATAGATTTGAATAATACAACTTACTTGTTTTGTACATTCCATCCAATCTTGACACATTCGCAACTCTCTTTGAAAAAGAACGTTTCTTTTTAGGTGATTCTAATAATTTATTTTACTTAACAGTTTTTGAAACTGCGTTTACAGTGAAGATATTCAAATTTAGGGCAACTGCTATACGCTAAAAATTAGTAAAGTGGAAACAAAATATGTAGACCTTAACTTGCTCTTTAAAGTTACTTCTCTAACTGATGTCAAGGATAACAATGAACCATTGTTCTTAAGTTCTTCCTGAGAATGGCTTATTAGAGAAGCCTATAGCTCTTTGCACCGGCTATTTAAATGCTTTGGCATTTTTCAGAAATAGTAAACAAAGTAATCGACAGAAATAATATGCATGTTCATTTTTGTTGTTATATAAAGAACAGTTTTTTAATGCTATTTATGAAAAGATCTGGAGATTTTGGTAAAATATAGATGCACAACAACACGAAACCACAGAACCATAAAGGCTAGCAAACGTAGGTAGTAGTTTTTTGAAGTTGTAGGAAGTTGTTAAAAAAATGTTATTTTTATGCCGACAATAATTGTAATTTTATGTAAAATCCAAGAATATTTTTAGATATAGGGTGTTCCATGAAAATAAGTTACTTTATTTTTCTACGTCTTTCTGACTAATCCTGTATACTTATTCTTTTTAAATTCGATTGGACTTTAAAAATCCTAAAACTTTTGTCTTAAATAATTTTTGCCAGCTATTTTACTTTACGAAATAATAGACCTTTTTCATACATCCAACGACCCTGTATATCGGTCATATTTCTTCATGTTAAGTTAAATACATGTTAGATAGAGAGACACATATTGGTGATATACTAAAACGGAATCATTATAGGATCACAAAACAGGTCAGGCTTTGCTTGACATTGTTTTGAATGTCTTCATTTGTCAACTTCAATTCGTTTTTATACATTTTGTGCTTTAAAACTTTATTAAATTCTAAAAGTCTTTTCAGAGCTGTTTCCATGGTACTATTGTGTCGTTGGTAAGTATTTTTAAACATTTGTTATTATTTATTCATTTTAAGTATTCTAATTATGGAAAACATTATATTTTGTTACATTTTTTAAGTCCGGCTCTGTCCCCAAACCGCTGTCTGTCATTCTAATGCTGTAATAATTATTCGTACTAGAAACTAAATACCTAGAATATGACTTTTGTCAGACGACATGTCAACCATCTTGCAGTTTAACTCGCTGAAAATTCTAAATCTAAAAACAAATAAAATCCATTCAAGAGTTTCTAATCAACATTTTCATGGTCGGAGCCATTATTGTCTACGCTGTTAGTTAATAATCATAGGCTCCACTTCTTCGATGTTCTGATCTGTTTGCCAATAATAATGGTCCTCAATACCGATCACGTGTCGACAGATTTTTTTCCAATCAGTGGATTCAATTGAAGCAATGCCTCTCTCTGTCATATTTTTAGTACCTTAATAGTAAACTGCGAACAAAATGCTTAAGCTGAACCCATGCCAACTCGATTCGATTTAACTCACAGATTTTATGGGGAAGTTCTCAAAGGTATATGATCATAGAAACGAGTAAGGATGTCAAGCATATAATTTTTTTCGTATATGTCTCAATAATTTTGTTTTTCACTATACCCGCTCAAACATTAATTTTTTGAGGATATTAAGTATGATGCTCACGCATCCGCCTGGGATTTTCTTGTACCCAATATCTACAGTTTTGCCGGTTTGCTTCACCATTTAATATACATCTTTCCATTAATATTTGACAAAACTCCATCCTACGATCTAGATCATCTTCATTCAACTCATGAACCAGTCGGATCTTAAACGGGTGCCATTTTTCTACAGTTAATAGGTTATGAACGGTCATAGCAGCCGCCTCATGATCTATGCCAATCTGGCGGACGCTGTTATGGGGATCTTCTTCTATAGCGAATAAAATATTTAGTTTCTTATCATCCGGAATAGCTGGACTGCCTTTCCTGGACAGGTCTATCACAGAACCCGTTTCTCGAAATTTTGTCTCAAGTTTACTTACAGTTGATTTAGTGATTGGTCTTTCTGGGTAATTAGCGTTGAACAAAATGCAAACTTCTTGTTGGGTACGAATCCTATCACCATATTCTACTTAATTTTACTAAAAAAATTCAATATAATAACAGCATAATGTCATTATCTAAATACCATAGTTAAATAACAGCAAATAAGCCTACTTAAAAAAAAACATACCAGCAAATAAACCTACTTTTAAAAAAAATGTATCTTAAATAAAATTATTTGTTCTACCCTGTAGCTACAAAACTATCAATTTTAGGCCCTAAGTGTGTTATGTTTTTGAAATCAGCTGTTCTTGGAGATCACAGATCTGAACTAAAATATAGGTTTTTCCATTAAAAATGTCATATCTATTACATGTATAATAGATTTATATGTCAAAATATGCGCAATTAAAAATTATTATATACGTGTCCGATAATTTTTACGAAATGTTTTTAGATTATTAAATAACGAATTTGTTCCTTACTTTATGTATACACTGTATATTGTACCAGCTCAAAAAGCTGAAACTTTCTTAAACTTGGATTGTGTAATTAAGCAAACGAACCAACAGAAAATCCTTATCCTAATTAATTTAATATTTAAATAATAGAAGGTAACATGTTTCGCCCTTAACGTATCATCAGACCTAAAATGATTTCAGTTAACATACATATAAGTGAGCAAATATCACTAATAAACCTGCCTGATACCCAAAAAAAGCAATTAACAAAAGAATGAAAATATCGACAATACAAAAAACAGATAAACGTTACAATCATATTATTACAGGTTTACAGTCTAAAAATTGTATGTAAACCAATGGAAACAACAAAAAATCAAAAGTATAAGGCCCGTTTATAAAGTACTAGGCATAGAAAGTGGGGGGGGGGGACATGCAGTCACCTAGTGAACAAACTCAGCCCAAAATACAAATGCCATTAATATAAAGTACGACCGTACCAGAGTATCAGCATCAAAGGCGTCAATGTTGTCATTCGATGAAATTGGCAGGCCGGAGAAAATTTATAAGGTTAATGTTGGTGACTAGCAGTCAGCTGTTAGTATTTTAAATTGTTAAAAATAAAGTAAGGCTCGAAATTAAAGACCTCGTTAACGCAGGTAAGGATAAGGTTCTTTATAGCTTTCGTTATTTCCAGTTTTTCTAATAGATCTAGTTTTTTGATCTTGTGACATTCATGCAAAACATTAACATTTTAAGATGGCGAGAGCTAGTGTTTTGATTCAAGTAAATGGTTCGCAAAAGCAGACTTAGTGTTGGTTATATCAGTGTTTTGCTATTTATTAAGTAAGCTAAGATGTTCATGAACTCTGCTGGCGATTCTCCTGCCCGATTTTCCGACATACACCGCTGAACAATCTTCGCAATGAAGCGAAAAAACTCCTAATAATAAAGCAGCTAATACAATATTTTTATTAAAAATAAACCAGAAATCAAGAAAAGAAGCATTTGATCACGTTAGAATACGCTAAAATTCATAGTCCGTCATCAACCGCGCTAAAAATTCGTGACAGATTACGTCACGGCGCGTTCTCGATCGCGTGACGTATTTTTAATTTCGAAGCAATTTCAATTCCTTATAATTATCTTTGCGGTAGAATTCAATAACACTTTTTTTGTGTGAAACGTATGTTTTATTACATTGTTATCTTATGTTTTTTAGTGCTATCTCCCATTTTAATTTTTATGCAAATTCTCCTACATGTTGAATTATAATAATTAAAATATTTGCTAATTGTCACTTTATTAGAAGGAAAAAAAAATTGGAAATAAAACAAAAATTAGTTCAATTTGTAATTTTTAAAATATTTTCCAAATTATTACGAATGGTGGCCTTAAGTGGATATTATACCGCTTTAGTAACTCTGAGTTTTTAATGTTGTGATTATTTTGCTATTAATTTAACCATAATAATAAAAATCCACTCACTTAATCACACGCTACAAACAAACACTTCTGCTGAATTCATACAGTCTAGAAGCTCTCTTTTATGTAGATAGAGCTTTTAATCGAAGGTTTTTCAGACAAATTACGGTTATGGGGTAATAAAATGGACATTAGGATAACAAAGAAGTTTTTGTAATTATATCAGTGTCTGAAAGAGGTCATTTGGAGTTCTCCTTTGCGATCATTAAAAGGATCGTTTTCGTAGGTTTATTGATACAGCCAGACTATTAGAGAAGTAGAAGAAAGCAATGCCTAATAAATGTAATACCTGGTTGACTGGCTGGAATATTTTGTACCAAGATAATGATATTTTTCCTCGAAAACCGTTAGATTTAGTGACTTTATAGTTTTATCCAAATCTGTATTTGATAAATAACTAGGCACATTCATTTAAGTATATAAAATCTAAACCTACACCCTAGAATGCGGTCCTTGTTATTCACTCTTTATGTAGTTATAGCTCATAATATAGTTAAATTTATATTATATCGTTGACCTTTTCTGCAATAAATTAACTACCTGATAGATCACAACATCTTTAAACCGCAATAAATGGGTGCAGGTTCGGCGTGAAAATATAATTAAAAAAATTTAGTTTTGTGCGTGCTATTTGATATACATTGCTTAAAAACATGCCTAGCCGGTGTTACAAAAACAAACCAGATGATTTTTGTTATATTTGTGGATATTTCGTATTGAAAAAGTTTATGGTGAATTTGTGAAAAATACATATCATGCTTATTTTAAAATCAAATTAGGAGATCAAGATAAAGACTGGGCACCGCACGTTGTTTGCAAGGTATGTATAGAAGGCTTAATACTTTCGGATAAAGATAATTGAAAAAGCCTTCCTTTTGGAATACCGATAGATTGGAGGGAACCGCAAAATCATCATAATGATTGCTACTATTATCTTTGAAACGTATTTTGTACGCAAACAATAATAAATCAGCTATCAGACCAGTTCCTCACAGTGATGATGTACCTATACCTATACCCCCAAAGCACTAAAAAAAGATATTAAAACCTCCTCAACTTTTGGCTCCCTACAGGCTATGGATAGTGATTTTGAACCATCAACCTCAGATCAAAACCAACCTCAACTATTTTCACAAGCCGAACTGAGTGATCTAGTAAGAGATTTGGGACTTTCAAAATACCTTTCTGACGTACTGGGTTCTAGGTTGAAACAAAAAATTTGCTTGCCCCAGAAACTACCTTCTCTTGGTATAGAAATCGTGAGGCTAAATTTGTAAAGTATTTTGCACAAAGTGGACCACTTGTGTACTGCCAAGCAATTGCTGATCTAGTTACTTGCCTCGGAGCTCCTGAGTATACACCTTCTGACTGGAGACTTTCCATCGACTCTTCAAAAAGGAGCCTCAAAGCTGTTCTGTTACATAATGGCAATGTTTTTGCTTCTGTTTCGGTCGGCCATTCAGTTCATTTAAAGGAAAACTACGAAAATTTAGAGGAATTACTTTTAAGAAGACAATATAAAAATCACAACTGGGAAGTGTGTGGAGATCTAAAAATTTAAGGCTTTCTCTTGGGTCAGCAGTCTAGATGTACTAAATCTCCATGTTTCCAGTGTAAGTGAGATAGCAGGAATCGAGAACAGCATTGGATAAAAAGAGACTGGCCACAAAGAGAGACTTTAACACCTGGAACCAAAATTATAATTCGCCAAAGTCTTATTGACCCTAAAAAGTTTTACTACCACCACATAAAACTTGGATTTATGAAACAATTTGTTAATGCATTAAACAAAGGAGGAAATTGTTCTAAATATTTGTGTAAAACATTTCCGGCTCTGTCAGAAGCAAAATTAAGGGAGGGAATCTTTGTAGGGCAGCAGATTAGGAGCTTGATGAAAGATACAGAATTTGAAAAAGTAATGGAATATAAGGAAAAACATGCATGGAATGCTTTTCAAGAAGTTGTACATAAATTTCTAGGAAATTATAAAAACCTAAACTATGTTGAGATCGTTGAAAATATGCTGGAAAAATTCGGGATTCTTGGTTGCAATATGAGCATAAAAATTCACTTTTTACATTCCCATTTGCACTAATTCCCGAAAAATCCTGGGGACGTGAGTGAAGAAGGTGAAAGATTTTATCAAGATATTAAAGAGATGAAAAAAGATACCAGGGGCACTGGGATACAAGAATGATGGCCGATTACTGTTGCACATTGAGAAAAGATCTTCCTTTACCTGAATATGACAGAAAAATAACCAAAAGAAGCTTTTCTAAAAAAAAGGAAACGTTTTTTTAAGAAGCGTAGAGGATAAATAACTATTTCTAATAGTTTCAATGTGTATATTTTTGTATTTTTTTCTTTAATATGTTATAAAACTAGCTTAAGGCTTCCACACACCGACGCGGCCACGGCCACGGTAGCGGTGGCGGCCAATCTAAACACATAAAAATAAATTAGGAAAATCAGACCAGCGCGGGCAGGTCTAGATCAAGCGGCCTAGGACAGCGTTCTGATATGCGGTAACGGTCTAATACAACGTGTCAACTTTGACTGCGAGGTGTGATAGTAGTAATGGCAAATAATGTAATAAAATTATTAATAGAATATGTTAAATTATATCCCCATACTTTTTGATTTAAGCCATCCAAATTATAAAAATTTAAGGGCTAAAAACAAAGTGTGGGACAAAGAGCAAATTGTAACAAAGTCTCTTCTTCCACACCGTCTATCATAATAACAAATAATAGAAATAAAAATGAAACCTGAACGTTTAAAAATATATTTTCGTATACATAAAATCTGTAAACGGCAACTACCTTACAGCTTCACTCACCGCTTTGGTGTGAATACGCCCGACCGCTAATATGATCGCCACCGCGGCCGCCACCGCTACCGTGGCCGTGGCCGCGTCGGTGTGTGTAAGCCTTTATAAATGAAATAAATCATGTTTTTTTTTCTATAATTTTGGATTTTACTGGTTTCAAAAATAACCATGATACAAAAAAACTAAAAGCAGATTTGAAATCAGCGCTACCCAATTTCTAGAAAACAGTTAAAATTTTTAAATCAACTTTCAAAGTGTTAAAAAATGCAGGCCTGTGTTATTATAATAATAATATTTTGAGATATAATAAGTATAATAAAAAGTAATGAAACACTGAAATACATATTTATTCGTTTCAATAAAAATTAAGTTTTTACATTCGTCAACAAACTACAATATGTATAAGAAAAAGATTTTTACAAGTTATTAGGATTAAAATTTACAATGTTACGATTTAGACTACATACTGATGTAAGATTAAGCTTAAGTTTAAGATTTAAATACGTACAAGGTGTGTACACAGAAATGTTTTAGAATAATAAATTTTCGCAACTTAATTCTACTTAACTCTAAATTTAGTTCTATGTCACTAGCACTATCTTCA
Source organism: Polydrusus tereticollis (assembly GCA_963920685.1). NCBI lineage: Eukaryota > Metazoa > Arthropoda > Insecta > Coleoptera > Curculionidae > Polydrusus > Polydrusus tereticollis. The sequence continues at coordinate 40,362,032 of OY987329.1, forward strand.
CCTAAACTTATTATTAAGGGTTTAACATTAGTACTTATATACATATAAAAATTTTCCACCCTAATTACATGTTTTATACCGTTTTTCCAACTGCCTGCAAAAATATTACTTACTATGTTTTTATTAATTGTACTACAGCTGTATGTATGTGGTAGGAAAGGAGGAGTAGCTGCATATGTAAAGACTGATCTTGCCATTAAAATGGTTGCATTTGATTTTAACATTTTAGTATACGATTGGAATTTTTATTATTTAAAATAAGACTAGCAACCAAAACAAATGCTTTTTCAGTTTTCTATAGACTCCCCTCCCTCTATTAAACTTTAACAGCTTGACACCGGATTTTGATAACATGTTTTTATTTCTTATCCCACACTTGACGATATTTTTCGTCTAGGCGACCTCAACATTGATCTACTTAACTTACATAACCCTTTGACGCAGCTGTTTGAAAATTATAACTTTGTTCAGATTATTGAGAAGCCTACCCGTATATCTGACACTGTAAATTAATGCAATATTTGTAACAAATCAGTCTCATAACTAATTCTGGAGTTATTTCTGTAGATAATATTTCAAATCATAAAATGATTATTTATCGTGCATGTTTTTGGAGAGGGCGCCAACTATTTCTAAAATTATTCGATATCGGCCTTTCAAGAACTTTAATGTAAACAATTTCTTGGAGAGTATGTACAGCTGACCATGGGAGAATATACTATATGAAAACAATATTGACAAGAAAATTTCACTACACAATTCTAATATCTTAACTTTGTTTGATATACATGCCCCTGTGAAAGAATCGAGAATAGCAAAACTTGCTGGTGCCATATTTGATAGCCAACATTAAAGTATTTATGAAGCAAAGAGACAGTGGTTTTCAAAAATTTGAAAGAACTAAACTAAATGAAGTATGGATTAACTATAAGTATTTCCATGAGAAAAGAAAAGAGAAGTTGTTTAAATTGTTTGTGTGCCGAGAAAGAAAAATTCTGAAAAAACTTGGTCTGCTCTAAAAAGCTTTAACATTTGCACTAATAAAAATAGTTCAATACCTAAAGTGTCATCTGATTCTAACGATATTAATTCTTTTTCAGCGGCTTTTCTTCAAAATATATCTAATTGTAATGATGAGTAAGAGTTAATTTTTATGAAAATAATGTTTTAAGCGATACATTACAATTTTCATTTAGGCCAGCTAAAGTGTCTGACGTAAAAAAACTTTTAAACGGGGTTTTAACAAATGCGTCAGGGGTAGATGAAGTTTAGCCATTGAGTATTGTAGTCCATATATCGATAAATATGTTACAAACATAATAAATTGTTGTTAAAAAGTTACCTAGTTACTTCCCCTGGAAAATATCAACTAGTAAACCATTACTCAAGGTCAGTAGCCCAAGTAGTTTAAACGACCACCGAGTAATTAGCATTCTACCGGCAATTTCTAAAATTTTTGAAAGGATTTTGTATAGTCAAATATACAGCTATTTAACTGACAGTAATATCATCTCTTCCATACAATGTGAATTTAGGAAATACTTTGGAACTGCTGCAAAAATGTAAAAAAAAAATTATGTAATGCCTTAAAAAATGTAACAGATGACATTAGTCGTGTCTGTGATAAAAAAAATGAACAGTATACTAATTGTTGGGGAAATGATCATCCAAATGTATTAAAAATAATATAATTAAATGCAACAAATGTTTTTAGTGTCAATACTACTGTTTAGTACTTTTAAAATACATTAGTAAGCGGCCAGTTAACCGTTATTTCAGGAAAAAGCAATGTTCTACATTTAGATGTTAAGGTGACACAGCATGGTACATTTTGTTGATTACCGTCCAATTGGTTAAAAGAAAACATGGCGGTTGTGTAGCCTATCACAGTGCATTGTTGGTTGGTCGTCATTACAACAGGGACGTAACCTTGCTGTCAGATAATATAGTTTTCCATTTTGTATACGACTACACTTTTGGCTTTGATAAAGCAAGGTTGTATGTCAACAAACCCACGTGGTTTCTTTCCGTCGGATTAAAACAAATAGCATGGTCCAAAAAAAGGCACCCAGCAAATGTACTAAACAAATGTAGTGACTAGTTATGTGTAAAATAAGTAGTGAATGTTTATGTTATAGTATGTTATTGTAAAATCATGTACTAAAGAAGTTTTGTGTGATTTGGAGAAATAAACGCCAAATTACCACAGTGAAAAATTTGTTTAATTCCTTCACTCAATAAATAAAAGAATCAGTGAAATTAACCTACAATCGAGGAACATAAAAGCCTCATGAATTGTTGACGCAAGTTAAATAACAACACTTGGCTTGCTTAACACTAATTCTTCTTGACTTCTCGAGTTCACAATTTAAATTTAAATCCCACTAAATCCTGCATGCGAATTTTAGGTAATAAAAATAAGGTCAATGGTTTAAAAAATAAGTTGAATATAACCGTTAATGGATCATAATTAACGATTGTTGATGTGCTAAAAATTTGGGCGTATTGCTTGACACAAAACTAAAGCTTAAAGAGCTTTTAAGAAAAATATTTCAAAAAACGTACATTTCTTTAAAGGTACTAGCACATAGACATATTTTAAATTTTAAATTGAGAAGAGACTTGTGTGAATCTCTTGTTTTATCTAATTTTAATTATTGTGATTTTGTCTACGGCGTTTGCTTCTTGATTTTTCGTCATGATATTCATGATAGACGTGTCAGAGACAGAGGTAAATTAACCATGCCTCATCATCGGAGCGCCATATTTCAGCGGTCCTTTTCATATAATGCTGTGAAATGTTATAATTCAATACCCACTGATATATTGCCTCTTAATATAAATTTATAATTTTTTTTAAAAGTATCTTTTAAATGTACAGAATACTTAACTTTTTAAAATAAATTGTAATAATATTTTGTTTTAATAATTTGCTGCTTTCAGTTATTTGTATTTGTTATAATTATTATGGTACTCGCTTATTTTATTGTCTATGTTAAATTTCGTAAATGGTATATTCATTTAATGATGGACAATCAAATTTTAGTTATTTATGTTATTGACTAAAATTCAGCTAGATTGACAGCTAGACTGCACCAGGATTTGACATATATTTATTGATTTATTTATTGTAAATTTTATGTTATGTTGAAATAATACTAGTAGGAGCCCAGAAACACCCTGTATATATCATTCGAGAACAATAAAGCCTTTTGGTTATTAAACAGTAAAATACAGTTTTCTAGAAACGCCTCTCCTGCGTCCCTGTGAGGCCCTCTTTTTAGAATTAAATTCTTATTTAATAACTACCTCTTTGTCAATCATACCAGTCCGAAAAAATAATTTATATATCAACGCAACTAAAGGTCTTACAATAACTAAAGCATTTCAAATCACTTTAATGCACGTGTCACGTGTTCTAAAGATTTAATTGAATAAACAACTCAGCCAATGATGGGCATTTATCTTTTTTCCTCTGAACGCTAGGACATTAATCTTTTTCCCCTGTACTGCGAAGTTTAAACTTGCTTTAGCGTCCAAGTCTTATTATTTCTGGTTTAAATGAAACATTAAATTCTACCTCATATTTCTTTTTCTGGACATTCATCCTTTTCCCTTGAACCCTTCATTTTTTACCTTGCATTTACAGTTTGCTTTTTTTCAATGGAAATGGAATGGTATGTTTATTTTTATGGCGCTCTGCGAGCGATGGGTGTGCGCAAGAACTATTCACGTTGGTCCTGAATCTTTGGAGATTATACACGTTGGAGAGCACGGCCTCTGGGAGGTCGTTCCAGAGTGATGACGTTCCCCAGATAAAAGAATTTTTAAATAGTGTCGTTTCTGGGACACTAAGCTGAACTACGTATGGGTGGGATTAGGAGCAGAGCCACAAATATGCGGGCAATACTCCAGCAATGATCGAACTTGGGATTTACAGAGCATCAAAATTTGTTGTGGTGTATAGAGGTTCTTAGTTCGGAAAAGTATTTCGAGCTTCTGCGAGGCTGCCTTAGTAATGGCCGCAACGTGACTATGCCAAGACATATTATGACTATCCAAATTGACGCCCAATAAATGAATTGATGAAGCCAAGGGAATCGAGTGTCCCGCCATGACTATATCCGGTTTTTCAACATTAACTTTTTGAGAAAAAACTGCGGCCTGGGTTTTTTGAGCATTGAAATCTACTTGGATACTGTCACCCCAAGACAGAATTTCTTCCAGGTCCTTGTTTAGATGGGAAACCTCTTGCTGCCTATAGAAATGTGTATTGGCAGCCGATGTCCGAGCATCCAAAATAAAAGATGAAACTAGTGTACCGTCATCAGCGAAGCTATATATAGGATTTTTAGATTTTTCCAAAAAATCGATAATGTATAGTAAAATGAGGGTGGGCGACAATATAAAACATTGAGGGACTTCGGCGTTGATATTAAATGCGTCTAAAAGGAGTCCGGAAGAGCGGTCTTTAAGAAAGCTTGACAGCCATGAAAAAAATTGAATTGGCGTTCCGTATGCTCTCAATTTAGTTAGAAGCCCCTCATGCCATACTCGGTTAAAGGTTTTGGAAATGTCCAGCGTACCGCCCGGGACTCTTTATGATGTTCTATTGCGTTGTTCCAAATGTGAGTAACATAAGTGAGAAGGTCTCCTACGGTAGACTTCCTAGTCTATGGCGGGTAAACTAGTTATTCCATCGGTTTAATTATTATTTAAAAGGCGCGCGATAGGGCCGATAGCCGAGTAGATGCGAGACCCAGCGCCACAGACCTCATGACCATCTCGAAACTCGTTAGATTACGCGTTTACGCCTAAAAAAATTACTTGGCCCTGCAAATCGGACGACATTATTTAATGCGCTGGCCAGGAAGACATGCAACTTGTATTTTTGACCGAGGGAAAGGCGTTTTTAAAACAACCAAATATAAGGAAAAATCAGTTAGATGCAATTGGGTTCCCTTTACGACCAATCATGGGCGTATTCAAAATTCAACATTTAAATAAAATAAGGTTTGTTAATTTAACAAAAAATAAAATAAAGATTGTTAATTAAGTAAAAAATTACTAAAATTACTGTAATTTTTTTTTTGCGTACTCTTGCGGTCTATGAATTGGAAACAATTGGGTTTTCAGTCAAGTAAAGATTGTCATTTTAATGCGTGGCCTACAGCTAAGAATTTGGTGTAACTGTGTGAGTGTACCCACGCATTGTTAATTATCTGAAATAACTGTGCAATGCCCACGCCCAAGCACTTTTTACGTACGTAAAAGCTAAATATTTTATATAGCCAGGTGAATTCCAAACATATTTTTAACTTATTAAAACTTAATATCTACGGACACTTGATGGTAGGTGGTGGCTCACCCGACATCGCCCGGTAAAATACCATCGCATCGGCTTAGGTGGTGTGAAGTTGCTCTTTGAGCTAACGTTTCGTCGCTGTGCCGATGTCTCTGGTTTCCATCTGTGCAACAGAAATATCGGAGGTTATCCTTGCTAGCATGAAAGCCTTCATCCCTTTCTCAAAAAAGTGCCCTTCTAACGGCAAGCCTTGGTTTACCAAAAATTGCGAACGAGCTGTTAAATCAAAAGAATATTTCTACCGACAATGGTGTAAAAATCCTACCGCCGAAAATCGTACCATCTTTGTTAACGCTCGAAACCAATGCAAGCAAACGATAAACCAAAGCAAAGAAGCACATAACCAGAAGATCAAATACAAACTTCTTGAATGTCCTAACGGCTCAAGATCATTTTGGTCGGTGGCTAAGTCAGAACTTTACCAAGTCAACCATTCCACCTCTAGCACGTTCTGATGGCATGATTGCGCCCAAAGCACAGGAAAAACCAAACTTACTGGCGGAACTATTCTCTTCACACTCAACGGTTAATTTTCAGGGAAGTACTCCACCGAACATTCCCCCTGTCGAGTCGATAATGCCCGAGATTGTTTCCGCCACCGACATGTTAAACGAATCTTGAGGAGTCTTGACACTAAATAGGCTTCTGGTCCTGACGATATTCCAGTCATTGTAATTAAGACATGCGCTGACGAACTGACACGGGTATTTTGTAGGCTTTTTAACTTATCCTACAAAAAAGGAATATATCCTTCTTGCTGGAAAACTGCGCGAGTCCAGCCCATACCCAAAAAAGGCAAGAAGACCGTGACAAACAACTATCGTACAGTCATTGCTTTCAGTTATATCAAAAGTTATGAAGAAAGCTATTAACGAAAAATTATTAAAATACCTGGAAGGCTTCAACATTATTAGTGACCGCCAGTATGGATCTAGATCAACAGGAGACCTTCTCGCTTATGTTACTCACGTTCGGAACAACGCAATAGAACATCATGGGGAGTCCCGGGCGGTAGCACTGGACATTTCCAAGGCTTTTGACCGAGTATGGCATGAGGGGCTCCTAACTAAAGTGAGAGCATACGGAATGCCGGTTTAATTTTTTTCATGGCTGTCGAGCTTTCTTAAAGACCGTTCTCTGCGAGTGGCGATGGACGGATTTCTTTCAGACACATTTAACATCAACGCCGGAGTCCCTCAATGTTCTATATTGTCGCCCACCCTCTTCTTACTATACATTAACGATCTTTTGGAAAAAAACTAAAAATCCTATATATAGCTTCGCTGATGACAGCACACTTATTTCATCTTTTACTTTAGATGCTCGGACATCGGCTGCCAATGCACATCTCTATAGGCAGCAAGAGGTCTCACATCTCAACAAAGACCTGGAAGAAATTCTGTCTTAAGGTGACAGTAACCAAGTAGAATTTAACGCTAAAAAGACATAGACGGCAGTTTTTTCCAAAAAAGTTAATGTTGAAGAACCGGGTATAGTTATGGCGGGACACTCGATTCCCTTGGCTTCATCAATTAATTTATTGGGCGTAAATTTGGATAGCCATATGTCTTGGCATAGTCACGTTGCGGCCATTGCTAAGGCAGCCTCGCAGAAGCTTGGAGTACTTTTCCGAACTAAGAACCTCTATACACCCCAACAACTTTTGATGCTCTATAAAGCCCAAATTCGGCCATCGCTGGAGTATTGTTCGAATATTTGGGGCTCTGCTCTTAAACATACCCTGAGATTGCTAGATTCCATTCAAAGAAGAGCCATCCGCTTGATCGGTGACCATAGTCTGACAAACAACCTGGAAAGCCTTGAACATTGAAGGCGGGTTGGCGACTTGAGTCTGTTTTAAAAATATTTTCATGGCAAGTGCTCAACTGAGGTTGCCCGCTTGATACCACCAAGAGCGGTGCATGGTAGAAATACACGACGAGCCACTGCAGCCCACCAGTACGTGGTTCAGCTTAATGTCCCTCGAACGACCCTGTTTTATAATTCTTTTATCTGGAGAATGTCATCAGTCTGGAACGACCTCCCTGAGATCGTGTTCCCCAACGGGTATAACCTCCAAAGGTTCAAGACCAACGTGAATCATTTCCTGCGCACACGCACCGCTCCCAGAGCGCCATTAAGGATTTATTCTGCAGTGCTGTGCCTTATCATAAAAAAAAAACGCACAGTTTCAATATGCCCAATTGAATGTGTTGACGTCTATTATTTATTTATTATTTTATATTATAATTAATTAACTATATATTTTTTAAAAATAACTAGATAGCAGATTTTTATTTTCTCTCACAAATTGTATGATTTTCATCAATAGGCGCGCGTTCTTCTTTATGTTTCTGTTTATGCCCGATGTATTTTCTTTTTAGGTAATGTTTCGTTTTTGTGGAAAATATCGAATAGACAATAAATCCTAGGTAGGTACGAAAAATACAGTAAAATCTCTCTATAGCGACCAACCTCGGCGAATTAAATGTTGGTCGGTTAACAGGGGTGGTCGGTTAATAGAGAAAAATTAAAACAACTGGTCTGTATTTTACAGTGTTGGTATATTAATAAGTATCTACATACAGGGTGTAATTTAATTGAGTGCCGATACTTAAGGGTGATAATCTATGAATGATTCTAAGATAAAAAGTTCATATGGACATATGTCCTAAACCTCTTCATTTTTGAGCTACAGGGTGTTAACATTTTAAGAAAAATATAACCTTTTTATATAAATCACTCTTAGATATTTTTATGAAATTTTGTACATACCTTTTAATCAATAAGGAGCATTTTTTGACCTAACAGATTTATAAAAATTTTTACCAGTGACGTCCGTACGGGGTTTGAACTGAATATTTTTAAAGAAAAAATGGATACGCCACTGCTTTTTCTAAAAACGAAACTTACTTTTGAAATTCCCATTTATTTTAAAGCAAATTTCGTTTATAGACTTACTTTTGTACGACGCACCGTTTTCGCGTAAAAAAATAAAAACAAAAAAAACATTTTTTTCTTCGGTTCATTGAGACTGCTTTTATTTATTTTGTTGAATTTGGTTGGCACCCACCATGAGTGGAAACACTTTTTTTGGGACAACAATTTATTTTCTACTCACCAGTGACATTCAACTGAACGTTTGAAAAGAAAAAAACGGTAACCATATTAAATGCCCTCTTAAAGCAAATCAAATAAAAATCAGTAGGCTGGGTAAAGCTACATCAATTTTGACGTTTCTTTTCATAAAGACAAAAGGCCTGGCATTGATTTTGCATTATTAAATAATTATTATTACAGTAAGACGTTAAATTATAATAAAAGAATGGTAAATTTTACAAACAGTGAATTAACTGACATGCATTTTATTTATGGGCTTGCAGACGGTAATGCATACGAAGCCAGGCGGATATACCAAGAGCGGTATCCAAATCGCGTAGTACCCGATCCGAGAACATTTTCTAGGATTCATAGACGTCTCCACGAGACCGGAACTTTAAGAGTAGACCACAGTGCTAAAGGAGTCCATCAAACAGTAAGAACACCGGAACTTGAAGAAGGAATTTTACACGAAATTGAGGAGAACCCCGAAAGTAGCACGAGGAAAATCGCGGCAACATTTAATGTTTCACATTTTCTTGTTTGGAAAATTCTCATCGAAAATTTATTATACCCATATCACATTCAAAGAGTCCAGGCATTACTCCCTAGAGATTTCCCGATGCGCATTAATTTCTGTGTGTGGTTTCTTCAAAACCTGATGGAAAATCCGTTATTTGACAGGCACATTCTTTTTACCGACGAAGCTAATTTTTCTCGAAACTCAATAAGAAATTTCCATAATAACCATTTATGGGCGGATGAAAACCCTTATGCAATTGTAGAATCAAATCATCAAGAACAGTTCTCAATAAATGTTTGGGCTGGCATTATTGATGATTATTTGATAGGGCCATTTTTTCTCCCAAGAAGACTTGATGGACAATCATATTTACACTTTCTTGAAGAAGATCTGCCGCCAATGCTTGAAGACCTTCCATTATTATTAAGAAACCAGATGTGGCTAATGCACGATGGTGCGCCTCCACATTTTAGCTTACGAGTGCGTGAATTTTTAAATCACACCTATCGCAATCGGTGGATAGGTCGCGGAGGAACGCAGCCATGGCCACCTAGATCTCCGGACCTTAACAGTTTAGACTATTTTTTCTGGGGGCATCTGAAAAGCTTAGTGTACCAAGTGCCGATTCATACCGAAGAAGAGTTACGAAATCGTATATTAGTATGCTGCCAAACCATAAGAAACACCCCGGAAATCTTCGAAAATGTGCGTCAGTCTATGGGAAGAAGAGTCCATGCTTGCATACGTGTGGGTGGACGACACTTCGAACAACTACTGTAAATAATGTGGGTTCTTTATTCTGTTTATCTTCTCTTGTCATTTCGCTTTCGATTTAAGGTTTGGAATTTTTCCTTTTAAATTAATCGCGATTTTTGAAATAAAATTTTTTATTTTTTTTTGTTTTTATTTTTTACGCGAAAACGGTGCGTCGTACAAAAGTAAGTCTATAAACGAAATTTGCTTTAAAATAAATGAGAATTTCAAAAGTAAGTTTCGTTTTTAGAAAAAGCAGTGGCGTATCCATTTTTTCTTTAAAAATATTCAGTTCAAACCCCGTACGGACGTCACTGGTAAAAATTTTTATAAATCTGTTAGGTCAAAAAATGCTCCTTATTGATTAAAAGGTATGTACAAAATTTCATAAAAATATCTAAGAGTGATTTATATAAAAAGGTTATATTTTTCTTAAAATGTTAACACCCTGTAGCTCAAAAATGAAGAGGTTTAGGACATATGTCCATATGAACTTTTTATCTTAGAATCATTCATAGATTATCACCCTTAAGTATCGGCACTCAATTAAATTACACCCTGTATATGTAAATAATTTTAAATAGTTTTGTTCGAATTTATCAGAACTAAAATTAAATGAGATGAAGCCAATTTACCAAGATGTTTATACTGCACGTGCATACTAACATATAGATTATACAATGTACTGTATGTTTGCTTTGAAATTCTTATTTTTTAAAATAATCAAAAATTATTGATTGCTTCATAATTTTTATTTTACTTTATAAAATTCAGATTCACATTTTGATAGCAATTAAGAAATATTTGTAGAATTGTAAAAATTGTTAAAATTATTGAGAAAGTCTCTTAAACTTTCAGATAGGCTTGATATTTTTGACACTGGAGCAAGTTCAGCTTCCACTTCCTCTGTCTCAGAGTAGGGAGTAGTTACCTCCGTTTCTTGGATGTCTTCAATACACTCGATGATAGTCAGTTCGGCAATTTCTGTTGGCAAATCGTTATCATAGAGGCAAATTGTTTTAAGTTCACAAATGTATCCTTAATGTCAGGAAAAAGTTGTACCAGCGGAATATTATCTTATTCTTCGAAGTCGTCAATATTACCTGTATTGCACATAATTCCGGCTTTTATAAAGCATTATTTTATTGTCACTGGGAAAAAATTGCGCCAGGTCACTGAAACCCATATTAAGGCGTTGGTTATTTTAATATTATATTCGATTTCTTGAAGAGGACAAACACTGTCTATACATGTTAATAAGGTAGCTTTCTGTAGAGCATTAAACTCTGAATAATGCCTTGGTCTAATGGTTGACAATGTGAGGTAGTACTGGGTCGAAGAAAAATGAGTTTGACATTATTCAGTGTCATTTTGGGATGAGACGTTGCATTATCCAGAAACAATACCACTCTTCTATTCTGCTTCTTTATTTTGATTTTAAATCTGTGAAGCTGTGTTGTCATAATGTCTGCTGGCATTTACGCTTCTTTGTTCGATGCCCATTGGAGAGATAACTTATCGATATGTGCGCCCTTAAAACATCGAGGATTTTTGCTTTTGCCTATTATAAGTGGTTCTTCCTCCTCACCTTCCATATTTGCACAGAATAGTAAATCGTTGTTTTGCTGTTTTTTTTCAAGTACACTTGTCATCTTTCAATGCATATGTTCTTGTTGGCAATGCACGACAGTAGAGACCTATATATACGTCCCTTGGGGCATAATCCCTTAAAATGATCAATAGCCTTTATTTCCTTGTAGTTATCTAGGTTCAAGGGCTTTTGCTTGAATCATGGGCTCGTATATTGGTAAGTGCTTATTTCGTGCCTTACAAAACCAGTTAAAAACCATTTGGTCCACTGCCAGTCCTTTCCTCGATTATTTCAATTTTTTCGTTTAAAGAAACACATTTCCTTTTTCCCGCCATCTTCAAATATTCACGTCAGTCCCAAAACACACAATAACTGTTAAAACTAATGTTAACAACCGATTTATTAGCCTATAAAGCAAATTAAATGGATCCGCCTGCAATAAAGTAATTAGTATTTATGTATCCGATGATGAGGTTCTACTGTATATCACCCTAAATAATCATAATATATGATAACATTTTTAATTTATTTAATTTCTTGCACAGTGAAATAATTATACATTATTTTTTAATTTAAAATATACATTTGACCTATTTTAAAAAATGCTGCTCGATGATGTAATTAAAATTTTGATCAATGCCTTTTTAACTTAGAAAAAAAAACCGTTTTAAAATATTGTCATATTTAGTTTTCTCGAAAAACTACAATTTCTATATTATTTAGGTATAAGGTTAACGTATCTTAAAAAGAAAGTATTTGAAACCACCTATCCGGTAGTCTTATTCGAATTTTGATCCGACTTTTTGTTTGCGCTTTATAGATTTTTAAAATGGGAACTTTTGAATTTTAAAATAATTTTAAAAAAATTCCATTTTCCAATCTAGCCCAAAAACTATACAGTTCCGAAAATTAAGGTTCTCTACAATATCAGAAAGTTCCAATCGATTTAAACGACTTTTGCGACTTGTATCGAGTAACATCCAGTCATTCTTAAATTTCGACTTTGACGTTTTAAATCGTTTTATCGAAATACCCTGTATATTCCTATTTTATCGTACCGCATACCCTAAATAGTTGTCCAACTGTTGACAAAATTTAATTGTTGCACCGCGAACCGTTTACGAAAAAATTAAAGAAATGGAAAAAATGTCGATTTGACGCGATGACGACGACGATGGTAGACACGAGGACAATAACATTCTAGTTGATACTGGAGAGTGAGGAATGAAATACGTAAGTGACACGCCTCATAACAATCGGGTTTTCACCCCGATTGTAACAACTTTAATCATAATAGTTTCTTTTTGTATATCACCAATTTATTTGGGTTGAAAGAAGCCAACAGGCTGGCTAGAAAAACAGAAATACCTAAATAAACAATCTCACACCTATTTATAATATTCTTTATGGCTAGTTTATAGAAATGGCAAAAAGCATTTATACGAAATATACAGAATGTAACATGCAGAGCAGGATTTGGTTCAAAAATTAAAATAATTTTAATAAAAAATTATTCTCTTATGAAAGCAGTAGAGGAAGTGGTGCTTCCATCGCTTCATAGACCATACGCCCCTGGTGTTGCTGTTTGACAGTAAGATTTATCAAAGATAATATATTCAGGTGCAAATAAAAACTGCTATAGCAGAATACTTTTTACTTTACTTTACTTACCATGATAATTATGATATCCCCCGTCTAGTCGAAATCCTGGCTGTGTCACTGTTTCACTTATTTTTCGTTCTATTGTTGCTAAGCTTATTAGCATATAGAATATAAAGTATCTTATAAATTAGTTAATTTCCTCAATATTCATCAGATTTACGATTTATTTCAACCCACGTACAATAAAACCTTTTTGCCACGCTCTGGAAAAGTTTTTACAAATGAGAATTATTTTCTTTGTGACGAAATGGCGTTCGCAAGGCTAAAGAAAGTAATAAATGTCAGTTCCGGCGCTGCAAAATTAATAAATGTTGGAAGGAAAAAATCGCTTCAATAATGTTCTTTTTTCCAAGTAAGCGCAAAAAAGGTCGAATTGATGCATGGCTTCAGTAACTCAAAAGAAATTTAATTTTTAATAGAATAGTGTTTTTTAAAGTTTATTTATACCGAAATATCAATAATTAAAGGGGGTAATGAAATAAAAACGCCTGTAATCATGTATGTGAAATAACTTAATTTGGGTCAGGTTATTTGCCATGCTGTCATCATCAATTAGGCAATCCAACGATGTGTCAAATTCCCTATTTGTTGAAATTCATTCCACAGAACTCAAAAACATTTAACGAACAATTCAATATGGCCGCGGAAGGCAAATATGTGGCAAATATACACGGATTCAATGCTTAGTTTACAGTCGAGTCCTGTGCGCTTCAAAATCCTAAAAATCGATTAGCCGCCAAATTGATCAAATTGTTGGTTAGACCGTTTGGTTCGCTTTCTAACGGCCCGTAAGCGCGTCTCCCTTGTGTAACGGTTTTTATGTGTCTATTTAAAACTGTTTTTATCGAAAAGTGTTGGTTCTTTACTGTATAGTCTGAGTGCTTAATCTTGAAACAATATGCCTACGAATTGTCTAGGTTTCGGTTGCAAATGTCGCTCCAACAGGGCTATTCATAAGTTTTATCGGGTACATACAATCTTAAACTATAGGTTTTTAATCTAGAAGGCATCAAGCATTTTATAACAGGTAAAAGCATATGGCACCAATAATTTTAATTTATAGTAATGCAATGTTGTAACTGAAGGAAATCCTGCCAGATTAGATGAAGAAAATTAACCCGATTACGTTCCTTCACAAATTATAGGTTATACATTTACATCTAGTCAGGAGGAATTACTACAGATCAAGGTTGATGAGGCTGCCACGAGGCTAGTTCCATGGAAGTTTATTTCGTTTTCATATAATTTTGGATTTTCTTTGAATACGACCTAAATTTATAATAAAAAAAAATAATTCCGAAAATGAGTTGTATGCATGCCTATAACACACTGCTCAAAATTCGATAGTATGGCTTCTATTATGTTTATTGAGTAACTAAAATTAAACTAATTTATAAACAATAAAAGCAAAGTTTACACTATTTAGTAAAGCCTAAAAAAATTGAAGTACAAAATAACCCCGCTTCTCTAGCAAATACACTCATAATACTTTTCGTTTGTATTGTCAAATTTTTGTTACTGTTACGTTTGCCATTAGGTCTTTACAGCGTGTAAATCTGCTTTGATATAAATGATGATAAATTAGTAACATTTTTATACAAGATTAATATATTGTCAGTTTCTACAAGTGTCTTTTAACCCAAGACATGTTTGAAACCATTCCATTTCACACGCATCCTTATCACATTTTTCCATAGGCCTTCCACCGTTAACACCTTTATAAATGCACCAATAATGTACCTTCACAGTCCCAGCTTTTCTAGTAAAGTATCTTCACAACAGATCTGGCATAATTACTTCAGAATGAAATTTTAAGGCAATTTCACAATTCTTTTTACAAAACTATTTATCAGGAAAAAAATTTGATAAATAACACAGGCCTGCATGAAATTTGTGATGACGTGATTGTGCCGTAAAATTACCTTTACAAGGCAACTTTACGTACCATGGTGCGAACGGTAGCTCTTGTGTCGGAGGCTCGGAGTCCTTGCCTTAAGCAGTTGTACACTTTTTTGATGAATTGGACGCCACCTATTTTAAATGGTTAAAAAACTTAATACTTACAAAGCGTTTTAAAATAGGAAAACCGCTTGCTTCTAAAGATGGTAATAATTCGTCGTGCAGTACAATGAGTAACAATAAAACACAGATATGTAAAACAACAATTGGGATTAATTTATTAGAGTCACTAAACTGGATTCCACCAATGAGATTAAATATTGAAATCAATAACTAAATTAAATATTAAAGTAAAAAATTATACACTCATGGGAAGACCTGAAGGGTTCTTACTCGCCTGGTAACTAGTTATCACATATAGTTTATGAAAAGGGGAAAAGAGAATGTTCTAGAACCTTCATACTTGTATGGTCATAATACCTAGATTCTTTCTAGAGGTTACCAAGGTGGTATTACAAATTTAAAGTTAGTTTTGAAGTGAAATTTACGGTGTTAAGGTTATAAAGAAATTAAAATTATCACAATACACTGGCCTTATTTCCCAGATGTTCCAAATCCCATGTGGTTTCTGCTTCAAATTAATAGGCACTCTGCCTCCAGTCTGGTGGACCCGAACAGTACAAGACAGCACATATTTACAGCTTACAGGCCATGTGGTCTCTCAATCGAAGATCCAATTTCAACACGTGGTCAAAAGGAATATGAATATGTAACGTCTGTTATATATTCAACAATAAACGCTCCGATAGAAGCAAAAGGAAAATTGCAACTAAACTCTAAAAAAAAACCCTCATTGGTTGTCTGGTGCTACCATCTCAAATAGAATACAAAGGAATGAGGCCTCATGTGCAAATCATCAAAGAGATGAGGACGCTCTACTATCCTTGAGGTGCCAACTATAGTTGGGCGGCGGACCTTTTCAAATCACATAATAGTGGGCCCCTTTTTAAACAACCGCGACTTCCACCTTCAAGGATGATCTTCTATGAAGTGACCTAAAGTCAAAATTCTTCGAAAAAGGTAAAGATCAAATGACAGGTGAACTGTCACGTCAAAAAAATCAATTGGTACGTTCAGACAATTGATGAAAGTAATCTCAGTTCGATAAAATGACAAAACCAAACCAACTTGACATGTGGAAAACTAATAGCCGTTTACCCTGCATAATATGCAATTTAAAAACAAATAATGGCATACCAATTTATCGAATGGTGAAACTGAAAAGTGCAATATCATCAATGTTCTAGAGTGAACTAACCAAGGTTCAAATGGAACAACTCAACGAACATACTATAAGCCAAATGAACTACTGACCTGTTATCATAAATGAACATAACCCCAAATTTTGACAATAAAAATATTTAAATATTCAGATATCTACTTCGTTCGAGTTAATTAAAAAGAAAAGAAATGAAGAATGTACAAAAAAATATTCATGATAGGACCGTGGCCTGTAAAACATGAACCTCTGCACCAAAGCACTAAACTTAAAATCCACAGAAAATATAGAAAGGTAATGTAATCAAATATCTTACACAAAACCATGTAGCATCCTATAAATATACATCTATAGCAAAAATGAATGCTACATTTACCCCTCTCCGAAAAAAAATAGACTATCCCAATAGGCTATTTGTAAACTGTACACTCTCATCATCAGAAAAATAAATTTGGCTTGATAACTGCGCGTATCACACGTCCTTGCGGAAGACAATATAGGTAAAGTCAATTCAGGAAAATGTCAAAATCGGTAAAAATACGTCAAAATCGGTAAACGTCAAAATCGGTAAAAAGATGCCAGATTCTGGTTGAAACCTATCAATCTTGGTAAAGGTTGCCAAAATTATACGCCAGATGAGATGTACTACAGACTTCACAAACTCGTCTAAAAAAATACAATATGCCAAATATTACAAAATATACAATAATCCAGCTAATTTGGATATACCAAAGAAAATAGACAGATTGTCATGCCATAAGAAATAATCAAAGGACAATCTTATTAGTCGTGCTAACAATCAACATAAATGTCATAACAAAGCCGTATTCGAGACATCTTTATGTCATTATCAGACAACATCTAGTCTTCTTACTCATGAACCACTAGATTGAATCAAACGATTCAACAAAAAAAAATCATCAAATTTCGGCAAATCATCATCAGGCCAAATACCCACTGCAAATCACGAGTGAAAGAGAAGAATACCCACCAGACTCTAAAGTGGTAAACTAGAAATAAGACTTATATATAGCCAGGATTGCGCTTTTCCAAGTTGCATGAAAAACCCTCGTGTACTGGCCTCACTTCAGCAATCGAACGGATACACTCTCTAACTCCCGAAAAACACACGAATACCCACCCAACAATGAGCCTCCGAAAGGTGGAAAACCAAACAGAATTGGTGACCCAGATGTCCACCAACAAAAGGGGATAAAATATAATTTCCATCAAACTAAAAAATGCCTGACGCATTACCATAAGTTTCAAAAAATTCTAGAATAGGGTGTTCTGTAATGTGGCACTGCAATCAGCCTCTCGCACAAAACAGCCTAAAAAGGAGCTCAGGCAAGACACACTAGTACCACCCAGCTATGTGTAGCATCGCGATAGATCACTACGCCAAAGTGAATACCCCGCAATGTTTGCCCTTCCAGTCAGGTGTGCTTAAACGTGTTCAAGCACGTTTGTACGAAATCTGATGGCACCCAACACACCACAGCCTGTATAAACCAAACAAAAAAACTTATGGGACGTAACACCTTAAGTATTACCCAAATGTACTTATCTATCAAGAGACAAATACCCAAAAATATTTCCAGCTCTTGGAAATAAAAAACTCTATAAAAAACCAAATACGACCGAAAATATATATTGTCAGTTAATACTAGACTGAACAAACAGTACTAAAATATCCATATTTTAGAAGTTCCTCAAAAATCAATTATAATATTCATTATAGTATTGATTATAGTTTTCATTATAGTATTGATTATAGTTTGCTAAAGAAAGATACCAAAATAACTTAATATGCAACGCACTGTGCATTTAATCCAAGTACACCTAGCACTTTAGGTATACTAAACCAAAAATTTGTCCGCGACAAAAACTAAACATACCGTGATCGGTAGTAGATTTTGAATATGGCCAATATTCAAAACATAAGATACGCTATGTATCATCAATAAATCCAAAATTACTCTTGTCATACTAAAGGTCTATAATCTAAAAAACATAGATTCATAGAAACATCTAGTTCTATAATCTAAAAAAATATAGATTCATAGATACATCCAGCTATATACTATAGCATTGTACTTACAGTACATCAAAGTACCGTACAGTACACAGATTGATAGATAGATAGGGTCGTCAACCTCCACATCAAATCCAAAAAAATTGACAAGAGGTTAGCAAACTATAAAAAATATGACTTAATAAAAATTAATCCTGATCTGAACTTTCAGAATCAGAACTACTCGAAAAAGGAGTGTTAAAAGGTTTCAGATCTTTGATATGCCACTTTCCAACTTTAGAACCATCAATATTTTCTAAATCATATACTAAATTAGAAAATTTTTTACGTACTATACACTGAATATATTTGGGGACCAACTTTGCTGTGAACTTATCTACTGCACTAGAAAGAATTTTATTTCGACGCCAGACATGGTCGCCGACCTGAAAAGAAATATCACGCTTTCTAAGATTATATGCTCGAGAATTGCGCTCATACGCTCTATGAATCTTACTTCTAACTTCTACAAAAATATCCTTCAAACACTTCAAATTTTCAGCATAAGCACCCCGATCGCCCGGAACTATTTCAGCGTCGACACTGACGTCTAAACTCATATCGTTATAATAATTTCCTGACAACGGAACGTGCCTACCAAAAACCAAAAATGCTGGAGTAAAACCTGTAACTTCGTGCTTAGAAGTATTAATAGCTTGTTGAATCTTAGAAATTTGTTTATCCCAATTATCATGAGTATCTATACAGTGCGTCCATAAAGTCTTGCACAAATTCATTTAAAATTCAGGAATTTACTTTTTAAAAACGCTCGGACACGTCAATTAGTACTTTTGTTTGCGCATTTTTTAACGTAAAATGTTTTTATACAGGGTGTCGCACGTATGAGGTATGAGGTCATCAATAAATGTGTTTAAAATAAATTTTCAAACGTCAATATTTCGGAAACCGTGATTTCCAGAGGTGTTAAGTGTTCATCATAGAATTCAAAATTGATATAATATACAGGGTGTTCCATTAAAAAAAATCCTTGATGACCTCATACCTCATACGTGCGACACCCTGTATAAAAACATTTTACGTTAAAAAATGCGCAAACAAAAGTACTAATTGACGTGTCCGAGCGTTTTTAAAAAAAGTAAGCCCCTGAATTTTAAATGAATTTGTGCAAGACTTTATGGACGCAGTGTATAACTCCTAATAGCTGTACCAATCGTCCTATTGTTTCGCTCTACAAAATTACATTGGGGAGAATAAACCGGATTGAATCTAATATTAAAACTGTACATGTCACTTAAATTTTTAAAAGTTTTCGACGTGAATTGAGAACCGTTATCTGCTATCAAAAGAGATGGAGGACCATGTACTTGAAAAACTTTATTCTCCAATGCATCTTCAACGTATTGAGATTTTGAACTTCTTAAGGGAAAAAGCATGGTATACTTAGTAAACCAGCAAGCTACTACCAAAAGCCATTTATTTCCTTTCTTCGACCGTGGAAGAGGTCCAATTAAATCCACTGCTCTGACTTGAAAAGGATAGCTTACTTGTTTTTCTTCACCCATTAATCCCATCGGAGAAGTGTTGGGGGCTTTTTGAGCTCCACATACCAAACAAGTTCTGACAAATCTGATAACGTCTTGACGCATTTTTGGCCAATAATATTGTTCTTGTAAACGATGAAATGTTTTATAAAAGCCAAAATGACCACAATTAGGAGGACTATGACAAGAATCTATGATTTCTTCTCTTTGCGGCTTTGGAACCAAGTATTTCTATTCCGGAAGATTAATTTTCATAGCAAGAGAATTTGGGATAAATTTATAAACAAAATCGTTTTCAACTTTCCATAGCGGGTAACTCTCTGGAGTATCTAAAATTTTCTGACGTAAATTATCGTACCATGGATCAATACGATCAACATCGAGTGCACCAACAACGATTTCCTCTAACATACTGGAATTTGAACAATTATCTTCAGCTGCTTCACTACTTGGAATACGTGACAACGCGTCTGGAACGACATTTTGAGCTCCCTTTCTGTGAACCAAATCAAATGTATGCTGTCTAAGACGAACTGCCCATCGAGCTAGTTTACCACTAGGATTTTTAATTGAATTTAGCCACAATAAACTGTAATGGTCGGTAATGACCGTAAAAGGAACACCTTCAATAAATCCTCGGAACTTTTCAATATTAAACAGCACACCAAGACATTCTTTTTCTACAACAGAATAATTTCGCTCAGCTCTGGATAAAGATCGGCTGGCATAAGCAATTACTCGCTCTTCCCCATCTATAATTTGTGATAAAACTCCGCCTAATCCAGTATTTGATGCATCGCTAGAAATATAGAAACGTTGTGTAAAGTCTGGCTGTGATAAGATAGGAGCAGATACTAGAAGTTGCTTAATTTTGACAAACGATTCCTCTGCAGCACTATTCCACTGTATAGGCTGTCCTTTTTTTCTTCCTTTCAACAAATCGTTAATAGGAGACATCAAAGTAGAAAAATCCTTGATGAATCTTCTGTACCATGAACAAAGTCCAACAAAACGCTTCACTTCAGTAGTGTGCCTTGGTCTAGGATAATTTATCATTGACTCAATCTTTTGTGGATCTGTACGCAAAGAATTCGAACCCACGATATAACCCAAGAATTTCAAAGAAGTTTTAAAGAAATCACATTTTTCCAAATTGATGGTTAAACCTGCATCTTTCAGTTTTTCTTTAACTTCTGCCAACAACTTTATATGTGAACCAAAATCCTCAGATACTACCAAGATATCATCAAGATAAGTAAAAACATTGGGCTCATAACGAGGACCAAATATAGCATCCACGAGGCGCTGTTGCGTCTGTGCGGCATTTCTAAGACCAAAAGGCATTGTAACGAACTGAAATAAACCTCTGCCCACTACAGCAAAAGCGGTTTTCTCTTTTGATGAATCATCCAAAGGAATTTGCCAAAAAGCTTTTCGAAGATCTATAGATGAAATATATTTAGCATGACGAAGTGAAGACAAAATCCTATCTATGTTAGGCATAGGATAACAATCAGGTTTCGTGACATCATTGATAGCACGTCCATCAAAGCAAAGACGGTATGATCCATTTTGTTTTTTGACCAATAAAACAGGCGAACACCATGGACTCTTAGATGGCTCAACTACACCTAATTGTATCATTTCGTCTAGCTCTTCATTCAAAATTTTTGACATATATGGAGACATAGAAAAAGGTCTCTGTTTAAAAGAAATCGCGTCACCAGTATCAATAGTTAAAGTAATTTTATTAGTACGCCCTAACTTATCCTTACAACAAATTTCGTTAAAAGAAGATATGACTTTATCTGCTCTCGAACGTTCTAATCTAGAAAGATCGTCCAAAGAATTTAACTGAGGATAAAATCTACTTAAAGAATGATTATTTTCATTATTCAACACGTTAAGTTCAAATTTACTATTCATGGATTGTACATGCCATGAATTGTCACTAAAATTTACCAAAATATTAAATTTTTTTGCAAAGTCGCACCCAAATATAAATGCATGTGGCAAAGAAGGTACCACTAAAGCATTAATAACTGAACAAATATTATCAATAACAATTGGCAAATCAACTGTGCCTTTAACACATTGTGCCTTACCATCTGCGGTACAAATATTTTTAACCTTGGTTTGGCATATCTTAAGACCTGTTTGTTCTAAAACCTTTAAACCTCCCGATCCTACAACGGAACTAGTAGCACCCGAATCTAATAAAACGGAAATGTCCACATCAAGTAACTTAACATTAATATAAGGTCGGTTATCCAAATGTTTATTAACGAACAGTGGTGAAACATGATTGTTTGAAGATGAAACCTTATTAAAAGAAGTTTTACTGTGCTTAAAAAATTCAGAGACTCTTCTCAACCAGTTATCCCAATCAGTCTGGTTAAAATATGTTTTCTTTACTAAATCTTTATTAGTACTCAACAAATTTAAAGAATTTGAATTATAAAATGTTTGTGATTTTAAAATTGGTCTGTTTGAACTGTAAAAATAATTATTAGAGGCGCTTGTTTTGGGAGTAGTGAGACGGCCTCCAAGCGACACTTCCCTTTTTAGTTTTTTGTACACTTGGGTCTTTACGTTAGCCTCACCACATTTAAAACAAAATATGCTTCTAGGAGCACTACAATTTAAAAAAGTATGGTTAGGTAATCTACAGCTCCAACAAACCACTAAAGCTTTAACGCTATCATTATTTTTACCTTTGTTATCTTTCTTATTATTTGTATTATTATCTTGTCTAGAACCTGACTGATTATGAGAACTCCGAGGGTTATTCTTAAAATTTCTTTTAAATTTATTATTATTAGAATTTCTACTAATTCCAGGATTTTTATGAAAATTTCCAGGCTGATCAATACCAGCTACTTCATCTCTAGGTCTACTCTTATCCTGCATATAATCTGACTCTTCCAATTTACGACAAAGTTCTGAAAGCTTAGAAACAGTATCAATATCGACCAAAGCTAGTCGATTAATAAAATCAGGTAAAATATTTTTCCTGATATGTTTGACCTTAGAGACTTCAGCAGGGGGTCTTGATAGTCTAGCAAAAAGAGCTTCTAAATGTGCTATAAAAACAACTGTTGACTCGTGTTTCTTTTGTTTCCTTCTTTTAATTTGTTCCCACAAATCATCATCTATATCATCATGCAAAAAATCCTTTTTTAATTTTAAAATCAAAGAGTCCCAATCATTAATTGAAGATTTTATACTCCGATACCAAACAAATGCATCACCGGTAAAAAATTCGGCAGCAGAATTAAATAAATCACGAGATGAAACATTACGTGCTTGAGCTAACTCGGTTAATCTTTCTATAAAAGGATAAAGTTTCTTAGAGTCGCCATTAAAATTAACTTGCCATTCACTTATAGGAATATTACGACTGGCACAATGTACAACCGGAGCTGCTACGTTAATAATTGGAGCAGTAGGAACTGAAGGTTCCGGATCCTGTCCAGGTTCGATTTTATCAAATAAGTCTGACTCTAACAATAAACAATTGGCACTTATATCCTGAATATAAGAAAATATTTCAGCTGCTTGTTGTTCATCTTCCGGTATAGGAATTCTTTTTGCCCTACCGTAAACGTGAGCTAAACGCGATTTAACCCTACCAAAAACCGAATCATTAGCATTTCCTTCGAATTCATCTATAACTCTTTGAATTGAATCTAAACTTCGTTGAATACCGAGTTTCTCTTCATCGAAAGTTAAAGTACAAATTTCTAAATTAATATCCTTTCCAGGTTGAGCTTGTTCTCTTTTTTGAATTCGAGAAAATATTTTTCGCTTTTCCGCAACAGTACGTTGTGAAGTTAAAAGTCGAATCTTCAATTCATAATCTAACTCATACTCTAATAAGTGATTGGGTTGAAATTTAAAAATATCCATGATGATAAAAGTTTAAATTTAAAAATAAAATGTCTATAAAAAACAATAATTCAATTCAAAATATTTGATTCAATAGCTCATCTATCGATGGTAAATAAAAAAATAATAATCAGAAGCCGAACCAAAATATTTGTTTCACCCTGTATATCAAGTCACAAAATGTAACTGTACTATATTCTTATAGAATATGTATGCAGTAAAATTTTACCAAAAAATTAAAATCACTAGTCCATAAAATCATCAAAGTCCAAGAGGTCACCTAGGTATATATACACCCTGTATAAAAATTTTCAAAGTTCAAATCAATACTTCAGTTCAAAACCAAAAGTATCAAAGTGTATTAAAATTTAAAAAAATATTTCAAAATGTAATCAATCACACTGTATATTAAAAATACACTACCACCCTGTATAAAGAAAATATTTGTCAGAGTTTAAAGTTATTCAGAACTTACTAAAGTACAGCATACTAGTATGATTTGACAAAGTCTTTACAGATAAAATTTTAAAATTACACCTTGTTTAATGAAAATTTAAAGAAAATGTTTTCTTTGATGAACCTTTCTTTGACGTCTTGGTCAACCTAAACCTTAAATAATGTCTATGGATTGTGTTAAAGTATCACTGTCTAATAGACAATGTGAATTATAACAAAAGATAATTAATTAAAATTTACCGACTTATAACAATGTAAGAAACAAGATGGTCTTACTCAGCTTTATGAATATTGACACACCCTGTATATAAGTTTGTAAAAAATCTTACTAAAAAACTTCAGAGTAATGTGTCTATAACTATATAATCCAATGAGGGTTTTATGAAATAAAAAAACTCAGTGCCTTTGACACAGTGAGTCTATAAAAAAATAATCCTTTTTAGGCCAACAATATATATGTGTTCTGTATAATTTTTACCAATATACTTAAATAAGAATGTACTGATCAGTGAAATTTAAAAACTTGAAACATAATGGATCCAGATAAAATCACCAACTATCAAAAATATTTTATTGTTACTCGTGCACTAGTCTGCTAAATATGTTCAAAAAAGTGTACTATGCCCCACGTTCAAAGGCGCTACTTTATGTGCCGTAAAATAACCTTTACAAGGCAACTTTACGTACCATGGTGCGAACGGCAGCTCTTGTGTCGGAGGCTCGGAGTCCTTGCCTTAAGCAGTTGTACACTTTTTTGATGAATTAGACGCCACCTATTTTAAATGGTTAAAAAACTTAATACTTACAAAGCGTTTTAAAATAGGAAAACCGCTTGCTTCTAAAGATGGTAATAATTCGTCGTGCAGTACAATGAGTAACAATAAAACACAGATATGTAAAACAACAATTGGGATTAATTTATTAGAGTCACTAAACTGGATTCCACCAATGAGATTAAATATTGAAATCAATAACTAAATTAAATATTAAAGTAAAAAATTATACACTCATGGGAAGACCTGAAGGGTTCTTACTCGCCTGGTAACTAGTTATCACATATAGTTTATGAAAAGGGGAAAAGAGAATATTCTAGAACCTTCATACTTGTATGGTCATAATACCTAGATTCTTTCTAGAGGTTACCAAGGTGGTATTACAAATTTAAAGTTAGTTTTGAAGTGAAATTTACGGTGTTAAGGTTATAAAGAAATTAAAATTATCACAATACACTGGCCTTATTTCCCAGATGTTCCAAATCCCATGTGGTTTCTGCTTCAAATTAATAGGCACCCTGCCTCCAGTCTGGTGGACCCGAACAGTACAAGACAGCACATATTTACAGCTTACAGGCCATGTGGTCTCTCAATCGAAGATCCAATTTCAACACGTGGTCAAAAGGAATATGAATATGTAACGTCTGTTATATATTCAACAATAAACGCTCCGATAGAAGCAAAAGGAAAATTGCAACTAAACTCTAAAAAAAAACCCTCATTGGTTGTCTGGTGCTACCATCTCAAATAGAATACAAAGGAATGAGGCCTCATGTGCAAATCATCAAAGAGATGAGGACGCTCTACTATCCTTGAGGTGCCAACTATAGTTGGGCGGCGGACCTTTTCAAATCACATAATAGTGGGCCCCTTTTTAAACAACCGCGACTTCCACCTTCAAGGATGATCTTCTATGAAGTGACCTAAAGTCAAAATTCTTCGAAAAAGGTAAAGATCAAATGACAGGTGAACTGTCACGTCAAAAAAATCAATTGGTACGTTCAGACAATTGATGAAAGTAATCTCAGTTCGATAAAATGACAAAACCAAACCAACTTGACATGTGGAAAACTAATAGCAGTTTACCCTGCATAATATGCAATTTAAAAACAAATAATGGCATACCAATTTATCGAATGGTGAAACTGAAAAGTGCAATATCGTCAATGTTCTAGAGTGAACTAACCAAGGTTCAAATGGAACAACTCAACGAACATACTATAAGCCAAATGAACTACTGACCTGTTATCATAAATGAACATAACCCCAAATTTTGACAATAAAAATATTTAAATATTCAGATATCTACTTCGTTCGTGTTAATTAAAAAGAAAAGAAATGAAGAATGTACAAAAAAATATTCATGATAGGACCGTGGCCTGTAAAACATGAACCTCTGCACCAAAGCACTAAACTTAAAATCCACAGAAAATATAGAAAGGTAATGTAATCAAATATCTTACACAAAACCATGTAGCATCCTATAAATATACATCTATAGCAAAAATGAATGCTACATGATTTTTGTTTGTTGAGATCAGTTTTTATACAGGGCGTTCATTTGAAAACTTCCCACCACGGATTTATCGAAAACCACTGATTAAAAGAAAAAACGCCGAGACACGTCAAAAGATTTGACAAAGGGGACAACTTTTTAACCAAAAACTACTTCACCCCCTTTTACCCTCTGCCCCCCGGGGTCATCCCC
Organism: Polydrusus tereticollis; assembly: GCA_963920685.1. Taxonomy (NCBI): domain Eukaryota; kingdom Metazoa; phylum Arthropoda; class Insecta; order Coleoptera; family Curculionidae; genus Polydrusus; species Polydrusus tereticollis. The sequence goes on from OY987329.1 coordinate 40,388,604, forward strand.
TTAAAAATTTTAAATGACAAGGGGTATCAAGTAATAGCTTGTTTGAAAGGTCTTTCAAAGTGCTTTATTTTGACGTTTGACTTTTTAAAATCGGTGAATTCGTTTTCGAGAAAATTATAAAAATCTTTATTTATCTTAATTTGTTCAGATAGAAAAAAAACACACGAAAATATCACTTTTTATTTCTATAAGTGTTCAAAATGTTGTCCGTTATTGGCCAAACAATGATATAGGCGATGTTCAAATTCCTGACGGACATTTTCAAAAATGCCTTGACCAAGTTCATCCAAACTTTCAGGTTGGGGAGTGAACACAATAGATTTCAAATGGCCCCATAGAAAAAAGTCTAATGGCGTCAAGTCAGGAGACCTAGCAGGCCATTCTATAGGCCCTCTTCGCCCTATCCATTTATCTGGAAACTCGTCGTCTAGCCATTGCCGAACCGGAAGAACATAGTGAGGAGGAGCGCCGTCTTGCTGGAAATAAATTTCAGCCTCATCAAGTATAGGGTTTCCATCGTCTTCGATTTGGTTTTCAATGGTTTCAGTGATAAGCGGATTGATGGTATTTTCCAACATATCTAAATAAATGCCTTCATTTAAATTTCCATTAATAAACAATGGCCCAATCACTTTGTTTCCTAAAATGCCTGCCCATACATTAATTTTTTGGGGGTACTGAGTATGCCCTTCTACAAAAGCATGAGGATTTTCATTGCTCTAATACCTGCAGTTATGCTTATTAACAAATCCATTTAGATAAAATGTGCATTCATCACTGAAGCAGATATTCTTTACATGAATGGTATTATCATTAATCGCTGCAGTCATTTGTTCACAAAACTCAACTCGCCTATCGAAATCATCTTCGGTTAACTCTTGCAATATTTTCAGTTTGAATGGATGACATTTATGTAATTTAGTAACTGTGCGTACTGTCCTAATGAATTACCAGTCGCATCAACAATTTTGCGTAATGAAGTATTAGGATTTATGCCAAAATTACCCAAAACTTCAACTTGAGCGGCTTCATCCAAAACTCTACGATGATTACGTTTTTTATTTGCAGCAGATCCAGTTTGAGTAAATTTAGTAACAAGGTCCAAAACATACCTATGCGAAGTAATCTTTTCCGGATGTCTGGCGTTAAATGTGACGGCAGTTTGCCGAGCACATTGATTTTGGGCACCATAAATTAGAATCATTTTCACTCTTTCGGCTAGTGTGTAAACCATTTTGGAAGTAAAATCTGAATCAATAAATTAATTTTCACTATCCCAAGATTGTCACAAAGGTAACTGACAGCAAATTAAATTTTTTCTTTTCCTCGGCAACTATAAAAAACTAAACAGGTATAAGAATAAATACAGTTTGCCCATGTTATCTGTGTTTATAAATAGATGGCTGAAAAAAAGTCGGGTTGTTATTTGGTTGCTGCCACGTCTAATCTTCCGAATTGCTATTTATGTTGGTTTTTGAACACTTATTGAAATAAAAAGTGATATTTTCGTGTGTTTTTTTTTTCTATCTGAACAAATTAAGATAAACAAAGATTTTTCTAATTTTCTCGAAAACGAATCAACCGATTTTAAAAAATCAAACGTCAAAATAAAGCACTTTGAAAGACCTTTCAAACAAGCTATTACTTGATACCCCTTGTCTTTTAAAATTTTTAAGGGGATGACCCCGGGGGGGCAGAGGGTAAAAGAAGGTGAAGTAGTTTTCGGTTAAAAAGCTGCCCCCTTTGGCAAATCTTTCGACGTATCTCGGCGTTTTTTCTTTTAATCAGTGGTTTTCGATAAATCCGTGGTGGGAAGTTTTCAAATGAACACCCTGTATAGAGATAACTAATTAAAATACATTACTCGAGGTGAATCTTTTATTATGGCTCTTATTACCTGAGATAAATCTTTTATTATATATGTTATATACGTTACCCCCTGTATATCTTTTATAATAGTATAAGTCACTTATCTATACAGGATGCACGTGTTTATCAAACCTATCATATTACTGATAAAGTATCAAGAAAACTAACTACGTGATCAAAACTGCTGACACAAAATGAACCAGATCAGCATTGCATCTTCTATAAACACGCTCATCCTAGAAACAGATTCAGTTCAGATTAATCTATGTAGCAGTAACCTTTTTGTAATAATTATTGTTGGTCGTAAGAATAAAATTCTTTTTTAAAACTTCGTTTTTGCTTGCCACGATACAACAATTGGTGCACTCGGTAGGATGTCGTGTTGAACACGTATTCCGCGGTGAATTCCAATTCTTTACAAACAAGAACAAGTTCCAAAGTGTTACAATTAACTTAACAGTATTTTACTGGAACAAACCAGTAATTTCAAGTCCAAAGAAGGAAGAAATACAGAAGCACACCAGTTTAAAAGAGTCCAAAGAGACCAACGGGTTAAAGTAACCCATCTTCAGAAAAAGAAGAAACAAAAGTAGGTTAAGTCTTCTCGACGTACTTCATCGTAGAACAAGTGGCCTGCGGGCAAGATCTAACTACCCTGTTGTCGTTGACATCCTCACCCCACCAACTATACGTAGACACTGAGTGGAAGCTACCAAAAACGTCGTGTGGAAGAAATACCTAGTGACATCCCTGGCACGCCGCAGCTGATACAACTTCGTGTGGAAGGAACACCTAGTGACATCCCTGGCACGTCGGATAGTTGAATCCTTTCCAGAACCCCAACGTAGGTTAAGTCGCACAGAATGCTTCTACATTTACTGTAAGTAAAACATTTTAACTTTGATTGTAACTGTTTTAACGTGAATTTATCTGAATCGCACAAATTTTACCAAAGTTTTATATACCTGGACTGTCTGAACTCACTTTGGTTATACTTTTTAATCAATTTTAATAAATAAAATCAATAAATAAATAACAATGGCTGAAGGTACCGACGCAGTCGAAGAGTACAAACTGTCAGAAATTTTCTGCCTCATACCTGAATACGATGGTGACCAAATAGGGCTTAGTACTTTTACCCAAGCTTGTAATAGGGCACATCAAATATGCAGTATGGATCAACAAGTGTTATTGGTGATTAAAATAAAAAATCAATTACGCGGAAAACAACAAAAAGATGCTCAAATTATATTAGTTAATAACATGTGTCTTAATACCTTGTTAACCGGCTTTGAACCCAAATTAGGTCAATTAATAAGAGCGGGAAACCCTAATAATATGTTAGAAGCCATTAATAAAGTAAAAAGAGAATTACAACTCTCTTATTTTGAAAATCAAAAGTTTGTAAAAATACAAAAACCAAATCAAAATACAAGTCAAAATACCAATCAAAAATTCTGTTCCTTTTGTAAAAAGAACGGTCATATGATAAACGAATGTAAAAGTCGACAAGTACAAAATAGACCGCAACCATTTTATCAAAATCAGTTTAGGGCACAATTCCCTCAAAACAATCAATACAGGGCGCAGCCCACACAAAATCAAAACAATCAATACAGGGCGCAGCCCACACAAAACCAAAACAATCAATATAGGGCACAACCCAGCCAAAACCAAAATAATAATCAAGTCAGACCGCAATTTGCCCAAAATAATCAATACAGGGCACAGCCTTCATCATCCAATCAGAATTTTTATCAACAACAAAAATTTAATCCGCAAAAAACACATCATCTAAATGAAAGTGAACCTTTTACCGAATATGCTAATGATTATAATTTTGAAACCTCGGATTACAATGAAAGTTCTGAAAGCTATGATTATTTTTCAGGAAATAATAGCTCTTGTCTAATATTACTTGAATATTACCCGGATAATTTAAATTTTTCTCAGTGTAATGATTATAGTACTTTTGCTCAGTGTAGCGATGTTCAAGATTTTCCCCAGAGTAACGTAAATTTTCTAAAAGATGCCTCGGAAATGTCAGAACTGACACAACAAATTCAAACTATGACAGTTCAAGACAATTTCAACCCGAATCTGAATTTTTCCGAACAGAAATTTCTTTAAATACAGTAAGTTCCCAAAACATTTACTATATTTACGATCAGTCAAAAACATTTAAAATATTAATTGACACTGGCGCAGGTATTTCCATTTTTAAACCCAAAACTTGTGAAAATTATAAAACACGAATTTCTGAAAATTTAGTAGTAAAAGGTATTACAAATGAAAACGTTTTAATTACACAGTCAACTTTAATTCCTTTTGTTGATAATGACCCACATAAAGTTTTTATCTACGACCTAGATATTGAGTTCGACGGACTACTCGGATCTGATTTCTTAGAACATTATCAATGTATTGTTGATTTAAATAAAAAACAGCTGATTACTAACTTTAAGGTACTACCTATGTATAAAGTAAATTCCGTAATTATTAAGTCTAACGAGTTCAAACTCAAAGAAAAACCAAATAGTAATATTATTTTTATTGAACCTCGAACCGAGAAAATCTTTAAATTAAAAACTAATAAATTGAAAAACACGGAAGCAATATTATTGGCTCAATGTTTAGATAAAGTAAAACTACCCAATGCCATAGTAAAAATTAATGAAAAAGGCGAATTTTTAACATCAATTTTATATATAAATATGATATCCATGACAATCGATTTTTCCAACTTAGATTTTGAACCACTTATTAAGGAAACCACTTCAATCCAAACTCTATATCAAGATAATAATCAAGTTTTACCAATAGTTAATAGAGAAGAAGAAATAATAAGTCAATTAAGAACAGATCATATGAACATAGAAGAAAAAGAAATGATTACCCAAGTGTGTTTAGATTTTTCTGATATATTTTATCTAGAGGGAGATCAACTTAGTTTCACAAGTAAAATTAAGCATTCTATAAAGACTAAAGATGCTAAACCTATTCATACAAAGTCTTATAGATACCCATATGTTCATAAGGAAGAAGTGAAAAGACAGATAAACAACACGCTAGATCAAGGAATTATTAAACCTTTAATATCACCATGGTCAAGTCCAGTATGGGTCGTACCAAAGAAAATGGATGCCTCCGGAAAGCAAAATTACAGACTTGTTATCGATTACAGAAAACTCAACGATGTTTCAATTGACGATAGATACCCTCTACCGAATATTTCTGACCTATTGGATCAGTTAGGACATTGCCAATATTTCACAACATTGGACTTAGCATCAGGGTTTCACCAAATTGAAGTTGATCTGAATGACGTTGAGAAGACAGCATTTTCAGTGGAGAATGGACATTTCGAATTTCTTCGTATGCCGTTTGGTTTGAAGAACTCGCCAAGTTCGTTCCAGAGAGTTCTAGATAGCATCCTAATGGGCATCCAGAATGAAAAATGCGCTGTCTATATGGACGATATAATTATTTATAGCGGGACCATTCACGAACACATTCTTAGACTCAAGGAAGTCTTTTCCAGACTCAGAAAGGCTAACCTGAAGCTACAACCTGACAAATGCGAATTTCTCCGAAAAGAAGTCGCCTACCTAGGACATCTAATTACAAAAGATGGAGTTAAACCAAATCCTAATAAGATCAAAGCTATTAAGGAATTTCCAATACCTACTAATACAAAAGAAGTCAAATCATTTCTCGGACTATCTGGATATTACAGAAGATTTATTCCAGATTATGCCAAAATTTCCAAACCTTTGACAAATTTATTGAAAAAAGACGTTCTATTCAATTTTGATCGACACTGTCAAAAAGCTTTCGATAACTTGAAAGAACATCTAACTACAGAACCTATTTTGATATATCCAAATTTCGAAGAACCCTTTGTTCTAACGACGGACGCATCACAATTTGCTATAGGAGAAATTTTATCTCAAGGGGCTATTGGAAAAGATTTACCAATTGCCTATGCATCACGAACATTATGTCCAGCAGAAACTAAATATAGCGTCATCAAACGAGAACTCCTAGCAATCGCTTGGTCGGTCAAACACTTCAGACCTTATCTATATGGAAGAAAATTTAAATTCATAACCGATCATAGACCACTGACATGGTTATTCTCAATAAAAGACCCAGGATCTAGACTAGCTAGATGGAGACTCAAATTAGAAGAGTATGACTATGAGATCCTCTACAAACCTGGAAAAATAAATAAAAATGCAGACGCTTTAAGTAGAATAAAAATAAATCACTGTAAACAAGTGATAGCTCTAAACAAAGATATTCAAGGAGATCCAGAATCAAGCTCGACAGAAATAGAGGACGATGAAACTCAACTTATGTCACCCCAAACGATGGAAAATGAATTTAAAAGATTTGGAGAATTATATCAATCGAAATCTTTAATTGATTACTCGAAGATAAGATATACTAATAATCAACTCCTAGATAAAGAACATAAAAATATTATTGCAGTTTTCCAACAAGACAAACTACAAGACTTACATTATAAAATAATTGAAGACTTTCATGAAGAACATCCAAAATTTGATGACGATAAAATTAATATTTTAAACTCAAAATCCATAAATAAAAGGCAATATTATCTTATAACCTTACCCTTTTTATACGAGGACGCCGTTACAACTTTATTTAAAATTTTAATAAATTCCCAGAATAAAATAGACTACCCTAAAACATACTATGTTGAAAATAATATCGACTTACCAATCTTAGAAATGTTATGTTTCATATTTGCTGATAAGGATTTAAAGATAGTCATTTGTCAAAATATTGTAAGCACCCCTAAACAAGATGAAATCGAAATCATTATCGATCAATACCACTCTGAAAAAAGAAACTTCCATAGAGGAGTAAACAAAACAATTCGAAGGATTAAAGAAAAATATAACTGGACAGGTCTTAGTAAAGATGTTGAAAATTATATAAAAAAATGTGAGATTTGCCAAAAGAATAAAATAATGAGGAAAAATATGGACAATCCTTTAGTTATTACAGAAACTCCAAAAACCCCATTTGAAAGAATCAATATCGACATTTTGGAGATTCCAGAAAAAAAATCATTTTCTTACAGTACGAGATGAGTTAACCAAGTTTATTCAAGCATACCCACTTATGGATAAAACTTCTAAATCTGTTGTAAATACTCTATTACTCTATTTCCAACATTATGGAACACCTCTCAGAATCCATTGCAATTTTGGAAGAGAATTTAATAATCAACTTATGAAAGACTTATGTAAACTTTACGACCTTAAATTAACTTTTTCAAGTGTAAACCATCCACAGTCAAATGGATCATTGGAAATATTTCATGGTACATTATTAGAAATGATAAGAGTCATGAAAACAGAAGATCCCAGAGAACACCCTTGTCAATTACTACCTTACGCTTGCATATGCTATAATAATTCTTTAAACAAGACGACCGGATTTACTCCATACGAGTTAATTTTCGGACATACCTCTGCAAGACACCCAGAAACTCTTTACAATGAGAAAGAACTTATTTCTAAATATATACGTGACCTCAACACCAAAGTCAAATATTACTATGAAGTTGCTAGAGAAAGAACGCAACGATCAAAAGAGAAAGCTAAAGAAAGATTTGATAAGCATGTGAAAAAGGAAAACACAGATTTTAAAATTGGAGATAAAGTATATATCAAAGAATCTCAAATAAAAAATAAACTCGCAAAGAAATTTAACGGTCCGTTTCTAATAAAAGAAATTCATTTAAATTCTGCAATATTAGAAAACCTAGAAACAAAGCAGACAACTAAAGTCAATTTCGACAGAATTAAACTCTATTATGACGATATTATCATTAAACCAGATGATAAAACTGCTATAGAACCTCAAACTGATTAACTTTTCTTTTCAGGTTCATGCTCTCCTTTACGCTTACGCTTCAAGAAAAATATTATTATACGCTTAAGCCTGTAGATAACAATGTCGGCGTATACTATTAAAAAGAAGTAAAATTAAAAGTGTCAAATGACAAGTGGACGCTATTAGTTTATAAGGATATAACTAGATTAAAAGAGATCTACGAAAACAACAATAATATCCTAGAAAGTATTATTGCAATGCTTATACCTAAGGCAACCCCTATGAAATTGGTACATGTTGACATAAATACGCACGTTAGCTTACTTAAACAAATCTCTAAAGAATTAGAAAATAAATTCGAAGAGCTAGAGTTAGACGTTTCAGCTAAACCTAGAAGAAAACGAGGATTGATCAATGCCGTAGGAAGCATTTGGAAATTTATAACCGGAAATCTAGACGCCTCTGATGGTGAATATTACAGTAACTGTATAAACAAGATTGAGAAAGACGAACATGAAGTAAAAAACTTAATGAAAAAACAAATAATGGTAACAACCTCTGTTATAAAAAGTTTCAATGAAACTATAAGAAAACTTCAAATCGATGAAGAGACTTTCAACAAAGATTTAAAATCAATAGAAACCAGTATTTACGATATTTGGGGTGAAATTGATCTATTAGAAACTAAGCTACAGCTAATGTCATTTTGCCAACACTTAATGGAATCTTATTCTTTTATTGAAGAACAATTAAATGATATTTTGAATGCCGTTACCTTTGCAAGATTAAATATTATTCATACTTCAATTATTACACCACAAGACTTAGTATTAGCTTTGGAGAAAGTAGCGCAAAGCCTTCAAAAAAATAACTCACCTCTTGCACCTAGAAAAGCAAAAATTGCTACCTATTTAGATATCATAGAATTAGCGGCTTTCTAAACTTCAGATAAATTGATATTTGTTTTGGATATTCCTCTTGTTGAACCCGAAATCTATACAGTTTATCGATTATACCCTATTCCGACGAAAGATAATCGAACTAAGCTTCATTATATATTACCAACAATCCAAAAATATATTGCTAAAAGTGACGATTCAGATCAATTTATTCCATTATCAAACCTCGATAATTGTAAAGAAGTAATGATTAATGTGAAACTTTGTAAAAATCTCTATTCTTATCCAATTGACTCCAACTCTATTTGTGAAGCTCAACTCTTAAAAACTCAAATGTTTAGTGATCTTCCTAAAAAGTGTGAAGTGATTTTAGTGTACGCGCAAGATTACAAAATACAACTGATTAGTGAAAATATGTGGTTATTCGCAATAACTGATCAAACTCCTGTTACTTTTAAATGTAAGGATATTGATCCAATATCTAAAATTATTGATACAAATTCTATAATGACTTTACAACCTGGATGTATAGCTTTTATTGGTACAACTAGGATTCAAGCCTCAATGACTAAAGTATCAGAATGGTATTACAATTTTTCTCATTCAATTAAAGTACCATTTAATTGTTGCAAAAATTATCCAGAAAACGTTCACAAAACTTTAGATCTAAAACCAATTAAAATTGGAGAACTTAATCTAGAAGATCTAGAGATCGCAAAACATAGGTTGGATCAATACTCTAAAGATCTTGATGATCTGATTAACGAATCTTTAATCAATAAATATACGCCTTGGTTTACTTATGTTTCTATAACCTTTATTTTACTTTTTATAATTTTTTATGTGTTAAAAAAATGTCGTAGACGAAGGCGAATGATTGGAATTAGTGTGGAACATTCTAATCCACCACCTCCTCCAAGTCCAAAACCTGGAAATTCTATATAAGGAAATAGATTTTCCTGAATTTTACCTAGAAGACGTCCAAGCATTCGACTTGGTGAATCTATTGATGATAACGAAATGATTGAAATTACAGAAAATAGAAATAAAAATTATGTTTAGGTTAATGAATTTTTTATCACTTGATTACATAACCATTTTATTATTGTTTTAGCTTTTAAAAGTTAATGCTCTGTAAAGCAATAACTTTTTTTTATAAGATGGAGCTGTTATATACGTTACCCCCTGTATATCTTTTATAATATTATAAGTCACTTATCTATACAGGATGCACGTGTTTATCAAACCTATCATATTACTGATAAAGTATCAAGAAAACTAACTACGTGATCAAAACTGCTGACACAAAATGAACCAGATCAGCATTGCATCTTCTATAAACACGCTCATCCTAGAAACAGATCCAGTTCAGATTAATCTAGGTAGCAGTAACCTTTTTGTAATAATTATTGTTGGTCGTAAGAATAAAATTCTTTTTTAAAACGTCGTTTTTGCTTGCCACGATACAACATATATATTAATTGCTAAATTTATGGTAGGTTGGACAAGATTTTCGGGAATTTTGACCTGCTAAATCCTATTTATTATGTCTCAACTTTATTAGAAGGAGAAGTGTTTTAGGTTTATCACTCCAAACAAAATTTATATTTTAATGTCATTTGGTTCATTCGAGCTCTGAGTTTTGATCAACAAACAAGTAAAATTTATCTTTTGTTTAGTTTTGTACGTGGTATTTGATGTACATTGCTTAGAGACATGTCTAGCCGGTGTTGCAAAACAAACCAGATGATTTTTGTGACATTTGTAGATATTTCGTCTTGAAAAAGTTTAAGAGTGCAATAATTGGTGAATTTGTGAAACATACATATCATGCTTATTTCAAAATCAAATTAGGAGACCAAGATAAAGCCAATGGGAATAGAATAACCTTCTTTTTAAAATACCGATGGTTTGGAAAGGACCGCAAAATCATCATGATGATTGCTACTTTTGTCTTTGTGATAATAAGGGAGATAATAGAAAACCTTTAAAACATATTTTCTACCCAAACAATATTAAATCAGTCGTCAGGCCAGTTCTTCACAGTGATGATGTACCTATACCTATACCCCCCATATTACTAAAAGAAAATACTGAAAACTCCTCAAGTTCCGGCTCCCTACAGGCTATGGATAGTGATTTTGAACCATCAACCTCAGGTCAAAACCAACCTCAACTATTTTTACAAGCCGAAATGAATGATCTAATAAGAGATTTGGGACTTTCAAAAGACCTTTCTGAAGTACTGGGTTCTAGGTTGAAACAAAAAAATCTGCTTGCCCCAGAAACTACCTTCTCTTGGTATAGAAATCGTGAGGCTGAATTTGTAAAATATTTTGCACAAAACGGACCACTTGTGTACTGCCAAGCAATTACTGATCTAGTTACTTGCCTCGGAGCTCCTAAGTAGACACCTTCTGACTTAAGACTCTTGATCGACTCTTCAAAAAGGAGCCTTAAAGCTGTTCTGTTACATAAGAGCAATGTTTTTGCTTCTGCTCCGGTCAGCCATTCAGTTCATTTAAAGGAAAACTATGAAAATTTAGAGGAATTACTTTAAAGAATACAACACAAAAATCACAACTGGGAAGTGTGTAGAGATCTAAAAAGTTTAGGCCTTCTCTTGGGTCAACACCAACAGTCTGGATTTACTAAATTTCCATGTTTCCTGTGTGAGTGGGATAGCAGGAATCGAGAACAGCATTGGATAACAACGTGAGACTGGCCACAAAGAGAGACTTTAACACCTGAGACTAAAAATGTTATTCGCGAAAGTCTTACTGACCCTCAAAAAGTTTTACTTCCACCACTTCACATAACACTTGGGGTTATGAAGCAGGCATTAAACAAAGAAGGAAATTCTTTTAAATATTTGTGTAAAACATTTCCGGCTCTGTCAGAGGCAAAATTACAGAAGGGATCTTTGTAGGGCCGCAGATTAGGAGCTTGATGAAAGATACAGAATTTGAAAATGTAATGGAATATAAGGAAAAACATGCATGGAATTATTTTAAAGAAATTGTACATACATACATTTCTAGGGAATTATAAAGACCCAAACTATGTTAAGATCGTTGAAAATATGCTGGAAAAATTCAGGATTCTTGGTTGCAATATGAGCATAAAAATTCACTTTTTATATTCCCATTTGGACTATTTCCCGGAAAATCTTGGGGACGCGAGTGAAGGGCAAGGTGAAAGATTTCATCAAGATGTTAAAGAGATGGAAAAAAGATACCAGGGGCAGTGGCACACAAAACTGATGGCCGATTGCTGTTGGACATTGAGAAGAGATCTTCCTGTAGCTGAATATGACAGAAAAATAACCAAAAGAAGCTTTTCTGAAAAAAGAACACGTTTTTTTAAGAAGCGTAAGCGTTCCATCAATAAATTGTGTAGATATACACTTGCCATTATTAGCATCACTAACTTTAAGTGTTATTAAATATAATAATTACAAATTAACTTTTTAAAAACACCCCAAAACAAAATCACTGTTTACACGTCGACCTGACGTTGACACAAAAATAAAGGTTAGTTTTCTGACGTTTACCATCGACGGGCATATTGGAGGCACGTTGTGATTCCAATATGATAGTGGTGGGCAAATAACACGTGGTATGGATTGGCTAATAACACGAAAATGAATATTTATTTTAGAAGTTACATAATGGACTCAGTCGGATAATTAGTAATGTAGGGATGTTACAACCTCTACAAAGCTCATTCGATATTAGCATCGCAATACCGCAGGTCCTTATTTACATAATTGCAGCGTTGACCCAAGAATCCATCACAAAAATGTCCAGGTTTTCAAAATACGACATAATGACTGATGAAATTAAACATTAAATTCAATTTAAAAAAACTTAAAGAACAAAGCGTATCGTACTGAAGATCCTCGCATCAAAATCAATTGGGCGGCCTAGGTAGTCAAAGAATTATTGATCGAACGGCAATCGAACCTATGGGGGACAAGGTCCAGGGTCTTTCTATTGAGGATAATTAATTAAGAATGACGAGGACCTTGACAACGAGTGCGCGAATGTTGTACTTGAAAAATCAGGAAACAGGTGTTATCCTAATCGAGGCCAAGGATAAAGCTGAATTGCTCGCACACAAACTCTCTGATGAATTCAGCAAAAACCCGACAAATAACGCGTTTCAAGATGAGAGGATCTTAAGAACGATACAGATTTACAAAACAATCAATCACCCGTTTCAGGCCTTTCCACAAATCATCATAAACGATGTAGAGACCCCACTTAGCGTTTTGAATCTTAGAGAAACCTTAGATTTTGACGGTTTTGAAAACGCGGTCGTCCGAAATCGACGCGACCAAGCTTTGGGAAATATAGTAAGCGTATCCCAGGCGAATATCAAAGAAGACCATTTCTCGTGATCCTGGAACCACGCCAAATAATTTTGATTTATAAAAAAGGTGAAAATTCTACAGCATCGGCTAGTTATAGGCCAGTCAGCCTGCTAATTTTGAGTTAAATTAATAAATAAAATTAAATGATTTTGTGTTTGTAATTTGTAACGAACAGTTCTGGTTCTAGCCCGAACATTGCATAGCAGACAAGGCGATTAACCGCAAATCTAGCAAAAGGCTTCAATAGAAAAGGTCATACAGGAGCGGTCTCCTTTGAACCAAGCAAAGCTTTGTTAAAGTTAATAACCCTCGGAGCTCCAAACTACCTCATTAAGGTAGTAGCTTCTTTTATGGAGAACAAAAACTTTGCTGTCTCTTCAGGGAACGCAATTTTTTTGAATAAGTACATCAGGAGTGCCTCAAGGCCCACTTCTCTCTCTGATGATGTATAATATACTATAATATACATAACTTATGATATACCGCGCGATATATTTACGCAACTCTATCCATTCCCTGACGATACCGCAATAACTTCGACTACTAAATCACCACGCATTCTCGTCAGTCAGGTGCAGCGTCATATGAATGAGAAATGGTTGGTTGGGAAGATTCGATTAAATCCCGCCAAGATGAAAATCATTGTTCGTAGGCCTGAAAGAAGGATTTAAGTCAATGTTGTCCAAGGGAACTGGTGCCAGGAGGTAAAATACCTGAGACTTATATTTGGCCTGATTTTTTTTCAGTTGGTTCATGTTCATACCTACCTTCCCAAATATTTTTCTTCTATTTTTTTATTACCTGCCACTCAACAACTGATAGTGTCTAAGGCTCTCTTCTTTATTAAATAAAATTAAATTCGTTAGTTCAGGTTTATTAGCTTAGGGGCGGGGGGCGTCAAATTTGGGCTTTGTCTGCAGCGGTAAAAAATAATAGGTCTGTCCCTGGTTGTGACAACATAATATTAAAAATAGGTAACTAGGTTTTCTTTTACATTTATTGTTCTTTAAGCTATAAGCGTATAATAACATTTTAAAAGGTAATACCGTATGAAGAAGCAGCTAATTTGTAACGTAAAGTTTGGCATTGTTCTGTCACTACCTTGTTAATACAAAACAATTACCGTTGCACGTCATACCCTTCTAGTGACGTCAGTTTTCAGCAGTGTTGCCAAATTGTAATCACAATGACAGAGTGAACACTGTTTTTTTTTTTATAAAAACAAGATAAATTTACATAAATAACCACAATTCTTCTTTTTCGTTCATATATTCAAAGTATATTTCCTTTAGCAAACTTTTTAAAGAGTTAAGGCAACCATAAAACAGTTCTTTACCTTCTAATTTCTTAATAAAAGTTGTAAAAGTTACATGATGTTCTAAAACAGTTGGAGATTAAGCATACCCAATGTAAAATAATATAATTTTTGAATAATACAACTTACTTGTTTCGTACAATCCATAAATAGTGCTCTTGCCACATTTACCAACCCTGTTTGCATGACGACGAGTGGAGATATTCAAATTTAGAGCCACTGTTACACACCTAAAATCCATAAAGTAGAAATAAAATATGTAGACCTTAACATACTCTTTAAACTTACTTTTCTAACTGCTGTCAAAGAACACAGCGGGTCATTATTGTTAAGTTCTTTCTGAAAATAGCTTACCAGAGAAGCTATTAGCCCTTTGCGTCGGGTATTTAAATTCTTCAGCATTTTTCATAAATGGTATACAACATAGTCGATGAATATATGTATGTACACCTTTGTTGTTCTTAATAGAATACTTGAAATTTTAATACTTGAAAGTAAGTTTAAGGTAGAGAGTGAGGGTGAAGAGAGCTAATATGTCTTTCAAAAAATCATTTAAATCAAAAGAATTAAGAACTATTATTTTACACTACTAAAATGCGAAATATATACACATAAATTCAGCCAAGATATATGCCATGCTTACCTTTAAAATATGCATACCGGTATGAAATATTTCTTAATTTATTATAGTAAAATATGGTAAAAGAGCACATTGGGTTCTAAAAAAGATCTTTATTTAAAAAAAAAAATGCAAAAAAAAACAAAGAAAAATAAAAGTAAACAATTTTTTAACCTTAAATTGTATAAAAGCCATCACTAAATATTTTTCAAAATTTTCAAATAAAAAGGATTGTCTTCTATGAGTGAAAATATGCTTATACAAGGAGAAGCTTCTTTTAACATCTACTGATGTAGTCGGACAATACTGCAACTTAAGTAGTAAGTGTAAGGCCAAGATGTAACTTCGTTGGATGGTTTACCTTCATAAATGCTTTTAAATCGTTCATTCTTATTTACTGTTACATCCAATTTGTTCCTTACTTGACCTCCTACTTTACGGGGAATGTTTTAACATTCAGCGGAAACAGTTTCAACAATACTAATTGACTCTTAAACGTAAATTTCTACTCTCTAACGAGGATATTATGTCCGGTAAAAACTGAAATTAACCTTAATAAAAAGAAGATCTTTACCTACACTTACAACTCTTTACTTTCCACAACGCCCTTGTGAATCGTCATCTAAATCCAAAATTAGTTCTTTTGTGAATTCGAAATGTTCTGCGTAGAATATTGCGGCCTTAATCCATGTTCCCCACCGGGCAATTACAGGTTCTAGGGGTAAACTAACTCCTGGTAATCTCTTCTTATACATCTGCACTCTTAGAGGTGTTTTTTTGGAAACACTTTTTTTACATGCGAAATTAATTTATTTACTAAAGGATATTCAGTTCTGACGGTCTCTGCGACTCGGCTTATTCCATGTAAAAGACAAGTTACATGTACCATATTGGGGTAAAAGATTCTTAAGTTTTGGCCTACTTTTACGATATACGGTGCCGTATCAGACAAAAGCACTAAAAACTTCTCATCTGGGACTGGATTTGGTAGGAAAAAGTTCAATAGGGACTGCTGAATAGATCTGATTACGGTCACATTATTAGTTTTGTCTAGCTGCTTAGGAGCTATTAAATATAAGCTTGTTCCTTTGAAGTGATCCAATCATAAGATGTGCAATATATCTGCCACAAGCATCTGTGCTTTCATCAACAATAATGTAAACATTTTTATCACCCAGTGAAGCTCTAATTTCTTCTAAAACAATTTCGTATGCTGAATGGACATTATCCTTTCTAAGCGTGGATTCGTCAGAAATGGTTTGTTGACAATTTTTTTTTTAAATCCTCTAAATTGCGGATTTTGCAATTTTTGCTGCATAAGTCTTCTTGAAAATTTTTTTTCAGATTTCTATTTTTCTCCAGCATTTTTACACTCCGCGGAACTGGCTCAGATTTAATTTTTTGTAACTTTTATTTATGCAGCGTTGTTTTCAAATGTTTATCGATTTGGAACTTCTTTTTACAAATAATAATTTTTGCACAAGCTTTACAGAAGACTTTTTCTCCACTGAACTCTAACTCTGGGAAATTTTTAATCCACAATAAGACGAGTTCGCCACCTAAGATATTTTGAACACAAATTTGAAATCACTAGTTTCACACTGAAAATACTAAAATCATTCGAGAAACTAAAACAGAAGTACACACACACACACACACACAGGCGGAGAGGTGAGCCCATCTGGTGAAAGTCCTTGTGGCCCTGAGCATATTTGCTCAGAGTCTCAATGACTTCTTCCAGACTTCCTTCCACGCCCCCCTGCGGTCCAGTTCCGCAGGGTCTCACCAAAATTACTTAAGGTACTTTTACTCTGGAATCTAAGAGAGGGGTGTATTATTGGTTTTGTAAGGTGTATCGGGGGAGGGCTTTGGTGGGTGGATGGTGCTGCTTGGCGCACCTAGAGAAGTTGGTGACGGGGACGTTTATGACAATACGGGGCATCGATGTCATAATTGGAAGCTTGTCTGATGAGGGGGTTTTGGTGTTCGGGGGCCGAAGTTAGAAACAGAAGTATGTATTACAACCCGATACAAATACAGTTTGTTAAGCAGGCAATAAATAATAAGGCATTATTAAATGACAATAAATAACTCCTAACAATATACCTGCAAACCCCGGGAACACCCAATAAATACCTTGTGTATAACCAAAATGTACATATTAATTATTATATAATTATTTTCAGATTGGAAAATCTGTGAAACAAGTGCCGGACCGGACATTAAACCTATGAGTCTACAAGTTTTCATGACTGGGCGTTTTTAATTTTTTGATAACGCCAAAAACCTAAAAATATGCTCATAAAATAATGATTTGGGAAAAATATGCATTATATTATAAAATTGACAAAATATAAAAAAAATCCATATATTTATATGCACTTTGCATATATTCCGCCCTTTATACACTACAGCACTCGCGGCTATGAGCATTTTGCTCGCGCTTTAGCCAAAATTACCATATTGCATATATTAGATTTGAGGCGGAACTGTCCTCACCTCTAGCTAACTTTCTGGGTGCATTCTTTAAGATTACTTAATATTTAATGCGTTATTGCCGGTAATGTGGTGTGCGTGTTGACTGATTGCAAAGATCCATAAGCATTTCTTTTATCGGGTGAGTTCCTGCGTGGCATTTTTTTCAAGTGGATAATAAACTTTAAAAATCTATTTCTTCAGTTAAAGGATGGACAAATAACATGTTGTTGCTATTTTAGCTTTAAAAAATGAGCAGAGGGCAGAAACTTGCTGATTTGGGGCGGATCAAATAGTAAAAAGCCCGAAAACTATACCTTGACTAAAATAGGCATTGATGTAGTGGAAGAACCTAAATCTAATTAATCTGTGTCTAAATTATGTTGCATATGGCCTCCTAGATTTTTTTTATTACTCTAGACGTTGCTGGCATTAATTTATTTAAACATAATTCATAAACGTATCATCGAACTAACATTTTGAGAATTTATTAAGAAAAATTGGGCTCTGGTATGATGTAAACCGAATTTAATACGTCGCTCCTCATTAAGCTTGTGTTAAAAAAATTCTAATTTACTGAGCGTTTTTTGAATTTTTCCTTGTTTCTGACGAGATATTCTCAGTGTACAATTTTTTTTCAGGAATTTATTTTTGGTTCGTTAATTATATTAAAATAAATGCTTTATTAGAGACTATCTTTTGTTTTAATAACAATGTGGTAAATAATAAAAGAAAAAGCCAACCCATTAGCGCCTAGCGTTGCCATGTGGCAACAGATGTATTACTATTTTAAACTTGGTGGCGCTAGTGAGATAATGCCCATATAATGTGTGATGCTTCATGCTAGAGACAGTACAGCATTGGTTCTCCTACCGACGTGTGACGAGAAGGTTAAGTTTTGGGCGGGTACAATTATGGACGCAAACTCTTATTTTTTACATTTGCAATAAGTATAAATTCAAGGGTTTCTATGAATATTTATTAGTAGTTTTTACATAGTATATTTTTAGAATAGTTATTGAAATATTTTATAAAGATAGATTGAATTTTTGTTCACATTTTAAGCGGTTGTGAACATTATTTCTAATGATCTTAATTTCAAATTTTGAAATTGTTTAGAAGAGGTTTCTCAGCAGCTGAGGTAGTGAGCAAGATTTTTGACGATGATCCTGACGATGCCCAAATCGGATAACGTCAAAGAAAATTCTAATGATAGGACATGGAATATACGTTTAATAATGGAATTGCTAATGAAACGATTTATTGAAAGTTTTATCCCCGAACAACAACTACTATACCGGGTGTTGCATCGTCGAGCGGGACATAGGAAATCCCATGTAATTTTAAATGGGGTCAATTATTGGCTTCCCTAATTATTTTAGAGAAAAATTATATTTAGGTTTATTAAAGAGCACTAAAACCCACATTGAAAAGAATAACTTCAGATATTTTTGATGAGCCCGTTTACGGGTTATCGCTGATTTTTTTTTAACTATTTCTCCTTTTTATGGCCCCGTATTTGCGGGCACCAGTCAAGGTAAAAGATGACTGTCAAATAAAGTTGTCATTTTGAAATGTGTGCTTTATTGTTATAAAAACTTGTACATCGAAAATATTAAAGGTGTATTTATGAGTACAAATTAATCTGAATAAAACTAAAATAAAGTATCCAATTACAAGGTTAATTATGACATTTTACATGTTTCAATATTTTACTAATTAATAGGTAGGTACAATTAAATTGTTAGAACTTTAGGATTTAGAAAGATGTTCAAATATTCCTCAAAATGACAACTTTATTTGACAGTCATCTTTTACCTTGACTGGTGCCCGCAAATACGGGGCCATAAAAAGGAGAAATAGTTAAAAAGAAATCGGCGATAACCCGTAAACGGGCTCATCAAAAATATCTAAAGTTATTCTTTTGAATGTGGGTTTTAGTGCTCTTTAATAAACCTAAATAGAATTTTTCTCTAAAATAATTAGGGAAGCCAATAATTGACCCCATTAAAAATTACATGGGATTTCCTATGTCCCGCTCGACGATGCAACACCCGGTATAGCGTTATGATGGAAGCATTTCCTTCTTTATCATAAGGCACAGCCCTGCAGGATTAATTTTTTATGGTGCTCTGCGAGCGGCGCGTGTGCACAGGAAACGATTTACGTTGGTCTTGAATCTTTGGAGATTATACTCGTTGGGGAACACGGCCTCAGGGAGGTCGTTGCAGATTCATGACGTGCTCCAGATGAAAGAATTTTTAAACACTGCCGTTCGAGGGACACTAAGCTAAACCACGTACAAGTGGGCTGCAGAAGCGCGTCGTGTACTTCTACCATGCATCACTCTGGGTGGAATCAAGCGGGCAACCTCAGCTGAGCACTTGCCATGAAAATATTCGCCAACCTGCCTTTGATGTTCAAGGCTTTCCAGGTTATTTGACAGAATATGGTCACCGATCAAGCGAATGGCTCTCCTTCGAATGGAATCTAGCAATCTCAGGGTATGTGTAGGAGCAGAGCCCCAAATATGCGATGGTCAAATTTGGGCTTAATAGAGCATCAAAAGTTGTTGGGGTTGTTCGGAAAAGTATTCCAAGCTTCTGCGAAGCTGTCTTAGTAATGGCCGCAACGTGACTATGCCAAGATATATGACTATCCAAATTGACGCCCAATAAATGAATTGATCAAGCCAAGGGAACCGAGTGTCACTCCATGACTATATCCGGTTCTTCAACATTAACTTTTTTAGAAAAACTGCCGCTTGGATTTTTTTAGCGCTAAATTCTACTTGGTTACTGTACCCCAAGACAGAATTACTTCCTGGTCTTTGTTGAGATGTGAGACCTCTTGCTGCCTATAGAGATGTGCATTGGCAGCCGATGTCCGAGCATCCAATGTAAAATATGAAACAAATGGGTAGTCATCAGCGAAGCTACGCTGATAAAACTGTGCTCCCTTAATCAAATAATCTGATTTATTTGGTGAATAATTATTGGTAATAAATAAATGTGATTTTAATTAACTAAATTTGATTTAACTGAAATATATGAGAGTATTTTGTTTTATTTGCAAAGTTATTTGACTGTTGGTTGATTTGTGTCAAATCATAGAATTCTTCAAACAAATATCTTACCAAAAAACCACTAAAATAACAAAATCTAAATAACTAATTATTTAATCGAACTAATTTTTATTTAGGAACTAAATCCCGTTCATCGCTAGTTAAATCACCCAATAGAGAACTATTTAAATGTCTAGGTCATTTAAACTAAATAATTATGTATTTACATTAAATCGTTAATATAAAACAACCAAATATTTACAAATAACTAATTATTTAATCGAAGTACATTTCAAGTTAAGAAATAAATACCTTTAACTTTAATTTAAATCATTCATTGCCGAACTTTTCAAATAATTTGGTCATCCCAACTAATAATTAAGTATTTAAATGAACTCCTGTCGCCTACTTTGGGCTTTGAGTAATTTGATTGGTTATTCAAAAGTGGCCTGATCATCGCGTTTTGGTCATTGGTGTTCGATTTTGTCTTGTAGAAATTTATGAGTGAGAGTGAAATATTCTTTGTTAGTGGCACAGGAGTTAGTGGTTTTATCAAAAATTAAAACGAAGATATGGGGAATAAACGTAAAATGAATAATTATTTAGAAGATTGGGGTATATCGAGGGGTATATCCCATAGGTTAGATACTTTTCAAGGTAGGAAACTATATTTGAATATAAGTAAGATAGGAGGCAAGAAAAGATACTTGTAATACCTAATTTGAAATTTCGAACACAAAATATTTTTAGAAAAATGTAGCCAGGTATTTATAAATCATGGCTACCTAGGTTACAAATAAGACAGTTTTTCTCAATTTTCACCATAATTCAATACCTATCAAACCTCCTAACGTAAAAAATATAATATAATTAATATAATATTAATAATTATTGTACCTAATATTTGCAAATTTGACTTTATTTAATTTTTTATCAAAGTTATTAACTTCTCTATAATGTTTTATTGACGTATATTTTAAGGGGAACAACAACTAATGGTCGGTTTATACAGCAAGATAACATAACATAAAAATAAAATAAGAGTTGAATCTACAGATCTGCCATAAGACGTTTATAGAAACACGTAACATAACATAAAAATAAGAAATAAAATAAGAGATGGTTATCTTTTAAATTTTATGTTATTTTTATGTAAAAATAGTTGTGCGCGTGCGCGTAATTTGTCATAACCTTTATTTTCGGCAAAAATGTGTTTTTTTTTTTGTTGGTTTGCCTTATTATTTGAACACTATAAACAATTTGATAAGGTTTGTGATTATTATGGTATAGGTACTGATTAAACCATATTCAATAGCAACATTTCAATATTTCTTATTTTTATGTGACGTCTGTATAAACACGTACTTGGATAAAATAAGAACTGATTTGAATGAACATTCTGATCTATTGAAAATTAAAAAAAGGTATTTAAACCAAATAAATTTATATTTGATCTAAATAAATATAAAAGACAAGTTAAACAATTATGTACTTGAATAAAAAAACAATCACTTTGATGGAAATTACCGGTTTATTTAAATCGAATCAATTAAATTGTTTAATTAAATAACGTTGTTTTTACGGCAAATACATGTAAAACAAAAGTAAAATAAATATGTACAAATAAACATTTTGTTAACTTAAATTTTAACCTATTTACCTTAAGTCATTGAAGCGGCTTATTTAAGTTAGGTTAGTGTTAAGGAAATAAATATTTGCTTGAATTTTGTATTTAGTGATCAGTTCCAAATAAAAAGTAATTTGTATCAAATCAGATTATACTAATTGAGGCAAATAATCCCTTGGTATTTTTCAAATACATATTTGTTTGGCTAATAGGAAACAAATATTTATTTGAGTCAACGGTAAATTTTTTTAACTCAAATAATTAATTTTATCAGTGTATATATAGGATTTATAGTTTTTCCAAAAGATCGTTAATGTATAGTAAAAAGTGTTAAAAAAGTAATAATGTTGAAGCATTCCAGGTACTTTAATAATTTTCCGTTGATAGCCCTCTCCATAACTTTTGATATAACCGAAAGTAGTGCGACTGGACTATATGGATAAACCACGTACGGGTGGGCTGTAGTGGCTCATCGTGTATGTCTATCATGCATCGTTCTGGGTGGAATCAAGCGGGCAACCTCAGTTAAGCATTTGCAATGAAAATATTTGTTAAAGAGCCTTAAGTCTTCAACCTGCCTTCGATGTTTAAGACTTTTCAGGTTGTTTGTCACATCATGGACACCGATCAAGCAAATGGCACTTCTTTGAATGGAATCCAACAATCTCAGGGTATGTTTAGGAGCAAGGCAGTACTCCATCGATGGTCGAATTTTTTTGGAGTAGCTTTTGCGAGGCTGCCTTAGCAATGGCCGCAACGTGACTATGCCAAAATATTTGACTATCCAAATTGACGCCCAATAAATGAATTGATGAGGCCAAGGGAATCGAGTGTCCTGCCATGATTATATCCGGTTTTTCAACATTAACGTTTTTAGAAAAAACTTCCGACTGGATTTTTTTTAGCGTTAAATTCTAGTTGGTTACTGTCGCTCCAAGACAGAATTGCTGCCTATAAAGATGTGCATTGGCAGTCGATGTTTGACCATCCAAAGCAAAATATGAAACAAGTGCACTGTTGTCAGCGAAACTATATATTGGTATTTTAGTTTAGTATAGTAAAAAATGATAATAAAGAACCATGAGAGACTGCGGCATTGATGTTAAATGAGTCTGAAAGAAATCCGTCCATCGTCACTCGCAGAGAACGTTCCTTAAGAAAGGTTGAGAGTCATGAACAAAATTGAACCGGCATCCGTGTGCTCTCACTTTATGGTGGAAGTTTGTCGGTGTGTCTTTACTTGCACGTGGCTAAAACCATATGAATCTAATCAAAATCTCGAGATTGAAAAAGTCAGAACAAGAAACCAAATTCATAAGCCTTCAAATTTTCCAGGTTAGAATAATATTCTAGCCTTATCGTGTAAACATTATATGAAATGAATAAATAATAACCAATATCCATAAATACTTAGCGCCAACACAAAACTTCCATAAAAATAACTCTGATAGGAACAGATTTTAGGATTAAATTGAACTTAAAGGCAGAAAAACGTTTAGAAACAGTCAGATCAATACCAGTGAAATCAGAAGAACGACTTGAAATCAATTGCTAACTCAGCACTCTGCTAATAACTCTTGTCTGTCTAGCACGCTGCTTTTAATTTGAGACGTACGTAATGCGCAAGCCCGGTGATGCTCTGTTATGTTTTTATTTAGTTTCTATGGATCTATGACGCAGGGCATAGCCCCCTCCATTTCCAAGCCGTGAAGTAAGAAAGGCAACGTCGCAAATCCTGTCAGAAGTAGACCGATTTTTAATAAGTAACTAACGCAACTTCCGTGCAGATTCGCCCGTTTAGGCGATAAAAATTACGGTTTATTTCAAATTATTTATTGAAGTTTTTGCATTTTACTTCAGTATAGTATACAAGATTAAAATTAATTATTTAAGTTAAAAAAATTTACCGTTGACTCAAATAAATATTTGTTTCCTATTAGCCAAACAAATATGTATTTGAAAAATACCAAGGGATTATTTGCCTCAATTGGTATCATCTGATTTGAAACAAATTACTTTTTATTTGGAACTAATCACTAAATACAAAATTCAAGCAAATATTTATTTCCTTAACACTAACCTAACTTAAATAAGCCGTTTCAATGACTTAAGGTAAATAGGTTAAAAGTTAAGTTAACAAAATGTTTATTTGATTGATATTTATATATATTTTATTTAGTACATATTTATTTTACTTTTATTTTACATGTATTTGCCGTAACGACAACGTTATTTTATTAAACAATTTAAGTGATTTGATTTAAATAAACCGATAATTTCCATCAAAGTGATTGTTTTTTTATTCAAGTACATAATTGTTTAACTTGTCTTTTATATTTATTTAGATCAAATATAAATGTATTTGGTTTAAATACCTTTTTTTAATTTTCAATAGATCAGAATGTTCATTCAAATCAGTTCTTATTTTATCCAAGTACGTGTTTATACAGACGTCACATAAAAATAACAAATATTAAAATGTTGCTATTGAATATGGTTTAATCAGTACCTATACCATAATAATCACAAACCTTATCAAATTGTTTATAGTGTTCAAATAATAAGTCAAACCAACAGAAAAAAACACATTTTTGCCGAAAATAAAGGTTATGACAAATTACGCGCACGCGCACAACTATTTTTACATAAAAATAACATAAAATTTAAAAGATAACCATCTCTTATTTTATTTCCTATTTTTATGTTATGTTATCTTGCTGTATAAACCGACCATTAGTTGTTGTTCCCCTTAAAATATACGTCAATAAAATATTATAGAGAAGTTAATAACTTTGATAAAAAATTAAATAAAGTCAAATTTGCAAATATTAGGTACAATAATTATTAATATTATATTAATTATATTATATTTTTTACGTTAGGAGGTTTGATAGGTATTGAATTATGGTGAAAATTCAGAAAAACTGTCTTATTTGTAACCTAGGTAGCCATGATTTATAAATACCTGGCTACATTTTTCTAAAAAGATTTTGTGTTCGAAATTTCAAATTAGGTATTATACCCCTCGATATACCCCAATCTTCTAAATAATTATTCATATTACGTTTATTCCCCATATCTTCGTTTTATTTTTTGATGGAACCACTAACTTCTGTGCGACTAACAAAGAAGATTTCACTCTCACTCACAAATTTCTACAAGACAAAATCGAACAGCAATGACCAAAACGCGATGATCAGGCCACTTTTGTATAACCAATCAAATTACTCAAAGCCCAAAGTAGGCGACAGGAGTTCATTTAAATACTTAACTATTAGTTTGGATGACCAAATTATTTGAAAAGTTCGGCAATGAATGATTTAAATTAAAGTTAAAGGTATTTAGTTCTTAACTTGAAATGTACTTCGATTAAATAATTAGTTGTTTGTAAATATTTGGTTGTTTTATATTAACGAGTTAATGTAAATACATAATTATTTAGTTTAAATGACCTAGACATTTAAATAGTTCTCTATTGGGTGATTTAACTAGCGATTAACGGGATTTAGTTCCTAAATAAAAATTAGTTCGATTAAATAATTAGTTATTTAGATTTTGTTATTTTAGTGGTTTTTTGGTAAGATATTTGTTTGAAGGGTTCTATGATTTGACACAAATCAACCAACAGTCAAATAACTTTGCACATAAAACGAGATACTCTCATTTATTTCAGTTAAATCAAATTTAATTAATTAAAATCACATTTATTTATTACCAATAATTATTCACCAAATAAATCAGATTATTTGATTAAGGGGGCACAGTTTTATCAGTGTAGATATGTCTAATAAGTAACAAGACTATAATAATATAATATATATATATAATATAATAATAGGAAATTTAAATTAACTTAAAAAAATTAGTGATTTTAAAACCTATTTTAAAGTGGAAAGCTTTCTTTTTTTTGATGATGTATTTTGGTGTTAAAGGTAATTTCTGTTTTTTGTGTAATTGTTTAGTAATATATTGCTAAGAGTAAGTGCTACTTTATAAAACGTTTTTCGATAGCTTTCTCAACAGGGACATGTCTCATTAAGCGGTATCAGAAAGCTACCACTTTCTAAACTAGCCAAACCTAGTTTATCTAAAAGAACTTGGTGATTTTGCCGATTCAAAAATTTAAGCTTAAGTTCTTAAGTAGCTATAATAAACTGAAAAGTTGCAAATATATGAAAGTACATAATATTTACTTCATTGGTAGCAAGACATAACCCCCTTTGCAAAGAATCAAAATATTCATCCCCCACATTTAAACCTATGACTCGAACAATAAGGTTTTCAAAGTTGAAAAAATAGTCGATACTTTCAGTGGAGTCAATGTAATATAAATAAAACAATGCAATCTTCCTCCACAGTTTAATTATTAAACTGTGGAGGAAGACTGCATTGTTTTATTTATAATAAGGTTTTTGCAATCCATGCATTTTAATTTCCTATTTTTGTAGATAGACTGGGCTATATAACTACATAATATATACATTTAAACAGACTCATATCCAACTGGTAATCCTTAAGATAATCCGATTAAAATATGTAAGGAAACTTTAATATTTCTGTACTTTTAATATTATGCTTAACAAAGTATTTGATTTTAACACTGTAAAATTTTTTAACCCTGACTTTACAATGCTTTGAAGTCTAATTTTTTTTTTCTGATTCGAGGATCTGTTTAAATGATACATGACAGTTACAACCAGAAAGGTTCCTATATCGGCCAAATCTTTTTTCAAGGGTATCTGTTTGAAATTTGCCAGCTAAAATGTATTTTATTTCAAAATGAATAAATGAGTATTTTATTAGGACTGTGGTACTGGTACTACGTTTAATAGCATTATAAGTGTCCCTAGTTAAACCCACCCCCTCTGGATCGTTATGCCATATATCAAGCCAAGTCACAAATTTCTTTAGCTAGTTTACCTTGAAATCATTTTTTAAATATATTGGGGTAGTCCAATCGTCCCTTTTTTAAACCTTGCCGTACGCAAATAAAAACATTTTGCCAGTTAAACAAACATTTTAACTAACCTTAAGATTTTCCTATAATGATAACATTGATAACTAAAACTCGGGAAAATAACAAACAACGTATGCGTTAAGACTTGTCGATCCACATCACAAGCAATGAAGACTAAGGTTTACAACCCAGAACTCAAAAAGGGCACAAGCACAAGAGCACATACAAAAATAGTGGATCATCGGTCTACCTGCAACATTGCCAGACTTTGTCCTTCATAGCTTGGAAGTAAAGGAAGCTGTGCGCAGGGGCAAAGATAAAATGTTTAAACTGTATATAATATTATACGGAGTGTTTCATTAATATTGCGAAAAATTCAGTAGCACAAGTATCTCTGCTTAAAAATATGAAAAAATATTTTTTCCACTACTAACCTATAACATCGCCATTATTGACCGATTATTAACGTTAGAAATCGTTTTTCTCTACCTTATAAGTTATTATTGACCATGGTCATTGAAATCCATTAGTGACCGATCTTCAAGAATCTATTTGAACGCAGGTAACTTGATTTTTTAATTCTACAACATGAATTCATAAACATTTTAAACAGTTAGGCAACCAGATAATTATCAATACAGTCATTATAGATAGATCGTGAAATCTGATGACATAAATGAACAAAAATTAACATTAACAAAGCCACCTGACAAAACAACAAAATGTTTTGCCAATTTCAAAGCGCAGGTAACTTGATTAAAAAATATACTTATACCTACCTATAATTTTTTATAATTAATAATACTATAAAGATAAATGTCTTATAAAAGTTTGTAGTAGTGGAAAAACTATTATATTAACCACAGTTTAGACAGCTTATAGCCCTCGCGTCTTAAATCCCTCGTCGCTTTGCTCCTCGTGTTTTAAACTTGCCGCTCGGGCAATACTGATGGCTGTCTAAACCTTGGTTAATAATATACTATTATAAACCTATGTCCCGAAATTCTTAGTTTCGGATATAGAGGGTGTTATAATTTTTGAGCCAAAACGGCAGTGGCGTACATGTTACGCCACTGGCGTTTCCTCTTTTGGTAACACTGATATGTAGGCAGTTTAATGCCTAATGTGAAGCATTTTATAATAATAATTGATTGATCTCGGCTTTGTTTAGGAGATAATTGCAATTTTATTAAACTGTGATATAAGCATAGCAAACAAAAATGTCATTATTTTTTTCACTATTATTTTTCTTGAAAAAGGTTGCTCATAGCGAGTAAAAATTGTAGAGAAATCTATTTTTTGCTTAGAAATGTAATACAAGCACGTATACAAAAGTTATAACTCCTCAAAATAATAAAAGTACATGTAGGTGGCGCCCTCTACAAGTGGGAGCCATACTAATATCAAATTCCGATTTTGCATTTGAAGGAACCCCCAGATACTAATTTTAGTTTACATATCGACATAACTTTGAAGATTATTTAGAAGAAACAAAAATACAAATAAAACTTTAAAACCCGAAACCAAGCATTTCCGAACATAAGTTTATAGGAACTTCTTTTCATATTTTTAAGCAGGGAACCTCATCCCGAATTTCTTCGTAATACTAATGGAACACCCTGTGTAACTGTGTGACTGGCTGTATGACGAAAAGCCTAAAAACAAAAAAAAAATAATTGCAAAAACAAATATGTATTTAAAAGAAAACAAGGTCTGTCTATACCACCAAAATATATATTATATAATAATATATAAATTATATATATTTTGGTGGTATAGACAGACCTTGTTTTCGTTCATAATCTCGCCACAGAAAATGGACTACTTTATGAAATATGTATTTGTTAACTTTTACGGGGATGTATTTGTTAACTTTTACAGACACCAAGCACGTATCCAGGGGGGAGAGGGCCGCCCCCCCTCCCCCGAAATCCCGAAATTTGAAATTTTTTTGTTTATTGTACACCTTGTACTGCATCTGTTTATTGCACTATAAATAATAATACATTAAACGCCACATAATGATTTAAGTTTTAATGTGTGATTCGCCTTGCTTTGAATTAATTAAAATAAGTCCACATTTTTTAATTATTTTCGTCCTTGCCCCCCCCCCCCCCCCCCCCCCCCGAAACGAATTTTTGGATACGGGCCTGACAGACACTAATAAACTTGATCATTATAAATTACAATAAACATAGAAATGGCATATCGAACTCTCTCATCAGTGTTCTCACCATCACATAACCACTACGTATAACTAAAATGAACTTATTTCTTATTTCCTTTCGTACTCCTGTATTTCCGGCACTTCCTGAGAAGCGCAGCAATTTCCAAATCGACAAATAATATCAGACCTTAACAAATAAGTCTATTTGCTTGCGTGCCGTGCCCGCCTTAGTAGGTTAATAGTATATTTACCCCGAGGTTACAAATCAGAAACTGATTTTCTTGAAATAAATTGAATTATAATTTTGTGGAAAATGGAAATTTGTTTATGAATAAATTTTAAAGTTTCTGCTCATTGCCTATTAGACCAAAAAAAAAACTCATTGCCTTTTCCCACGTGCAATGTCTTTTTGCCAAATAAATCTCAAATCATGAAACTTTAAAGTACCTAACACAGATTACATTATTATTGAAGCTAGGAAAAAACAACCAACTATAAATAAGGTTATCAGATAGAGTTGGTTTTCAGGCGTCGAAATCAAAGGTTATTTAGGTAAATACAGTATTTGATCTTTTTACTTATTTGTGTTTCGGTCGCAAAAGGTAACAAGACGATTAATGTCTAAGGCACGATGAAAGGCAGGTATGGGATATATTGCAGCAAAATCTCTTAATAGGGACCGCCCTCGGGGAATCAAATGTTGCTCGGTTAGCAAGGGTGATCGGTTAATAGAGAGAAATTAAAACAACTGGTCCGCATTTTATAGTGTTTGTTTATTAATAGGTATCTACATACCGGGTGTTGCATCGTCGAGCGGGACATAGGAAATCCCATGTAATTTTAAATGGGGTCAATTATTGGCTTCCCTAATTATTTTAGAGAAAAATTCTATTTAGGTTTATTAAAGAGCAATAAAACCCACATTCAAAAGAATAACTTTAGATATTTTTGATGAGCCCGTTTACGGGTTATCGCCGATTTCTTTTTAACTATTTCTCCTTTTTATGGCCCCGTATTTGCGGGCACCAGTCAAGGTAAAAGATGACTGTCAAATAAAGTTGTCATTTTGAGGAATATTTGAACATCTTCTTAAATCCTAAAGTTCTAACAATTTAATAGTACCCACCTATTAATTAGTAAAATATTGAAACATGTAAAATGTCATAATTAACCTTGTAATTGGATACTTTATTTTAGTTTTATTCAGATTAATTTGTACTCATAAATACACCTTTAATATTTTCGATGTACGAGTTTTTATAACAATAAAGCACACATTTCAAAATGACAACTTTATTTGACAGTCATCTTTTACCTTGACTGGTGCCCGCAAATACGGGGCCATAAAAAGGAGAAATAGTTAAAAAGAAATCGGCTATAACCCGTAAACGGGCTCATCAAAAATATCTAAAGTTATTTTTTTGAATGTGGGTTTTAGTGCTCTTTAATAAACCTAAATAGAATTTTTCTCTAAAATAATTAGGGAAGCCAATAATTGACCCCATTTAAAATTACATGGGATTTCCTATGTCCCGCTCGACGATGCAACACCCGGTATATGTAAATAATTTTAAATATTTTTGCTTAAATAGATCAAACTATAATTAAATGAGGTGAAGCCAATTTACCAATATTTATATACTACACGTGCATACTAACATACGGTGTGTGTATAAAGTCTGGAAACGGCTTAATAACATAACAATTTATTTGCCGATTTACACGAAATTTGGTATAGTTGTGTAAGAGGATCTGACGCACCGAATGACGATATTGGCGTTGTTGCCAGCTTTTTAGTTTGTCTGGAATTCGAACGAGTTTTATATTTTTAAACGTAACACCCTGTATTTTTTTTCATTTATAGTTTTTACTTTAAATTTGTTACACTTTTGGTATAACATACCTTGTTCCTAATATCAGTAGTTTTCGAAATAACGAGTACAGTATAGAAAAAATATATTTTTTATATTAAATGTTCAAACTGTTTTCCCTGTAGAGCTTGACAGTGTGCTAATTGAAAGTAAAATTTTTCAGTTGTGTTGTAAATCACTTCTGGCGTTAATAATTCAAATTCGTCCAAAATTCGACGCTGCAAATCGGCCAAATCTTGAGGTTTTGTGGTATAAACTCTGTTCTTCAAGTGTCCCCATAAAAAGTAGTCGTTAGGCTAGTACTTGAATGGGTGACCGCTTGGGAAACACCGCGTGCTGTTGTCTTAGGGAAGAGTGTAAAATGAATCGACATCAAAACCATCCTATTCACGCCGGACAGGCCGGATGAGATCGGATATCTCGTAGGATGAAGGTGCCGTTTCACACTCCCCAGTCGGTAGACCGCACGATTAAAAACCGTACGGTCGATGACCGGTTCTAGATGGCCTCAGATACGCCGACGAACCGTAAAAAAGTAAAAATAAAAAAAAAAATAAAAAAAAAAAAAAAAAAAAAATCAGGGGACCTAGGTATCCACTCTACCGATCCACCTATTCGGAAAAGTGTTGTTCAAAAATTCGCGCACGTTTCGACCAAAATGTGGAGGAGCTCCGTCCTGCTGGAAGAATGTACTTGCATAATTTGGACCCATCACATTTCGTATATAGTAGGCACTATTTGCGTTTCCAAGAGCTCAAGGTAAAGTTGTGATGTCAAATTTCTGTCAATAAAAAATGGACCGATTTTGCGGTTACCCAGAAGCCCAGCCCACCCATTCAATTTTCCAGGGCGTTGTGTATGACCTTCTCTCATCCAGTGGGGATTTTCATTTGCCCAAAACCTACAGTTGTGTCTATTGACTTTACCATTTAACATAAATGTTGATTCGTCCGAAAATACTATAAATTTGACAAACTGCTTATTTTGGTCAAACCTTGACATCATAATATCACAAAATTCAATTATTCGCTCATAATCATCTTCTGATAACTCTTGAACTACATATATTTTGAAAGGGTGATATTTATGTTTTATTAAAACATTATAGACAGATTTGAAGCAGGCGTCACTTACTTGAGAAATTTTTCTTAATTAAAAAACAGGGGTTTCAAGAACATGTTGTAGAATTTCTAAACTATTCTTTTCATCTACTACTGCTGGTCGTCCTGATCGTCGCCTATGTGTACAATTTCCAGTTTCTTCGATTTCGGTTTGGAAATGCGTCACTAAATAGATTTTTAACCTCTTCGTAAGATCTGACCCTATCGCCATATCCTCTGATCATAAGAATTGTAATTTTTTCACTTTCAGTTAAAGACATTTTTGCATGCAAAAATGACAGCTTTTATGACTTTACATCAAAACTGAACTGGTGTTTTATTTTCTAATAAATAAAACACAATTTGTTTATATTTTCAAAACACATCGTTATTTCATAAACTTAAAGTAAAAACTATAAATGAAAAAATATACAGGGTGTTACATTTAAAAATATAAAATTCGTTCGAATTCCAGACAAACTTTAAAGCTAGTGACAACGTCAATATCGTCATTCGGTGCGTCAGATCCTCTTACACAACTGTACCAAATTTGGTTTAAATTGGCCGATAAATTGTGATGTTATTAAGTCGTTTCCAGACTTTATACACACACTGTATATATTATACAATGTATTGTATATTTGCTTTGAAATTCTTATTTTTTAAAATAATCAAGAATTAATTTTTAGAAAGTTCAGATTCACATTTTAATAGCAATTGAGGAATATTTGTAGACTTATCAAAATTGCGCAGGCTTCAGATAGGCTTCATATTTTCGACACTGGAGCAAGTTCAGGCTCCTCTTTCTCCGTCTCAGAGTTGGGAGTAGTTTCATCCGTTTCTTGGATCTCTTCAATACACTTGATGATCAATTCTGCACTTTCTGTTGGCAAATCGTTATCAATAGAGGCAAATTGTTTCAAGTTCACAAACAGTAGGAAACAGTTGTGCGAGCGGAATATTATCGTCTTTTTCGAAGTCTTCGATTTTGATTTCGGCAGATATATTTTCTTGAAAGTAATATTGTGCCGACGACGGAATTTTTTTAACCACCCAATTGATGCATTGAAGTCATCTAGTCCTAGACATTGAGCAGATTCGAGGGCTTTTGCTTAAATTGTGGGCCCGGATATTGATAAGTGCTTGTTTCGCGACTTACAAAACCAGTTAAAATAAGTTGGTTCACTGTAACTCCTTCGGTCTTGGAAATTTTCTTTTTTGCCACCTTCTACCAACAAATTTTTAACTTCTGCTTTCTCTTGAAGCAACATAGTGACCTGGGTCTCCTCGATTATTTCAATTTTTTCGCTCAAAAAAAGACCTTTCTTTTTTCCCACCATCTCCAAATATTCACGTTAGTCCCAAAACATACAAAAATTGTTCGAAACAAAACTAATGTTAGCAACCGATTTATTAGCGTTTAAGGCGAGTTTAATAGATCTTCCTGCAATAAAGTAATTAGTGTATGTAGGTACCTAAATTTTTTAAAAATTTTCAGGTCGGGTCTTACTGCCCCTAATAGAGGGTGTTTATAGCATTGACATTTACTAGAAATTCCGATGATGAGTCTCCGCGGTCGTTTAACAGATGGGTCGGTAAAGAGGAGTATAAAATAATGAGATTTTCATTTTTAAATATGGGGAATTCACAACCGATCGTTTAACGCAGGTGGTCACTCTATAGAGGCGGTCGCAAAAAGAAGTTTTACTGTATTTCATTAAAGTTTCCCGGGCAGTAGCACCAGATGCTTCCAAGGCCTTTGATCGTGTATGGTATAAGGGGCTCCTAGCTAAAGTGAGAGCATACCGTGCGCCGGTTCCATTTTGTTCATGGCTGTCGCGCTTTTTCAAGACCGTTCTCTGCGAGTGGTTATTAACGTATTTCTTTTAAACACATTTAACATCGTAGCCGGAGCCCCTTTATGTTCTTTACAGGGTGTTTGGTAAGTATAGGGCAATATTTGACCAGCGTACAGGGGAGATCAAAATAATCTAGTAGTTCATATAATCATTTTTTCCAATTGTCCCTCCTAACATAGAGGTCGGACCCCAAAAACACACCTATACATTCTCAATGATAACTTTTAAGTAACCCTGTATATTTTAATCACTATTGGAAGTTTGTTCAGCCCATGTGGACTAAGAAACTCACACTGAAATCATTCTTTTACAGGGATATTTTTTTAAATGTCTCGCCCGATGGCTGACTATAATAAAAACAAATCAATCATCAATAACCACACGACTAAATTTCATTTTGCGATCCTATTATTTAATTTCTTACACCGTTAATCATGGATCCTTTTTTGCAACAACTTGTATATTTCAAAATAGATTGAAATTGTGCTTATAAAGATTCTGCATTTAAATCAATCTTTTTTTTATTTTCCTCATAAAAACCGCATAGTATATTAGGATGAGTCACCCTATATTAATGGAGATTCCACGTCAAGAAATAAATAGCACTGTCTCTCAGAATATTTACCTATAAAACCAAAAAATAATGTCAACATATGGAAAAAAATTGAATAAATTTTTCCTTGTTCCAGCATTTTCCTGTAACTTAGTTATTTGGAAGATGTAGCAAAATTGGTTCCATTTTTTTAAAGGTGGCTGTGAGCATTTTTTACAATCAGGCGAATGCATTAATTTGGTTGCTATGCATTTTTTTCTTATGATTGATCTGTCATTTGTCTAATTAAGTTATGTTACCATGTAAAAATTGGAGCTTTTAGCCTAAAGATCTATTTATTAAAGGGGCGAGACACTTAAAAGACAAAATCGATGAAGGCAAATTAGGAACCCCCGTATTTCCGAAACGGCTGAAAATAAATATCAACAACTATAATATGCTTTTGAAATTGGATCGCGAGATGCAATTTACTCGTGTGATTATGGATGAGGGTTGCCATGTCAAGAAATTCAAAATGGCGTCGTATTGTTAAATTTGTGAACTTATATATCTTTTGACATTAAATTTGGCTATCTTATGGAAAGTTATTGAGCAAAGTGTAATTAATTTCTGTTATAGTCAGCTCAAACTTAAAAAAAATGACCCTATATATAGCCAGGAACGGACGTAGGGTCAACATTTTGACAGGTGTCTGAAAATTAAAAAATAATTAGGGAATTTCTAATTATAAAAGATACTATTTGCTTTGAAAATGTGACCATTTTCCACATAATCGTATTCTTACTACAATCTAATATCGGCTATAATTTATTACAAAATTTTAAAAATGAATTTATTTACCGCCAATTATTTATAAAAACACAATAATGACGAATCTATTATTTTCACATACTAATTATTACTACTAGTTATTATAATATACAAATAAACTTAAGAATCTAATATGGAGTAACACAATGGAATCAAGTTCACATTACAACATATTTCGACACTGGCGGCGGCAGATTAGAAATATAAATACGGCAGCAATATTTTTTACATTATCCAGAAGGAGGCACCCTTAATACGGATTATATTATTTGAACTAACTGAAGGGTTGGTGGAACTGGACAAAACCCATAAATAATACACCTTTTAGTTCAGGTCACAACTTCAATCTATATTTTATATATATTTTTACAATGTTCGACCCATGCTCAAATTGGTGCTGAACAATCATAATTCAATTACACTATGATACTTTCTGTCATTAAAACTATTATGGATGTTATGATTTATACTAAACTGCTAAAATTAACATAATTAAAGTTAATAACCGAAATTAACCTTTTCCAAATATTTTCTGTTATATTGTCAACAGAATCGCGGGCTCCACATTGGAATTATATTTCTCGCACCTGTAGAGCTAGACGACTGTGTGTTGTGGTCGTGGACCACTGCGCTACCCAATGTCAAGATCATTTAAACAATACTCAGCACTTTCGGGGCATAAATACCCGAACATTGGGTGGACACGGCACCTTCGTCTTTTCGACTGGTCACCTCCCTTACGATCAAAAGCGCTTCTACCTCTTATAGACCCAAAGCCTCTCTCCTGATCCTCTCTATTTCCCCCCCAGGAGCGCTTCTACGTCTTATATACTCAAGGCCTCTCTTGGGTCCTTACCCGTCCACCTTCCCCGGAGATGTAGTCCAAGCAAAGCCCCTTAGACCTCATCCCCCAGGCTGTTAGTCTGATCGTCCCTAACGAGACATGCTGGGATTCCTTTAGGCTACCTGGTAAACAAGTTATAAGATACAAATATGAGGATATGTGTTTTCTCTAGCCAGTGTTTTATTCACGTTCCGTTAGGGTAACAACCCTCCCAGCTGCGACAATATGTCCTATATTACAATTCATTACAAATGTTTGCTCCCCGGTCACACACGTCTGGAATGTGACAGCAGCCATGCTAGACTTGGGGGTTCCAAAAAACAAATTGATGATAATTTTAAAATTATGGTTCCACGTGGCTGGTCTCAACTTATTCGGATGTTAAAAGGCAGAAAAATTTTAATGTAGTTGACATGATCTAGCAAAATTTCTTTATCATTTTCTAAATTTCTAAACTATTGAAAAATATTTTAGTAAAAAGAAGCTCCGACACCAATGGCAAAACGGTAAACTGACTAAAAATATTAAGTGGATCAGATTTACAAAGGAATTTGGAACTATATACTGTAAGTACACATTGGATAAAGACGCGCCCTTTAAAATTTTAGATTTAAAACGCAGAAAGAGAACGGCTGATAAATTTAAATAATATGAGTGGTTCCTTGTCGTATAGGTACTGAACCCTAAGCAATTATTTAATTAAAACAAAGAGACCTTATTTTATCGCTCACCCTGATAGACAGCGATTGCCATAGTTTTTATTAAAATCTGCACACGACTGATCAACCCCAAAATTTATTGAATTAGACAACCATGACCCAAATCCTGACAAAAACCATTAAAAATATTGAAGAAATAGTTCATACTTTCAGTGGAGTTAAAGTAATGTAAATAAGGTAATCCAGTCCTTCTCCACATTGTAAATTGTGGAGGAAGACTGGATTATTTTATTTACATCAAAAATATTGATTGTTTCATTCAAGCACCTTCTCAAGTAGACCCTTTGTTCTATTTATTGTTATTTTAATAAACATTAGGTTTTTATTACCAAAATTAGTTTTCACTCTTATGGAAAATTGCAAGTTGGCAACCTAAATTCAATTTTTCTTTCGATAATAAGAAATATTAAATACTCTCGCTAGCGCGCCTTCAAAGTATATTGAAGTTGTAGCACAAAAAATTATGACAGCATGTTTTGCAAATGATTTATGACAAGTTAATCAACGTTAAAATTTTAAACTGGCTCTTCTGAAAAATAAAAGAATACGGAATATCTGGTTTTGCCATATGGCATAACATTTTACTGTTGATACTAGAATGTATAAGAATTTGATTATCTCGAAAATTGTTGAATCTTTTAAAACAATTTGGAAAAAACTACAAATCCAGTATGTAGTCTCGCTGACAATAGCACAATTGTTTCATCCTTTACATTGTAGGCTCGAGCATCGACCGCCAATGCAAATTTTTACCGGCAGCCTGAAGTCTCATATCTCAATACATACTTGGAAGAAACTCTATCTTGGGGTAACAGTAACGAAGGAGAATTTACCGCCAAAAAACACAGATGATATTTTCTTCAAATAAAGTTAATGCTAAACTCCTTACAACTTAACTAACTTGAGCTAACCTAAACTAACCTTTTTATTTCTTTTTTTTTTCCTAGAGGAGGTTTAGGTGATCTTTAAACGACTCTCTGAACATTAAATTTTCGTTAGGATCAGAGGAGTGTCGGATTCGTGTAGAACGTGCCTACCGTCTAAAATCCTTTCCTCCTACCAATAGTGGAGCAGCTCGATTCCGGAACCAGTTTCGCATTACTTCAGATCGAGGCTCTTCTAGCTTTACATTCAGTATTCTGGATGTTCTTGCGCTTCTTTTCTATCTATGATTTTCAGCTTTAAGATATTGCTGACCTTCCTATTAATTTCCTCCCAATTTTTTTTGCTTCTTAGCATAATCTCAATTATGTTGTGCGATAAGAACTGCAGATGCGCATCGCTGCCTATCTTTGGATTCGCTCGTAGATGTTCCGGTTGCATTTATGATTCATGACCGCTTTCCAGACTGATCCTGCATATAATAGGATGGATCTTGACATTGAGCAGCTGCAGATAATCTGGGTCTTGCTGGCTTATGGGCCCCCGATATTTGGTATCAACCTTCCCAGTGCTGTCGTCGCATTGCTTGCCTAACTGGCTGTTCTTTGAATGTAGGCATTGAAGTTAAGCTTGCAATCCATCCAGACGCCGAGATATTTGATTTTTGGCTTGATTTGATGGTTCTACCGAGAACGAGGAAGTCTCTTGTGGGGACAGGTTTTTTCGAGGTAACTCTGAGTACTTCCGTTTCCTTCACAGCTAGTTCCACTTCATTCTCTAGTAGCTAGTTTTCTATTTCCCTTATGGCATATTGGTGAACCATTATAAGGAAACAATCTCGATAGAATCATTTTTCCGGTATCACTGATCTTCTCTTCTACCCGGAAAAACGTGTAAGTATTATACATTAATATAAATTTTTTAACGTGTGAAATTCGATAGTTTGCCTACCAAATAGAGCTGTGTAATTCGGGAAAACCTGAGTCGCGTCGCGAAAAAAATCGATTCGAAACGATTAAACAAATTGCTTTTATAGATCAAATCGATATCGATTAAAGTACAATTTGGGATTTTATATGGAGTTAGATTGGGGTTGCCATGAATCGTGTAAAAGTGGTTGAAACTAATATTCTAACAAAACTGTTTTATTAAAGTTCTTTATTGGCAATTTTAACACTATTTTGCACTAGGACAGGCATTTATTTCTTAAATGTTGTACAAAACACCGTTCTGCTACAAACAGTACATTGGATAAGAGAATTACCCTATAATTATAGTTTCGGCAGAGTTTTCATCATATTAAAGTAGACAAGAACGAAGGTTACAAAACATCCTATATTTTCTTTATAAAAGTATTATAGTTGCACTTAGGAACTGTTAAAAATAAATTAAAAAGTAAAAGTGCTTGTACAGTAATTTTGCTCTTTAGAGAAAATTCTACAGATATTCTTACATCAACTGAAAAGGCAATTATAAAACAGATTTATAATTTGGTTATTATATTCTTACGGCATATTGTTGCAGCAGTTTTGCTTCCAAAAACAAAAATTAATAATGAGAAACATTTATAAAATAAATTGGCCAATGGACAGCCTCTATATTACTTTCATATACCATAACTCCCTCTTACCAAAATTATTATAAGGGATCTTTGAGATCTGTTGAGATGCACGACCAGTGTTGCCACCCTCGCTTGTAACAAATTCGGTAGATGCTTCGCAGAAAATCGGTAGATTTCGACATTTTTCGGTAGAATTTTAAAATAGTGTATTATTTACTGCAAGTGCAACTGGTAGTTAACATAATTATATATTTATCTGTGGCCAACGTTTAATTTCAAATACTGTGGTAATCCCCGAGAGTTGAAATCAATGTCGTGCCATCTCGTGTGTTCTTATAAGACTAGACGTTCTATTTTCTATTGTTCTATAGTATTAATGTTGCCTACCATTGATAGGCAACATTTAATACAAACAAGAAACAAGTTTAAATTGAAAAGTGTAGTTAATGTTTAGCCATCTCGTGTGTTCTAATAGGACTAGGGCGTTCTCTTGTTCTCTAGTCTCTAGTAGACTCTAGTATACTCAACTAAGTTGACAATGACATGTTGACAACAACTTAAATCGTAAAATTAGGTATAATTCAATGTGCTTTCGGTAGATCGGTAAATTGAGGTGAAAATCGGTAGATCTACCGAAAAATCGGTAGGAGAGGCAACACTGTGCACGACAAAGCACTGCAGCTCACCTTTACGTGGTTCAGCTTAGTGTCCCTCGAACGACACTTTTCAAAAACTATTTTATTTGGAGAACGTCATCACTGTTTTCCAAGGAGTATTGTCAACAGAATGGCGGTCTTCAAACTAAAAATATATTTTCACTCCTCTAGACCACTAAGCGTTGAGGTCTCGAACCACTGTGCCAACGAATGTGAAGTCCATTCAAACAATCGTCCGCCCTTTCGGTACATAAATACTTGAACGTTGGGTTGACAAAGCACCTTTCTCTATCCAACTTGGTGTCTTCTCTATCTACCCACCTCATCCTCAGGAGTGTCTTGGCCACTTGGCAATAATCTGTCTGGAATCTAAACCTACAGTCCCTGGAAGTGTCTTAGCTATTTGACATTGACCTGTTCGGAATCCTACTTTCGGCCCCAGGTAGAGTGTACCCTAAGAGATGCACGAAATATATGGTACCTTTGTCACTTTGAGCCCTTGTCATAAAGGATTTATCCTGCAGTACAGTGCCGCCCAAAAAAAAAGTTAACATTGAATTTAAAAATATAAAGAGGTTTCATTTCGATACGGTCGATCATAACAAACTTTCAAAAAAGCTGGAGTTAATTGGTTTTAGGGGTCTTAGTCTTAATCTTATGAAGAGTTATCTTATAGGTAGAAAACAATATGTCAAGATTTTAAACTATCTCAGCAATAGTGAACTTGTCCAATATGGGGTACCGCAGGGTACAGGTCTTGGACCATTACTATTTACTTTATATATCGATGATATTCTCAGACAGGAATCCGAGGGAGATGTAGTGTGTTTCGCAGATGACACTGCTATTTTCTACCGAGCCTCTTCGTGGTTAAATTTAAAGAATAAGGTGGAAAGGGATATGCAAAAAATAAAAAAAGTATTTCGATAGTGAAATATTAACTATAAATTATGAAAAAACATATTTTTTACCAATAACTTCTTATAATAACAATTAACCACACTATCAAACGATTGATATCCAAGAACAAAATAATAGGATATCTATAAAATCAACAAAAAAAAATTAAATATCTGGGAATATATATAGATTGTCACTTGCGATGGAATTATGACATCCAATCAATAATGCAAAAATTGAGAGGATTAGTGTATAAATTTAAACAGCTTAGGCCGATTATGGAAATAAAACATTTGAAAATAATATATACTGCACTAGTGGAGTCAATTTTAAATTATGGAATTATGGGCTGGGGTGGGGTAAGAAGGGCATACATAAATCCGCTAGAAAATCTACAAGAAAGAATCTTAAAAATTATTTTCAATAAGAAAAAAATGTTTTGAACCAAACCTTTATTTAAAGAATCCAATTTGTTCTCAGTAAGACAACTATATTGCTATAATTTGTTAATTCACCAACATAAAAACAGGGGTTGTCAACCTAAAATCACTCATAATTATAACACAAGAAATAAATAATTAGGGCATTTTAATATTAACTTTAAATCAAAAACAGTAGGTCAAAGACACTTTCTGTACACTGCACCAAAGCTCTACAATTCCCTTTCCCAGGAAATTAAGGATGAGATCTTCATTAAAAAATATAAAAAGTTAATAAAAACATGGATTTTGGAACTGTATAATAAATATAATAGGATTAATCGGAGAAATCTGCATCGCCTGTCCTTTTTGTTCTTATACTATTTACAAAATGATTATATTCAAGAATTGACCTGGCTATTGTATGGGTGCTGTACTTTTTGTTGATTGTTTGTTATTAATAATTATATAATGAGGTATGTTTTTGTATTGTGAATTTAATTACTTTTACTTTCGATACTATCAAAATAATATAATGGTAATTTTATGCTGGGAACTCTTTTTTATAGGTTACAATCTTTCTGCCTACAAGTTTTCTCCAATAAACTTAAGCAGTAATATTATTGTATATATAGGAAAGCTGTATTTCTCTATTTTTGTATGTAACATGTAATATATATGTAATATCTATTGGAATAAACAAATAAACAAATTTAAAATTTTGAACGACAGAGACAGAATAAGCAACGCCGCATTTTCAAAAATATTTTGAATGAAACCATTGAATATAGCAAAATTTTAAAATGTTTAGTCGTTTAAGTTTGAAAATAACCTGTACCTGAAATGCATTCCCATACAGGCACTTAATTCACATATTATGGCAGAAAAATTTGATAGGAGAATTGCCTCTAAAACACTAAGCCAGCGATCCGCTTCAACGACTCAATGTCCGCAATGGCACATAAATCCTTAAAAGTGTTCCATTTTTTGTGTGCAAAAAATCATGGAGCACTTAGTCGCAATTATATTGCAGGAGCGAGACGCGCCAAACCCGATTAATTAATCGCATTTTGATTTATGGATTGAATTTGGTAAGTCGTGTCGCAGTGTTACCATTAATCATTGCTTTAGTTGATTGGGCTGTATACAGGATGACCCATAATGAATAGAAGACAGAGTAACTGTAGATTGGGGATAGCACGCATAAATAGGTCAAAGGAGAAATGGAATAAATCAAAAATTTTCATTTTTAATATTGACCACTTTTCTGGTATCTATGGGTGAAATCTATTTAGTAAATAAGTGATATAAGTAAAATAATTCCTATAGCCGAGATAATAGCCTCTTAACGTTATTGCTCCCAACATAATGCCTGCGCTCGGTAGGTAGAATAGTGGTATACTTTTTCCAAAGTCAGCTGATGACATAAAAAAGCTTCGACCAGGCTTCAAAGGGATCGGCATCATAATCGGGGTTGCTTTTATTTTTAAATTCTTTAAGTTTTTATTATTAAAAGTGTTCTTTTATACTAGTATTTAAATGATAGTCAGTAACTCTATTTGAAAGCTAGTTTTCAAATGTACTTTAAACCAAGAAATTTTCAATGTCAAAGACAAAAGGAACAAGCCATTCATGAGTATTATAATAATTTTTTCATCATCATCATCAATCAGCTCATCTGCGTCCACTGCTGGACATAAGCCTCCCGCAATCGATTCCATCCATGCCGTTCTTGAGCAGCACTTATCCAATTTGTCCGGAGTCTCTTGATATCGTCGGACCATCTTGTTGGTGGGCGTCCCCTACTACGATATGCATCCTGCCGCGGTCTCCATTCCAAGATCTTTCGGGTCCACCGCCCGTCCGTAAATCTAGCTACATGACCAGCCCAGTTCCATTTCAAAATGGCTATACGTTCTATGGCATCAGTTATACCCGACATCAGCCGCAATTGTTCATTTGGTACCCTATCTCTGAGAGAAAGGTTCAACATCGATCTTTCCATCCCTCTTTGGGCGACGCGTATTTTGTTCACGGATTGCTTTGTGAGGGTGAGAGTTTCTGCTCCTTAGGTGAGTACAGGCAATACGCACTGGTTAAAAACCTTTCTCTTTAGACATACTGGGATGTTTGATTTCCAAATATATTTTAACTTGGCGAAGGCTGCCCATGTTAGGCCGATTCTGCGTTTTATCTCACAAGTTTGGTTGTCCCGTCCAATGCAAATCTCGTGGCCCAAATATTTATACGAGCTTGCCTGCTTAATAGGGTTTCCTTCTGCTGTTATTTCTTCGCTCACTACGAGATTTGTCAAATATTCGGTCTCGTTGAAGTTTATTTTCAGTCCTACAGTTTCCGATGTTCGTTGTAGTCTATGCAACATTTCCTTAGCTTCATCGATGCGGTCCGCGATAATGACGATGTCGTCAGCAAATCTTAGGTGGCTTAATTTTTCGCCATTTATGTTTATACCCATTTCGTCGAAACCT
The DNA here is from genome assembly GCA_963920685.1 of Polydrusus tereticollis. Lineage (NCBI taxonomy): Eukaryota > Metazoa > Arthropoda > Insecta > Coleoptera > Curculionidae > Polydrusus > Polydrusus tereticollis. Next base: position 40,432,505 of record OY987329.1, read on the forward strand.
ATCTTTTTAAACATATACTCCAAGAGGGTTGTAAATAGTTTTGGAGATAGTACATCCCCCTGCCGTACTCCCCTTTCAATAGGGAAATCCTGTGTGTTCTCATGGATTTTGACTCTGGCTGTGGCCTTTTCATATATGTTTTTGATGATAGCCGTATATCTGTAGTCGACTCGGCATTCTGTAAGAGCTTGTAACATTTTACTTTGGCTTATAGTGTCGAATGCCTTCTCGTAGTCCACAAATATAAGGAAAAGGGGTTTGTTATATTCGACACATTTTTCAATGAGGGTTTTTATAACTTGTAGGTGATCGTTAGTGCCGTATCTTGTTCGGAAGCCCGCTTGTTCGCAGGGCTGGTAGAGGTCTAGCTTGTTGGTGATCCTCTTTGTAATTATTCTCATGAATAGCTTGTACATGTGCGACAGAAGACTTATAGGTCTGTAGTTCTGCAATTTTTCTATGTTACCCTTTTTGTGGAGGATTATTATGGTTGCTCGATCCCACTGAGAAGGCGTTGTACTATATATTAGGCAAGCGTTGAAGAGTTTACAGATGGCTTTATGTAGAGTGCTACCACCCTGTTTGATTGCTTCTATTTCGATTTCGTCTTCGCCTGCGGTCTTGTTATCCTTCATCTCTGATAAGGCAGCTTGAAATTCGTTTAGTGTGATTTCTGGGAGATCTTCTGACCCCTGATTTTGTATTTTAGGTATATCGGCCTTCACTAGTTTATCGTTAGGGTTGCTATACAACTCCGCGTAAAACGTCGCAACGATATTTAATATTTCTGTTTTGTTGGTTGTTATGTACCCTCTTGTGTTTACCAGTTTGCTGATATTTTTTCTTCCCTCTGAGAGGGTCTTCCGCAGTGATTTCATACCTTTGTTTTCTTCTATAACCTTGGCAATTTCGCTCGTGTTGTAATTTCTTACATCTTTTCGTACTGATTTTGAAATTTCTCTGTTAAGCCTCCTTAGCTCGTCGCTGTTTGATGAGTATTTATTTGAGAGTTCTCTTCTGTTCTTCATCAGTGTCTTCGTGTTTGCGCTAAGTTTGTCCGTTTTTTGGGGGCTTCTGTATTGGCACTTGGTTTTAGCGTTTTTTATGGCATCAGTAATGTTGGTATTTAGCGTTGTTACGTTTAATTCAGCTTCGTTGTTCGTGAGTGCCAATTTGGTGTCTATCTGTTTTTGATATAGTGCTACATCATTCAGTGGCCTCCATTTTGCTGTTGATTTCCTAACAAGTATTGCCCTCTCTTTGTCCAAGTTCAGCTCAATAAGTGTACGAACCATTCGTAATTTTTTAGTACTTCAGAAATATTATTGATACAAAAATAATTTATTCAAAGAAAAGTAAAACACACTGTTTACTAATTCCACTATATTAAAATTTTTTTACAAATTTCAACTAGTTTCGCTAGCACGGTAGCTTTTTCAAGAATGAATACTAACAATTACATCTAAGGTACAATGAAGTGCGCACGTTTTGGGTTTTTTAACTAATATATACTATTTTAAATAAAAAACAATACAAAAAAGATATCAATATGATTTTTCCATTTACCAAAGAAAATACAGGAAACTTTAAATTAATCACTTATAGCGATAGCATCTCTAAATTTCTTAAAAAACTCAATATGTATATTGCATTTAAAACCAGCAATACGACAGGTAGTCTTAAAAAACAATTGTAAAACTAAATTGGAAAATGATGAGAAATCAGGAGTTTACCAATTAAATTGTATGGACTGCCCAAAAACATATATAGGTCAATCTGGGAGAAGTTTTCTGATAGAATAAAAGAACATTATTCCAGCTACATAAAGTCAAAAAACAATTCCTACTATGCTAATCATCTAATAGAAACCAAACATAATTTTGACCCATGCTATAAAATATTACACACAGAAAAGAAAGGAACCAAATTAGACCTGTTGGAATCCCTTGAAATTAATAAACTTAAAAATTCCCATCATTTATTGAATTGCCAAACCGACCTAAATTTAATAGATCCCCATTGTTAAGTTTATTTAAATACCCTATTTACATAATTAGGAAAAACCCAAAACGTGCAGTGCACCTCATTGTACCTTAGATGTAATTGTTAGTATTCATTCTTGAAAAAGCTACCGTGCTAGCGAAACTAGTTGAAATTTGTAAAAAAATTTTCTAAGTTTTAATATAGTGGAAATAGTGAACAGTGTGTTTTACTTTTCTTTGAATTTATCATGGAATTCCACCAAGTAACGGCAGAAATAGTGCAAAAATAATCTAAATCAAACTAAAGAGGAATTTCACTGTTCTTAAACAAAAAAAATAAACAATTAACAAACCCTTATATTCCTCCTACACTTACGAAAACTTTGTAGAACTGGCAACACTCTGGTGATAGACCGTCAAGGCCCACTGGCAATTTAAAGTGCGAACTATATTTTCTGAGTGGGAAAATTAATAGCAGCATATAAATACAAATTTATATGCTGTTATTGTTAGTATTCATTCTTGAAAAAGCTACCGTGCTAGCGAAACTAGTTGAAATTTGTAAAAAAAATATGTTATAAAAACAGAACATTGATATTCTGTTTCACCACCTATAGCGCCAGTAGTGAAGTACTACGGGAACTAGAAGAAACTAACCTGAACTAACCTGGAAACGATTCCACTTCTGCAATTCAAAACAAAACCACATTAAGCGGATGCACTATGATAAAATTGTCGTCTTAGTGGTAAAAAGAGCTAAGTCAGCTAAGCCATATTTTGGGTAAAATGAGTTAAATGCATTATATTGATCGAAAAAATATGATAAATGCAGTGGTGAAATATGCTTAGTGATTCTTTTATTGTAACCTCAACTTTCGGTAGAATTGTGACAGATGCTGGATGAAAATATGAATATTTTTTTTCAGTAGTGAAATATGTTTAAAGCGGCATACATGTTTTCACTAATACCTTCAGCCACTAGTATAATATTATTTATTTCGATTGTGAATAGAGCTAAGCCGCAAGGTTCTGATGGTTCCAGTCATTAAATTGTTTATGAAATGTAAATTAATTATGTTACCTTAACACGTATCTTGAAAACTTGTAATAGTACAGAACGTTTACTGTGATTCTGCTGATGCGATCAATTTATTGTTAAAATATATATAGTGAATTCTAACTATTAACTGTATATTCCAGCTAACATGGTACCTGCCCCTATCCTTTCTTGACAAGGAAAAGTCATACCACCTGGCGGGCCTGGCTGGATAAAGACAGTTTTTTTAAATTGTTTGCGGCAAAATGAGAATTTTTTTTTAGCAGAAAACCGTTCTAAAAATATTAAATGCATGTTTTTGCAGGCGAACTCACGAGTACAAACCTATTATCGATATTAACTATATTTTTAAATTGTTTTTGGCAAAATTAGCATTTTTCTGTACAGAAAGACCATTTTAAATATATTCTCTGTAGGCGAAGTCACGGGTACAAACCGTTCATCGATATAAACTATAATGAACAAACTGTAATATATGCTATTTAACCATATTAAAAATTTACAACAATTCGCATTTTAATTATTTGGTAGAATCGACGCCTATGGTCAGGAGTTTAATGCTTTTTTATGTCTTCAAATTAAGCTTGTAACAACTACATATAAACGCAGTGCCATAGCTGCATTCGGTTGCGTGCGGAGCGGGCAGTGCGGCATAGTACGCTACGCAATCCGGAGGTGGCAAATTTAATTACAGCAAGACACTGCGGGCGTTTATTGCGTTTACAATTCTTTTAGTAGTGAGTTAGTAGTCTGCCGACGTTAAAATAATGTCGTTGATCTCCCGACGTACCATTTTGCTAATGGAAAATAATTTTACGGAGCAAAAAATTTTAAGAAACCTCAACAAGGCGCAGAAGAGTAAAAGTGAGTTTCATCACCTATGTATATCCTAATTACAAATTCACATCTCTTTTATACACTTTCACGATCCTTGTAACGAAGATTTCTTTTACTCCACAGTGCATTTCTTTTTTGCACTACAGAAATCAACACTTCCATGCTGCTACCCGGACGACAAATGGGAAAAAATCAAACTTGTTTGAAAATCAAACCAACGCGCATGATGCGGCTGCTAAAGTCGTACTAAACACTCGCATGTCGTGGTCACTGAGGACATATTCATTTCGCTATCATAATAACATAAGGTCGTATGTGAAATTTTTCATGTTTTGAGATATTAACAGTAAGATTGAAGTTGTTTAATACTTCTTCTGGGCGCTTCTATTTTCCTCTGGATTCTTTGCTGCCATGCGGGAATTCGGGTTTCGGCTCTTGCCTGGTGGTTTATTTTCGCTCCAGTTGATTTGGCTACTGCTAATGGTATCCAGTATATTACTATGCGTATTGCTTCCAATGATGTTGCTCTTGTAACATACTCTGGTAGAATTCTGTTGTTCATTACCTCTAGTGTAGCTGGTAGTTTCTTCGAGGAGTTTAGCTTGGGTAGTGGTGGTCTACACAGTGGATCTGTGCCTTCGTATTTCATTTCAGCTCTTCTCATGTCCATAGCCAGCTTTTCGACGAGCTGAGTTTTCTCGTGGGTTTTCGATCAGCTGCTCTTCTTGCTGGTCTTTTCTTGGTCTTCGGGTTGTGGCGCTTTTGTTGTATTTCTTGCATTTTTTTCGCCAATTCCTTATTCTTGGATTTCTCGTTAAATTTCTCTCTTAATTATGTTCAATCTGGTCTTTGAAATGAGTCTATTTCTGAGTATTACTCTGAACTGATCTGCTACTCTTTGCTCTGAGACTTGGAGTTGTTGGTATGTATTGCAGAAACCAGCGTGCAGTCATTCACGGTATCCGATCGTATCTTGTCCTAGTTGCGTCACCCTGTAAAAAGTTCGCATTATAGTTTTATCAATGGCTGTTGTCCACTTCATGCGCTGTCTAGGACGTCCCGCTTGGGCGAGCACTGGCTGTAGCTCTTGCGCAGCATCTTCGGCGGTCGAAGTACTGGTTCTTATTCGACTCCTTGGTGTTCCTTCTTCTATTACTATTATTATTATTATGATTTTCTGACAGGTCGCGAGACCTGTCATGCACTCCCTCTACGGGAAACATTCACTCATCCCAGATATCACCGATATCAAAAGGATTGAGCTCTGTGGGGGCCCTTTCCGTGTTATTGGGCCCGTGGGGTTCTTTTTTGATTACCCATATACTTTTTGACTGTTCGGCTTGTTGAAAGTAGCACTGCTTTCTGCATATCCTTGTAAAGATCTTGAGGTAAGTCTAGTGTTCTAAGGTTTTCCAAAAGCTTGTTTGGGATTACTCCTGTTGTTGAAACAATAATCGGCATGGTTTCGATGCTGTCCATATTCCACTGTATTCTTATTTGCTCCTGGAGGTCTCGATACTTCGCTATTTTCTCAGCATGCTTCACTAGAAGGTTGTTGTTATTTGGTATAGCTACATCTATCAGAGTCGTTTTCCTGGCCCTCTTGTCTACCACTACAAGGTCCGGTCTATTGTGGGCTACCGTCTGATCAGTAAGAATAGTCCGGTCCCAGTAACATCTTATAGTGGTTGCTTTCTAAGATTGTCTGTGGTGTATATTTATAATATGGGATCTTCTCATTTTGGACAAGCTGTAGTTTCACCGCTAACTCCTGGTGTAGGATCTTGGCCATTGCATCATACCTCTCCTTGTATTCTGTTGCAGAAAACATCTGGCATCCGCCCGTGATGTGTTGGATCGTTTCTGCCGTTTAACATCCATATCTGCATTTATCTACCTGTACTGAGTCGTCTCTAATTATGTATTTCAGGTAGTTTCTAGTTGGTATGACCTGATCTTGGATTGCCAGTAGAAATCCCTCCGTTTCAGGAAACATCTGTCCAGAGATGAGCCAGTAGTTCGACGCAAGACTGTCGACGTGATCCTGGGCTGCCTCGTTCAGGTGTCGTCCGTGCAGAGGTTTTTCCCTCCATATCTGTAGCTTTTCTTCATTGGTCTTGTGGTGTTGTGGGGCATTCTGATCCCTTAATCTTAGAGGAGTAGAGTGGTCTGCTTCGCAAATAGCATGGTGTAGGTCTGAAGTTTGAGCTTTGTTGCGGAAGTACTCCCTTAAGTTGGTTATTTGTTGATCCATTATTTTCCCAATATCTGCCAGACCTCTTCCGCCTTGATGTCGTGGTAAAGTGGTCCGCTCTACCGCACTTCTTGGATGGTGTTTGAGTGTTTTGGTAAGTTGGGTTCTGACTAATGCGTTGAGCCTGCTTCATCCCCAAGTATTTGTAGTTCTCGCCTTCTCCCATTGCCTGAATCTCCTGGCCATCTTGCATAACGAACGGGTTTTGCTGTATTTTTCCCTTTATCATGGTGAGAGTACGACATTTATCCAGGCTAAACTGCATTCCGACATCATTGGAGAATTCCTCCACTATTTTAAGCATTTGATCGATTTGGTTTTTGGTAGCGGCCATTAGTTTTAGATCATCCATATATAGAAGATGGTTAACCCTACTTGCTTCTTGGTTGCCGTTTTTGATAGCGAATCCATATCTTGTGGAGTTTAGTCGGTTGGAGAGAGGGTTCATAGCTAGACAGAACCACAGAGGACTCAAGGAATCACCCTGGAATATTCCTCGTTTTATTGGAACAGTGTCGGTGGAAATATTGGTGGTCCCCTCATTAAGATGAATCTTGGTCTTCCACAGCCCCATTGCGTGTTGTAGAAATTTTATCAAGTAAGGATCGATTTTGTAGATCTTTAATATGCAAAGGAGCCACTCGTGCGGTACGGAGTCAAAGGTCTTCTTGTAACCTACAAAGGCAGTATAGAGGTTTCTTTGCTTAGAGTAAACTTGGTTGCTGATGACTGAGTCAATTATTAATTGTTCCTTGCATCCCATGGCTCCTTTGGTGCACCCTTTCTGTTGTGGAGCTATAATGTTGTATCCTTCACAGTGGGAAGAAATTCTCTTAGTAATACAGGATGTTATCAGCTTGTATAATGTGGAGAGGCAAGTGATTGGTCGATATTTTGATGGATCGTGTGTATTTTTGCGGTCTTTTGGCAAAAGATACGTTATTCCTTGGGTGAGAAATGGCGGCAGCTTTAAGGGGTCTTTCAGAGTTTCATTAATTAATGCAGCCAGTTTCCCATGCGCGCACCACAATTTCTTAATCCAGTAATTATGTACTCCATCCGGGCCAGGCGCTTTCCAGTTATGTAACTCCCTGGTGATGGCGGATATTTCTGCCGCTGTGAATGGTTCGTGTTGCATCTCGTTGTAGTTCTGGGAGATTACATTTTCTTCACGAATCCAACTAGCGTTAACGTTGTAGTTTGCAGGTCTGGCTAGCTGGTCCTTCCAGAATTGATCTATTGCCTCTTTTGTTGAATAGGTGCTTCCCTCCTTTTTATCTCCATCATTTAGTTTCCTGTAGAAAGCTTTTTCCGATCTTTGGAATAGGGCGTTGTCTTGTCTCCGCGCATTACTGGCTTTGTATCGTCTCAAACGGCCTGCGTATACGGACAGTTTCTGTTTTAATGTATCAAGGCCTTGCTGTGGGGAGATATTTTCTGCATCTTGTCTTGAGTGGATCCTGTGTTGAGTCATTATAGCTTGTACAGATTGTAGTACTCTTGCTGATCTAATTCCACTTATGTAAGATTGAAGTTGTCCAATACTTCTTCTGAGCGCTTCTATTTTCTTCTGGATTCTTTGCTGCCATGCGGGTATTCGGAGCTCGACTCTTGCCTGGTGGCCATTTTGCCTCATTTTTGCTCCAGTTGATTTGGCTACTGCTAATGCTGCACAGTATATTACCGTGTGTATAGCTTCCAATGATGTTGCTCTTGCAACATATTCTGGTAGAATTCTGTTGTTCATTACCTCTAGTGTGACTGCTAGTTTTTTGGAGGAGTTAAGCTTGGGTAGTGGTGGTCTACACAGTGGATCTGTACCTTCGTATTTTATTTCAGCTCTTCTCATTTCCATTATTATTATTATTATTATTATTATTATTATTATTATTATTATTAGTATTACCATTATTATCAATAATAATAATATTAATATTAGGTATATATTACGCCTAGCAAAGTATCTATCAAGATCACCGCTAGAATATATTCACTTTTACCTTAAAAATATGAGTCATTATACTATCAAAAGTTTCGTAGGGATTACTTATTTATTTTTCATGTTTTTTTATTGAATTTCCATTATTTTTTGGTATAAAAAAAACCTTGCATATGAGGCATAAAGTCGCAAATAACAACTTAATTTTACTTTTACTTAATATAAAAGGTCGTATGTGAATTAATTATTCAAAATTTCTTGAATAAATTAGTTTTTTGACAACGGTAACGTAAAAAATATAACTCTTGATAATGAATCCAAAATCAAATTAGTTATATTTCACATTATTGCGAAGATATTGTACAGTGAAACTTTCCAATTTTACAAGTCTATTTATCTCAAAACTACTAATTTGAACATACGACCTTATGTAATTATGGTAACGATTTATTTCCAAAAGTTTTATCGAATGCGGCACCACTTCGGACGCACCCCATTGCACGTAAACACATTGCCCGAATGCAGCTAGGACACGGCGTAAGTCAAGACGAAAGGTACGCGCCAGTCACCCATTTAAAGTGGATTCCTTCTATTCAGCACCAGTTTTTCTTTATTGATTTAGCAACTCTCTAGGATGCTGTTGATATGGGATCTTTGTCAAATTATGAGGAAATTTTTTTTCATAGAAGTAATATTTTTTTTTTCTTTGGCTAGTAAGTTTGTTACGGATCAAAAATTGCATTTTCATAGTTTGGTTATCTTTGTTAAATTTTCGGTTTTAAATTTTTGAAGTACTTAGGTACACTCTCACCTTAGACATTAATTATTAATTTAATTACCTGTTAATAGTCAATGGTTTCACTTAAATCAGTTTGAAACCTTTGTTGATGTTTATTTTCCAGGAGTGTTTTGTATCTTGTAAGACATAGCCAAGTCAATTGATTTCTTCTGTTCTTTGTTTCATACTACTTGCAGTCAGGTCTTATTTCAAATCCAAAAATGTCCTAAGACAGATAGTGTTTCATTAAAAACAAGGTAACTTTGTTCTCCTAAGGCTTTCTGACTCATCCTGTATACCTATTCTTTCAAAATTTTTATAGACTTTAAATAACCCTAAAACTTTTGCCTTAATTATTGTTTGCTACCTGTTTTACTTTAAAAAATAATCGACCGTTTCCATACATACCAACGACCCTGTATAAGGGTCTAATAAGCCCATTAAAAAGTGGAACGTATGAGGGCTGTATGAATATTTTTTCTATTTTTATAAAAGCATGGTGAAAATGATGGGTTAAACTCTATTATAAAAATCGTGTCTGCCAGTGCAATTAAAAGAAGTTAAAGATTATGTCAAGCTTATACAACAAATATGATCCCATGGAATGGAATTAAATAATAATATGTTAAAATAAAGTCGAGGGTGAACTAAAACTACCTCGTTTTACGCATTCTTCCTTCAGTTCTCCACAATAACTTAACTTCAATTTTTCACCTCTCAAGCATCAAATATCCTCAATGTCAAAAAATCTTTAACCTCTCGATCAACAGGTACACTCTCACCTTAGACATTAATTATTAATTTAATTACCTGTTAATAGTCAATGGTTTCACTTAAATCAGTTTGAAACCTTTGTTGATGTTTATTTTCCAGGAGTGTTTTGTATCTTGTAAGACATAGCCAAGTCAATTGATTTCTTCTGTTCTTTGTTTCATACTACTTGCAGTCAGGTCTTATTTCAAATCCTTGTTTTAATTGATTAGCAGTTAGTGAACTTTCAAGTTATCAATAGAAATAACTTTTTAACCTTGTATATTATACAGAGCTGCCCAGAAGTCCGGAATAAAATTAATATAGCCTTAACCTGTAACTTTTGGGGAAAATGCTCGGACACGTCAATTTAGTTTTATATATGCTCACATTTTGACGTTCATCGTTTGTTTCTTTATAGACATTTGTCAAAGATATGACGACATCGATCTTTTTTTTTAATGGAAACATACAGCTTGTGATACATCATTTGAAAGCTAATATCTCGTACAGTATGCTCATAAATTTTGACGCGATTCTGTCAAGCTATTTCAAACTGACGACTGTTAAAAGTTTTAAAAAAATCCCGGAAATGATAAACCATTGATGTTTTTTTTACCTTTCAAGGTAAGAAATCTTCATTGTTTCACGTTCTGACATTATGTGACATTGTGAACTTGTAAAATTAATTTAGGTATTTCCGAAGTATTATTTTACAATTTTCTAAACAAACATGGTTTTGTCGGAAAGGCAGCGTATCGAAGTCTTGATATTGTTAGGATGTGGAGATAAAATAAGAAGTCAAAGTGAAGTGTGCACTTTATTTAATGCTAAATATCCGGGAAATCAAATTTCCAGGTCACTGTTAGTGAAATATTCCACAAATTTGATGAACATGGCACAGTAAATGACTTGCCTAGGAATGGACAGCCACGTATTTTAGGCGACGATGAAAAATTGGATATTGCATTATCTCTGCAGGATAATCCGCATGTTTCAACAGTTTCTTTGGCTCAAAATCATGATACATCTAGAAGTAATATTGGAAGATTTCTGAAATCCGAAAAATACCACCCTTATAAAATATGTCTTGTCCAAGAGCTTATAGAAGATGCTATGATAGGCGTTTGCAATGTTGCGAAGAAATGATGAAACGGTGTCACGAAAATAATAGGTTTCCACAGAACATATTATTTTCGGATGAAACTTTTTTCTATTTAAACGGGGTGGTTAACAGATTTGATATAATTATCGTTTCTGTAGTCAAGAAAATCCACGATGGATATTTGAAGCGCATATTCAGCTGCCCCAGAAAGTAAATGTATGGGCAGGTATCATTAACAACCGAATTTTAGGGTTATTTTTTTTGGAAGAAAACTTCACAACTGAACGATACCTGGATTTCTTAACCTTCGAGTTGAGGCCTGCTCTAGCTGTAATTTTTCCCCACGAAGTAGATCCCGATATACCTAATGAAACAGTTTGGTTTCAGCAAGATGGTGCTCCCCCGCATTTTGGTATCAATGTGAGAAGATATTTAGATCAGATATTTCCAAGTCGCTGGATTGGACGACGTGGTACAATTGAATGGCCACCGAGGTCCACAGACTTAACGCCTCTAGACTATTTTCTTTGGGGATATTTAAAAGAAAAAGTTTCCCAAAATAGGCCAAATAATATTGAAGATTTGAAAAACAAAATTAGATTGGAGACACATAACATACCGGCTGAAGCCATTCGAAATTCCGGCGACGGATTTTACCATCGTCTGGGAGCACCACCTTTCGTTGTGTTTTGTTTGCTTCGTTACATTTTATTTTTTTTTTGGCAAAGTAAATAACAAATAAACCATAACTATTGTTAAGTCACAATGTCACAAAATGTCAGAACGTGAAACAATGAAGATTTCTTACCTTAAAAGGTAAAAAAAAACATCAATGATTTATCATTTCCGCTTATTTAAATAGGGATTTTTTTAAAACTTTTAACAGTCGCCATTTTGAAATTCCTTGACAGAACCGCGTCAAAATTTATGAGCATGCTGTACGAGATATTAGCTTTCAAATAATGTATCACAAGCTGTATGTTTCTATAAAAAAAAAAGATCGGTCTCGTCATATCTTTGGCAAATGTCTATAAAAAAAACAAACGAATAACGTCAAAATGCATATATAAAACTAAATTGACGTGTCCGAGCATTTTTCCCAAAAGTTACAGGTTAAGGCTATGTTAATTTTATTCTGGACTTCTTGGCAGCCCTGTATATAATAATGTGGGTCAAATGTTTTGACTGCTGCGATTCAGTGTCAGACTGACGTTTCGGTGGATTTTCACGACCACGTCTGGTTAATTTTTGCAGTTGCGGTTGGTCGACGCGGGTTGTCAAGGTTTTGTTATTAAAATGGGTTATAGTTCTCATAGATAGGTATGACTATATTGTCGACGATTGTTTTGGTATCTATGTATGTTGAAGAGGGATTGTTATCGGCCCTTTCGACAATTGAAGGGAAAGCACGTTTGTGGATGTAGCTCTTGAACTTTAGTTTTCCTTGGACAGGGAAGGCCATCTGGTGTCGATAAAACATCCATAAATATATTAAAAAAGGGTATGGCTTTGTAGTTTGCCAATTATTTGGGCGGAATGCCGATTAAAATGCTTTTCCATCAACTTCAACAAGCGGTCCTAGACGTCATTTGGTAAACTGAAACCCTCGTTAGTTATTTGAGGTAGGTTTAAACTTTAGTATCTAATTACCCTCGATGGGTCTTATGAAAGTTCTCTCTTTCATGTTGTACATCTAGAGTTCGATTTTTTTGGTAGGGGCTAAAAGCTCAAATTGAAGTACTAGTTTTCCTATTGGAGTTGCCTGGACGCGGGATGTGCCAGTTGTCATGTATTAATAGAATTTTTGGAGACTAATAGTGTAACAGTATCCACGTTGACTATTTCAGGGACCGCATTGTGTATTGCATTGAAGATCGAGTTTTCATGAACTTTGGGTAGCGCATAAAGTTTCAGCTAAGTATCATTTTTCTTGAGTATATTGTAACATAGTAACAACTTAAAATCTTAGTATTTTGCATTTGCATATTGTCTCATATACAGTGGTTTGATAAAGTTTCGCGCCCATGTTATATACAGAACTTGTGCATTGTAAACGTGTAGCGTATGTCGACATAGCGTTACGACGTCACAAGAGCATCTAGTAGTTTATAGTACAATTATTATTATAAAGTAAATATTTTTATTTCTCGGCAATAGACCATTTGTTTCTTTAAAGTTTAACGCTTGTAACCTTAATATTTTAACTTATCTATGCCCGAGTGGCTAGTATACTTATCGAGTAACCACAGGAATTCGTAAGATTTTGTATTGTTCTTTAACAATGCTCTTATGGTAAATTTAGTTAGTTGTAAGAGGTTTTTGCACAGACCTTGTGGAAATTCCAAGTCTGTGGCAATGTCCTAGATGTAGGTCTATGTGGCTGCCAGATCAGACTAAACAGTCGTTTTTTTACAGTGTAGGTCCGACACTTGCCGTCTTGTGCAAGGCCCTGTCAAACAGGGTTTGACTTTTACTTATTCTTTTGATAATAACTTTGTAATTTAAACCTTCAGAACTTTTATGTCGAACCTAATACTACTACTTTGTCATTACATTTCACTTATCTACCTTTAACTTTAAGTCCACCAAAGTAAGAGGAGCTTGTATTTATAAATCCAAGTAACCAAAGCTTAACACGACATAAGAAATAAATATTTGTATTGGCCTCTGCTAAAATTTGGTTTTTATTTGAAAGACAGCGAGTTTGAGGGACTTGAGTGAAGAAGAAGAAGCTATAGTAAACCGATTGTGACATATTTGTTTTTTTTCCTAGTTTGTTTTTCTCTGAGGCCAAACACTAGAACATTTAAAGGGTTTTAAGTAAAATATAACTAAGGTGGCGCCATCATGATTTGACTTTAACTTACTTATATAAAAGTGCTAAATATCTTAATCTAGAAGCAAAATAGCGAACCTACCCTGAGTCGAGCTAGCTAAGGGGTGAGTTTTCAGGCAGCAAAACATAGGTCATTTTTAGGGACTGTTGTCTGAAGTACATCCTCCAGGGCGTAGGGTTGTTAGAGTAAGGGTGGATAGGTTGCCTTGGTGCAGTATATTTTAGGATACCCTATGGTGAATATTGGTACCCGAGAATTGTTTGGTGAAAAACGTTACAAGTTCCACTCTTTAAGACGGGAATCAAGTTGTTCTGACCGTTGCTTTGACAACCCCAAATCCCGCTCTAAATCATTTAACTCACTTTGAACAATTAAATGTTGCTCGCCGGAACTGGGAAATGTAGTAAAAATGAGGTCGATGCACTATTCTTTGGAGCTGCCTGATGATGCGTTATTATCTCTCCAAAACAATATCATGCCAGTCTAAAGGAGCAGATGGTACTGATAAGTATGCATTGTGAGGAACAACTCTTATGGCAGAAGGCAAATTATTTGTCATGCAAGAATAGTAATCGTTAAAATGATTGGTGGGTTCTCGCCATACCACTGGAACTGCAAAATGCATACTTGTTCTCTTTGATTTCGTCCACGGCACCAATGATACGCTACAGCTGATACAGCATACTACTACTACTACTAACTACACAAAACCACTCAATTCGAAACTCAAAAGAAGACTGAATAAGAGAATAAGTTTAATGTTATAAACAATCAGTTTTAGGTTATTTTCCTCTTTTAAGTTAGACCCCTTTTAAATGACCTGCCATAAATACCGGCCAATATACACAATCGTTGGTATGTATGGAAACGGTCGATTATTTCTCAAAGTAAAACAGCTAGCAAAAAATACTTAAGACAAAAGTTTTAGGGTTCTTTGAGGTCTATAGGAATTGAAAAGAAATAAGTATACAGGATGAGTCGAAAAGCCGTAGAGAAACAATGTTACATTTTTTTTTAATGGAACATCCTATATCTTAGAATATTTTTGGATTTTACATAAAATTACAATTATTTTTTAATAAGTCTATTATAAGTCTAAACCTAATAGTTTCCGAGATATCGACTTTTGAAAATTACATTTTTGAACTTTGACAGATTCTAGCTTTCTAATGTTATACCAAAGAGCAAAATGGCTTCCATGTCCCTGTCTTATTTTTTATTATCTTCCCAAAAATATCAACTTCCGGTTAGACCGGAAGTACCTACTATATTTCCGGCTTTTGAGTTACATCCGGTTTAACCGGAAGTTGACACCTGTAGGAAGATAATAAAAAACTAAGATGGGAATATTATGTAAGCCGTTTTACTCTAAGACGTGCCGTTAGAAAGCTAGAGGCTGTCAAAGTTCAAAAATGTAATTTTTCAATAGTCGATATCTCAGAAACTAAGTTTAGACTTATAATCTATTTATTAAAAAATAATTGTAATTTAATGGTTAATCCAAAAATGTCCTAAGACAGATAGTGTTTCATTAAAAACAAGGTAACTTTGTTCTCCTAAGGCTTTCTGACTCATCCTGTATACCTATTCTTTCAAAATTTTTATAGACTTTAAATAACCCTAAAAATTTTGCCTTAATTATTGTTTGCTACCTGTTTTACTTTAAGAAATAATCGACCGTTTCCATACATACCAACGACCCTGTATAAGGGTCTAATAAGCCCATTAAAAAGTGGAACGTATGAGGGCTGTATGAATATTTTTTCTATTTTTATAAAAGCATGGTGAAAATGATGAGTTAAACTCTGTTATAAAAATCGTGTCTGCCAGTGCAATTAAAGAAGTTAAAGATTATGTCAAGCTTACACAACAAATATGATCCCATGGAATGGAATTAAATAATAATATGTTAAAATAAAGTCGAGGGTGAACCTAAAACTACCTCGTTTTACGCATTCTTCCTTCAGTTCTCCACAATAACTTAACTTCAATTTTTCACCTCTTAAGCATCAAATATCCTCAATGTCAAAAAATCTTTAACCTCTCGATCAACAGAAACTCTTATTTCCTCTTACATACGCTAAGTCCTCATTATTTTAGTCAATGCCTTTATTAAACATGGCTTTATTTTGTTGACCTTTGCAAACCACTTGCACTTGTCCCAATTCAGGATAGATTGCTCCACCACAAACGTCGTTTCACTAAACACAGCTACTCTGATCGAACATTGTATGATGATGGACATTTATGTGTCCGATATATGTTGGAAACAGTACAGTAAGTAAATAATTTACAAATACCTAATATGAAGGTACAGGGACATTTTTTTAAGTGTCTCACCCGATTGGCGATTTTCCTGCTGACTATCATAAAAAACAAATTACATATTTCTCAATGATTTTCGATAAGGAAGCCGAATTTAATGTCAAAAAATACATAGATTTACAAATTTGACAGATGAGACGCCATTTTGAATTTTCTTAAATGGCAACCCCCATAAATAACCACACGATTGGATTGCATTTGGCGATCCGATTCTAAAACTATATAGTTGTTGACACTTATTTTCAGCCGTTTCGGAAATACGGGCGTTCCTAATTTGCCTCCATCGATTTTGTCTTTTAAGTGTCTCACCCCTTTAATAAATAGACCTTCTAAGGTGAACACCCTAATTTTTTTCACAGTGACATAATTTCGCGTGAGCAAGCGATCTACGCTATAGTCAAAGCCGACAGACGTCAAAAAGTGACAGATATGACGCCATTTTGAATTTTTTTAAATGGCAACCCTCATAAATAACCAGACGATTTAATTGCATTTGGCGATCCGATTCTAAAACTATATAGTTTTTGACACTTATTTTCAGCCGTTTCGGAAATACGGGCGTTCCTAATTTGCCTCCATCGATTTTGTCTTTTAGGTGTCTCACCCCTTTAATAAATAGACCTTCTAAGCTGAACACCATAATTTTTTTCACAGTTACATAATTTCGCGTGAGCAAGCGATCTACGCTATAGTCAAATTTGGCAGATGTCAAAAAGTGACAGATACGACGCCATTTTGAATTTTTTTAAATGGCAACCCCCATAAATAACCACACGATTGGATTGCATTTGGCGATCCGATTCTAAAACTGTATAGTTGTTGACACTTATTTTCAGCCGTTTCGGAAATACGGGCGTTCCTAATTTGCCTCCATCGATTTTGTCTTTTAGGTGTCTCACCCCTTTAATAAATAGACCTTCTAAGCTGAACACCATAATCTTTTTCACAGTGACATAATTTCGCGTGAGCAAGCGATCTACGCTATAGTCAAATCCGGCAAATGTCAAAAAGTGACAGATACGAGGCCATTTTGAATTTTTTTAAATGGCAACCCCCATAAATAACCACACGATTGGATTGCATTTGGCGATCCGATTATAAAACTATATAGTTGTTGGCACTTATTTTCAGCCGTTTCGGAAATACGGGGGTTCCTAATTTGCCTCCATCGATTTTGTCTTTTAAGTGTCTCACCCCTTTAATAAATAGACCTTCTAAGGTGAACACCCTAATTTTTTTCACAGTGACATAATTTCCCGTGAGCAAGCGATCTACGCTATGGTTAAATCCGACAGACGTCAAAAAGTGACAGATACGACGCCATTTTGAATTTTTTTAAATGGCAACCCTCATAAATAACTAGACGATTTAGTTGCATTTGGCGATCCGATTCTAAAACTATATAGTTGTTGACACTTATTTTCAGCCGTTTCGGAAATACGGGGGTTCCTAATTTGCCTCCATCGATTTTGTCTTTTAAGTGTCTCACCCCTTTAATAAATAGACCTTCTAAACTGAACACCCTAATTTTTTTCACAGTGACATAATTTCCCGTGAGCAAGCGATCTACGCTATAGTCAAATCCGACAGACGTCAAAAAGTGACAGATACGCCATTTTGAATTTTTTTAAATGGCAACCCTCATAAATAACTAGACGATTTAATTGCATTTGGCGATCCGATTCTAAAACTATATAGTTGTTGATATTTATTTTCAGCCGTTTCGGAAATACGGGGGTTCCTAATTTGCCTCCATCGATTTTGTCTTTTAAGTGTCTCACCCCTTTAATAAATAGACCTTCTAAGCTGAACACCATAATTTTTTTCACAGTTACATAATTTCGCGTGAGCAAGCGATCTACGCTATAGTAAAATCCGGCAGATGTCAAAAAGTGACAGATACGACGCCATTTTGAATTTTTTTAAATAGCAACCCCCATAAATAATCACACGATTGGATTGCATTTGGCGATCCGATTCTAAAACTATATAGTTGTTGATACTTATTTTTAGCCGTTTCGGAAATACGGGGGTTCCTAATTTGCCTCCATCGATTTTGTCTTTTAAGTGTCTCACCCCTTTAATAAATAGACCTTCTAAGCTGAACACCATAATTTTTTTCACAGTTACATAATTTCGCGTAAGCAAGCGATCTACGCTATAGTAAAATCCGGCAGATGTCAAAAAGTGACAGATACGACGCCATTTTGAATTTTTTTAAATAGCAACCCCCATAAATAACCACACGATTGGATTGCATTTGGCGATCCGATTCTAAAACTATATAGTTGTTGACACTTATTTTCAGCCGTTTCGGAAATACGGGGGTTCCTAATTTGCCTCCATCGATTTTGTCTTTTAAGTGTCTCACCCCTTTAATAAATAGACTTTCTAAGCTGAAAACCCCAATCTTTTTGCTGGTAAGTTGTATCTTAATGAAAATGTTATCCCACATATAATTTAATTTAAACAACAAGAAACAGTACATGTTTTTTTAAAAAAATTTATTAAATTTCTATTATCAAGCTCTAACAAGTAAAGTGAAATATTGATTATTATAGTGAATGGCTTTAAACAAAAGGTTTTATTTTTACCCCTATTGCCACTTAAAATGACAAAATGTTTTAGTATTTTCTTTAACATATTTTATGCACTTTAGTTTATTATACAGGGTGATTCACGTTGAGTGTCCTATTATAAGTTCTGGCGAACTAAAAAAGATAGCTTTTTCAAATTCGGTGTGCCGCCTTAATAGGACATAGTCTATCTTTTAAAAATATTTTCACAGTTGCTGCGTTGCCAGTTCTACCCGAAACCAATGGCAACATTGGAATTTCAAATGGAACACCCTATATATTATTACATTTTTGAATTCTACGCAAAATTGTAAGAAACTTTTGTTAATATTTCCCTTTACTTATCTCTTGCCGTTTTTGAAAAAAAAAAGAATTAATAATTTTTGATAGAAAACCACCGTTTCAATAAAGTTGAGTATTTTCGTGCGTAAACGAGCTAGCTATTTGAAATTTTCACACGGGTTAGATAATACATGTGTTTAAGAATTTCATATGAAATATTGGCGATACTTTATACAGGGTATCTCAAAAATGTATATTTTTTAAAGCAATTTAGAAATAATAAAAAAAAATGTTTTTTTAAATGCGTATTTCATTGTAACATCAAATAGGCAAATAACTTACCTACAACATTGCCATACATCTTTCTATACCTATCTCCCTCCGTTTTTTAAATACAAACGGAGAAAAATAAATCCCTATTTTCAAGAACTACCCATAAGAAATATACCCGCTTAACCAATGATTTAGCTAGGTAGGCCATGGCAAGTTTTTTGTTTTAACTCGTCTTGACGACTATTTGACATGGCAAACAATTTGTAAATTAAGCATATTATGATAACAATGACGTAAAAAATGGCAACTGTAAATGAATATTCACATCTTGATATTTTAAATTTGTTTTACATGCACGGGGAGTGCAACAAAGTTATTTCAAGAACCTGTAGAAGATTTAATGAATTATATCCCCATTTACCTCCTATGAACGAAAAAAAATTTAGAAGGTAACTATTTTAATATTTTTATACCCTTCTTAGATTATCTTAAAAACGTATTTGTTTTGTGTTGATATTTCAGATATGAAGTAAATTTTAAAAATCAGGGTGTAATTAGAAAACCTCGAAAATACGCAAAACCCCAAACTGAAAATGAAGATAATGAAATAAATGTTCTTGCGTATTTTAATGTTTACCCCCACGCATCAATTCGAAATGCAAAAATAGATTTAGGGCTTTCATATTCAACTATTCAACGCATTTTAGCCAAACATAAAATTTATCCATTTAAATTTATCACCCAACAAGCTCTTTTACCAGGAGATGCCCAGAGGCGTGTTGAATTTTGTGAAATGGTTTTAATTAGAATTCAAGAAGACCCATTATTTTTAAGCAAAATCATTTGGACAGATGAATCGAAATTTACGAGGGAGGGAATATTCAACCGACGAAATAATCATTTTTGGGCAGTTGAAAATCCGAAATTTGTTAAAGAACGGGGGTTTCAATTTCAATTTGGTTTTAACGTTTTTTGCTTATTGATGGATAATAAATTTGCTTATTGTATCTACGAAGAAAATCTAAATTCGGATAAGTATTTGGACATTTTAAGAATTACAGTTAGTAAGTTTCTGGATGGGTTGTCACTACAATTAATTATGTCTTGCTGGTACCAATTAGATGGGGCTCCTGCTCATTGTAGCAACGGGGTGAGTCAAGAGTTAAACGGAATGTTCGAAGATAGGTGGATAAGACGCTTGGGACCGCGGGACTGGCTCCCTCGGTCCCCAGATCTTACTCCCCTAGATTCATATCTTTGGGGAACTATGAAAGAACGGGTGTATGTAGGAACCCCAATAGAAAATCGCCAAGATTTGGAAAACCGGGTACGTCGAGCTTCTGAAGAGTTAGCTCCTGAAGAAATACGAATGACAACTACGACAAATCAAATGACGTGTTTGAACGAATGCCTAAATGCAAATGGTGGACATTTTAAGCATTTTAATTATTAATTTCTGTATTTTTGTGTTAAATTAACGATAAGGTATTTGTTTGTTTATTAATTTTTGTATGCTTAATGCTATAAAATAAATAGGTACATTTCGTTATCATATGCTTAATTTAAAAATTGTTTGCGATGTCAAATAGTCGTCAAGACGAGTTAAAACAAAAAACTTGCCATGGCCTACCTAGCTAAATCATTGGTTAAGCGGGTATATTTCTTATGGGTAGTTCTTGAAAATAGGGATTTATTTTTCTCCGCTTGTATTTAAAAAACGGAGGGAGATAGGTATAGGAAGATGTATGGCAATGTTGTAGGTAAGTTATTTGCCTATTTGATGTTACAATGAAATACGGGGGAGTTGCATTTAAAAAAACATTTTTTTATTATTTCTAAATTGCTTTAAAAAATATACATTTTTGAGATACCCTGTATAAAGTATCGCCAATATTTCATATGAAATTCTTAAACACATGTATTATCTAACCCGTGTGAAAATTTCAAATAGCTAGCTCGTTTACGCACGAAAATACTCAACTTTATTGAAACGGTGGTTTTCTATCAAAAATTATTAATTATTTTTTTTTTTTCAAAAACGGCAAGAGATAAGTATAGGGAAATATTAACAAAAGTTTCTTACAATTTTGCGTAGAATCCAAAAATGCAATAATATATAGGGTGTTCCATTTGAAATTCCAATGTTGCCATTGGTTTCGGGTAGAACTGGCGACGCAGCAACTGTGAAAATATTTTTAAAAGATAGACTATGTCCTATTAAGGCGGCACACCGAATTTGAAAAAGCTATCTTTTTTAGTTTGCCAGAACTTTTAATAGGACACTCAACGTGAATCACCCTGTATATTATACAGGGTGTCCCACAGTGGATGGCGTATTAGGCGTTTATGGAGAACTAAATAACGGATCATTTTGAAAATTTGGCAACCGGGATAAAAGATCATGATCTACAGTTTAAAAATATTTTTGACTATGCGGTGTTGCCGCTTCTACTCTAAACCGGTGACAACATTACTATTTTAAATAGAACACCCTGTATATTCTTCAATTTTCAAATTCCGAATATAATTATGAGCAACTTCTTTTAATATTTTCCTATACCTATCTGTAGCCGTTTTTCGGGAATAAATTAATTTCAATTTTTTTTTACGAAAAAAGGACTTCCAATAAATTTTAATACCTCCCTCCTATTAAAAAAATTTGAGCTGAAATTAGGGTCATACCTGAATAATGCATCTAGGCATTTGATCTTTTGGTCACATCTTAGTCTAAGTATACAGGGCGGTACAGAAATTAATTTATGTCGGTAACTTACAAAAATGCCAGAAAAATTATTTTTTTAAATGGAACACCCTGTATAATAATACGGATTTGAAAAGCCAATAAAACTAGCTTTCAGAGTATGTATACTTTGCCTAATACCTAAGTTCAAGTTTCCGATTTATTAGGGTTTATTTCTAAAACTTCATAAATCGACAAACTTTCAACGGTTTTAATAGTAGTGGGCTATGGAAACAAATTTTTTGTTACATAGTCACCATGGCAACTTGTTTTATAGAAATGTAATTTTTTAAATAATTGTGATTTGAGTACCTACGATGGCGGAAAATAATAATTACTCTAATACAGTTTTAATGAATTTATTTATTTTCCATGGACAGTGTGATAAAATAATTAGCAGAACCTGCAGAAAATTTAATGAAATGTATCCGAATTTACCGCAGATGAATAACAAAAAAATTGTTCGGCTTCAGAACAATTTTAGACAGTTTGGATCAATTCTGAATGCAACAAATAATAACAAAAATAATAAAAAGGGGATTCTCATTCGCCCAAAAGTGGCGATTGTGACGATTGAAAATGCCCTCCCTCGAAAATTTGGATTCGTCAGTCTATATAATTTCACTTAAGAAATTTGGATCTTCCTGGATATGCACTAGCATCATTTCGCAAAACTCTACTCTCTTTTAGCTATCTTCAGGCTTAAGAGCTATGAACTCCGGTAAATTTATAATCATGCATTCCATGTTTCCTTAGAATTGTTTCTACCGATGAATGTGCAATGTCTAAGCCTTCTTCGGCGCTGCGCACGGAAGCGTAAGGATATGCAACAAAGTATGCCAGAACATTAATTTCATTCTCCTTATTAGAAGTCACGGGTCTGGGCAAGTTTCTTGGTGCTTTTAAAATTGATCCAAACTGTCTAAAATTGTTCTGAAGCCGAATAAATTTTTTGTTATTCATCTGCGGCAAATTCGGATACATTTCATTAAATTTTCTGCAGGTTCTACTAATTATTTGATCACACTGTCCATGGAAAATAAATAAATTCATTAAAACTGTATTAGAGTAATTATTATTTTCCGCCATCGTAGGTACCATTGCGATAAAAAAAAAGTAGTACAAGAATTAGTAGTCCCAGATAGAACTCTTGGTCTATAAGGATATCGAGAAGTGGATATCGTCGTCACTATAAAAACAATATAATTATGCCACCTAACTTTTTAGGCGTTACCATGAATTTGGTAATCTACTATATACGTGGCGAAATAAAAGTATTGTAATGCTGTAAGGTGCTTTAAAAAATTTACCTACCTTTTAAAAATGGGCAATTTTTCAAGTTTTTGAATAAAATAATAGAGTATGTATAACAACTATCGATTTATATATTGAATATAAAAAAAATCCAAAAACAACAAAAGCCAAAAGTGGAAAAACAGTAAAAATACAAAATTTTAACCAAAAGTAAACATTTCTAAATGCAACATCCTAAAATAATATATACTTAAAAGCAGCTGTTTAATATTTAGTCATTGCGCCGTTGTTTTCAATTACTTTTTGTAACCGACGCGGCATACTTAAGACTAAGCTTCTTGTATACTCTTGGGTTATATTATCCCATGCTGCGTTTATCCCCTGGCGCAGTTCTTCTTCATTTCTTGGATGAAAGTCATGTTTATACATGAACTTGGTCATTTCTCCCCAGACATTTTCTATGGGATTGAGGTCGGGGCTCTTCGAAGGCCATGGTAAAACTTGGATGTTATTTTGTCGAAAGTAATCTTTTACTATGCGGGCAGTATGAATGGGAGCATTATCTTGTTGGAAAAGATAATTTTGATCACCGAATATGGCTTCAACCGATGGCACCATAACATTATTTAATATGTTGCAATATGTTCCTGCAGTTAGCCGCCCTTGCACAAATTGACAAACTCCTGGGCTTCTAGCACTAATCCAACCCCACACATTTACGGAAAAACGTCCACTTTGATTTGTCTTGTGCGTATATCTTTCATCATACCTTGTGTTTATGGGTCTATATACTCGGACTTTTCCATTGTTACAGGACTGGAACGTTTTCTCATCTGAAAAAACTACAGACTCCCACAGTTGGTTTTGGTATTCGTGAGCAAATTGTACTCGTCTTTGCTTATTTAGTTCTGTTAAATATATTTTGTTTGCAGAACACCTATTTTTGAGTTCAGACCCCCGAATTCTTCTTCGAGCTGTAATTGAAGATCCAGGAAAATGGGTTTCTTCTTTAGCCTTAATAGCGGTCCCGAATGGGTTGTCCCTTAAATAATTAATTAAAGTTGTATCTTCGTCATCGGTGGAAACTTTTGGGCGACCAGAACCTGGGTTTCTCACAATACTTCCATGTTCTCGAATTTTGGATTTAGCCAACAACACTGTTTTTTTGTTTATCCCTTATGCGCCTGCAATGTCCCTTATGGGAACCCCATCCCTTAATCGCGTAAATATGATCGATTTTTGCTCTGAAGTTAAAGGCATTTTTTAAAAATTACATGACACTGACACAAGAATTCTGGTGACACTGAGTTATCAGTTTGAAAGAAAATATTTTATAATAGACCAGCAGATTAAATTATATTTTGTTGTACTACTTTTTTTTGATCGCAATGGTACTTAAATCACAT
This sequence comes from Polydrusus tereticollis, assembly GCA_963920685.1. Taxonomy (NCBI): domain Eukaryota; kingdom Metazoa; phylum Arthropoda; class Insecta; order Coleoptera; family Curculionidae; genus Polydrusus; species Polydrusus tereticollis. Next base: position 40,456,900 of record OY987329.1, read on the forward strand.
TTATTTAAAAAATTACATTTCTATAAATCAAGTTGCCATGGTGACTATGTAACAAGAAATTTGTTTCCATAGCCCACTACTATTAAAACCCTTGAAAGTTTGTCGATTTATGAAGTTTTATGAATAAACGCTATTAAATCGGAAACTTGAAGTTAGGTATTAGGTATAATTTTTCTGGCATTTTTGTAAGTTACCGACATAAATTAATTTCTGTACCGCCCTGTATACTTAAACTAAGATGTGACCAAAAGATCAAATGCCTAGATGCATTGTTCAGGTATGACCCAAATTTCAGCTCAAAATTGTTTAATAGGAGGGAGATATTAAAATTTATTGGAAGTTCTTTTTTTCGTCAAAAAAAAATTGAAATTAATTGATTCCCGAGAAACGGCCACAGGTAGGTATAGGGAAATATTAAGAGAAGTTGCTCATAATTATATTCGGAATTCAAAAATTGAAGAATATACAGGGTGTTCTATTTAAAATAGCGATGTTTTCACCGGTTTAGAGTAGAAGCGGCAACACAGCATGATCAAAAATATTTTTAAACTGTAGATCATGATCGTTTATCCCGGTTGCCAAATTTTCAAAATGATTCGTTATTTAGTTCTCCATAAACGTATAATACGCCATCCACCGTGGGACACCCTGTATAACTATTGGGAAAAGTAAAAAAAGGCAGTTGGGTGCCACTAGAATGATTAAGATATCCTATTGCATGTCTAGTCGAAGCAAATAAAAAGTAAGGATTATTAATTTAACGAATAGAAATTAAAATTCGTTGTTATTTGTTTTGTGCAATTGTCTTTTAGAAAATAGCGAATTGTAAACAATAAAATTAACTTAAATAAAATTACAAAAACTTTGGGTTTAAGAAATTTGCTTATAGAATATCCTACCTTTCTCTATGGTTGTTGGTCAGGGTATAAGTTTACATACAAATTTAAGTATTCTCCCTTGCATTATCTAATTACTTTTAACCCGGCGTTTCTCAACTTTTATTGTTTGCTATCAAATTTTTAATCACAATTCTCATCGTAGATCGAAATTTCACAATCAATGAAATTCGTTGTAACATGTAAATAAAACGTATTAATTATTGTCAGCTAAAAGTAAAATGATATAAGAAAATAACTAAGGCATCAGGCATGCTTTATTGAATTTTAACAATTTTTGATATTTATGATGCCCAGTAACTCTTTATAATTTCACTGCCTTCCCGTTTTCCTCTTCGCCATATCGGTAACGTCATGTTCAAACTAATAAAAAATTAAACGTCTAGTAACATTTGACATTATCATTAGAATTTTTTCTAAATAACTTTTAATTTTGTTATTAATTAGACAATACTTAAATTCGTGGTAGTCAATAAGAGAACCTTCAAAAAAGTCGAATGTAATTTTGTGGCAAAAAATTGAGAAGCCAATATTTGAGGGTAGCAAAATTTACATGTGATTTCCAGTGGCCAGTTTGGCGGTGCATCATCCGGTATGTGCCCTCTGGCTATCTTTATTACTATTTAATTTGAAAATTAGCCTTAATTAAAAATACTGATAGACTGGCAACCAACTATAATATCGTCCCCTTAATACTACAACTGGATAACTGAAATTTTTGTGATTTTGAGTTATCTACTTGTACCCATTTAACTTTGCGCACTCTTTTTAATGCTACAACCAGATAACTCCTATTGACATTGTAAAGTCGAGAAATAAAACGACGCAAATATATATGTTCCAAGTTCGACAAAAATCTTATACAACAAGTGTCTAATTTGAAGTATTTAGTTGTGCGCCTAAAAGCCTATTTACATTAGGTGCAAAAAATGTCATGCAAAGTATTGCTTCTGCAAAGAATTGCATTGCGTAACCGTTTACATATCATGCAGGTAAAGGATGAAAGCATTTTTATAACCAGTTGTACTAATTACTAAGCACGTTTGCAAATAACGAAATATATTAGTTTATCTTGGCTTGGCTTTGCTCCGCATGGAACAATGGATGAATTGATTTTTTTATGTTGGTACCTGTGATTTCACACAAAAATTGCATGCCATGTGACATAAAAATAGCGCGTGTTCTAATTTGATGCAATGCAAAGAAAATTGCAACAGCTGATTGCAAAGTCCCAAGTGCGCATGCCTACAGGCAATCTTTTATTGCATTGCACGTGCAATTTCCTAATGTAAACAGGCTTTAACAAGTCTTCTTAATATCTGATGCAACAATTGCGCAACTTAAGATATCTAGTTGAGCGCCTGGCTGTCTTGACTTATCGGTTACCCTTCTAAATACATAGGGAGATATCTACTTGTTCAACTGTTTACAGTGGATGTTGTGTGATATTTGTGTCCTTGCCTTAGTGTTGTTTTGTTATAAAAACAGTAAAAATGTCTAAAAGAGGAAAATATATATTAGAATTGGCACGTAGCCAAGCAGAAACGATAAAAGGTAAATATTTTTGAACATTATTATTAGTAATTGTTGCAAAAGCGTAGGCGTCGTTATTATAGGTTATGTTTTTATTTTTTCGATTTCAAAAATTAAATATATAATTAAAACGTGCATGAAATTATTTTTATTGCATACGAGTATATTTTTGATTTTTTTTAGTATTAAAAGAAAATAAAAACTCGCTGCCGTCAGATATCATCGCAGTTACTCATACCGAATCAAGCGGGGAAGAGTTCGTGTTCGAACAGGTGATAATTACTGGTAAGTGTTAGACATTTACTTATCATAGGTATAATTTAGTATTCTATTTTTCTAATAATCTATTTTATTAGTTAAGCAGGTGTTCTAGACACAATTATATTTTTTCTAGATGATTCCGTCAGTATGCCCTTGCAGTCAACTAACCTTATCAACTCTGTCCTACCAAAATCTACTACGAAGAATGAAGTATTAAAAGGTACACGTTTATGCTGTTAAAATTTAAAAATTTTTGAAAACTCCAATAAGTTACTTTGAGGCTAATTCACCTTTTTTTTTTTATTTTTTAGGGCATATTGGTCTAAGCAATAAAGCTGAATACAATGTATTCGACACTGGTCCTTCTCACGTTTTTCATGATTTGGAATCTGATGTTGAGCCTTATTCTCCTGAGCAGTCGGAGTATATTTCAGATTCTGACGACAGCTCTTCCAATAGTTACTTTGCTTCTCAAAATAGCATCAACAATAATTTGCGTAAGATGGAAGAGTTGCCTGTTAGGACAGATAAATCTAGAAAAAGAAAAAGAAATGAAAACCAAGGAAAAGAAATGTTGCAAAAGAAAGAAGACAACGTGGCGAAGCATACCTTTCTTCCAGGGGTAAGCACGTGCCAGAAATTATAATGATGGATACATGTGCGCCTACTTGTAGACGTAAATGCAGTGAAAAATTTTCATATGAAGAAAGATTAGCGATTTTTAGAAGATATTACGAATTAAATTGCTATGAAAGAAAACGCGACTTTATTCACGGCAATACGGAAAAGAAAAATAAAAAGTGGCACACCAAGAAGCATTCTAGACGTCAAAGTACAATTTTCTTCTTTCTACCCAAAAATGCCGATAAAATCCAGGTATGTAAGATCATGTTCGTCAATACTTTGGGAATCCGAAAAGGAGTTGTGGACATGGCTATGCAAAACAGAAGTAACGAAAATACCAGTTTAAAAGATAAACGGGGCAAATACACAAAAAAGGTCACGGAACCTGAAATTCTGGCAAGTGTGAGAAACCATATTGAGAGATTTCCCGTAGTGTCTTCACATTATTGCCGTTCGAAAACTCAAAGAAAATATTTATCCTCAGACCTTAACATCACTATAATGTACTCCCTGTACAAAAAAGATTGCGTAGAAAGAAAACAAACATCAATAGCTAGCTCCGCCATTTATAGAAAAGTGTTCTCAGAGGAATATAATCTTGGATTCCATCGACCTCGAAAAGATCAATGTCGTGTTTGTATGGCCTATAGCTGTCCTTCAAACGATAAAATATCTATGGAAACTGAATATTTAGCTCATATCGCAGCTAAAGATAGAGCTCGTGAAGAGAAGAGGTTAAGTAGACAGTTGGCAGAAAATTCTGATAGGAAACTCATCAGCTGTAATTTTGACCTTCAACAAGTTCTGCTTGTGCCTAATGATCCAACAAATAACGCCCTGTTTTATAAACAACGATTTAAAGTATTCAACTTTACGATTTATAATACTGTTTCCAAGCAGGGTGATTGCTTCATGTGGTCAGAGGTTGAGGGTAAACGTGGCAGCTGTGAAATTGCTACTTGTCTGTATAACTACTTCAAGTCATTGCCAAATGAAGTAAATCAGATTCAGTGTTTCAGCGACAGATGTGGAGGACAAAATTTATACAAATACGTAGCAGGTATGTGTTTAACAGCTGTCCAAGAAATTAAACATTTGGAAAGCATAAAGCTTATGTTTTTGGCTGTGGGGCACAGTGAAATGGAGTGCAACTCCATGCACTCGGCCATTTCGACAGAATTTAAAAGAGTGGGCAAAGCATACTCGCCGCAAGAATGGAAGACAATTGCCAGATGCGCTAGGCGAAAGGGTGACAAAGCCTACATCGTTCATGACATAGATCATGAGCAAATATTAGATTGGAAGACCCACGAAGCTGATTCTAGAGGAGAATTTCCAGGATTTGAATCCGAACTAAGTGAGAACGAGTAAGGAACAGATTTAAAAATAATTTGTTCATTTTGTTATTTTGTACCTACCATGAATAAATAGTTTTTTTTGATATAAAAATGTTTATTTATTGTTAATTCAACAACTAGATATATGTTTCTATTTTTTGGAGTTAATTGCTAAAACTAGATATCTTTCTTTAAACGATAAGTAAGCAAAAAAAAAACAAAATTTTATATTTATTAATTGAAAGGACTTAGATTATTAAAGCTAGTTGCCACATTTTCTAAAAATAAATCAGATTTGCTCTATTATATCACTTTTTTTTTACTGACAACTTAAAAATTGCTCTCCTGAAAATTCAATAATTCTAAGTTACCCAGTTGTAGTATTAAGGGGACGATATGAAGTTGGCCTTTTTTGTATATATAGTTTTCCATCTGCCTATAGCAGTGCTGATAGTATCTCCAGACGGCTAGAAATGGAGATTGAGCAATTTGTTATTCAAATCCAGAATTTTTAAACTTGTTTTTAATTGTAGTATTGAAGTTAATTATTAATATTAAATACATTATCCATTACTGATACAATCTTATATATAAGTGTAATATATCAGTGTGAACGTGTATTTTATTTTGCAGAATGCATTTTTTTAATGCGCATTTGTTTCAGTAACTTTATTAATTTCTTTGTAATATTTTTTTTCGATATGCTAACAGGTATCGCGCCTTTCTAGGGGGGTTCGCCCCACAGGTTAAAAAACGCTGCTTTTTGGTTGAACAAAACATTTATAGTACTTGCCTAAAAACTGCTGGAGCCTATATTTATGTTAAATTTAATAAACACACTTATTAACGATAACGAAAATTGCGCAATAACATATAAAAATAACTGTGCCACTGTTGCTGTATATGTATAAACTATTCATAAAACGTTAGGGTTTATATTTAAAGTTCTAGCTATCAGGTGCAATTAAAAAAAAAACGAACCCAATCCGTTAGCAAAGGATTTGGGCATATTAAAATTATATTCATCTTTAACTAGGTTTATGTTTTAATTTGTAATCAGAACATGTTTCGACATTACAAAAAATATAAAAGCATAAAATTAATAAATTTTAAAAGTATAATAGTAATAACCAAGCAACTAACATTGAAGACAATATTATTTATAATTACAATTAAATATTAATAATAAGACGCATTTTTACCATTCATGTCACAATTCAGTCATGAACTTCTTAGTTAAAGATTCTTATATACACTTTTATAAATAAAAATACTAGTCGACCCTAGCCAGCCTCTTTGGTAGAAATGCAGATTGTCGTAATTGTTGAATCTGTTTTTTCTTTGTATATATTTCAATATTGCAGTGTGTTCTTGATCAGCAATGAAAATACATGTTCATTTAACCGATGGAGGCAAATTAGGAACCCCCGTATTTCCGAAACGGCTGAAAATAAATATCAACAACTATATAGTTTTATAATCGGATCGAAAAATGCAATCCAATCGTCTAGTTATTTATGAGGGTTGTTATTTAAACAAATTCAAAATGGCGTCGTATCTGTCACTTTTTGACGTCTGTCGGATTTGACTATAGCGTAGATCGCTTGCTTGCGCGAAATTATGTCACTGTGAAAATAACTAGGGTGTTCAGCTTAGAAGGTCTATTTATTAAAGGGGTGAGACGCTTAAAAGACAAAATCGATGGAGGCAAATTAGGAACCCCCGTATAAACGGCTGAAAATAAGTGTCAACGACTATATAGTTTTAGAATCGGATCGCCAAATGCAATCCAATCGTCTAGTTATTTATGAGGGTTGCCGTTTAAAAAAATTCAAAATGGCGTCGTATCTGTCACTTTTTGACATCTGTCGGATTTGACTATAGCGTAGATCGCTTGCTCACGCGAAATTATGTCACTGTGAAAAAAATTAGGGTGTTCACCTTAGAAGGTCTATTTATTAAAGGGGTGAGACACTTAAAAGACAAAATCGATGGAGGCAAATTAGGAACCCCCGTATTTCCGAAACGGCTGAAAATAAGTGTCAACAACTATATAGTTTTAGAATCGGATCGCCAAATGCAATCCAATCGTGTGGTTATTTATGGGGGTTGCCGTTTAAGAAAATTCAAAATGGCGTCTCATCTGTCAAATTTGTAAATCTATGTATTTTTTGACATTAAATTCGGCTTCCTTATCGAAAATCATTGAGAAATATGTAATTTGTTTTTTATTATAGTCAGCAGGAAAATCGCCAATCGGGTGAGACACTTAAAAAAATGTCCCTGTACACTCTGTTTTATTTTAATGTATTACAGAAATAGTGTTATTTGGGATCTGTAAAGCGCTAAGAGCTATTGGACTGAATAAAGGTTCTTGCTTTTAAAAAATGAAGACCTATGCCCTTCATCAAAGATCTAAATATAGGCCAGATACTCACAAATCCAGAGGAAAAGACCAACTTGTTTGCAGACAGTGTCTGCGAACAATTCAGTGAATTACCCAGTAACGCTTTGGAAAGAGATGCACGAATCGCCATTACCATTCAAGTGTACAGAACCATGGATCATCGTCTGCAAGTGACATGTGAGGAAGTTCGGTCTGCTTTAGATTATATTAAAGCAAAAAAAGCGCCCGGCTTCGACAGCATTAGGAACGCAGCTTTGGAGATTTTGCCAGAAAATACAGTTTTGGATGTAGTGAATATAGCCTAGGCTATACTCAAAGGACGTTGCTTCCCCGATACTTGGAAAAAGGCCAAAGTGGTACTAGTTCCAAAGACAGGTAAAGATTTAACGTTAGCAGTCAGCTACAGGCCGATAAGTTTATTATCGTGTCTTAGCAATATTGTTGAAAAACTAATACTAAATCGGATAACCGATTTTCTATTGAACAACAATATTTTACCACCGGAGCAGTTTTGATTTCGAGCTGCTCATTGCACGGTGCGCCAAACAACGCGACTAGCGACTAACATACTGAGATGATTTAACGACCGCAAATCAACGGGAGCAGTCTTCTTTGACGTTTCTAAAACATTCGATAAAGTTTGGCATAATGGTCTCATATTAAAGTTGATAAAGTTGGGTATGCCCAATTATTTGATAAAAGTTTTGATTTCATACCTGGAAGACAGGACATTCGCGGTCACATCAGAAAATACAATTTCAAGAGTCAGAAACATTAAGGCGAGAGTGCCACAGAGGTCGCCACTGGCCTCTTTACTATATAATATTTATACTAGTGATATCCCGCGAGATCCGCAAACCCAATTGTATTTGTTCGCTGATGATACTGCGATTACTGCAGCTTCGAAGTTGCCCTGGGTTGTAGTCCTTTGTCTGCAACACCATATCAATCTCCTTCCTTCCGTCCTTGGACTCTTTTAAACTTTGTCTTAATGATGGTAAGACCCAAGCAATTTACTTTTCTAAAGCTAGTACAAAACTATACCAAACAAGAGTAGGAGTGGGCAATGCACAAATTAATTTTAGGAACAGGATTAAATATTTTGGCCTCACGTTTGACACAAAATTATTGTGGACCGACAACGTGACAGAGAGACTTGCAAAGGCACATGGCCAATTAAGTGCAGTCTATTCATTATTAAACAAAAGAAGCAAAATAAGCATCAAGAGGAAAACGTTGATCTACAAGACAATAATAAAACCTATATTTACATACGGTGTACCTACGTGGTGCACCGTAAACAAGATGAGACTGAATAAATTACAAATATTACAAAACAGAGTTTTACGCATAATAACGGATGCTCAAAGACATGTACCGACATATATACTGCACAAGGACTCACAAATGGACAAATCAAATACTTTTGATGATAAAATTATTAAAAAATACCACACGAGAGCAAGTACATCCAAGAATCTGCTCTTTTTAGACACACACAAAAATCTCATTAACAAACTCGAAACACAAATTTCCTAAAGATTGGCTCCCTGCCTGATAAATAATACAGACAGGCATTTAAAAGAAAAAGAAAAGCACGTAAGACCAAAACAGAAGAAGATGAGAAAAAATCAAATAGAAAATTCAAAATCAAAACCTTTCAAAATTGTTATCGACCAGATTATTACAACAAAAAACAAGAGCAAAAAACTGATATCTGACTCAAGAAAATTGATTATAAGAAAAAGGAAAAATGAAGTTCTAGCGAGGCTGCCTTGGTTTTGACCGCAAAGTAACTATAAGCTCAAAAAGTTGATGGATAAGAGCCAAGAGAATCTATTGTCCTGCCGTGACTTTATCATCTGTCTTTAATCCATTAAAACTATAAAAATTAAAAAATTATTGATGCTCCAGTAGAGCGTTTTTTTAAATCTTTTGTCTGTCAACATATAACAAAAATGATTTCAGTTCTCTCCGCAACACCGCAGACAGCGCCAAAATTATTCGGCAAACGAATTTAATTCATATTCGAACATTGCCGATCACCTTCAAAGAAATAAAATGCTTTTACAGATGAGTTTAACGAAGTAAAACGGAAAACCTGTTGAAGTATAAAAGGCACACCGGTACCTATCAATTTTGCATTTAAGCGGAAGCGCCCGGCTTTTATACCTTTCTTGTTAATTATAAGTACTTAATTAATACAAGATCAAAGGACTTTAGTTAACTTTGCCTTTGGGAATTTTTAATTTTATTTTGCCCGTCTAATTTCCAACAAGAATTTTGATAATGTGACTTGATTAGTAATAAGATAAAGGAATTTTAATCATTTTGTGTCAAAAGAATTAAATTCGCAAATATCTTGTGTTTTTGTTAGTAAGCACTCAGGAAGCTGTTTTCTTCTCTTTATAGTTAACTGACCTGATGTAGTCATGGCGGCACACTCGATTCCCTTGACTTGATCAATTAATTTGTTTGACGTCAGTTTCTTTGGTAATATGTTTTTATATAGTTACATTACGGTCATAGCGAAGGTAGCCTCCAAGCTAGGATAACTTTAATGGCGAAAGTCGTTCCCCGCGCATTTAATTTTTCAACCAGTCGCTGGTGGCGCTATTAGAGAGAATTTTATTTTAGAAGGTTGTTCATATCCTAACGTTGGTAGCGACTGTGCATTATTTAGTCCCGAAACTTTTGGCCCTGAATAACTTGTAACGTTCTTACTTTCAGGATGTTCTGGTTACGTTTTATTTTGTGTCGTAGTACTGCAAGTCCACAGATCTACCTCCGTGCGCAAAACCGCTTTTAATTTTAAGGTTATGTTCTCACGGGTATGATTTATTCTCTGAGACCTTTTCGATGGGTTCTTAGGTTTGATGGAAAAGTATCATCGGGGTCATTCAGTCAAAGGAGATTCTGATGTTTGGTCAGACCCTTAGCCTTGTGGGAAAATTCGAAAAATCCTACCCCATCTCTGTGTTTTCCATATCAAATCTTGTTTGAGGCACTTATAGGGTAAGTTCACAACGTATATTTTCATGGATTATCGATATCTTTGAGAGATTTTTGCCACATTACCTGCAACTCCATACCTTTTTTTAGACCAGAATTATCCCTCTTCTACCACATGGTGGCCTCATTGTCACTGCTGTTTTCATTCGCTGTTTTCAACCCGCTGCTTTATTAACCCTTGAGTTTTCTGCTCATTTTTGGAACATTTGTGAGGCCTGTTTGAGGGCCAATGTTACTATTTGCCAACCTTACTAAACAGCAACAAGGAACCATCTCTTAAGAGAACCTGCCGCCTACAGGGTTACTGTATTTACAAAATGTCATGGCGGTTATTAGTTATTATAGTGATGACTTTTCATTTTACTAAAAATCTTGTTGTGTTTTAACAAGTTGCTATAACAAGAGAAAATAGTCAGTATTCCAAAGATGGACATTGAAAAAATCGCCGAAGGGACTATTGTCCAGCAACGACTTCAAATATCTCGCCATCTCTATGAGAAACAGTTCACATATTATAAAATATGGTGTGAAGAACGGAGTGTTACCTTTTGGACAAGTCGCGCAAGCTCAAGGTATCGTCATTGTGGAGTCAGTATTCTATCAAAGAGTAGCCTAACTAATTAGAGGCGAAAGTGAGCGTTCCCGCCTGTTTTAATTTTTTATGCGCATGTGCAAGACGGCCATTTTACAAGTAAGTGTAAGTTTACAGCATTCGCAATCTGTCAAATTGTTTGTTGGCTTCTAAAAAACCAAACCAATATTTATTTTTCTAAGTGAAATTGATTTGTTTTTCTTAGTTTTTTTGATTTCTCTTGATTTTAATGTCGGGAGTAAAGAAGCAAAAAGATGACATATCATGTGCTTACCCCGAACGCCCTTCTAAAACCGGCGAAGAAATATAATTTTTTATATTAGCTACTGATAAGTACCATTTCATTTTAATTTAACCACAACTACTATCATAGTGATTTATGCATGTTTTACAGCCAAATATGTTTTCTTTCGTACCTGAATTATTAGGTAATATCATATTTTAGTTCTAATCAAAGCCATAAGCTATTTTGCACATTGTATATAATAATTTTACAGTATTATTCAATATTGTTCAACATTTAAGTGGCTTGCCGTATTAATCAAAATCATACAGATGTATAAAGCGATGTGTAAAGAAGTTGCAACTGTTTTTGTGTTTGTTTTGGCACTGTGTGTGGACCCCATTGATCACTCACACGAATTAGGTGGTACTGTGACAAGTCAGGGGCTAAATAAAGCTGTGAGTGGTGCTCAAAACTCTATCGTATACCTTGAGTTGCACCGCAAAATCCCTTGGGGACCATGCTCGTACATATTGTAGTTTACTGGCAAAGACCCTACTTGCGAGGACCACTCCGATTTACAATTGCCACGAGCATGAGCTAGGTGGTAACCTTAAACCTTATTTAATAATTACATTTTTTAAATGTTTTGTTACCACTTAATAGGGTTATAAACTCACTTTAAAAAGGATTAAAATAATCATGGTTTCTAATGTGCTAAAACCTTCAAATTTATATTGACAAATATAATATTAATAAATATGGTACCCAGGCCGTATTTGCCTCCACTACCTTACGCGATTCATGCCAAACGTATAACTAAAAGTTATTTTATGTAACGTTTACAAACTTAGGTTATATAATAATAATATACTTATACGTTTTCATTGGACCCTCATTAGTTTAATCGTCTATCAAATGAGTTAATCAGTGCCAAAAGTACCGACAATTTATACAACTCTTGTGATGTACTAGTTGGTTAAATTGTTATATACATATTATTGTCAAAATTTATAATTTAAAGTCTTGCTGTATTCTAATTAAGTAAATTTTATTTTCGAAAGGTAAACGCATTTATTATATTATATAACTAGAATGGACAAACTTCTACGACCTGAATGGTTTGACATTGATTAGAAGTCTTCCAAGGCTGCTCAAGAATGAAGCCACTGACAAGTATCACAATATTACAATTTCATTCACAATCTCATCTATCAAAAACGAAGACAGTGATGGATGGTAAACTCAAACTTTGAATTAATTCTAGCAGTCATATAAACTACGATTTTAGTATGGATTATGAAGCGTAAGAAGAAGCTGATAAAACTCTTGATTATAGTTTTATCAAGCCTATAAATGATGGATTTGCCAGACACTATTTGACTTCTAGACAACAATAGCCTGGTTAGACAATAAGTAAAAATTTGCAAGAATTAAAACGACTTAGTAAGGACTGCAATTTTAAGGCTGTAATTGGCTGACGAGAGATGCACTGATTGTGATTCTTTTATCCGTAGATTGAGTTCAAATCATATTTGACAACGTTTACTAGAAAATAGTGTATTGCAACTCCAAGACGCCGCGAACCAAGCTCAATCGTTAATAGCTGCACAAAAAACTGAGAATCTTAAATGTTACCGTAAAGTTTTATAAATTCAGTGACGTCCGGATGTACAGAAATAAATTTCTTCTGCTTTACGAAAATTTATGATGTTGCTTCTGTAAAAATAATGAAAAGCAATTACGTAGTTTATGCCCTGCAAGAGATTACACTTGCATTGCATGTGGTAAACGTGGATACCTTTCAAAGGTATGTTTGAGTAAAAAACATTCAAAATCTTCTTCAGCGTCAATTTTACCTGGTACGGAACTACTCGCAGCTGTTTCAGAGAGTTTGAGTAAGTGCCTAATCACAGTTAAAATAAAAAATAATATTAACAAACTATAAATTTTAGTTCTTAAGCCCATTTTTTGTTTACTTTATGAACCCATTTTGTATAATTCAGGTTTAGAAGGGATACTTTTTATCTCTTTGCTGTCATCTGTTTAAAACAGATTTATGTAAATATCTAATATTAATAAAGTTTCTCGCCATATCAGGAACGTTGCTAAAACTTCTTGTTATTCCTTTAAAATATATTAACTTTAATTCAGAATACTCGCGCTTTTAACTTTTTCGTCAGAGTGAAAAGCGCGAAAATTTGAATTAAAAGTTATAAAATTTAAATTTTCGTGCATGGCGCCGACCCGCCACTGCTATATCTAGTTGTTTAACCGGTCGCATAGTTAGTAAGTTGCCCGTCTATTCCTCCTATGGTAGCCTCGCAGAAACTTGCACTGAGAAAATTAGGCAACTAAGTAAATTTGTTAAAGTTTTTTGGTTGCAGTAACTGGAAATTATGGTTCTAGCAACAATGTTTTTGTTACCGCAACGCCAATGAATAGCTACAACAACCAACTTATTTTTCCTGGCTTGTATTACTGCTCCAGCCAAAAAATTTATTCCAGCAACTAAAAATTTAATTAAAACGACGAACCAACCAAATATTTTAGTTGCAGTAACCGGTTGTTGCAATAGGGATTTTATTACAAATTTTTCTAGTTCTGCTAGACAGATTTTAAATTGAAACAACGACGTCTCCAGTTGAGCCAAACAAAAATTTGTTGATTCAGCCGTCAGGTTGGTTGCTTTAGCGAACACGCTTGGTTGAGATGTCGTTCGGGTCCTTTCGCGACTCATCGTTAACGCGAGATAATCTTCGCGCCATCGGCGGCAGACGTGGCAGCGCCATTTTATCATCTTTATCGTAGGTTTGGAGGCTCGTGGTCGTGTTATTTGCATTATTAGGTGAATGTGCAAATGGCAAAATGGCGTTTAAATTAGCTCTGTTGCTGAATTTTGCAGATTATGTCGATGCTTTTGAAGGTAAGTAAGTAATCTAAAACTTTTTCAATTTTGCAGCATTTTGTAGTTATCTTTAAATTTTTATTTTATTTTTATGTGAAAATCGTTTTGCGCATGTGCGTAACTTGTTATAACCTATATTTTTCGGCAAAAATGTATATTTTCTGTTCAGTTGCCCTTTTATTTGAACACTATAAACGATTTTATAAGGTTTGTAAATATTTTGGCACTAATTAAATAACATTCAAAGGCAATAGGGAATTTTATCTGCTTATTTCTTATTTTTATGGGATTTCTGCATAAACACTGCAAATTCCTTATCTTGTTATTCTTATTTTTATTTTGCTTTATAAACCCACCATTACATTTCTTAAAAAATTGACTTACCTGTATTCGGACTGAGACTACAGGATTATCTTCTTCTTAAAGTGCCATGCAGATTCCTGCGTAGGCGTCCATAGTTTCTCTCATCATATGATCCTATTGATTGCAGCATTTTGCAGTGCCTGGAAGTCCCGTATTCCTGTCCATTGTCGTATGTTTCGTAGCCAGGATAGTTTTCTTCTACCTATTCCTCTCTTTCCTCCTTCTATTTTACCCTGGAGAATAAGACGTTGGAAGTGATAACGCTCTCCGCGTAATATGTGTCCAAGGTAGCCAGTTTTTATTCTTTTGATGTTTTCGAAAAGTTCACGGTCCACCACACCAGCCCTTCTCAGTATGTCCTCGTTCGTTACATGATCAACCCACGATACTCTCAGCATCCGTCGCAGGGTCCACATCTCGAAGGCCTCAACTTTGTTGATAATTGCTGCCTTCAACGTCCATGCCTCGACTCCGTACAAGAGAACGGACCAGACGTAGCACTTTACCATCCTATATCTGAGACTGAAATTCAAGTTTTTGTCCGTCAAAAATTTTCCAAGTCTTAAGAACGTTGTTCGAGCTTGCTCAATTCTACATTTTATTTCTTGATCTGGGTCCCATTTTTGGTTGATAATGCATCCCAAGTATTTAAATTGAGTGACTTGTTCAATGTTCTCTCCATTTATGGATATTGTGGTGTTTGGAGTATCGTTCCTACTAATGGGCATACATTTGGTTTTACGGATGTTAATTTTCAGTCCCAATCTTTGACTTTCTTCATTGACCTTATCTAGTAGAGTTTGTAGATCACTTGCACTATCCGCTAATATTACGGTATCATCCGCATATCGAATATTGTTGATGGGAATTCCGTTTACCTTAATGCCCATTGTACTGTCGGAGATTGACTCGGTGAAAGCTCTTTCCACATACAAGTTAAACAACATCGGAGACAAGATGCACCCCTGACGGACGCCTTTTCTTATTTCAAAATCCTCAGTTGTTCCTGCATTTTGAATTCGGACCTCCGCTCTTTGATTCCAGTATAAATTACCTATAAGTCTGATATCCTTTCCATCCAATCCCAAGTCCCTAAGGTATGACATGAGGAGATTGTGCTTTACATTGTCAAATGCTTTCTCGTAGTCGATAAAGCACAAAAAGACGTCCTTTCTCTGGTCCTGACAGTTCTGCACTAATGTTTGAAGACTAAATATGGCTTCTTTTGTTCCAAAACCGTTCTTAAATCCAAATTGACTAGCACCACTTACTTCCTCGCACCTCCTATATAGTCTCGTGTGTAGAACTCGAAGAAAGAGTTTAAGGAAGTGGCTCATTAGACTAATGAGACGATAGTCTTTACATACGGTTGCGTTGTTTGATTTCGGAAGGGCGACAAATGTAGAACGGAGCCAGTCCTCGGGAATTTGTCCAGTGTCATAAATATTGTTAAAGAGTCGGACAATGCTATCCAGGTTTTGTTCGCTAATCAAATTAAACGTTTCTGAGTGCATATCATCAGGGCCTGGAGCCTTGTTATTTTTCATTAGAGTTATGGCATGTTTAATTTCACTCTTTAATATACTTGGTCCTGATAGCGTTGTTATTTCATTTCGGGGTTCCCTGGTCTGTCGTCTTGGAAAAGACTAGTGGTGTATTCTCTCCATGTTAGTAGTATCTTTTCGGTGTCCAATATTATTTGGTTGTTTTCATCCTTAATGAAACTTATATTTCTGTTGTTATATATTCCAGCGATTTCTTTGACTTTTTTATGGAGATGGAAACTGTCTCCTAGTTTGCTTAGGTTCTCTGCCTCCAGACATCTTTCAGACAGCCAATTTTCTTTTGCTGTTCTTATTTCATTTCGGATTCTTCTTTGAAGATTTTTATATTCTGTATAGTTTCTGTTGACTTTACATTGTCTTCGTTTTTCCATTAAATCTAGAATACCATCAGTCATCCATTTGTTTCTTGTATGTTCTTTGGTGGTTGTGAGGGAGCGATTATTTGTTTTTCTAAAAGCTTCTTTGAGTTCAAGCCAGTGTTTGTTCGTGTCATTTGTATTTCCAATACTCTCCAATTCTTTATTAAGATGGTTTTCGTATAGTGATCTTCTTTCCTCATCTTTAAGTAGTTTTGGTTCTAGTATCTTTTTAGCGGTTTTTTCTTTGGGTCTGGACAGGCGCAGTAGTATGTCGGCACGTAGTGGATTGGGGTCAGATTCAATATCGGCACCCGGCATAGTGGTTACTTTAGTGATGGAATTTCTAAATCTTCGATTAATTATAATGTAATCTATTTGGTTACGAACAATGTGGTGATCATTGTCCTGCGGAGATTTCCAGGTGTATAAACGTCTTGGTGGGAGTGTGAACCATGTATTTGTAATCACAAGATTGTTCTCTTCGCAGTATTGAATTAACCTTTCCCCCCTTTCGTTCCTTTCGCCCAAGCCGTAGTCACCAACCACTGAACCCATTCTACCCTTACCAACCTTGGCATTGAAATCACCTAGAATTATATTGATTTCGTTCGTTTTTGTAAGTCTTAGGGCACTATCTATCTGTCTGTAAAAATCTTCAATTTCTTCTTCTGATTTGTCTACCGTTGGCGTAAACCTGTATAATATTGATGTTCATGGGTCTACCAAACAGTTGTATTAGGAGTACTCTTTCAGAGAGTGGGATGAAGTTTTTTACTGACTTTTGTATGTTTTCATCCATTAAGATGCCAACGCCATGCTGATGGTCTCGGCCGGCATTATTGGTACCTGAGTAGTATAGTACTTTATCCTTTGATCTAATTATTCCATTTCCAGGCCAGCGGACTTCGCTTACTCCTAGAATGTTTATCTCCATTCTGTTCATTTCTTGGATCAGGTTGTCGAACTTTCCAGCTGCAAACAATGTTTTGACATTCCAAGTAGCTACCTTTGTTCTCTTATCTAGTTGAAACCGGGAGATTCTTCGCACCTCTTGACCACTTAGGGTCTGCCCGGGACTAGAGGCCATTTGTATTTGAGCTTCCAACATGATAAGAGTTAATCGGATGAATATCCTGGGAATATCCATAGGGATCCTTAATACAGTGGGTTTCCTTTACCTTCTGTATCCCCCTGCCGTTGACCATTTACTGGCTCTTCCGCCTTAAGGGACGATTTCTCGTCTCAAGGGCAAGGGATTGCCCTTACTCCTGTTGATTCTTCCACCCTGAGCTGTTGACCAAGAGGAGGTGGCTGCTTATGCCGACAGTCATTCGGCTCTAGTTTTGGTCCGCCCCGGGTATTTCATTTCCCCGGTACCACCCATATCTGGGAGGCATTCCCCTATCCGCCACCTAGGGAGGCGCCCGATAGGGGACTAGAAACCCCCACAGGATTATAATCTACTATTATTAATATTATTTTAAGAGTGTAGTCTGAGTTATAATATTTATTGAGTTTTTGTTAGGTATTAGTTTTTAAAAAAATAAACATTATATATTTCACATTTTTTTTTCTTTTTAAACCCTTTTCACAAATATATTATGTACCTATCCTCTTTTATGTTAAAATTGTATTACGCCATTTTTACTTTTAGCTAACGAACTTTAGAGGGTAGTTCAAGGTGTTTATCTATATAGTATGACGCTTGACACATACGAAATTTTAGTATCTATTGTGCTCATTACAAAAATATTTTTTCTTGCAGGCATTGTTTAGACTTTTATTTTTCACTGTAACTATCTGATATTTTGCAACAATATCCGTCGCCGGGGAAACACGACTGACAGTAAGAGTCGTGAAAAAATTGTATTTTTTGATTTTAACTTGTGTGTCATGTTATACTTACAGTTCTCATTTTAATGTTCCTAAATAAAAATTATTAACATTACTTTGTGTACATTTGTACTCGATTCATCAATCCCTCAAAGCCATTGATCTGGAAAAGCCCAGGCCAAACATTGGTCGCTTCGTGCCGGATATTGCAGCAATCCTATGGAATTCACCACTAACAATCAATAATCAGGTTCTTCGATATACATTTCATAAAGACTCATTATACAAAAAAGAGGATATCCAGGAAGGTGTAAGTACTTATGATTTAAGTATTTTGAAGGAAGTCAAACCGTAAATCCAGGTAGTCTGCTGATGAACAGGTGCCATAATAATTATTGACGTTTAATTTTGGACATCAAACTGACAGCAAATGATGATTTGATCCCGATTTTGTTTGGACAAGAACAGGATTAAAGTGATAATTTGAAGTTTGCACCCATCCTTTCCTTTCCATTTACCTATATCCTATACGTTTGATTTGTTTAAATACTGTTTATATTACTTGAAATCGTACATTTTAGTTAATTTTTTATAATTTAAACAAAATGTCTGAAGACGAATTAAAAACTAAAATAACGGTGTTAATTCAAAAACGTGGCTTAATTAAGGCTACACTTACACGTTTCGGCAGCTATATTAAAAAATTTGACGATAAAAATAAAATTTGTGAATTACAAACACGTTTAGAAAAAGTACAAACTACTTGGCATGATTTTGAACTTGTTCAGTCCGAATTAGAGCTAATTGATTTAAATACCGATCATTCTAATGAAAGAGAAATGTTTGAAAACAAATTTTTTGAACACTCAGGTGAGGCAAAATATATCATAGAACAGCATTTATCTCAGACGTCTAATAAATCTACTCCTTCATCAAATTTAAACACCGCAAATTCACCAATTATTAACGCCAACTTGCCTAAACTTAATTTACCTGAATTTTTTGGTTCATATGATAAATGGTTACAATTTTCAAATACTTACAAGTCTCTCATACATTATAATCAAAATTTAACTAAAATACAAAAATTTTGGTATCTCAAGTCGTGCATAAAAGGCGATGCCGCCAGTGTTTTAAATGCATTGGAAGTGTCTGAAACAAATTATGACAAGGCGTGGGATCTTTTGCGCGAACGCTTTGAAAATAAAAAAGTGATCATTCACACACATTTAAAGGCCATTTTTGACATACCAGGCATTACAAAAGAATCTCATTATCATCTAAGAAATCTAATTGATACCTTTAATCAACATCTGCGTTCCTTAGAATCGTTGGGACTTCCTGTCGATTCTTGGGACACCATCATAATTTTCCTCATGTCATCAAAATTAGACCCTCTTACTAAACGTGAATGGGAGGAATATTCATTAAAACTGGCAACAGCTACACCCTCTACTGATGACTTTACATCATTTTTAAATAAACGTTGTCAACTATTGGAAAATTTACATCCGTCAAATCCAGTGATACAAAAAAACCACTTTTCAAAAGTCAAATAATCTACATTCAAGCATGACACACGTTTCCACAAATCAAGTAAAATGTCTGTTCTGTAAACAAGACCACTTTATCTTTACGCGTGGAAAATTTTTAAAATTGACCACACATGAAAGATTAAACCAAATCAGGCAACTTAATGCCTGCACTAACTGTTTACGTCAAGGGCATTCCTCAAAGGAATGTCGCAATCAATATTCTTGTAAGAAATGTTCCCAAAGACATAATACTTTACTACACTTATTCACAACTCAAAACTCCCATCAACTTAGAAGCAATAGCACGGCTCAAAACATATCACAAAATAATTCAGCACATTCGTCAAATGGTGACACTTCTCAAAACTCAAATAATACTAACTCAAGCCAATCTCAGGCACGTCCTATTACATCTAATACTCATGCGCTTTTAGCCAATCATCGCAATAATCCAATCTCAAATAATTCACATATCAATGAATCGCAAGCTCTCTCTGTCACAAACTCAATTTCTCTTGAACCATATATTCTACTTTCTACTGCAATTGTGTCTGTTCTGGATAGGAATGGCCAACAACATTCATGCAGAGTCCTATTGGATAACTGTTCTCAGTCAAACTTTATAACAAACGAAATGTTTAATAAACTTGGACTATCATCAACTAAAATATCTCATTCTGTAGAAGGATTCGGTAGTGGTGTAACTACAATCTTTAAAAAATCTCAAATTACAATAAAATCTCAAATTAACTCTTTCACACTGGAAAGCTTATCATTTTTAGTCACTGATAAAATTTCTAAACATTTACCAAATTTTTCATTTGACGCCACAAATTTACAGATACCACAAAACATGTACACCTTGAATTAGTTGGTGATTTGTCCACCGAGTCATTTTTAAATAGTTTAAAAAGATTTGTATCTCGCAGAGGCATTTGTAGTGATATTTATACTGACAACGGTACAAATTTCGTTGCTGGAGAAAGTACACTCCGCAAGATTCTTACTCAGATTAAAAAGAACGATAAATTTAACGAGTTTTTATCTATAAACAATATATCATGGCATTTTTCGCCACCATATGGCCCTAATTTTGGCGGCCTATGGGAAGCCTGCGTCAAATCAGCCAAGTACCACTTGAAACGAATCGTTGGAAATGCTCATTTAACGTATGAGAGTTTAAGTACAGTATTTATACAAATTGAAGCGGTCCTAAACTCCAGACCCCTCTTTCCCATGTCCAACGATCCTAATGATTTATCCGTATTCACACCCTCACACTTTCTTATTGGTCAACCTCTTAGTGCATTACCTCAAGATGACATTAGAGAATTAAATCCAAACAGACTTAATATATACCAGAGATTACAACAACAAGTACAACACTTCTGGCAGCGCTGGTCTCAACAGTAAATATCTAATCTACAAGAACGCAGCAAATGGATGAAGAATTTTCCAAATGTGAAAATAGACTCCATGGTGTTATTAAAGGACGAAAATTCCGCTCCGTTAAATTGGAAGATCGGCCGTATCACAGAAGTTTTTCCTGGCTCCGATGGTGTTACACGCGTTGTTAACGTAAAAACCATACATGGTGTTTTTAAAAGGCCAGTGTCTAAAATTTGTGTACTACCTGAGACAGACAATTAACTCATAGTTCGTTTTGTTATGTAGTCTCTTGCTGTGCTACTATTTGTTGAAAGTCAAGCCTTTCAAAGGGGGCGATATGTTTAGACTTTTATTTTTCACTGTAACTATCTGATATTTTGCAATAATATCCGTCGCCGGGGAAACACGACTGACAGTGAGAGTCGTGAAAAAATTGTATTTTTTGATTTTAACTTGTGTGTCATGTTATACTTACAGTTCTCATTTTAATGTTCCTAAATAAAAATTATTAACATTACTTTGTGTACATTTGTACTCGATTCATCAATCCCTCAAAGCCATTGATCTGGAAAAGCCCAGGCCAAACAGGCATTATATTGAATCCTGGGTTCCCGTAGTGAAAAATCGATTTAAAACAATATTGGATATTTAAACGCTTTAATTTACGTTAATTAAAATTTTTAATTGTAGCAATTAAAATAGTTAAACAAAATCAGAGGATTTTTAATATTATCATTAAAGATTTTAATCAATGTAAATTAAGTGTTTTATTATCCGCTATTATTTTAAATAGTTTTTTCACTGTGGGGACCCAGAGTTTGAATAAATGGTGAGAGCGCTTTAGAACGTATTTTTAAATGGCGAAGGCGCAAGAACGTGAACAATTTTTAAACTAAAATATTAGCTACCACAGTCGTCTATATTTGTAAGAACAACCAATATTTTAGTTATTTTTACTAAAAATTTAGTTCTTACAACTACTGCATTTAGTTATAGCAGCTAAACGAAATGCTTCTGCAGTAAATGGTTTTAGTAAGGGCAGCCAAAGAATTTGTCACTGGTACTTAGCTACGCCAACTAAAAATTTTAGTTTTGGCAACCAACCTGTCATGTCGCCGGTTCAACAAATTTAATTTGGTTGCCCCAACTGGAAGCTTAGGCTGTCCTCTATTTAATGCATAATTTTTGTTGGAGCAACCAATTTATTGGTTGTGGCAACCAAATTTTTCCCTCAGTGTGGGTTCTCTTCTAAACTCACTACATTGTATACTTTTTTAAAAATATTCCCCTTGACCCAATTTCTACTTTAATAGCATCCAATATTTCTTGTTCTTTGTCACAACACTTTGACATGCCAATTTGATGCTTAATTAATTTCTTTAATCTAAAGTCAACTTTTATTAAATCGGCCTTTTGGTGCAGGCAGGTTAATTTGTTTCCTCGGTCTTGATAAATAAATTAATAAGTTGTTTAGTGACTTAGTCTTTTAATATTATTTTAACGCTTTTAAATTTTATTAATTATTAGCGTTACTTCAAAAATGTCGAGATTTGAAAAGAAATCCATTACAAATACTATTATTATACTGTCAATTTTTGCAGTCTACTCAAGCTTTCGATACTGCAAAACTTCACTGATGAAGTCACTCTTATGACTGCCAAACAGGGTAATTGTAACTCATTGTATTCCTTGAAGGAGGATATAGTAGAGGTAATTGATATATTTTTTACAATTTTTCGGGTTCTAACTTCGATCGTTGTTCGATACATGGCGTATGTTTGGTTGCCTATTTTCAAACCTGAAATTCTACTCATCCATGCCAATAATTGTGCGATAGGGCAGGCATGCCAACCCTAGCCTGGGTAACTTGAAAAGTAAAACAATTCACTTTATGGCTGCTATAGTTCGCGAGTATGATGTTCGGGGTTACAAGGGCAATTTAAAAAGTGAAGTGGTTCTTCCCGGGCAATTATTAGAATGCAAATTATAGATAAATAATATAATATACCTACTGTCTATTTGACAGTGGGTCAGTACTGCCGACCCTGGCGCTCCTGAAATGCCTCCACTAAGATTTTACAATACTTTTAACCCCCTAACTTGCGGCTGCACTAACTTGATGAATAATACTCTTTTAACGTTAGACACAATGTACCTTATATATCTGTGGAGTTTATTTACTCATCACGATGAATAAAGACAGAGAAACACATCTTACAACACAAGACTAATTGTCGCAAGCCAACGGAAAAAAATACTTTACTGTTTAAAGGAAGTCTTAGAGAAACATGACTACTATTTAAGTTACACACACAAGAATTGTGCCACTAATTGGCCCTAGAGTAACAGCTTACTCGCACATTTAAACGCCTTCAAGATAGAATCGGTTCTGTGGAACCCGGTCGCGAAGCGAACTTCTCTCATCAAGAGGTTATTAGCAAGTCCTTGTTGAAATTTCCAGAAGCATTCAACTGGCTTTCGTACTTTTTTTAGACGATATTGTCAATCAGAAAATAGATTAGTCCAGCTTATATGATAATAGGTTTCTACTGCGGTGTTTTAGCATTCTACAAAGAACCTTATTAGCATTATAATAATATCGAATAAAGGATCCTAAGTAATACCTAAATAGATTTACTCTAGAATATCGTACCTTTTTATATAACTCGAGCCGATTTTACTAGTCTTCTGTATAATTTTTTAGAGGCTAATTTTTTTGTCAGCTGCCGCTGCGTGTAACTACGAATGAAATATTGTTGAGGTTTTATTTAATTTAGCAGAATATTCTACGTTGCAGAAAAAAATAGAATTCTGTTTATGAAATTAATCATATTAAACATGTTTTTCAAACACAAATGATTAATGATACTTATGAAATAAGATCTAATAGTCACATTAACCAAGTGTGATTAATGCGAATTGTACAGGGTATCCAAAATGTACTGACAAACTTTTCAAATTATAAAACACTTTACATTCTTTTTAATAACAACGCTATTGCAATTCCTAACGCAATAAAAGTTATTTTTAGAAATCTCGTTTTATCAACTCTAACAGCCATTTTAATTACAATTATCTCGAAAGTCTGAAAGGTTTCGCAGATATTAATCTAAACGTATTAATATCGTTTCAGTAATAACATCTCAGAAAACCATATTAATATAAGCATTTGTAATATAACCTTATTAGGTGGTAATAAAATATAAATGTTGTTACGTTAATATAAAATGAGTCCAAGGTCACTACCTACCTCGGTTAATTCAAACTCGTGGCAATTGTGGTGGTTACTTTAGGTAGGGTCCTTACCAGTAAAACTACAATTTAATTTTGAAAATTAATTTAAAGAAAGGTGATTTTAAATTGAAAACTATTAAGACCTAATTCAGCATATAATAAATATGTGTCAGTTGACTTACCTAAATAAACAAATAGTGGTAAAAAGATGAGTTTACTAAATAAAACACTCTTTATAACAGCGTAAAAGTTGCAACCCTTTTACAATTCGCTTTATAAGTATGTCTGAATATTAAGGTTAATGAGGTAAAATGTTGAATAGGTTGGAGTAGTTGTTAAGTTATATCAAAAATAGTCAGACAAAATATACAAGGTAGGGCTAAAAATACACTTGACTATGTACAAAACAAAAAGTAACTAGAAATTTGCAGATGAAAATAATGCTACTTATCGGCACGGTCCTCCTAGAGGCGGCTGGTACTCTTAATGTCTTAAGGGATAGGCCCTTGCTGCTGCTCAGTAACGTGGGTAAGCAGGCCTCATAGATGCCTCAACTACATAGGTCCAGAAACTCGACCGGAAAAGTAGTTATTGGAATAGGCAACGTAAAGGGAACTAACGTGTAGTACAGGGAGGGATAATTCTGGTCATATATTATGTGCCTCAAACAAGATTTGATGTGGAAAGCGCAGATATGAGGAAAGATTTCCCGAATTTTCCCATAAGAGCTTACGGTCTGACCAGTTGTCAAAATTTAGTTTGACCGAATGACAATTTTCCGTCAAACCCAAAAGCTCACCGAAAAGGTCACAGAAAATCAAATATAACCAGAACAACGTTACACTAAATTTAATTAATTACTAGAGTTTATGTTCGATAATATGAATGTCCTAATAATGTCTTGGAGGCACCAACGAAGACGAGTATGAAGTGACCTTGGCCACTCTTTGTAATAGATCATGTGTAATGTTTTAAAATGCGTTTTTATGATTCGTTGCTGCATGTTCTCTGATGTTGTTGAATGTTACTGATAAACGATTTCCTTGACCTAGCCCAACAAACGAAATCTAATTTGGTTAAGTCGGGTGATCGAGGCGGCTACTTACTTGACCCTTCTCTTTCAATACACCGATTTGGGAAAAATGTGTTGAGTGATGGTCTCGAACTTATAATAAATAATTAGCTGTGGCTTAATCCTGTTGCAGCCACATGGCATCTCTTACAGTTGTTGGTAAATTTTAAATTTATGAATTAACTGTTCAATAAATCCAAATACGTTCACTCAAATATTCGTTAAAAAAGTGAGGGCAAATAATATGTTCACCAATTCAAACACACTCACACTCGCCACAAAAATCTTGTTCAGGTTACCAGATAATAGCACAGTCAATTGATTTTCCTAAGTTCGAACCTATCCATTTCGAACTGGTTTTGCCAAGTTTACATTTCCCGTTTGTATAGACCTATCTAATAATTATTAAATTTTGCATGATTCTTTAATCTGGATATCGCTGTGCATAAACTCGGCTTGCCAAAAAGATATCTACGAGTTCTGTCGGTTGTACTCTATAATAAATCTTTTTTACAGAAACATATTATCCGCTTGTTAACACGTGTTGGATCTAAAGTTATCTGGTTCCCTATTGCAAATTTGACGAAGTGTGTTTTGTTTAATTATTGTATTTAACTTATAATATCTCGAAAAGTCTAGAAAAACCTTTGAAGTGATTCCCATGAGGACCAGAACCGTAACATAAAAATGCTGCTCATGCTGAAATGCATTTTACAGGAGTACGCTGCAAAAGTGTTATTATTGCGCTTTTGGGTCTCTATTCATAGTTTCTGGCCTAATGATAATGATTTTGGTGAAGTTGAATGTGCGATTAAAAAACAAAATAAGGTTTTTTTCCCACAAGATTATGCTGACATCATGAGAACATGTAGAAGGAAACGACCCATTATTATAAATAAACTGGAAAAAGTGGATTTTGTAAGCACAAAGAAATTAGAAAAAAGAGATTGTTAACAGGAAGAAAAGTCGAGATGCTGAAAAAAGTAAACTAAGTACATTTTAAGTAAATTAAGCTTCTCAAAAAAAATACAGCATATTTACTTTGACAGGCTATAGTGGTGAGAAAGAATAATCCCACGGAAAACCTGTCTGATCCAAAATTAAAAGATATTCAAAGCTATTTGGACCTAATTTCTACAGCAGATTATGCTTCCTATATAATCTTATCAGTGATTTAACTATAGCAGAAGACTATAGGTCCGTTCCAGCCATCAGTCTCTGACAGCTTGAAACTGTCAAATACAATCAACCAGTTGTAGAACTTGACAAGGTATCCTGGGATCTACATGCTATATTTATCTGGTAGACTCTATTTCTTATTAAAAACTAGCCCTGACTACTGGTTGGAACAAGCTTATAGATGGATATAATGGTGACTTTGACTTTGAGCTACCACACGACTAATGTTGCAGTTTCAATTAAGTATTAGAGAACCAATTTTTTTTTAATCTCTAGAAGTGTTTTTAACACGTCCAACAATAGGGAACAAGGTATTTTTTTACTACTTGGGGCACTTTTGTCAATGCATTTTTTTTTATTAAAATACTTGTTTGACTCAAAAATAATAAAAACATGTCTTGTTTGTTCACTCTAAATGTGTTTTTATAATAAATATTAGAAATAAAAATCTAAAACGTTTTTCTGGATTATCATGAAACACTAAAAATGCTGGTTGGTTCCCTGTTGCATAACGAAGTCCAATTAATAATAAGAAGCTAACAATGTTTTAAGTGTTACATGATCCAAGACTTCTTTACTTGTTGCTTTTATTACGCTAATGTATATCAATTGTTTTTCAAAGCGACCTTCAATTTTTATTTATTAAAATAGCTATTGGAACAGTTGATAAAACGAGTTTTCTGTAATGTTATTAAAAAAAAATGTTTGTTTTTCAGTTTTACGTCGAATGACATAAAATAAATATGCAGGGACTCCAATTGAAAATATAAAATATAAATTGCTTCAAAGTTTGGAAAGTTTGACAATACATTTTTCACACCCTGTATAATTCTGAATATCATACCTGATTAACGGGGCTGTTAGATCTTATTTAATAAGTAAGTTGTATAATTTTATTAAGTAGACACTACTTTTATTTTTCATTCGTTTTTTAAAGCAGTGGCAGTAGTGCAAGACTGATTTTTTATAGTTTTTATTTTTTTACTGATATCACTGAATCGAGTTTAATAAAATTTTGGGCATTTGTAGGTAACCATAAGAGGCACCCACATAATCAGTAATAAAGTATATGGCATGAGTTAACTAATCGGTTATCGATGTTGTCTTTTTAAAAAGTTTATTTTATTTTTAAGCGTTACTTTACAATACAAATGCGTTCAGCTTACTGGCTGCTAGAAACAATGTATAAAGATTACAATATAATAATAAATTCAATATTAGCAAAATAAATGTCTATTCAGCTTTAGGCGGCTAGATAACCCATGTAATCTAAAAAAATATATCATCATGACGTAACACTTTTTTGAAACACCCTGCATAATCAAAAGATATTTTCCTGAAATGCGCCATAGGAGACAGGTATAGCCTACAAAATATCAAAGTATTACCTTAATTTATGCTTGATTTTCGAGATATTTTAAAGTTTTTTTATTTCGAATTTAAAAATATACAAATTTTATTTAAGTTTAAACATGTCGTTTTCGTATGTGTGACACACTTACTTGAGCACCTATCAAATTAAAATACGATATAAATTCAATTGTTTCGATTAAGGGAATTAGACAGGAAGGTAAACATTTTCGAAAAAATCCCAAAACTTAGAATAACTCTAAACTAAGCATTTTTGGAATAGGACATAATTAAAAAATAATTACAAATTAGCTCTACTATAACTCCCTGCGAAGAATACACGGAATTAACAATATAAATATATTATATTTATATTATTTCAAGTTCTGCAATGTATTTTTACGTCAGGATTTTATTCTTTGACATCTATTATTGATTTTGAACGGTTTAGGTATTGTCGTTTGTAGAAACTTTGATATCGGCTCTCGCCTTAATTAACTTTGGTTCGTACGTCTTAGTTTAAAGTGTTTGCGCCTTTTTCTATTATACAGGGTGTCCGGAAACTTCGTTCGTATATTTTAAGGGGATATTCTACATATGAAAGTATGAAAAAAGTTCATATGAATGTAGGTCCTTAAATGTCTTATAAGGAAGCTATAGCCGTCCAAAGGTGACCTCTAAAGATTAGTTTCTCTTTTATATCTTTGCAACCGCTTGAGGTACCGATGTGCTTTTTGGCACACAAACTAATATCAACAATTGCTAATTTATGATATTGACAGTTAGTATGAAATTTAGTCAGGGACGTTCTTACGGAGGGGGGGGGCTTAGTTTATTTATTCCTAATTATTGTACACGATACATTTAAAAAATTTTACCCAAAAATTATAATTCCAGTGATTTTTCTACACAAAAAAGGTACTCTTAAAAAAAATATTGGGCCAATGATTTAGGAAAAAAATCGGTTTATTTAAATCATTGCATAAACTATTATCGAATTGTGTTTAAACTACAACATCAAAGTAGTCTTATGACAAATACAAATTTGAAGTCAAAAAAAACATCAAGAAGCCCATGGTTGTTAGCGTTAGAATATTGTAGTGATCATTGATCAAGTGCAAAGTATTTTTGGGTAATTAAGGCGCAAATTTTAAAAGATGGCAGATTATTCATTTGCTGAGTTAGCTGATATGCATTTTATGTATGGCAAAGCTAATGGTTGTGCTCGAGAAGCTCGCAGGTTGTATCAAGAATGTTTTCCAAACCGTCAAATTCCTTGTGAAAAATTATTCATTAATTTACATTAACGATTAAGAAAAACCGGAACTTTTAGGCCAAATATGAATGAAACTGGGAGAAGGCGTACTACTAGGACTCTACAAGCAGAAGAAAGAGTACTCGAATGCGTTGCAGCCAATCCGGGTATAAGCACAAGAATAATTGCCCTACAAGAGGGTATTCCTAAGAGTACAACATGGAAAATTTTGCATGAACAACTTCTTTATCCATACCATATACAAAGAGTTCAGGCGCTTAAGCCTCAAAACCTACTTCCTTGTGCACAGTTTTGTCAGTGGATGCATAGAAAATGTCATCAAGACCGTTTTTCTCTACATAAAGTCTTGTTTACTGACGAAGCAGGGTTTACCCGCGAAGGCATCGTAAATTTCCATAATAACCATGTATAAGCAGAGGAAAATCCCCATGCAATTTTCGAAAATCGATTTCAAAATAAATTTTCACTTAATGTTTGGGCAGGTATATTGGGCGATCGATTAATAGGACCATACATTATGCCTCAACGTTTAGATAGGCCTGCATATTTAGATTTTTTACAAGACTCTTTGCCTGTTCTACTTGAAGATGTGCCGTACCAGCAAAGACTTACAAACTATTTTATGCATGATGGGGCTCCACCTCACTTTAGTAGATTGGTTCGAGATTATTTAAATCAAACATATCCAGACCGATGGATAGGCCTAGGTGGGCTTATTGCCTGCCTGGCATCCCGTTCACCAGTAGTATAGCAATGTGACTCTCAGGACACAATCCCATAAGAAATAACATTGCGCTGAAATCTGCATTTTTGGTGCCATTTTAAGGCGTGGTCACTTGGTCCGGCGCGAGCCCCAGAACCGCGGCGGAGGAAGCCTCCACAACAGGCGTTGAACGCGCATGATGATAGAAGGCGATACCGCGAGACCCTATGCATAATTCGCGAGGCTAGCTCAGGCAGGTCAGCGACCCCGAGCGGTGGTCACCCGATGGTTACCCGATGATCGCCCGAGGGTATCCGATGTCGGTAATATAGGACCCGTCTTAGCCTAAGTGGCGCCCCCTGGTATTATCAACCCTCATTATTTCAAGATTCTTACCCAACTTTATGGCCCATGGTCACGTGTTATTACATTTATAGCGGGGGAGAGATGACGTACCCCGTTCTCAATAGTACCCAAACCCAAGTACCTAACCTGAACATCTATCTAAATAATCAATATTGAACAACATAATGAATAAATAATAACAGAAAAAAGTTTGGGCAGTCAGCGGGAATTGAACCATAAACCTCTGGGGCCGAACCTCAAAGCCTTGCAAAATACGCTACGAGAGCATATAGATTAAAACTGTTAAACAATGTTTGACAACGTGAAACCACGGGGGCACATCTGAATAGATTGCTGGAACAAAAGGTCCTTAAGTGGGATTATGGCGATATTTTATAATGTACAAAATTAGGGTAAACCAGGCTGTCTCATATACTTAGTAAAACAAACTAATTGATATCTGAGTACTACCTGAAGTTAGGTAACCAGTGTTTCACATAAAAATAAATATTATAAGCGTAGGAAAATATTAACAATCTTGTGCATTCACCCATCTGCTATGCAACGCGAGCATCAGCTTTCAATATTATTTTACAATCATTCACCCCGAAAGGGCTGCAACGTTTCTTATAGATAGATAGTATAAACTAAAAATCAGCAATTAGCCGAAGCGTCAAGTCTTTTAGCCGATAATTAAAAACAAAGACATCAGATTTAACAAAAAAAAGTATCGTAATATAAACTGCTCTGTGGGGAATCAGATTAAACGTATTATGAACCCTGTCCAACAGACCCTGTTGGCCTGAACAGACCCTGTTGGCCTGATGACCTGGAACGGACTCTGTTGGCCTCTCTGTCACAGAAAACAACCACGATAAAGAAACAAAACTGTTAAGTACATCAAACAAATATATTACCAAAAATATATAGGTATACACCAAACAATACATACAGGGGCGTATTAAAAGTAGTTTTGTATAAAAAAGGAACATTTTACCATGCACAGCATTAAAAATAAATTATCTTATTATTATAACCAAAAACTTATCAGTCTAACTAAAGAATGATTACATATGAATTAATGATTATAGAAAATTACCAATTGTTTAAAATAATTTAAGAAGCTCGACCAAGACAAGTCAAGTTCGGGTATTTTGCTTTATTTAGGAATCAAAAGAATATCAATATTATTTAATAATTATTAAAAGCAAAAAAAATGTAGCATCATTATGCTATCATGCATCATTATATAATTATACACGAGGCTTGTCTAGATAATGATTTATTTATGCTAATTGGCCACAAGTAATTTACAACAACAAATATTGGGTCATTTATATGCAAAAATGTATTTCTTGAACAGATAATTACTTGCATTATTTTATACAAAAATCTATACAGGGAAGATATAAAGTAAGTATACAAAGACCTTCCAGATTCCCCACAAATTCCCTAAAATATATATTCATGATGAAATTGTGGCCTTTCAAGAACACATTTAACAAATGACAACTGATCATATAATCAAAGTCATTAAATGCGTAAATTATAAGCCACACTGTATGTTTCATGAAGAAGAAAATTATACATTATTACTGTTAAATATCAATAAGATCTCGTGCTAAAATTATTCAAACAAACGACCAACTATCACTACTAAACACATTGTATTTTCTGCAAACATTTGATGATGTTATAGAACCCAACATTTTGACTGGTGACTATGTTTTAAGTTGCAAATATTACCGAAACACACAATCACAAGCCATTACGTAGGGGCTCAGTATCTGTTTTGTGCGTTGTACAGGCCCCATTGCATGAGGAATTAAGGCATAAATGTAATTTATATTTAAATTCCAAGTACTAAAGGCTCCAAATATTCTTTTTAAATTTTTGAAAAACCTCTCAGTGACATCTTAAATAGTGTAAAAAATATAATTTATATGCTCCAGAACTAAATATATTATACCAACAAGAACAAACTTATTACCAACCTCGTATAAAATAATATAAATACTTATGATTATTATTAGGAACTTATTCGATGAAATTGTGGCCTTTCAAGAACACATTTAACAAATGACAACTGATCATATAAACAAAGCCATTAAATGTACAAATTATAAGCCACACTGTATGTTTCATGAAGAAGAAAATTATACATTATTGCTGTTAAATATCAATAAGATCTCGTGCTAAAAATTATTTAAACAAACGATCAACAATCACTACTAAACACATTGTATTGTCTGCAAACATTTGATGGTGTTAGAGTTTAAACTTATGAATAATGCCGTGTTTGGTAAAACGATGGAGAACGTGGAGAAAAGGGTAGATGTTAGAATTGTTACCCACTGGGAAAATATTGGTAAGAGACTGGGGGCAGAAGCGTTAACTATGAAACCGCATTTCAAAAATCGAACAATTTTTTCGGAAAATCTGGTTGCCATACAGATGCAGAAACAGAAAGTCGTATATAATAAACCTATTTACGCAGGGTTTGCCATTTTGGAAATCTCCAAGACAATTATGTATAACTTTTTGTACGATTATATTAAACCTAAATACGGAGATAAGGCTGTCTTGCTCTACACCGATACTGACTCGTTAATCTTACAAATTACAACCGACAATTTTTACGATGATATAAAGGAAAATTTAGACAGATTTGATACGTCCCACTACCCAAAGGATAACCCACACAATGTTCCTGTAAACACATCCATCTTGGGCCGTATGAAGGATGAGTATGCAGGAAAAATTGTTTGGGAATTCTATGGAACCGGTGCGAAGGCATATTGTGTAAATGTAGACGGCGAGTTGACCAAAAAGGCCAAAGGGGTACCCGACTACGTCACGAAAAAAGAGCTCACGCTTACAGACTATTAACAAGCGGTTGACGTAGAGGGTACTAAAATATATCGCGAAATGTCGACTTTCCGTTCTCAATTACACAATATGTATGTCGAACTTAAAAATAAGGTGGCGTTGTCACACGCGGACGACAAACGCTTCCTTATACCGGATTCCGAGTACACGCTTGCTTGGGGCCATCGAGATTTGGTATTGTACGATGAGGATTCACAGGAGAGAAAAGACTGATTATGTGTGCAGCTTTTTGTGCCTCGACATTCTTTGGTAGCTAGGGGGTTGTTAGGTTAGGATATTTATTTTAGGTTAAGATATTTATTTTAGACTAAGGTATTTATTTTAGGTTAGGTGCTTGGGTTTTTTTGTTGAGTAAAGTTGTTTTATACCAAATAAAAGACTAGTTATACTTTAATATATTTATTGATTTTAGCTGTTCTTGTTGCGTTTTTAATAAACATGCTTTGTTTTTAAATCATAGTTTCATTTCTTACAAAAAGACTCAAGTATATTAATCTTTAAAGCAAACACAATTTATCTTATATAAATTCTCAACGTGTTTAGAGAATAAATCTATAAGACTTTCATCCCAGCAAAACAAGTATTGCTCATTTTCTTCAAATGTTAAACATCGGCTGCCGAAGTATGTATGGAAACGCAAATTGTAGTTGTCAATTATAATAGTAGTTTCAGGCCAGTATCCATGAACACCGCTGTAGGTAGTTATAAACTCCTCAAAATCATAATTGGAAAAATATAGCTCTCCTTCAGCAATCTCAACGATAACTCGCTCGTCTGCAGTAGAAAATGTTACTGTAACGTCATCTCCAACTTCATATCTGATTTGAACACTTATCTTGAATATTAAGTCTTGACAGTAACTTAACCAAAGATTTTCGGTCTTCGTAAAGCTTTATACGTTTCTTCAGCGCACGAATATTACTTAAATGATCTTTGATCTTCTCTTCAACTACCTTCGTCATAGGTTCGAGAACAACTGACAGTTTCGAAACAGAGCCTAATTCTAAATAGATCCGTTGTGAACGGACTCTGTTAAACAGACCCTGTTGAACGGGCCCTATTGCCCTGAACAGACCTGTTGAACAGCCCTGTTTAACAGGCCCTGTTGAATTAATCTGTTGTAAACAAAAACGTTTGAGCTACGTGGGGAATAAATAAAAGCTGGCTTGTTGAAAAATTTTAATATTTATTAAGGTAAAAGACTATAAATATATCGATACAACACTTTGGCATTTCTAACACTACAAACATTAATATCTAAAATATGATATTTACAACCATCAACATCTCCCTTCTCCAATTTTGGTACACCAATGTTGTCTTCTAAGTTTATAATATATGGTGCCCTACAGTTTAATTCTAAAAATGTTTTAACTAAAAATTCCTCTTTAACACGTCCTTTAACGTAAATAATGTCTGCGTCTATCAGATTGTTGGAGATGATATTATGTAGCTCCTTGTAATCGGTATCATCATAATTATAAAGGATACCATGATGATTTCCAAATAGATATTTGACTTGTTTCTTGCAAGCCTTACTTAAGGTGTCGAATGGTTTAACTGGTTTAAAAAAGTAACTTTTCATACTATTCCCATCGTAAATAGCCAATTCTTTGGCGCAAAATTCAGGTATGTTAAATCCTTGAATATCGACTACAACGAACTTCATTGTCTGAAGACTCAAATCAAACTGATTACATAAGGTCTCTTACTTGTCCAGTTAAAGCTTGATACTCGAGAATACGATCGTGAACAATGATACAGAAGGCACGTGCAACATTCGAAAAGTTTTCAGAACTTTGAAATTCTAACTTGACATCAACTGTTGCACTCTTGATGCTCTCGTTTTGTTTAGAACAATCAATTACAAAAAGAGTCCTTTTGGCAAACGCCGCAAAATCCATTAGTGGTTCACTAGTCGGCTTGCCTAGATATGATTTTTGAAATTCCGTGTACATCCTGTAAGCTTCCGTAAACTGTCTATTGTTAAAGTTTAAGTTTAACGATTCATATGGATACACTTCGGAATTTAGAAACAATTTAACATCGGTGATACTCAAATTATCTAAATATGTACAGTCGGACTTAAAATTATCCTTACGATTGTCCATAAAAAATACAATGACATATCGAGCACGTTCAGACATTGTTTTAACAGTCCAAATATCTTTCTTAGTTGTTTTTAATGCGGGTAATTCGTGTATTTCCCAATTTCGAAAAGGGATAAAAATCGGTTTATTTTTAGCAATGTCATCTAAAAGTCTCAATTTTATTGCATCGCTCGGATATATGTGTCTAACTTTCAACCCGATAGACTTTAAAGTTATGGCAGCCTTTTTATCGCCATTAGCAGTAACATTTTTATAGCAGTTATCATCATGTCGAGCACGTACAAGCTTAATTTTTTGTTTTCCCATAATTACATTCTTATAATCAGCAAAAACACCTAGCAAGAAAGAGAGAGGAATACGTATATTAAACTCGTTTGTAGTGCTCTCTAACGTTTTTAGTACACCACTGGGCCAATTCCATCCTGCAATCTCTAAAGCACGACTTTCTTGGGTCATTTAAAACA